>OY987326.1:86573574-88973574 GCA_963920685.1 Polydrusus tereticollis | reverse complement strand
TTCTAGTTGAGGAAAAAAAAGCAATGACACAGGAGAACATTCTGAATGAGAGTAAAAAGAAATAAAAAAATCATAAAAACATTAAAAGAAAATGTAATTGTAATTAAAAAAAAAACATTTTTTCTCCTTAATGTATGTAGAACAAGGTACTTATTTAAAATATCCAACTTCAGAACTATTTTAATGTAGACCTGCTGCATCACTACCCCTTAATATTTACCCATTTCGATGTGTATAAACTTCATTTTTGATTCCTGAACTAAAAAATGAATTACTATTGCTAAAGATGACGTTCACTAAGGTCGAAACATATCCTAAATCTTTTCGACCGTTAAAAAAAATCTAAAAATTAAAAATATTTGTGGTTTAGACAGACTTCTATTTCTATCATTTACTAGTTTAACCAATGAGTAAATGGACTACTTCTTGTACCTTAAAAGATCTATGTTTACCTTTATTTAACACGAGAATATCACAACCGGCTGCGTGCGCTTGGACAATCAGTGATACGCTGCTGATTTTTTGTTAATTTAATTCAGTTATCAGTGTCAGCCTAACTAAAGATTTATTAAATTCTTCTTTTTTTTTTAAATTAGGAGCAAACTTAATTAACACCGCTGTATCAAAAACGAAACATTTTAGGACATTCATATAATATTTTTTCTTACCTACCTGGCTTATAATAATTGAGTAAGAGGGAGTTATGGCATATGAAAGTTATATAGAGGCTGTCCATTTGTCAATTTGTTTTATAAATGTTTCCCATTACTCATTGTTGTTTTTGGAAGCAAAACTGCTGGAACAATATTCTAGTAACCAAATTATAAATCTATTTTATATGCTTTTTAGTGGGTGTAAGAACATCTACAGAATTTTCTCTACAGCACAAAATTGCTTTATAAGCACTTTTACTTTTAGATTTATTTAAACTAGAAGCTACTAAAAAACTATTATAGAGAAAATAAGGAATATTTTATAACCTTCGTTATTGTCTACTTTAATAGGATAAAAACTCCAATATTTATAAGGTAATTCTCTTAATAACTATACCATTGGTAGCAAAGCTGTGTTATGTATAACATTAAGAGATAAATGCCTCTTATAGTGTTAAAATTGCTACTGAAGAACTTTAATAAAACAATTTTGTTAGTATTAAAGGCTGAAAGACCCCGGTCGATGGCCATTTAAATTGTATGACTATGATTTAATAAAGAACATTAAGTAGGTAGTAAGTATTTTTACCACTTTTATACGAATCACTTATGGCAACCCTAATCTAACTTCATGTAAAATCGTGTAAAATCGTGCTTTAATCGATAGCGATTCGATCTATACAGAATGGCAAAAATGTCGCGCATAATGCCTGTAACTTTTGAATTACCTCGTATACGAAAAAGTGACCTTGATGAAAGTTGTTCAGTAAGTTATTCCCCACATATCTACCTGCATGAATTTTTTTTCTCATTTCTGGTCTGCTTGCCATAGAGGCCAAATTACTTTTTTAAATGGAACACCCTGCATACGATTACATATTTAGATTCTACTGGAAAAACTGTGTGAATTTTTTATATTTCAAATTTTTATTTATTTAAAATTGTAACAAATTTTATAATAACAAAATAAATAACCTAGAAAATTAAACAACTTAACATCGAAATAATAAACAAGTGAAACATTTTCAGTGGATCAGATGTTCAAAATGACCACCATTTTCTGCTAAGCAGAGCGCCAGTCGATCCCTTAACCCGTCTACAACGTTTAAAAGGAAGTCCTCTGGAATGGCCCGAAATTCACCACTAATTCTGACTTTTAAAGATTCTAAGTCATTTGGACGGTTAACGTAGACTTTGTTCTGTAAGTGTCCCCACAAAAAGCAGTCGAACGGGGTTAAGGCCGGAGATCGCGCTGGCCAGTCAATAGCACCTCTTCTGCCTATCCAATGTCTTGGAAATTGTTCGCTTATGTATTGTCTAACACTTGCCGCATAATGCGCAAGTGCTCCATCTTGCTGGAACCATACCTGTTCGTTTATGCCATTGTTTACACCCGATAAAAAAAACCATTCTGCAAGAAGGAATTATGTGATTCCTGAGGAGGTCCAGATTTTTTCGCCATTCAAATTACCATCTATGAAAAAAGGTCCCACAATATATCTACCAACTATGCCCGCCCAAACATTTACTTTTTCGGGCCTCTAAGTATGACCTTCCTGGAACCAGTGAGTATTTTCAGCAGACCAATAACGATAATTGTGTCTATAAACAATGCCACTTAAATGGAAAGTAGCTTCATCCGAGAAAATGATAGGTATTTGTTGCGAAGTTATTATCGTTATTGCATCTTTCCATCATCAGCTCACAAAATTCAGCTCTTCTATAAAAGTCGTCCTCGTTTAACTCGTGCACCAACCTTATCTTGTAGGGATGCAACTTCTCCTACTCAAACAAATTTTTCACTGACTGATGAGACAACAGTAAAATCCATTGCCATTGGCCTGGATGATTGTGTTGGATTTTTATGTATTAAGAGCATGATATCCAAAGCTTTGTCTCCCCCGGTTGCTGTTTTAGGTGGACCTGATCTAGCGGCTTCCCTAACACTGCCTGTTTCTCAAAATTTCTTTACCACTCGACACACCGTTGACTGATTTATTGGAGGCCTATTTGGATATTATTCATTGAAAAGTTGACAAACCTGATCTTGCGATCTCTTAATATTTCCATAACCGCTCATTATTAAAATTTTAACTCGTTGTTTCTTATTCAGATGAACCATAGTGTTACCAAATTAGAAATCACATAACAGAAAATTAAACATGAACTCAAAATTGACACCTCTTAGGTCGCTGTCATGAAAACACCTTGACTCAACTGGTAGGTATTAGGTAGGAATAATTATAATTTTGAGGTTTTTCATTTTTGAGCTGTCTTTATCTCGGAAACGCTTGCAGATAGGTAAAAATTTGAAATACAAACAATTCAGAATTTTCTCAGTAAAATCCAAATATGCAATGATATTGTAGGCTGTTCCATTTAAAAAAAGTAAGTTAGTCTCGATGGCAACCGAACCAGAAATGACAGGAAAAAATTCATGCAGGTAGAAATGTGGGGAATAATTTACTGAACAAGTTTCGTAAAGGGCACTTTTTCGTATACGAGGTAATTCAAAAGTAACAGGCATTATGCGCGACTTTTTTGGCGCTCTGTAGATGCAATTTAATTATTATTGGTTCCGAATCGATTTTTGTCGCTCTAGTTGGTAGGCAAAATACCGAATTTTAGCCGTTAAAAATGTTATACTATAATGTATACTCAGACGTTTTTCGGTGTAGAATAGAAGATCAGAGATACCGAAAAAATGACATCGAAATTGTCTTCTTATAATGGTTCGCTTAGTGTTTTCTGCAGATCGAAAAGTTCTCTTTGATGTATACTTTTATCATTAATAAAAAGTCCGGTTTTTATCAACAGTTATGCTTTAATCCATAATCAAAAATTTCATTTCTTTTGCCTCAGTCACATTTCGAGGTGGATTATTTTTTCACGCCTTTTCAAGATATTTTATTATAGTAATAAAATTATCAATAAGCAAAGGCGCATAAAAAATAAACTTAAAAACAATATTACTTACACAGCAAAATTTGATTCGCAAAAAAATCTAAATACCCGAAGTGTTTCGATACTTGAATATAATAATATAATATGATGATGCTTATAATAAAATTATCCATTTTATAACTTTGAAAGCTACATGAAGAAGTTCTTCATGTAGCTTTCAAAAGAAGGCTATATTGTATAACTACAAAAAAATAAGAATAGAACAATTTTATTCTGCTATTTCCGACTACTATTACAAGCTTGGTTCCTAAAAAATAATGGCAGCATTTAAAACAGCTTTTACCTTTTTTATACATACGCATCTTATATACCAAATCCCCCTGACAGAGTAACCTTTATAAGACAGTTTTATTAATATGTTCACAATGGCTCAAGGTGCTGTAATTCTTACGTACAAAACCTTTTTGGGAATTATTTATAGACTGCCTATTACTTTAGCTTTAATAACGCTTTATTGGTGTTTATAAATAGGATTTTTTATTTTTACGGGCACACTAATATGACTAATACAACATTTAAAAGAAAACATATAAAGTAATTTTGCTTAATACCAGTGGTTCCATTTTGCACCCATAGAATACCTATGCTGGTTGCAAGAACGAAGTGCAATTTATAAAACTTTAAACCTTATAATATTTGCTTTAAGAATATTCTTACAGATTTTATAAAGGTATGAAATGCTGCTTAGATAAGGAACTAACCTGAACTAACCACTACCCTCTTGAATTTGACAACATACTTAAGAATTATCCAATCATATCGACTTGACATAGAAAATATTCACGCGGAAGAAAAAGGTCAATTTGAGCAACATCTTGATAAATAATAAAAAAATGCAAAAACAATACCTACCCTTAAATACAATATAGCGCCGGTGTCCTGAGAAGTTGGTTGCGAATTTTTGAAATTTAAGCATTTCTCAACAAACAATCTCACCCAACTTTCTTTAAAAAATCTAACGTCTCGGAATTAATGTTTTGCAAAGTTCTAATTCTAAATTTTGAGAAAGCATTTGATAGAGTGAAACATGACCTGTTGATGGACTCTCTTCGTGGCATGGGTCTGGACGAGAAAGACATTACACTGTTGCAGAACTTATACTGGAACCAGAACGCCAGAATTAAAATTGAGGAATCGTCGTCCGAGCAAATTGAGATCCACAGGGGTGTTAGACAGGGCTGCGTTTTATCACCACTACTGTTCAATCTTTACTCAGAATTAATATTTGGCAGAGCTTTGACGGCTCTTCAGACGGAGTTAATCGCGTGAACATTAACAGCATCAGATACGCCGACGATACTGACCTGATCGCAGACTCGGATCTGGGCCTACAACAACTCCTCAGTAATGTTCACATGGCTTGCGAAGCATTTGGCATGAAAATAAACATAAAGAAAACCAAGGTTATGACCATCAAAAAATCAAAAAATGTCCCACAACCAATTCAAATAAACGGCGAAGTTCTGGAACAGGTGGATAGGTTTCAGTATTTGGGATGTTGGATGGACTGCAAGTTGGATCCTGACGTAGAAATAAGATGTAGAATAGAACAAGCCAGAAACTGCTTCGCGCGCCGTAGGAAGCTACTCTGCGACTCACGACTCAGCCCAAGTCTGCGTTTAAGACTCTCGAAGTGCTACGTTTGGTCTACCCTCTTGTATGGAGCCGAAACATGGACACTTAAAGCACGAACCATTAATAAATTAGAAGCTTTCGAGATGTGGACCTCGTAGAATGCTCAAAATAACATGGACATCGCACACCACAAACGAAGAAGTTCTACGCAGGCTGGGGATAGAACGAGAGCTGTTTAAACTCGTAAAGATCCGGAAAACAGCGTATTTGGGACACATTCTAAGAAACCCTAAATATCGTTACGCACAACTTATTGTTAAGGGAAAGATCGGAGGCAAACGTGGCCTCAGAAGGAAGAAACTATCATGGCTGAGAAACATACGCCAATGGACTGGACTGAACTTTGAAGAGCTTATAAAAACAGCCGAAGATCGAGAAGAATTTGCTACTGTGATATCCAACCTCCACTGATGGAGATGGCACATTAAGAAGAAGAAGAAGTTCTAAGGGTCCTAACCCCAAAAGGTTGCGTGCCTTGCTTTTTAAAATGCTAACCGAAAACTTTTTTTGTTTTGTTTTATTGGTTGTTTAATTATTGATAAATTAGTTAAACAGTCAACAATTTTTTATCTCGAACAAACCCAATATTAATTTATTAAAATTGACTTAATAAATCTTGAATTATAGGTAAATATTATGACCGTTAAAATTTTAAGAATGCCCACACACCTACCTTTTGTATTTTATTTATTACTTTAGACCCTAATGTGACGTTTACCAGAACTTGATTTAGTAAATCGCTTGATCAAACTTTTGTGTAACTTTAAATATTTTGATTAATTAGAAACAACCCACGAAAATGAATTTTTTATCAGAGATAAATCTGATTTACGTTTCTGCATTCATGTTAAATACAGAAAAAATAGAAATCTTAATTAGGATGAATGACAAAATTACTACTAACCTAAACTAACTTAAAATTAATATAATTTTAAGCATTCACATGCATTACTATTAGATATTGTAAAAGAACTTATTTTAAAGAGACCAGGTATTTTTCATAAAAATATCTTCAGCAATGACAGACAGGTAACCACTATCTAATTTATGTTTAATAAAATATCTAAAAGATAGTGTCATATTAACACTAATATCCCCTGAGAGAAATTTAATCTGGTAGAAAATAAAAGTGTCATCATATGCATACATTAAAGTGAATTAGATTTATTTAGAAGATGTTAAGAAGCCACCAGATTTGGGTAATAAAGATATAAAGATAACTTTGGTTAAGATAAAAATGTTAAGTAAGATACAAGGTATATTTCGTTCTTAGTCTACTGTTTATTTATTTGCGAATAACGATAGTATATTAGAATAGATTAGTTGAATACATTTTTAGGTTCAATTATATTATTAGTGTGTCCCCCACTTCTCATAAATCCACCTTAATTTCTCTGTTATTAATAATGAAATTTTCTTCAAATTCGGGTGATTACTGTATGTAGGAAGAATTAAATATTTGCTACGGTAACAATTTACATTTATCATTGGCGTGCTGTTTTAGGGGGTAGAAGGGTGTCGATTTTTCAAAAAAAGTATATTAGGGCTCATTTTAAATAATTTTTGGTGTCATATTTAAATTCAGCATCCCGAAAAAACTCTCACTCCAAATTTTCAAAAAAATTAGGGCAGAAAATTTGACAGTATCAATTTCATTGACAAAATGGCACAAATCTGGAAAGTAATTCTTACTGAAGAAAAAATTGAAATTGCTCACTTAATTGGTGATAGTGAAAGCTCTACGCGTCAAGTTGCCCAAATATTTAATCAGCGTCATCCTGACCGGGAACCAATTTGGCACAAAATTATTGGTGACATCAACAAATTGTTTGTTGGAACAGGTGCAATTTTCAAGGCCCCAAAGGTAGAACTTAAATCGGCGGAAGTTTGAATTTTGCCTATGCTTGCGAGGTAACTGTCTTAACGAACGAAAATAATGTTTACTGACGGGGCGACATTTTCGACAAATGGTGTGGTGTCTAGCCAAAACGGTAGATATTGGTTACACGAAAGTCTCAACTTTGTAATCAATTGTATTAATCAATACAGTGAAAAAGTTTACCATTTTGGTCGAAACGTGCGCGAGTTTTTGAACAGCACTTTTCCGAATAAGTCGATCGGTAGAGGGGGTAGAGTAAAGTGGCTACCTGGTCCCCTGATTTGTCGCCTAATTACAACCCTTTATAGGGACACTTAAAGAATACCACAAAACCTCAAAATTTCGCTGATTTGCAGCATCGAATTTTGAGCGAACTTCAATTAATAACATCACAAATGATTTACAACACAATTCAAAAATTTTATTTTCAATTTGCTCACAGTCAAGCTTTACAGGGAAAACAGATTGAACATTTAATATAATTTTTTTTAATTTATGCTCGTTTTTTCCAAAACCAGTAATATTAGGAACAAAGTATGTTATACCAAACGTGTACCAAAATGTAACATAGAATCTATAAATGAAAAAATATTCAGGGTGGCACATTTAAAGATTTAAAGCTTAAAATTCGTTTGATTTTCAGACAAACTAAGCAGCTGACAACAATGCCAATACCGTCATTCGGTGCGCAAGATCCTCCTAGATAACTGTACTAAATTTAATTTAAATCGGCCAATAAATTGTGAAGTTATCAAGTCGTTTCCAGATTTTATACACACACTGTATATTTAAATACCATTAAATGTTTTGAATGTTTTTTTTTTTTAATATCATTTAAATACAATACAATACAATACAATACAAAATGTCTTTATTGATAAATTAAATAAATATTACAAAAAGTTATAGAGCGATGGCGACGTTCAAATGAATGCTCTTCCACGCAACCATCAGAAAAAAGAAAAAAAATTCTTAATAAAATAAATTTAGTACTATAAAATTACGAAAATTATTAATGGTATATTATACAAAAGGCAAACACTATTTTAATAAAATGAATAAATGACACTCTACATACTATGTTGTAGAGACAAATTTAATCAAGTACTATGGGCACAAAGTCACACACGCCCTCCCAGAACATGCTCAACTAGGTTACTATTGAAGGACTGAACGTTAGGGGATCTCTTTATGTCCTCTGGGATACTATTGAAGATTTTTACAGAATTGTAAGAAAATGATCGCTGAGATATAGCAGAAAAATGTCTGGGAACACTGTAGTGCAAGGATGATCTTGTTAAACGATTATGTACATCAACCCTCCGTATCAACTTTTCCGATAAATATAAGGGCTTTTGGGTTTTGTTAATTTTATAAATCAGACATGCCATGTGTACTTGAAACCGCTCATCCAAATTTAGCCAGTGGGACTCTCTAAAACAGTCTGAAATATGGTCAAACTTACGTAAATTGTAGGAGAAACGAACACATGCATTTTGCAGTTTTTGCAGAGAATGTCGGTCTTGCTGACGCAAGGCAGGCCAGTAAACAATATCACAATAAGAAATAAGTGATAGAATTAAAGAATGCTCGTAAATACATTAATACTTAATTATGGTGTACATTTTTTTTTTCATTTGCACACCCCTCAGCCCTAACATACTTTTTTCGAAAAATCGACAACCTTCTACTCCCTAAAACAGCAAGCCAATGATAAATGTAAATAATTACTACCGTAGTCCATATTTCATTTTTCCTACATACAATTAGCACATAAATTTGAAGAGAATTGCACTATTGATAACAGAGAAATTAGGGTGGATTGATATGAAAAGCGGGTAGAATCCAGTCCATAAAGGGTCAATCCTTATTTTATTTTTCTTTGTTTTGTGATCTAATTTACCTTGAGAAGAAGCAGCGACTTAACTCCTTGTGTTGTTTATTTTTAACGCATCTTTCCTCCATTACTTCTGTGTACACGAACCCTCATACAATAAGATGGACACTCCATTTGTAAGAAGCAAGTTGTAATAACACACCGCGGAGCTTTGCAAGCACGTATAATGAAAATAAAATATCCTTTTAATTAATGAAGATAAAGATTTATTACATTTGCGGCAATAAATAATGGTAGCTGCAAAAGGTAAACTCACCCACACTCGCACATTTATAATATTGAAAATATATAAGACGTAATTAATTAATGCATGTGGTTAATTTACAGCTCCGTGCTGTAGCGTCTTCACGTAAATGCAGATTTTTGTATTGTATTTATTATATTATAATTTATAGACATTTGTTAATGAAAAGTTTGATTTATCAGCTCAATACGTTCGCCTGTACAGGGTTATCCAACCAAGACTAGACAAGGCGATTTTTTGACTTTTCCTGTACTTTTATAAAAAAAACTGAAATAGCCATCTTAAGTCATTTTCTCCCGCGAATTCGAATATCTTCAGCAAAAAACAATTGAACATCAAACAAAAGTACTAGGGGTCACTTTGATATTTTTTTAAATGGGATGCCGTATTTTTAATGGGCTTATCCGATTTCTCATATAAATTTTGATCTAAAATGTTGGATTTTAAAAAAAAATTAAAATTTAAAATTAATTAATTTAAAATTTAAAACTGAAGAAAAAAGGCGTTTTTGAATTAAAAATCCAACATTTTAGATCAAAATTTATATGAGAAATCGGATAAGCTCATTAAAAATACGGCATCCCATTTAAAAAAATATCAAAGTGACCCCTAGTACTTTTGTTTGATGTTCAATTGTTTTTTGCTGAAGATATTCGAATTCGCGGGAGAAAATGACTTAAGATGGCTATTTCAGTTTTTTTATAAAAGTACAGGAAAAGTCAAAAAATCGCCTTGTCTAGTCTTGGTTGGATAACCCTGTACAACATTTACAAAATTTTTGAGCCTGTGCACAAGAATGAAACGTTTTTATACGTATATTGTTTTTGTAAAATCTAATTTTATTTATAGTATATCTACAAATCTACATCAGCTGAGTGGAAGCCAGAAAGCAAAGGTTTAAAGAAACTAAAAACAATGCATTTTCCAGTAAAAATATAAATAAAATAATTCAGTCAGATAATTCTCAACTAAACAAATGTGGGTCGATTAAAGTTATTGTATACCCACTGTCTTAACTTATTCTAACAAATCTGATACTCTGATAGCCTGATATACCTTATTTGTGAACAATGAGAAGCAGTTTTTAGAAGCTGAACTTGAGACAAAGATGTGACTAGAATTAAAGATTACTTTTGTCGAGACAGGCTCTTTCCATAAAACAACAAAAACAACAGTATAGGCATACAGGGCGTACAAAAATATTTTTTTTTCTAAATGCATACACAGGGTGTTTATAAAACAGGTTATTCCCTGGACTATTCCATTCTTTGATGATTTTTAAAAACTCGCACTGTTTCGAAAATGCATTGCGACAAAAACTTTCGACAAAACCAATTTTGATAAACTCGGCTTCCACTTAACTAGGCGCGTTATGAATTTATCATAGAGAAACTTTGTTGTCTTGCTCAAACCAAGGTTAAAACGGCATTATAAAGACATCCGTGATATAAACGCGATAAACTTATTGGTTATTTATGAATTGGAGAGAGAAGCACATCTAATTTTCAGTAATTATCAAAATGTGTTGAAGAACACTCCCGTATTACAAAATGTCGTGAATAAGCTCCCTAGTTTTGACAAATGTGTCATTTATTAAAAATATTGTGAGATAAAATGACGAATATAAATCGGGTTGCAGGTTTTTGCATCCCCAGGCGAAAGAAATGGTTCTCAATTGAATAAATTATTTTAAAAATGAACAGGAGAAGGCTACTGAAACCGGCGAGTTGTTAAATCCCAAGCATATTAAAGAGAAAGTCTCGGAAGCACTAAAACTAAGTTTGTTCTTGAAAGTAGTAGAAGTATACCAATGAAGAAAATGCAACGACGATCAAAGAAAACGAAGAGTGAAACTTTAGAGGAAGTTAAAAAAATGGATGTAAGGAATGTTATATACGACTTATATGCATCACAAGTTGATATAACGCTTTCAGTTTTAAAAGATGCTTTGAAGGCACGAGGTATTTTAGAAATAGGTCTCAGGTCATTGCCAGCGCTAATAAAAAACTTGGGATTTCGTTATAGAAAGGACTGCAACAGAAGAAATTTGTGCGAACTACCAAGAATTGTAAGCGAGCGAGTCAAATTTTTGAAAAATATGTTGAAAATTATCAATCAAAGTATAAAAAAGTAGTTTTAACTTGGGTATTTTCAAATGGAAGTGGGTCTAAATCATAGCAAACGACGTGAAATCAGGAAAACGAAAAAGAGGTTGTGGTTCGGAAAAATGTTGCATTATATTAAATGCTGGCTCATCTACTTGTTTTATAAAGGAAGCGAGTTTAATTTTGTTTTCTAAATTAAAAAGCGCCGACTACCACGGTAACATGAATTGTGAGCTTTTTGAAAAGTGGGGTAGAGAAAAGCTGATACCAAATTAGGATGAACCATCCCTAATTGTACTAGACAAGGCATCTTATCATTCTAGGGTAATAAATAAACAGCCAAATTCATCCTGGAAAAAAAGACGTCTTTCGTTAGTTCAGGAAAATGAGAATCCATCACCTGATTTAATAAAATCTGAACTGATAATAAAAGCGAAAACTATTTAAAAACAAAAAATATATGTCGTTGATGAAATTTTGCGAGAACACGTTCATGAGGTTTTGCTGTTACCACTGTACCATTGCCAATTTAATGCAATAGAGCTAATTTGGGCAGGCGCAAAATCGTTCTATGAAAAAAATGTTGGTAATGGTCTAAGTTCAGATAAGGTAAAAGAAGTTTGGAAAAACTCCCTAGCACACATTACGGGGGACTACTGCAGGAAAGCTGTAGAACATACACAAAAAATTATCCTGGACTGGAGGAACAACGAAAAAGTATTGGATGTTCAAGTGGAACCACTTATTATTTGAAATGCAGAAGATAGTGAAAGTACTACTGAAGATGAAAAAGGTTTCCACACACCGACGCGGCCACGGCCACGGTAGCGGTGGCGGCCGCGGTGGCGATCATATTAGCGGTCGGGCGTATTCACACCAAAGCGGTGAGTTGAGCGGTAAGATAGTTTCCGTTTACAGATTTTATGTATACAAAAATATATTTTTAAACGTCCAGGTTTCATTTTTATTTCTATTATTTGATATTATGATAGACGATGTGGAAGGAGATAATTTAACATTTTCTATTAATAATTCTAGTATATTATTTGCCATTACTACTGTCACTTCCCGCAGTCAAAGTTGACACGTTGTATTTGACCGTCAACGCATATCAGAACGCTGCCCTAGGCCGCTTGATCTAGACCTGCCCGCGCTGGTATGATTTCATTCATTTATTTCCATGTGTTTAGATTGGCCGCCACCGCGGCCGCCACCGCTACCGTGGCCGTGGCCGCGTCGGTGTGTGGAGGCCTTAATTTGACGAATCAGAATTTGAAGAGTTTTGAAGCTGTGTTTATTTTGTATTTTTTTTTTTCAACCTCTATTTTAAATTCTGTAATACTAGTTTAATTAGAAAAATGCCCCACATAAATTACTGGTCCATGGTGGCCTAAAAGTTAGTTTAGGTCTCTTATATTTTATCTTAACCAGACTTGGAATTTTATTTTGCCTTTTTTTCACTGGTATACTTTTACTACTTTCATGGACAATCCTCGGTGTAGGTCTTAAACTTAGTTTAAAAACTTCCTAGACTTTCTGTGTAATAGATTGGGGATTTGATAACTCGCCGGATTTAGTAGTTTTTCTTGTTACTTTTTGTAGTAACCTATTAAATTGGGAACATTTTTTTAGCCTGATATTACACAACGAAGATTTAGTCAATGTGTAATTTAATTTAAATTTTTTTGATATTTAATATATTATCTGCTGTAATAAACTAAGATTTCTTTAATTTATCTAACATTCTATTTACTCTGTTTCGTTAAATTACAAATGATTAAAAAAAACTATAATTATTAAAAAGATATATTCAAAATTCATATTACATGCAACCTTTCGCAACAATGCGAATGCACCTTTGTGACATTAATTTCATCATTATCCATGATGAGTTTGAATTTTGCCATAAAAACAATTGCAACAAAAGTTGTCGCGTGTTTTGGGACTAGCGTGAATTTTTGAAATTGGCGGAAAAAAGGAAATATCTTTCTTTAGATAAATTTGAAACAAATTTTTATTTGTTTACTACTACCTAGCTTACTGCGTATCTCATAATTTTAAATGGGGTCAATTATTGGCTTCCCTAATTACTTTAGAGAAAAATTCTATTTAGGTTTATTAAAGGGCACTAAAACCCACATTCAAAAGAATAACTTTAGATATTTTTGATTAGCCTGTTTACGGGTTATCGCCGATTTCTTTTTAACTATTTCTCCTTTTTATGGCCCCGTATTTGCGGGCACCAGTCAAGGTAAAAGATGACTGTCAAATAAAGTTGTCATTTTAAAATCTGTGCTTTATTGTTATAAAAACTCGCACATCGAAAATATTAAAGGTGTATTTATGAGTACAAATTAATCTGAATAAAACTAAAATAAAGTATCCAATTACAAGGTTAATTATGACATTTTACATGTTTCAATATTTTACTAATTAATAGGTAGGTACTATTAAATTGTTAGAACTTTAGGATTTAAGAAGATGTTCAAATATTCCTCCATTGACTGCTAGACAATAACCGAGGCGATCATAAAATTCTCTTCTTACATTCGCTAGTTGGTTAACTGAAATTCTATTGCATTCGGCAGAAATAGCATTTTTTAACTCGTCTAGATTTGGGTATTTTTTATCTTTGTATATCCTGTTTTTTAAATGGCCCCAGAGAAAGAAATCATTTGGCGATAAATCAGGAGACCTGGCTGGCTAACTTACTGTATGACTTAAGCCAATAACATTTCCATTAAAAGCACGGTTTAAATATTCCCGGACAGCCAGGGTACTATGTGCCGGGCAGACATCCATTTGGTACGAAACTTCCTGATTTTCCCTGGCGGCATCATGTAAAGTAGGTAAAATATGATCTTCATGCGCGACTTTTTTGGCACTCTGTATATGTTAATACACTCACAGCAAAATAATCGATCTACCCAAATTTTCAATGAATTTTAATCGCAAATAACTTTTTTATTTGACGTTGGATTTAAACGAAATTGAAAGGATATTGTAAATAAATTAATGGGGAATCGCTCACATTTTAAAAATGTACTAAAAAGTAAACGTACGTTTATAATATACAGGTTTAAACAAAAATATGTTGTTTATTATAAGTTTAAGACACTCTGTGGAGTGGCGAAATAGTATATTGTTCTAAATTAATTTTAGTGATCAAGTCACATCTATTCTTAACATTTTTGTTTTTGGTTCACCTCGATATCTTTATTTTTGTGGAAGATATGGATTTTTTAGAAAAACATTGCAATTATCAATAATTTTTCTGTACGAAGAACTAAGGTTGCGTCTTACGTACTTAGCACTAGAAGTCGATTGTAAAATAAATCTCTGCAAATTCTATATAAAAAAGAACTATATACAGTATGTCCACGCATAAAGGTCACAACAGGACAAATAGAAAATTTCATTGTTGAAAAAAACATTCTTAGTAAGCCGCTTCATAAGAAAAAATACGGTCTTCGAGAAGGTATTACACTTTTTTATACGGGGTGCTACGTATACCAGCTAAATAGTTTATTTTTTACCTTGTGTCAAAATTTTATCAAATGTTACTGTATCTATGTTTTCTAGGAAATTTTACCTTTTTTACCTCATCTCAGGGTCTTAGTAACCAAGGATGCACCTGGCACCGCAGGAAACTTCTGCGGGGGTTGGGAACCTGACCAGGCGCGTCCCCAGGTGGCGGATAGGGGGTAGACCACGAATCTTGCGATCAGTGGTTAGTTGCGGTCATACCAGGGGTTGAGGGGAATAATACTCTCCAACATGCCCCTTAAAACCGTAACCGCGGACCAACCTCCTCAAGGGCTCATGTCTTGTGAGTACGGGTGTAGCAATCCCGAGGAACCTATGCCGGTTCTACGCCTTTCTTCAACTTGTCTTAGGCGTGTTCCTTCTTCTTTCTTACTATCCTATAAGGTCTCTCTTGACCACATCTTCCTTCTTCTATTCTAAACCTCTCACGCTACTCTTCTCTCTTCAAACCCAATCCTACGGTGGTGAGGAAATCCGTGCCTAAGGGATGCATGGCACATGGGAGATGTGCTGCAAACGAGCCCTCTAGAATACCAGGCGACCTTCTGGAGTATCTAGCCTTGCCCCGGTACACGGCTCTGCTGGGGTCGATTTTTATTTCCGATATACTCGTGGGACAAAAAAATGGAAAAAAACGAAAAAGAAAATTTAACCACCTCTCCGAAGGGAGCTGAGGTAGTTCGCACAGAACAAACCACGGCCTCTTCAGTGCCACAACCATCTCCAATGGAGGTAGTGGAAGCTCAACAAGAGCAAGCCACAACCATCTTGAGAGAGACCACCGCAGAACCTGGAGTCTCCACTCATGCTCCGTTCTTAAAGCGGCTCTCTGGCGCTCAACGCCGGAAAATAGCTGTGGAAGCGGCAAGGGCTAAAGGTGAGCCGATTAAACTTAGGAAGCCTAGGAAAAATCGCAGCCTAACAGCAACAACCTCGACCGGCAAACCTACCCAAAAAGCTGGGAAACTTTCAGGGGGGGAAACATCGGGGGCAAGATCCTCTGGTACATCTGGGGAAGAAACAAAAAACCCAGTACATCAAAAGAGACTACGCTCTGAGGACAGTGCGCCGTCGCTATCTCCATTGCAGAGGGAGCCTAAAAGACTCAGACATGAGGGACAACCCAGTACTTCTACTGGGGTATCGTATAAACAGACTCTCTCTGCTTTTAAGATGGCGATTACTCTGGAAACCTACCCGGAGGCAAGACTGTCTGAAGAGCAGTCTAAAAAGGTACAACTGGCACTCACCAGGGAAATCTGGAGGTCTCCTACGGGAGAGGGTCCGCAGGTTATAAACAGCTATGCTCAGGGGGGCGTGCTGTTTATGACCTGCGCAAACAGCTCCACCAAAACCTGGTTGCAGGAAACGGTGCCAAACCTACAACCCTGGGAGGCGGCAAACCTTAGAGTCGGCGACGCTAAGGATGTCGTTAAAACCTTCAGGGTGGTAACTTGGGTTCCTACTGATGATCTCGAGATCAAGGAACCCAAACAAATTCTTCAGCTTCTGGAGATCCAAAATAGGGAATTCAAAACAGAAGACTGGAGAATTCTAAACAGCAAAAGCGAGAAACAGGGCCTAAACCTTGTACTCGCTATACCTGAGAACAGCCTGAAGGATCTGGCCAAGAGGGATTTTAAAGCCTTTGTCGGTCTTAAAGAGATTACCTTCAGGACCTCCAAAACCCCTAAAAAGGAAGATGGCGCTGCGGGTCATACAAATAAACCTACAGCATAACAGGGCAGCTACAGCCGCCCTGTGTAGACTTTTATGCCTTGGTAACTTCGATGTGGCCCTCATCCAAGAGCCCTGGCTACTCAGGGGAAGGGTAGGGGGCCTCACAGAAGCTAAAGGTAAGTTAATTTACAACACACTTTCCGACAATGTCAGATCTTGCATCTTTGTCAGAAATGAACTACAAGCTTTTAAACTGACCGATCTCTGTTTTAGGGATCAGGCAGCAATAAAGCTGAAATACAAACTGGCGGGGACCCATTCAGAAGCTGTCCTCGCTTCGGTCTACCTGCCATTTGACTCACCCAGTCCACCTCCATCAGAAGACTTGGAGAAACTGCAAACGTACTGTAGGGAACAGAACCTACAAACCATCATTGGTATGGACGCAAATGCACACCACACTGTATGGGGCAGTAGTAACATAAACAAAAGAGGTGAGTACCTTCTAGATTATATTATAGCTAGGGACTTGGTTCTGGTAAATCGGGGTAATGAACCCACTTTTGTTACACGCGCTCGTAAAGAGGTAATTGATATAACCCTGGCGTCCCCTCGTATAATCTCACAGATAACTCGGTGGTATGTGTCTGATGATCCATCGCTTTCGGATCACAGATACATCTGTATGGATCTCTCAAATTTTGAGAGATCAATATCAACTTTCAGGAATCCCAAAACCACAAACTGGGAGAAATATAAGGAAGATCTAACGATCAGCACAAGGGATATCAAGAAAAACATTAGAAATGCCACTGATATAGAGCTAACTTCCCACCAATTACAGGAAGCAATGTTAAACTCATATCAGAACAACTGTCCTCTAAAAAGGAAAACCATCAGCAAGGACACAAGCTGGTGGAACAAAGATCTTGCAAACATGAGGAAAAAAACACGCCAACTATTTAACCTGGCGAAGATCACCGGAAAATGGGAAGAATATCACTCCGCGCAAACGGAGTATAGCAACCATATACGGAAAGCCAAACGAAACTCGTGGAGAAAGTTCTGCCAGGAGGCTGAAAACACCCCCGAAGCAGCCAGACTACACAGAATCTTGGCAACGGATCCCATAAACCCAATCGGGACTCTCCTTAAACCGGATGGGAAACACACAGAAACTGGAAGGGAGACTTTGGAAATTTTGCTCCAAACACATCTTCCAGATTCAAGTGTGATAGAGTTAAATGAACAACTTCCTGATATCTTAAACCCAAATCTAAGGGCCACTGATAGGGATTGGAAAATTGCAAAGGAAGTCGTAACCCATGAACGACTTGATTGGGCAATTGACACATTTGAAGCGTACAAAGCACCCGGACCTGATGAATTGATCCCAGCACTAATACAGCAGGGCAAACAAATCATCATTCCTATAATTTGTAGGATAATAAGGGCTAGCTTTGCAACTGGCTACATTCCACATACGTGGAAACAAGCCAGAATGGTCTTCATTCCAAAACCTGGAAGAGATTATTCTCAACCCAAGGCATTTAGACCGATCACACTGTCGTCTTTTTTAATGAAGACGGCAGAAAGACTTATTGAGAAGCATGTAAGGGAAACCTCTCTAAGTGAGAGGAAACTACACGCAAACCAACATGCTTATCAATCTAGAAAATCGTGTGAGTCGGCACTTCATCAATTAGTATCGAAGATAGAACCGGCACTCGCAAACAAGGAAATTGCCCTAGCGGTATTCCTTGATATTGAAGGAGCCTTTGATCATACCTCCTTCGGTTCAATGACAACAGCACTAGCTGAACGTGGCGTGGGCGAGACCATCTGTAGGTGGGTAGAAAACATGCTGCACAGTAGACAGGTCAGCGCAACACTGTTTGGTGAAAAAGTGGAGGTATTGGCAGCAAAAGGCTGCCCGCAGGGAGGTGTTCTGTCCCCACTACTGTGGGACCTGGTAGTCGATAACCTTCTTTCTGAACTTAATAACAGAGGGCTCTATACCCAGGGGTATGCTGATGACTTAGTTGTACTCATTCGGGGAAAACACGCCCACGTTATATCAGAACTTATGCAACAAGCTCTGAACATCATCGAAGATTGGTGCAACAGGGAAAACCTCAAGGTAAACCCAAGCAAGACAACGATGATCCCATTTACAAAACGAAGAAAATTGGAAGATCTAAAACTACCAAAACTCTTCGGAAAGGAACTGCAAATATCCCAGGAGGTAAAATATCTAGGAATAACCCTAGATGCAAAACTAACCTGGAACTCCCATATGCAGAATATCATTAATAAAAGTAAAATGGCACTCATGGCCACCAAAAGAGCTGTAGGGAAAAATTGGGGACTCAATCCACGCATGGTACACTGGTTGTACACGACAGTGGTTAGACCAATGATCACATACGGATCAGTGGTTTGGTGAACCAAAACCGACCAAAGAAAAGCAGAACTGGAGTTGACAAAAATCCAGAGACTTGCATGCCTTTGTATTACAAGTGCTATGAGAAGCACTCCAACAGCGGCTATGGAAACCCTACTAAATCTTCCACCCCTTGGCATACTTATCAAGGCGGAAGCTAGAATGGGGGCGTATAGACTGACCTGTAATAGCACCTGGCAATCCAGTCCTGTAATCGGACATACCAGGATTACAAACATAATCGCGAACTCATTATTGGAGATGAGCAGTGATTCAATGACCCCAACCACTAACTTCCACAAACCACACAAAACCCAGATACACTGGAGCATTAGGTCAAAGGAAGAAGCAGAACAGTCGGGTGGACTAGTATGGTACACCGACGGATCCAAGATGAAAGGAGGTGCGGGCGCGGGAATTCATGGGACTGTTCCTAAGCATAACACTAGCGTACCACTGGGGATACATGCCACAGTCTTCCAAGCAGAAGTACATGCTATTGAGGTATGCCTGCGTGAGAACCTGAGAAGGGGCTACAGAGGTAGAAACATCTCAATTTTCACGGATAGTCAGGCAGCAATAAAAGCTCTAGCATGTAATCAGATCAATTCAAAGTTGGTCTGGAACTGTCTTCAATGTCTTCAAGACCTGGCTAGCAGCAATGTCGTAACACTTGCTTGGGTGCCGGGGCACAAAGGCATAGAGGGCAATGAAAAAGCAGACGCTTTGGCCAGGCAGGGATCAATTACTGCCTTCATGGGGCCGGAACCAGTTTTTGGGGTTCCAAAAGCCTCGGCAAGAGGATGCGTGACTGGGTGGGTGAAGCGACAACATCGGTCATATTGGAACCACATTTCGGGGCTAAGACACAGCAAATCAATGCTGGATAACCCCTCAGAGGCAATGACCTCTGAAATCCTAAAACTAAATCGAAACAAGCTTAGAATCGTGACAGGCCTCTTAACCGGTCATAGTACTCTAAGGAAACACATGCACACCATGGGCATATATAACGACGAACCCATATGCAGGCTTTGCAATGAGGAGGAGGAAACAGCCTACCACATTATCAAAGAGTGCTACGCACTGACACGCTGGAGAACAACCCACCTGGAGAGTCAAATCCCCCAGGGGGTATCCCCTGAAAAAACTCTGATAAGGGGGCTGCTCAGCCTAATAAGGGTGACTAACCTCTTTTAATGAGAAATCGAGCAACAAGCGTCACAATAAGTCTTTTTAGGCTGCGGTGTAGAGGTAGTAATAACCTTGGCTTGCTGCCTGTATTAATCATCATCAATCATCATCAACCAAGGATGCAACTGCCAATATCACCGCTGATATCCAAGTCGCGAATCGATCTTTATCGGATGTTTATTAAACAGTGATTTTAGCCACCCCTACATAGCGTACAGTGTAATAGCCTGAACAAAATTTTGTTTATATTTTTTCTGAGCGGAGTACCGATGATGGGCGGTAAACAGAAACTTGCTTCTCTTCTGATTGACCGAGGATGTTCGTAACTTTTCATGATGATTTTAATTATTGAATGATTGGAAGGTTTTCACTTTATTCTATAGTTAAAAAAAAATAATTAATTTGAGCATTTATATTATGGTGAAGCCTTTTTCGTCTACTTTTAAAAGAGACGTTTTAACTAAATTTTAAAGTTTAATTAACCAAAGTTATTAAAAACTGAAGATTTGTACCGTTGTCAATAATTGGCAGTTCAGTATACTACTGTTGGTTTTCTTGGGATCTCTGTTTTTTTTTTTTTAAGTTAGGAATGCTCCTGCGACTTCACTTGATTCTTCGTAAACTGTTGTAAATTATTTAGGTTTTATCACACAAATTTTGAAATTGACTTTTGCCTTGATTATTCGTATTTTTGCTTGTTTGATTTAAAAAGTTTTTATAGTGCAAAATTTTGGGCCCTGTTCCATTGATTTTGATATTAATTTAGTTATTGGTGGTTGATTAATAGTGCCTCACTACTATTAGTGCCTCTCTACTATGGGATTGGACCAACAGGGAGCCAGTCTTTCGGTAGTTTGTACGTACTGTTTGGTCTAGATCTCGTGTGTGAGTCCGTTTGTCGATAAGTCCGTGCGTCTGTAATAGTCTGTAATAATTTTTGTGAAAAACTGATTTATTGTTTGCATACGAAAGTCTTGATGAAGTATGCGATTCATCGTGTACCTGGGTACATCCGCAATAATTTTTAGCGCCCTATTTTGTATTACCTGGAACTTATTAAGCTCCGTTCTGCAGGAGCGGATTCAGAACCTCGTTTTGGGGGGGGGGGGGGTCACTCACAAAAAAGTAATATATTTTACTTTTGTGTATTAATGCTATTATACAAAGTGTTTCAGAACATGTGGGCAATCTCTCGGATTCATATAGATTAAGTGAAAATAACATCCCGAGTTCATATAATTTTTTTTCCTAAGAGCCCCCCTCGAGGAGATATATGCCCTTAAAGGCCGGTCCTGAAAACTAGTTCTTTATTAATAGCCTTTGAATTGCCCTGTATATTTTTAAAAAAATTTAGTATGATGTACACCAAGGAGAGATTCATTAAATAAGCCTAATAATAAAAGGTATAGTTCATTCTGTGGGCCAGAGACGGACTAGCTCGGGCATAAATAACCTTACATTTTTGGCAGGTGTCATGCTACCGGAATTTTAATTATATTTTTGGATAGCTTACGCATTTTAACGCAAAATAGATACTCTTTGTATATTTTGATAAGTTGTACCGTTTTCGAGAAAAATCCACTTAACCGTTAATTTGCTTTAAAACGTTTAATTCTACTCTCGATCCTACTTGAACCCGTTTAATGTTTTTTCGTAACGGAAGTCTTTGTTAAATTGTCACGTCATAATATGGTTTTAAGATTAGTTGTTTACATCTTACCAATTTTATTTAAATTTTAATTAAAATATACAGGACGATTCAAAAGGTTATCAATACAAAACTAGTTTTTAGGAGCATATATCTTCTCGAGGGGGGTTCTTAGGAAAAAAAATTATATGAACTTACGATGTTATTTTCCCCTGATCTATATAAATCCGAGAAATTGCCCACATGTTCTGAAACACCCTGTATAATAAATCTCCAAAATAATAAAAGAAGTTTTCATAAATCATTTTACGGATCAATATAATTAAATTTTATCATGCATTGGAAAATAATATGAGCAAAGTAAATATAATATATAATATTCTTTTGTGTTCCTCTGTTTGTTTGGGGAGGGTCATGACCCCCATGACCCTCCCCCTGGATCCGCGCTTGCCGTTCTGCTTATGTTGCACCATGAAGGTGCACCATAAGTGAGAACCGGCCTGACTAACACCTTGTAGAGGTTGACCTTAGTCCTATTACCAAGTCTACTCCACCTGTGAAGCAGGGGGTAGATAGGGCGAAGTTGATGCAATGCTAGCTTTACTCTATTAATTGAATTACGCCTCCAGTTCAGTCGTTGATCAAATATAAGTCCCAGGTATTTTACCTCCTGGCACCAGTTTACCTGGACTCCGTTGACACAAAGCCTTGTCTCAGGCCTACTAACATTGCTTTTCGAAAAATAAATAGCTTTTGTCTTGGAGGGTTCAAGCGAATCTTCCAAGCCGATAGCCATTTCTCTAGCTTGATTATGTGGCGCTGCATACGGCTGACGACAAGTCGCGGCTGTTTGGCAGTTGAAGTGATTGCGGTATCGTCAGCGAAAAGATAGAGCTGCGTAAATCTATCGAGCGGAATGCATGAGTATAAATATTATACAGCATCGGAGAGAGAGGTACTTCCGCCCTGATGTGTTTATTCAAAGAAAATACGTTCTCTGCCGAGACAGCAAAACTTCTATTCTCCATAAAAGAAGCTAACACCTTGATTACGTAGTTCGGAGCTCCGAGTCTTATTAGTTTCAACAAGAGACCATCATGCCAGATCCTGTCAAATGCTTTGCTTACGTCAAAGAAAACCGCTCCCGTGTGCTCTCTCTCGTTAAAGCATTTTATTGTGTTTGAGGCTAGTCGCGTCGTCTGCCTGACTGTGCAATGTTCAGGCCGAAATCCAAACTGTTCGACAGGCAGAACGTTACGCACAAACACAAAGTCATTCAGTCTATTCAAAATTAGTTTTTCTGCCATTTTCCCAAGACTCGACAGCAGGCTGATGGGCCTGTAGCTAGCCGGCGCCGTAGGGTCCTCACCTTTTTTATATATTAGGATGACTTTTGCATGCTTCCAGGAGGACGGAAAGTGACCCTCTTTAAATATTGCCTGGGACATGCTTACTATATTTCTTAAAGCTTTATCAGGTGGATTTCACAACGCCACATTCTTTAAACCGTCAAAACCCGGGGCTTTTCTAATATTCAATACGCTTAATAGGGACTTTACCTCGTCTAAGGTGACTTGTGGAAAGGCCTGAAACGAAAAATTTATTGATTTATAAATTTGTATCGTCCTAGAGATCCTCTCATCTCTAAACGCGTCATTGGTCGGGTACTACTGTTGGTATTAAAGTGTTTGTAAAAGTAGGTATGTCTTTTTTAACTCACTGACTTTTCCGACACGAAATCAATGCTGAATTCTAAGTAAATAACCAGATGAAGAGCAAGAAAAAGCATTGCAAAGTTATGAATATTCTGAAAAAAATAATTTTACCTAAAAAACCATAAATTTCAAAAGTAAGAATAAGAGATGTTATAAGTACCTACCTAGAGGTAAAGAAATACAAATATAGAGAACAACGAATTATTTCTTATTGTAACTATTGTTATTGGTTTTGATAACCTCTTGGATAGCTTTAACAACAGATTTATTAGCTGGATAAGCTAGTTTAAGTAAAAATTCTTTTGTTTTGACAGTCAAAAAGAGCACCGTGCCTAAAAGGACAATTTACGGCGACTAAATTGCTATTTATTATAAGTTAGAGCTATAAAGTAGAAATATTGAATATAATATAGTATTGAGCCAATTTTATACAAACGTATATAGGTGTAGTAGCCTGAACAAAAATTGTACATTTATATTTTTGCAGAAAAAAGTGATAGAACTCCCCCACTCCTATATTTATTCCAGCCCGTTAATCTGAAAAATCTCGTAATGGGGTATGTGGAGACCAACGCGATCTGAAAGTTTGAATAATTTTGTTGCATATATTGAGGTATTTGAATTAAATTATACTCTTATGATCTTAAACTTTATAAAAAATATTATTTTCCTGTACTGTATGAGTGTTTGTTAAGGCTTTTATTATTGGCTGTTATTCCGGCTAGTTATTTTTTTAAAATAAATACAAACTAAAGAGTTTAGGTATTTTAATGCCTAACCATTTTTTTTATTTCAGGGATTTTAGCACCCGTGGGAGGTTACACTTACCATCAGGTGGTCACTTATTATAACTCAATGATTCCGCATTTTAGATATTTGGTTACAGTAATACAGCCTTTTATTAATCTCAAAATGTACAGTTATTTCCAGTAACTCAGCTGTGTTCTTATAAGAAGTAAATACCCAAGTTATGGTAACTAATTATTGAGTACCAGAAACTAAGCAATATAGTTTTTGTCACAAATATATGTGACCTTAACAATATAGCAGATCATTTAACTAAATCGTTTAGTAAGAGCTACTATTTGTTTCCAGCAAATCGCATTTAGTTATTATAACTAGATCTCCGTGTTGTCCCCTATTGTATTAAAAAAAATTGCTAACTAAATTTTTAGTAATAGCTACAAGTTTTTTGTCTCAGTGTGCTGACCAGTTGCTTTAACCAGAGCCATAAATCAAACAAAACAAAAAGGTAAGTGGATCGTAATATTTTAGCCTTAGGAATTTCTGCTACCATTTTGTTAAGGACACCCTGTATACTATATATGGCTCATGTCTTTAAGTAAGTTTCTCTAAATGATTTTATTTAGTGTTCCTATTTGGTTATTCGTCTTGTTTAATTTGTGGTTTAATTCTTGATGATAATAGACATTCATATTGGAATAGTGATTTATTAAAAATACCTTATTTATACTACACAACATAACCATTTACTTTCAAAAACTCGTTTCAATTCATGAATCCTATCAGTTACAAGTAACGCCCTTTCATTAGGTATCGTTTATCAAGTCATATCTGTGTGGTAGTTAAGGGTCTAAATAGTGTTTTGTGTAACATATCTTTTCAACGCCTTTCAGCATGGGCGTACCTAAAGTGTCTTCCTAATAAACGATGGAAGTTGCAAGTCATTCAGTTTGGATGAACAATGCTAATGAAATAAGAAAGACTATAATACAGTACATTTTTTAACTCGAGTCATGGAATTTTGCGTACTTAATTTACATCGCAGTTGCTTATGTTGCATTTACCATCTAGCCCTGAGATAGCGAACCTTTTCATTGTTTCGTGGCTGAACATTTTAATTATAATGCATATATCAGAAGTAATGTGTAATGTAAAAATATTAAGAAAATATAAAACAATTTCCTGTAGGTAAAATAAAGCAAATATAATGAAATAAATCAATTACACTACTTATGCTGTTGCATCTTTTATACCCAATAAATTGGCATCAGGAGTTGGAGTTATTATAAATAGTTTGCTTAATGAGCCTTCCATCAAATTAGTATCTGCAAATGGAATGACCTATAGGCATGTAATTATAAAAAAATCAACATTATTTAATGGGATGTCATAGCTTTATCAACACTGTTGTGTCATCGATGTCGAGATCATAATCACGGTAGAACGAATCCAAGTTGTTATTCCGCTGATTGTGCAAAATAAGCTGACAAAAACAGAATTCCTTATGTACGTCAACCAGGTTTTTTGTATGATTCTTTCCATGGAGGCCCAAATCAACCTTGTTACATGCAATTCACAACTCTTTCTAATTTACCAAGAACTAACATCAGCCCTGACTGGGAAATCCGGTCAAGCAATCCAGGTTCAACCAACATCAAGCCTGTGTATTCCTTGTATATAAAGGTTTTTCATTTCTAAACGAGCCATTCTAAATATCTTTTGATTTTGAAGGAAATTAGATTTGACAAAATACATGGCTATTTTAATATCACGGGAAGTCTATTTACAGGTTTGATAGAATTTTATCATTTGCCTTCATACCTCCAGCCAATCTCACTTTGAAATATCAAATGGCAAACCCCATCTAGTGATAAATCCAACCGTGTCAAGAAATATGAAATCGGGTAATCGGTTTGAAAGTTAGATGAAAAATGAACTACTTTTTTGAATTATATTAGCACGATTGATATAATTTGATTGGTTGACTTCTGTTCAGCATAAACAATGCAGGATTTAGGCAACCAGGCATAAGCGCCACCAGAAGACCGATTTAAGTTTGGATTATGTCGTTACTTCGCTGGTTGGCCGTCGAGGGCGCCACTGCACGCTTGTAGGCTATTTTTTGCAGGTTTTGATAGGCAAGTGCGGTATTTTTTTCGAATATCTTGAAAAATAAGCTTTGGAATAATTTTTTTGCGCTATTAATATAAACAATGAGTGGCGTACAATGTTCTACAAGTAACGTTTGCTTCGTGCCGGGGTGTAAAACTGGATATTGGTCTGATAAAAAGTTCAGGAAAAATCGTGGTGAGAAAAATCCTAGTCTCTTTCAAGCCCCTAAGCAAAAACCACAAAAGGTTCACAATATTGTTTATTAATAATGTCTTCTTATTAGGATCCTGAAACATTTGAAAAGTGGCGAATAATTATAATCATTCCTAAAGCAGACAAAATATTCGGTGTAAAGGATGCTGTTTGTTCGTTGCACTTTCCAGAAGAGGACATTTTGCGTTTTTACGAAACTAAACTACCTGATGATGATGGTACCATTAATAGAATTCAGAGAGGAAAGCCAACATTAAAGAATGGGTCGTTACCAACGACATTTCCTAATCTGCCTTCTTATTTGTCAAATAAGAAAAAAAGGCAAAAACCACCATGTGAGCCAAGCACGTATCCAGGGGGGGGGCCCGGCCCCCCCCCCCGAAATTTGAAAATAATGATTTAAGTTTTAATGTGTGATTCGCTTTGCTCTGAATTAATTAAAATAAGTCCACATTTTCGAATGATTTTCGTCCTTGAGCCCCCCCCGAAACGCATTTCTGGATACGGGCCTGATGTGAGCGAACCGAGGCGCCAAAAATAAAAAAAATTAAAAATATTCACTGTCAAGTAGATAATTTAAATTCAGTTGGAGTTGAAATTCCAGAACGTACCTTAGAGGAAATTCCTAATAAGCCACTTGTCGATAATGGAATAGATGCAGCATTCGCCTTGTTTGAAAATTTAAAAATAGTTTAAACATCATTGGCACTCCAAATATGCAATGGACTGGTATATTTATTCCTGGAAAAAATTAAGTACTTTTTGCTGAATGGGATGATAGCTATCCCACCAAAAAAAAAATTGTGATACGCCAGGATATGTCTTTTAAGGTTATAGTTTTTTTGCTTTACTAATATAAACAATAAGTGGCGTAAGATTAGGCTTGCCAACAGTCCTCTATTCTATCGTTCTGTCCTTTTTTCTCTAACATCCAGAAAATGTCCTCCTCTTTTATTACCTACCAAACTCGAAATATAAAAACTATTTTAATTTTCAGGACAAATAAACAAAAAATACAAATATTGAAATAAATATAACCGAATCTAATAAATGTATGTATTATAGGTATATAGAGATGCAATGCCTATTATTAATCTGACAACAATGAAATAGTGGTCTTTCGTTACTCGTCTGTCTGTGTCGTCTATCCTTAATTTTGTCATCATAGATCTTAAAGATTGATTGTCCGACAATGGACGTAATTCTATTAACCAAATTTTTGAAATGTTAATCAAAATTTAATTAAAATTTATTCATTGTTATGAACTGTTAAACTAACTTTAAAAAGGTATTAATAATTTAAGAAATAATATTTCTCCTTTAATTGGTATTTTATACAAATTAAGATATTATAATACGTACCTACTTACGTCCCCTTAAAACTTTTATATAGGTAGGTAGGTACTCAAAATTTCAATATTTAACATCAGTTTGCCAGTTCGTCGAATATTAATCCTTTAAAAAATTACAAAATAAAACCATAAAATGCATTCAAGGCCCCCCGCGCCTAATTATAACGAGTGATTATTAATTATTTTGCTCAAGGGCGGCTGTGACCCAGTATACATAGTGTAGCAGTAGCGCGTAGATTAAATCATAGGGCGAATTTGCAAGAAAGGAGCGTTGTCACGTTGAAAACCTAAAATAATGTTTTTTGACGGTATGTAATATAAAATCCTGAGCTATCTTACTTTGAAAGCCTACTTTATATGGCCGCCTCCTACTTCTAGACACCTTCTGATGTTTCTTCTTACCCTCAGAGACACATTAACCAATACGTTTGGAGAATTATTAATTTCGGCAATTTTTTCTGAAATCCTTCGTTTAAGATCATTTATATCCTCAATTGGTGTTCGATAAATAGAGTTTTTTATAAAAGGCCACAAGAAGAAATAGCATGGTGTTAAATCGCAGGAACGAGGTGGCCATATTTGTTGCGTATTTCGGCTTATAACTCTGTTTTCAAAAAATTCACTTAAAAAATTTAAATTTTCTCTGGTTACATGAGGTGTAGCGCCATCTTGTTGGAAGTAACCTTCCCGCAATTCATCATCGTGTAGCTCATTAATAAATGTTGTCAGAATTTCGATCCGATATCTCTCAGCTGTAATTGTGCCATCAAAGTAAATTGGGCCTACTATTCTTCTAGAACTAATTGCTGCCCACACACCAACTTTTTGAGGATGAAGAAGTCTTTCTACAAAAACATGCGGATTTTGCGTATTCCACATTCGCATATTTTGTGAATTAACACTAACCTGATAAATAAAAATAAGCCTCATCGGTAAAAAATGTTTTTTCAAAAGCACCACTATTTTCTTCTTGAAAATTGTTTAAAAACCATTCACAAAAATTAAGTCTTTGGGGAACGTCATTGGGAAGGTGTTCATGAATAGCCGTAACACGATAAGGGTATAGATGCAGATCCTTTTTCAAAAGTGTTTGACATGTACTGTAGCATAAATCCGTTTGCTGAATTTGTTGAGATAAATGCCTAATAGAAGTTGAAGGATTATTTTCCATAATTTGTCGCGCTTCTTCAATAACCTCATTCGATCATTTCGTTGGTCTTCCAGCCCCTTTTTTATGTTGAACAGAACCAGTCTGACGAAATTTATCAATTAGGTATTGTGACCCAGTACGAAAATTATGAAAGGTCACCGCAACATCAGGAAACTCGGTTCGAAATTCATCAAAGCAGTCATGCATAGAGTAATTCCACACACCGCCTATTTTGTTTCCATTTCTAAAAAAACTTTCAACAATAAAAATTTTTTGTGCTTCACTAAACATTTTTACTGTAGAACTTTCAATCCGGCAACAAAGCTTCACCAAAACTTGATACGCTGAAAAATAAAAAAAAAATAAAAAATAAAATCATATCCTGCAAATAGCACTTTATAATAGTCAAAAGACGACTCCCCGGAGAAATATTAGTTAAAGCAATAGTAACCTACCTTCAAATAACTGCAAAAATTACAAAATTTCTCCAATTTTTAAACTTTACAAATACACAAATTCAAATAAGACGTAAATGTCATAAAACAATCATGTCATCTTATCTACGCAGTACGGCCATGATGCTTTTAAAATGCATGGCCTCCCTTGAGCAAAATAATTAAAAATCACTCGTTATTACCTACCTACAATTTTAGAAAATAATCAATTATAGAAATCTACCTATTGTATATAGAATAATAAAAGTTTATAATAATATTCCAAAAACAATTAAAAATACAATCAATACCTATAAAAAGGTTTAAATATGTATTAAAAAAACATTTATTGAAAATGTAAGATATTTCTATTTTTGTTATACTTTTTAAAAAAAGTTTCAGAAACTTATTAATATATTAATTATTTTATTGTTAAAAAATTTTTTTTTTATTTAATTTTTTGGTTGTTAGTATACTATAATTTTTATTCCGTTTCTTTTCAATTTAATTTTAAAATCCCCATTTATAATATTTTGTAAAGTTACTTGGGAAATAAATAAGTTAAGAATCTTCTTCTTTTCAGGTCTGTTAAAAGGTGTACGTACTACCTATAATGAACATATTATGTTAATTTATTTTTAGTTTGAATTTAAATAAAAAATGTATATAGTAACGTGGAGATTGTGTAATTATTTCCTTTCCAAATAAAAAGTTGTTCGAGTGTCTATAAAGACCGCCAGTATTTGAAAAAATTAATCCTCCTGGTAATAATAATACAGGGTCTTAGAATGCAATACACCCTTTTACATGCTAGAATTATGTATCTAGGGAGTATCCCGCACCCGCCTCTCACACATATCTCGGTCTGTAGACTGTTTAAATTAACTAATTTCGATAAAACAGTTAATTCTCCCATAAGAACCCATGAAATTTGCGTCTATAATGGAACAATGCGATCCTGGCGGCAGTTTTTGAAGCAATGCAAAAGTGGGACCGGAATCGATGTATTGCGATCGGTCTCCTTCCTAAAGCCCTCCATAGTTTGGATCTAAGTAACCATAGAATTGACAGAAGTCAAGATAATAAGAAAATATAAGGTGAATGAGAATGACAAGAAATGCCACTACACGACGCGCGAGCCTGAGATAATAAAAAAGTTTTACATTGTTACTGTTAAATAATCATATATATATATTTTTAAGTTAAATTACTAATTATAAATAAATAATTAGTATTCGAGAAAAATCCATGAGTAATCGAATTCAATCGAACTACCAATCAAGAAAAAAAGGACGTTACCTGAACAACTTCATCATTTTAAGGTATATCCATTCCACAATAATTCGTTGATTTCCTGACCGCAATAAAATTTAAACCCAGCCATAAATAAGTGCCTTTTGAAAGGGTATAGGTCCTGATTACCTGCTAATTACAATAGTTTAGGTTAGCTATTTTCAGCAAAACAACAAATATAAAATAATAGGTAAGTATCTTTATTTTAATCATGTAATTAAATAGCTATTAATATTTATACAAAAATACTAATCTACAATATTATAATATCATCTATGCCTAAACCAATTATTAAGGGCCTTACGTTACTATTAATTATATTATTATATTGGTATATTAGGTAGGTTAATGGCAAATTGCAGGTGTTCAATATAAAGCAGAGTCTTTTCATCTTAGTTCATCAGTCGTTTGGTGTTTGTCAAGGTATTTTCGTGTGTGTTATCGAGCATCCAAAATATGTCAGATCTGTGTAAAACTTCAGATAATATTGCTTCCGGAAGTTATGGTGTAACGAAGAAAAAACATTTATCACTTGATGCCAAAAACATCATAAAGAACGTTTACTGTACCCTTTTAGATAAAGGGTATGACCGGAGTGCAAGTTTTAGTGAAACGAGTATTTTGACCAAAGTTGCATTAACGACAGTAAAAGATATAGTGACCAAACCCATCCAGCCAAAGAAAAAACGGTGTGACAGCGGAAAATTGAGAAGCATCGAAGAAGCTGATAAAGACTTGATTCGGAGGAAAATTTATGACATGTAGAGTTAACAAATAGTCCCAACAATAGATACGCTAAAAAAGGTACTTACAGCAGATGAAACCGATATTTCATGTGGCAGGACAAGCCTTTGGAGAATAGTAAAAGCAATGGGTTTTAAATATCGTACCATTGACAAACGACAAGTATACTAATGGAATCGCAGCATTTACAAGTATGGCGTAGAGATTATTTGAATCTTATCAGACAATATAAAGAAGAAAATCGTTCAATTATATACTTGGACGAAATTTGGTTTGATACCCACGACACTCCTAAAAAAGGTTGGAGCGATTCAACAATCAAATGTCAAACTAAAGCTCCCTCAAACAAAAGACAAATAATTACGATATTACATGCAGGTTCAGAAAATGGATTTATTCCAAACAAATACAAAAGTGGAAATTTAAAACTATATGATGGAAAATAATATATATTTCGAGGAAACCTATACGAAAAAGGACCTTTTAAATGATTTAAAAACATTCAATATTGAAAAAGAATATATATCTGACAATCTCGCAAGTGCTAATGGTCACACAGTTTTACGCCTCCCTCCGTATTACTGTATTTTTAACCCAATAGAACATATATGGAGCCAGTTAAAGACGATGATTAGAAGAGAAAACACATCCCCTACACTAAGTAGTTCTGTTATAGAATTAATTAAAAAATGTGTAAATCATATCCCAGTAGAAAGTTGAAAAAATTCTGTGAGACACGTGATCCAAGTCGAGGGTTCCTATAACATAATTGATAGTAACGTAAGGCCCTTAATAATTAGTTTAGGCATAGATGAAGACGATAGTGATAGTGAAACAGAGCTAAATATAGAGTAGGTTAAGTTAAATATTGTATTATTATAATATTGTAGATTAGTATTTTTGTATAACTATTAATAGCTATTTAATTACATGATTAAAATAAAGATACTTACCTATTATTTTATATTTGTTGTTTTGTTGAAAATAGCTAACCTAGTAGTGAAACAGAGCTAAATATAGAGTAGGTTAAGTTAAATATTGTATTATTATAATATTGTAGATTAGTATTTTTGTATAACTATTAATAGCTATTTAAATACATGATTAAAATAAAGATACTTACCTATTATTTTATATTTGTTGTTTTGTTAAAAATAGCTAACCTAAAGTATTGAAATTAGTAGGTAATCAGGACCTGTACCATTTCAAAAAATCCGGTGCCTACACAATAGATATTTTTTAGGCAACTTATTTATGGTTGGGATTACGACTGAGGGTTGTCATTTAAATTTTATTGCGGTCGAGAAATCAACGAATTATTGTGGAATGGAGCATAGTTTGAAATTCTTAAAGGTAATAAAATAGGTACTTGCTTGGGAAACAGATTTTCTAATAATAAAATTGATAAACATAAATTAATCTGTCAACGTCGCAACAACGTCTGGGAATCGGCAACGCTGCAATAAAGGAAAAATGCGGTCCGTGTTCAACAGTCCTTCAAAGTCTTCTAGCGTAGTAAGAAAATATTTTTATTCAATTTTACTGTACAGTAAAAGTACCGTGAACATGCACTTTGGCTCAAATCAAAGGAGTACCTACACTGTTTAATTGTGAATATTTTTTTTCATTTTGCACTGATTTAATTTATTTTTGGAGTGATAATGAACTAAAATCGTCTCAGTAAAATGTGTAATTTTTAACAAAATATTTTGAGGCGGATTGACAGGTTTTTTTCAACGAACGTGCGCTTATGTTCGTTGCAAATGGAAAGTGATTTATTTAAATTTCAGATGATACGTTTTTTTGGTAGTTTAACTATCGAAAATTCTCCAGTATAGGTCTCATTGTGAAATATTTTAAAATTCAAGAAATACAATTTATTTTGTTCATTGATGTACTAAAACATTGCAGTTTTGAAATTTGAAGTCGTTTGAACCATGATCGCAGCATGCATGACCGTTATTAAAAATCAGAGTATCCATGACTGGTATTAAAAATCAGGGTATCCATGACTGTTATTAAAATAATAAACAATGTTATTTTTGATGTTTTGTACGCTTCGTGACAACTAATCTGTACACAATGGCAGTCTTAAGTGAAGAGGATCGAATTCTTATAAAATATTTTCGACAATAACATAATTACGGCCCAAGAAAAATTAGAGTTTCCTGAAAAAGATTGGTATGTTGGAACAGTTGAAAAGTTTTTAAGACATCTTAGAGAAAATAATGAATTCATAAAAATAAAAGTTGGAAGGGGAAGGAAGAAAACTTCAAGAACTCAAGGAAATATTACCATGGTAAGAAATATTATAGAAAATGTACGACCTGAAGAATCTGTAGGTACCAGAAAAATAGCGAAAAGAACAAGAATTCACCGTTCTGAATTATAAAAAATGATTGCCAACTTAGTCTTTAAAAAAATTTACTATCAAAAATTTAAGGCCAATGTGAAGGAGAAACGATTAGAAAGATGTAATCTATTACTACGAAGATTCCGTTCTCAGAAAAATATCGCAAAGATATGGTTTTCAGATAAGAAGATGTTTTACTTGAGGCCACCAAAGAATACACAAAATAATCGGGGGTACGCAAATTTGCGAGTGAAGAGGAAAATCCCTTTGGAAAATCTTTTAATCGAGAGAAGTCACTTTTCACCTGACGTAATGGTCTCTGTGGCAGTTTTCAAATTGGAGAAGTGAAGTCTCATTGTTGTAGATGCCGGAGTAAAACTCAAAATTTTTTGGGTGCCACGCCCTTTTTTGAATCATGGTGCTTGGTTCTCAAGTGGGAAAATAAAAAATACAACACAAAATCCTCAAGAAAATCACAAAAGCAACCCCGTGCGTTTAGGAGTGGGGGAGTTAATTTTTGCGATTTTACCTATCTTCCAGAGAATTCGCTGTAAACAACCAATTTCATAAAATTTTAATTTGTTATTTATGTAATAATGCATTTGATTTGAATAATGCTGTCTAAAAAAAAAAAGAAATACAAACAATTTAATTTGAAGTAATTAAGTATGCACTTAAATACTAAATTCCAATCTTGTCCTAGGGCCAGCTTTTGCAAATCTTGAAATTACTTTCTCAACATCAATGGGAACATGCCTATGGATGTGCATTAGGGCAAGACCGAGGAGGCGGTTTTCAGTCATGGTTGCTCTTAAATATGTTTTAAGGCGCCGCAACGACGAGAATGACCTCTCAGCAGATGCATTTGTCACCGGAAGGGTTGCAAGGATTAGTACAAATTCATGTATTATAGGAAATACATCCTTATCGCAACAAGCCAATATATCCAGAGCTCTTATGGGAAGCTCTTTTCTGAAGCTCTGTTCTTGAATCCATTTCTCTCTCCACAACAACAATTCATCTTTTAGCAGAAAAGAAGCAGCGCCCTTGTCAACTTCAAGAAGCAATCCAAAGCGGTCGAGGAGGGACTTTATACTTATGTCATTTTCACCAGCAGAATTTTTGACAATATTTTCTGGAATGAAAACTGATAGCTGAAAGATGTCCAAGGTTTCGGCTGAGAATCTTTCTCGCAGATCTGTGAGAACAAAGTCTAGCAATGGTGCATAGATTGATACTCTGTAGTATTCCTCCGCTGAATTCATTTGATGGTTGGCACGATAAATTTGGCGTCCACCATGGCGAGGGATCCGAGGAATATTCAGCTCGACACCCAGTTGATCGGCTAGATTTTCTGCACGCTGCCAGATCAGATACCCTATACCCTCTTGGGAATTTGCGTTTGCGACAGTTTGCGTAGCTCTGGTCTGGGACCGCATCAATAAGTAATTAAAATTAACTTGCGGAACTGCGGAAGGATACCAATATTCTAGTGGTTAACGCGTAGACTTTCAAGAGTTTAAAGTACAGAGTACAGAAGGTTTAAAAGTAGACTTTCAAGTCGTGAACCCAGGTGCAAAGCTGGTGAAGGGAATTTTTTGTTTGTTTCTTAAAGTTTATGCAAAAAAAGGAAAAAGTCAAAAGGTGGATTTATTGCAAAAAGGTTAAAAGGTAGATCTTATTCTGTAACAGGTTAGAGCTTGTTATTGGTTATTGCTTGTATACATCGTGTTACCTATGTGCTTTGGTCGGTCTCAGGGGGGGGCAATTGCCCCCATTGCCCCCCCCCCCTGTATCCGCGCCTGTTCCAACAAGACGGTGCTTCTTCCCATACCTCTCGCAGTACAAGGATGTTTTTGTTTGAGCAATGCCCCGATTACATCGAACCGAAGATGTGGCCACCCAATAGTTCAGACTTAAACCCTGTTGACTATTCAATATGGGGAATTTTAGAGGCAAATGTTCACAATGGTCAAAGGTTTAAAACCATCGAAGAGCTAAAGAAAAGGTTTCAGTTCTGTTGGAATAATTTTAACCAGGACATAATCAATGCAGCAATTGACCTACGGCGAAGGCGACTGCAATCGGTAATAGAAAATCATGATGGTCATATTCATAATGTTATCCTGTAAATATTTAGACTGCTTTCGATTTTGAGTGATAGTTAGTCTTGATATCATTAATTGTTAATATTAATAAATTTGTTAATTAAGATTGAACAAAATAAATTGTATTTCTTGAATTTTAAAATCCTTCACAATGAGACCTATACTGGAGAATTTTCGATAGTCAAACTACCAGAAAAACGTATCATCTGAAATTTAAGTAAATCAGTTTCCGTTTGTAACGAACATAAGCGCACGTTGCTTGAAAAAAACCTGTCAATCCGGCCCTGTTTAAAATATTTTCATACAAATTACACATTTTTCTGAGACGATTTTAGTTCATCATCACTCCAAAAATAAATTAAATCAGTGCAAAAGGAAAAAAAAAATATTCACAATTAAATAGTGTACTCCTTTAATTTGAACCACAGCGTAGATTACATTCTTTGTCTTTGGTTAAGACGTGCACGAAGTTGCACCTCAGTGTTTTGCAGTTCGCGTAAAAACGTGAAATATCCGTTCTATACAGAGCGTGTCTTTCAAATAACCCTCGTGATATTCAGACGGCAATGAGGCCGTAATTAATTCAAATTCTGATTCATTCTCTACGGTAAAAACCAATGAAATTCTAACGGTATCTCGGTGCAGTGCTTTAGGGTTATTATGATGATGTATTCGTGTTTATCAATGTAAATATTGTAATATTGTAAGGGTGGTCAAATGTGGAAGAATGAAAAGACGTAACAAAATAGGTCGTGTTTAACTCGTCTAGCAAAAATAAAACGAGCCAACCTTATACTGTGGATGATACAGTGTCTATGTAAGGTCATTCAAATCACAATATCAATTGCCTGATCAATCGCCGGATAAAAGTTTATTACTGTTCCATTTATTTAAAAATAGATGTGCCCTTTTATTTATTTCTTTTAGTCGTGTCCATACTGATAATGATTATTAACTTGTTCGACCATTTTTCTTACTCCAGATGTATTGCAGACGGGAGATTAAACAATTAATAAATATATATCGATAAGTTATAATATATTAACATTAATAAACTATCCATGCTAGAGAAAACAACCTCCCGCTCTTCCTTCCGACGCCCATGACCCTCTAATTAAAAAAGGAATGCCCACCATATAGTAATAAATTTACAATTTTTTCTAGTGGAACGTTCGTAAGAAATTCGCCACTCTCTTCTACCACTGGCGCCAAAAGAAGAAACACGAGAAGAAAGGAAGAACCGGCGGTTATGATATGTCACGGAACAAGAGACGAATTGCGGCGACATTACGCACGTCTCTAGTTAATTAGCCACTGCAGATTTATGGCTGATGCCTCGATATGCCTTATTGGAGGACAATGGGAACGGGACGTCTCACGGATTTTTGAAGATCGACCAAAAATGCAACGTTTGTGACCTGAATGATAAAAGGAAGACGAACTCTTTGGGATATTAAAGTGGAATTTAAGAATAATTATCTATTAGAAACGAAAATGATTCATATAACAACATACGCCTTAGGCACACTGCAACTTCGTACCTACCTAAAATATTATTTTAAGTCTATATAAAATAAAAGTGCTAATAATTGTAATTTTGAATTAAGAAAAATTAATGCCCACAGTAAAACCTCTGAATTGCGAGGTACTCTAAATATCGGACAGTTTTATATTTCTGGAATTTTGATGTAGTGACTTACTGGATATGTGTATACAGAGTGGCAAAAAAATCGCGCATAATGCCTGTAACTTTTGAATTACCTCGTATACGAAAAAGTGACCTGTATGAAAGTTGTTCAGTAAATTATTCCCCCCATTTCTACCTGCATCCATTTTTTCTGTCACTTCTGGTTTGGTTGCCATAGAGACCAACTTACGTTTTTTAAATGGAACACCCTGCATGTGATTGCATATCTGGATTCTACTGGGAATTTTTTTGGATTTCAAATTTTTATTTATTTAAAATTGTAACAAACTTTACAATAACAAAATATTTAGCCTAGAAAATTAAACAACTTAACATCGGAATAATAAAGAAGTGAAACCTTTTCAGTGGATCAGGTGTTCAATATGACCACCATTTTTTGCTAAGTAGAGCGCCAATCGATTCCTGAACCCGTCTACAACGTTTAAAAGGAAGTCCTCTGGAACGGCTCGAATTTCAGCACTCTAATTCTGACTTTTAAAGATTCTAAGTCATTTGGATGGTTAACGTAGACTTTGTTCTTTAAGTGCCCCTACAAAAAGAAGTCGAGTGGGGTTAAGTCCGCCCAGTCAAAAGCACCTCTTCTGCCTATCCAACGTCCTGGAAATTGTTCGCTTATATATTGTCTAACATTTGCCGCATAACGGTTTTTTTTTTTATCGTATAAACATTTATTTTTTACGAAAACTAGATTGCTTAGAAATTTAACAAGAACAAACGAAATGATAAAAACGCGACAGCAAAGCTGGAGCGTTTTTATCTATTGCCGGGTTGTTCGAGTTTAAATTGCGAGAAAGTGATCTAGTTTGAGTTCAAAAAAATAAAAGTTTATCCCATCTTAAAAAAAAGACCGAGTGATTTTTAGCTAGAGAAATTCACGAATTGGGATGAATAAATACTAAAAAAGAATAATACTTCACTAAAAAAATGTTTGACAGCATCAAATTAATTTGTAACAATATGTCAGGTTGCCGAGCAATGAAAAAGAAAAGCTACTCGATTTTGAGCTGGAGAGGTTTTCACCATTTAATTTTTAGCTGGAGAGGGTTTTATCGCGATAAAAGAGGATGCACCTTTTTAATCGATGTCAAAGTAATAAAAACGCAAATGTCAAATGGACATTTTATTGTAAGAGTGAATTTATCAATAACTAAAACTTCTACAAAGTTCCCTTCTAACTGTTTCTATTCAGTATCTACGACGTTACCCAATCGCGACACAGAATGATATTTAGGCATTTAAAGAATAACAACTACAATTCAAGTAATATCTGGTAAATTAAATGGCGAGTCGTAATGCTAATTTAATGGTTCCAAAAATAATGGGACAAATTGAGGAATCTTACGATAATCATGTTTTAAATACAACGTTTAAAAATCGATTACACGAAGTCAGCTCTAGAAGCAGAAGCAGATCACTCTATATCCATTACCCAGAAGGAATAGCCAGGAGAGTTTGTGTTTATATTGGGCTACGGAAAATAAGTTTCAGTGGGCTCCTGTTTTAAATTGAAAAGTAAATAAAGAAAATAAAATCCAACCTACTCTTTCACCATGATTGTATGAAGGTTTACGTACAGTAATGGTGTGGACTATCTATCTAACAGAGTGGAGTAATTTCACTTCAGGAGAAATTTTTGTAATGCAACCTGTCGCTCAATCATATTATATTCTAGTGATTAAGAATATCATTGCTCAGGCCGTGCCAGGCCCGTGCAACTGTCCGCACGTCGAGGGCACATTCATTCGTGTTAAAACAAAAACCAAATGGGTTCACCTGGGCTCTGTTTACTGTAGTCCGTCTATCGATTTCGATGGTACATGTCTGGGCAAGGTTTTTGATACTAACGAAACGATAATTATAGGTGAATACTTGAATGCAAAACATCGCATTTGGGGATGTCGAAACCAAAATAATAGAGGTCGCACTTTGTATGACAAGTCTTCAGACTATAATTTTCACATTATTCCGCCTAGGGAGCACACTCATTCGTGTTCGTATGGGCTCCCGGACATTCTGGATATTTTCGTGGTAAAAAATACGGATCTGCTTTCTCAACCTGTGGCTCTCTGCGACCTTACTTCCGACCATCTTCCGGTCGTAGTAGAGTATGGCAATCCATTGGACCATGTTCAGGCGTCTATTGGGAAATGCAGATCCGCTGCTGCCAATTCAGGTGGACGCAGATATTGACTTCGCCGTAATAAAAGTCACTGACGCCATTAACTCATCAATGGCCAGAGCTTCTTCCACAAAAGTATACAGATTCTCGAAGTACGGAGTCTTAACTAATGAAATCAAAGACCAAATTAGAGTCAAAAAAAGACTTATGAACCGGGCGTATCGCACTGGTGGTCCATGCATAAAAGCAGAGGCAAACAGAGCCACGCAGCATGTTCGTGATTTACTGAAAGCTCAAGAGTCCTCTTTGTGGGAGAATAGAGTTGCTGGCCACAGTATTGAGGATAATAGCTTATATAAAATGACCAGATCTCTGACGAGAGGCGACAAAAGGCCTATGTCCTTTGTCAAAAAATCTCTTAACAACGCGTTAGTCTCCGATCCCAGGGAAAAAGTTGAACTGTTCGCGGACAGCCTCCACGAACAGTTTAATGACAACCCCACGACGGATCCAGAAAGGGATGCGCAGGTCTCCAGAACGATACGAATTTATAGGTTTATCGAGCACCCCATTCATAATATTCGCAATATTCATATGGAAGAAGTCAAAGACCTTATTAAATTTATCAAATTCAAAAAGGCTCCGGGCTTCGACGGCATATAGGCGAAGGCGTTAAAGAACTTGCCCGACAATGTGATAACAGACGTGGTAAACATCGCACAGGCTATTATCGAAAAAGGCCAAAGTGGTTCTTGTCCCTAAACCAGGACAAGATCAAACATTGGTAGTCAGCTATAGGCCTATCAGCCTTCTGTCGTGTCTTGGCAAGGTTGTAGCAAAACTCATACTTCATCGTAATAACGATTTTGTATTTGACGACAACATTTTACCACCAGAGCAGTTCGGTTTTTGGACTGCTCATTGCACGGTTCGCCAAACGACTAGACTGGCTTCAAATAACAGACGGTTCAGTACGGGAGCGGTCCTTTTCGACGTCAGCAAGGCCTTTGATAAAGTCTGGCACGACGGACTCATGTTAAAGTTAATAAGGTTAGGTGTGTCGAACTACCTAATAAAGGTGATTCATTCATTTTTCACGGACAGGATTTTCGCGATCTCGTCAGAGAATGCGATATCAACTGTGCGACACGTCAGAGCCGGAGTACCGCAGGGCACCCCCCTTGCGCCGGCTCTAAACAATATCCATACCAGCGATATTCCTAAATTCGGTCAAACAGAGCTATATCTGTTTGCTGACGACGATACCGCAAAAACCGCCACCGCCAAACAGCCAAGCTTGGTAGTCTCTAAGCTGCAACGTCACATAAAACTTATCGAGGCGTGGTTAGATAAATGGAAAATTCGTCTTAATGATGCCAAAATCCAAGCTATCTACTTCTCAAGAGCCAGAAGCAAATTTCCACAAACCAGACTGAAAGTCAAAAACACCAGTCTAAGCTGGGGAGAGAAAGTTAAATATCTGGGTCTGAGCTTCGATAAGCGGCTGGCTCGGACCGACAACGCAGACCAACACTTGAAAAAAGCAAATGGTCAACTCAGCGCCATCTACTCTCTTATCAGCAGTAGAAGTAGACTATACTTCCGGACAAAGACATATACTTTACAGGACAATTATTCGGAAAGTTCTGATTTATGGTGTCGCCTCCTGGTGGACCTTAAATAAGTCAGCTTTCAGCAAATTTCAAACTTTTCAGAACAAGGTCCTTAGAATCATGGCGGGTGCTCCACGCTTTACGATGGTGCATACTCTACACAATGACTTACAAATGCCGACAATCACTGAATACATAGACAAACTCATTATCAATTACTACAAACGGAAGACGTTTCCTTGAATCCTCTCATTACACGATCACACATCCACTCCAATCCCAACAAGCCATACAGACAGCCGAAAGACTGGCTCACTCCTGTTGTGCTACCTCGTCGCCCCCTTCCAATACAATGAATAAATACTACTCTTGACCAAAAATTATTTAAAAGTAACTACTTTCCTGCTGCCCCTCCTTTAAATTAACTATGAAGCTATCTTCTGAAATCAACCCCCAAATTATGTCCCGCTGAACAGTAACCTATTAAGAAATAGAAGTAATAGTCGCAGACTAACTTAAGAGACAATCATGATCCATCACATCCTAGTGATTCGTACAAACAGCTCAGCAGTAGTAAGAAACTTTTTAAATAGAATAAAATTAATGTATTGCCAGTCAGTAGACCTTAATTTAATGGAACATGTCTAACAGAGATGAAGCGCAATTACAAAATCGCCAATAATAATTCCTTTACAGCTTAAGTGTAGCATGCAAATCCAATTTTTAAGACCAACTGGATAAATTATTAAATCCTCAACATGTGTAAGCAGTACCGCAGCGATAAATATCCAAGAGAATTATTAAAATAAGTAAATAGTAACATATTATGAACAAATACAATTTAAAAAAAAAACTCATAATCTTCATCATAAGAATAGGCGAAACGAGTTAATAAATCCACGATATTAAATCAGCTTTAATAATTAAATCAATTAAAAACACCTGATTTACTACCCTAAAAAACGAATCCATTTCAATTCCTTAACATAATCTCTATGGAATGTTACACATACGCATTAGGAATGGGCAAAAAAATCGATGTTTTTTTGATAACATCGATGTTTATTTTAAACATAGAAACATCGAAATTAAATCTCAACGCAATCTCCGAATGGTGTAGTATCAACTTTAATGGCAATTCTAAAAATAACTGCTCGTTTTTTTGAGGTTTCCTCTATCATCATATTTTTAAAATTGACTGTGAACTGTTGAACGCTTTAATAATACGCATTATTATAACAAGTTTATGAATTTGTGAGGTTATGGTGTGGATCGTGTGTTTGCGGCATGCAAGGCTGCCCGCATAGGGGTCAAGGTGGCTACTTGACGATCCAAAAAATGTCTTTTGTTAAGAAAAATAAATTTTGAGTGCTTGCGATGAATATGGTCTTTGTATGGATAAATTAGTTGTCCCCACGTTGTCCCCACAGACTAAATTTAGTAATAAAATATTTGAGCCAATTAAGCGATATTCAGAATTCAGTGGAAACAATAAAAGAGGTTATAAGTTCTTTCGTGACAGTCCGCTTAGACGTAAATATGTTAAAAATATTCCACTGTTATATAAAACCTGATGGTCCGCCAAATATAAATCTATAAGGCTATTTGCTGCGAATTTTTGGGGATATCACTTCATTACTCCAGAATTTAGCTTACAGCCCAAATACCAACGTTCAAACACGTAACAAGGCTAATCAACTTTTAAATTTCCTTTACGTAATAGCCAGGCACTAGTAAATTGAAACCAGTTTGCAACATACTGCAATCCAAAAGTGTAAACTTGTTTTCAGCTAAACAACACATAGACGATAGTTCCTGGAAATCTTTCATTCCCATCGTAACCATCCTGAAAACTCTTTTAAAGACATTTTTAATAGAAGCTATGAATATGCTGGGACTTTTGGCGTGGAAATTCCACTACCACGCATTGTTTCAAGACAGACATAAGAGCCAATTATGCTACGGTCAATGTGAAGGATTATGTTGAATCTCGCTTCTCATTGCCTATCTGGACTGAAAATGATTCGAGCGCTTTCCTTCTCTTCGGTATACATCCAACTAATTTGAAGAGTAAGGAGAAGGCTCTCAAAAAGTATCTGGAAGGCTTCAACCTTATTAATGACCGCCAGTATGGATTCCGTTAGTCTAGATAAACAGGAGACCTTCTCGCTTATGTTACTCAAGTTTGGAACAACGTAATGGATCATGCAAATGTCGGTTCAATTTTGTTCATGGCTGTCGACCTTCCCAAAGACTGTTCTCTGCGAGTGGCGATGGACGGATTTCTTTCAGGCACATTTAACATGAACGCCGGAGTCCCTCAAGGTTCCATATCCTCTTTTTACTATACACTAGCGATCCTTTAAAAGAAACTAAAAATCCTATATATAACTTCGCTGATGACAGCACACTTGTTTCATCCTTTACTTTGGATGCTCGAACACATCGGCTGCCAATGCACATCTCTATAGGTAGCAAGAGGTATCACATCTCAACAAAGACCTGAAAGAAATTCTGTCTTGGGGTACAGTAACGCTAAAAAAAAGCAGGCGGCAGTTTTTTATAAAAAAGTTAATGTTGAAGAACCGGATATAGTCATGGCGGAACACTCGATTCTCTTGGCTTCATCAATTCATTTATTGGGCGTCAACTTGAATTGTCACATGTCTTGGCATAGTCACGTTGCGGCCATTGCTAAGGCAGCCTCGCAGAAGCTTGGGATACTCTTTCGAACTTAGAACCTCTACACCCCAACAACTTTAATGCTCTATAAAGCCCAAATTCGACCATAGCTGGAGTACTATTTGCATATTTGGGGCCCTGCTCCTAAACATACCCTGAGATTGCTAGATTCTATTCAAAGAAGAGCCATTCGCTTGATCGGTGACCATGATCTGACAAGCAACCTGAAAAGCCTTGAACATCGAAGGCAGGTAAGCGACTTGAGTTTATTTTACAAATATATTTTCATGGCAAGTGCTCAACTGAGGTTGCCCGCTTGATTCCACCCAGAGCGGTGCATGGTAGAAATACATGACGAGCCACTGCAGCATACCTATACGTGGTTCAGCTTAGTGTTCCACGAACGAGACTGTTTAATCTAGAGAACGTCATCACTCTGGAACGACCTTTCTGACGTGTTTCGCAAGGCAAATAATCTCAAAGATTCAAGACCAACGTGAATCGTTTCCTGCGCACACGCACCGCTCGTAGAGCGCCATAAAGGATTAATCCTGCAGTGTTGTGCCTTATCATAAAAAACAAAAATAAAACAAATGAAGATATCAAAAGTTTATTAATAAATAAAAAGGAAGAACTAGCTAAGATCGCAGAAGGCTCGTACATTTATTCAATTATTAGACGTCCTATACTTCCTAAAGATAAATTTCTATACTGGGTGACAATTTAAAAACGAACAGCATTTAATATTGCCTCTACCAATGATAGTATGAAAATTTGGCGAAACACGTCAATTGATATATCAAGGGGGAAATTTTTTAAGGCATTTGTTGTCGTGTTACTTTCAATCCCCTGAACCCCAGGGCACCTACCCCTAAAATTTTAAATGGCAACCTTTATTTATTTTGCTATTTTTGTGTTCCTTATAAAATTCTACATAAACTGTTTTTTTTTTCTTTCAAAATTGTGATTATTAACCTCACAAATTAATGAAATGTATTTAAATAAACATTTAAATAATGCAACTCCTTGAAAAATTATGATAATAATAATGAAATACTGGAAAGCTCACCTTTCCTACTTTATGAATTGTTCAAAATGGGTTCCATTCTTCTCCAAGCACAAGTACAGCCAGTATTCAAACTGGTTTCGGACGTCTTCAAGAGTTTCAGGTGAAATAGCTCTACACTCCTGTACAATTCTTTGTTGTAATTGTTCAATGGAATCTGGTTGAGTTTCAAATACAACGGATTTCAAGTGACCCCATAAGAAAAAATCCAGCGGTGTCAGATCTGATGACTTAGGTGACCATTCTATGGGTCCCTCCTACCAATCCACTGCTCTGGGTAATGATTATCGAACCACTCTCTTACTGGGCGTACATAATGCGGAGGCGCTCCGTCCTGTTGGAAGTGGAGCAAATGTTCATCTAGAGCAACATTTCCATTGGCGTCCCTTTGATTTTCCACCTCACGAATTATAAGAGGTTCTATAGCTGTGTCTAACATTTCTGCATAAATTTCACCATTTAGATTTCCATTGATAAAGAGGGGACCGATGATACTATTGCCTAATATACCCGCCCAAAAATTTATTTTTTGAGGGTATTGCGTATGCCCCTCTCTAATAATGTGAGGATTGAGGTCGCTCCAATAACGACAGTTTTGTTTGTTGACCTTACCATTTAAGTAAAAAGTGCATTCGTCACTGAAACAGATATTCTTTATTAACCTGGGCTGAGTAATAATCTTATCAGTCATAATTTCGCAAAACTCAATACGTCTGTCCGGGTCATTGTCCCCTAATTCTTGAGTAATTAGGAGTTTGTATGGATGAAATTTGTGAAGCTTCAATACTTTCCTGACTGACTCACGCGACAGTCCAGTTTGATCTGCAACTTTACGAAGGGACGTAGTGGGAGCCATAGCAACTTCACCAAGGACCTCAATCTGAGCGGCCTCATTGAGCAGTCTTGGCTCATTTCTTTTCTTATTGCAAACAGATCCTGTTTCTTCAAATTTAGCTGCTAACTCACGAATGTACTTGTGTCCAACATTTCTTTCACGATGTCTTTCGTGTAGTACGGCCGCCGTTCTTGCAAAGCAACTATTTTCAGCTCCGTAAAGGTATGGTTTCGCTGGAGCAGTCGGCGGCCGCGGCTGGCGTTCGCGATTAGTAGCTCGGTACTGGTTTAATGCGATTTGTATGTACACGGTTTCACTGCCGCAGCTCGGCGACGCAGCGTCCGCCGTCGATTGCAGCGGCTGCGTTCGAACTGCTATAGAGACCAGTCCAGCCGCGATCGCCCAGCAGAATGCCACCGTTTTCGGCAATTGATGACGAGAGTTTGATAGAGAAGGTGCAAAAGTACACCCCTTTATACAACTATGGGAACAAAAATTACAAAAATGTTGTAATTAAAGAAAATGCATGGAAAAAAGTGACAGCAAGTGTAGGGAAGAACGGTAAAGTGTACAAAACCATTCTGTTTATTTTTCAGCATATACCTTACAAAGCTTATAATTATACCATATTCAAATCTAAGATGCATACGATGGAAACATTGATCAGTAGATAATGACAACCGTAACTCTATTTCGAGTGGTCAATCGGCAATAAAACTAAAAGGCCCTGGCGACAGGGTTGTATTCAGTTTACCGGTGATTTTCGCATTATTGCATTGTATCGTTTGGTGTTATTGTTTGTTATCGATATTTTGGTATAAATATTTGTGTTTTTGACCGTTGTATTTGAATAAATAAATAAATAAATAAATAAATAGCCATTTATTTCCGACAGGCCGGAGCCCACTTACAGGAAACTCAAACAAATTAATCGAATTATAAACAAAAATCTTACAAAAGTAATGACCTTGCTATACTTAAAATCTAATAACAAAAAGTAAGAAACTAAAGCTAAGTTAACAGGAACCAATGACTACTAATGAGGATAGCCGGACATATTGCGCAAGTGTTTTAATATGGTTGGGAGGCTGTCATGAAATATGTCGGAGAGGGCTGAGATACGATTGAAGTTGTGGCACATTTTGTAAATGGGACCTTGAGGCAAAATATTGGATCTCGCGAATGCAAGGAAAAATGTAGGCCGATGTCGGGCACCTGTGCGGGGAACATGAAGCGATAGTTGCTCCAGTAGAAATGGGCAATCGATTTTAGAGTTAAGAAGTTTATGGAGTATCGATAGTGACTGTGAGTCGCGACGTACTGTTAAGGGCAACTCACCAAACCTAGCGAGGATGTGGCCATGCTCGAAACCCCGTTGCGGGTAGATACCATCCTCTCTAAACATAAGATACTTTAGGAATCGCCTTTGGACGGACTCCACAGATTGATTATGGCAATTGTAAATGGGGGACCATATGATTGAGCAATAATCCAACTTTGACCTCACATAGGAGTAATACAAGAGTTTAAATGTAGATACATCAGAAAAATGCTTGCAGTTTCGCAAGACAAAGCCCAAGGTTCTAGAGGCGCTAGAAACCATTTGATCAATTTGAATGTTTACAGGGTGTTTCAGAAGTACTGTACGTAACTTAGGGTGGTGATTCCTTATGATATTATAAACCATACATAAGCGCTTTCACTACAAAATACGAATATAAACTGAAGCGCGCTGCTCCAACCGCGCCAGCCAAACCACCCTGTGGCGACGGCCGATAGCTACGCTCGATCGCGAACGCCAGCCGCAGCCGCTGACTGCTCCAGCGAAACCATACCTTAAATGAAAATCATTTCTACGCGTTCAGCAATAGTGTAAACCATTTTAAGAAACGACACTAATAATTAAAACTATTGAAATGTTTATGAAATTAACTTTCACAGCTTATTTTACTGATTCTAGAAGAACATGAAATAAATAATGAACATCAGGAGTCGGAAAATAAAGTACGTACCTACTAAGTACTTATCATTTGTTCGAAATATCAGGAATAAGCAAATCGAGAATCTTGTTTTGTCGAAAACGGCAAAAAAAAGACGAAATGTAAATAAATAAAAGAATTTGGATGTATATAACTATTGGTAGGTACAAACAGTTTTAAACGAAGGGCTATGAGGCTGTGAATGCAATCCGTTTTAAAATTCGATATTAAATACATTTGACATATAAATATGTATACATGTGAGAACTTTGTTCTCAAGCCACTGGCTGAGATCTTATACAATAAGGATTAACCAAATTATGCTAAAACAGCTATTCTCTGGGCTACATGCCCCAACGAGCGCTGAATTAAATAGCACAATTTGGCGTATTTTGACTAACACTGTTAGTACTAAAATACAGACTCAGATTGCAAAAACTACCTAATAAAGATTCATTCTTTTCTTTCCCGGTAGTTTTTGCAATCTGAGTCTGTATTTTAGTACTAACAGTGTTAGTCAAAATACGCCAAATTGTGCTATTTAATTCAGCGCTCGTTGGGGCATGCAGCCCAGAGAATAGCTGTTTTAGCATAATTTGGTTAATCCTTATTGTGTAAGGTCTCAGCCAGTGGCTTGAGAACAAAGTTCTCACATGTATACATATTTATATGTCATATTATGATTACCACTTGCCAAGTAGTATTATCTTACTATTTATTAAATACATTTCATTAATTTGTGAGGTTGATAATCACAATTTTGAAAAAAAAATAATACAGTTTATGTAGAATTTTATAAGGAACACAAAAATGGCAAAAGGAATAGGGGTTGCCATTTAAAATTTTAGGGGTAGGTGCCCTGGGGGTCAGAAGTAACATGACAACAAATGCCTTAAAAAATTTCCCCCTTGATATATCAATTGACGTGTTTCGCCAAATTTTCATACTATCATTGGTAGAGGCAATATTAAATGCTGTTCGTTTTCAAATTGTCACCCTGTATAATACATGTAAATACGTTTTTATATTTTCAATAAAATAAAAGAGAAAAGCTTACTCTGTTTTTTTATTTAGATATACCTATTTGTTTTTTCGAACTTGTGGTAAGCTGTTCAGTGAAGGTTTTTTGCATTGTTTTATTAATACCTACCTATTATGATTCCTTCAAATTATGAAAAATTTTAAACATGCCTTAGCATTCCTAAAAGTTTTTCTGCAAAAGTGAGAGAAAAAGGGTTCAAAGTTTGCTTTAAAAATTTGATTACTTGATATTTATTTTGAAAATTTTAATTTAAGTCGCAAGTCGATCAAGTTTGTCTGAAGGTTTTTTGACAATGACATAACACCATAATACAATGGGTGCGTTCACGACGTCAACAGCTGAGAAGTTGAGTAAGCGATCGCGTTCAGCCGACCCGCTGACAAGGCGCTGGATATCAGCAGCTGCAAATTTCTTTAAGCGAAGTTTATTTCTGCTTTCCAACTCATCGTTTGCTTAGACATGCGCAGAACTTATTGGTTTTGACATTTTACAGATGTTTCCTAACCTGTTTGTTTTGTTCTTATTTACTTTAGTACATTTAGTAAGTTCTGAAATAATAATGATATTTTAGGGAAACCGCTGTAATTCACATTAAATTACAACACCTATTTACCTGAAACGTTGATCTGGACATTCTAAAATGATTATGAAAATCATCAGGGCTGTAATTTGGTATAACATTCTCATAATAATCTTCATTTCGAACAGGAATTATTCTGCCAGGTTCCACTATATCGACTGCCCGAACTAAATTTGGTTCATCGTTCATTAATTCCAGTAGAATTGCTCGCTAAATGTTCTTCGTTCTAGATGTGATAGGAAAAATCGGCTTAAAATAAAAAGCGGGAATTTTGAGGTTACGTGGTATGTCAAGGCAACAGCTGTTATAAACCTCAAATAATAACGCTTTAGTTCAACAATCCGTTCATCTATTTTTCAACTGCTAACTCATATTAGCGCTGAACTGCTGAGCTTTAAGTCAGCTGCTGAGGTCGGGTGAACGCAATTGATTAGCTAGTATAGAAACTAGAAATTTCCCCAGAGTCGTTTTAGCCCACGCTTTATTAACTTGGCATCTTTATTTTACACCCAATAGAAGCTATGTCCATTTCATGTGATTTATCTTCTCCGTGGTCTCAGAGAGAGCATTAAATTTAATAATATTAAAAAACAACGTAGAGTGTGCTACTGGATTTTATATTATATGAGTGTTTTTGTATTTATACAAAAAAATGTTTTAAAAAATGTTAAAAAAACTAACTAGCTAAAATCTTCATTAAGAAAAACATCGATGTTGTATCGCTGTGCCCATCCCTAATGCGCATTCTAAAATCACATCCCAACAAAGCATGGGCCTTTTTAAACCGGGACCATATTTTTGATGAATTGAAATGGCCCGATTGTGGTCGCCTCAGAATCATAAGAATAGTAAATGTGAAAGATCCGCCCGCTGGTAAAGGACTTGTTTATGCTTGTTAATACCGTATTTTATGACCTGTCAGAGATTAAATAGGTTAACATGATAATCCCCAAAGTTGACGCAGTAGTCGATATCATTTACCTCGAAAAATAATATATCTTCGCCGATTTTAATGCGATACTTAAGTCATGAGATTATTATATTTTTTGTTTAAAGGAACGAACATAATTCATTGGTACATGGAAATAAAAAACCTGTGGTCGGCAAAGAGGAATCGAGATATATTGGCACTTCCACTAATGGTATAAGAAGTACCTAAGTGTCTAAAATCCTCGTCATGCTGGCCTAAAGAGTTAACAGTTTCCAGACACTTTATTGTTACAAACATTATTCGTTTAAAAATGACTTATGCGTGTTATCAGCTACGCAATAAGTTTCTTTGGTGTTATCCAATATATTTAAAGAAAGATGGCACTTTAGATAAATAAAATTATCAAATACAGTCTATGGTTCTCTGCTGGTACGTCAATCAATACTTCCACGTGACTAAAACCATATGAATCTAATCAAAATTACGAGATTCAATAAGTCAAAACAAGTCTAAGTTCATAAACGTCATAATTTTCGTGATTAGCGTTTACAATGAATAAACAATAACAAATATCCATAAATACTTACCGCCAACACGAAAGCACGATAAAGATAGCTCTGAAAATAACAGTTTTTAAGATTAAATTGAATTTCAAGGCGCAAAAACCTTTAAAAACAAATTAAGGTTGATGGATCAAAACGATTACTTTGAAATGAATTGCCAATTCTACTAATAACTTAAGACGTATTGGACAACTCCGGAGATGCTCTATTATGTTTTAATTCACTTTTAAGGCTATAATAAATAAACATGGGGAGTTGTAAATAACGTTGTCTCTTTATCGTCATCCTTGAGGCACCGACAAAGATCCACCATGCCGACTGTACCTGAACCATATTTGAAATTAGGCGAGAATATTAAATGAGGATCAAATAATGAAAAAAGTTCCCATTAATGGAGGTCCCGAAACCCCTTGTTTGTAAGATACAGGGTGTTAAACTTTAAATTTTTTTTCGGTTTTTTCTATTTACTTTATGCGTGCTTAAAGATAATTTATTCAAATTTTGTACTTTTGTTACATATTAAAGTATCTAAAGAATTAACCTATTGCCATTAAAAACTATCTACAGGGAGTTATTTTTTTGGGCGTCACGACCACTGCAACCCCCCCCCCCCCAACCCCCCCCCCCCCCAACTTGTTTTTGATACGACACTGGCTATCCTTTCATACAAAAACAAATTTTTTGATTTATCATTTACCTTTTTTATTTCTTGCGCTATTTTGATATCTTGTACGGTTCGGCTGACATTTGGTAAAATAATAATAATAATAATAATAATAAATAATCTTTATTCAGATAAACAGACCAAAGTAAAATATACAGAGAGAAAACATAATATTATACTGTACAGAAAAAGAAAACAGACGAATAATTACCGTTATCTGAAAGGGCGAAGTTCACCCCTTGCCGTAAGCAAGGTTTGGTCTTCCACTTAACCCAACTAAGCAATTTTCAATCCCAATTTTATCTATAATACTACAACCAAAAATTTATAGGCAAAAAATATATACACATAAAAATAAAAAAAAAGTTTTTCAGGAAGGAAAAAATGTTATGCGGAGGATTTAGTTACTCTGAAATTACAATTTGTAGCCAATTTAATGTAGTAATAACTACTTATCATAAATAATAATAATAATGTTGTATCACAGTAAGCACAACAGAAGAAGGAAAAAAATAAAAAAATAAAATATAAAAACAGTAAATACCCTCAATTTAGAAACGTGTAAAGTAATCAACTGCAACACATCTTATTAGCTACTATCAAGTAAGATAAAAGAGAGAACAACAGAAATAAGTATAACCGAAAGAAAAAAGGAAAAAGAGGAATGCCGGACGAAGAGGAAAAGGAGTATTAGGCTAATAGTAAGAACAGTAAGAACCTCAGGCATTCAATAAAATTTTTTTATCCAACACATGACAGTTATGACTGTCATTATCAATGTCATTTTAGACAAGTAAACTATCAAATAACACACTAGTTCATATTTAAAGTAGTATTCTATTTATTTATTACTATTACAAGCAGAGTTCACATTGATATTGAAATTAAAAGAAAACGCTAACGGTTTATTCGAATTATTTGAAGTCATTGTAAAATTCGTTGGTTCATTGGAACCAGACGCTTCAATATCGGTACAGCTGCTGATAGTGCTAGAAGACGCCGACACATTAGAACCTTGTATCTTTTCTGCAATTTGTATTTTTTTACGCACCGATTCTTCTAAGTATCCTTCTGCTACCGTCGAGGAGTCATGTTAGCCCCTGCATTGGCCAAAAGAGTCGCCGAAAACCTTCTCAGGCAGTGACCGGTGTAGAGCGCTGGTTTCGCCAATTTCAAAAACATTGCAATTCTTGAAGGTATCTTCGACAACGTATTTATTCCCACACACTGGCTGGTACACCTACCATTTTTGTAAAAAACAAAAAAGCGGCTAGAACTAGTATTCTTTGGTCTCATAGACATGTATTTTTCACACAAATTGATCGGGTTGACTGGAAATCCTTCTTTAAGTATGGTGATTTCTTGGTTTTAGTGTCTGGCAAAACTACGTGAAAATATTTCCCTTTGTCTTGAATATTTTCTATTTTCAAATTGACCAATTCATCGCATCTACAAGCACCGCTAATCCCCATTATCAAAGCCACTTTCATCAACAAGTACTCGTCGTCGGGAGCTCCGTTCAAAAACTTCTCTATTTCAGGTCGTTCTAATGTCTTGGACTTCCTTGGTTTGTATCCCTGTGATTTGCCTTTCAAAAAGCTCGTTAGTTTGCCATATTTTGAAATGTTTTTTTTTTTATACAGGTGAATAGTCGAGCGAAGCATCGAGTATTTGGTCCATAGCGACGATGGGGCTAATTTTTTTTGCAAATGAAAAAAATAAGCCAATAGAGCATTTTCATCGATACCTTTTATCTTCCGTGAATTCAACCAAGACTCAAACATTTTAAACTCCTTGTCGTAAGCATATCGGGACTTTTCTGGCAAAATCTGCATCGCTGCTTCTTCCGCTTCTATAAGGATATCCTCAGGAACGTCATTTTCAACGGTTACCTCCATTTTCTATAGGTTTTTTTCTTCAAAAAAGCTTCCGTTTTCTGCAGGGGAAACTGACAAGTGTCAAAATTTATTTAAACATTTGCTAACAATGTATCATGCCCGTGGCAACCAAACAATCAACTAACTTTGACCAAAATGTAAAAAAGTCACTGTCAAGTCATTCTGACATTTATAGGGTACTGAGACGCAAGTTGCTTTGATTTGATCACGAAACTTATAAATTATTATCTCATAAAAAAACAATTTCTTCCACTTGTTGGATAAAACATTGTATGCCACTCGTGTGTTATGTTAAAAATAAGTCACGCGAGAAAGATTTATACCACGAGGCCGTCAGGCTAAATATGATTTCAGCTTCACTGCTCCGAGTGTTCGTACCTATTTTGGCAAGCCTCATACGAAAATATCAACGTCTTTTGTTGGTCTGTCTCTCTCTTACTCGCGGGTAATTTCGCGTTTGTTTCTCTAATTGAGGCTATAAGAACCTAGCTTGGCTGGTTTTTGATTGACTGTTTAAATCACATGTTTTACTCTGCGAATTCTGTGATTACCCGGCGCCCGGCGTATATCGTAGCAGGTGTGTGAACTGTGTGTGTTTGGTGTTTGGTTTAATTTAGGAAAATTACAAATTGTCATATTTTATTGGTTTATTTTATGTTAATATTGTTGTGACTGTGCAGGGTAGTCAGGATACAGGTGCGATGCAGGTAATGTAGTGTTGGCAGTGCTTGTTTGGGCAATTTATAATTCCGTGTTCGGCAAATTAAGGTTATATTTTCAAGATCCGGTAAGTTTTAAGATTTCTTTATTATGTTATTAATTATTAAATGCTTAATTTTATTGTTTTAAAAAAATATGAATCCTGTTCATGATATTATTCTCTCAGTCATTGAAACGCCATTTTTAAGGAGAAACGAAACGGAAAAAAGACAGATATGTAGTCGTCCGACACCAAAAATTTCGGTAATATTCAACGATAAGAGACAGGGTAAGCAATATTCAAGAGCTTTTCATGTAACTTGGTACGAAACCTATAAGTGGCTGTGCGGAAGTATTTATAAGGAAAGCTTATATTGTTGGCCTTGTATTTTATTAGGCAGCGTAAAAAACAATTGGAGTTCAGGGGGTGGGTATTCTGATTTAAAAAAATTTTCACTGGCGGTAAAATCACACGACAGTTCCAAAGAACATATTAAGAATTCTGTGGCGCTTACTAGAACAGAGCAAAATAGAGACACAATAGCGGATGCACTGAGAGAAAATGCAGGCGTTAATAAAATTATTTATAATGAAAACATTCGTAAAAATCGCTTAATGTTAACTTATTTAGTTGATGTTACTGTAACGTTAGGAAAACAGGAGTTAGCATTTCGAGGCGACAATGGAACGACAGATTCATCTAACCGCGGAAATTTCAAAGAAATATTTATATGTGTAATAAAGAGAAATACGGAACTTACCGAACATTGTGCAAAATTTAGTAATATTTTTACAGGACAGTCTAAGACTATTCAAAATGAACTGATTGGTTGCATACATGAATATATTCAAGAACATATACAAAAATAAATTAATGATGCAGATTGTTGTTTTTTTGGCGTAATAGCGGATGATAGTACCGATAAAACGGAAAAATCTTAGTGTTCGATAACAGCTAGGTATGTAACAAACGGATCTTTAAAAGAAAGATTTTTAGGATTTTTTGACGTCAGTGATGATAAAATAGCAGAGAGCCTTTTTCTATTAATAAGAAGTAGTTTAGAGCCTTATGACAATAAAGAGAAATTGGTCGCGCAGTGTTATGACGGTGGCAGTGTTATGGCGGGTGAAATAAATGGACTTTAAACAAAAGTTAGATATATCGCGCCTTTAGCTTTATTTACCCATTGCTGTGCCCACACTGCCCACAGATTAAATCTAGTATTGCAACAGGGAACAAAACAGATAACTCAAAGTCGTATATTTTTTGCTACTTTATTAGGGATACCAAATTATTTTCACCAATCACCAAAACGGTCGTTTGCGCTTAACCAAATAGTTGATAAAAGAATTCCGCGAGCTGTCGAAACGCGCTGGTATTCACGGTCTAAAATTTTAAATTTAGTGACTAATGAATGGAATAAATTGATTTTAGTTTTTCAAAGTATCATTAATGATCCAAGTTCCGGATCGGAATCTATTAATGCCGCGAAAGGGTTTCTTAAGTGTGAAAAATGCATGATCTGGAAGCATAGGACCTGTTTGTCAATGGCTGTCAAGACCTACCAAAAAATAAGCAAATCACAAGACAAATGGTTCTGCAATGATTGTCTAAAGAAACCTCAAAATAATAGATCGACAAACTGCACTAACAATGATATTATGGCAAAGCTAGAAGAGATGGATATGAAGTACAATGTTCTGTTTGAAAAATACCGGGAACAAGTGAAAATAAATGAAGAACTAAGAAGTGAGCTGAAGGACATAAAATCACAATTAAACAAGAGTGAACAAAAAGAACTTAATAGGAATATGCTGTTATTTGGAATCCCGCATAAAAATGGAGAGGATCTTAGGAATGTAATGGTGAAAGTTGGTAATGAGTTACAGATGAAACTGGTAAATGAAAATTTTACTGCAGTTAGGATGGGAAAAGCAACGGGAGATGCAATCAAAAACCCTATACAGATATCCTTTGAAAACATTGAGATAAAGAATAAACTTATGAAATCTCCAAGAAAGTTTAATTTAAGTACAGATAGTATAGGATTTTCAGTTAGTAATAAAGTGTACTTGAATCATGACTTGACAAGAAGAAACTCAGAATTGTTTAAGAAAGCCCAAGCATTCAAGAAGGATCACGACTATAAATATTTGTGGGTGAGCAACGGTAGTATTCTGTTAAGGAAAAAGGACAATGACAAAGCTATCCTTGTCAACTCTGAAGAGGATCTACAAAAAAACTAGGTAAAAAATTAAACGTAACATATATGAATGTCCAAAGTATTAGGAATAAAATGGATGAGATGCAATGTTTTGTAAGCAATGCTAACAGTGACATATTGCTATTAGCAGAAACTTGGTTATCAGAAAATGAAATTCATTTATTTGAACTTGATGGATACCAATCGGTACATTCATGTAGGAAAAAATTAGGTGGGGGAGCATCAGTTTATATAAAAAAAGGTATTAAATTTAGAGTTCTTGCTCAGTCAGCTGCTAATGATCTTGTAAGCTGGTTGTGTGTGCTTGTTGGTGAAAATAATCTAAAAATAAGCGTAGTCTACAGACCACCTAAAACATCTTACTCCTATGATGATTTGGAAATTTTTTTAGAGACTAACATCTTACAAAGATACCCGAAAAACCATGTCATCGTTGGTGATTTTAATGTAAACCTGTTAAATAATGATAGAGAAGCACTAAGTTTTAAAAATCTTTTTATGCTGAACAATTTCTATATTAAAAATACCATAAATTTTGAAAATGCCACGCGAGTTACAACGAGCTCGGCTTCATTGATAGAGCATGTGATTGTTGATCAAATATATAAAGATAAATGTATAGTAAATGTAGAATGTAATTCTCTGTCTGACCATAGTAAACTTGCCATTCAAATTGAAGAAAAGCTAAAGATTTTTAAACCTAAAGTACAATATAAATATAAGGCTATTAATCACAAGTTATTTAGAACCTTGTTTTGTAAAAGACTCCAATTGGAAAATGTTGATACTTTTAAAAAACTTATAGATTTAATATGTTTGTGTAAACAGGACGCTGAATATGAAAGAGCTATACGCTGTCGGGAAAACAATACATGGATTACTAAAGATTTGTTAGAACTAATTAAAGAACGCGATAAGCTCTATAAGAAACTGTGCCAGGACAGAAATAATGCAACACTGCTTACTAAATTTCGGAATTTAAAAAATCGAATTAGCAACAAAATCAAGGTATTAAAAAACTTACACTTTAGGAACAGATGGTGCGAGGCCGGTGACGATGCAAAAAAACAGTGGAAGGTCATTCACAGTTTAGTAAAAAATAAAAACAGTACTGTAAGTATTAAAGCATTTGCTGTGGAGAATAAACTTATCGAGGATCCTGTTGATATTGTTAACAATATTAATAAATACTTTTCCAATGTTGGTAAACATATAGTTGATGAGATAAATAATGAAGTCCAAACTCTAGCCCTAAATGACCATAATGTTAATGTAGTCTTTAATGAGGTTTATTGTCAAAATACTATATACATACAGCCCTCATCTATACATGAGATATCTGAAATTATTGATAATTTAAAACGTAATTCTGCTCCGGGACATGACCAAATTACTGTCCGTGATGTCTGTAATTTAGGTGAGAGCCTTTGTAATGTGTTAGTTATATTAATTAATAACGTTATTGCTACTGGTATCTTCCCTGATGAACTGAAAATTAGCAGAATCAGTCCGATATTTAAGTTTGGTAGTAAGGAGAATATGGGTAATTACAGACCTATTAGTGTTGTTAGTACATTCTCCAAGATAATTGAAAAAATAATGAAAATGAGAATGTTAACTTTTATTCATAAGTATATTATTGTAGATGAGTATCAATACGGGTTTATTAAGAACAGTAATACACTAGGTGCCACTATGGACCTTGTAAATAAAATCTCAACAGACTTGGATAATAGGAAAATAGTGGTTGCCGTTTTTGTAGATCTCAAGAAAGCGTTTGACGTCGTTAAGTTTGATGTTTTATTAAATAAGTTAAAAAACCTAGGCTTTAGAGGAGTTATGTATCAGTTGATTAAAACTTATTTGTTGGGTAGGAAACAGTATGTTAAAATGGAAAATATCATCAGTAATAGTGAAACCAATGAATGTGGGGTGCCACAGGGTTCAGTTCTCGGACCCTTGCTGTACTCTCTTTACGTCTTAAGTTTAAGCTCCGCAGGTCTTAAAGCACGGTATTACACATTTGCTGATGATACGGTTCTGTTATACAGTTCTGAAGGCGAGGAGAGGCTCCAGCATTCTATAAATTCAGACTTAGAACGATATGCAGATTGGTTGCTAAATAATAAACTGAAAATCAACATTTCAAAGACTAAATTCATGATGTTTAGGCAAAAAAATAGAGCTCTAGAAATTCCTACCATTAAAATAAAGAACGAAGAAATCGAGAAAGTTTCAGTAATAAAATATCTAGGTTTATATTTGGATGAACATTTAAATTGGAAGGATCATATATGTCATGTAACCAACAAAATTACGCCGATGGTGGGGGCGATATTTAGATGCCGTAACTATTTAACACAGACCAGTAAAATGAACATATACAATGCATATTTCCTATCTCGTTTTAGATATCTAGTCCCAGTTTGGGGCAACTGCGGTGTTGTCGAATTTCAAAAAATGCAGATAATGCAAAACAAAATTTTGAAAGTTTTATTCAATTATCATCGTCTAACTCACACGGATGATTTATATAGGGATTTAGGTGTCATGAAATTGAACCAGGTACGGGAACTGGAACAATGCAAATATATATTTAAAGTATTACATAAAAAGCAAAAATCAAACACTACGATAAGATTCTTGGAGAATGTACATAACCATTACACTCGAGCTCATGATAGCATTTTTCTGGAGAACGTCAGAACAAACAAAGGAATATTCAACCCCATTTCTCAGGCTTCTGATAGTTATAATAAATTACCAATAAATATTAGAGAAGTAAATAATGTAAAAAAATTTAATATGATGTTAAAAGAGTATCTAAATAGCATCGCCACATAATTTAGGTCATATTTTATAACTTGTTGTTTCCATGTTGATGTATATTTTTTTCTTTCTTAGTATTGACATATTTCGTTTTCTTTGTTTATCCTCGTTACCAGTGTTTTATACACTGTTTAGAGGGTTTAGATAGTGCTAAGTTTATTGTATTTACTCCTTACTTGAATAAACGATTTTCCAAAAAAAAAAAGCATTTTAATGATTTTGAATTTTGCCTTTTAACACAAATCTATAAGGAAATCTTTAGTTGCACCGATATATTGTTTCAAATTTTACAATCTAAACATTTAGCTATAAATTATTGCTCCTCACAAATAAACTATGCCAAATTAAGAATCAGTGAATTAAGAAACGAAGAACATTTTAAAATTATTTTTTAACATTGCTAAAAATGCCACGGAGCTACCAATTACCACACGTAGAGGTAGAGGTCAACCTTCTAGCGAATCCGATATTTTTACGAATTATAAACAATTATATTTCGAAATAATAGATTGCATAACTCTTCAGTTAGAGACGCGGTTCGCAAATTTAAATAACATAAACTTTCTTGCATTAGTCGACTCCACAAAATATGCGAAATATGTTAAATGCTTTCCCGACAACTTACTAAAATTACCCTTGTAGAAAATGGTAGTAATTAGTAAATGAATAATATAAATCTGAAATGGATTGAACTATTTGTCATTTAGTTGCGTATTCTTTCCCAGTTTACATATTAGTCGATTCAAGTATTCTCTGTAGTCTGCAACATGGATCTTAATATTATTTTGAGTGGTAAAGGAAAGCACATAGTAGTTATAAATAACTATAAGTATAGTTTCAAAAAATTTTATAAAGTGGTGAAAAGCGGTGGTCGTGTATAAATAAAAAGTGTAGATCTCATTTATTTGCTTAGTATGGGTGAAATGGACAATACAACTGTTACAAAGCATGTAAAGGAGCATTGCCATAAAGCAAATGTGAACAGTTGAACCGCCAAATTGTAGAAACTTCTTGCAAAAGAAAGGCTATTGATGATTTATCGGAGAAGCCTGCAAAAATCATCCGCCGGGAGCTTCAAGACAATCTGCCTTCAATGATCAATACGTCAGACGTTGCGTTAATAAGGAAGAATTTGTACAATGCTCGTCGAAAACTGCTTCAACAATTGCCAACTAGTGCTTAACAAACTTTCGACATTCTGGCGAAGATCAACATCGAAACATCCAGAGGTGAAAATTTTTTACTTTTTAATGATGCAGCTGATCAAGTCGCTGTATTTTCTTGTAAATCAAATATTGAATTTATCGGGAAAGTCAGACGAATATATTTAGATGGCGTATTTAACTACTGCCCACAATTTTTTTGTCAGTTTTTTACGATACACGGGTATTATAACGGCCACTATATTCCTCTGATTTTTTCCCTATTACCCAACAAACGTAGTGAAACGTACCAAAAATTATTTAATATTGTAATAGAAATCTGCATCAAAAATATTGTTAGATTAGGCATAGCTGAAATTGTAATCGATTTTGAAAAAGGTATCCATAAGGTTGTCCAACATGTTTGGCCATTAGCTCAAATAATCGGACGTCGATTTCATCTTTTGCAGTCATGGTATAGAAAAATTCAGCAAATTATTTTTGGCAAAGGTAGGTTAAAAAATGAGCTTTTTGTTTTGTATAGGGATGAACAGTTTTTAAATTTAAGTGTGGAAAAAAGTTTAGGTATGGTATTTAAAAATTTTAAGACAATTTTTGTGGAATCATATAAACTTCTTAATTTAGTTTTAACTATCCCTGCAACAAATGTATCGGTCGAACAAAACTTCTCATGTCTCAAGCGAATTAAGACCTACCTAAGAAATACAATGACACAAGAACGGCTCTCCGGGTTAGCAATGATATCAATAGAACAAGAGCTATCATTATCAAATCTCACTGCAGACCCATAATTTTCCGACCAAATAATAGATAAATTTGCACCCTTTGACATAGGCGCATAGATTTAATTTACAAAAAGTACATACATTTACACAGAAATCATTATTTTTTTTGTCCTTATGTAGGTATAATATATTATTGTTACAGCGCTAACCTAGTACCTACCCAAAGACTTTTTGATACCTACGTGCATTGATTTTTTGATTTTGTTATTTTTTGATGACTTTATTTAGTTAGTAACTTTTAAAAAACAAATTAATGTTTTTTGGTTTTCACAACTCACCTAGCCTTTGTTTTGATAAATAATTTGTTTTGTTTTTTTTTTCAATTTTTTTATTATAATGTTTTTTTTTTGCCTAAAATGGTTTTTACTTCAAATCCAATATTATTTTCAGTAATGTAATAGTCGAACGCATTGAAACTGTCAAAATTCTGTGTTGTTATTGATGGTTTGCATTGGATTCCATGGTTTCAACTGCTGCGTCACTAAAAATAATATTAAGTTTGGAGTATAGTAGGCCGTGGCGACGCCAGGGGGGGGGCAGAGAGGGCCCGGGCCCCTCCTGAAATTTAGCCGGCCCCCCCTGTAATGTCAAAAGTCGCATGAAAAAAGCCTACAGCGTACTGCAATAATTACGAATAGCAGCACTCATTCGACTAATTTACTAAATCACACAAGATTCTAGCGGTATCTATTTTAAGTATTGAAAAAGAACGCATTAAAAATATTAATCTCGACAAAATTGTTGATATTTTTGCTAAGAATCATAATAACAGAAGAATCTTACTGCTTTAGGTTTCGGTATAATATTTATTTATTTATTTAATAATTCACGGGCTGTAGCCCATTTCTACAAAAAATTTTTTAAGTAACAAGACTTAAAACTAAGTAAACTTAAAATTACAAGAGTAATAATTTAAAATAGCTAAAATATAACATATAAACATATTAGGTACATCTCAACATAAAGTTTTTTTAAAAAAACAAAAATATTATACAATAATAATTGATAATAATAATTACAAAAATTAAACCATATCACAGAGGAGTAGTAATATTCAGTCTCAGATGTCTTTGAAATTCCGAATATTTTTTTTATTTGGAAATGTCTTGTATATACGTTGATGTTTTTTTGTAATGTTTCAATATAATTTAATTTAAATGTTTATTATTACCTTAACCTATATCTACCTACTTTTCTGCTTCTTATTACCTTAATCAATGAATCTCAATATTACCCTCCATACCTTTTTTGGTATAAATTGATTTAAATAGGGTACCAAAGCAAAGCAATAAAGTAAAAACAAGTGCCCCCCTAAATTTTTCTGGCCCAGTCTGGCCCCCTCTAACACAAAACCCTGGCGTCGCCACTGATAGTAGGGCTATCGGCGATGACCTCCATTTAAAAAAGGTTAACGCGTCGCAGAATAATACCTCCCGGGTGACGTGGAAGTTTATTCATGTTTAAAGGAAATTTACCTTTTCAGGGCACCCGCTTCCACCTGGATTTTTGTCTCTTTTCAAATACCTATCTACTAAATATTTATTTACATTGTAACAATTTTATAATATGAGGAATCAATATTATTTATATATACCTAATTATTATATAAAATGAAGCAAAAACGTTTTAGATATTATTTTATCAAAAGCAACTTAATTTAGCTAAATTCGTAATATTTAAGAAAGTTTGACCCTGACCTTGCAAATTGAATATTTTTCTCGTTAAACCTAGTATTTCAAAATAATTATATTGCTGGTTGAATTCCTAACTATTCACTTTAAGCCAATGACCTTGAAATCGCGAAAAATTTTCGTCTGCGGCGCTATTCTATAGCCTCGCCCCCTTGTACACCCACGAGCCGCCACTGTCTTATGCATGATCTGTAGAAAAAGTCGAAATTTTTCATAATTTATAAAAAAAAATCGCATTTGTGCTCTTCACTGGTAGTTACGCCACTGCGCTTAAATTTCGATAGCATAAATGTTTTTTTTAATTTCAGTCAGCTCGTACCAGTGACTACCACGAATGCTGACGTTTATAAGGACTATTTTGGAAAAAAAATTAACTTTACTCCAACGGGTTCCGTCGCTGTTTTGGACATTGCTCCCTACCATTCAAAAAGATTTGAAGAGATGCCTACAACTGCTTGGAGAAAGGCACAAATTATCCAGTAGCTTTTAGACAAATAAATAACAAATAGGGTTGGAACGACCCTGTTGATACCGGTAAGAAAGAAATTTAAAGCATATACCTACATACCAACGATCACAACATGACCAAAGGAAGCTGGGTTTTCTATTCCACTGCAATTCCATCGTTGATGCCTAAACTGATGTTTACACTCATCAGTAGCAATCCTGATTCCATCACCAATGGCTATCATGGCATCTAAAAAAAAGGACGATTATTTTAGTTCACCTTTTTCCTCTAAAATGTTTAAAATAATACACAGGGTGTCCCGGAAGGAAGGGGAAATATTTTAATGACTTGTTCCAGTGGTAAATACAGGGTGTCCGGTAAGTATAGGGCAATATTTCGCCAGTGTACAGGGGATATTAAAATAATACTAGTAGTTCATATAATTATTTTTCCTAATGTGCACCCTAACAACGACGCACCTGAAGATTAACATTTTCGATTATAACTTTTAAGCAACCCTGTATACTTAAACGAAATTTTGTAACTTTGTACATCTTATTTGGACTAAGAAACTTATACTAGGATCATGCTTATACATAGCCAAGGAAGCTAGGAACGGACTTGGCACCGCACTCGTAGGGTTAAAATTTTGATAGGTATCATTTTTGGAAAACCAAAAATTACTATTTTAAATACTTCGGGCATTTTTTTTTAAAAAAGGTACTTATTATTTAAGAAGTAGTCCATATTCTGTGGCGAGATTGTAAATAGAAATAAAGGTCTGCCTTTACCACCAAATAACTTTATTTGCCCCTCTAGGGAGGGGTTTATTGACTGGCAAATATCTCCAGAGCAGGCAGGTTTCGTTAAGGGACGTGGTACGCGCGAACAGATCTTGAACTTGAGACAGATTATTGAGAAAGCCAGAGAACATTATTTCCCAGTCTATATCTGCTTCGTGGACTACTCTAAGGCCTTTGACAACGTAAAGTGGCCTAAGCTTTGGGATATTCTTTTATCCATGGGAGTTCCTTATCACTTGATATTTCTCATAAAACAGCTCTATGAATCCAACACAGCCCGAGTAAGAGTTGACAGCAACATGTCTGGTCAAACCACAACAAAAAAAGGAGTTCGCCAAGGATGTGTATTGTCGCCGATGTTGTTTAACATCTATTCCGAGTTTGTGATGCGGGGGGTGCTGGACGGATGGCAGGGTGGTGTGACTATTGGTGGTGTCAGGATATCCAATTTAAGGTTTGCTGACGATACAACCCTTATTGCTGCTTCTCAAGGCGAACTGTTAACTCTACTTAACATCTTGGAACAACAAAGTGAAGCATATGGTCTTAGTATCAACTACAAAAAGACCAAAGTTATGATCGTGGACAGAGAACATGATAATCACCCTGCAATAACATCAGTAGGCCGCTGTCAGGTAGTCCAAAGTTTTGTATACCTTGGTTCTTCGATCGATAACTCGGGAGGTTGTGAGGTTCAAATCCGACGGCGCATTCAACAAGCACGGTCAGCTATGACTAGACTGACTAGAATATGGCGTGATAATAATGTCACCAAAGCCACCAAAATGTCGCTGGTTCAGTCTCTTGTCTTTTCCATATTTATGTATGGCTCTGAAACTTGGACTGCGAGAAAGGCAGACCGCCACCGCATAGATGCTTTCGAAATGTGGGCTTGGAGAAGAATGCTAAGAGTTTCTTATACAGCCCACCGAACTAATGTTTCTATATTGAGTGAACTCGGAAACCCAAAGCGACTATCTTCCATTGTCTTGACGCGTATCCTGACGTTCTTCGGCCATATCCATAGAAGTGATAATATGGAAAAACTTGTTGTCCAGGGTCATGCTCCGGGAGGACGGCGTCATGGCCGTTCTCCTACACGCTGGGTGGATGCGACAAAACAATTGCTAAATACTAGCGTCACAAGAGCGACCGAATTGACAAATAATCGTGAAAGATGGCGAAATACAATTTCTAGAGCAATTGACAACCTTCGTTTCGGCAACCCTCCAGCTCTGAGTTAGAACATTTCATTTTACGAGTTCACAACATGTCTGCTAAGACATTGTGACTATGATGATGATGAGGGTAGAAAACAAGGGTTATAAAAATACATAAAATGATAAAAATTTAACGACGCCATTTCCTTCGAATAGCATGCTGAGGCTAAGATAAAAATTAATTTCTTCACCTGGCAACAAAATGAAAAACAAAAAGTCAACAATCTAATGTCCTAATAATTTTAATTTAATTTAATTTAATTTCATTTTTAACAAGTGAATAGTGACCACTTGATGCATTCCCATTTTATTTGAAATGACATAGTCTCATTTGGACAACCCCCTTTTTTAAAATAATAAAAAATTTAAATAATAAGTTCATTTAATTTCATTAACAAATATTCAATCCACTTTGATATTATACCGGGTGTTAAAAATGTTGTGTTTTTTTATGAGAATTCAAAACACCCTGTGGGATTTACTAGCCATTGCAAGTTATCGCAATTATAGCCAATTGAAGGTCTTGTGCGCCCCTTACATTTTTTTTTTGATTCATTTGTTTATCTCTGTTTTTTCATGAAATACACAATTTTTAGTTCAACATGTTTTTGTTGACCTAAAATGAATTTATCGGAAAAGTAGCAGGCTATGAAAATGAAAGATTACACAGAAACGTCATAAAGTGAAATGTAACAAAAGCGTTATCAGGTTTGATTCTTCACTTTATCACTTTTTAGTTTGCTTTGCATACTTGTATTGGCAATTTCTAATTTTATTAAGTGTAATTAAAAACAAAATGGCTCAATACGCACGTGTAAGAAGAAATCTTTCGCCTGAGGAATGTGCCGGAGCCATAGCACTTGTGGAAGAAGGCTTGCCACAATTTCAAGTGGCCCAACGATATAGAGTGACACGATCTGCTATTGGGGAGCTCGTGAATGGGGCAATGTATTGTTTAGCGATAAGTCAAGGTTTTGTCTTTTTAGCCGTTGGAGAGTGTATCGACGTCCTGGCGAGAGATATGCTCAATGCATGTGCTCAATGCAATATTGTCGGAACAGTAAGCTATGGAGGAGATTCTGTTATGATCTAGGGTGGCATTAGTTTGGATGCTCGCACGGAGTCAGTTGTGATTCAGGGAGGTCCTTTGACAGGTGACCTATACATATTGGACATTTTAAAACCACATGGGGTACCATATTCCCCATTTATTGGGGATGATTTTTTATTCATGCACGATAATGCACGCCCACACGTGGCAAGAGCGGTACAAAATTATCTCCAAGAAACAGAAATTTTAACTTTGCCTTGGCCGGCAAGAAGCCCTAATATTAATCCTATTGAGCATTTATGGGATAACATGGGTCGACATGTTAGAGCCTTGCTTCCTCCTCCTAGAAACTTAAATGATGTGTCATTTAGGCTTATGGAAATATGGAATCAGATTATTCAAGACAAAATCAGAATTCTGATTTTAAGTATGCCAAGAAGATGCGAAGCAGTAATTAGAGCAAGGGTAGGCTACCCGCTACTAAATGTTGTTATTTAATTTTTTTCAACAACTTCAGAAATTACAAATTTGTTTCCCTGTATTTTTTTTGCTATGCTTTGTGGGTTCAATAAACTTAATTAATACGAGATACTGACTCTTTATTTACTTTAAATTTTGTTTTTTTATTGCTGTTGCATTAATTTAAGCATTTCGTTCATTTTCTATTTTTAACTAAAAATGTTTTTATGAAAAACAAGTTGAACAAATGAATCAAAAAAGAAAATGTAAAGGAAACATGAAACCTTTTTTGGCTATAATTGCGATAATTTGCAATGGCTAGTAAATCCCACAGGGTGTTTTAAATTTCCATAAAAAACACAACATTTATAACACCTAGTATAACACCAAAGTTCATTTTTTAAGCTAAGCAATAAAGGCAGTGATATTCTTAAAAAAAAAAAACCTACAACTAGAAAAAGAAATCATTAAAAATGAACCACAAATTTGGAAAATAAATAACATCAAAATTGAGGCAAATTTTCCGTTATGCGTTAAATAAGCCGCGCAGTGTATAATCTAACATTATTGGTAATTAATTACAAACTTTTAATAATAACACAATAATAACTAACCTATTATTTTCACATATTACTTATTGCTAGTTATTATTATAAACAAATAAACGTAAGAATTTAATATGGAGTAATGCCAGCATGTATTTAATTTATGGACAAGCACAATGCAATTCTCTGGAAGCGTGAAGAATTATTGCTGAGAGATTTCCGAATCGAGATTTAAGGGATCAAAAAACAGTTGTAAGGATTGACCGTGGCTTAACAGGTTCTGTCTTCACTGGGTCAGGACAGTCTCTGCACATAACCCAACAGTAACTTTTGTAATAACATTATAAAATATGTCACTGTAGTCGTGGTATGGATATATATAGAGAACATCTGCCATATTGGCAGCTTTTAATCAGTGTCCAGGACCCACTTTAAAACCCACAATATATCGTCATAGACCGACGTATATAGGAACATACAGTAGCGGATTTTCAGGGGCGGCCGGGTCGGCAGTGCCGACCCAGTGTCAAACAGACACCAAACAGTATATTATATTACTTATCTACATCAATTTGAATTTTAATAACTCTCAAAGTTCCAGCGTAACCCCGGACGTCATACTCGCAAACTATAACCGCCATAAAATAAATTATTTTACTTTTTAAGTATCCCAGGCTGGGGTCGACATGCCTACCGTGTCCCTGTTGAATATCAGGCTTAAAAATAGGCAACCAAATATACACCAGGTATGGAAATATATCGACAGGAAAAATTTTTTATATCGATTTGTTGTTTTTGAAGTTCTTGTGATTATTCTTCAAAAAAAATAACGAATTTAGTGTAAAAAAAGTGAAAGTAAGTGTATACTGTTAAAAACTAAAACTTTAGTTTACCTATATTCCACTCGATAGTCACCCACATATTTTCGTATCTAAAGCGCGTTACAACTTATTCTCGTAATACAATTTACCAGGATCGACTGTTAAGTTTGTCACAATAATTATTGGTAAGTAGATACTTTGGTCAAACATCAAATTACACTCTTTACCTAATTTTTATGAAGCATTAATAAGGTATGGTCAGTCCTGAAAATTTAAAGTCAATCCGATAAAGTAGTCTCCGAAGTTCAAAATCAAATAACATCATTACCTCCCACAGTTTGTCCGCTTTAAACTTGTCAAAGACATTATATAATGTCTTTAGACCTTATGCAAAGGTATTTCTGTGCATATACAAGGGAGATACGCTTACTGTGTCCTTGTTCATTTAAAGGAGTAGCTTACTATTACTACTTTTAATAGTAACAAATAGCAAATGACTTTTCATATGAGTTCTAGACTAGCTATACTTTCTCTAAAACTATTTTAGAAAAAGAAAAATACTAGAAAACAAAATTCTAAAAAAATCTGCAAAAAACATCTGAATTCTATGCCGTAATTACACCTTTTCATCTAAAAAAAATTATAACTTCTTTTATTTTATTAGGAATTGGGTTATCTAAAAAAGTAAAAATAATATACCGGGGTCTTATGACCAAAGAATGTGATACTACATAGTATCGTTATCATGAATAAAGAATGTGACCTACATTTTCTGAAACCTATCTTTTTGCGTAGAAATAAAAATAAAAGGAACATGAAATGAAATAATTTATGATATATCTATTTATTGCAAATATGAGATTAGCAGACAAAAATATAGACAGATTTGGGCACGGTCTCCAAATATTTTCGCCTGCGCCGCTTCTTTAGCGCCTTCTGCGTTCTTACCGACTCTGGCTACCAACCCACGAGCCGCCACTGGGAACATGTAGGTATATTTAAAAAGGGTGTTAAGTTAACTGGATGCGGGCACTGAACCCGTTAGGAGGAATAGAAAAATTTAAAAATACTGTAAAATCTCTTAATAGCGACCACCCTCGGGGAATCAAATGTTGGTCGGTTAACAGGGGTGGTCGCTTAATAGAGAAAAATTAAAACAATTGGTCTGCATTTTACAGTGTTTGTTTATTAAAAAGTATCTGCATATACAGGTTGTCCCAAAAGTAATGGGACACAGAGCAACAGCAGACTTTTTAAGGCGAAATAATGCGATTTATTCAAACTTGCCTTATCCCAAAATTGATGGCAACCAAGATACAGGGTGTCAAAGTTTTAATTTTGTTTTCGTTTTTTTGCGATTATTTCTTAACGAAACGACACAGCAGCACAAAATTAAAGGTTTTGGGGTTTCTTGAGGTGAGGAATTCAAAAGTATCCATAGTTTTTGTGTAACCAGTAGAGGGCGCTATCTACGGCATGCCCTACTCGTTTTAGTTGGCATAACTTTGTTTAGGCTTCTTATATCGATCTGACTAATAAAATAATAAATTACTTTACTTCTTTTACATCAAAAACGTATAACTTATTGAAGTCGATAGGAGCAACTATTTTCGAGATAATGGCATTTCATATTTTGAATGCAAGAATGCGGAAATATTTAAAATATTTGTGTATTCGTATTAGTGTTATTTATCACAGCTGTCATTGATTAAAAACAACGACGTTTCTAAGGCAACAACATGTTACACAAAGTATCATCTGTCAAAGTTATTAATTTTCTAAGTACAATACGCAGATATTATTCAATTTTTTAGTAATGCCTCGACATAATTTATTTTCCAATGCGGAAATGCGTGATTTGCTTTGTATTTACGTACGCGAAAATTTTAACGGTCAAAGTGCAGGGCGCAGGTACCAAGAAATGTTCCCGAATAGAAGGCAACCAAACCGCAAATTATTTCAAAATATTTATGACCGACTAGGAGAGACTGATTCGTTTCGACAAAAAAAGAGGTTTCGGGCCGTCCAAAAAATATTACAGCAGAACAGAAAGAAGAGATTTTAGTTCGTGTAGCAGAAAATCCAGAAGTGAGTTCCAGGAGATTGAAGGCAGCTACAGGTGTAAGTAAATCTTCAACTGTTAGAATATTTCACGATGAAGACCTGTACCCATACCACTTTACACCCGTATAGTATTTACTGCAGTCGCCTGATCTTCCAGCCAGACTTCAGTTTTCTCATTTCTTCCAAAATCTTATAGGCCCCTTTGAATTACCGCCAACTCTAAACGGTGATTCATATTTGAATTTTTTACAAAATTAATTTGGAGGGCTTTTAGAAGATGTACCACTAAACGTCCGGCGAAATATGTATTTCATGCAAAACGGGGCGCCGGCACACTTCTCCAGACAAGTGCAAAATTATTTAAATCAACAGTTCCCTGAACGTTGGATAGGCCGTGGTGGCCCCTTGACTTGGCCGGCGCGAAGTCTGGATTTTAATTCAATGGACTTCTGCATTTGGGGTTATTTGAACACCATTGTTTATAACATTATAACGTTCAATAAACAGACATAATGAGTTAAATCAAAAAATTATAAATTCTGTTAACCTGCTCAGAAATGATGAAGATCTCTTGTGTAAAGTCCGACAGTCTTTTGTAAAACGTATAGCGAAATGTATTAAGGTCAATGGTGATCATTTTAAACAATTGCTATCACGGCGTTACCATTTTTATTTCTAACTATTTTGTTACTTTTAAATGTTATTTAACTAAGTAATAAATAAAATTTTTGATTGGAATAAAATTAGTAATTCCGTATATGAAAAAGAGTGTTTATTAAAAAAAAATAGTCAACCTTAAGTATCTGCATTAACTTTGACACGTAGCAAATGTAGCTGATTTACAATAGTTTTAAGTCAGAAATTCACCGTTGCTCGATTTTCCGTTACTTTTGGACCACGTACTTAGTTTAATTGGACATATGAAATGCCATTATCTCGAAAATGGTTGCACCTAGCCGACTTCAATAAGTTATACGTTTTTGATGTAGAAGAAGTAAAGAAACTTATTTTTTTATTAGTCGGAGAGAAGCCTAAACAAAGTTATGCCAGCTAAAATGAGTGGGACATGCCATAGATAGCGCTCTCTACTGGTTACACAAAAACTATGGATATATTTAAATTCCTCACCTCAAGAAACCCCAAAACCCTTAATTTTGTGCTGCTGTGTCGTTTCGTTAAGAAATAGTCGCTAGTCGCAAAAAAACGAAAACAAAATTAAAACTTTGACAGCCCTGTATCTTGATTGTTATCAATTTTGGGATAAGGCAAGTTTGAATAAATCGCATTATTTCGCATTAAGGAGTCTGCTGTTACTTTGTGTCCCATTCCTTTTGGGACACCCTGTATGTAAATAATTTTAAATATTTATGTTTAAATTTGTCTGAACTAAAATTAATGAGATAAAGCCAATTATATACATACTAACATATATAATATACAATGTACTGTATGTTTGCTTGAAATTCTTATTTTTTTAAATAATCAGAAATCAATGATTGCTTCATATTTTTTATTTTATTTTTATAAAATTCAGATTTACATTTTAATAGCAATTAAGAAATATTTGTGGACTTGAAAAAATTGTTATCATTATTAAAAAGTCTCTCAAACTTGCGAAGGCTTCAGATATTTTTGCTTTTGCCTATTATAAGTAGTTCTTCCTTTTCACCTTCCATATTGGCACAGAACAGAATTGAAGAGTGGAATGGATAAGTCGGCTAAGTGCCATTTCTTTACTTTTTAGTTTTTTTACATAAAAATAATCTAAATACCATAGCGGATGTACCCTAAAATAGGCTATGTGCCAAACCCATTATTTAACTACGTCACCCTACTAAAATACTGTAGATCAGGAAATGTGCCATCGACAGTTTCCTCTAAAAGCGGCTAAGTGCCAAGAGTAAACCACGTGTCTGTCTGGCTATAAGTCGGAACAAGTCGTTTAGTACTGAGTCAACCGTTAACGGTGTTGATGATGTACTTGGTAGCTATTGGTTTATTTATTAAAATAAAACATAATTTTTTTCTGTCCGGACATAGCTTCTTACCATGCGATCGAGATTTGGTCTTATTGAAAAGCGAAAAAAGTGTTGTAAGGCTTTTGTTCCTAGTGAACTAAAAGACATAGTCTCATTTTCAACTCATAATAAAAAATTTGAAGGGATTGAAATGATGAAAAACAAATTTTTTCAATTTCAATCAGTTTGTGATAATTTAATTAATACTAAAAATATAAATGTGTCCAAAGTCTGTATGATAAAATACAGCGCTAACGGTAGAGTGGTGACAAAGAAAGCGTTCAGTGAAGTAGAAGATTGGCAGTTGGTAAATATTTTCAAAAAAGGAAAGTCCGTGGAGGATTTGAAGAAAGTCGAGTTGGTAATAGATAATAAACCAGCAGATCAGTGGCGTGTCCAGACTTTAACACAATGGGAAGCTGTAACCAGGGCCACCGAAAGTGGTGCGGTATCTTGCGCCGAAGGCGCTTGTTCTTGCGCCGCAGGCGAAAATTTTTGGGGGGCCACGCCCTTTTTTAGGTAAATCTTGACAAATTATTACGCATATGAAGTGCATTTTAAAATATATTTTTAAATATTTTAATAACAGAAAATTTGAAATTTTTTCCCCATCGGGGATGATATTTCGAATTTTCCTCAAAAATATAAGTGGAAAATCCTTTTACCACTATCTGACACACAATACACTCACACAAAAGTCTATTTTCACTTTCAGCCGAACTTGAGCTAGCAACAGGATCCATAATTAAAATAATAATCTGTTTGAAAACAGCGTACTTTTCCCAATATTTATGCACGGTTTTAAATTTCGCCTAGACACGCGCAACTATAATTTGTTTGATGCATTAAAACAATATACGGCAGTACGCTGCTTCCCAATCGCTTCCAACCGCGGGAAGCGGCGGGGGCAGCGCGAATGGCGCGTCGGTATGTCTCGAAATCAATCGGGCATCACCGTGAAGTGGTCACCGAGGCAGAGAATTAGATTATGGAGTTCTTTGATAAAGGGTGCTTGATGAAAATGCGGTCGGATTCGCCCGATTTACAAATAAAATTTAGGACAATTTTAAAAATTAATTGTAAGCTCTAGTAGGATTATATTGGATTATTTCTTTTTTTAAGTAAATCGTTTAGGGGAAGCTGTGCTTCCCTAGCTTCCATGGTAAACACGCCACTGCAGCAGATATAAAAGCTGATAAGAAGCAAAACTTGCTTTCAATGATTCCGTACTTAGACGAAAAATATAAAGATTTTTATTCAAATTTATGTCAGTAAAAATACATTATTTTAGCCTTTAGTTTTTATTAGAAATAGCTATTTTAAGTTACGGTATCCACTTTAATAGAAATAATGTAATAATTTCATTAGGTTTAAGATTTTTTTGTAAATAGAAATATGCCAAAACTATTATTTTGTATTAATTATATGATTTACTAATCTTAGTCGTTTTTTTGAGTATGGCAGCACATGTTTTTCAGTTTTACTATTATGACACAAAGCCTTTTTTTAAATATTGCCTTATAGGCACTTAGCCTGTTCTAGAGAATACGAACTTCAAAAATTATTTTCAAGATGACTATATAAGTTGGAGTTCTAAATTTTTGTCAGGGTATTCTAATAACTCTAAAGCATAGAGAGAAAAAAAAGAAATTTACTAGCGTTTATATTGAGTCTCACAGAAAGTTTTCTTTCGCTAGTTTAAAACCAAACTTTTGGCACTTAGCCGACTTATCCATTCCACTCTTCAATTGTAAATCGTTGTTTTGCTGCTTTTTCCCAGTACACTTGTCATCTTTCAATGCAAATATTTTTGTTGGCAATGCACCATAATAGAGACATGTCTTATCTGCATTAAATACGTCCCTTGGGGCATAATCCTTTAAAATGGTCAATAGCCTTTCTTTCCAAGCAGCTACGTGTTCGATATTGATATCGGCTGATTCGCCACATATTTTCTTAAAGATAATATTGTCCGACGACGGAATTTTTCTAATCATCAATTTGATGCCTTGAAACAAATTTCTAACTTCTGCTTTATTTGAAGCAACATAGTCACAGACAAATCACCCGGATTAGACGGGATAATGCCCGCCATTCTACAAAAGGGAAAAAAGGTCCTAATTCCCTGGCTCTTGGTGATATACAGAAGCAGCTCGTACTGTGCACACATGCCTGCAGACTGGAATAGGATAAAAATAGTCTTCATACCAAAGGCTAGTAAACGCAGTCATACAACCGCCAAGGACATCAGACCGATTAGCCTATCTTCGTTTCTTATCAAAATGCTAGAGCGGTTATTAGATCTATATATTAAAAACTCGATACCAGAAGGAGAGTTGAGATCGTCTCAACATGCCTATATATACTAAAGGCAAATCAGTGGAAACAGCGCTACACGAGGTGGTAGGCGTCATTGAAAAATCACTTAAAAATAAAGAGTACACTTTGGGAATTTTCCTAGATATCGAAGGAGCCTTTAACAATGTCACTACCGAGGCAGTGTGCGACGCTCTAGCAGAATAAGGGGTTGACAAATACATCTGCCGTTGGATTTATAAGATGTTAAAAGGCCGCGAAATCTACTCCAGTTTGGGTAGCAGTGAGATGGTCAGATTTGTCGGAAGAGGAACTCCGCAAAGCGGGGTGCTGTCAGCATCACTCTGGCTAATAGTTTTGAACAAAGCTTTTATAACATTAGAAAGAGCTGGAATTAAAGTGGTTGCATATGCTGACGATTTAGTTATACTGGTGTCAGGCAAATTTCTAAACACCATCAGCGATCTAACAGGAACAGCGCTACAAAATATTCAACGCTGGGCCTCGAGATGTGGCCTGCAAATTAACCAAGAAAAAACGGAGCTAGTTCTATTCACACGCAGAAGGGTGATTGAGAACTTCAGGCTCCCAGTCCTGGACAACAGTACCTTGGTGCTGAAAGCAAGAGCAAAGTATCTGGGACTGATACTTGATTCCAAGCTAAACTGGAGCATGAATTTACAAGAACGAGTCAATAAGGCGTCAGTTGCGTTCTATGCCTGCAAAAAAGCCATCGGTAAAAAGTGAGGATTATGAAGGTAGGCGAAAAACTAGTCAAACCATACCATGAAATGAAAATTGTTGAGTTGAGATTGAAAAAAAAATGGTTGTAGTTGTTTTTAGGTCGCTGGGTTTAAATAATAATTTTGGGGCAGCGAGCCATATGAAATATTATAATCAAATAATAATTAAAACATAATATAAAAATCCGAAAATGTTTGACTAGTTTTTCGCCTACCTTCCAATCGGCTGTCCGGTGTATTTTCTTGAATGTTCTCCCAATTCCATGCAACGGAAAACGAGACACTTGAATGTGCGGTACCGCGGTACTTCAGGCAGCGCGTCAAAAATTGTAAGACCTATACTAACCTACGGGGTCCGGGTCTGGTGGACTGCTTTGGAAAAAGCAGTACACACAAAGAAAGTAACAAAGATACAACGGGCAGGTTGTTTATGAGGAACTGGTGCCCTTCACTCCACACCGACGGCGGCTTTAGAAGTGATGTTTCATCTGCTGCCCGTGGACATTTATGGAAAAAGTATGGCTGCAACGAGTGCTTTACGACTAAAAGAGTCGAAATGCTGGAGCGACACCAACTACGGGCACAGCAGTATTATACTAAGGACATATCTAGTCAAAATTTTGCAAGAGCCGACTGATTACATCGTCCCACTAACAGACTTCGGAGAGGGATTTTCTGTGCTCATTCCGACTAGGGAAGAATGGGAGAGCAATCAGTTAACAATGGAGACAGACCACTCAATCTTCACAGACGGTTCAAAAATGGACGTGGGAGTGGGAGCAGGTATCTTCTCTGAGAGCATGAAAATACAGAGGTCATATAGCCTTTCGGACTACTGCAGCATTTTTTAAGCAGAAGTGATGGCAGTAGATAAAGCAGTAAAAATCCTGCAGGAACGTCAAGACCTGAGAGTAGCTGCGTCAATAGCTATCTATATAGATAGTTAGGCAGCGATAAAGGCTTCGCTTAAAGAAAGACATTTCACGTTAGTCCCAAAATATACAAAAACTGCTCAAAATAAAACTAATGCTAACAACCAATTTATCAGCCTTTTAAGCAAATTGAATGGATCCGCCTGCAATGAAGTAATTAGTGTATGTACCTATATTTCTTAAGAATTGTCGGGTCGGGTTTTACTGACCCTAATAAAGGGTGTTTTTAGCATTAATGTTTACTAAAAACTCCGATAATGAGTACCGGCGGTCGTTGAACAGATGGGTCGGTAAAGAGGAGTATAAAATAGTGGGATATCCATTTTTGAATATGGGGAATTCATAAGCATTTTTCTTGATAAAAATTTGGAAGTCAGTAGGTATACTGCTCATTCTAGATTGTATAAGAATTTGATTATCTCTAAATAGTCTTTTTTTTAAACAATTAAAGAGCAGGTACCTTTTTAAAAGTGAAAGCCCAAAGTATTTGAAAAGGAATTTTTTAGTTTTTCAAAAATGACACGTATCAAAATTTTTACCCTACCAGTGCGGTGGTGCCAAGTCCGTTCCTCGCTTCCCTGTCGATGTACAAAAATGATTTTAGTATTAGTTTCTTAGCCCATATGGGATGTACCAAGTTTCGAAACTTCAATAAATTATACGGGGTTGCTTAAAAGTTATAACCGAAAATGTAAATCTTCAGCTGCGTCTTTGGGGCCCGATATCGGAGTTACTAGTATTATTCTGACCTCCCCTGTTCCCTGGCGAAATGTTGCCCAATACTTACCGGACACCCTGTATAGATAGGAGAAAAAAGGTCATATAAACATGAGTCTGTCAATGCTTTCTTTTTGAGATGTGTTAATAGTAATTTACGTAACAAGTTCCGAAAGTGATATTTTACGGGATAAGTAGGCACTTTCCAAGACGAGCCGTAGGCGAGTCCTGGAATCCTTCGAGTCCCGTAAAATCACTTTTGGATCATGTTACGTACAATATTTTTTCTGTAGCCGTTTTGTATGTTAAAAAGGATATCGATGGATAATAACGTATGAACTTTGTACACACAATTACATATACGATAATTAATAAATTGTAGACCAATTCATACCTCTCTCTTGACTTTACCGGCAATAATTCATAAGTAGCCGCTTTAGCAGATTCAATAATCTCATGAGGAATCATTCAGCCTCACTTTCTATACTGATTTCCATTTTTTGGATTTGAAAAGCGAAAAACACACACCAATGTTACATGACAAGCGCTGTCATAATAAAATACAAAGTTCATGTTATTGTCAAAGCCGCCTACATAGATACCCAAGTCGTCCCGAAAGTAACTAAAATCGTCCCGAAAGTAAAGAAATCGTTTCGAAAGTGAAAAAAACCGTCCCGAAAATAGCTACTTACGGTACCATTTGTGTTAAGTGGTACTTTCGATTTAATAAATCATACCGAAAATTTTATTTTGAAGACGGCTGCAGAAAAAAAATGTTTAAATTATTTTTCATCTATAAATAAACATTTTCTATGACAAAACTGGAGTAGGACTAACACACAAAAGATTCACAAGCCACAAAATAGAAGACACAAAAACAAAACACAAAGAACAGGGAGCATCCCAAACAATTCCAATCAAAGGAATTTAATCAGAATATGAGGAATATTGAAGAATTGAAGTTTTTGATTAATAACTTTTTTCCTGTTTTACCGATTCTTTTAAATTTGGCATTTATTACTAACGTTTCTATGTATTTGGTTTCCAAATTTGATGTAAATCATTTAATACCAAAAGGACCTTAGTGGCATTTGAACTTAAGGTGGTGCCTCAAAACTTCTGTATGCAATTTTTTTGTAAATTTTAATAGCTTATAATAGGCCCATTCAACATTTTTTTTATTTTAGAAATCGAAAGTAGCATAGGTTTTAAGGCAATTTCCAAATTTTTAGATTTTTATTCGGACATTTAAGCCCCTAAATAAATTACCAAATTTGGACAGCGCGAAAACGGAGCGGAGCTTCGCGTGACGTCACTTAAACAAACCTAAGCAATCTTATTCCTTGCATTTCTGCACTTATAAAATAGTCAAACTACATAAACATATCTACTTCTGGTAAATTTCAAGAATCTGCTTCGATGAAACTAGTATCTACTGAAAACATTGCGAGCAATCAAAATAAATGGTCCAAATAATAATAATAATCTTTATCACGTAAGTTGGAAACAAACACCACCTTCTGACAGATTGTAATAGACTAAATACACTATACTGTACTGCGTAACACCGCGCGCCGTAGTGTTTATGAAGAATGACTCCACGAGTCTGTGAAGCGCTTTGTACTGAAATCCAATCGGTAAAATTACACAATTACATAGTATTTACTTAAAATTTATGATTCAAGAAGTAGTCCATTTTCTGTGGCGAGATTATTAAAGAAAACAAGGTCTGTCTATACCACCAAACTAAAATATAATTGTCCCTTTAGGGTAAAAAAAGGATTAAAGAGTGTACATAATTTAATGTGACTTTAGGTTGTACTAGTTTCGACTTTAGTCAAAGTCATCTTCAGCAACCATATAATTAAGAATTATGGTTTTTAGGATGTACCTAAATAAACAAACTAAAACAAATTAAAAGGGGGAACGAAGTGGTTCAACAATACATGGTTATAACGTGTACCTTATGCAGCCAATGGACTCGACAGAAGATAATCACTAACATGATGCTACTTTTAGCAATGAAGGAAATTAGATGTGAAAATTGTAATAGAGGACAAAATTCCAAATGGAATCATTTATAGTTATGATATGATGTATAGCTGTCTATAATGAAAATTCAATAAAATAAACGTTTCATGAGTCAACTCCGAGAGGGAACATGATTTATATTTGGTGGGTCAGAATTTTTAATAAGAATAGTAATAAAGTAAAAGAGGGGGGGGGGGGGGGAGGAGGGAAATTAAAATGTGTTAAAACAATTTACGTCATTGAGTAAGTTGGAAGGAAGGAGTAAATTATTTCCATTTAAAATTGTATACGGAGTTATCATAATCTATGGTCTCATAATTTAGACTTAATTTTGTATGTGGAAAATAATCAAGTACTCACCAAATTCTCCATATTCATGGCTTATTATTTAAATTATATGAATTTAATCAGGTCTACGTTGCAAATTTTCTTTTTTTCTTTTCTTTTTGGTAAAAGAGGCACAAATTAGGAACATGACTTAAGAATTAATGCTGTTCAAAGCGAATGTTGCAATAAAATGGAGGGTATCTTAAAATTTATATTACAATCTTACAAGTTATGTAACATTGTTATGTAAATAACTGATTCAAGACTCATCATTTACCACTGCATAATGTCCGCGATTATGAACCTCCTTATGATGTAACTAGGATATAAATATGGCTACTTTAAAAAGCCAAACGTCATAATTGTTATGTAATTTGATGTAAAAGTTATGTCAATTTCATATGCTCATATATGTAATATATACATATAAAAACTATATTATTTTCTAAATTTGTGCGGTATTATCTACGTTATTATTATATACATATGATCCCTCCTGGTATGTAGAGTATTTTTTTTTAATATGTTGCACCCTATATCTCGACGTGTTGTTTTGAGAACTAGAGAAAACTTAAATACATTTAGAGGATTTTTTGTGTATTATCTTTTAGAGTTATTGCAAAAAACAATTTGTATCTTTTTCTCCACTTTGCGATGAACTTTTGTTTTCTGTAATAACTCTAGAAGGTAATACAGCAAAATTCTTCTAACTTTTCTAATTAAAGTTTTTTACTCGTTCTCAAAATAGCACGTCAAAATAGAGTGCAAAATACTTAAAAAAAAAACTGTATGTACAGCGGCCATAAGAGGACAGCATGCCTTATTCTGGAAATTATAAAAATTAAAAAAAGAAAAAACCAAAGTTCTAATTACTTTTGATAATAAATATATTTCGTTTTGTATTTTTATACGTCCAAATAGAGCACGAGCCATTTGCTTTAAATTTTTCCTACTTACTTATTTATTATTATATTTAAGCTCAGAATTAAAAAAAATTATATTACTTTTATTATCAATTATCAATGAATATATTTCATATGTCGTTTTGTAGTTTTTACAGTTTCTAATTGGAACTTACTTTACTAACCAAGTTGTATAAATCTTGTAGTGTGAGAGCATGTATATTTTGTAAAGTTTGATCAACATCTGTTTCATAATTAATAAGTGTCTTTCAACTGGCTATTTTCCTAATTGTTGGAAAATTGCTAATATTGTACCTGTGCCTAAAGTATCTAACCCCAATCAGCTATCTGATTATAGACCTATCAGCATTTTACCTTCTTTTGTCGTTTGTTGGGTCGTGGCGAACCAATTAACTTATTTTTTAAATACTTACAATATTCTTCCTCCCTCTCAGTCTGGTTTTCGGAAACACCATAGCACTACTACAGCTTGATTGACTATAACTGACGACATCTTACGAGCTTGGGGTAAAAATCAATGCACCTGTCTTATATTGCTTGATTACAGTAAAGCGTTTGACACAGTCATCAGTCATGATATATTACAGGCTAAACTTAAATATTTTGGTTTGGGTGACATAGCTTTAAATTTCTTTATAAATTATTTTTCCAATAGGTCACGACGAGTATTAATTAATAACAGCCCTTCTCGAGCCCTCAATATCAGCAGCGGTGTAGCTCAAGGTAGTATTCTCGGTCCGTTATTATTTTCTATTTATACCGATTTCTAATATTCTCTTAAGTTTTGTCATTCTCATCAGTACGCAGACGATACTCAAATTTACTTTTCTTTTTCGCCGTCAGATGTGGCAACATCCGCTAATAAAATTAATCAAGACCTTAACAATATTGCAAATATTTCCAAATCCCATAATTTAGTTTTAAACGAGCGAAAGACACAGTTAATATTGTTTGGTAAGTTGAAATAATCTATAGCAGATAATCCACAATTTAATATTTCTGTTAATGGCACCGTGATAAAACCTACAAACAACTGTAAAAACTTGGGATTGAACATTGATTCAGAGCTAAGATTCTCGGCTCATGTCTCCTCTTTTATTCAAAAAACGTATGCCAAATTAAAATTTTTATATATGCACCGCGAAATTTTTAATACATCTACTAAATTACGACTTATCGATTCCTTAGTTTTATTGCCGTTGAGCTATTGTGATATTGTCTACTGGCCTGCTCTCCTATAGAGAGCTAGAGACACCTTACAGAAACTCCAGAATGCGTATCTTAGACTTTGTTTTAATGTTCGCAAGTTTGATCATATTACTCCTTCTTTAACTGAATCAGGATAGCTTACTCTCAAGGAAATGTTTGAATTCCATCTTGTGTACCTTGTCTACAAGGTTGGGTTTAATAAACTTCCCAAATATCTATTTGATAAACTTGTTAAGCGATCTGATTTACATAATCTTCTAACGCGTCATAGAGACTTATATAGTGTGCCTAGACATTCCCATGCATTTTTTCAGCGATTATTTAGTTATGTAGCAGTAACCGCATTTAACTCTTTACCTGATCATATCAGAATGGCTTCCAGCTCTGCTGCATTTTGCAAGGGTGTAAGGAGTATCCTACTCGCCAATCGTAGGCCACGTTGAATATCGTACCTTTGTGCCAACTAAAGTAATTCAGCCTCTTTGTTGTCTGAATGTACGTTTTATTAATTTATTCATTTCTTTTATTGTTCTTCAACTTTATATTTATTCAATTTAACAATATAATTATATAGTTTATTTTTTCATTTATTACCTATTATTTCTTCTTTATTTGTTTACTTCTGCTTATATTAGTTAAACTTAATATATTAAGTTTATTTTTAAATTATCTATTTAGCAATCACTTAATTAGGGTGGTTGTATGAGCAGCTATAGTTGGATACCGCCACCCATAGTAAAAATATGTTTGTTTATATTTATTTTCAGACTAAATAAAGGCATTATTATTATTATAACTATTATTATTATTATTATTATTATTATTTGTTGTTGAAGCATTTGAATTTAGGGTTGATGTCTGCACTGATGTCCTGCAGTGTTACAGCATTTTCTTAAAAAAGAAAAAAGACTACTATTTCAATCATTTAAAAATCAGGTTGGCAAGTGTTATTACCAAGCTGTTTAGTTACTATTTTAGTTTACCAGGATAATTCTTTATCGCACAATTTGATAATAATATGAGGAATGGTCATGGATATCCTGCGTCAGGAGCCTTCTTTTTGTCTTTCTTTGAGGTTAATGAAATCCTGTAGCATGTTTATATACAATCTAATAAACAAACAATTGAGAATTATACTTACCTTGAGGGAAAAATATGGTATATAAAGAATAGAAGAGACAAATTTATACCGCACAGCACATTTTAAACATGCACCCAAGCCAGATAAATATAAAGAAATTGCTCCATTTACGTGATGACGTTGAGAGGTTTTGACTTTTGACAGTTCTACATTAAGCGGCATCAATTTTAAACAAAATATTAGCGATTATCAAATTTTAGAAGATGCTATGTAATTTTATTTATGTAAAAATGAGCTCTTAAATTTATGTAATATAGAGGTTCAATGGTGTACACTGGATCTACCTTTAATGTGATGCAGGAAACCTTAAATTTACATAATTTCTTTATATTGTAATGATATTAACATGACTAAAGTTAAATTATGTAAACATTTTTATTTAAATTTATATCATAGCCACGGATATTTGACCTACCTTAAATTGACATAATTCTGTTATGTTTTAGTGGTATAAACATAATGTAAAATAAATTAAAGTAAAAATTGAGTCAAATTTATATCACAGCGAGGTTCACGTAACCAAAGTGTTTACTGAAAAGTTATTAATCGAAAACGGATTGTCCTGCCAGAAAAACTCCAGTAACTTTTTCTTTTACGAAATGGCCGCCGATAAAGAAACAAATACCTATTTTGAAATAAATCAGCTGCGTACTATTTCGTTTATAAAAATAATTTTATTTTTTGACACTCTGTGTCTTGGTAAGAAAGCATTTGGGGACCCATGTTTATATGACCATATTTTCATAATAATATATTGATCTCAACAACAAAATATGTTCCTTTCTCCCTGGAACACCCTTTATTTTTTTATGTAAGCCATAGGTCCTTAGAATTTAATATTATATATTTGCAAAAACTAAAAAACACTCTAACAAAACCAGCAGCTGAAGAAATTCGAAAATGAATCGTTCATACAATTGCACATAGGAACTGTTTTTATCTAATTGAATTAATTCCAAGAAAGCTGTTATTCAAATAATTTAATAATAGTGTTAAGTTCACCTGGTGAAGATCTGCACATCTCTCTCTGTTTGCCTGTTAGACCTGGTATTCTGGAACAGAATACTTCTGCTCCTAAGTTAAAGACACCGTATACTATCCTGGAACAAAAATCTATAATTACTATTATACTTATACATATTCGGTAAGATCGGTACAAGGCATTTTCTGATTAAAATTTCGTTCATTTAAAGTTTTATTTACAAATTTACTCATCAACATTACTTCTCCTGATATTTCACATAAACTAATGCCATGTTATTCTTGAAGCAATTTTGTCCCCAGAACAAAAAACTGGTTAAGCTAGAATAACGGGAACGGAAAATCTTTTTGAAGAGTTACGACAGAAAGCAAAAGTCAAACTAATGATAATCAAGTCAGAAATAATAAAATGGTTGTAAATAGACTTTTTTATTTATCCGCTAAAAACCACCTAATGTTAATTTTCAATCGAAGATATTCACGCTAAAATCCATTTAAGTCGATACTTAAATTAAACCTGCATTAAAATCGACTTTATGGCAGCCATTTTATTAGCGACGATTTTACGACTGCCACCAGAGCGATAAGTTTATAATATTTAACTATATTTTAATACCAGTTGCTAAGAGGTTTCGCCACTTCTTGGTTTTTTTAGAAAATATAACTAAAGTTAATGATTATATTATATTATAGTTTGTTAATTAAGAAAGAAGATGTAAACTTCTTAAAAAATATAAAGAATCCTTAACAAATTTAGTATATCCTGCAAAAATTTTTATGAAATTTCTACATGTCGGAATTTGTATGATTATTCAAAATTAAATTACTTCTTCTTAATCTTTTTCTTCACATTCTGTATGTTATCTTTCTTTTTTCACCAATATGACAACTGAGTTCAATAATCATTTTCAAGTGATCAAGAACAAATAATTATACAAACTTGTGGCCTTGTAAGATTATTCGCATGGCAGGTGTAAAGTCCTGTAACCTTTCATGATGTGTAGTTTTATTATTCTTTCTCACCAAATGTAAATTAAATTCAGAAAAATCAAACAAATTGTAATAGTTATTTCGATTTATTCGAAAACACAAAATTACTCTTTTTGAAAATATGCCAACCTTTCACAATTTTGATTAAAACAAGAATTACATGCAGTATGGAATTATTGTGATTTACAATATTTTATTGTGCCAGTACAATTTTTACACTATTATATTTAGGAAGTGACTTCGCTGCCGGCGCCGGCACCCGGAAAAGAAAGGAATGGCTGCCGGCGCCAGTTGCCCGTTCAATGTTCGCTCGGCTGCCGGCAATAGCTAATCCACCTTTTTGGTTCCAATTTGCCTTTTTCAAGTCTCTTTATAGACTTTATTGGTTAAACAGGCGCTAACACGGCATCTAATCCGCCTTTTTGGTTCCAATTCGCCTTTTTCAAGTCTCTTTATAGAGTTTATTGGTTTAACAGGCGCTAACACGGCATCTAATCCACCTTTTTGGTTCCAATTCGCCTTTTTCAAGTTCACCGGCCAATCCAGATGCTATATCCACAGCACCATTCAATTGCTTACAAAGTTCGGTTGTAGAACAGCGACAATACCTGCGTTGCCGGCAGCGGAGGCACGGCCTTAGGAAACTGCTAGAGCAAACACATGTTAAATATTTCTGTATAACTACGTCTATAATAATATGATCTATACTAAACAGCAACGTGCTATAGCCCAGACCGTCAATCCCCATGCTTTTAGATTTGATTCGTGCAAATGCTTAATATACATTATACTGTTTCATTTGGCATTGAAAGAATCAAGCTTCCAGTTAATATTTTTTTTGTCTTGCAAGGAAGGGTGTTTCGATATTCGTAAATATATTTAAGTTTGTAATTGCACCTTTGACAAATATTATTCATGCGGGTGGTAAATGACAATTTTGTAGAAACCAAGATTTTTTACCTCACTGGACCATTCCACTGTTACCCCATCTATTCTAACGTGCAACTAAGAGAGATCAATGTCGAACCGGGAATACAAAATGGCCTGTGATTTAACTGAATTTATAAGCAGCGAATTACTCAAATCCCAACGTGAAATCCTAGTTAGATCCTTATTAATTAAATCAACTGTATCAGGGAGACTTGGAGCAGGTGTTAGTAGACATATTTGTAGATCATCAGCGTGTAAGACAAGATTAGTTAGTATAGGTAGTAAAAAGAAGTGGCCCAAGGATAGATTCCTGTGGGACCCCTCTTCCATGATCCCCCCAGACCGATCTCACCACATCACCATTTACCGTGAGCCTTAAAGCCTTATGCATATTGTGAAAATATGCAGCGAATCAGCCATCAGCATCAATTTTATAGTGGTTTAACTCGGCCAACAACCGTTCTATATATATACTATCGAAAGCCTCTGCCATGTCTATTAAAACAGCCGGGAAAAGAGTGACCCTCATCAAATTCTTGAGTAATATCGCTAGTAATTTAAGAGTGCAGTCGCACAACTATGGTTTGGCTCAAAAACCTGATTGAAACTTAGGCATTATATTTCTATCCTTTGAAAATTCCAGAATTTGGCCTTTGAATATTTTTTCCAGGATTTTTGATGCAGCTGGGAGAATACTTATAGGTCTAAGCTAATTCAAACTCGCAGGGTTGTTCACCTAAGGCAAGGGCGCGATAAGAGCTATCTTTCACAAGTTAGCTACAGAGCTTGTCTCTAAAGAACAATTTACAATATTAACTAGTGGTTTTAAACAGTGTGGTAAACAATGTTCTATCATACTAATAGATACACCATAAATTCCAACTGCACTACCCTTAATACTAAAATACAATTTAACAGCTCCTCTTCGGTTATTAATCTAAACTTAAATCAATGACAAGGGCTTGCTTCTTCCTTCTGCCAGAACCATCCCGAGACGCGTTTCGCTGTATAACAGCTTATCAGTAAGGTTATAGGTTCTGATAAAAAGGGAAAAGCATCGGCGTCTGTTATAAAACAGAAAAAGCGAGATGAAACAGAGAATGAAACCAGATCTCATGGTGTTGGTAAAGAACACCAATTTTCAAGCATACCTGCGCCCTCTGACATGGACTTACAAAGCCACAAATATGAAAGGAAATCCTGCAAAGACAGAACAACGTCACAATTGCAGGAATCCTCGCTAGGCAGCGCTATGCCCGAGCTGGGCGTCTTGTCGGTTTAGTAACCGAAAACTTAACACAATGACAAGGGTTTGCTTTTTCCTTCTGCCAGAACCATCCCCAGATCCGTTTCGCTGTGTAACAGCTCATCAGTGAAGATACAGGTTCTGACAAAAGGAAATAGCATCACCGTCTGTTTTAAAAGAGAAAAAGCGGGATGAAACAGAGAATGAAACCAGATGGCTCCCAGTCGACAGTTGTATTAAAACTAAAAAATGCATCAAAATTTGTGAAAAAAATTCATTGTTGCCATTTATTGAATTATGTTCTCCTGAAATAACCCTGCGTAAAATGCAGATCAGCTAAATTTTGCAACTACTATTTTCATATGTTTTACATATAAGCGAAGCAGCTTGCTTAGTTGCAGAAACGAGCTGGTTATTACACCGCGAACTTCCATTTGAACAATAACTATATGGGTCAGCTAAGTTTGTAAAGGGATACATTTCAAATTGATTGAGTCGGCCGATACTTGGTGGAAGTCCATAACTGATATGGGTTAACCAGAAAAACTACTAGTTTGACTTAGTAAACTTCCACTATATTGACAAAAAACTATTTGACATATTTCGCTACACTGTAGCTTCTTCAGAATATGATTTACGAATAAGTGATGACTAACAATTGCAATAATGTAAACCTCTGAGGTAATTAAATAATATAATAAAATAAGGGTAGGTAGATTATTTAGTCTGTTACATTTGGGTTTTTCTAAAGCTTAAGATGAATAAAATAATTTATTTTTACAAAGGGGTGTTGTCATACAAAATTTAATGAAGTAGAATTACTAATAAAGCTTAAGATGCATAAAGTATTTTATTTTTACAATGAGGTATTGTTAAACAAATTTAATAAGGTAGAATTACTAAGCTCTATTTGGTCATTAAGAAGTACGTTGGAATTTTTAAGTTTATTTATTTCCATGGATTCTAGCAAATTCAATTTGACACCTTTATTTTCAATATGTAAAATTTTGTAATTCGGATCAAAATTATGTTGATTTTGTAATAAATGGCAGGCATAATTAGAGTCTTGTTTATGTTTAGTAAAGCTATTGTGATGTTCTTGTATCCTTTTACCAAAATTTCTACCAGTTTGGCCTATGTACGTCTTCGGGCAGTCTTTACATGTTAATTTATAAACACCGGATTTTTTATTTTTGTTTGTTTTAGTTTTACTATTTCTAATGAATTTGCCTAAAGAATTATTGGTTTTGTAAGCGACGTTGATATCAAGTTTATTTAAAAAATTGCCAATCTTTTTAGTAGGCTCTCCAACAAAAGTAATAAGGTCAAATTTTTTATTAGGGTCCTTGATCTTAGGATAAACTAAATCAATGGCCTTTTTGTATGTTTTTTTTCCTAAAATTTGGTCAATTAAGTTAGAGGTATATCCATTATTAATAGCAATTTGTTTTATTATGTTCAATTCTTTCAAAAAATTTTCTTCATGTGAAGGGAAAGTTACAAGTCTATGAATCATGCTATGGAATGCTGCCTCAGAGGTTTACATTATTGCAATTGTTAGTCATCACTCATTCGTAAATCATATTCTGAAGAAGCTACAGTGTAGCGAAACATGTCAAATAATTTTTTGTCAATATAGTGGAAGTTTACTAAGTCAAACTAGTAGTTTTTTTGGTTAACCCATAATATCGGATACATTTCAGTTTGTGGTAAAAAAATAAACTTGTATTGGTTTTGTTCTTTGTAAATTATGCTATAACCAAGAACTTTAAAGACAGATAAAATAAATGTTTTAACAAAAGTAAGAATGCCTGATATTTCATGCCAATTATCGCATAGTTGCATCGAACCTGCTGCTTTACAGTAAAGCATAAAATCTTCATTTTGAAAGTCGCTTAAATGATACTCCTGCTTTGTGTTAAATCGTTTTTGCCTGAATGGCGTTTCAATGCATTAAAACTGTCACTTGTAAAGAGACTGAGCAAGGTTCAGTAATTTTATGGTGCATGCATGTGGTAATGTCAGGAAGTTTCCTTAAAGAAAATAAGAAGAGAATTATTGAGTTAAAAAATGTGTACACCACTGAAAATTCGCAATAGACCAATAGAATTTGAAAAATAAAGCTCATATTTATTATCTTCTTTCGCCTATTTTATTATTAAAAAATATATGTTGTTATTCAGCCTAAATTATACTAGATCTACCAATTTAACAACGATATAATTAAGTATTATTTTGGTTGTGAAAAACAATAATTTTTCTTGGTATTCAAAAGTTTTACCTTCACTCGGATTTTGTTTAAAATCAATCCAATAAAACTGATTAACTTAACTAACCTAAACTGCTTAAGTTAAAAATTAGACCATATTCGATACGCGCGTTTTTTTCTTCTTAATTAGCAAAGGCGGCAAAACTACCGCTAATTTTAAATGTGATCGCGCATGAGCGGTAGAAACCACCAACCGCAACAACAGTTCATTCAAATATGAGGTTTAAAGAAAAAGTTATAGTGAGTGCTCTTTTTGTTCATTTTGTCCCAGTCGTTCATGATTACATCACACCCCATAGATTTGCTTTCGTTATTCTATTGGTTGGTTGGCTAAATGCGGAGGTCAGGTTAACCTGATCTTCCTTGCACTGCAGCCTTACGGCTTATTGTCTCTCCTGCCTTGTTAGAACAGTCCATTTCCTTTGGTTAGATCCAGTACTTTTCTTCCACGATTTCCATGTGGTAACGTAGCTCCATGTTGAATTCCTCGAAATATATTTAGTCTTATGCGAGCCAACGCATCGCGTTTGCAAATGATGTGTATTTCCTTCTCATCACCACATAGTCTGCATTCTATGGGTCCGACGTGAATACCAATACTCTGCAGGTGTTTTCTTAAGAGACAGTGGCCTGTTAGTAAGCCTGTGACTTGTTTTATCTGAGTATTTGTTAGACGCACCATTTCAGTTGTTAGTTTCTTTGAGGGGTTTCCTATCACAGCCCTTGCGTGTCTCTGTCAATAGTGGTCCACCGCACAGTGGTTCCTCGTATATGGTGAAAGGTGACAAAAATAGGAAATACGTATTGCATTATTTTTTTCTAAAAAAAATCGTTGATTTTAAGATAAAACTACTTTCTAAAAGTAAATAAATAAAGATTCACTGAGGACTAGCAATTTAGGTGTCGAAACTAGGGTGAAAATAAAAAAAAGACTAAATTTATCTAATAAAACATTTTTAACAACTTTTATTAGATAAAATAATGCAAAAGTAAGCAAATTAAACGGCAACAATAACGAATTACAAATATAAGTTATTCCTAACTTAATTGGTTATCATTTCAAAAATAAATAACGCTGGATGAATATATTTGGTCAATACGCTAATAAATTAAGGGTGGCTTTTAAAAGAGTAGATTTATTTGTTGTTGATAATTTTCTGACACCTGAAATTAGCGGATCTGAAGTAAGAAGAAGTCTGTTTAGCAGATCAATATTTGTCATGGTCCGCGATATTTTTCGTGCGTGACGCAACCTAAATGTCTTAATGTTTTTGTTATTAGCTTCGGCTGCCTCTTCTGAAAGTTCGCCTGTAGATAACAATGAATGTTTTATTATTTCTGAGCCATGAATAAGTACTTTATGAATGGATGCCGGAAGATAATACCAAGAGTAAAGTTCCACTAGTCTTGTAGCAGTCTCAAGACAAAATGTTTTAAACCTACTTTCATCTATTTGGTAGCCAGATGTTAGAGCCTGCAATATAGCTGCACATCTTTCAAGGCACTCCTTATCAATTCCAGTAATCTGCGCACTTAATTCGGTACTTTTAAAAAACCTTCTAGCAGTATTTCCATCGTTGGACGTACCACTTCCACCACTTTTAGGCTTATCTACAATAAGCCCCATTCTTTTTCTGAACTCACTTTGTATGTGCCTTTTCTTTTTTAAAAGTTGTTCTTTTTCTTCTATGTTTCTTATTTGCCATTTTCTAATATTCAATCTATAAGATAGATGGATAAAATATTCAAAAAATCGGATATAAGCATGTAATGGTGATAATCCAAATTCATATGTTGTTTTAGTTACTTCTTTTCTAATACACTTGTTTATATCGTTCATTTCTTTGGGTGTCGCCTTGCATATATAACATTTAGCTGAAGAAGTCCCACTTAAAGCACTACAAACTTTTCCATCTACCATGGTTAACTGAAGTTCGTGTTTAATATTAATAGTTTTGTCTTAATTTGGGTTGATGTTGAATCCAATTTACTGATTTTCTCTTTAAAGTATTTTTCGTCATTAAGGGATATTTCGGTACTTTCTTTTATATATTGAAATCGTAGCGGACGACAGTAACGGGTACTGCAAGGGCGGGGATTTTTCCAGAGTACTGTATTACTACTAGAAATAAGCTGTAGTGGAACATATGATGATACAAATAAACTCCCATCTTCCACAGTACTGCTTGAAAATTTCTGCTTGTACTCACTATGACCAGAACTACCGTCAAAGCCCCATTTTCCAATTAATGTAAGATTATTTAGCACGTCATCCGTTTGAGTTTTAGCACATCATACTGTAATTCTGTTATACGTAAAGCAGTATGATTAAGCAAGCCCTGTAGTTCTATTTCTGCAGAAGATTCAGTTACCTTAATGCACTCGGGATCAGGATAGCATCGCTTTTTCTCTTTTAAAATATTTTTATAGCTTGGGAAGACAATTGAGGAGAATTTATCGTTAACAAAATCTTTTATAAAAAGGTATTGGTGCTTACTTAATTTAGCTTCTACGATAAGAGATAAAACTTCTTCTGCATTAAACGAAATATGATTATCTTCATGAAAGGAATTTTTCAAGGTTTGCCCTAGTGTATTATCTATTTCTTCTAGTTCAGCTATTCTCCTTTTCTGTGTTCGTTTACTGCTTTCCAAAAACTTTTTCTTAGGCCTACCTCTTTTCTTACTTTCTTGATTATTTGATTTCGTTTCTTTAGTATTTATTTTCACGTATTCTTCGATAATGACCCTTTCCTGGATATTCAACCAATCCGAATGATTTTCTAGTACTTTGGATTTTATTGAATGATGCTTAGACCAGTAAGCTGAAAATTTTTTGCAAATATATTTCAACCGTAATATCAATTTTTCAAAATTGACATTTTCTTTATCGTTAATTCTTAACTCCTCAATAATATATTTTATAACCATTTGGGCCTTATTTGCACCGATCTTGTTTGTCCAAAGGTCAAATACAAATCTTCTTAAAAATACTACCTGGTTTGTTGGACCTGTAAATCAAAATTTAAATGTTATTGATTTTAATTTTTTTACGCATTACCAAAAATGGTAATTAATTTCTGGTAAAGTTGGAAAAAGTAGAAGTTTATATTACTATACGGCACAAGCAAATTAAAAGAGTGTTTGAATAACTTAAAAGTTTAAGGGGGATCGGTGAGGCATAACAATTAAAACCTTTGCCAAACTTAAAATTTTTAAAAATATTGAAATAAGGCACACTGCTATGATTATATCATATTTAACTAACTACAAAACGATCTTAAAAGTAAAATAATATTCCATGTATACTTGTTACTTACCTATCTTTTGAATATCCATAATGAAAAAACTGCACACCATTAAATCTTTTTTACAAATTTAAACAAATATGGATTTAAAAATCAGAGCCTTTTTGAAATTGCTTACAAAATAATGTTCCGGAATTTTGTATAATTGTAACAGTATGAAAAACGGCGACTGAGTCATTTCATTTACAGTTTTGGACAGCTTGACGTTTACTGTCAACAAAACGGATAACAATTGACACCAATCGTGACACCCGCCACCTTGATTTTTGTCATAGGGAGGAACCACTGTGCACCGGTTCAGATGTTGTTATAGGGACCATCTGTTTATCGCTGATTTCACCACCTATTTTGACACGCTTAGGGCGGGTTCAGAACCCTTGAGGTTTTAACCAGCTTCAGTCCTGGCTAGTCTGTCTGCTTTTTCGTTGCCTGCTATCCCTGAGTGATCAGGACCCCATATGAGTTCAATTTTATTGTTTTTTTGATGATAGATCTTTCAGGTTGTGCAGGCTCTTCATCGTGATCTTAGATGTGAATTAGTGGAAGTTAAAAGCTTGGCTGTCTGACAGAATACATAGGTATGTTTTGATTGTGGTAGTCCTGTTTAATATTCAGTTGGATGGATGCTTGTTGAATTTCGGCCTGGTATACTGCGGCGTAGATTCGTAGGGGGATTTCTTCTCGGTCTTTCCCCAAATATTCCAGCACCCGCTCCATCTGCCGTTCTTGAATAATCAGTGTACCATACTAGGCCCGCAGAAGGGAAGGCGTACCATCCTTCCAAAGATCCGGGTCGCAGATGATGCTTAATGGTTTTCGAAATTATACGTCGTTTTCGTGAGATCTGCACGCATTGCCAATAGATTGTCGTTGATAATGTCCGCTGCTCTTGTGTGACCTTGTTTCATAGGGGGTTGTTTCCATTCCCCAGTGATTTTTAACCGATAGGCGCTGTTGTAGGCTTCTGTTTTGAGTATGTCTAGGGTGTGAGTACTAGTATAATTTCCATGACCGCGGTTGGAGTGTTTCTTATTGTACCGGTAATGCATAGACATACCAGCCCCTGTAAGCTGTTTAATCTGGTGGCTGTGGTGATATGGTGCGTTTTCGTCTACCATACTAGAACGCCATATATAATTAAGGGTATAATGACTGTGGCGTATAGCCGGAGTATCATCTTCGGTCTCAGACCCCAGATTTTCCCAAATAAGCTTTTGCATCTCATATAGTACATTTTGGATTTGTTTGAGGTTTTATTGGTTTGTGCGTCCCATGTTAATTTGGCATCTAGGGTTAGTCCCAGATATTTTACCTCACTTGCTGTTTTAATCTGTTTTCCAAAGATGCTGAGGTTGTGGCAGCTCCCTATTGTTTTTCGTTTGGTAAATGGTAGTATTACAGTTTTTGTCACGTTGAGTGTGAGATTGACTTTCTCGCACCAGGGCTGTATGCTATTCAGGGCTCTTTGCATAAGCTCTGTTATAATGGCCGAGTGAGTTCCTTGTATGAGTATTACCACATCGTCTGCGTATCCTTGCCCGTAGTAGCCTTCTCGATTGAGACGTGTCAGTAGCTCATTTATCACTAAGTTCCATGTTGTAAATCCACCAACGGGTGATATCATCGATTCCATGTCTCTCGGCAGCTGCTGTCATGACAGCGCAGGAGACATTGTCAAGCGCCTGCTCTATGTCAATGAAAGAACACAGGGCACGTGACTCTCGCTTTGCTTTTCTTAGGCCTTTGTTGTAGCAGGGGTATGAAGCCCGATTTCTGGTAAGGGACGAGGTAAAGGGTCAATCAAGCTGTCATCTCATATGAAACCAAACCTGAGTGTTGCTATCTCTATCTATTAATAAGCGTAACCCAATGGTGCTAGTCTTTACTACTCCAAGACATGAGTTCAGAGTGGTACAGGACTGATTTACTTCGTCGGTCCATTCAGTTCGTAGTCTGGTCAGATAAGCATGTAATTTTGTAAAGCTGTTTCTTTTCAATACGTATTATCGATTACTAGTGTTCGTTCTAAACACTCCGAGATCTGATTTTAAAGGTTAGGAAATAGTCATCCTGTTTATTTTAAAACTATTTGGTAAGTATGTTCTATACTTTCCGTATATAAATAGATACCTAAATAAATCTGCTTGTATAATAACACCATCTGTAGTTTAAAATGCTGTTGCTTCTTTCTAAAGTATGTTCGAGTGCTTGGTCTGCATGCAAGATAAAGTCGAAGCAAAAATTGTTTTAACTTTACATTGATTTGCTGAGTTCATGTTGGTGTAATTACAGAAGGTAGGGTAAAGCTACATGTATATTTGATTCGCTTTTCTCTAGTTTTTTTTAGATTTTCATATGACCAAGAAAGCTCGGTGGGTGCATTACAATTTTTTGTGTAAATAAAGTGAATTTCATCATTAATTGTTAAGACAAGTCAAGTGACATTTTCTAAATTTAAAAATAAATAACCCAAGTGCAACACTTAGGGCTGTTTGTGCACTAGATGGTCAGAATGTGTTTGCAAACTAACTCGTATAGAACCTGTGATATTAATTATTTTTGTTTTCTGCAAAGTTTTACCAGGCAAGGGGAAAGAAAAAGAAAAACAAGCCACAGAAAAAGTGGGTCCAATGCAGACTGCCAATCTTTGTGTCAGGTTTGATAAAAATTCTGGTTAGTTCATTGTTCATCATTGTTTTTTAATGGAAAAATGTAATGTTGTCTTTTTCCAATAAGACTATATATTATGTATAAATTAGTAATTTTTTCCCTCGGTTCAGGAAGCGTATTGATCAATCTAAGTAAAGGTACACACACAAAGAAAGCAGGTTTCCTGCGCCTGTTTTCGGCGCTGAATTCCGGCGCCGGTTTTCTTGCTGGATACGAACATAAAAAACGCTGGTTACCAGTCAGTAGAAAAGCAGGTTTTGTGAAGACAAGATGTCTAGTTCTTCCTCTGAGGAAGAATTTCTGCTAATGGATAACGTTTTTTTGAAAATGAAAAGACAAAGACAGGGAATACATCCAGTAAATCGTGAAAATCAAGTTACTGCAGGACGACCGACAAATGCAGCTAAAACAATTAGGGATATCTTTGTCAATTTTTTCTCCAATAATCCATTAAATTATCGCAATTAAACAACTTTCTGCTAAAATATAAATGACCCTTTTTATACCATATTTTAGCCGCCCACTTTTTGAGCATCTACATATTGTACTCGTAGTTTTTAATAAATATATTACAAATAAATAGGCTATTATTACTAGGAAAACTTACCATCAACTTTCATTTCAGCCGCTATCTCATTCCACAAATGTTGCGTCACATTTCTATTGCTGTGAGATTTAAGCCGTTTATCCCACAATGCGGATCTTTTAAAAACAGCAGCGATCAGAATGTCAATATCCATTTTATTAACTTCAGCAAATTAGGTATATTAATATAAATTTCTACTGAAAATATGCAACCGACGCCAAAAACAAGAAGCCAAGAATTAAAAGTTCATTCCGGTAAAATAGCCCGCGCCGATTTACGCTTGTAACAAGTTCCGACCCGCGTTGTTTATGCCCGCACTAATTTAAAACCAAAGGGAATTATCGGCGCTTGTAGGCGCCGGTTGCCAGTAAGCAGGAAACCTGCTTTCTTTGTGTGTGTACCCTAAGGCTAGCAGACTGAAACTCAGCGACAGCTACTTACACCTACTATGATGGCTGCGCAAGGCCCTAAAATGATATACACCTTCCTAGAAATGTGGTTCAGGTTAGTTCATTGTTGGGCATTGTTTCTTACAAGAAAAATGTAATTTAAAGTGTAATTGACTCATATTTTGTATAAGACTGAAACTCAGCGACAGCTACTTACACCTACTATGATGGCTGCGCAAGGCCCTAAAATGATATACACCTTCCTAGAAATGTGGTTCAGGTTAGTTCATTGTTGGGCATTGTTTCTTACAAGAAAAATGTAATTTAAAGTGTAATTGACTCATATTTTGTATAAGCCTAAAGAATACTTATTATATTATAGTAGTCATTTTTTTACTCGTTTCAGGAGACTGGTATAGACTAATCTAAATATGCCTAGCAGACTGAGATATCGGCGACAGCTACCTAAAATGATGTACACCTTACTAGAAATTTACATTTGTGTAGGAATATGTTTGGGTGTTTCTATACGAGGGCTGCACAAGAATTGAAGTCATGTACACTATCGTGATACTGAACAATATTGAATGATAGCTACTAAACTAAATGTCAAGATGCACATCTTAATGATATTTGCGTAACCCTTGGCTTACTATGTGCTAAAACTAAGGTCCTCACTACTTTCATAAATGATTGTATAAACTTTTAAAATATTTAGTCACTTATTCTGCATTTTTATTTATAAAAAATTATTTGTTTCGCTAATATATAAGTTAGGTGTATAGATTTTTATATTATGTTTCATTATTTAAACTCTTTAATTTTTAGTTTGTAAGTTGTTTTTACCCTCAGGACGTATTTTAATTTATCTTTGTTGATGCCATCAGCAAAAAATAAGTATAATACTTAAAAATTAAGGAATTTCAAATTTCTCGCTCTGACTCTCCTCCCCCGCTTCCGCCCATCATCCGACCGATCGAGACAATAGTTTACGGAACCGAACCACCAGTTATAGACTGCGCTGCCGTCGGAACAGATGGTTTGAAATGTCTTTATGTTGTATCTCTCTTTACATGGGAACCGCTCTTCTTAAATTTTTGAGTTCTGTGTGTTGTAGTCTGTGAGAGACCGGGCGTAACTGTCCCAGCCTTCCGTCATTTTTGCCCTGTGGAAGAGTTTCCTGGTTTTCGTCCTTAGGACTGCCAAGTGACGTTTCCACCATGGTACTTCTCTTTTTGTGCCTTTTGTTTGTAACTGGCAATTCTCCTCAAAAGTTGTTATAGTTGCGTCTTCAAATTGATCTGCAGATATATCTATATTGTCAACTAAACCATTGTTATACAAAATTTATTTCCGCGCGCTGAGAATTCGTTCCACTGTGCGCCAGATCTAGGCCTAGTGCATGCAATCCTCGGCGCGTTTCTACTATAAATACTCCTCACCACCTACAGGTAGGGGAAGGGGAGGTAAGTTGACGACCCTAAGGATTTTTGGGCAGTAACGTTCTTATTGACAACAAAGATGGTATGTATTGTATTGAATATTTGATTCTAACTATATCTAAATCGACTGACACGGAAATATTTGATAAAAAAATATATTTTAACACAAAAAAAAATAAATTAAAAAAAAACAACAAATTCGTCATCTTACCACCCATTGCTGGTAAGTTGACGAATTGCTGTGGGTAAGTTGACCAATTATGAAAAAAGCCTAAACCAAAGTTTAAAAATATATTTATTACAGATAACATACTAAACGAAACAAAACAGAAACGTAACACGCTAATTATTAGCTTTACAAAAGAATGTGTAATACCTAATTAACAAAACGAAACAAGAAAAAAACATACTCTAAATAATTAAACAATTAGACACAAAAGTCACAAATCCATATTTTCGCTTTAGCTTCTTTACGATTCAAAGTGGTACATTGTGCATGCGCCCAGCCTTGACATTTTGAGCATCGGAACCAAAGTTCATTATTTTTACCCACGTCACTGCAGATTATGCAAAGCTTATCACCTTCTTCAAATTCTGAATCCATATTATTGTCAGTGTCAGCATAGGCTACATCTGCCGAGGATTCTGAATCAGATGAACTAGAAAAAACTTTACGTTTGACATTATTAACGTTTTGAGTTTTGAGTTTTTTCTTTTCTTTCTTCATTTTTATACGGAGCTTATTATTATTTTTTTTATTTATCTTTGACTCTTCTCGAAGCGTTTTCTTTCTTTCTTTTTCGATTTTTTCATCGTATTTTGCTTGTAATGCATTCTTAACTGGTGTACTTGAAATTATCAATGAAGGTAACTTTTTTCTTGGACGTCGGCTTTCTCGACTTCCCCAAGGTAAAGGGGGAAGACCAATTATTTTGCTTTCTTTAGAAGTAGCTGATTTTGAAGTTGATGCAATGGGTTCTGTTTCCGTAGGCTTGGACGTGCTTGCCTCATTTTTCTCTACACGTTGTTCTTGAGGTTCCATTTCCACGTTTAAAGTTGCTCCTAAATTTTGATCCGTTGCTTTTTGTTCTATTTCAGTTGTCTTTGCTGTCTCAAAATCCAAGTCTGTAAACATATCGGGATCGAATGGTTCTATACCAGTTGCGCGAAATCCGCTCTTTGCATTGGCTACCGAAGCAACTTTTAGATAGGCTGAACCAAAAATAGATGCAATATCATACAGGGTAATTACTTTGCTAGGGTTACTAGTCAGAAAATTGTCACATGCTCTACTGTAAGCGGTCTTCAGTGGCCCGTATAGTGACACATCCAGAGGCTGTAGGCGGTGGCTAGTGTGTGCCGGAAATCCAACTAGCGTAATAAAATTTCCTCTGCATAAATTCACTGCTTCCAAAGTAAGATGACTTGCATGATTGTCCATAAGTAACAGAATCCTATTGTCCTCACTAGGTCTTGTATATCGAATGAAATGTTCTAAATATTTAATGAAGTTGTCACCAGTCATCCAGCCGGATTCATGGGCCACACCAACAAAATCACTGGGAGCGTTGTTTAGGTAAGCTGGTTGCGTCCTTACCCTAGGAAAAATTAAAAAAGGAGGCACAAAATTTCCGGTTGCATTCATACTGCAGACGGCTGTCACGTTTGTCCCTCGTTCAGCGGATGAAATTTTTATAACCCTACGCTTGCCTGTCGGAGTTAGAATCTTAGGGTTTTTGGTTGCTACGGTTGAAACACCAGTCTCGTCCACATTATATATTTGGTTAGGCTGAAACGAATATTTTTGTCTTGTTTCACGAAGAATATTAAAAAATTGGGAGACGCTCTCTTTATTAAAAGCCATAAGTCTAGCGATTGACGTCGACTCGGGAGTCCTAAGAGACACTTTAAATTTCTTCATAAACCAGTCTATAAAATGCCGCCCAGCTGTTTTCTTCTCTTGGCTAAATCTATGATTTATTTTACGTTGTTCAGCAAAATCAAATACTATCATACCAAATTGTTCTTTAGTTAAACCAAATGCCCGCTGATCAATCTCTGTGACATAATTATACAAATCTTGTAACTGTTCAGCAGAAAAAGTGTGCTTAAATCGCCCAGCATTCGATGGAAAAACCTAAAAGTCATAAATTTTGTTAAAATACACCTACGCAACAGTGAACCAATATTTGACCTTATCAGGATATTTTCTTAAGTATCTGCGAAGGGTTGGCTCTGGAAGTCTATATTTCTTTGCAGTGGAATTAACAGAAACACCATTGTTTTGTACATCGTTTATAGCATTATTCATGTCTTCTTTGCTCCATGTTTGCCTTGCAGTTTTACGAACATAAACTCGACCCATCTTGCAACCTAGACCAACAAATATCATTTTATTAAATAAAATGTTTGGTTCACGTGTTGGAGGTAAGATTCGTCATCTTAGCTACTTTGTTGTTCGTCAACTTACCACCTTACGCTTTTCGTACATTTTTGTAAAATATTATTAAAATCTCATGCAAACCAGTATTATTTAGCCCCATTACATTTATAAGACCGATTTTCAAAGACCCAAGACCTTTTAAAAACTGTCTAGTACTTACCAGCCAAATTTTATTTCTTATTTCCGTAACCTCAAAAATTATAAGAGCAAGCACCAATATGACTTATCGACACTTAACCTCGAACTGTACTGCTTTGCCGCCGAAATAACGAATGTACCATACGGCGCAGTTCAGTAGGGATGTAGCATAGCAATATCTCGATTTTAAACCGTAGAGTTTAGTAGGAATGTCCAATTCGTCATCTTACCGCGTTCGTCCCTTTCCCCTACTCGGACTCGCATTTGGCTGTTGGCTACAAGGGTGCTGCTTGCCGCCTATATCCCTAAACCTTATCTCATCCAAGTACTCGTATCTGGCTCTTATTTACAAGGACGCTGCGTGCCGCCTGATTTTCTAAAAAACTCCCCCTAACCCAGGTTCTCGTATTTGGCCCTTATTACAGGGCTGCCGCCTGACTCTCTTTCTAACTTGAATACTCATATAAGGCACTAATGGAAGGGTGCCGCGTACCACTTATCTATACACTAGCTAGAGCTCTGGCGTGAAGCCCCACAGTATATGCTGGTTGACTTCCTATGGTAAGATGTAACTCTGGGAATCGAATAAAAAAAATTCTAAATGAAGTACTCCAGTCTTTTTTCTGCACCCGCTACCCCCTACCCACAGATTCGTGACAATATCAATGGTTCTTTGCAGATTGGTTCTAACGGAAGTCAGACTCTGTTTTAGTTGGCCTCTGTATGATTTCCAAGCGGTGTTTATTTTATTTATTTTATTACTATACTCTGGTAATTTTCTGTCATAAGTGCCGGGTCCTTTTGCGACTACCTAAATTTTCGATGTCAAAGTATGCACTTTCGACAGCCATGTCTTACTTTAGAAACAAACACCTCCACAAGAGACAACAGATTAGGTTCAAAGTGACTAAATAGTCGCTCGTGCGCTCCATAACTTATCATGAGTATCATTTACCAAGGCGGCAGCCGCGCCGCGGTGAAAGTAGAACAAATTGCGTTTTATTTCCCGGCGCGGTTAAAAATAGGAAATACTATCATATCCACAGGCATTCTCAAGTTCCTCGGCACTGGAGTACTGTGAATCCGCGCAGATCCCGAATTGAATGTAAATACCTACCATACTCTTAGGACAAGGGCCAATTGCTTTGGCACAAGGAACTTTATCTTTGTTAATATTATCATTCTAAAATGGTACAACTCCAAAGACGCTAGTTTTTAAACAAGAAATTTTGCCGCCAAGAACATAACCAGAAATGACAAAAGATTCAGAAAATCAAATATTAAGAACAAAATCGCTCTATAGAGGATTACATTCAGATTAAGTAATTTAAAGTCAATATAATGTATTATCTGAGTTCAAGTGCTGCCTTTTATCAGTGTAGAATCATAACTTCAAATATGTCGTCATCATTTCCAGTAAATAAAACTGGCTAAAGCCACATTACGGTATTAGGATGGGCATTTTACACCTTAATGACTGTACATGCGTGTCTTAATTAATTTTCAAGTAATGACGTTTAGACGTTAAATTTGATAAAGGACGCCGCTTAGTAACTAAAGTTAACAATGTATAAGGCGGTATTTACATAAACCTCTAAACCCATCTCATTACCTAGTAAAATTATAAAAACAACCAATAAAACAATAGAAATTACTTATGCTATCAAGTAAGCATCGGCCATTACATTAACTAACCAGCTGGGCGTGTCTCTAATTATGAACAGTATTTTAATGAGCAATAAATTATTTTATGTTTACTTTTAACTTTTAAATTTTTCAATATGAGTTTCTTTTAAAGAGTTTAACTATTTTAAATTTTCATGAAAGTTTAAAAAACATCTTTAAGTTTCTTTTTTTTTCGATTTTAAGTTATGTTCACTTTTTACAGACTGCCTTATCTTTTAATATTCGTAATAATTACATCCATTGATATGAATAATCCTAAGAAGAAGTTATATTAATTTTTATTTTATTGGATATATGAACGATACTTTATTCATGGTATTTAAAAAAATTAGTTTCTGTTGGTCTTCCCAAAAATTTTCAAAAGTAATTTTTTTGCACAGAACATAAAATTTCCAGCTTACAGGATTATTCACGTTATTTCTTCTTCTTCAGGGGCCTATCCTCTATAGATATTGGCTATCACATTGGTGGAAATGACTTTGTTAACAGGTGCTTTGAATAGTCGGGTGGAAGTCAAAGTCCACTGCTTAAGATTTTTCATCCAGAATATTCCAGGAGCCCTTCCATCCTCTATCTTGCCCTGAAGTATCAGTCAAAGAAGGCGATATTTATCGTGACTCATCGCTGACTGGATCTTCAGAGCTTTCTTCTTTCGTTCAAGTACTGTCCAACCAGCATATTATTATACCCCTATAAAGGCTGTAATAACTTTTTCTACAAGTATTTAAGGCTCCATAAACTACTCCCCGAAACGTTCTTACAACCTCTATAGACAGCTTATAAGTGTCAAATGGGCACCATAGAGCAAATTTATCATGTAGTTGCTCTAAAAGTGCCCCGTAACAAGACATTTTTATCTCATAAGGATGTCTTAGAGCGTTCTATACCACCATTATACAGTATCTTACAGAGCTCTCATAGGGTTCTTATAGGGTTGTCTTACCACGCAGAAAATATGAAACTTATTGTACTTAAAAGATTCCGCGTACAATATATCATCTGCTTGTTGTTTTAAATGATGTATAAGTATCTCTTCGAAGAATAAATTAGCAATAGAAACAGCTCGAACCAAAAATACTTTAAATCCTACTTTCATACTTCCTGTAATATGTCGGAACTCAGGTGGTACTAATATTATTTATTGCTTGGAAATTAACAAGTTAAAAATTATCTTTGGCTTAATATTTTCAATGGAGGTCAGTTTATCGTTAAAGCATAGGTGATTTTTGGTCATTATTTTCACGCCTCGAAATAAAACTAATTATTTATAAGAGACGGAGAATGAAGCCAGATGGCTCAATCTCGTGGTGCTGGTAAGGAACACCAATTCTTAAGCATACCTGGCAGAAGGAAAAAGCAAACCCTTGATTTTTTTTTTTTTTTTTAATTATTTATAATTTTTTTTAGTCGAAACATAAAACGATAAAATAAAAACAATTTACCAAAGAACAAAATATTGGTCTTAAAATACATTAGCAGATAGTTTATATTAAAATTATGTTCGCCTGGTTTTCAAAATAGCGAATTAAAAGCAGTATTAAAAAAAAATACCATAACGGCCGCCACGGAATATTATTTTTATATGGATGATTTTTTGAAAACAGTTTGCTCTTCCATTAAACACTTATATCACAAACTTGCCCCATAAATAGCATTTACACAAAAAATATTGCATTTCTACTTGATCGTAATATTAAAAAGACATTTATGGAGCAAACTAAACTTAAATGTGCAAATATCGTCAAATATGTAATAAAGTTACACAGGAAAAATATTTTTTTTTGAAGTCGACAATATAGCAGGTACATTTTAATAATAATTAGGTACCAATATTTACGAAAAAAAGTTATTTTCTATAAAAAGTTCTGCTTGATGCGCAAATAATATTGACATATCAAAACTTAAGATATCATGTACAGGGCGGCAAAGAAATATAGAAACACAGAATTACGTTAAGAGGGAAGTGCCCTCAATTTTTATTTTAGCGCAAATTGTTATAAGAAAACTTTACTAAGGAATACAAAACGTGGTCAGATACAATTTTTCGTTGAAATATTTTAATTTACAGGGTACCATCAAAAACACGTTGAGCATTTATTACCTCTTATCGGAAACTAATTACGTAAAAAAATAATGCGAGATTATTTCATGTTCCAAAATCAACCTATCCACCTATCAGGAATATTAAAAACATTTAATTTCCTTAGAGCAAAAATAAAAAATGGTGAATGTGAATAATAAACAATATTTTAGCAATTACATGATAAAGTGATCTAAAAACAGATAGCAAAGTGAAAAATTATGTCTCCACATGCCCCCCTTCGTTTTCTATGCAAACCATAGTATGCCTTGTAATTTCTCTTACTGTCGCCCGTATCATATTGGGAGTGATTTCTTGGGCACAATTCGTTATTACTGCTTCAAGATGGTCAATATCCTGAAAAGGTCTATGCCCATACACCATTTCTTTTAATCGGCCCCATAAAAAGAAGTCCAGGGGTGTAATGTCAGGCGACCGGGCTGGCCAAGGAATATTTGAACGTCTGCCTATCCAACGGTGCGGAAATACTTCATTCAAACACCCAGTTACTGTGTTAATACTATGGCATGGGGCTCCATCATGTTGATACCAAATTGTGCGTCTGATATTTAGTGGCAGCCCAACTAACAATTTATGTTTTATAAATGGCCTAACAACGTTTACAGAACTATTTTTATAAAATAACTATGTCGCTATAAATGTTCTGACAACGTTTATACAACGCTTATAAACCCAAAAAGGGCGCACTTTTGTGCAGCAATTTTGTTCTTTAATTTGTTTTATTATGGCTTCCACAGCTTTTACCGGATAATTGTTTAAACATTTACAAAATTATTATAAAACATAGTTTGCAACAACAGTTATAGAGCGAAATATTATTTTATTATTACGACAGTTATACAACATCTATCGAGCTAGAATAAAACAGTTTTATAAAAGTTGTTCTATTATCTCAGATGTAGCTTTTTTGTTTTGATTAAGACTATAAAAGCAAGCTTTTGTTGTGAAATTGTACCCACTGCGAATAATTTATTTTTTAATGGTCCTTCAGATACCAAAAAGGCAAGCATTGCATCTTTTGTAACGCATAAAATATGCTTGAGTAAATACATCAGCCATATTACATTTAGTTCTAATATCTACACCAATATCAGAGACAGAAATTCGATTTGCAATCTGATGGTTGATATTTTACTGCGAAAGAAATGTTTTTGTATAATGTATAGAATATATATTATAGCAAAACTTTTAAGCGCCTCAACTATAGTAGTTATTAGTGAGTTTTAGGAGAAAAAGTCAAAAATTTTATTGTATTATTCAATGTATTATTCTCTTATTTTGGCTTGTATTGTAATAAAATAATTCAAAGGACCGTTCTTATACCATTATATAAATACTAAAGAAGTTAGTTAAGGCATTTTATCACTGCAAAAATTATTTTTTGTAATACACTTAAAAATGGCCATCGTAAAGTGAAGTTGGAACAACACAAAATATGGCTTCCATGTTATAAAACGCTTTTAGCACCTTGGGAGACCTTATAAAATATTTTTGCTCTTTAAAGAATGTTTATAAAATATTTAATTTATGGGTATGTTTTAGTTAAACAGAGACGTACTGCAGGAAAAAAGGGTTGGTTTAAAAAAAACAATTTATAGATGTATCTACATAGTAGATCGATCACTCTAAATGTTTTTTGTGCATATATAAAATATGGTAGTTCTTATAAATTTAATTTCCGTGAAAAAAAAATCAAAAAAAAATTGACAGTAGGCTGATTTGCAAAAAAACATTTTATCAAAGAACAGTTCTAAGAAAGTTAGGATAGGAAAGTACAAAGTGTTCTTCTCTATATTAAACTGTCTCGGATTGTATAGCATACCAAAGATCCAAAAAACATCGTTTTTCTTCAAACAGCACCAAAACTGCTAGTGTACAAAGTTACTTGGACAAATTAGTAATTATACAGTGGGAGAATAATAATGTATTGTGTATTTTTATAGTTTGTAGTGATTTTAACTGATATATAGGGCGATTTTAAAACATGCAACTACTGACTATTTTTTTTAATTGAACATCCTATATATTATCTTAGGTATATTTAGTTGATGTGGTCTATTTTCAGTAGTTCCAATTTTATATCCACTTTTGTTTACCATGCGTGAGAGTTATTGATATTTCTTGCAATATGAATGTCCGAGCAAGCTCATCTAACGTACTGATTACCTATAAAACTGGAATCAGAAGAGAATTTCCCATCAAACTATAAAATAAAATAAAATGTTAAGTTTCCGCGTATTTTGAAATCGCCCTGTATATCAGTTAAAATCACTACGGCACCACGTTCTACATATAATTTACTAAAACTTTGCCCATCACTTTTCTTTTCTATCTATCCAAATAAAAAAGTTAAGGATATATTATGGCACATTATATGGTGGATCACCTGGTGTATAAGAAATTTAACTGACTGAAGTCCACCTCTGAACTCTCAATACATGTTTGCTCAACGAATTCTTGTTTGCTATTGTTTTCATAGTTATAACATCTCTCTCCAGATGGCGCATAAGACCAGGAGTAAACAGTCGCGCACACGACGCTTACCCGAATTAATAATTCTAAATAGTACATTTAAAAAACATTAACAAAACGGTTAGTGTCAATGTTGTTTAAATGCTCCGGCTGCATCAGTTAGAAAATATTTTTTTTTTCAAATACGTCACAGATGCAGCAACAACAGAGCTAATTTGTGTCTGGCGCAACATCTGCTTATGTCTTAAAAACCTAACCTCATTTTCGATTGTTATTCTTTTTTAAAATTAAATTGTTGCGTTTTCTTGTTTTGGACTAAAGTAAGTTATTCGAAGAATTCGTCCATTTTTCCCAAAGCGACTATTGATATTCTGAAATAAAGCCCTTAGTGCCACTTGGGGTACATCAAAAGACACAGCCTACAATCTCATACTCTTTATAAACTCTATATTTCTTCCCGCATTATTTATATTAGACTGATTTTCCTCATCCAATTCATCCAGTTCTACTTCACAATTATTGATAACATCTTCATCTTCTTCAAGACTTCTTGGCTCAACCTCCTGAATAAAAGCATTTTCATTGGAACCACTTGATTCAACATTTCTTGAAGCAAAATCGTTTTGTTTATATTGGTCACCTGTTGCTTCCTTTATAGAGAGATCTAGTGTATTACCAATAATAACTTGGCGAACAGGAATCTCTTATTCGTTTTATAAATGTATTAATAAATGCTTTTGTATCGTTACAAACATTTTTGTGTTTTATAATTATTATATACTTATAGCTTTTATTATGACAGTGTTCATGATAATTATATAATAATTTTTTTAAGGTACCATCTGAGTGCAATATGCTTTAGACATCAATAATCGGAAAGAAGACATTAATAAATTAATTTTATAAATGTTTCACATAGCGCTAATAAAACAATTTAATAGATGTTCGCAAACGAATGTATCAGTATCAAATAACACCAGTATAAATCTGCTATAAAACAAATTTGTCCGGTAAGCCAAAATGTCGTATAAAATTGTTGTGTAAACGTTTAAAAAGCAGTATTAAAATTTGTCGTAAAACTGTTTTATATTTTTGCTCTAAGAACGTTCTTACGACTACCTTATAAAGCAAAATACTTCTTAAAAGCTTGATCATCTCACTGGCAATTTTAATACAACAAGATTGCGTTCGACGAGCAGTAATAAAGCAATTATAAAATAAAATAGCACGAGGAGTTAAAAATTATAAAATATCTTTGCTAGTTGGGAGTTCGTCAAGAAATTAAAAATGCCACACCAAACATTGGTTTTAAATGAATATTGACTACGGCATTCGATTATATTATTTGGATCATTGTCACTCCACCACCGACAAATTTGGGAGCATACCACGCCGTTGAAAGTCAACATGGCCTTCATCTGTAAATAATATTTTTCTTGCAAAAAAAGAATCAACTTCACACTCGCCTTGGACCCACGCGCAAAATAGGAAACAGGATTCAAAATCTCTAGGAAGAAGCCTGTGAATGTATTTCGGTTTATATGGATAAAATTTATTTATTTTTAAAATATTACTAGCAGTAGACTTTTTGACGTCAAGTGAATAGTTTTTGATAATTTTCTTAAAGAAATTTTCGGGTCTTCGATAACCGCTTGCATTAAATATGAGTGCGGCTTTCCTAATAGGTTTATAGTGATCTCCGACGATAAATACAATTTATATTTTCTTTTGCAGCGTTAGCTTTACAACCATGACGAAACTACCGAAAAACTGTTGTTAATAAGTCGAAAAATAGTAAATGATTTTTGACTAACATGTCAATGTTCGTTACTATAGTATTGCACATAGTTGTTGCAAGATTGTTGCAGGTAACTGTTAAAGAAATAAAATAAAAAAATATTTTCCAAATGCTTTTTGATGGTACCCTGTAAATCAAAATAATGTATCTGGCCACGTTTTGTAGTCCTTAGTAAAGTTTTCTTATAACAATTTGCTCTAAAATAAAAATTGAGTGTACTTCCCTCTTAACGTAATTCTGTGTTTCTATATTTTCTTGCCGCCCTGTACATGATATCTTAAGTTTTGATATGTCAATATTATTTGCGCATCAAGCAGAACTTTTTATAAAGAATAACTTTCTTTCGTAAAATCAACACTAAAGAAAATTCCCATATGTCTAGAACTTTTCTGGAGACGCTGTAGATCCATGAATGATTGATGTTAAGTAAGATCTTTAAAGCAACACTCATCATACCAATTATTCTATGATCTTCACATTTTGTAGCATTTTTCTTTTTCAGAAGTGGTATGAATAGTGATAGCAGCCAACATCGTATATTTTGTTGAGTAGGCTAGTCAGAAGCCTTAGTTGATCATATTAAAGCAACTTAAGCAATTTTCCATGTACGTGGTCTGTTCCAGGAGATTTATTGTTCTTTAATCTTTTAATTGCTAATTATTCTTCGTCTTATATGATTTTCAAACGAGATGTTACTCTGATTATGTACTTCATATCCTATTGCTCTTCAAAAAGTTCTTTTATACACTCTTTCCATCTATGCAACATCATATCCCTTTCAGAATTAATATTGTTGTGGGCATCCTGGATTATGAATGCGATTTTCTGATCATTTTCTTTAATTTTTCTATGCAGATTGAATGTAGTATCATGTTTTTGCTGCAGTTTCTCAATTTCCTCACATTCTTTTTAAAACCATAACTCTTTAGCCTCCTTTATATTTCTAAGTGTTTCTTATTGCGTTATTCAACACGGACTATTATAGTCACACTATTTAATTTTAAGAACTCTTTTCGAGATTGATGTACATTTTAAAATTATTTTTGTAATATACGGGTGTTCCAAAGTTATAGAACGTATCAGAGTTTTATTTTTTTTTAATGTAACGCCCTGATCTGTGTATAATTTCATTTTCTGCTTCCACAATTAAAATAAAAGCGGGTTTAATTAAGCTTCACCTCACTAAAACCTACCGGTTTTTGAAAATCAAATATTCAATATTTTGTGCAAAATGTGGTAACAATTTCAATTAATAATATCGCCAATTATTGTGTTCTCTTTTTTAAAATCAAATTCATGCTGTAGTATACAAATTTTAAATGATAATAACTTGTTTAATTTAAATTTAGCAGCTTCAATTTTATGTCAAATGCAAATAATGTAAAATTTAATATACCATCAAATGTATGATGCTTTCTTTAGGTAATTAGTTACGAAAAATGCAAATTTTGATAGTACTGACTGATTTTAAGTAATTTAATATGCATCAAGTTACATTTTGACATGACTATTTAATGCAAAGGACATAGGTTACACACAGTTAAATATTTCTATCGTGAGTTCATAGACTTTTTAATTGCTCATTCAGAAATCGATGGATTAAAAAAAAGTCGCGGGGAATTGGCCACCTAGGTCACCCGCTATGGCTTTACTCGATTTTTTTATGAGGAGACGTAAAAGGAATATTTTATAACACACCAATCTTAGAAACAACAAGAAATATTGTGAAATTTTGAAAGTTTTCAGAAGGTTTGTGTTTAGAGTCGGACGGTCGTTATTCAGTTGAAGCACACGCGATGTGGCGAGTTTTCTAATGAGGGAAAAGTACCAACAACGTAAAAAAACATGTTAATTATACTATTTCTGCCATTTTGCATTTTTTTTTTAATTGAGAATGAATATTTAAAAACAAAATACGCCATACAAATTTTGTAAATTTACCTACATTCTTAATATACGTAACAACAGTTTGTGGACCTTGCCACCTCGATTCCCATATCTTACTCCTCTTGATTTTCATACCTACCTAATTTAAACATCATACTAATATTAAACTAATAATTATATTGTACCATATAAAATTATTTTTGTATTGCGTAGAAATAAATCATTTAACATTTTTCCCAACATTATCGTGTTTTCATTGCACATTTTCATTTTACAATTATTTATTGCCAGATTCATTTCGTGTTTAATGAAAATATCAAGAAAAATACACGTGTTATTTATTGTCTCTGCTTAAAATATGTTTGTTTGCAATAAATTATTTAAATTATTATAATTGAGTTGGTGAAATAAGCGTTTTAGATTTTCTTTTGAATATATTTAATTAATTTTATTAAATAATAATATAATAACAATGATATATGATTCAGCTTCTTTCACGCTCAGTAGGAAAAGTCATTTATGTCGATCTTCAAGCGCTGTACGTGCGAGGGAAATAATTTACATAGGTACTAAACCTTTAGAGATATTACTTATTGGGAAAAACGATGTCCAGAAGGCGATTTCAGGGTGGTGGCGTTCTTTACATCAAGAAACTTTTGAACAGTGCCGCTAAACGTTGGCTGCAGTGGTTTGTCAGGTATTTGGAATATTTGTCGGATCATGGTCGCCGATCAAACGAATTGCTCTTCTTTGAATGAAAATCAGCGGTCTCATAATATTTGATAAGTCTTTCCTTAACTGTATTTTAAAGCACGGGTTGGAAAATAGTTAAATACATTTATTCTTTGCGCGCACGGGCGGTTTTTAATCACTCGGTTGCGGAAACATTACCGTCGTTTATCGGACGTATGTATTTCTTGCCCTGCCTGATTCTGCTGTGATAACCATGGCTATAAATCTGTCATTTCAGAATGTTTATTATTTATCGCTCAAATAGGCTATGGTTATTCTTTTGTTTAAAGGAGGAGACAGAAATGCTCCCGCTAGCTATAGGCCAATTTCCTTATTCTCCCCTCTGACCAAGATAGTGGAAAGGTTACTTCAGAAAAGAGTGATGAGCTTCTTGATCAGACATAAGTTGCTCGTACGGTCCCAGTTTGGTTTTCAACCCTCCAGAAGTACCGATGATGCCACGTTTCATATCCTGGAGGAATTATATTTGAGACTGGAGAAGAGGCTGCAGTGGCCTTTTGCGACTTGGCAAAGGACTTTGACTGCATCTGTCACGAAACGCTGCTACCGAAACTCGAATTCTATGGCTCAGAGGACCGGTACTGGATTGGTTCAGGTCATGCCTCTTGGAACAAGGCCAGAGTGGAACACATATATCTTATTGCTCTCCTTTGCAAAGCATGAACCCCAAAAACAGATTCCATAGCAAAAATGGGACTCTATAAGGGTAGAGTAAGAGCTCCTTGCTACAGTGAAATCTAATTGGTTTGATATCACCCTCAAAACATAACAGTTAGAACAAATTTTGTTGCATAAATTGTTAGTATGGGTTTCAAATTTAAGAGAGCTGTCTATTGATAATCCTAGAAATTTACTTACAGAAAGTGTTGACAGTCTCTTTATAAAAACATTATCTATAACACACTTAAAATTCGATATGTTTGTCTTTGAGATATCAAAGGATAACAGATTTGTATCGCACTACCCCATCATCAAGTCCAAATCACCATTCATGTCAATTTCAAGCTTGCCAAGGTGTATTCCGTGCCAAGGAAGATGGTATCATCAGCGAAAATAGTAAGTTTCCCAGACATTGGCCGATGAGGCACGTTCTTGATAAAGACATAAGACCAAAAAGAGTAGAGGACCTAAGGCTCACCATTGTAGAACACCCGTGTCAGTGCTAAGCTCATCAGAGCTATTGTTATTAAACACGATTGTCTGCACCGGGCCCGTTAGATACGAGCGACACCACTCCAAGGCAGTTCCTCTTACCCCATACGCCTCCATCTTCAACAGCAGTATTCGGTGATCCACGCAATCAAATGCTTTCGACAAATCACAAAAGACAGCCGCAGCAGCCTCATCAGAGTTTAAGGACACGTACGCTCAAGGAACACGAAGATGGCACCGCTCGTACCCTTCGAAGCTTGAAATTCAAACTGTTGGATGGACAAAAGGTTGTGTTCATTTAAAAATGACATCAGCCGCAGTTTCACAATCTTTTCTACAATTTTGGATAAGATGGGAATTTATGAAATTGGTCGAAAATATGGAGAGGTATCATGACCAGCATCTTGTAAAGTGGGATAACTATAGCCTTCTTTAGACAATGCCCGAGAGAATAGGGAAATTTATTGATTCAGCCAGTTTAAGTAAAGTTTTCTTTCCGCTAAGCTAATTACGAAGATTGCTTCCAAGGACATAGCTGACCTTTATCAAGCAAATCGTCGGCTGAGGTTCCAAACCGTGTAACTCCAAAAACTGCGTTTTTCAAATTTTTAACCTACTGGTTTTTAAATTTCGCACTCTATGTGCAGTGGAAATGCCAAATAAATAAGTTAAAGGGTTTTGACACCAGAAAGTAAAATTAAAACCGTGTATGTCTATGCCAGCGACAAAAGCGTGTATCTCTACTAGTTTCCATGTGAGAAGTTTATGTTTATGTATGTGTGCAACGTGATGCTTAAAAAATGTAAGTTCTTATGAAAATTTATATTATTTAATAAACATTTTAACGTAGGGTATTTATTAAAAGGTTTATTTATTAGTTGTCGACGAAGAAAATGATCCAGGTAATGCCATTTTTAAAGAAACGAAACAAGACCAAGAAAATTACAATATAGAAAAAATTCATGAATTATAACAGAGACAAGAAAGTAATGACGCGGAAAATACTCTAGAAGTCGAAACAATGGACCAAGATAAAGAAAGTAACCATGGCGAAAATAACAAAGTATTAGAAGAACCTGTAAATATGGCTGATATAACATTGGGTGAAGATAATGCAGCAGTAGAAAGAGAAGGTGCCAATAATGAAATGGAAGAAGCAGATGATATCGAATTTCAGGGAGGTTCAGCTCGTAAAAGACAGAAGATTAAGAGAATGCGCGAAAAAAAATATAAGGGCTTATGTAAGGTTAAAGAAACTGATAAATGGTCATTTTCAGTTGAAAGAAAAAAATATTTACTAAACCAGCGTGTAATTCGACATTTTGCAGAAAAGCTAAAACTCGAAACTGATTATTTACTGACCAAATTAGAAACAACATTTTTGAAAACTTTTGGCGTATGACCTTGGATATAAAAAAGGTTTATGTTGCAGCTCTGATTGAAATTAAAGATCCAAAAGAAAAAAAAAACTGAGAACGAACACAGTCGACGAGGATATACATACACATATTTTCTAATCCATCAGAAAACACGCCACCAAGTATGCAAAAAGACTTTTTTGGGAACATTGGGAATAAATCAATGGATGTTAATAAACTTTACGACCAACACTCTCAATGATAAAATAAGCACACTTCAAGATTTAGTTAAAACACCGAGCAAGTCAAGAGAAACTCCTGCCGGCATTTCTGCGAAACAATTTATGGTTAAGTGGCTTATAGATATTCCTAAATTAAAATCGCACTATTGTCGATCTTCGTCTTCCAAACTGTACCATGAACCTACCTTTTTTAGCGAAATGGATGTTTACAGACAATATAAACTTGCGTCATCAGCAGGTAATAAAAAAGTCCTTAGCACTAACAAATTTTTTGAGGAAATGAAATCCCAAAAAATTGAAATCTATAAGAAGAAAGGATCAGTGTGACATTTGCATAGGTCACACTTTAGGGCACATTAACGATGAAAGATTTCTTATACATCAGCAAAAGAAAGAAGAGGCCCGCATGGAAAGAAATAGCGGCAAAGACTTTTTCAGAGAAATCCGCAAAAATATTGTTCTACAGATCGATGTGCAAGCCGTATTACTTTCTCCACAGTTACAAGCAAGTGCAATATATTACAAGACAAAATTGACTGTACATAACTACATCATTTTTGATCACAATTCCAAAGATGTGAAATGTTATTTATGGGACGAAAGCAATGGTGGATTAAAAATATTTGGAAAAAGGACACACACAAATGGAGGTCGATGGGGTACATTGCCTAACAGAAAGAAAAATTAAAAATAGACCAATTTATCTCCCGACAGACTACATAAATCTTTGTGTTGAAGCCCGCAGAAGTCATCCATTTAAAGTGCAATACCTCAGCTATGACTTTTTTCAAAATTTTGGTGAATCGTTATCTTATTAACCCACAATTCGCCCAGGAGCAAGAAGGGGAGACCGAACAATTGCAGACATTGTTTGCTTAAAATATCTAACTGACATTGAATACAAGCTACAGCGAAAATTGGAAACAAATACCAAAAAATATACAAACCTCTAGCGAATTGAGTAGTATACCAAAATTGTGCAAAAGAAACACTACAAATTAAAAAGGAGAAGTTTCAACATTTACAAGAACTAAAAAAAGTTATTCCTTCCCATGCACACAAATTTTACGATAATCTGTTAACGTAAATCTTGCTATGAAAAAAATTTTTTAATTTTTTAATTTTTTTCTTTTTTTGTAATATTAAAGGTTTATCACTTTGCTTTACAAAGAAATGTTGCTAACATTATATTTAATTAAACACTGTATTGCTTTAGCGTTATTTAATTTTTACTACGCAAAACCCACGTTATAAGCACTATTTCGAATGCAAAAACATGTAAGTCTTTTTAATTATCCCAATACAAATATACACAATAAAACTGTTTAATTTTAGTTAGTAATCTTATTTTTGAATAAAATGTTTAACAAAAAACAATATTTTTAGATAGCCAATATCGACTTACATGGGTTTGCTCCTCAGCCGACGAAATATTCATTTGGACATATTTCGAAATACGACGGCGGCCTTGTTTTAAATTCGTTTTGCTTGACATTAAGACATTATTTTTATGTGTATTTAAAAAAAAATATGTAGAAGTTCATATTACAATAAGTTCGCTAATTCCTCTGTACCGCTCTTGAAGATGGTGTCATCAAAGTGTTTGTTTTTTAATTTATTATTATTATTATCTAGTTACAATTCAAAGATGAACTTTTAAGTATAAGTGGCGTGGTACAAAAGGATGGTGGGATATTTAAGGTCATGTGTTTCTTCGCCGATTATATTATCGCTTTTTAACACTTATTATAAGGTGTGGTCAATTATTTTTTTCTTTTATGATAAGGCACAGCATTGCAGACGTAATCCTATATGGCGCTCTGCAAGCGGTGCGTGTGCGCAGGAAACGATTCAAGTTGGTCTTAAATCTTTGGAGATTTTACTCGTTGGGGAACGTTACAGAGTGATGACGTTCTCCGGATGTAATAATTCTCAAACAGTGTCGTTCGAGGGGCACTAAGCTGAACCACGTACGGGTTGACTGCAGTGCTGCAGTGGCTCGTCGTGTATTTCTACCATGCACCGCTCTGGGTGGAATCAAGCGGGCAATCTCAATTGAGCACTTGCCATAAAAATATTTGTAGAATAGATTTAAGGCGCCACTCGCAGAGAACGGTCTTTAAGAAAGCTCGACAGCCATTAACAAGATTGAACCGGCATTTCGTATGCTCTCAATTTAGTTAGGAATCCCTCATGCCATACTCGAACAAAGAGCTACCGCCCGGGACTCCCCTTGATGTTCTATCGCGTTGTTCCAAACGTGAGTAACATAAGCGAGAAGGTCTCCTGTTGATGTAGACTTACGGAATTCATACTGGCGGTCACTAATAATGTTGAAGCATTCCAGGTACTTTAATAATTTTTCGTTGATAGCCTTCTCCATAACGTTTGATATAACCGAAAGCAATACGACTGGACGATAGCTCTTTGGTTAGATCTTCTTGCCTATTTTGGGTATCAGCTGGACTCGCGCAGTTTCCCAGGTAAAAGGAAATATTCCTTTTTCGTAAGATAAGTTAAAAAGCCTACAAAATACCGGTGTTAATTCGTCAGCGCATGTCTTAATTACGATGACTGGAATATCGTAAGGACCAGAAGCTTTTTTGGTGTGAAAACAATCTCGGATATTCTCGATTCAATAGGGGAATGTTCCGTGGAACTTTTCCCTAAAAGTCAATCGTTGAATGTGAAGAGAATATATCCGCCAGTTAGTTTGCTTTTTCCTGTGCTTTGGTCGCAATGGTTCCATCAGAACGTTTTAGAGGTAGAATGGTTGACTTGGTAAAGTTCTGACTGCCTTAGCTACCGACCGAAACGATCTTTGTTCTTGATCCTCTAGTTGTGTGCTTCTTTGCTTTGTTTTATCGTTTGCTTGCATTGGTTTCGAACGTTAACAAAAATGGTACGATGTTCGGCGGTAGGCCTTGACGCCATTGTCGGTAGAAATAATTTTTTGATTTTACAGCGCGTCCGCAATTTTTGATAAATCAAGGCATGTCATACTAACCATGTTTCAATTTCATCAGTTGAATTCATCTGGTAAATTGGAACATGGTTAACGCTTTTTATTAACTTTCCTAATTCTCGCCTCGGAATTCTTAATCCGCATCACATTACCAACATATTTATATAAGCAGTTTCTTAAAATTCTCAAAGTTAGCAGGAAACGGTATACTGCATAATTACGCAATGATTAAAGCCATGTTAAAGTGAAATTGTAATATAAATATTAGTAAATACTTGTCGCTTTTTTGAAGCGAAGAGGAGAAAGCTATCAACCTTTAAAAGTCTATGATTTGACGAGAGACTAAATTGAGCAGCTCCTGAGAGAATCATCAGACGATTAGTTCCTCATGATGAAAGTATCCACTATATTGGGTATACTTGATGCTTGTCGTAGAGAAGAGCTGGATTTGGATACTACATTAGTGGTGAACAATCCACATCGAAAAACTAAGGTTCCGCGAACTGTGGCAGTAGGATCTCACTGGAAAATAAGCCAAAAGTATTCTTACGACGTCGTCATCCAGTACTATTGTTTTCATTTCCCCCACAAGCATATAAAATTACAACAAAATCCTATTAGTGGAACTGCAGAAGGAATTCATATTTCTTGTTGCTCAAATTGTACAGTAATATTACTGTTAATAATAAAAGTTAAAAAGATACTTGTATTTATTTTTGAAACTAGTGTCATAAATTAACATTTTAAACACAGACCACAAGCGCTAAGAAGTTTACTTTTAATAATGTTTGTATATAAAATAAGTTTAACCTCCTAAATCATAATGGAAACAAGAAATGGCATTTAAATCGTTCTCCTAATAATTGCACCTTTATGCCCACATGTCTTGTTTAATAAGGACCAACTATAACTTTTAATAATCACACAGTTTCATCACTTATATTGTAGTAAACATTAATAACATAATGGACGTCTAATCAAATAGGTGCAGTAAACATAAATCAGTAGCTTAAAGGAAGATCCTGTATCGTAAGAGAAATTGTTATATTATGAAACAGACGGCTAAGTGTGAATTTCCGCTTTACTATATATAGGGAGTTCTTGTTCTGCGTGCTTATAAAATAATAAGGTAATAAAATTAAATGTGGTAATATTTAGTTAGGTACTAGGCATGTTTAGCGGTGAATAGACCAGGAAACTTCTGACGGTAACTTTTGAGCTACATTTACAATATCTCTAATAAGGGTGTATATTAGGGTGGAGAAATTTCATGAAGATCTACCGGGCCTTACAAAATTACTACGCCAGCTACCATAGACAAGGGAGATGCGCTTCCAGATACTAGTTAATTGACGGCCGATGCCATATTTTAAACGTATTTGCCAACCTGTGATTTAAAAATCCCTTAAATCAAAAATCATCTCGCGAACACTAGCAATCGCTGCGTCCATGAGAGATGGATATATAGCGTCAACAGGTGAAATATCTGCTGCACCTCTCTTAAAATGTCGTGTAAATATGCATCTTTTTCTTACGCCATTGCACCAATATCTCACTTCGTCAGTCTACAATCCGTCTGTCTATTCCTCTTCCATTTGATCACATTCGAAATTTACAGATCCGTCTGGGCCGTCCCGTTCTGTAGCCGATTTTGACTTATCACGTTGAAATAAAAGGCAGGGGTGTGTCACCAAAATATGAGAGTAGGGCAACAAGCAATTCGTGAGCCAGTTCGTATAAAGGAGTCGGGAGAGTTTGACATATCTGCTAGTAACTTTTGGTTTCCTTCTATCAAGTTAAGATTTCGTTAATAATCTGCGCTAATCGAATATTTTTAATAAGTTTTAATGATTTAATTGGATACGTAATTAATTTAATGTTTGTTTGAAGATTTGAGACAATGATGTATCGTGAATGATAGATGAGTTTTGGACTTCCATTGTCATTATTTATTATTATCACAACGTTTCAACTGGTGAGTATCTCCAGTCGTCTTCAGGTGAATAATGAACAAGATACGAAACTACGGGGGTATTTATACTACCTCCTGGTTAGCAGCGCATGACCGAGATTGGAGTAGTCATGCGTTACTGTATGGTTCTAAACTAAGCTTACATCTACTTAACAAGGGTTTCCAAATATTTTTTATGTCTAAAGAGGGCTTACTAAAGCAGTCTGGATTTTGGGTTATGACGGTCGCTTCTTTGAATTTCCTCTTTCGCCAGTGTTCTTCTTTGAGTATTATTTTTAGCCATTGAAGCGACCCAAGCAGAAGAATTCCGATGGAAAGTCAGAGAAATTTTACAAAAATCTAAACCTCCGAAGCCAAATATTCAAAGAGAAGAATCAGTTGCCCTCTCCAAATTACGCAAAAATACGACCATTAAGATTCTACTCTCAGATAAGGGAAATGCGACAGTCGTGATGGATATTGACACCTACAACAAAAAGATTGAAGAAGTCTTAGAAAAAGGAAACTATCAGAGCATCCCAAAAGACCCTACCACCACGATTGAAGGGAGAATATACCGGACACTGAAGAAGCATGAACGATATATTCCAGACAGAACACGTACACGTCTAACACCTCATCACAGTAAATCCCCACATCTATACGGTTTACCAAAAATACACAAGCCCAACATCCCTCTACGACCTATTACAAGCTCCAGAAACTCTTCAACATACGAACTGTCCACATTTATGCTTCCAATACTATAGCCGCTCCAAGGACACAGCATATCATTTGTAAAAAATTCGCAACACTTCGTTGAAATAATAGGTGGAAAGAAAATACAACCGGAGGATCGATTAGTCAGCTTCGATGTCGAGAGCCTTTATACAAATGTCCCAGTGAGGGATACACTTGAGATCATCAGAAGGAAACTTGGAGAATACGAAACCCTCGAGGAACGAACATCGCTACCCATCAAAGCCATAATGGACCTATTAGAATGCTGTCTAAACAATTCTTATTTCCAAGAAAAGGATAGATTCTACAGTCAACTAGACGGACTACCGATGGGATCATCCCTCTCTCCAGTAATCGCCAATATATACATGGAATGGTTCGAAAGTCAGGCAATTGAAAATGCAAAAATAAAACCGAAACTATGGCTTCGTTACGTTGACGACACATTCATTATTTGGAATAGAAGCGATGACGAACTCCAAGCCTTTCTACATCACATGAATAACTTGGCACCAACAATCAAGTTTACCATGGAGAAGGAGGAAAACAATAAACTACCGCTTCTAGACGTCATAGTAGAGAAGAACAGGGACACCATCCAAACATCGGTATATAGAAAGAAAACTCACACTGGTCGATATCTTAATTACGCCTCAAACCACTCAAATACCACAAAACATGGGATATTCAAAATACTTGTTGACAGAGCATTTACTCTCTGTAACTCCGAAGAATCTCTTTCCGAAGAACTCAACACCATCAAAAAAGGACCTCAACACAAATGGCTACCCCACGAGACTAATAGACCAGACTATCAAGAAGCGTAAGAATCACATGAATAGACAGAAAGATGACGTCGAAACTGGACCCACCATAAAGGTACCATATGTCAAGGGAATCTCCGAGAAAATCCGAAGATTAGGACAGCAATACAAAATTCGAACAGTATTCAGCTCCAAAGATTCCTTAAGAAGCCACCTGACAAAGACGAAGCCAACCAGCCAAAGGGACACGAAGAACTGCGTATATAGAATACCTTGCGAGTGCGGACAATCCTATGTTGGTGAAACCCTACGCCCCCTTGAAACAAGGATCAAGGAACACCGAAACCACACAAAGAAGGGAGAAACAAACAGATCCGGTGCGGCAGAACATGCTTGGACACATGGCCACCACCTGTAATGGTCAGAGGCAAAAATAATACTCAAAGAAGAACACTGGCGAAAGAGGAAATTCAAAGAAGCGGCCGTCATAACCCAAAATCCAGACTGCTTTAGTAAGCCCTCTTTAGACATAAGAAATATTTGAAAACCCTTGTTAAGTAGATGTAAGCTTAGTTTAGAACCATACAGTAACGCATGACTACACCAATCTCGGTCATGCGCTGCTAACCAGGAGGTAGTATAAATACCCTCGTAGTTTCGTATCTTGTTCATTATTCACCTGAAGACGACTGGAGATACTCACCAGTTGAAACGTTGTGATAATAATAAATAATGACAATGGAAGTCCAAAACTCATCTATAATTAATTTAAGTTTATACTATCATCATTTTCGGTTAAAATCTTACAAAAACATAAAAAAAAACTAGTGTTTTGAAGTGTTTTGTTGAAACACTGATTTATTTTATGATAATAATGACAATTTACTTCTTGTCTAGTCTCCTACAGCGTTTTTTTCTTTATAAAATGGGTTTAATTTGATCCTGGAATCAATTAGTGGTGCTTTTTGGTAAGTTTAAGTTTATAGTGATATCTAAGTCTCTATTTTTTTCTTTCATGAGCAAATAAGTTCTTCCTTGCAGTATTTTTAAGCTAAAACTTCGCTGTCGAATTAGTTCAGGTTTTATTTTTCAAAATTGGTGAGTCACTTCTGTTTACCTACCTTAATATTTTTATATACACCTACACCATCCCTTTCATGTTTAACAGCTTGCAGTAACCTTAATTTTTCTATAGCTTGTAGTTTCTAATATCTGATGTCTGTGTATCAAAATACTGATATCACTTGCATAATATAGTCGGCCACTAACTGAAATAAATACTTATAGGTTACTTAAGTACTTACTGTATTTCCTCCTATAAATCACAAATTTAGAAAATGTTTTTGGTATAAATAAGGTACAGACGCCAATTAAGGCCACCTTAAGGTTCTGCTTGCTATAATTACTTTATATTATAAAATAATTTAGTAACTACGTTTATGTCAACTGTATTGTATTAAATAATAAATAGTATTCATTAAAATAGTCAACAAAAATATCTGAAGGAAAAAAATAGAAAAATAAAAAGTCTTGCATAATGGCCTTATTTGGTAACTGGGCCCATAATAAGGCCAGTAATAATTTAAATAAAGTTGTGGTCATTAAAACATTTTTTAATAAGGCCAGTAATAATTCAAACAACAAATCTGTAAATTAAACAAATTTCTTTAATTCTATAAAGTAATTAACAAATGAAATAAATTACAGAACAAAAAAGTCAAACTCAAAATTCAAAATTTAGATCTAAGAACATTGCGGACAAATAAAAACCTCTTTATCTTCTTTCATTAGTCCAACACACTCTTCATGGACATAGGTGTTGCACACATTACATTTTCTCATATCTGCAATTCTGTCTTCATTACAGATAAAACAGAACCAGGATTCCTTTTCTTTGCTTATGTTTTTCTTTTTTAGGCCTTTGTTTTCTTCCTTTTTTTGTCTGGAAGGGTATTTTTCCTTGGTACTTCCTTGTGTACATTATCCTTTTTCATTAAATTTGAGTGTGTTGCGGAAAACAAATCTCTAGTAACTTCCTGGGCCTTCGAATTGATTGCTGGGCGACGTTTTTTAACAGAAACTTTAAGTTCAGGAGTAGTGAAAAAGCCAGATTCCGTGAAACTGACATCAAGATCTTCACATTTTTCATCTTTATTTTCACTTTTCTTTGGGCGCTTATTTTCTTTCTCTTCTTTCGCTGCATCATCTTCTGCCAAAGGCTCTAGATTTCCACTTTCTTCAATTTCATGGCTTGACAAATCAATTTCTTGTTTCTTTTCTTTCGTTGTATAATTTTTGGCCAAAAGCTCCAAGTCTCCAAATTCTTCTTCAGTTTCATCGCTTGATGAATTACTTGTGTAAGATCCAAAGGAGTTGCTGTCGGTTTCTGACAATACAGACTTATTTACTTTAGGATTTACACCACTGGGACCAGCAACTGGTTCAGTGGAATTTTTACCAATATCCTCGGGGTGATTTTCCAATATTCCATCAGGTAAGGCTCAATAGGTGAGAACACTTGGAGCAAATGCTGCCTCTGGAATTTGGCATTTGGATTAAATGGCCATATGCCTGTTGCTCTGAATCCGGACAGTATGTTTTGAGTGGACATCGACTTCAACCAAACTGGTGTAAAATTTTCCCCAAATCTGGCCCTAGTGATGGCGCGTTCGTTCGGATGATTGACCCAAAAATTCAAAATCTGTTCGTCCCAGAAGGATTCAAAACTTCGAAATACAGCTTTGTCGAGTGGCTGCAATTCATGTGTGCTGTTGCTTGGTAAGCAAAACAAAGTAATTTCATATTGTTCTGCGGCTTCCACAATACGAACATCTAGGTGAGAGGAAGCTCCATCGAAAATCAATAAAACCGGCCCTGCAGTTTTAAATTTTGAAAAATGGCCAAGCCATTTTATAAAAGCATCGGTTGTCATACTTCCTTTCTTGGTCATTAAAATCTCGGACTCCTCTGGTAGGGTAATATACCACTCGGGCTTAATCCGTACACCTTTAAAAATAATTAGCGGAGGAACACTTTGCCCTAAAGCATTAGCACACGCTACCACCGAAACATTTTCTCCATGTTCGGGAGTCACCAGATGTACTCGCTTTGCTCCTTTGTGAGCTAACACAGTTTGTTGGTGATGAAGAGTCAACTGGCACCCTTTTTCGTCGATGTTATACATCCGGCTCGGCTTGCTGTGAAATCCTTTTTCTATCAAAACAGTTCTAAGTTTCATAAAGTAATCATCTACAACTTCATGATTTATTTTTTGCCCTCTGGCCAGGTTGAGTTTCTGAGCTCGGCGTTTCGCTATATCGGGATGTCTGGAATAAAAGCATTTCATCCACTTTTTTCCAGCTATCTGTTTTAGATCCGAAAAGGTGTGGCGAATGTTGTTATCCTTTACGAATGAATAAACGCTTTTTTCGTAGAACTTTTGCCGTTAAAGGCATTCCTACATCGCACAGACGTCCTATTCTTCTAACCACTTCTGTTTCTTGATTTTCAGATAAAATCGGATGACGTCCAAGCTTCTTTTTAAAGCTACCACTTTTCACATGGTTTCGTAAAGTACGCCTGGAAATATTGTACACTTTTGAAGCCCTCGATGTAGGCATACCATCCCTTATTGCATTCATGGCAGCTACTAGGTTTTGTTCTGACCACATGGCTCGTTTTTTGGGAGGCATAACGCTGAAAAGAAAGTATTTGATTAGCAAGTACATATTTTGTAGGCGCGTCCCTAATAAGGCCACTTCGGTGGCCATATTAAGAGGCTGTCTATACTCTAAAGTTTGAGTTCCTAAAAAATATATTTGAAACTCTAACATCAAAATACTTTTTAAACTTTTTTTTTACTATTAGTAATCAAATGCCTATTGATAACAAAAAAAATACAACCGGTATTTTCAGCAATAATTTGAGACTCTGAGGAATTAAACAAAACTTACCTGATATTATAATATGAAATACACACGTTCGAACACGACAAATAAATTAAAATTATGCGACTAACTCCGTACTCATCAAGATGGCTACTGACACATACTCATGTTGGAGCGGCAAACGACGGGTAAATCACGCCCTCTGCTGGAAATGTGTTATATTAGCTGAGTTATTAGGATGTGGCCTTATTAGGAGACTGGCCTTATTTGGCGTCGGTACCTTAGTACTAAATTAGTCTGGGTCTAGGTACAGGACAAACGGTTTGTTTGTAGTTAAACATTGAATATAGGTATACCGTTATTGATACTCTTTAGTGTATTTATGTTTAGGTTGATTCGGTTTAATTTCAAAAATACAGTTTAACCTGAGGATGAACTGAAGAATGTAGTTAACTATAACCTATAGACCTGGGCGTTCAATTCAATTGAATATAGGAAGAATAACATAGGTTTTATATTTTTATGTATTTATCAAATAGTCTAGAATACTTTATCAAATAAAACAACGGCAGTCTACCTCCACAATATGTATTTAAATGTTTACGTTTATATCCTACATGTTTCGGACATAGAAATGTCCATCATCAGGGATACTAAAAGAAATTTACAGCGTGAGTTAAAAGTTTTAAGTAAATTGAGAGGACTTACCAGTAGTCGATTACGATAGCTCTATCTTGCATAAGCGACGATCAAAAGTTATGTTAAAATTGAAATTGTAGGTTCTAATGAATGTTCAAAACTGAAAGAGATGTGATATTTGAAATTTTGGTCAAGGTATCTTTGAAGAAGGGGGTTCCCAGTCTGTAGCCACTGAGACAGGTGGTGAAGCAATTATGTCATTTGTAGCTATTTAGAGGAGATTAATTTAAGTGAAGTGCTCAAAGATGCTTCATCTCACCGTGTCTAGGATGTGGACAACAAAATATTGGGTTAGACTTGAAAACACATTAGGAGATAAACTATAAATGAAATGAGAATTATACTACTTTTAAGGTTGGAATTTATTAATTTGAAGCCAATGGGCAGGTGGTGAAGCAATTATGTAGGTTTGTAGCTAATTAGAGGAAAATAATGTAGATAGGTGCTCAAAGATGCTTCATCCAACCATGCCTGGAGTATTGGCTAACAAAATTTGTAGGTTAAAGGGGGTAGAAAATGAACATAATTTTATGATTGAAAAAGAAGATTAAGAAAATTAAAACTGGATTCTCACCATCTCGACTAGAAGTGAAGTATTTATGTTGAAATTACATTGTGTTAGCTAATTAGAGGATATTACAGCTCAAAGATACTTCACTTCACCATGCTGGCGTGCAGGAAATGGTCGGTTGTCAAATGGTCATGACAGCTTGAAAAGTCAAAAAGCAAAATACAGTGACAGTCGCATGCAAGAGAGGCACAGGGGTGTACGAGAAATTGATAAAAAAATCGACCACTGGTATACGATCACTGATCAGTCGTGTCAGGAACAGACGAGCAATGAACTGAACTCCACATACTCCTAGAATACTTTATGCATATTTTACTGCATTGCTTGAAACGGGAACGACGTGCCCTATATAATTTGAGAGGCTTCAATGAGGATTAATTAATGTTCTTCGACAATACTTATTTTATGAACCCTGCCGTAAATTTTTTCCATAACTTTTGATATAACCGAAAGAAATGCGACTGGACGATGGTTGTTTGGAAAGGTCTTCTTACCTTTTTTGGGTATGGGCTGGACTCTTGCAGTTTTCCAGCAAAAAGGAAATATTCCTTTCTTGTAAGATGAGTTAAAAAGCCCACACAATATCGGTTTCAATTTGTCAGTGCATGTGTTAATTACGATGATTGCAGTTATCACTTTTAGAAGTATTGTTTATACGACTAACCTTAGTATATGCTACTAGTAACATTTACACTCAAAGAATGCAGGAATATTAAAATTAAACAAAAAACAATAATACCAGCCAAACAGCGACAAGCGATGTTTCACGGTGACTTTTAAAATACAACTAAATATGTCCAAAAACAAGTTGACAACGATGTTGCCTGTCCAAACTAAAATTTGTACCAGCAGAGTTTCACCAATATTTTTTTCTATTTGGGAATCATAAAGTCTTCATTATGGGTTTTAGTTTGGTTGCATTAGCAATAATTTTAAACACGCATATTTTATTTTCTTCCTGTTGGTAACAACAAAATTTCAGTTACAAGAAATTAAATAAATTATTTAAATTGAAATGTTGCTTTACTGGTTGTATAATAAAGAATATACGTAGGTATATCTTTATTAGGATCACACTCGCGCTGCTTTCCATACATCCACAAACAACATAACCTAGAAAATATGCGACTGTGGTTTACATATATTTATTTATTTGAAGCACAAAACACTATCGTATTATATTATTAAAATAATAGTGAGACAAAAGTTAAAAAGTGCTTATTTAGTTTATTTAGTTACAATTATAAATACTGTGGTATTTTTCTCAATTTTATTTCTATAAAGAAACATACTTGGGAAGAGATGAGTGATTATTGTAAATATTTACTTTTACTGTTGAATGTTCGGTAGCGTTAATGGTTATCCCTGGAATATTCTGGGTAGACACAATATTTTGTGTGAGACCTTGCTCATTTGTAATTAATCTAGTCGTTCCACTTGACGTTACAGATGCTGTAGCTGTGGTATTTTGGGATGTACGTGATAAGCAAGGTGGAGATACACCGTGTGAAAATTGTGTGGATAAAATATTTGCAACTTCAACCTTGCTTTTTATCGAAGTTTCAATGTAACCTACGGCAACAGCTGAAGACTTCCAGCCACCATTCTTCTTAATAGTGTTCAAGTCACCCCCACTATTTTCTAAGTGTGTAACACTGGACCGTCTAAAACAATGGCCTGTAAATAACTTGGGATTTGGTAATTTTAAGTAAGAAGCAATAACAAAAGGAGCTTTGCCAATTGTGTTAAGACCAATAGGAGTGTTAATACACTGTCCATTTCTATAAGTCGAGAAAAATCTGCGACTTGTAACGTGATTTGGTCTGAGACTAAAATATTGCGTTACCATTTGTACCCAGTCACTATTTGTAATTATAAACTGCCTGGTTATGTAATTTTTAGTTGTGGGCATATATACAATGATTATATCGTCTCTAAATTCAATATCATCTACTGACATATGTTTGTAATTTCTTCTCTGCGGCAGGCACCATTATAGCTCATTATAATAACCTAAAATTTATATTCAAAATCAACTACATTTATCATTATTATAAGTTTTTTTTGTCGATACCTATTGTATTTTTGTTTCAGATAAACTTATATCGTTGCTAATGCTGAGAAAGTTATTTTGAAGCAAAAATTTTAGGAATCATTCCAATCTTGTTAACTACATTCTTATTTAATGCAATACCTACTTACTTTTATTGCTAGATATATTTTATCATCAGCTTGTCCAATGAAGCGATTAATTTGCTTAATCTCTAAAATTTTTGATTTTTTTGGCTTGTAACCCTCCGAAAGCCTTTTTAAATATGCCTGTAATGTTTTATATTTATTCGATATATAAATATTTCTATATATACAGGGTGATTCACGGTGGATGGAACATTAGACGTTTCTGACGAACCAGTGAAGGAATCGTTGCGAAAATTTGGTTGCTTACATAAACGGATATGCTCTACCCATCTAAAATATTTTTAACAATACAGTGATGCCGCTTCCACACAAAAATAATAGTAACTTTGATTTTTCAAATAGAACACCCTATATTTTATTTTATTTTCGAAACACCCATTACTTTTCTTACAATTTTTGTTAACTCTATTCTACACTTATCTCTTACCGTTTCTAAGATATAAATTAATTTCCGTTTTTTTTGGCCGAAAACTTCACTTTTAAAAATGCTGATAATTTTGAACTCTAAAATACTGAAACCCTGAAATTTGGTAAATAGTTAACTAATACCATAGGGCTCTTTGCCCTACCCTCAAATCTTAGTTGCAATATACAGGGTGGTTAAAAAATACACTTATTCTGGTAACTTGAAAAAGTGACCATAAGTCCTTTTTTTGAAATGTAACACCCTGTATATTATTACGTATTTGAAAAGCTGCTGAAATTTCTCCTAATTTTTGTATATTCATACCTGTACCTAACTAACTCGTTTAACCATTTTTTTGACGTATTAAGCATGATTTGTAAAATTTTCTATACAATTCAATTTTCATTCGGTTATTAGTAAGTTAGCCATGACAAAAACAATGATGTTGACTTATGTTACTATGGTTATCGTTTTGACATTTCATTAAGTTTAGATACAAGATAGTTACAGTACAAGACAGTTTAAAATCATGGAAGAAACCTATACAAATGCAGTTCTTATGAATTTATTTATTTTATTTGGACAATGTGATAGAATTATCACCAGGACATGTATAAAGTTTAACGAAATGTACCCTAATTTACAGCCAATGTATCTCAGAAAATTCATAAGGATCCAGAACAATTTTACTGCCTTTGGTTCAGCTTTAAAAGCGCCAAGAAACTTGCCTCGACCCGTGACTTCTAACGAAGACAACGAGATTAATGTTTTGGCATATTTTCATGTATTTCCCCAATCTTCAATACGATGTGCTCAATACGATTTAGGTATAACATATTCATCAGTTCAAAGAATTTTAGTAAAACATAACATGCATGATTACAAGTTTACAAAAGTTCAAGCCATGAAGCCTCAAGATCCTCAACAGAGAGTACAATTTTGTGAAATGATATTGGTGCGCACTCAAGAAGATCCAAATTTTTTAAATAGGATAATTTGGACCGATGAATCAAAATTTTCAAGGGAAGGGATTTTTAATAGACGAAATAGTCATTTCTGGTCCAGAGAAAACCCGCATGTAACAAAAGAAGCCGGATTTCAAGAAAAATTTAGTTTTAATGTTTTTTGCATGTTAATGGATAATCAATTAAATTATGTAATATACGAGGAGTCATTAAATTCGAGAAACTATGTTAATATTTTGAGGACAGATGTCGAAAATTTTGTAGATAATCTGCCACTTGCAGATTATCGAAGCTGTTGGTATCAACTTGATGGAGCTCCTGCACATTGCACTAGGGAAGTTAGTGCAGAACTTGATAGGATTTTTGACGATCGTTGGATAAGACGTTTGGGACCTTGGAATTGGCCTCCAAGGTCACCCGATCTCAATCCATTGGATTTTTACTTGTGGGGCATGTTCAAAGAAAAAGTTTACAAATCACCCGTAAATTCTAAAGAAGAGCTGCTACTTCGAGTCACTCAAGTATTTAGAGATCTAAACCCAACCGAAATTAGATCTGCAACGACAAATGCAGTCAACGCACCCGCATATTAAAGTGTTTGGAAGTAAACGGCCAGCGTTTTGAACATTTGTTAAAATAGCATTTTATTAGTTATAATTTAAGTAGTCTTTTATTATTTCACTAGTTAACATTTAATAAAATTGTTCTGGATCCTTATGAATTTTCTGAGATACATTGGCTGTAAATTAGGGTACATTTCGTTAAACTTTATACATGTCCTGGTGATAATTCTATCACATTGTCCAAATAAAATAAATAAATTCATAAGAACTGCATTTGTATAGGTTTCTTCCATGATTTTAAACTGTCTTGTACTGTAACTATCTTGTATCTAAACTTAATGAAATGTCAAAACGATAACCATAGTAACATAAGTCAACATCATTGTTTTTGTCATGGCTAACTTACTAATAACCGAATGAAAATTGAATTGTATAGAAAATTTTACAAATCATGCTTAATACGTCAAAAAAATGGTTAAACGAGTTAGTTAGGTACAGGTATGAATAAAATCAAAAAAAGGACTTATGGTCACTTTTTCAAGTTACCAGAATAAGTGTATTTTTTAACCACCCTGTATATTGCAACTAAGATTTGAGGGTAGGGCAAAGAGCCCTATGGTATTAGTTAACTATTTACCAAATTTCAGGGTTTCAGTATTTTAGAGTTCAAAATTATCAGCATTTTTAAAAGTGAAGTTTTCGGCCAAAAAAAACGGAAATTAATTTATATCTTAGAAACGGTAAGAGATAAGTATAGAATAGAGTTAACAAAAATTGTAAGAAAAGTAATGGGTGTTTCGAAAATAAAATAAAATATAAGGTGTTCCATTTGAAAAATCAAAGTTACTATTATTTTTGTGTGGAAGCGGCATCACTGTATTGTTAAAAATATTTTAGATGGGTAGAGCATGTCCGTTTATGTAAGCAACCAAATTTTCGCAACGATTCCTTCACTGGTTCGTCAGAAACGTCTAATGTTCCATCCACCGTAAATCACCCTGTATATATTTAAACAACTTCTTAATATTGAGTATTTGGACCACATCGCTGAAGCCTTTTTAATTTTACTTTCTTTGTTAAAAAATGCTATAAGGACATTTTCTGAAATATCTTTTACACTATTTTACTCACACCATAGCTCAAAATATGCATATTCTTTTTGATAGACGTTGCGAGATTTCTTCGGTAAGAGATTATTTAAATTATTTTCCGCGATTTCTCGTAGTTCATACATACCCCACATGTCTTCCGTCTTGACTCATTTTTATTCGTTTTTACTACTAAATTAAATAATATTTAATGATCCAATACAGCAAAAAATTACAATTTATTAAAAATATGTATTACTTTTCAAATAATGGTGGTTGGGGTGCCCAATTGTTTTTTCTGTAACATGGTGTTAGCAGACTCAAAAAAAAAAAATTTGCCTGGAAATTATTAACTAAATTTTTTTTAATTTCCTTAAAAATTACCCAAATAAAAATATTTTAATGCTTCTATCAATTTTTGAAGTGTGCGGCAACATGGACTTAATGAAAGTTTCGTCTTAAAATTTAAAACGAAAAAGCAGAAGCTGGAAAAAATTTATTGAAATTGAACACCTTCCTGCTAGCTGCTGCAAACTCAATAAATCAATATACCGTTTGCAGCAAGTGTTAATAAAATCGGTACAAAAAGAAGAAAGCTACTCTAGATTGAATTTGACCAACCGTCCGTTTTTGCGAGAATGAGCTTGCAAATGTGCATTATTTTATTTTTGGTTCTCTTCACTTTCCTTATTAAAATAATGATTTAAAGTTTATGACATCGTACAAAAATCACAAGTGCCTTAATAAATAAATACTACATTCGTGACCATTACGCGTCCCACCAAATTGTAGTATTTGTACTATAGTATTTTATATGACATCGCCTGCTCCGGGAACATTGCTCGCGTCTTCGTCTCGTTCAATTGGTTTCCCAGCAGTCGTAATGTTGTTGCGTTTCACGGTATTCACCATATAAGGCGCTAAATTGATCGCCTGCCTTTGCTAATTATCTATTTTGAGCAAGTATTATTAAAGCAAAGCTCTAGCGGTGCAGGAAAATATATTAAATATGAGTTTATAACAATAATATTATTACTTAAATATGAACTTGTGTTCCTCTTACTGGGAAATATTACAAGTTGGATATCCGGGGGTAAATTAAGGGGGGTAAGTGGTGCCTACCTTGCCTACACCGACGGGCCGCCACTGAAAACAATAACAAGGCGGTAATTTGACTTTTTTTTTGTTCTCATCGTAGGCGAATAAAAAATTTGTTATTTTATTTTAGTTTTTTTTTGGTAATAATTAAATCTAAAGAAGTCATATATTTTAAATTTTATTGACCAAACCGTATTTTACATAAAGTTATGGTCCATAAATTTATATAAATTCACAATAGTGATAATTAAAAATATTGGATTTTAATTGAGTGCTGAAATAAGATATATAAAATGTTTTAGGATTAATACCTTCTTAAAATTTCGTGTCATAGCGTGGGCTCTACTAGGGATTTATATGTTTATTTAATAGCGATTACTTGCGTTTTCTTGATATAATTATTATAATATTAATGATATTATTAATTAAGTAGATATACAGAATATAGATTAAATTTGTTGAACGATTTTTTTGTCACAGCGATATTGAAAAAACATTCCAGTGAATAATCCCTAAAGCAACCCAATTACGGCGTCTCCAACTGCCGCTTGGTCTGAGTCACCTATTTTGCCTTTTAAAAAATGGCTTTATTTATAAAATAAGAAAATGTCACATAAATATGTCAAAATAGACCTAATTTTTCTTTTAAAAACTAAAGAAAAAACATATCCATTTGAGTGGACTCCATGCGGAATGTCGTATTTAGTGTATGCATGAAAAAATTCAAAACAGTCTAGGCATAGCGGTTCATTACATCTTCTGCAGATATATTTAGTTTTTCTTCCACATGCACTGGAATGACATCGAAAAAGCGTTTCTTATATCTGTCAATTTGGGTTAATGACCCAATGTGCTTTTCCTAATTTCTGGTGGCGCATGATTATTTGATCTTTTATATTTGCTTATTATTACAGCGCTTATTTCGTCGGCGTAGATGATATACAGCAAGCAGTTGGTCCATGAGATCTACGCCTGCCATATTCTTATTATAAAACAGAAAATGATCTTTTTACTTCAATTGTAGTTTTAGTAGTACTACACCATCGCTTTGTTCGGTTTTGAGGTTTTAATCCGTAAGAGCTCGAGGCAATGTGAATGGCTCTCCTATCTAGCCATTTAGTAACTGTAATATTTTTAGATCTAGTGTAGTTACCACTGATAAAGCTCCTCTTCCGATCTGTTTCATTTCTTGGTCTGATTTCAAGACAGAATTCGATTCTTGTAAACGGTTTGCCCTAAGCCTTCCAGTTCCCCAGATGCCTTTTTTTTTAAGTTCTTCAATAAGCGGTATGGAACAAAACAGATATACTCCAAAACGGTGCAGATACCCACTTACTCCAGCTCGAGTCCAAACCTTTACTCCCCATTTCTTTGGCTTTTTGGGTAAGTATTGTTTTATTCCTAGTCTTCCCTTTAGAGTTATAATCTGGTCATCAATGGACTGGTATTCTCCGGGGTCCGCAGCAGCTAAAAAATTAACTTACAGTTTCTCTAGAAATAACCTTACTTTTATCAATTTATCTGTGTTGTCATCCAAGAGCACGGTATTGTCCACGATATGTAAATACCTTGAAATTGATTCAAACCTGTTGACTCGCATGGCATCAGCAATCAGATTCACTCTAAGGCCAGCATCGCTTGACCAATAAAGCCTTATTCTGGGATATCTAATATGTGATATTACCAAGTCTATTCCCACAAATATATATAATTCATTTCTGGAAATATTGAAATTATGTTTATTGACTTGGCTAGAATATAAATTGCTCTAAAATACTACGTCATCCATCATTTCGTCTGTAATCAAAGACAGGAAATAATCGATCAGAGTTTGGCCGTGAATGTGAATTTTTATGTACCAAGAAACAGGGGTATACTTTCAGGATCATACATGTTATCAGTTTCCCGCCATTTCCATTCCTTCTTATTGATCTTCAATCGTAAACTCAAGGTAGCCAATAGGGCTCGGAATTTTTAAAATATAAGTATTCGAATAGTCGTTTGGTATGTTATTCGAACAGTCGAATATAGTCGAATAATTCGAATAGTCGAATAGTCGAATATAGTCGAATAATTCGAATAGTCGAATAGGTAATTCGAATATTCGAATATCTTTGAATAGTCAAATACTCGAATATTCGAATAGTCGTCTCTTTAAATATCGAAATACAGTTGTTTAATCACGGTAGAAGTGGTTTAACTGCTTAAACATAATAAAGGGACATTTTTAAGTATTAGTCATTTTTAATATCTAAATTATCGAATAATAATAATGTGCATTTTGTCGAATAAAGTAAGATGGCAAATAAATAATTTTGTTAAATTATTTCAAGATATGAGAACTTGAGATTAGATACTTGAATAGTCGAATATTCGAATAGTCAAATATTCGACTATTCAAATAGTCGACTATTCGAATATTCGAATAGTCGAATTTTTTAACTAACAAAAAATTCGAATTTAGAATAGTCGAATGTTCGATTATTCGAATACAATTCCGAGCCCTAGTAGCCAATGGTATACCGTCCTCGCTATCTTCTGACTCTAATTCTTCCTCCATCTTTTCAATATCATCTTCCTCATATTTTGACTCTTACTCTGAATCGTCTGGTAGATCATATATGATATGATTGTTTTCAATTCCAATAATTTCAACTAAAACTAATAAAATACGTTTTCAAATGCATAGTGTCCGCTACAGTGGCCAGGAGCAAAAAGGGATATTCCCGTGAGGTTTTTATTTGGAATCTTCTTAAAATTTGAATTTAGAATGACACGCCCACTTGGGTGGACTCAGTGCATAAGAGGGTTAAACAACACTTTGTCTGGTAATGTAAATATAATAAATTGTTTTTACTTTTTTAAATACTGTCGTCTGCCGTGCAGGTTAAAAAGATATCTAAGTCTATTTTGCTTCGATTTGGAAAATGTTAATTCTATATTTAACTCAAAGCTCAAACAATTTAAACTTTTTTATTATTTTCATAAAGGGCATAATAAAATTTATAGACAGATAGAAAAAATATAAGAAAAAAATATCGTCAGTTAAGGTAGGTATGCTTGATCATGTTGTATTGAAGACCGAGACTTATTTATTGAGTTAAAAATTTTGCAAGTCGACATGCGAGTGCTCTGAGTTGTATGACAGCACACATTGACGTTGTTCTTCATCTTTTGTTAATATTTTATAATATTCGTCTATGAGTTTAATACCCCTTTCTGCTATATCATTTCCTACTTTAAGCTTTTTAACTATATTAAAATTATCTATGTACTCATCATTACTTTTCCAGTTTTCTGGATTCTCTTTTAAAAAAATTGTGGATAACCCTAACCTTTCAAAAAACCTGAGGGTATTATTACATATAATTTCCCAAAGTTTTTTATGTTCTATTTCGTATATATTATTTAATTTAACTCGTTTTTCACCTCCTTCTAGCGAGTTTTGTTTTTCTAGAGCTTTTATATATTTCTTTTAGTTTCAACAGGGACTTCGTTATTAAAAAATGATACTGCGCAAATCTCACAACACAAGTACCATAGGTGTTTTTTAATTTTTTTCAACAGCAGCATCAGATATCTGTGTATCAACAAATTTGTATTTAATAAGATTTTTGGCAAATTGAAGATCTCGATATGGAGCTTTGTATGGACAGGGAGCGGTGAACCAAGCCTTAATATAAACTTTGACGATAAAAATGCATACATCTCTGATACTTTTCCTTTCTCTGACTGTTAGTGTAAACTCGTCCGTATAAAGATATATTTTTAAGCAATAAATAGCTTTCGTCTTCCAGCGTGTATGATGTAACGCTCCAGAAGCACGAATGATAAATTCTACATTGTTCTTTCCTAAAAACAGCTGGGTCAAATGTAAAAATTCTCTATAGTCGTCGCGAGGCTGCTGGGAAAATAAGGTTATTCCACAAAATTTAGAATACCAACCATTTCAAAATCTTTAAGTTGCAATGATGTATTTATATTTTCAAGTTAAGACCACTAGAAGAAGGCATTTTTACATCAAAAGCACTTTTTGAAATAAGTTCACAAATATGGTGCCTACAAGGTAAATAAATTAAATCTCGTTCCAACAATTGTTCTAATAAAACACTTGCACCATTTAGATGACCCAAGTTGGAGGCAATATTAGTGTCGCAACATAATGCAACTACTGTATCTTGGAGATTCCAGTCCAATAGCGCTTCAAAAACTGCAGTAGCTTGCTCTCTTCCTGTTGAAGTGTGTAAAACTGGTATCCTTAGAATTTGTTCTATATCGCCACTTGTAATTATAACTGCTAGTGTGTCGTGCTTTTTAGATCCAGTTAGGTCAGCAAATAATTTTCCATCCCAGTGAACTCCAGGAGCCACAAATTTATCTTTAAAAGCCAATTTCAGTTTTTCCGCCCTTTCTTTTCTTAGTTGTTGTCTATTACGCTGAATTATTATTCGACTTATGGGCAAAAAAAGTACGTTATGTCCCAAAGCTTCGATGACAGTACTTAAAATATGTACGGAATCTCGGTCACTTACTTTAATTTGTCTGGGGCTGCAACTACTTTTGTGGTTAGTTTATTTATATATTTTTTCTTCCGACCAACCGTTCTCCTTTTGGTTCTGAGGGTCCTGGTTTCTCAAGATCTACTTCTTCGTTGTACGAAGAACTTGTATGCAAACTGCTAAACGATGCTACAAGGGCTCCCATACTCTCATCGATCTCCCCAGTAATTTTTTTCAATATTTTTACAAACTCTCTCTCTTCGCACCATTGTTTTTTTTTCAGTCAGCTTCTTGTCTATACCATACGTAAATCCCGGACGATCTGTTTCTCGTTGCCTGACTAAAAACTGTATATATCTTTTTAACTTTTAACATTTTAAATGCGTTTGCGTGAGCGATATCAAATAAATCGTTTAATTTATCAGCAAACGTTGTTTCTTTTTCCTTTGCGGCGTCCGTTGCTTCATGAGAACTTTTTTGCACACCTCTTAGTTCTTCATATAAGTGTTGTAATTTTTTTATACAATGCTGTAGGGCTTAAGTTGGAATACGGGCTTTGTTCCAGAAAACAAGTACTTCCTCAAGCATTAGCATTTTGATAAAGATTTAACTTTACTTAAGTAACCAACTGAGAGTTGCAGCACGTGGCTACATCTCGTGGCAACCACACGTATCAACCCAACCAGGACAGCGAGAATCCATATAGGTTCAAACGCTGGCAAGGCGGCCCATTGCGGGCAAACTACGTTGGGTGTCGCTGGAAGCCAGTGTATCGGTTGAGCCTACCGAAAGCATGTTTAAATTAAAAAACACAAACTTAAAATAAGGTTGTGTATAGAGTTGTCCCTTATCCTTTCCGTCAGACCCAATCCTTGGACGCGTTTCGCCGTTTACGGCTCCTCAGCAAGGCTCCGGGTCTGACGGAAAGGATAAGGGACAACTCTATACACAACCTTATTTTAAGTTTGTGTTTTTTAATTTACTTAAGTAAGTTTAAGGCCATAACACTTAATACATCTTTATTGGCAGGATGTTTACTTCCAATAATTTATGACGTGTATTTGTCAATCAGGTACACCTAGGTATCTTTTCTTAAACTTCGAGTAGTCGACATGACGGAAGAGAAAAACACAGCTTATACAAATTATTTTAAATGACAAATTTAACGTTCTCTTTTCAAAAAATAGATAGAAACTAAACTTTGCTTTGAAATATGAATTTAAACTAAGTAGTAATGACAGCTCGAAGAAATTTTCAACCCACTCTAGGAAAAACAGGTACATCGGCAGGTAAGCAAAATAATAATAATCTTTTGGAAACACCAGGCCTTCCTCAAAAAGCCGTTAAATTTGGTAATGTTTAACCATAGAACCATAAATATCTAAATATGCTCCATTCCACAATTATTCGTTGATTTCTCGACTGCAATAAAATTTGAAAGACAACCCTCAGTCGTAATTCCAACCATAAATAAGCTGCCTGATAAATATCTATTGTGTCGGAACCTTTGAAAGGGTACAGGCCCTAATTACCTACTAATTTCAATAGTTTAGGTTAGCTATTTTCAACAAAACAATAAATATAAAATAATAGGTAAGTATCTTTATTTTAATCATGTAATTAAATAGCTATGGATATTTATACAAAAATTCTAATCTACAATATTATAATAATACAATATTTAACCTAACCTACTCTATATTTAGATCTGTTTCACTATCACTATCGTTTTCATCTATGCCTAAACTAATTATTAGGGGCCTGCAACTTTGGTCAAAATACTCGTTTCACTAAAACTTGCACTCCGGTCATACCCTTTTTCTAAAAGGGTACAGTAAACGTTCTTTATGATGTTTTTGGCATCAAGTGATAAATCTTTTTTCTTTGTTACACCATAACTTCCTAGATCAATATTATCTGAAGTTTCACACAGATCTGACATATTTTGGATGCTCGATAACACACACGAAAATACCTTTAACCCACACCAAACGACTGATGAACTAAGATGAAAAGACTCTGCTTTATATTGAACACCTGCAATTTGCCATTACCCTACCTAATATACCAATATAATAACATAATTATTAGCAACGTAAGGCGGAGTAAGGCCCTTAATAATTAGTTTAGGCATATATGATATTATATTATTGTAGATTAGTATTTTTTATAAATATTAATAGCTATTTAATTACATGATTAAAATAAAGATACTTACCTATTATTTTATATTTGTTGTTTCGTTAAAAATAGCTAACCTAAACTATTGAAATTAGTAGGTAATCAGGACCTGTACCCTTTCAGAAGGCGCTTATTTATGGCTGGGTTTAAATTTTATTGCGGTCGTGAAATCAACGAAAAATTGTGGAATACTTTGTTATACATCATAATATTCTTGTCATTTATAAAGAGGATGATCAAAATGCTTAAATTCAAATTATATGTGTAATAAAATAGTTTAAGTAAGAGGTACGCTTTTAGGAATAAAACTAATTATCTACTTTAGACCCGTATTGCTAAGAAACAAAACAAGCGTGATAAAAATAGCTAAGATAATTTTTTTTGGGCATCATACTTTCGGTTGTTGGCGTTAGCCCTTATCTTTATTTTAAATAAATTCTGTTCATAGGATATTATTTTTGAAGCGAAACAAACACTATTGAAGGGTAAGAACACAGAGATTCAAAAACAAAAAAAAAACTATGTAAAGATGGGCCAATCTAATATACAGGGTATACAAGTTGCTTATTTTTCCGATATGTAATCGTCTTTTGTTTATTGTTTACTAAGAGTAAAAACAGTAAAAACTTTGGCATGCATTGTTTTTCTTTCCTAGGGGTCTAAATATAAACGAAAAATGCAAATGTTTTTATACACAAAATAGCATCATAATATTTACCTAGAGAAATATAAATTAGGTGAAATTTATTGAACTATTTCTACAAAATTAAATAATTAAATTCAGTGAGCTTTGAATTGCCCATTAAAATAGTTTAAATGCGATAAGCTTGAATATAATATACATTCATGCCAATTATAGAGTAATCTTATAACTTTAATAAAATTTATGGGCCGATTCTCTTTTTGAGATATTTATAGACAGATTCAGATTCCTTTGACTGTTGGCTTTGTAACTTCGATAATAAATTTACTGGATCCTTGCGCTCATTAAAATTACATTATGTTAAAACGTACTTTTAAAATTCCTGAAGTACTTTGTTTATTCTAGATCAACTTGTAAAATCTTTACACAAACAATTATTTCTTACCTATTTTCTGTTTTAAATAAAATCGTTTTAAAATCCATTATTTTCTTAATTTAAGTAACTGAATAGACATAAAATTTTATTACTACTTGTAAATTAACCTAATAGGAAAATTTTTGAATTAACTGTGAACACCGTAAAATATATACAACTATTAAACTAGTTTTATGTCCAGTGAACGTCATGTCACCTGACTGTTAAATGGATATTGCCAACCACACTGAGCGTACAAACGTAATAAAATTGTGACGAATGCTTTACATTTATCGCTTCAAAATACTAACTTTCTTAGAAAAAGCTATAAAACCTTTGTTTTAGAAAGGGGTTAAGCAATGATATATCTGATTAGTATTATTGCTGTTATAAAAGTTAATTATTTGCTTTGTGATATATGTGATATCTGTGATATGGTATGTGGGTGTGTTATACGCAACTTTTTAACATGTGTGTGTTCTAATATCGGTATCCACAAACACTAAAACAGCAAAGATTCGCGATGGAAAAATAGTATATCGGTTGATTAGGACAATTTTTATTTGATTAATTACTAAATAAAATAATTTGGGTGATGTTTAAATAAAAATTTACTGAGTCATACTGCAAATTAAAATTATTAATGATTTAGCCAAAAATTTACCTTATTATGGCCAACGATCCTCTAAGAAATTGGCTGATTATTACAATTTAATAAGTCAACAAAAAAAGCAGTGAGGGGGGGGGGGTGATTTCATCCATTCAAATAAAAAGGGTAGAATGCACATAGATCGCTTCTATCATGAACTTACTATACAGTGCGCGTCTAAAGTCCCCCCCCCTCCCCCCTGTTAACTTTTGATTAACAAATGTGAGAATAATGAAATTTTGGTATGTTTTAGTGTAAGGCAGGGCGCATTTTTCAATAAAATTTTTAAATGGCAGATGGGGTCGAGTGATACCTCGTTGGAAAGGTATTTTCAATCTATGAACGATCCCTAAGTTTGAAAAGATTTTATTGATTTATTTTAAAATGGCGGCCACTTTTGTTAATGTGGGTTAATTTGATTTTTAAGCAATAGTAAAGGAACCTAGGCGATATTTTTAGAATTTTATAAAAATAAAAAAACTACCAAGATTACAAACACTACTTAAGATGCTCAAAATGTTCACCATTCACTTTTCGCGAACATAATGAAAAATTTCTTGACTAATTGATGCTCACACTTGAATTATTCTCTGGCGCAAATCGTCTAATGACTGCGGCTGGATTATGAGTACCTTGGACTTAATAAATCCCTACAAAGAAAAGTCCATAACAGTTAAGTGCGGTGAGCGAGCAGGCCATTTGACAGCACCACGACGACCAATCCAGCGCCCGGGATAATGCCGATCAAGGTAGTTCCTAACATCTCTACTATAATGCGACGGAGCTCCATCTTGTTGAAATATTATAGGCATATCACCAAATTCATCAGGAGTTTTCTCAACACACTCCAGAATCAAATGTTCTACGGTATTTTCAATCATATCCAGATACACCGGTCCAGTTAAATTTCCCTGGATAAAAAGTGGCCCAATAATATGGTTTTCCAAAATACCTGCCAAACGTTAAGTTTTTGAGGGAACCTATTACATTCCCTGTAAATATGAGGATTCACATCGCTCCAATAATACCGAATATTTTGACGGTTAACTTTTCCATTTAGAAAGACAGTACACTTATCACTAAAACAAATACATTTAAGCTAATTTGGGTAACGGTTGCACCCATTAATTCACAAAACTCTAATCTACGATCCCTTTTGCCCCGCTTTCTAGTGGATATGGGTCCTTGGAGGGGTATGATTGGGATTGTTAAGAGGGTTTAGAGACATGTAGAGGGTTATGAGAGGTTAGTTTCATTGGCCCTTGGCCCAAGGGTTGTTATAGCCCTGACACTATCATTGCCCTTTCCTTGTCTCTTAACTCTCATGAAAATTTTTATCATTCCCTACAAACACGCATTCCCACGAAAAAATTGCGAAAAGAGCGATTTTGGGGGTAAAATAGGTTTTGACTATTTTTTTGGTTTTCTCCACCCTCCAACAAGGTAGGAGGGAAGTAAGTTCCATGGCTGCAGCTAATATTCATTAAAATGCGGCAAGATCTTAATTCATTTACAGTTTTATTGCTTAAAAATCAAATTAAACCCACCCTAGCAAAAGTGGCCGCCATTTTGAAATGAATCGATAAAATCTTTTTAAACTTGGGGATCAATCATAGATTGAAAATACCTTTCCAGTGAGGTATCACTCGGTCCCATCTGCCATTTAAAAATTGTATTCAAAATGGCGCCCTGCTGCCATCTTTCAAAACTGAGTCCAGAATTAATACTAAAAAAGTAGTATTTTTAGTTATTATTAAACGTTAACTGAACTTTAATCATATTATAACTATCAAATTTCTACACTTGTAAAATGGAAATACATGAAAATATCTAAAAAGTATATGAAGTATATTAAACATTTGCCATTTTACTTCTGGCATCTTCTATATTTTTCTGAGACGAAAATCTAAATTAAGAAGAAATTGGACTAATCCCAATAACTTCCATTATTAGAAATTTTAAATATCTCATTTTAGATATTCGTTTTCAATTAAATTATGATTAAATAGAAAGACATGGACAGTGTATCAAGGCAGTAACCCAAAGTACAACAAGATATCAAAAATTACCTTTGTCAAAGGTGTTCATGAAATGGAAAACAGATGTGTAGAGGGTCCCACAGATTATCAGGTCTGCCTTTAGATAGAACTGAACCGATTAAACTGATCTAATAAACGGATGGTGTGTACTGGTTTTATCGTTCAGTTTCAGACTGATCGGTCCCACTGAAGAACTGAAGGAAATTCCATCGATTTGTCTGTGCGGTCAACAGAACGAAAGAAAATTCAATTGACGCGAAATTGTCAAAGCAGAAATTTCAACTTGTTGTGACAGTGACGGTTATTCTCGTAGGTAACCAACAATGAAAAACCAGAAGAGTGCAATTTTCAGCTCAATCGCGACCGAGGGCTGATTTTCACCGAAAATCAAGTGAAAAGCGCATTGTAGTTACAGTATATGAGGGAAATAGTCAAGGATAGAGAATATTGAAATTTATTTTATTTTAATTCAAAAGGCGTCTGTGTAAAGTGTGTTTAAATACACAAGTCAATCTAAATAGAAGCTACATTCCTTTACACAGACGCCTTTTGAATTAAAATAAAATAAATTTCAATATTCTCTATCCTTGACAATTTTCAAATCACCCGCTATTTAATCTCAACAACGTCAACAATGTCAGTTCAATGACAAGACAGATTTAGTCTTACAATTTAGATAACCATCAAATTTTGACTCAAGAACACGTTCCACGTGTAATAAAAATCTAATTATGGAAATTAAATAAAAAACGATGGTTAATTAAATAAATTCAAAAGTGGTTCGTCCCAGTAGTTCGTCCTTTTACAAATTTACATGTTATTTGTTTTACTAATTAGTTTTACATTGTGCTGATGAGGGCCCACTTGTTTAATTTTGTTAATGAAGTTTCCTGTTTCCTGACAAAGTGAGTAAAAACCAAAAAATACATTTCTTAGTACTTCTCAGAACAAATTTTTCAACAAATAAAATAGGTAAATAACTAGAATTTAAATCAATTTTCTAAAAACGACATCTTAAACTAATTTTAGAAATAAATTTTACAAATTGGATTTTCCTCGCTTTTAGGAAGCACTGAAGATGGCCTAAGGCCGAAAGCGCTCTGCAAATTTTATATATTTCAAGATTATACACTTAATACAAAAAAAATGACTCTCCTTCCTGATCTTTTCTAAATAATGGCCGACAATGGTCCCGATTTTTTGCCCCACTCATACAGTGGTCCCGATATTTTGCCCCACTCATATACCTAAGCGCTCTCTTCTGAATAACGAAAACAGAATTTAAAAGCTTTTGATTGCAGAATGCCCAAAATGCAATACCATATCTCATAACGAGGGTATACCACCTTTGCCGCTGAACAACCTAGTTCTTGTGACACCACTCTAATAGCAAAGCAACCCGATGCTAACTTCTTATTTAATTCAATGACATGTTTTTCGAATTTAAGCTTCGAGTCTATAAGTAGTCCAAGAAATTTTATGGTTGCTTTACTTTTAATTTGTTTGTTATCCAAAATAAGATCATTATAGTCAAAGGCAAAAGTCAAAATATTAGTTTTCTTAACATTCAAGCAAAGAGAATTAGAGTCGCACCAAGTTTTAATTTTTTGAAGATCTTGATTTATGACACTCTTCAAGAGTTCACCACTGCTTGAATGCCACAGAAAAGTGGTGTCATCCGCGAAAAGTGTAAACTGGCCACTAATTGCTATACTTGTGAGGTCGTTTATATACAATAAAACTAAGATAGGGCCCAACACAGAACCCCCAAACTCAATATTAGGCAGACCAGAGCATCTTCCATCAAAGGACACAACCTGCGATCGCCCACAAAGATATGATGAAATCCAGCCATGCGCCGTGTTACACAGTCAAATGCCTTGGAAAAATCACAGAATACTGCCGCGACAGCATCGCCATCATTTAAATTAAGGAAAATATTCTGTAGGAGTGAGAAGATAGCATCACCAGTGTTTTTGGATGACTAGAAACCAAACTGAGATGAAGTTATAAGATTATTAGTTGTTTAAAATTGAGTAGTCTGGATTTTACTACCTTTTCAATTACTTTCGAAAGGGTGGAAAAAGCGAAATAAGTCGATAGTTCGAAGGATCCTCAGGACTTCCCCCCTTAAACAAAGGAAGGACAATCGCATTTTTTAAACAGGAAGGAAATTCGCCCCGTAGAGAAGAAACATTAATGGCATCGACAAAAGCATGAAGTGAGACCTCCAATATTTTGACCGAAATACCACCAGATCCTGCCGAACATTTGTTTTTTATTTGCTTAAAGATACCCTGCAACTCCTCAATATCCGTAATAGTCAGACAGAAATGCTGTGGGCACCACATATCGTTAAGATAATCGAGAGGATTCATCTGACTGGTTAGAAAACTTTGGCACACATTTTTCTTCAATTTCTAACTGTAATCAGAACGTGCGTCGTCGGATATTTCTTCCTGCTGCTTTTTCCTTCACTGATAACATTCTGTCAATGACATTTGCGCACATTATTTCAAATCCCGCAACTACTGACGCTGATTCATCATTCATAACGAATTTTCCCAACAACCATATGTGGGCTGAAGAAAATCCACATGACTTACTTGAAGATCGTTCTCAACATCAGTTCTCGTTGAACGCTTGGGTTGGAATTGTGAGTGACTGGCTAATTGGACCGGTATTTCTTCCAGGAAGATAACACGCAACTTTTTGGAATCATCACTGCTTTAGTATCTGGAGGATGTACCATTGGCAACAAGAAATGCAATATGGTTTATGTACGATAGTGAACCAGCGCATTTTAATGTGGTTGCTCGTGAGTTTTTAGCAGTAACATACGGAGATCGGTGGATTGGTGGAGGTGAACTTCACTTATGGCTTACTCGATCCCCGGACTTAAACCCCCTGAATTATTTCCTATGAGTTCATCTAAAGTCTTTAGTTTATACTACTTCAGTGGGGAATGTGGAAGATTAAAGAAATCAGATAATTGCTGTGCGTGACTCAATAAGAAACGACCCTTGTGTTTGAACGAGTTTGGCAGTCAATCAGAAGAAGATTGGATTCTTGCATCCTAACTGGAGGTAGTTATTTTCAACAGTTCGTGTAGATTAAGAAACTTTACATGTAATTTGTGGTAATCAAATGTTGTTATTGTCGAAATATTTTGTCACCCCGATTATCTATAAATTCCTAAAATTTTATTGCAGAGTTGACATTAAATCTTAACTGTTATTTAAATCAGTAACATTGCTAATTTTATTATTTCTTTATAATTTGCAGTATCTTGCATAAAAATACAAAATGGCTGTAAAATTTAACGGCTTTTAATCTTACCCGAAAGCAAATTCTTGATTAACAGTTAAGAATCGAGAGGCTGTTGAGATTGTAAAAATCTTACAACACTATAAAACAACTTTGCTAGAAACAAACCAGGTTTTCAATTCTTAATTAAGTGACGTTTTATAATTTTTCCTTTACTTTATACGAAATCGGACATTACTGACATTTCATGCACAGATATCCATTTTACTAATTAAATTATGTTTGGTGAAATAAATCTAATTACAGGAAAAGTAGTATGTAGGACGATCAGTCCAGCATCTCAAATTGTTTTACTTTTAAACAATATACTATTCTTAATTAGCTGGTAGTAGATAGTATTCAAGAAGTTAGTATAAGATTTCCTACACTTACTGATAACAAAATACTTAATGCGCATATTCTAAAAAGGGAACTTTCACTGTACAAAATGTCCGGTTTTCGGTTGTTTTCATCATATATATGTATTAGCATCTCTCTACATGCGACTGTCACTGTATTTTGCTTTTTGACTTTTTCAAGCTGTCATGACCATTTGACAACCAACATTTTCCTGCACGCCGGCATGGTGAAGTGAAGTATCTTTGAGCTGTAATATCCTCTAATTAGCTAATACAATGTGATTTTAACATAAATACTTCACTTCTAGTCACTATGGTAAAAAAATCCAATTTTAATTTTCTAAATCTCCCTTTTTTAATCATAACAATATGTTCATTTTCTACCCCCCTTTAACCTAACAATTTGTTAGCCAATACTTCAGGCATGGTTGGATGAAGCATCTTTGAGCACCTATCTGTATTATTTTCCTCTAATTAGCTACAAACCTACATAATTGCTTCACCACCTGCCCATTGGCTTCAAATTAATAAATTCTAACCTTATAATAGTATAATTTTCATTTTTATTTCTTGTTGATCTTCTAAGAATGTGTTTCTCACGTCTAACCTCTTTTAACCCAGTATTTTGTTGACCACACCCCAGACACGGTTAGATGAAGCATCTTTGAGCACCTCACTTAAATTAATCTCCTCTAAATAGCTATAAATGACATAATTGCTTCACCACCTATCTCAGTGGCTGCAGACTGGGAATCCCCTTCTTCAAAGATACCTTGACCAAAATTTCAAATATCACATCTCATTCAGCCTTGAACATTCATTAGAACCTACAATTTCAATTTTAACATATTTTTGATCTGCGCTTATGCAAAATAGAGCTGTCGTAATCGACTACTGGTAAGTTCCTCTCAATTTACTTAAAACTTTTAACTCACTTCTTTTAGTATCCCTGATGATGGACATTTCTATGTCCGAAACATGTAGGATATAAACATTAAAATACATATTGTGGAGGTAGACTGCCGTTGTTTTATTTGATTATATCAACTCCACTGTAATGGACTACTTCTTCAAGTTTATTAGCACTATATTATGGCGCCTTGCCCATTTAACCAATGTAAACGTAGTGAAGCCGAGGTTCCTTGTGTACTCAGGGTAATTTCGCACAATGCGCATGCGCGAGAAAAAATAAATAGATATTTGTCTTTGCGGAAAAAAATAAGGTTAGTTCAGGTTAGTTGACTGAAACGCAGCATGTTTCAGTTACATTTGATTTTGACAACAGGGCAGGAATTTTTAAACAAGTTAAAGTTCTTGGTTTGGTTGAGATTTTGCACATTTTGATTGAGAAAAGAAATTGAATTAAGAAAAGAAAGAAAACGCAGAATAATGAAATTCTTATTAGATATTAAATTTAACAATTATTTTTAGAGTTCACAAGGTAAAATATAAGTTTTTATAGGATTCTTTGAAGTACATGTGATTTTCGGTAAAAATAGGTAGGTAAGTACCTAATTATATCAACAGTGACAGAGAAAATTATAATTTTTAAGAAATGGACTACCTAATTATTGTTTCCTTACGAAATTAAAGTAAGTAAATTAAAAGAAAGAACACCCTGTCCGGGTACATACATGTATTAAGGTAAATCTTTGATCAGGTTTTTACATCTGTTTCAAATAATCTAAAATATTATTCTGTTCCGCCTCGGCATCATCACAAAATTATCACACTTTATACACACAATCAAAATTTGCAGAAAAAGAAGATAAACAGTACACAAAAGCCGTTGACAATAATAAAAACACTACTCGACAAAACTAGCTGTCAACCAAATCAATATTTGCTAAAGATTTCAAGGTTATGTCGAGTAAAAATGCCACGTTGTCACGTTGTATCTGATATGTTTTCAGCTCAATTCCTTGATAAGCCTATCCCTTCCATTTCAATAATAAAACTTATGATTAGTAAATTTGAGTCAAAAGGCACTGTAATAAATAACTCTAAATGCTCAACTGAGAATGTCGATAGAGCTGAAGAAAGGGATAATAGAGATCTTGATATTTTACTGTACGTGGAGGAAAATAAAACGATTAGCACGAGGATTCTTGGGCAAGCCGTAGGAAAACCTCAAACCACTGTGGTGCGCACTTTAAAGAAATTTTCCTTACAAGTATGAAAAACCTCAAGAGCTGCGGCAAGGTGATGAAGAACGGACAATGGTTTTCAGTTTTAAGGTAATGGAAAGTGCGAATAATAATAGGGGTTTTTTAAGAAATATTTGTTTACCGATGAATGTAAAGTAAGCGCCACAAATATAACATTATTGTTTACATTCCTGTCTTCTGTATAAAAACTCTAGCAAAAAATGCCGGCTTTGTGCGGCATGTATTGTAGTCCAGGCAAATTGTAATTTTTTTTGGAACTAAAAGCGAGCAAGCTGCAATTTTGCGTAGGTGTAGCGTACCACTAGGAAAGCCTAACTCTGAATTTGCACGGTTCTTACCCCCTTATCTTCGGCGCCATCTTGATTCAAAGGGTTAAATCGGGTTTTCGCTTGTAAGCAGTGGCGTAGCCAGCATTTTGGGGCGGGAGGGGCGAACTATCGTAGGGGCGCAGATTACGGAGCCAAAGCGCCGGAGTCAAAAAATTTTTGGGACCACGCCCAAATTTCGTAGGAATTCACCTTCTTCATGCTCCCTAAGAAACAGCAGGGGTCTGGCCCCAAATGAAGTTAAAATCCGCTATATAAAAAGAAATAAATTAAATATGATGGAACGCTCTCAAAACCGGTTTTATTAAGTTTATTCCGATCCCTCTTCTTTACTAAAAATAAAATAAGACCGATATTGTTTTTTAAGAATTATTTTTTAAGTAGTAAAGGGGCGCCAGACCAAGAGGGGCGGGGGGGCCATCGCCCCCCTGTGGCTACGCCACTACTTGTAAGTTCTATTATTTTTGTAATAGGAAAAAAAAATTAAAAAAGCATTTTCTAGGGGAAAACAATACTTACAAAACCATGCCTTCGAAAAATTCATTAAATCATTGATTCATACTGAAAATTTAATTATTTAAACAAAATAAGCATAATGTTTTTTCGATATTTCTATTTTTCTGTTACTCTGATTGAAAAATTTATCAGACATAAAATGTAGAGAATTCGCTGCTCTATAATGTTTGTTCAGGAAAGTCTCTAATCAGAGTGACAGGAAATTATAAATAGCGAAAAATCTGATATCATTATGCTTATTTTGTTTAAATAATGAAATTTTCAGTATGAACAAATGAGCTAATGAATTTTTCAGAGGCATGGTCTTATAGGTATTATTTTCCTTTACAAAATGCTTCCTAATTTTTTTTGTAGCACAAAATAAATAATAGAAGTTACAAGCGAAAAACCGATTTAACCCTTTGATTCAAGTTTTCGTCGAAGTTAAGGGGGTAAGAACCGTGCAAATTCATAGTTAAGCTTTCTAGTGGTACCCTATACCCATGCAAAATTGCAGCTTGCTCGCTTTCAGCTCCCAGAAAACATGATAAAATGTTGTTTTCCTGGACTATTGCGGCTTAAATTGTGAGGTTTCGGCGAGCGCATTACATGGAACTTAAAAAGCCAGATACCGCCGAGTATGATTCGTACAGACGTGAACCATCCGCGCATATTTCTCTTTTCGACGTAGTTAAGATAAGAACAGAGAGAAGCCGTATCGGCGCTTTGCCAACAGCAATCAAGAATTCTGTTAATAGGTCGAGCTTAACATGGTGATATCAATTTCTAACTAATTCAGTCAATGAGAAACGGAAACTGGGCTTTGAAGACCAATTGAATATCCATAAGAGGTAATCAGACATAACTTTCTTGTCATCCACGTTGACTCCTAAAGTATTAACCCGGTTATTGTCGCTTCCCTTTATACATTTTTGCTAGAGTTTTTATACAAATGTTTAAATGTGAACGATAATGTTATATTTATGGCGCTTACTTTACATTCACCCAGGGGCGTCGCGAGGGGGGGGTGTGGGGGGGGTGTCTCACCCCCCAAACTTTTCGAAAGTCGGCATTTCGAAGTATCCAATGACCAATAGTTAGTACGAGTTTTCAGATAACTCGAAGTTGGAGAAAAACTGCTGGCGATTTCGATTTCTTGTTGTTTTATCGAAAAGAGTTCAAAATTGTATTGCAAATTTTCACCACTTTTATTGGAAATCATTTACAATCAGCTATGTCAGTGTTCAAACCTATCCAGGAAATTTTCAGAATCCCAGTTGACAAAAGTAACGTTACAATTAAATTAATGGAATCCGTCCAACAATTGGAACCGGAATACTTCAAATCAGAACCGGAATGTTTGCTTGCGGAAACGCAAATTCTTTTTGATTCATGTAAAGAATGTGAAAATCTCTATGACATCTCAAAAGTGGCATTCAGATTGAAAGATGTCTTACCAATTGCATACAAATTAATATGTTACGTCTTGACTGCGCCAGTTACTTCAGCTTCATGTGAACGGTCGTTTAGTAAATTAAAAATAGTAGCCAACCATTTACGTACAACGATGGGAGATGATCGATTAAATTCCATGTTGCTACTTTCTTCATCGAAAGATAAAGTTGACCAAATTGATCTTCATGAAGTTGTCAAACAATGGTCCCTCTTGAAACACCGCAGGGTGAAAATTTGAGTTGACTTCGTATTTAATCATTGATCTGATTGTAATTTTCGCGTTCCGTGTTTCCTTCATGTTGAGCTGATTATTAATTGAACAGTAATTGCTATTGCTTGTTAATAAAACTCTCGAAAATCAGATTTTGTCTTTTCTATCCTTCGCTATCCTAATTGTACATAGTCCACGTTACCCACATTTTCCGACCTTTCTAAATAAGTAATGTGATTATGAACAAATTTATACTCGGCAAATTTTTATCATAAGTCGGCATTTTCATGGTCCTCACCCCCCCTCCCCCATTCTTGGTACCATCGCGACGCCCCAGCATTCACCCTCAACAATAAACTAAATGTTCAACATTGCCGGTATTGGAGTCAAAAAAATGAACATCGTCTTGTTCAAACTCGGACGCAATATCCACAAAAAATAAATGTTTGGGAGGGAATTGTAGGACATCACATTATTGGACCATGTTTTATGGAAGGCAACCTTACAGCAGTAACCTCTTTGGACTTACTACAAAATCGAATTAAACCCGCACTAGAAGAAGTTGTACGCGAAAATCAGGACATCTGGTTACAAATGGATGGTTGTCCTGTCCATAATTCTTCTTTCTTGCAAAATATTTTTAACGGAAATACGACATCTAATCTTTTGGCCAGCCACCAGGTCTCCTGACCTTTCGCCAAACGACTTCTTTCTGTGTGGTCACTTAAAAATTTTATTTATAAAGATGTAAAATTTGAAAATCTAGACCAGCTAAAAAATATATTTTGTTAGAATGTGACAGAATTTCTCAATATCAAATCAAATCAAATCAAATCGTTTATTTTCCCAAAAGACAATATAATATAATAATTGTAGGGGAATAGTCAAGAAGAGCTAAACCTAAGATTTACAAGCAAACAGAGTAAAATTAATAAAAAAGATACGACATATATCTATGTAGAAACACTTAACACACATTTGACACTTTTATGACACACGACTCATCTATGCTATAAAAGCACTCTACAATTAGATAAGTCTTTAGCTTATTTTTAAAATTCATAAGACTAGGAGAACTTCTTATATCCTCAGGCAAGTGATTAAATATCCTAACACCAAGATTACGAGGAGAATTATATGATATAATACCTCTAGCATTTGGGATGCAAAAGTTATGTCTATTCCTTGTTGCGAAACCCTGAATGTCCTTATTCTGAGTAAAATCACTTTTATTACAATATATAAATATAGCTAATTCTAGTATATGCAAACAATGAAGAGGCAATATCTTAAATTTTCTAAAAATGTTTCGGCAACTATGCCGACCAGGAACACCTGCTATACATCTTAAAATTCTTTTTTGTTTAATAAAAACATTTTTACTTAGTGTAGAAACACCCCAAAATGCTAGCCCATAATATCTTAGGTGTGATTCAACATAAGCATAGTATAACATCACCAAATGATCTTTGTCCAAAATAGATCTTAAATTTATCAGCAGATAATATGATGAATTTAGTTTAGCCGCAACATGCTCACAATGATCCCTCCAGTTTAAACATTCATCCAGACATATACCGAGAGACCTGATGTTACGAGTTTGGCATAAGGATTTATTATCGATACGAAGATCTATGTTTTTTACCTGTTCTTGTCTACTGTGGAACCTGACAAACCGTGTCTTGTCAACGTCCAAAAACATATGATTATGTCCGAACCAACTTGAGAGGTCAAGAAGCGCATTATTAGATGTTTGTTCGGGAATATTTGAGAACTTAATCGAAATAAGAAAAGAAACGTCATCAGCAAAAACTGTACGATGTGCCTCCGGACCTACATGATCTATATAATTTTAATACAATAAAAACAACACAGGACCTAAAACAGAGCCCTGTGGAACCCCTACATTAATATCCACAGTTGACGAATTTATCACCCTCCTCGACTGTCCATTGAAGTTATTAACACTAACATATTGTGTGCGGTTTTCAACAAATGAATGGACCCAGTCATAAGGCTTTCCATCTATGCCATATTTCTTCATTTTTTGATGAAGAACATTATGGTTGACACAATCAAAAGCTCTGCTGAGATTACAAAAGATCTAGTTAACTCCGTATAAAAGGCATGCATTGCTGTGGTTGTCGACTTTTTATTCAGAAAGCCATGTTGGTTTTTAGATATAATGTTGAATTCATTTAAATATGGGACCAGCCGGTCCAAAAAACAATATTCAAACATCTTAAAAAAGACAGAGGTCAAAGTAATTGGTCGATAATTCTCTAAAGAGTTTTCATTACCTTTTTTATGGATAGGAATAATTTTACCCCTTTTCAGGGATGTTGGGAATTTTCCAGTACAAAAAGAAAGGTTAACCAAGAACACAAATGGCTTAGTAATATCCTGGACAATCTTTTTAATTAAAAAAGCGGGAATAACATCTGGTCCTGCTGATGGCTTATTTTTAATTTTATTATTTTTAGGATTGCAATAAATTCGTCAGCCATAAATGGACAAAGCAGCAGTTTATTTTTGTTTACATTACTAGCATTATTGATAGTTTTTTCAGTATTCTGATTTACAATCTGTTTTATAGTATTTAAAGGAGCATCCCTGAAAAAAACAGTTAAACGTTTCAGCAACAATTGATGGACACTCAACACATTTGTTATCATCATTCAATTGTAAAGCAATATTTTTATATTTTTTATTCTTTTTCGTCTGATGGTTAATAATAGTCCAAGCGCACCTCGTAGGATTATCAGCCCGATTAATTTTATTTTGATAGAATGCCCTGTTAGTGGCACTAACAAGTTGTCTATGCTCTCTTTTTGCCCTTTTATAATATTCATTTAGTTCCGGGTATTGTTTAGATAATACAAACAAGTCTTTAAGTGAAGCACTAGATAATTTAACTTCATAATTAATCCATTTTTTTGTTTGTGTACAAACATGTTTTTTTAGCAAAGGAAAATGAACGTTAAAATGATAATAGAATGTCTCGAAAAAATAGGAAAAAGCACTATCCATATCCTGAATAGCATATAGGTTAGTCCAATCTTCCAATTGTAGTGGAAATTTAAAGTTTTCAATTGAGGATGACTTGAATGATCTAGACATAATTGTATAGTTATTAATTTGGTCACTTACAAGCGATAATTCGGCAAATACCGTTCTATGATCAGACACAGGTCGCCACATTACAGGACTGATCGAAATCTATAATATTTGTAAAGATATGATCAAGAGTTGTTGCCGTGGTATTAGTCACTCTTTTAGGCCATTTGACAATATCACCAAGACTAAAACCCCGAAATACATCGAGTAGTTCTCCATAATCACTGGATAACATATAAGAGTCGCAATTAAAATCACCACATATTACAATTTTACAATATGGTTTATACACAAACTCTAGAACCTGGTGCATTTTTTCAATAAATAATTAAAGGCTACTGGATGGCGATCTGTATACCGACAGTCTATATCAACTCAGTAATGTTAGAATAGTAGATTCTGTAACGAGGTTGGAATGAAAATTCGATCCGAGTGGAAGATTCCGAACGCGAGCGTAGCGAGCGTGAGGAACCACCAGTATCGAATTTTCATTCTAACCGAGTAGCAGACTATATTTTCTCCACGACCAAATACTACGAATAAAAACAAATAAAATCTGTACAAAGCAATTAAGTTATTTATTCGCAATATTCGTAATTTCAGGTGGAGTATTAGCCAGTTCCATATCTGATTGGTCCGATTTTTCACTCATTTTTTGACTTGCACTAAGATTTGTCTGAAAATAATTATTACAACGCGGCCATTTTTATCTGACACTGACAGTTTCAAAATTCATGGCAACATATGTCGTTTAGATCAATTACAGAATATTCATTCCGTATCTTGTTATGGAATGAAAATACACGCAAAACGCATAAGAAGCAAGTGTTTCAGAATAAATATTCCAACTTAACGATTTACACCAGAATATTGAATTTACTCTTGAGATCGAAAATAATGGGCAATTACCTTTTTTAGATTTACTGTTGATAAGAAATAACAACAGAATTAACTTTGAAGTCTATAGAAAACCAACTTTTACAAATAACATTATTCAGTACGATTCAAATTCTCCCTTTTCTCATAAGTTTGCCACCTTCAATTCTCTTTTCTACCGACTTTTCAAGCTACCTTTGTCTAGAGATGCGTTCACTAAGGAATTTAATGTAATAAAACTGATTGCCAGAAATAATGGATACCCTTTGAGATTAATCAATAAACTTTATTATAAGTTTGTAAACAAATATAAAATAACCTATAACATCATACATGCTAATACACAGGAAAACAAAAATTATAGAGCTCTAACTTATTTCGGCAACATTTCCTCACAACTAGCAAAATTTTTTAAACCTCACAACATCGCAGTAGTATTCAGGACCAGTGACACTCTTAAGCGACATTTAATCAACACTAAAGATAAAGTAGGCCCTCTTTCAAAATCAGGAGTTTATTCGCTACATTGTGGGGATTGTCCGGCGGTGTATGTTGGACAATCGGGCAGGAGAATCGCCAGAAAAGTTCATGAACATCTCAGCTTATTTAATAAATACCAGAACACTGATATAACCAACACTAAGTCTGCTTTTGCTAACCATCTACTTGAATCAAAACACCAGTTCTCGCCATCTGAAAATGTTAATGTTTTGCTTGAATGTCACAAAAGTAAAAAACTAAATCTATTAGAAAAACTTGAGATAACGAAAGCTAAAAAGAGCCCTATCCTTACCTGCGTTAATGAGGTCTTTAATTTCGAGCCTTATTTTATTTTTAACAACTTGAATAACTAAGACGGGCTGCTGTGACCAACATTTAACCTATAAATTTTCCCCGGTCCGCCAAATTCTTTTGATTGACAACATTGATGTTTTTGATGCCGGTACTTTGGTACGCTCGTACTTTGTGTCGATGGCTGTTACATTTTGGGCTGAGTTTGCTCTCTAGGTGACTGCATCTTCCCCCCGTTCAATATACCTTGGACTTGTTTGACGAACCTTATACTTTTAGTTTTTTGTTATACCGTTTTTGTTTATATACAATTCTTAGTTTAAGTTCTGACTGTCATGTAGTGATGTAATTGTTACGTTTATCTATTTTTTTTTGTTTTATATTTTGACATTTTTATTCTTTTTGAAAAATTTTTTAAATGTTTTTCAGGTGGGTTTACTAGTAGATTTGTTTACTTTAATGCGTGATTATTGACTTCTTTTTAGGTCTGATGATGCCTTATAGGCGAAACATGTAAGCAATTAGTTGTTTTAAATATTAAATTTATTGAGACCGGGACTTTGTGTTGGTTCTTTTGCTTCAATATTATATTCATGTCTCTTAGAGAAATATGGACACTTTTTTTTTTTATTTCAAGAGCGAGAATTTTTACATTCTATTATCAAAAATGATTTTGGAATTATTGCATTCAGTAATGGTTGTGCAGAAATGAATTTTATGATCGGTTAGGATATTGTTTAGCTGCTAATAATGGAGGGTTGTTTGAATATTTAATTAATGAATGTTTTTGCGAAAATCTATAGTCTTAGGTATGTTATGATAAATTAATGGCTTAGAAGAAAAACATAATGGTGTCTTTTAGTTTGTATATGTGATTGCCGGATTGGTGGAACGAAAATGTGTTTTTAATGTGAAATATTCTTTATTTGTTATGTCCAGCTTTGCATCAATTTTTGACAATTGCGTCATAAAAATTATTTGCTGGTGCTTGCTCTATTACCTAAACTATGAAAGTTTCGTAATTTGGTAATCACATTTAATTAAATAAATTAGGATTGGCTTATTAAAATGTATTCAAACTCGGCACATGAGCTTATTATATCGGCCTCTTCAAATAACTACAATACAACATTTCTCTAAAGTGTACCTGGTAGCCATCTCAAAATTTACACGGGGTTTCCTATGCATCTCCCGGTACCTATAAATATTGTTTGAAATATTAAAACATTTCAATGTTTGACTAGCTGCATAGCTTTTCAGCCCAATGCCAACAAAAAAAAGCTGATCGATGAAGTCATACATTTCTTAGCAACAAATTAAACCCCAGATGATGATAAATGACTCGATAGTTTTTCTTGAGAAGAAATCGTGAGAATTTTGTTCAGGAAATACCTTCCAATTAAATTAAATTTTTGTATTTTTTGCAGTTTAATCAGAAATATCTTGTGGTTTCTATTAGTTCGGGAATCATCATGAAATAGCTTGTATAATAATTATGTTAAGGTAACACAATTAAAATTATAAAATTCTAGAAAGAATGAGTTATCTACTAATCATTTAAATGCAAGTATATAATTTAAAAATAATAATATGGGGGTCTGGTATGGCCTAACATAAGTATTTGTTCCCAGACTAGTCATTATGATGACTTAATAACTAGAAAAATACAGCGTGAGACACGCATCAAATTCTAGGAGTGTACAAAAAAAAAGGTTGCGATCCAATTTTAATTTCTTTTAAAAGTACAACGTTTTGAAAATATGAAAAAGTTCTTAATTTTCAATTTTTTGGTATGCCGTTGTTAAAGTTTCAATTATTAATAGAAAAGTTTCTGGGATTAACAAAAGCGCATATTTTAAAAATATTTTTGGATATAGAGGATGCGCCAAAAAAGCGACGAATCATGAGAGCAATTTTTAAAGTTGAAGAAATAGATCATACTTGCAGTGGAGAAGTATAATGTAAATATAACAATCCAGTCTTCCTCCACAGTTTAATATGAAAACTATTTTTTTAGTTTCCTACATGTTTCGAACGTCTAAACGTTCATCCTGAGGGGATACTAGAAAGGATAGTACATTGTTAGAAAAAAAACAATAAAGGAAACATCAAAGGTAAAGTGAGTGAGAGAGTGAGACTTAACGAATATCAAGTTGATTAAAAAATACCAAGATGTCTCAAATTAATGAGTACAACTTTTAAAAGTTAGGAAAAAAATTGAAGATGAAGTGTAACAAGTAGTCATATGATTTATGTTAACATGCTGGTTATATAAAGATTTCAGTCAAAGTGAAACCTTTTTTTTATAAAATTTGTAGGTGTGGCAAATTATTATCATTTAATGAATAAGAAGAGAAGCATATTTAAATTAATATTAAAAGTGAAGCTTGGAAATAATGTAAAATTTATGAAAATTAATATTAAAAAAAAAAACATTATTGGAAGAGAACAAAATTTTTGCAGAATTTTTAAATTATAGAAAATTCAAATTTAAGCTCAAGTCAAGGCATTTTAAAGTTCAAATTTTAAATTTTCAATTCTATGTAATGGTTGGATTAAGATATGGGGCTACGCCCCGTATTAGATGTAAGTTTAACATGACTATATAGAGGAAAAAAATAGTGGGTGGTTATAAAAAGAGAAGCTCTAAAAAATATAACCTGTGCTGACACAACCCTTTTCCTCACTTTTATAAGTTGTACTCATTAATTTGAGACATTTTTGTATTATTCAATCAACTTGATGTTGGGTAAGTCCCACTTAAACTTTCATGTTTCCTTTACTGGTATTTTTCTAACAATGTACTATCCTTTCTAGTATCCCCTAAGAATGAACGTTAGAAACATGTATGGAACTAAAAAAAAAATAATTTTCATATTTAACTGTGGAGAAAGACTGGATTGTTTTATTTATTATATTATTTATACGACGTTGCCAGATTATTCAATTTTTCCTAAAATCTAGACGGAAAACATCATATCGAAAAAATATTTTTAAAATATTACTAATGTGAGCAAGAAAATAAAATTTTATGTATTCATAAACCTTATAGCTACCTCCAAATATTCTGTTAAAACACAACAGCGATACAGGGTGTTTTTTAAATCGATGCAAATGTAGCAATCTGTAAATAAATATTTTGGTTATCTATCGGTTTAGATTTAGCGTGCCACGCTTTATTCTTAGTATCATCTGATTTGATACAAATTACTTTTTATTTGGAATTAATCACTAAATACAAAATTCAAGCAAATATTTATTTCCTTAACACTAACCTAACTTAAATAAGCCGTTTCAATGACTTAAGGTAAATAGGTTAAAAGTTAAGTTAACAAAATGTTTATTTGATTGATATTTATATATATTTTATCAAGCATAATATATTTATTTTACTTTTGTTTTACATGTATTTGCCGTAACAACAACGTTATTTAATTAAACAATTTAAGTGATTTGATTTAAATAAACCGGTAATTTCCATCAAAGTGATTTTTTTTTTATTCAAGTACATAATTGTTTAACTTGTCTTTTATATTTATGTAGACCAAGTATAAGTTTATTTGGTTTAAATACCTTTTTTTAATTTTCAATAGATTAGAATGTTCATTCAAATCAGTTCTTATTTTATCCAAGTACGTGTTTATACAGACGTCACATAAAAATAAGAAATATTGAAATGTTGCTGTTGAATATGGTTTAATCCAGTACCTATACCATAACAATCACAAGCCTTATCAAATTGTTTATAGTGTTCAAATATTAAGGCAAACCAATAGAAAAAACACATTTTTGCCGAAAATATAGGTTATGACAAATTACGCGCACGCGCACAACGATTTTTACATAAAAATAACATAAAATTTAATAGATAACCATCTCTTATTTTATTTCTTATTTTTATGTTATGTTATGTGTTTCTATAAACGTCTTATGGCAGATCTGTAGATTCAACTCTTATTTTATTTTTATGTTATGTTATCTTGCTGTATAAACCCACCATTAGTTGTTGTTCCCCTTAAAATATACGTCAATAAAACATTATAGAGAAGTTAATAACTTTGATAAAAAATTAAATAAAGGCAAATTTGCAAATATTAGGTACAATAATTATTAATATTATATTAATTATATTATATTTTTTACGTTAGGAGGTTTGATAGATATTGAATTATGGTGAAAATTGAGAAAAACTGTCTTACTTGTAACCTAGGTAGTCATAATTTATAAATACCTGGCTACATTTTTCTAAAAAGATTTTGTGTTCGAAATTTCAAATTAGGTATTACAAGTATCTTTTCTTTGCCTCTTATCTTACTTTTTTAACTCGTTTTGTGCGTAACTAAAATATTCAAATATAGTTTCCTACGTTGAAAAGTATCTAACATATGGGATATACCCCTCGATATACCCCAATCTTCTAAATTATTATTCATATTACGTTTATCCCCATATCTTCGTTTTAATTTTTGATGGAACCACTAACTTCTGTGCCACTAACAAAGAAGATTTCACTCTCACTCATAAATTTCTACCAGACAAAATCTAACACCAATAACCAAAAACGCGATGATGATTTATCAGGCCACTTTTGTAAAACCAATCAAATTACTCAAAGCACAAAGTAGGCGACAGGAGTTCATTTAAATACTTAATTATTAGTTCGGATTTTGGATGACCAAATTGTTTGAAAAGTTCGGCAATGAATGATTTAAATAAAAGTTATATTTAAATTTAAATTTAGTTCTTAACTTCAAATGTACTTCGATTAAATAATTAGTTATTTGTAGATATTTGGTTGTTTTATATTAAGGATTTAATGTAAATACATAATTATTTAGTTTAAATGACCAAGACATTTAAATAGTTCTCTATTGGGTGATTTAACTAGCGATTAACGGGATTTAGTTCCTAAATAAAATCTAGTTCGATTAAATAATTAGTTATTTAGATTTTCTTATTTTAGTGTTTTTTTGGTAAGATATTTGTTTGAAGGATTCTATGATTTGACACAAACCCACCAACAGTCAAATAATTTTGCAAATAAAACGAAATACTCTCATTTATTTCAGTTAAATAAAACTTAGTTAATTAAAATCACATTTATTTATTACAAATAATTATTCACCAAATAAATCAGATTATTTGATTAAGGAAGCACAGTTTTATCAGTGTAGATATAATGCGAGATGAACTAATGGAAATGTTAGAGGATCTAAATAATATTTATTACTAGCAAGATGACGCTCCGAGTCACAATTCTCATATTGTGAGAGAATATTTAGAAACCACATTTCCCGATAAATGGATTGGTACCAATGGACCTGTCAGGTGGCCTCCAAGATCACCTGATCTTTCTGTGTTGGATTTTTTCTTATTAGGAGTGTACCGGGTCCGCCAACGAAGCGGGCATGGAAGATTACATCCTTATCGAAGAACTTATCAAAAATACTGAAACAACATGAGGTCTTGGCATATTTTAAAATAATTTTACATTATATCCAAAAAAGTGAGGCGAACAAAACTTGTATTTTTTTAAATGGAACACCCTATATCTTACACTATTTTTGGATTCTACATGAAATAGCAATTATTTCTGAATAAATTTCTGAGATTTTGACTTTTGAAAAATTACATATTTGAACTTGCTTCTAGCTTTTACAGTAGAGCAAAACAGCTTACATGTCCCTATCTTAGTGTTTTATTATCTCCCCAAAAATGTAAACTTTTTTAAACCGGATATAACTCGAAAGCCGAAAATATGGTTCTTCCGGTTTAACCAGAAATTTATATTTTTAGGAAGATAATAATATGGAAGTAAGATAGGGACATGTGAACGGTTTTGCTCTGAGTATTTATACCGTTAAAAAGTTAAAAGTTGTTAAAGTTTAAAAATGCCATTTTTCAAAAGTCGATATCTCGGAAACTATTATATTTAGATTTATAGTGCGCTTATTAAAAAATATTTGCTATTTTATGTAGAATTCAAAAATAGTGTAAGATATAGGGTGTCCCATTTAAAAAAATACAAGTTTTGTTCGCCTCACTTTTTTGAGTATAATGTAAATATTTTTTTAAATATGCCACTTTTAATTCCAGACCACATGCTGTTTCAGTATTTTGATAAGGATGTAATCTTCCGTCCCCGCTTCGTTGGCAGACCCGGTATAGAAAATCAGTCATATAAGAGACAATACCACAATACTGATCAACTTCGAGAAGCTACCCATCAAACCTTTAGGCTTTTGCAGGGAACGCCAATTATTTTATTAAATGCATTGCGAAGAATCGAAACCGTGTGGCGAAAGTGTTTAAAACACTATGGAGCCCAATTCGAGTAATTTTTGTAATTTATTAAAATAATTTATTTGTTTTATTATCGGTTTAAAGTTATGCAATAATATAAAGTTGTATAATAAAAATATTGTTGTTAACTTTGTTTTCTATTTGCGGGCATAGCCTTCGATACGAAAAATGATTAATTTTATAAAAATGTTAAAATTATTCCCTTTTCAACGAAATAAATATAAACTATTATATATTTTTGAAAAGCTTTTAAAAAGGGGGATAAGGCAAAAACATAATATATAGGGTGTCCTATTTAAAAAAAAAAACATAAGTTTGGGTCATAACTCAAAAACAAAACTTTTTAGAAAAAAAAACTAATAACGGCACTGAATTGTACATAAAAAACTCTATAATAACCCATTTTTACCTCATTGATAAGTTATCAAATAATCGAGATACAGGGGAGCGTCAGAAATGACAAATTTTTAAAATCTGTCAGAAACTGAGAGGGCTATGAAAATTTCGTTTATGTCAATGAGAGTTTCATAAAATAATACAACAGCAAGCCGCAAACTCCATCTTTCTATCTATTATAATAAGGGACTTGGTATATAAAAACACACGAAAACTGGACACCCTGTACAGGGTGTTTTTTTTTTCGTTGATATTATAGGGTATAGGGTAAACGGTAAGAGATACAAAGAAACTAAGATATGTGTCCCGTTTTTTTTTAGGTGTTTAGTTTAATGGCGCAATTAGATCTACGCTAACTAGATTGGTTTAGAAGATTCAGGGTGACTCGGTTATTTATGGAGATAAAAAGAAACTTCAATACGAAAGTTTTATAACTTTTTACGTAGAATCCAGTGGCGTATTTAAAAAAAAATATAGATGTGTTAATTTTTGAGATATTACCAAAACTACAAGTTTCTTAAATGGGACACTCTGTATCTGGGTGTCTCAAAAAATTAAAATTTTTCTTGCGATTGCAACAATATGTAACACTTAATATTTTGCTTTGTTCTAAATACTTTTAGTTGGCCATGGATTGAATCTTTTAAGCGTAATTGTTTGATCACATTGTCAGTATTGGTTTTGACACTTGTTGTTAACGAAATATTTTCGATTATATTTAAAAAAAAAAAAGGAGTCCAAAATGAATATTTTTCAAAACTATGAAAAATTAAACATGTTTGATTGCTACATTGAGAGTAATAAAAATAAAGACGCAGCTTTAGACCTATATTTTGAGCGTTATACGGAACAACGACAGCAAGAAAAACAAATATTTTAAAGATTATATCACAATTTAAGTAAGTATGGATTATTTGGAAAACCAGAAGTAAGATTTACAATAAGGAAAATAGAGAAAGAAATAAAATTAATACATTAGCTTGTGTTGCTGCTGATCCGACGGTATCTAGCCGTAATATTGAATAAGATATTGGCTCAAGTAAATTCAAAGTTTTAAAAACGTTAAGAAAGCATTAGTAGTATCAACCGTATAAAATAAGAAAGATTCATAACTTACATCCTGGAGACGAGGAGCGGCATTTAGAATTTCGTCATTGATATTTGCAATAGATTAACCGGAATCCCAATTTTTTTCAAAATATAATATGGACTAACGAGACTTTTATATCTAGCGAAGGAATTTTTAATCGACATAACAATCGATATTGGTCAAATATAAATCCTCATTAGACGGTCGCCAGGGTACAACAAGGACGGTTCGGGTTCCATGTATGGGTGGCGCTATATCAAAACTGGGTCCTTAATTACAGGATTTTAAGTGAAAATTTGAATGAAGAAGGATACATCCAAATTTTGGAAATCGAGTTGGATAACATGCCATTAGCTGCAAGAAATAATGTTTATTTACAACAAGATGGTGTTCCAGCATTTAATAGCCATATGGTAAGGCACTTACTAACTGACAATTTTGGCGAAAATTGGCCTGGTACATATGGGCGAAACAGATAGCCTCCGCGTTTCCCCGAGCTGACACCACTCGACTTTTATTTTTGAGGATTTATCAAAAATGAAATATATAAAACCCGAAGTAATACTATAGAAGAACTTAGAGCAAATTTTATTAATTGCATTGGAAGAATGCCAAATATTCACATTTATAACGCCACTCGTTCAGTTACATGCCGAGTCCAAAAATGCATCGAGCAGAAGGGAAGACAATTTGAGCACATTTCGTGATTAGGCACCTATGCTAATTGTGATATATTAGTATATGAGAAAATTGTTGAGTTGTTATTATAAATTTTTGTTTTTTGTAGTTGTTGTTGTTTTAGTTTATCAATGTTGTAATATTCCTGTTAACTGAGTTTTTAATATACCTATTATAAAATAAAAGAATAATGATTGAATCCATAGCAAACTACAAAAAAATTTTGTTTTTTGGTATTTTAGCTATTTAAAACAAAGCAAAATATTAAGTGTTAAATATTGTTGCAATAGAAAGAAAAAATTCAATTTTTTGAGATACCTACCCAGATTCAGGGTGTCCCGTTTAAGAAAATGCTAGTTTCAATAATACCTCAAAAATTAACACATCTAAATTTTTTTTTAATACGTCACTGGATTCTACGTAAAAATCACAAAACTTTCGTATTGAAAGTTTCTATTTATATCCATAAATAACCGAGTCATAAGAAAAAACGCAGATTTTGAGAATCACCCTGTATCTTCTAAACCAGTCTAGTTAGCGAAGATCTGATTGCGCCATTAAACTAAACACTTAAAAGGAGAATTAGACAAATATCTTAGTTTTTTTGTATCTCTTACCGTTTAGCCTATACCCTATAATATCAAAAAAAAAAACAGCATATACATTGTACATTTTCTCGAATACAACTTAAAAATATAAAACGTAGGGTCCTTGATATCTTATTATGGTCTAAACTTGTTTACTAATGATTGCCGAAATAGTCTAGCCTACATGATTTATTCAAAAACTAGTTTTACGTACTTACGCCTTTCCTAGCGACATAATAAAATTTTCATTCATTAAAAAGCTGCCTACAATAGTGCATTCTTCATTTTGTAAACTGTCGTAGAAGTTAAGAAGCTCTTGTAAAGAGTTATCTAAATGAAATCAGTAGTTAGTAAGTCAAAATGCCACAATAAACCAAAATGCTACAACGATTACGGCAGTTCGTAGCTCAGGAAAGTAGTCTGCATGCCCACACTTCAGATTTCGATCTTATTAAATTAAATCACTGTTCTGACAAACTTACGAACTGGTTAAAAAATATCGAATTTATTACAACGGTAATTTTCATGGATTTTGTGTGAAATTGTTGTTCACATTTTTAATACGACCATCTTTATTATTAAATTAATTCGAAATTCATTTAATTACCAAAAATTGTGGAAACTTCCTTATTGATAGATATTCCGATGTTCTCGGAATTATTGTTGATCTCATACCCATAATAAAGGATGTCCCAATATGTACGCACATTTCAAATATCGTGGCATTTTCGCTTTTGTCATAGGAGGCTTTTGAAAGTTTGATAACTTCATGTAACTTATTGCAATTAATAGCCATGGAACGCTACACGGTAGAACAGAGCGTTGTTATCGTGAAAACATATTATAAATGTGGAGAATGTTATGCGGAAACAGTTCGTAGAGTGCGAGCCGTTTTTGGAAGAAACAATGCACCAAAACATACGACAGTGCAAAGATTGATCAAGAAATTTAAGCAAAGTGGTTCAGTTGGAAACATAAAATCAACAGGGCGGCCTTGTACTGCTCGATCTATTGAAAATATTGCAGCAGTGTCGGAAAGTGTTGGTGAGAATCCAGGCACGTCGCGCGTCGATTCGCCGGCGCCGTCGGTCACAGCAAATGAGCATTACCATAAGCAGTATGCAGCGCATTCTTACAAAAGATTTGCGTTTGCATGCCTATAAAATTCAATTGACCCAAGAATTGAAGCCAGCAGATCATGGGTTGCGGCGTGAATTTGTAAGTTGGATTCTGGAAAACGAGGCAAATGACGGAGATTTTTCGAAGAAAATCCTGTTTAGTGATGAGGCACATTTTCAATTAATTGGATACGTCAATAAGCAGAATTGTCGAATTTGGAATAAAAGAGAATCCACGTGTTATTCACGAAAAACCAATACATCCTCTACGAGTCACCGTTTGGTGCGGGTTTTGGTTCGGTGGAATAATTGGGCCATACTTCTTTGAAGACGAGGCTGGAACTGCACTAACAGTGAATGGCGAACGTTATCGTGCAATGTTAGAAGAGTTTCTATGGGCTGAATTAGACCGAATTAATGTGGAAAACGGATGGTTTCAACAGGACGGAGCGACCTGCGCGTGAAACAATGGACTCGCTATGACTGAAATTTCCTGGTCGTGTCATATCTCGCAATGATGATCAGAATTGGCCACCACGATCCTGCGATATAACACCGTGCGACTTCTTTCTCTGGGGTTTTCTTAAATCTCGTGTTTATGCCAATAAACCAGCCGCAATTTCTGACTTGAAGAACGAAATTCGACGGGTCATTGATGAAATTCGTCCACAAATATGTGAAAATGTTATCAATAATTTCGTCAAAAGGGCAAGGGCATGCCAGCAAAGCCACGGTGGACATTTGTCGGATATTGTGTTTCACACTTAATCGTGATATGCATTCTCTCTTATCTCAGTAAAGTTTTGACATATTTCAAGAAATATACGTGTTTTGTTAACAAATAAAAATGTGCGTTCATTTTGGGACACCTTTTATTAGTAAATCTAAGACTTTTTTTGACGAATTAATCCTGAAATTTTAACCATTTGTAAAATACAGCAAACATTTATAGTGATAGGTTTCTCACCGCCAAAAGTTTTTTCCTTTAGTTTATACAATATGAAATGCAATTTTAAACTTTTTTAGATCTTTGTCAATTGAGTCAATAATTGATATTTCAATTTCTTTTAAGTGTAGGATAAATGAGCATAGCACTAATTTTAGCTTTTGCATTTTGTTGTTGATTTTAATGACTTAACAGATACAGAAAACTAATTTTTGGATATAATATGCATGTTAAGTCCAATCAGACGTACCTGACATATTTTTGATTGACATACCATATCACGGTAAGTCCCAAAATAAAACACACATTTTTTATTAAATAATGTATTCCTTAATTATTATTAGGAAAAAATATTAAACGACAATTTTGGTCTCTAATGATAAATTTTTTGTATCCGTCATCTTGGTTTTTTTTCCTATTCTAAATTGTCAGCCATGGAATATTTTTGATACGCCTTTGAAAAGTTTTTGTAAATTGCTATATTTTTGGCGGAAATTGGTTTGGGCCCGGTGGATATAGGAATGAAGTCATTCCGTCTGGTTCTTCGGCCAAAGTCGACTACTGAAAAATCTTTGCAGAAATCTGTTTTGTAATATAGAATTCCAGGGTTACTTTTTCAAATTTGCACATAAACTTTATGGGATATCAGAAAATCATTTCCGTTGGAATTTTTTTTCTTATGGATATAATATGCTGCATCTATCAAAAGGTGCTTAAATTCTTTAAAATCAGAGATTTCTATATTGACAACAATAAACTGTTTTTTCCCCACATAATCGGATAATTTGTTGCCAATTTCAGGGGATCATTATTTGAAACTGTGAAGATTTTTTTCTTTGGCGTTCTATCACAGAATGGATGGCATCGGCTTCTAAGCGTGTGTATCCTCTGGCTAAGAACTCGTGATTCACAACATTAATATTTTGCGTAATACGAAGGATAAAAAAATAGAGCAGTAACAGTGGATTAATCACATTTACGCCGCCATCAAATTTATCGTTTTACTTTTCAAGTCGCTTTGTAACCAGAACCAGGCCCGGCAAGCCTACCCTGTCATAAGAAAGAACTTAAAGATTTCAGGCATTAGAATAGGCAACCAAAGATACACCACTAATTATTTAGAGACTTCAAATAGGGCAAAGTCGGATTTGCCGGTAAATTTAATGTTTGTTCCAATTCGATCAAGAACCGTACCAGTACAGTCCCCGAATGGTCGCACAACTAATTTACCACTACAACAGTCGATTGCCGAGTCAAAATTATCTTGACAAGCTGGATATGATCGTTCGGTCATAGAATAAGTTCTGATTGAAACAAACCTTTAAAGTGAGGTTAATTAGCGGTAGTTTGTTATCTGTCTTGAAAAAAGAGGAGTGAATTAGTGTGAAATAAATCAGAGTGAGGGTTGTCGCTTAAATAACAAAACTATCGGTTTGGATTGTAGGTTTGTTTAGGATTAGGACCTCGGGTTAATATACATAATTAACCACAATTACAACATTATAATTATTTAATAATAAATAAAACACCAGTTCAGTTTTGATGTAAAGTCATAAAAGCTGTCATTTTAACATGCAAAAATGTCTTTAACTAAAAGTAAAAGAATTACAATTCTTATGATGAGAGGATATGGCGATAGGGTCAGGTCTTACGAAGAGGTTAAAAATCTATTTAATGACGCATTTCCAAACCGAACTCCAATTTCAAAAGCAACTGTGAAAAGATTCAAAGAAACTGGAAATTGTAGAGATAGGCGACGATCAGGACGACCAGCAGTAGTAGATGAAGAGAGAAGTTTAGAAATTTTACAACATGTTGTTGAAACCCCTGTTTCTCCATTGAGAAAAATTTATCAAGTAAGTGACGTCTGCTTCAAATCCGTCCATAATGTTTTAATAAAACATAAATATCACCCTTTCAAAATACATATAGTTTAAGAGTTACCAAAAGATGATTATGAGCGAAGAATTGAATTTTCTGATATTATGATGTCAAGGTTTGACCAAAATAACGAGTTTTTCTTATAGTATTTTCGGACGAAGCAACATTTATGTTAAGTGGTAAAGTCAATAGACACAACTGTACCTAGGTTTTGGGCAAATGAAAATCCCCAGTGGATGAGAGAAGGTCATACACAACGCCCTGGAAAATTGAATGTGTTGGCTGGATAACCACAAGATCGGTCCATTTTTTATTGTCAGAAATTTGACATCACAGTGCCTACTATACCAAATTATGCAAGCACATTCTTCCAACAGGACGGAGCTCCTTCCGATTTTAGTCGAAACGTGCGCTAATTTTTGAACAACACTTTTCCGAATAGGTGAATCGGTAGAGGGAGTACAATCGAGTGGCCACCTAGGTCCCCTGATTTGTCGCCTAACGACTATATACTTTTTATGGGGACATTTGAAGAACAGAGTTTATACCACAAAACCTCAAGATTTGGCCGATTTGCAGCGTCGAATTTCGGACGAATTTAAATTAATAACGCCAGGAATGATTTACCACACAATTGAAAAATTTTATTTTCAGTACAGGGAAAACAGTTTGATCATTTAATATAAAAAATGTATTTTTCTAAATTGTACTCGTTATTTTAAAAACTATTGATATTAGGAACAAAGTATGTTATACCAAAAGTGTAACAAATCTAGATTAAAAACTATAAATGAAAAAATATACGGAGTGTTATATATAAAAATATAAAATTCGTTCGAATTCCAGACAAACTAAAAAGCTCGCAACAACGCCAATATCGTCATTCGGTGCGTCAGATCCTCTTACACAACTCTACCAAATTTGGTTTAAATCGGCCAATAAATTGTGATGTTATTAAGCCGTCTCCAGACTTTATACACACACTGTATAAGCACGCACCACGCAATGGTATGAAATGCATATTTAATATATTTTAAGTTTAAAATGTGGATTTTCATCTTCTTTTTCATTCAATGAACAAAATAAAAAAACAATGGTCGTGTCCGACGACCCCTAAAATATTAAATTTAATAAACACTGGAGGCAAGGAGAGTAATAGATAATTTTGAGAAAATTGGTATTAAAAATATGTATGGCGGACCGGAAGTGAAACCAAAATTAAAATGTTTTGTTGGCAATAATATGCATTTTATTTTCAAATCAAAAAGGAAATTATTAAAATGCATGGTGCGGCTGTACGACAATTTAAAGGAATTTAATTTATTTGATAAACGAACCATTTTTCCTACACTTAAGCGCAAAGTACAGTTTTGCGTTTCCAAAAGAAAGTACAAAGTCCGCTACGCGTCGCGAGTCAAACTTCAGTGTATCACTTTGCGCTCTTAATACACAAATAACCATTTATACGACTTAACAACGACAACGAAGTTGTTCAGATACCAGTTATTCTGTTTTGAGCCGATATCAAAATTTTTAGCAAAGAATTTATTATGAAATTCTTGACACAATTACGGTGCAAATGAAAACACCCCTTGCTAATTTCGAAAAACTAATTTTTTTCAATATTTTCAATAGAAGCAGATTTAAAAAATTTTCCAAAGATTTTCTTAAGAAGGTATTTGTTGGAAAATCTATTCTCAATGCTATCAATCATTTTTTAACATAGGGATTTATGCTTGATGCAAAACAAGAACCGATGCACGTCATCAATCAGCTTATAATTGTAGATCCGTAAGAAAACACGAGGAAATTAAATTCGGACAAGAAGTATTAAAACTTAATGCGATAATGAATTTACAACAAACTTAAAGTATTCTTCTTTGATACGAACCCACTTATAGCAAATATTTTGTTTATTTGAGCTTGTAAAAATTAATATAATTTGAATTTTATTGGCTGATAGTTGGCAACACAACTGTAAACGGTGCGGTGGTACCAGCTTGTTCGTTGGCTTGCAAAACTAACCTTAATTGTTCGTGGTTCCGTGTTGCTGTGTGTCTATTATTCAACAAAAACTTAAAATCTTTTTATAAATAGCATTAAAAAACTGTTTATTAAGAGAAACAAAAGTGCACATACATATCTCTGTCGATTACGTTGTTTACTATTTGTTAAAAATGCCGAAGCATTTAAATAGTCAATGCAAAGAGCTAATAGCTTCTCTAAGAAGAAGCTATTTTCAGGAAAAACTTAACAATGGCCTATTGTAACCCTTGACAGCAGTACAGGGAAGTAAATTTATAGAGTATGTTAGGGTCTAGATATTTTATTTCTACTTTACTAATTTTTAGCGTGTAGCAGCTGCCCGAAATTTGAATATCTCCACTGTAAGCGCAATTTCAACAACAGTTAAGGAAAATAAATTATTAGAATCACCTTATAACAACCGTTCAAATTCAAAGAGAGTTGTAAATATGTGAAGATTGGATATAAGTTCAAAGTTCTATCCGAGACACAAGTAAGTTGTATTATTTAAAAACTATAATATTTTACATCGGTTATTCATAAGCTGTTACTACGGACTGTCAGATCACTCCTTTCAGAGCTTTGAGCTTCCCCTAGAGGATTTAACCAAGGACTCCCCGTATATCTGTCGTTCTTTTTCACTTAAAAACAAAAATAATTTTATGAATTGTCTAAAAACAGAAGACTGGAATGCTGTCTATAACACAGGAAACAATATTGACGACAAGTACTCTAGTTTCATTTCTATATTAGATTATTATTTTAATGTAGCTTTTAAGCTTGTTTCAAAAAATAAAACAAACTATTTTAACAATAAGAAGTGGTTGACTAAGGGTTTAAAAACATCATCCAAGAATCTTAAAGACTTGCATCGTCAGGTGAGACTGGGTTTAGTAACTACCGAGTATTACAAAAAATATAAATCTATTTATAGACGTCTATTAAGACTTGCAAAAAAAAAAATATTACGATAACAAGGTCCTTTATTCTAAAGATAAATCCAAAACAGTTTGGAGCTTAATTAATTCAACCATTAAAAATCAAACAAACCAGCCGGTTTCCTCGATTATTTCAAATAATATAGAATTCACAAATCCAATTGACATCGCGAACGAATTTAATTCATATTTTACTGATATACCTAAACAACTTCACAATAAACTTAATAAATCTGACATATCACCTACTTCTACCACGCCAGATCATTTAAATAAATCCATTTATTTATTCAAAGTGTCTCAAAACGAAATTATTAATGCTATAAATAACCGTAAAAATTCAAATTCCAGTGGACCAGATGATATTCCTACTTCTTTAATAAAACTTTGTGCTCAGGAGTTGTGTAAGCCATTGTCTTACCTTATAAACATTTGCTTTTCAGAAAGTTCCTTTCCAAATCTCCTTAAAATCTCAAAGGTGTTATGCTTGTTTAAGAAGGGAAATCGTTGCGAAATGGGCAACTATCGCCCCATTTCGCTCCTCTCTGTATTCTCAAAAATTTTTGCATCACCTAAATGTCTTTTAACTCTTTTGAGGAGTCATAACTTTTTTATTCGTGCCTGTATCATATTTTTAAGCAAAAAAAAAAACTATCGCCCCATTTCGCTCCTCTCTGTATTCTCAAAAATTTTTGAAAAAATTATATTCAAACGTATTGTATCTTTCTTGGAGTCAAACCATGTAATATCTGAATCCCAACATGGCTTCCGCAGTGGCAAATCTACAATTTCGGCTCTTTCTTTAATTTTAGATAAAGTTTATAAGCACGTGGATGAGGGAAATAAAGTGGTCGCTCTGTTTGTGGATCTAACAAGGGCCTTTGACTGTGTTGATCATGATCGGTTGCTGAAAAAAATTCAGGCTTACGGTATTCGTGGTAATTGTAATTCTCTGCTTAAATCTTATTTAAACAATCGAAAACAATACGTCTTGTTTGGAAGTCACCAGTCTGCACAGTTACGGGTTGAGGTTGGTGTCCCTCAAGGCAGTGTGATTGGGCCTTTGTTATTTCTGCTTTACACAAATGACATCTCTAACTTTTTGACAACTTACCATTGTGAATTTGCCGACGATATAACTTTACTTTCTTGCAACGCCAATGAATCATCGGTAGTAAATAATATTGGACAAAATCTGGATATTCTCCAAATTTACTTTTCTTCAAACAAACTTACCCTCAATCAAAAAAAGACATTTTCTTTGCAGTTTCATCCATATGGTGCACATTACATAAAAAGTAATTTATTAAAATTAAACGGTGAATCAATTGCGCAAGTTACTTCATTTAAACTCTTAGGCATCCATATAGATATGTCTCTGAATTTCAAGGAACATGTTAATTACCTCTGCAAAAGATGTGCTAGCAATTGTTACGCTCTACATCGTCTCAAACAAATTTTGAGCAAGGAGGTTGTAAAAATTTACTATTATTCAAATTTCGAATCTATCATTCGATATGGCGTTATTCTCTGGGGAGGTTCATCTGCTGCCCATAGGGTATTTTTGATGCAAAAAAGAGCACTCAGGTGTCTGTTTGGTCTTGGATTTAAGCAATCATGCAAACAAGTTTTTGTAAGCGAATCTATACTGACATTGCCGAGTCTCTATATTCTTGAAATCGTGAAGTTTGTTAAGTCAAATTATAATAAGTTTACATCATTAAATGCTTTCCATAACTACAATACGAGATTTGGCAATGACCTTCAGTATGATCAACATAGATTGGAATTATACAGACAAAATCCCTTTTACATGGGCGCTGTGATTTTTAACAAAATTCCTGTTACCATTAGAAATGCAAGTGCTAATCTTGTGATCAATAAGCTTAAAACCATATTACTAAAAAATGCATTTTATTCAATTGGAGAATTTCTAAACTATGAAAATTTTTAGCTACATTGTAATAATTGTATTTGTATTTTCTACCTTAGGAATAAGTTAATGACCTGTCCTATATCCGTTTTTTATGATCCTTGGATTAATAAAATTCATTTCATTTCATTTCATTTCATATTTAGAACATCATGTAACTTTGACAACTTTAAGTTAGAAATTAAAACACAGAGAACTGTTCGATGGTTGTCTTAACTCTTTAAAAAGCCTCTTCAAGAAAATAGGCTTCGGGTGGTAAAAAGATGAACTGAGGCGAGGGCTAATGGAACTTTTCCATGTAGCTTTCAAACGACTAGAATTTTTGAAAGAATATATTAAAGAAAAAGAAGCATTCTTGTACCAATTCGTTTCCTTGGATGAAACATGGATTCTTCAGAATGGTACCATTGGTCGGTCTTGGCAAGATGAAAATAAAGGAAGTGTTAGATCTACTAAAGTTGATGGTAAAAGGTATTATGCAGTAAACAAATATATAAACTATGGTAAATTTTTGTATTGTACTACAATCTAGCAACACTGTCGATAATTCACAGGTCAACAAAAAAATTTTTTTTTGTTGTAACACAAAGCTAAATGGCATATTGTGGTAGAATGGACCTATCCAAATACGAAAATGAAAAAAAAAATGTTGTAACACGTAACGTTTTCTTGTTACATTTATACAATTATAGTACCACATTAAATGTTACAATATTTAAGATCTATTGAAAAAATAATTTTAGAATTTTCTAACTGTGTATATCGACTTTATTTATACTGTTTTACCTACTAAACATACCTTACATCTAAGAAAAACACAAACATTACAAATATTAACTAAACACACTAATTAAATTTTATCTTTTCCTTTTATGAGGGGTCATATCTTCTCTTTTTAAACACCAACAGTAATCGCCCATCATGGCTCGCCGGAACTGGGCCCTGGAGTAAAATCAGGGTCGGTACGCTGTTCCCCGGAGCTGTCTGATGATGCTTTGTCGCCAATATCTTCCAAAACAATATTTTGCGGAGTTAAAGGCGCAATGGGCACTGGTAAATCTTCATTATGAGGAACAGGCCGTATGGCAGACGGCAAATTTGGATAGTCAATCTTGTGCTTTCCCTTTTTGGAATAACCTTCCGTCTTTGTCAGGCAAAAGTAGCAATCGTCAACATGATTAGTGGGTTCTCGCCATACCATTGGAACTGCAAAAGGCATGCTTTTCCTCTTCCCATTCATCCACTCCACCAATGACACGCTGCAACTAACACAACACACATGGGGAGCCCACTGCTTGTCTTGATCTCCAATTAAAACACCAAAATATTTAAGGTATGCTTTTTTTACATTTTCAGAAAATGGCCTGTCTTGTGATTTCACCATAAATGCTCCACAAATGTAACAAAATCTGTCAGGAGAAATTTTGCAACTACGGCGCGATTGACTCGACATTTTCTTTCTTAAAAACACTTTTTATCTATACACAGAGAACCACTCACTTCGAAACTGAACAGAATACTGATGTTTAATGTTGATTTTATGTCTAATATTGTAAATAATACAGTTCAGGTAATTTTTCTGTTATAAAATGCATCCATTTTAACCGTCCCCTAATTAAATTGACTACCTGCTAATGTAAAATGGTCTTATTAAGCTATTGAAAAATGGTACGTGTTGGGGCTTTCCGAATATTTTTTCTATTATTAGAAAGGTATTTCCATTTTAAAAATAAAGATCTGACCTGTGTTAGAAAAATCTTGTCGGCCAGTGATTGACGTCACTCGAAGTATAGTTAAAAGTGCAATGTTGATCCGCTAATTTTTGTAAATTGAGAATAACTCGTAGAAATGTGTTATTTTATTTCGGTATAACGTATAACCTCGCGTATCCTCGGTTATAGAGGTCATGACCCCCCCTCAAAAAAACAAATGTGATGCTACATAATATTATAATAAATAAAGAATATGTAATTTATATTTTCTCAAACCTGCTCTTTTGCATAGAAATTAAGAAAAAATGGACTTGAAATTTAATAATTTATCATACATTTGTTTAATGCAAATTTTAGAATAATAGAAAACCGAAATTTGAGCGTGGTCTCCCAAGTTATTGAACTAGACCTAATATTTTTCTTTTAATCTGCGCCTGTACCGATCTGCCGACCTTGGCTGCCAACCGACAAGCCCCCACTATTTGTTCCAAACAAATCATGTATCTCATGTCGTCAAAGAGTTACTTACTTTATATTACCACTGTATTATATATCTGTACCCCAGAGCCAGACTATGTTAAGTCCAAATTGGCCAAATTTTAGCTAAATATTTTAAGTGACTTAAAATTTTGCGGCGCATCGTTTGATATTTTCCATTTCGGCGTATCCTTTAAAATAACGAAAATAGCTCATATTAAACTACGTTAAGTCCACAGCTCTCCTTGAGGCAAACAATGTTAAGTAGCGCTAACCTTATTTGCCTCTAGATTTGCGTTCAGTTTAAAATGTTAACTCCACAACCAGTCAACATACCTTGCGAGTGTTTTGTGCTGTGCAGTTTCTATTATTTACAATGCCTATTACGAGACGTGTTCCGTGGTCTTCTAGAACTAGTAAAATAATAAAAAGCTTGGAAAAGGCCGAAAATATTCAAAATGTTCAGGCCGCAGAAGCTAGGACCAGAAAAAAATCAAGTAAGTTAACTTTTCATGTTTATTTAATAATCAACTATTACGTTCTAACAAGTTTGAGCTAGTTAATAAAGACATACACACTTGGAGGCGGATGCCGTTCACTCGACGATAGAGCGTGAAAGAAAGAAGATTCCCCAGTTTCAAATAGTTACCCCTAGGGATTGGCAGCAGATGATCAGATTGTGTGGAACAAAAAAACACTTCACTGTGGTCAACATGGAATATTCCGATTTTAAAGAATTTAAACATCTTTTTGAGGGATCAACAACACCATATATCAACAAGAAAAAAAATAGCGCAGGCAACGATTTTCTGATATCCCTAGCAGTCCACTTGCAAGTTAGAAGAAGTAACCCTGGAATTCTCTATTATAAAACCGATTTTAGTACAGATTTTTTAGATGTCTACTTTCACAGGAGAAATAAACCAAATGACTACTTTCCTTTACCAATTCCACCGATTAGGGATGGGCCTAAACCAATTTCAGCTAAAAAGTATAGCCATTTACAAAAACTTCTTAAATGGGAACCAAAAAGATTCCATGACTATTACAAGAATTTGGAATACGGAAAAAAACGAAGATGACGACTTAAAATATATTTGTTTATTATAAGAGACCAGATTGTGTTATATTTTTTAATAATTAAGCAGTAAATTATGTAATGAACACGTAGGTAGTATTATCCCCCCTCCGATTTACCTAAATGTTAAAAATGTTAAGTCCACTGCAAGTATGTCAAGTGCATCACTTTGGACTTAACATATATGATAAATCCAAAAATGAGTTTTTTTGCATATGTCAAACTATGTTAAGTCACTAAAATCAAAAACAAAAACTAAATTAAAAACTTTGGCATTATGCTCTTTATTCGTCTTCCTATAACTAATTTAATTATGAAATTGTGACTAGATTTAGTAAAAACAGTGTTTTATAATTTGGAAAAGTCTAAAATGAATATTATTAAAACTGCTCTCCTGAAAAACTAAGTTTTTGGACTTAACACATTCTGGCTCTGGGGTACAGATATTTAGTTGTTAAATAATCTTTTACTTAGTTGTTTAGAATGTAAGGAAATATATACCTACTCATTCATATAATCAGATGTTATCGTAAAGAGCATTATTTTGTAGTAGAATTTTTATATATAGCATTCCAGTAAGCCATTAGGCACTTGTTATTGCTTTATTTTTTTTTCTAGATCCGATGCTATATAATAAATATGTCACGCGTTTCAGCTTATTACCTATTTGATTTATGTTGTTCTCTCAGTTCTTATTTGCACACCTGATATGCTTATGCTAATTTGATTTGATTAAATCGTTAACTCCTTATAAAAGCAATTTGTTTTTTATCGTCCATTGACGTGCATAATGACTGGAATAAACTGACAAGATTTTAACGTTGTAGATGATGTAAAAGGTTTAAATATAGCCGTTAATATAATGTAGTTCTTCGATTGGAAAATCATTTTGTTCGTCCGCAAAAGCACAACTCCATTACAAGGAGCAACACACTGCAAATGTTCCGGGTTTGCTCTGAATTTTGTTTCTCTTTATAACTACATAAAATTTATAAAAATATGACTTTGCAAGATAGGTAGGGGAGGTTGGGGTAAAAACGAGATACGGGAAATAGCTCAGATTTGATTTTCCGCTAATCTTTGCTATACCATAATATTATCAAAATGGGTTTAATAGATTTTTTGATAAATCTAAAGGTTAGTTCCTTCCTTTCGCCCAATTCATCCCCAGGCGCGTTTCGCCGTATAACGGCTCGTCAGTGAGGCTATAGAATCCGACGAAAGGATGCAACACCGAAGAATCTACTTGACGCAAGAAGGTGGTTTTACAACGGCAGATATAGCTTTAGACCGATATCTCGTGGCAATCAAATGCATCACCTGGTTCATCTAACAATAATCAGTTAGAGACGAAGAAGGAAACTCCGTCAAGAGCGCAGCATTAAAAGCCAATTCGGTTTACGGACCGAGCACCAACTTCGGATCTATCGGATTCTGTAGCCTCACTGACGGGCCCTTATATGGCGAAGCGCGTCTGGGGCTGAATCGGGCGATAGCAAGCAACTTACCTTTTAATTTCTATTTGTTGGTACTCGGTCCATAAACTAAATTGGCTTTTAATGTTGCGCTTCTGGCGGCGACTACTGTAATAATGACCGATTCTTGTTAGATGGGCCAGAACTTTCTATGTCTAAGAAAGTAGTTATGGTACCTTATTTTATATTGCTTCTCTGCTATGTTTAAAGTTACGCCACTGAAATGTTATAAAACCAACCCATATTATACCACAGAGCAAAAAATTAAATATGGGGCTAACATTTATTAATAGGTGTAATACTGTAAATAATACTAATCGTTAAGTCAAACATAATTAGTCAAGACATTGTTTCTTGCATGACAAATAAATATTATTTGTTTAGCAATTATCCATATGCAAACTAGGTTAAAAATCGTTCAAAAATAGTTTTCTTACCAATAATACCCTTCATTCCGACACCATTGGACCAATAATTAAACGCACTATAGATACAGGGTGTTCCAAATTTAACTTTTTGTTTCCTTATCGTCCATTTTTAATTTTCTTCTGAGTCCAGTTAGTATGTTACGTTTGTAAACATAAATAGTAACTTGCGTAATAAGACAGAAATCCCACATATGAGAAGAGTTCTAGTGAGAACGAGAATTGAATGATTGGATTTGCAGTAAAATCAATTTATACGACTAATAGTAAAATTGTCATATACGCAAAACTTAATTATAATAATAAGGTAAATGTCCTAATGGTCAACACTCTCGCGGTGATAAAATACAGGGTGTTTGATTAATATTTAGGATTAAAAATTTGGAAAAAAAATCCTATAAAGCTATGTCCGGAAATGCTTCATTTCGGAGATACAGGGTGTTAAAGTTTTATTTTTGTTTTAGTTTTTTCTAAATAATTTTTGCAATAATGTCGATATTTAATTAAAATTGGTATCTGGGGTTTCTTGAAATGTGAAATTCAAATTTGATGTCAGTATGGTTCCAAATTGTAGAGGGCATCACCTAAATGTCTTTTAACTCTTTTGAGGAGTCATAACTTTTTTATTCGTGCCTGTATCATATTTTTAAGCAAAAAAAAAAGAATTTTTTTTATCATCTTTACGTGAAAAATGACTTGATAGAAGACCCTACGAGCAACCGTTCCCATATCAGAGTTTGATAAAATTGCATTTATTTCTTATCTGGAGCATTGCTGATGAGCCGTCAAACGGCGAAATGCGTCCAAGAATTGGGTCTGACGGAAAGGATTAGGGACAACTCAATATACGAACTTATTTAAAGATTTTTTTTAAGAAGTTTTCGGTATGCTAAACGGATACACTGGCTTTCAGCGCGCCCCCGGTAGTAGTAGTAGTAGGTGAGAGGAGGCACACGGACCTGACAAGTAGACCAAATGCGATCCTTTTTACCTACCCCTAAGTCTTCCCCCATCCACTCACCCAGGCTCTCACCGAACCTACCCGACCTTCTCATGAAGGTCAGGACTTTTTCCAAGCAAGAATCTTGACTTCCTTCTGTGGGATCACCACTGTCCCAAAGACTTGTCGTCTGAGTCTTCCCAGTGCTTCGCAAGTGCACAGGAAGTGCAGTGGTGTCTCCTCATCCTCCAAGCATCCCGAACATATCGGGTCCTCCTCCACCCCCATTGTATGCAGGTGCTTCCTCAACTTGCAATGTCCTGTTAAAAGTCCTACCAGAGGATTCAGGGTACGCCTACTCCTGTTAGGAATCCATTCTAACTTGGCCTGGCCACACCCCGACGTCTGCCGCCATTCCTCCTTGGAGAGGTTGGCGACCCATTCCCCCAGGGCCATCCCTATCTGCTGCGTTGATACCTATTGCTGGTTCGGGCCTTACATAGGGCGTTTCGCCTCCAAGTCTGGCAAACTCGTTGGCCGTCTCGTTGCCATGCACTCCACAATGTCCAGGGACCTAGACCAAGAATACCTGTTTCTGTTCTTTAAGCATCCCAAGTGCGTTCAAACACTCCTTCACGAGGGTCGAACTGCTCCTGGGTTGGCAGACTGCCTTAAGGGCGGCCTAGCTATCAGAGCGGATGTATATAGTCCGCTCTTGACGGTCCATGACCTCCCTCATACTTGCAACCGAGAGAATGGCATCCACCTCCGCTTAGAAAACCGTCGCAAACCTTCCCAGTGGGTACCTTCTTCTTATGTTGATGTTTTGCAAGTATACTCCCGCCCCTGATGAATCAGTTCCAGCCATGCGCGACCCATCGGTGTAACATACCAGAGCATCGTCAGGGAACTTCATCTGCTCTTCCTCCCACTGCTCCCTACTAGGGATCGTAAGAGTGAACTTCCTGTTCAACCTTAGCACTCCCTTAACTGGCATTGCTGTGGAGGAGAATATTGGGATTTCCCTTTCTACTCTCTGAGCAATCCTAGTATGACCAGCGCGCCCCCAACGTAGTTTGCCCGCTATGGGCCGCCTTGCCAGTGTTTGCACCTATATGAATTCTCGCTCTTCTGCTTGAATTGATACGTGTGATCGCCACGAGATGTAGTCACGTGCTGCAAATCTCGTCTGTATGTTTATTTACCCTCTTTTTTGTGTTTTCTTCTGCCTTGATAAAGACAGAATATATTATCGAAACGATGGCCCTTTCTTTATAAAAGAAATTTTGGCAGCTACATTGCAAATAAATAAATAAAAATGTTTTATTCTCGACATTTTGAATATATTTGCGCAATAATAATATCCATACTGTATAGCAATTTTAAAATTGCCACTATTGATTTCATGGGGAATGCTAGACATTTTGTTTTTACAGTCATATTTTTTTTAGATCATTATTAAACCAAGATATCTGATTCTTCTGATGTGATTGACTACTTATTAGTTTAGACTTTAGAGGAAAACACCCTTCCGTCTCACCCTGAATAACATTGATAAATCTCTCAAACTTTTCACTCACACTGATACACCCATCGGAGATAAAATCCCAATCCACCGATTCCATGTTATTGTAAAGATTAAAGAGCCCTTCATCAGTTAGTGGTCTCTTTCACTAGGGTCTACTGGGCAGTCATAGTATCTCAACATGATTCCATGATGGTCGGATAGATGTTCTATTGGAACCATCACTGTATTACATGACCCGTCAGCAATGTTGGTGAAAATATTGTCAAGACATGCCTCTCCCCTTGTGCTAAAATTCACAATTTTTATGAGCCCATAGGAGCCAAACATATGCAGCAGATCCAACGCATTCAAATCATTAGCCCTGTTAAAGTGTACAATAAAGCCACCCGTTAGTATTACCTGTTTTGAAACATTTACCATATCCAAAACATATGACATAACTTCAGAGAAGGTAGGGAGATCACCAGCAGGGGATCTATACACAGTAATCAACTGCAGTCCCTCCTCCCTCAGAAAAATGCCAAAGACTTCGCAATGCATTTCCCTTGAGAACCTTGAAATGTTAAGATCCACAAACTCAACGCCATTTTCAACATAAGCAGCCACACCCGCGTGCGCCCTCTTAGACTTACAAAAACCAGAGGCGGCACTTTAGCTACCCAAGTTGGTTACTTCAAACTCGTCATCAGTGAGTCAGTGCTCATTTATACAAATACATTTACATTTTAATTCCTTTAATAAAACTTCAAAATCTAAAACTTGGTTAGGGGAAAGTAAGGTAAGGGTAAGGTATTTCAGATATTAGACTGTATCAAAAAAAAAAACCTATCCCTGTCGACGGTAAGTAGAAGAACCTGTATCAAGCTAGTTGTAGCTGTCAATATTTTATATTCCGGCACTTCTGTGTACCGTTGTGACGAGTTTTTATTTGTCTGTTTGGCTAGTGGTTTGTTAGTGCAAAAAAAAAATTTTACTTCTGAGTTTTGGACCTGGGTAAGTCAAAATGATACTTAATATGACTGGCTAGTCAAAATGAATCAATTACTAAAATGCAAAAAATGTCAAGCACCTAACCTAAAAAGTGTGAAGTTGCCTAATTTCAGAGAGTGGGAGGTTCCCAATTTTGGGTATCCAAAACTAGGAACCCAAGAGTATCTCTATCGTCACATCTACCAGTAAGCGTAAATAAGCGTGTAAAATCATTTATTTCAGAACAAAATGCCAAGGGTCAATACCAAACATAAGAAATGGGATCCTAATCAAATGAAGTTGGCAGTTGCAGTAGAACAAATGGGGTACCTTAAAGCCTCTAAGCTGTTTGCTGTTCCTAAATCAACTTTAGAGGATTACGTTAAACAAACCAATAAATCTCCTGCAGCGCTAGTTGCAGTTTCGATTGGAAGAAAGCCGGTATTTTCTCCTGCATTAGAAGAAGATTTAGTTTCGTATTGCTTGGAAATGGATAGGCGGATCTACGGACTCGGTCTTGGCGATATTAAGAGACTTGCCTACCAATTAGCCATAAGAAATGATTTACGTCATCCTTTTCCCCATGAGAGTGGAGCTGCTGGTAAAAAATGGTTGAAAGTGTTCTTTAAACGCAATCCAAATTTGAGTATTAAGAAACCGTAAAAGGTATCTCAAAAGCGAGAATAAAAGGTTTTACACCAGAGAACGTGAATAAATTTTTTGATCTGCTTGAACCACAAATGCAAAAAATTAAGAGAGTTTTCAATGTTGATGAAAGCGGCATAACAACAGTGCAATCAAAAAATACTCGTGTTATAACTTTGAAAGGAAAGAGGCAAGTTGAAGCGATCACTGCTGCTGAAAGAGGGTCGCTGGTGACTGTCCTTTTTTGTATGAATGCAGCTGGTGGATTTGTTCCTCCTTTGTTTGTTTTCTCCAGAAAAAACATGAAAGCAGAGTTGTTAAACGGAGCGCTCCCTGGGTCCATAGCGGCGTGTCATCCATCCGGTTTGATTTAACACCACATTTTTACCCAATGCTACAACACTTCATTCAGTTTGTTAAACCATCCCGTGATGATCCAGTGCTTCTAATACTCGACGGTCACTATTGCCACACACGAAATATTGACGTTATAGAAATGGCACGAGCCAACTACGTCACAATATTGTGTATACCACCCCATACCTCACATAAGATGCAGCCTCTGGACCTATCATTTATGTCACCTTTTAAAACCTTTTATTCTCAGCAAATCCAAATGTGGTTGAAGCAAAATCCTGGCAGAATTATCAACTCTTACCAAATTTCTAAGCTAATGTGTCCTGCTTATCTAAAAAGTTCCACTGCATAAATTTCGGTCAACGGATTTCGCAAATCTGGTATATGTCCAGTTTATTTTGATATTGAAAGACAACGAGAGAGGACACTACCACCAGATATTTTACAAAACAATGAAGAAGTTACTCCCCCAAGAGACGTGTTGACTGAACAACCACAAAAACAAAATATACAAAGTCTTTCAAAACAGGGAAATGCACTAAAAAGCATTGAGGCGCCTAAAAAAAAATTCGTAGGAGCGGAGGACATCAGCCCGTTACCTTGTCATAGTGGCACTTCAGGATCTAATAAACGAAGACAACCTAGACAAGACTCTAGCTACATAATCACTAATAGGCCATACAAAGACGAACTTGAAGAAAGCATGCGAGAACAAAAGAGACAAGAATCTTTAAAAGGGAAGGGCAGAAAACCAAAACTTAGTTCTGAATTAGCAGAATCCAACAAAAAGAAGGCTGTAAAAGGCATTAAAATAAAGTAAACATCCAAAGAAATTGCAAAAGAAAAGAATTATTGTAGCGATGATGATTCACCAGATTCTGGAAGTGAGCCAGTGTTGGATGACCATTCGGATACGGATGTTGACGATAATGACACAGAATGCATGTTTTGCAACGGTTTATACTCTGAAGACGTACACGGTGAGCGGTGGATACGTTGCATGAAATGCTTTAAGTGGAGCCATCAAGAATGTGAAAGCTCAGACAAGAAGAAAAACTATTTCTGTGACTTTACTTTGGACATTTAGTTAAGTAATCTGATTTTAAAAAAATGCCCCTAACTTCGGGCACTGTGTCCGAAATTAGGGGATCATTTTTTATCTAGATTGTACTTCGTTCAGTTCTCTTATTATATAAATATAAAATAATAATTATATTTGTTTGCACTATCCCTTGTTCTACTACAACTCATGGCATGGAGTTTGCACAAAAAAAATTATTCATTTATGTTTTTTTTTTTAATTTTTTTACTAATTTCAAAACAGTATCCGAAATTAGGCAACTTTCCTCTACGTATTGATTGAATATTTGCATGAAAGATATTAATTAAATTTTTACTTTTACTCTTAGATGAGTCAAAGAATTTTTAGTAATAATTTACAAGACGCTTCTTCGCTCTTTGCTACACTTAACTTGTCATTTATATAAGAACAACATTATGACCTTTAGTCCGACGCAAAATATGACTTGCAATATAAAGCTGTACACGTTTACTTTGCAGTCTATAACATAACAAACGTATAACAAATGCGAGGGTCTATATGAAATACCTTGATGACAGTTATCCCGGGTGGTCCCCATCCGACATTCTCCCCGGACAAGAACCCCCGATGTGACAACCCACCATTCTGATCGTACGTCCTTTTTTATTAACACAAACTAAAAAAGGATAAGGATGTGTATGACGTAAAAAAAATATTGAAATATTTGAACGCACCCCGCCGAGAGGATACCTGTAGACACGATTATTAGCGAAAAGATAAATCAGATGACCTAAGGCCGAAATTGAGCCGTCAATATTTTTAGAAATAGTATTAAATAGGTGTATATTCTTGATGGTGTGATATTGGGTATCGTGATTTGTGTATATGGTGCCCTCGGGGTTATGGAATTTAATAAAGCAAATCATGCAATTGGTTATAACGATCTTTTAATAATAAATAGGTATTGACCTATCGCAGACGCTTTGAAAATTGATATTTGTCAATAAACAGCTGCAACTAAATATCACTAATGAAAAATCGAGTAAGGTCTCTGCAATATTCAACCCAGCTCATGGGCAGTCGCAGTGGGGGGCACGTTTTAGTCCCCTTAAAAATTTTGATGTGATAGACAACAACCGCGATGTGAGGTGAGGCAGGATTGGTAAAATTTAGATGGATGCAGGAAAAAATTTGGAATTTAAAAAAGTACTATGGTCTCGTTTAATGCCCTAACTTGATTTTCCACAAAAAAATTTCATACAGAAGATTAAGAAGCAGTGCTGTAATACTAATTTATTTACAACCATACATGTAATGTTGACATTACTAACCTTATTAAAGGCTTGAAAGTGTCACATTACCTACGTCTACTTCCCTCTTCCATTTCCCTCACTCATTTCCCTTATTGTTTAAATTGTTTAAAGGTTTGCTCCATTACTATGGCACTGCAACCAGAACATATTTGAATGACACAACCAGCATATTTTTGTATGGCGTCAAAACAATAAATGACATATTTTGACATTTTTACTACATTTGAAAAAATCAAATATCTAATTTTCAATTAACGGTGTGGTTGTAAATAAAATAGTATACAAACCTCGGAGGGAAGTTTTCATTACTGTCGAGAGATTAAAGTTAACCTCGACGCTTCGCGTTTCGGATAACTAACTAATCTCTCGAGAGTAATGAAACACATCCCTCTTCGGTATGTAATGTACTATTGTTTGTGTGTGATTTGATCTGTGACACCTTTTTTTTGGCTTTGGGCTTTATCGCCATGCAGCCAGTCACACAGTATTATATTAGTTTTTTTTTAAACTTGTATACAAACATCCATGCCCTTGCTCGGATTCGAACCAGGGACCTATCGGTTGCCAGGCAAGCTCTCTACGAGCCGAGCTACCGAGGTCGGCTATCTGTGATACTTATTGTGATACACTATTCTTATACTTACCTATACTTTTTACACATATTTTATTTATTTTGAAGGAGACTATATTTAAGTGTGGTGAATATATACAGTTTGTTATTTAATAAGTGTTTGATATTTTACAGGACGATTTCTCAGTTGAAGGTGAAAGGTTCATGCAAGCATGGGTTCGCAAGCCCTTCATTTTTGAGATACAGGGTGTTACAATTTTTAACAGGAACAAAAAATATGTACGCCACTGCCGTTTTCTCTTTTGATAACACTGTTATATAAGCACTTTTGGATTTGTTAAGAAGATAAATGCTATTTTATCAAACTCTGATATGGGCATAGCGATATGCAAATAAATGCCATTAATTTCTTTATTATTGTTTTTCTCGAGAACGATTGCTTGTACCAAGTATGCCTTTCTCATGTAAAAATGATGAAGAAATCCATTTTTTTACTTAAACATGCAATATAAGCACGTATAAGAAAGTTATGACTCCTCAAAAGAGTAACACGTAGGTGGCGCCCTCTACAAGTGGGAGTCATACTAACATCAAATTCGTATTTCGCATTTCAGAAAACCCCTAGATACCAACTTTCGTCCAAATATAGACATTATTTTAAAAATTATTTACGAAAAACAAAGATAAAAATAAATTTTTAACACCCTGAATCTCAAAAATGAAGGGCTTGCGGATCCATGCTTATATGAACCTTTTACCCTATAAATAACTGAAAAATCGGTCTGTAAAATATCGAACACTTATTAAATAACGCCCTGTATAGACCAGTGATTTTATTTAGGGTTACTGCCTGTATACACTGTTGATGTCTTTCTTGAATATAGCGATTTTATTTAGGCTACGGTTACAGTGGATGCGTACTCCGACGAACTGTTTAAAGCCGTATTACAGTCACGCAACTAATTGCAGCAATAAATGGCAAGGTCAAAGGATTGCATGAAAGAAAGTTGCACAATGTAAAACAGCATACAAGTCCATGCAACTGCAATGCTATTTTCGAGGGTGGTTTTTCAAAATATGGAAGAAACTTCAGCCGAAATTCAAAAAGAGGCTGACCTGGCGTGTTTATTTATTATTCCCCACATGTCAAGAGATAGTTATGACAAAACCTTAAAATAATCTATCGACTTTTGTGAAAGAAGATGTGCCTGCGTGAGTTATAATCATACCCCACTAGTGTGTTATGATTTATAACTCACTAGTGTGTTATTTGTTACTTTACTTGTCTAAAATGACATAAATAATAATTCTATAACTAGCAGACGTTGGATAAAATTATTATTTTTGCGATTCTCGAGGGTAGTTTTTCAAAATATGGAAGAAACTTCAGCCAAAATTCAAAAAGAAGCGAACCTTGCGTGTTCATTTATTATTCGCCACAAGTCAAGAGACAGTTATGACAAAGCCCTATATGAATGCATATTTTACTACAACCCACCAGTGAGTTATAATCATAACCCACGTGTGAGTTATAAGCTACTTTATTAACCTTAAATCGAACTAATAATGTTCACTTTATATGAAATTGTTGTATAAAATTATTAATCTAACAGAAGTACCTTTTAACGTCAAGTAAAATATTACTTACAATTAAATCGTTTATTTCAGAAAGGGACTAACTAACATTTTCGGCCATTTTCAGTTTCTTAGCTCATTACATTCTTTTAAGATATATGTACCTTTTGGTGCAAAAAAGGACCATCTTCCGTAAATACAATGTCAGTAAATTCAATCTAATTTCAGGCATTTATTTGAGAAAGGTAGCAAGTGACATCAGTTAGTCTCTTTCTCATATAAATGGCTACTAGCGCTACCGAACTTTATGTTCGCATGAGCTGTCAAGTGGAATAAACCTATAAATATTGTAATATAATATTAAATATTAATATATTAATATAATATAATATATAATATATATATATTATATAATTAATATAATATAATATAATAATAATTATTAACCTATTTCATATTTCAATGATACCGTCAAGCCGATTCCTTAAAAAAATTTCATTTATTTCAGAAAGGTACTAACTGCAAAAAAATATCTAAACAACTCCGTCTTAAAGTCAAAAAAATAGTATTATCATATTTTTCTAAACTGTCAATAAGTTTTTACTCATTTTTTCAAAAGTAACAAAATGTTAGATAGTACCTTTCTGAAATAAACGATTCAATTATAATTAATTCATATCCACATAAGCTGGATTTATAAACTCGAAAAGTTGGCGAGGTTGAGGTTCAGTTGGTGTTGGAAATAGGAGTTCAATTTAAACTAAGGGGAACACTCAATTCCATTTATACACTCGTTCATGTTGTTCATGTCAAGCTCATGTAAGGTTCAAAAACTTCCCGGGTAGTTCGAGATACCCAATCAACAAAGTATGATTGCAACAATTCTTTGTTTTTACCCGAAGCCCAATAAGCGTCAGTATCCACAAGAAGGGGTGTGTTGTCATTTGGAGCTCCATATTCCACAGGTTGTTTCCGTGATCGCTTGGACCTTTCAATCCCTTTCACACTCTTTTCCTTGTAAACGTCGAAAACAATATCTATGCGCTCGCTTTTATGAGAACCTTGGCATATAATAGCACTCCAAATTCTTCCTACAAACTTGTCATATGTCTTCAGTTCCAAAGATTTAGCTGGCACCTTTCTTGCAAATGCCATAAAGTCTATAACTTACATAGCATAAATCGGAGTTCGAAATATCTAACCTCACAAACTTGATCACAAGTTCAACCTCACCAACTTTTCGAGTTTATTAATCCAGCTTTATACTTTAATATACTATTTTAATGTAAAATAATCTTCATTCGTTATGTCCAGCTTTACGTCAATTTTTGACAATAGCGCCATAGAAATTATTTGCTGTTGTTTGCTGTACCTATTATCTAAACTATGAAAATTTCGTAATTTTGCCAACATATTTCATTGAATAAGTTAGGATACACAATGTAATTCGACTTATAATGAAAATTTTGCATTTGCAAGCATCTCGTTGTTGTGAAAATGCTACTTAAATTTTGACTCTAAGCGATTCATAATTTTTATGCTTACTAAATAAAGTCAGAAAAACATATTCGCTATGAAATATTTGACATCTCATTTACAGGGTGTTTTCTTTCTAGGACCAAATTCAAAAAACTTCTAATCGAAAAATATCACTTTTATTAAATGAAACACCCTATATATTTTTCTGTCATCTTATAGCTCGTCATTAACTCTTCAACTTTCGTGAAGAATATCCTTTCCCTATCTCTAATAGTTTTTGAAATATTTTGAGATTTAATGTCCTCGTTATAGCATCTTTTGTCAATGGATCCCAGTAGCCATGGAACATAAATGGAAATATAGAAATTTTGTTATAATTGTCCCTTCCCCAAATCAGTTTCTTCTTAATAAATGTTCGAATAAATATCCTTCTTGTTCAATACACTTGTCAATCCTTTTGATGATATTTCCCCGAACATTGGATAACAGCCTGGTATTATTGTTTGAGCGATATCCTTAATCCTATTCTCCATGTCCTGCCTTGTCGTAAGTGGTGTGACATACATCCCATCTTTTATGTAGCCCCACAGGAATAAATCTAACGGGATAAGATCATAAGACCTTGATGGCCATGCAACAAAACTCCGCGGCTCAATCTTTGACGATCGTGCTGATCCAAATATTCTCTTGCTTCACGATAAAAGTGGGAAGGGGCACCATCTTATTGGAGCCACATATTTTGACATTCATCATAGTTGACTTCTGCCAATAATCTTGGCAATGTCTGTTGCAAGAAAAGTAAATAATTACGTCCGTTTAAATGTTCATTAAAAAAATATGGCCCTATAATTCTGTTGTGAAGTATGCCGCACCACACATTATCCGACCAATTGTTTTGGTGTCGAACTTCTCAGACCCAATGTGGATTTTCCGTTGCATAATAATGCATATTGTGTCTATTAACAGCACCATTACTTCTAAATGTAGCCTCATCTACACCCCATTATAAATTAAAAAGAAAATCGGTTTGCCTTTTTTGAACACGTAACCACTGGCAATAAGTTACACGCCTTTGAAAATCTTCATCGTGAAGTTCCTGATGTAACTCAATATGGTACGGATGATATTTATACTTGCATGTTGTTTGGTTTGCCGTTGACTGTGACGTATCACCGAGCGAAGCTAATTTACGGCTACTAACTAAGGGATTCTGCTGGAGGTGTAACAGTATTTTGATTTCTTTCTCACCATTTGTAGCTATTCTAATAACAACTTTACGTTTTGAATGTTCCACACTGCCTGTTGAATCAAACCTTTCCATTAAATTTTGAAAACTTCGAGGACAGGGTGATCGCCGCTCGGGATATTTCATCCTGTATAGTCATTCAGCAAAAAAAAACAATTTTTATCATCATATCGATTAATTCATTTTTTGAAAAATTCATTTTGAGTACCAACTTATAAAATGACTGGACAATAAACTTTACAGTATAAAGGCTTTATTTTTACATTGATCTGATTCTTAATGTCATCCACTGCCATTATTTTCTTTTGTTATCGATGGCTACTGTGATCCATTGACAAAAGATGCTATAACGAGGACATTAAATCTGAAAATATCAAAATATTCAAAAAACTAATAGAGATAAGGAAAGGACGTTCTTCACGAAAGTTAAAGAGTTTATGACGAGCTACAAGATGACAGAAAAATATATAGAGTGTTCCATTTAATAAAAGTGATATTTTTCAATTTGAAGATTTTGGTCCTAGAAAGAAAACACCCTGTAAATGAAATGTCAAAAATATCATAGTGAATATGTTTTTTTGACTATGTTTAGTAAGTATAAAAATTATAATTCTTAAGTAGCATTTTCACAACAACGAGATTCTTGTAAATGCAAAGTTTTCATTATAAGTCGAATAATCTTAAAAACTATACCTTTTTTAAACCATTAATAAAAATTTATGAAATAATACGTAGAATTAATAAATGTATTCAAATATAAGGTGTCCCATTTAAAAAAATGTAACTTTATGACACCCTACTTTTTGGGCGCACCCTGTATAATTCAAAATATTTTTAACATATGCCAGATATCCAACCATAATTTTATACCCGGTACGTTAGAGCCTAATGGATAAACGAAGCCTCCATCAAATCGTAGTATTTGTTTATTTCGAAATTCCATAGTCTACCTGATCGTAAGTAAAATATGGCCATTACGTTGTTATTTTTAAGTTTAGGCCAATCACGCATAGACACTTTTTTGTTTAGATATTTATTTGCGACCAAAAGTTAAAAATGTTCCATTTAAAAAAAATGCATCTTTAAAAATAATTCACAAACGTGACTTTCAATTGTTTTCCTGTTTTCGCCGTTGTAATCTGCGGGAAAAATGCTACTAGTGTGCTACTTTAACCAACATCGTAGCTCTAATATTAACTGAGTTAGCAATATTGTCGACTTAATCGGAGGCACCCTGTATATCTACGTGACATTTATTAACACCCTGTATAATAACCACCAAGTTCAAACAACATTTCGGAGTTTGACAGGTCACTGAAATCGCAACCTTAAATATTATTATTAAAAACAACATTGACTTTCAGCAGTCAACCGATTAGCTGTTGTAGACCATAGAACGTTTACATTGTAAGTAAGTGGATAAAAAAATATAATAAAAATAAATAGCTTCGATGAACTTGATTTGCTAGACTTGATTTATTAGACTTCGATGGTCATTCCTGATTAAAGCCATTACACCAAATTCTTAAAAACACATCTAAAATACTCAAATGATCCACAATATATTTATGATTTCATCGCCTGACTATTAAAAAAAGTTGTTTAAATAAGCATCCTGATTTATATCGAGGCACAGTTTATTAAGGGTCACGGTATTTGAGATATTAATCTGAAAAACCAACACGACTATTAAATTATTAAGATTCTGATTTAAAATTGCGGTTTCTAAATTACACGGTATATTAATTTTGATTCGATCATGGATCAACCCTATAATTTACATACATTTTGATTGCTGAATGTAGAGATTTTTAATGTAAAACAGATTTTTATGCCTATTGTTGGAAATAGCGGCCTGTCATGGGAATTATTTAAATTTTTAACGTTTCGTAACTAATATTAATATTTTTTTCAGGTCGCACAACCATCCATCATAGCTTTATAATAAAAGCGGCAAACATGGTACACGCATGACATTAAAACTACTATCCACGATGCAGTTAAAAAACGGTTGTAGATAAAAATAAATGGATCGTTTCTGTACCGGGTGTTCCACCTAAGGAGGTAATCGGCTATATCTCAGAAAGTAATAACACTAGGACTTGCAATGCTTATATTTTTAACATATTTTTATTAAGAAAAATCAAAATAAAAAAAAAGATGGGAGACAGTTTCAGCATCTTGGACGTCATTAAACCAGAGATTTAATTGATTAATTATTGTTTTAAAAAATGGCCTATTTTTCCATATTAATTATTTATTTCCCTAATTTCTCTAGATTAACAAAAGATATCACGTTGCGGTTTTCAGTTCCTTATAGTAACTTTTCCTCCTCTACAAGCTGATCCTTATTCATTGAGGAATTACGGAAAAACGCCATCTAGTGGCCACCATCAGAATCAATATCATATAGTTAATATATCTACGTGTAGAGGAAAAGAAGGGCTATTTTTCAAGACCAAGTTGAATAAAATCGGTTTATCCAAAGCAGAGATATCAGTGTTTGAAAGAAAAAAAGTTTGACCTTCTTCCACCACTTTATTATTGAAAATTGAAAAAACGATTCCTAACATAAAGTTGCATAATTTTATGAAGAATACGATGCTTATATTTTTAGCATATTTTTATTAAGAAAAATCAAGAGAAAATCGGCATTTCTATTTTGAAAGTTCTCTTACGCCCCCGAGCGGTCATTTTTCGAACTTGAAAATAATTTCCAGCAATTTCTCTTGGCCGCTTTTATCGACATATATTTTTTCCCAAAGTCCTAGTGTTATTACTTTCTGAGATATAGCCGATTACCTCCTTAGGTGGAACACCCGGTACAGGGCATCCAGTTTCCGTGTGTTTTCATATACCAGCTCCCTTATTATAAAAGATAGAAAGATGGGGTTTGCGACTTACTGTTCTATTATTTTATAAACCTTTCATTGCCAGAAACGAAATTTTCATAGCCCTCTCAGTTTTGAAATAGAGGACATTTTGAAAATTTGTCATTTTTGACGCTCCCTGTATCTCGATTATTTCATAACTTATCATTAAGGTGAAAATGGGTTATTATAGTTTTTTATGTATTCAGTGGCGCACTTAGTTTTGTTTTACAGTTATCACCCGAGCTTGTTTTTTCTAAGTGGGAGACCCTATACAGTGACCTGTATGAAAATTGTTCAGTAAATTATTCCCCACATTTCTATCTGCATGAATATTTTCTGTCATTTCTGGTTTGGTTGCCTTAGACTAACTTACTTTTTTTAAATGGAACACCCTGCATATGATTGCAAATTTGGATTCTACTGGGAAAACTCTGAATTTTTGGTATTTCAAATTTTTACTTATCTGTAAGCGTTTCCGAGATAATGACAGCTCAAAAATGAAAAACTTCCTAATTATAATTATTCCCACCTAATACCCACCAGTTGAATCAAGGTGTTTTCACGACAGCGATCTTAAAGGTGTCAATTTTGAGTTCCTATTGAATTTTCTGTTGTCTGATTTCTAATTTGTTTACGCTATGGTTCATCTGAATAAGAAACAGCGAGTTGAAATTTTAATAATGAGCGGTTACGGAAATATGAAAAGATCGCAAGATCAGGTTTGTTACCTTTTCAATGAATTATATCCAAAGAGGCCTCCAATAAATTAGTCAACGGTGTGTCAAGTGGTAAAGAAATTTCGAGAAACAGACAGTATTAGGGAAGCCGCCGCTAGATCAGGTCGACCTAAAACAGCAACCGGGGGAGACAAAGCTTTGGATGTCATGCTCTCAATATATGAAGATCCAACACAACACTTAGCCCTTTAATACAAAAGGCTTACCACTTGTACTTTGGCTGTAGAATTGGAGACCAGGATAAATAATAAATAAAATGTTCATTGTATATGCCTATAAATTAAAATTTTGTAACAAATAACTCAGATTTTTTTGCGAGCTAACTAAAATCTTTAATAGGTATTTTTTAGTTACTTGGGTGTAGTTAAATAAAAAAAAAATAGGTTTTGTTCAGAAAATAAAAAAAAAAGTTGATATTTGTTCCCCAGTTTTATAGGACACAAAAGATGTTCCATTAAAAAGAATATAATTTGCTTTTATTTCTCGACATTTTAAATTGTTTCTTCTTCTTTGGCACACATAGAGAATAGTAGACAAAATATTATATTTAGTTTTTGTATAAGTCGTTATATTAAGCTTTCATGTAAAATATTATTGTTTCATTTAAAATCGGAAATGTACCAATATTATTTAATGCAGGGCTCTTAAAAATTGGTAAATATTCAACAAATGTTTCTAGTGTTTTTCTGTAGAAAAGATTTTCTGGTTTAAGACTGCCTTAGTTTTATTTTCTCGAACTAAATCTGTGATTTCTACTTTCATCGTAACCAAAACAAATATATGGCAAACACCTATATTCTATCAGCTTTTGACTTGTAGCAGTAATAAATTAAGACATCAAAATCTGAATTAACTTGCAGAAAAGTATAAATTCCACACAGAATTGATGCTATTCTGGTGTTTTTAAATAGGTTTTCCATTACATTTCTCTCGATTCTTTGTAAATTAAATTCTCAACTTCCCAAAAATGCGACATAACAAATAAATTGATGTTTTACAATCTGAATGTCTTCTGTCCTAGGTCACATAATTGGGATTTAACAAATCTTATGTTGTATCTGTTGCAGCAGTAATCATTTTCTGTTTATTTACCAATGTACTACATCATTGACGAATAATGTGAATATACCATATAATCATTATTCTGTCATATCCGAGGTTATATCCAATTTTAGTTTATTTATTTTTTGATCATCATTATTTTCATTCTCGTTTTCGTCGTTACGCTCACAATGTTTCCGATTCAGTATCTAAATGAAAATTTTTAGTTTCTGTGGATTCTTCTTCTTTTTCAATGATTGTTTTTAATTTTTGTTTTAAATCGTCTAAGTATTACCCCCCTGTATTAATACTTTCCTCTATATAAGTTTTAGTTTATAAGCATCTTGAAGATGAATTGTATAGTACTTTGCCTCGAAAACCACAAAACGATCATAACGCGAATTTATTTTAAATAAAAAACGTGACATTTGCTGTTCAACTTTTTTGATACATTATCTATTTTTAAGACATTTTTTATAGATATTGCGCCAAAAACGTATTTAGTATAATATAGGGTTCATTTTACAATTTTTGATAACAATATTTGGATAATATGCAAAATGAAATATAAGAAAAATATTAGCCCTTACCACCACCAAAAATAAAGGTATTGCGGGAATTTGGTAGTACCTATATTATTAGCTATATTATAGTAGTAGTATATTATCGTACTTCGCGGCAATTTTACGGTATTTCGCGCAATTCGACGGTAATTCCTAGCATTTCGATGTACCTCGCGATATTCCGATGTATTGTATATCGCTGTATTTCGAAGTATTTCCAGTAATTCGGAGGTGATTCGAGCCAACTGTACACGTATTTCAAGAAGTGGTTACCCCCTCAGATCACCGTGTATCTCTACAACCGTGTATATTTTATTATAGGAAATTAAGCATAAATTACTTATTTTCAAGTCTACTGTTTCTGTATGGTCGCTAAGTTGCTTAGTTATGGGACAATCTGTATAAGGTTGATAGAGAAACAAATCTTATAGTTTTAGGTACATCCTAAATAATAAACGCAGAGACATAAACTTCTGCAAACTGTATTTATATTATTGTTATATTGCCGAGCAACTCTTAGAACAAATGACAGAAGCTAGCAAATGATATAGTAGGGCCTTTTTTTATTTAATTAACGAACAATCGAAAACAAAGGGATGACGTCATTGCAGAAATGGTTTGTGTTTTTTCTTATTGTTAGATTTTGATACATTTCAACTTCACACCATAATACCATATACATTTTTGCCATCACCTCCCTATATATTTATAACAACGATGTAATAAAATGCGCCTTAAAGCGGCGGAACCCGATAGTGCTTACATTTTCTGTACAGCTTTAATATTAACTGACAGTGAGTCTTGCATGAGTGGAATTAATCAAACAATACAGCGTTAATTTTCATAATTTTTAAGAATATTAAAATAACAGGATATTTTTCTTGATTAAATAACAGAATTAAACAAAAACATGCTAAATAGACCCATTTCTTTGGTATATATCTACTATTCTTCTAGTTCAAGATGTGTTTACTTTTTACTTAGACCAAAATAATTAAATACTTCTATTTTTATTGCCAGGTCATTTGCTTTATCAATTTTCACACCTCCGATGACGCATTCATTATATTGTTGTAATTTTACAATAGTTTTGTGTGCTAACCATAAAAGCATTATTGTCATGAATGGGCGCCACGGTACATCCTTTTTTAGGAGAATACAATTAATTTAATGGTTATTGTAGTGATATAATTAAGTTTATTATAGTTTTGATTTAGATGTAACAGATATTTCGAGTATAATATTATGATGAAATGAAATCTATTATAATATTAACTCATAGTGCAAGCAACGAACTACTGGGTTCCTGTCCCTTGATCAGCGACCAGGAACTGATAAACAACCTTGAAATTTTAGAAAATAAACTGCTGCCAGATGAAAAATTGAAATATTTTTCATATTAATAGAGATAGTCTGGGACAACATCTTCTACATACATAGCCTCGATTTAAAGATAAATTTTCTAACAGTGAATCTAATATCCCTTTTTGATGTTCACAGTAAGCTTAAGAAGACCTCCGGCACCCAGATGCATTAAAATTAATCTTAAAAGAAGTTGATAAAGCTTTTCGTAAATACAAAAACTACCGAACACTAGGATCATTATAAGAACCTGCGAAATATTGCCTTAGCATCTCTGAAAAAATAGCATATTTAAAATTTGTTAATTCTCAAGATGCTGCTACCTTATGGAAAAGATTAAGACATGCTTGTGTACTGTCTGGTCAAGGCTAGAGTTGCCATATAATCTGCGACATCCCAGTAGTAAAAATGACCATTTTCTGTCAGCGTTCTCTGGTGCACAAGCCAATGTTAAGCTTATAGACTTTTATGGTACAAATATATTTGACTTTCAATTACCCTCACCAGAACAAATACGCACCTATATATTGTCAACAAAATGGCTACATAGGACCAAATACCACGAACAATGAACATCACACTGACGAAGCTATCTACCGTCATAGAGGCAGGACCAGCTAGAACCAGCGAAGGGGTAACCAGTAAGACGAAGGTCAACAATCATCACCATCAGCCAGAAACATCACTTAAGAAGAAGAAAGGGCACTAATGGATTTTCCAAAAGCAGCCAACGAGGTGGTCACTACCAGATATGGTTAGACGGCAAAATGACTCTGAACTGAGTAGGGGTCAGCTATCTATCCCCGCCAAATCAGTGATCACCATTGAACGATGGGCATTAAAGGCAGAAACCATCCATTTGCCGTTCGCAGGGAGCCAAGGATAATTTATAAGGCTATGGAAATGTTACTTCATTTTCTTTTACCATAATCACGATAAGTACGTATCTGAGGTATACATTTTAAATCCTTTAGGATGGTTTTCTCATAACTAAAGGGCGGAATATATGCAAAGTGTATATGCATTTCTGCATATTTTGTCAATTTTACAACCACGTTAACGTTAACCATCTCAATTTAAATAATATTCTTCCAGAAACGCAGTCAGGTTTTAGGAGGGGAGATAGTTGTGCCTCTGCCCTTATTAATGTAACTGATAATATATTTCGTGCAACCGACCAAGGAAATCTTACAGTCTTGGTACTTCTCGATTATTTAAAAGCTTTCGACACGTTAGACCATTCTACATTAAAACTTATATTAAAACATATCGGACTTGACCAGAGTGCAGTTGCTTTTTTTAGTAGCTACTTAAAAAACAGAAAACAACATGTTGTACTTAATGAAAAAATTTCTAAACCCTTAATGGTTCAACGTGGTATCCCGCAAGGTTCTATTTTGGGACCTGTTTTGTATACCATATACACGTCCGTATTTTCAAAGTTTTTAACCGGTTCTTTCGCTCAAATGTACGCCGATGACACTCAGCTGCATTTTTCTTTCTCGCCCGCAAATATTGACTACGGCTGCCAGGTTCTAAATAGAGACTTAGAAATAATACATAATATTTCCATGGAACACTGTTTATCATTAAATCCCAGTAAGTGTAACGCTATGCTATTTGGAAGACCTATTGACAGGGCTCGTTATGCTGACCGGGTTGGGATTTCTATAAATAACGTACCTGTGCCCTTTTTGACTGTAGCTAGGAATTTGGGAGTTTGGGTGGACTCATCCTTGAGATTTACAAAGCACATTTCAGAATGTATTAGGAGGTCTATTTGTAAGCTCAAATTGTTATATAGTTCCAGAAAAATACTAAATATGAAACTTAAAAAAAAATTATGTGAATCCCTTGTTTTATCTAACTTCAACTATTGTAACACAGTTTATGGTCCATGTCTGACGGCCCTAGATTCTCAAAGAATACAAAAAATTCAAAACTACTGCTTAAGATTCATATATGGCATTCGGAAGTATCAACACATTTCCCATAAATTAAAAGATGCGGGATGGCTCTCAATGAAAAAAACAAGACGTATCCATTGTGCAACTTTCTATCATAAAGTTATTCTTTCAAAAACACCATCATATCTTCACAGAAGGTTAATGTTTAGATCTGACGTACACACTTTGAATTTGCGATTTCGAGGTCTCCTGACACCTCCTCTTCATAGAACAACATTTTTTGAAAGATCATTCACATATAACGTTCCGGCAATGTATAATGAAATCCCGAATAGTATGAAAAGCTTGTCCCCATTTGCATTTAAGAGGAAGCTTAAGGGTATATTACTTATAGAATAGTTATTAAACTTTTATTTCTCTTTTAATTCTGGTATATACTATTATTGCATACTTTTTGCTGTTTTTCTTTATTATGTCATATCAATACTTACTACATTTATTTCCGTGATTAACTCTTTTTCAGGTGTACCGATTGTATATTTTGTTATTCTTTATTTATTGTTTTTTTTGTTTTTACTATTTTTTTTTCGTATTTTGAGTATTTAAATAAGTAGAAGTGCTGTTTAGGTTTTTTTCCTCAGGTTAAGTGTAAGACCAACCTTTACCTCTAGCGGTAAGGGATGAACTTCGCCTATTTAATACAGTACCTAACTATAGTAACAGTTAATTTCAATCCTATTGTGTAAATTGTAACTTGTGCTGTTTTTGAATAAAGATTATTATTATTATAAAATGCGTATTTTTCCCAGATTGTTATTTTATGAGCAAATTTTTATGGTTTCGGCGTTCTCAAAAAATTAAAAACGCCCGGTCATGAAAACTCGTAGACTCATAGGTTTAATGTCCAGTCCGACACTTGTTTTAAGGATTTTCCAATCTGAAGATAATTTTATAATATATACAAGGTCTTCTGTGGAATCTTTACGTCAGGTAAATACTTTTGACATTTTTCTGGTCATTGTTTGCTTATTCAGCATTTTTGTTTAATTTTTTAATGTTGAATCGGCCGAAGCTTTGAATTGTCGTGTCTCGTGCTTGCGTGTTTTCTCTAATATTTTAAGCTGCTTGCGTTGGCGCCTGTTTTTCATCTCCTGAATGCTGTCGGATAGTGCTTCTCTACTGTCTCCAGTGCTTCTCTACTGTATATTGGGCTCACGCACAGGGAGCCAGTCTTTAGGTAGTTTGTATGTTGCGTTTGGTCTAGTTCTTGTATGTGAGTTTGTTATCAGTTCGTTTGTCGATACGTCCGTTCGTTTTTAGTAATCAGTTATAATTTTCAAAAAAAACTCGTTAATCGTCTGTATTTTAAAGTCGTTATGGAGCACCCTGTTCATCGTATACCCAGGGACATTTGCTATCGTCTTTAATGCTCTATTTTTAATTACCTGGAACTTATTCAGCTCGGACTTACTTATGTTGCACCATGATGGCGCTCCATAGGTAAGTACCGGCCTGACCAGGACCTTGTAGAGGTTAACTTTCGTTCTATTACTAAGTCTACTCCGCCTGTGAAGCAGGGGGTAGATTGAGCTCATTTGACGCAACGCTAACTTGATTCTATTTATCGAATTTAACCTCCAGTTTAGTCTTTGGTCAAAGATAAGTCCAAGGTACTTCACTTCCTGGCACCAGTCAATCTGGACTCTATTGAAACTAAGCCTTGTTTCAGGTCTTCTGACACGACATTTCGAAAAATAAATAGCCTTTGTTTTGGCGGGATTCAAACGAATCTTCCAATCCGAAAGCCATTTTTCTAGCTGGTTTATATGGCGTTGCATACGTGTGACGACGAGCCATGGCTGTTTATAAGTCGAAGTTATTGCAGTATCGTCGGCGAACAGATAGAGCTGATTTTGTCTATCTCGCGGAATGTCGTGAGTGTAAATGTTGTACAACATCGGAGACAGAGGTGAGCCTTGCGGCACTCCGGCCCCGATGCGTTTTATCGAAGAAATCGCTTCCTCCGACGAGACTGCAAAACTTCGGTTCTCTAAGAATGAGTCTACGATCTTTACTAGATAGTTTGGAGCACCGAGCCTTATCAACTATATAGACCGTTGTGCTAGACCTTATCAAAAGCTTTAGAAACGTCAAAGAAAACCGCCCCTGTGTGCGCTCTTCTGTTAAATCCTTCCACTATGTTCGAAGTGAGTCTCGTCGTTTGCCTAACTGTGCAATGTTCGGCACGAAAGCCGAACTGTTCGTTAGGCAAAACATTGTTATGGAAAGCGAAATCGTTTAAACGAGACAGGATTATTTTTATAATAATTAATATTTACATGTTGGTTATACACAAGGTATTTATTAAGGGTTTCCGGGGTTTGCAGGTATATTATTAGGGGTTATTTATTGTCATTTAATAATGCCTTATTATTACCTGCTTAACAAACTGTATTTAAATCGGGTTGTAATATACGTACTTCTGTTTTAGTTTGTCGAAAGATTTCAGTATTTTCAGTGTGAAGCTAGTGATTTCAAATTTGTGTTCAAAATATCTAAAGTGGCGAAAACGTCTTCGTCGAATAAAAATTTCCCATAGTTAGAGTTTAGTAGAGAAAAAATCTTCTGTAAAGCTTGTGAAAAAATTATTGTTTGTGAAAAGAAGTTCCAAATTGATCAACATTTGAAAACATATAATATACAGTTGAATAATGTAAATCTAAACTTTGTCGATAGGGCCAGAAACTTAAGAGTATTGTCTGATACTAAATGGTATAGTGATCAGTTATCTAATTTAAGCAAAAAGGTCGTATATATCTTTAAAAGTTTTGTAAGCAAACAAACATATCCCTTCAAACAACCCCCCCATTTGCTGCTAGACAATACCCCAAACGATCATAAAATTCGTTTCGAACATTTCTTAATTGATACACGGACAGCCTTTCACACTCTGCAGTAATAGCATTTTTTAAATCCTCCAGCGTCTCGTATTTAAAATTTTTGTAGATGGTTGTTTTTAGGTGTTCCCAGAAGAAAAAGTCATTCGGCGAAAGATCGGGAGACCTAGCTGGCCAATTAATTGTGTATGTAATTTAGTCCAATAACGTTTCCTATAAAAACATTTTCTAAATACTCCCTAACTACTGCAGAGTTATGAGCTGGGCAGCCATCCATCTGGAACCAAATTTCTTGATTTTCTCGAACAACTTCATGCAACGCAGGCGTAATTTCATTTTGAAGCAGTTCAAGAAAATATTGAGCGGTTAAATTTTGATTTAAAAAGAGTGGCCCGATGATATGATGTCCCAAAATGCCAGCCCACACGTTGACATTTTGGGGATACTGCGTCCTTGTTTGAATAAACCGAAATTCATTTTCTTGGCTCTAGCTCGAAAGTGTTGTACATTTGGCTCGTTATTCAAGGTAAAAGTACATTCGTCGGTGAAACAAATATTTTGCAAAAATTCCCTGTCATTGTTTGCCCTCTCTATCATATTAAAACAAAAATCAGCCCTTCGAATCATGTCCCCATCTCTTAGTTCTTGAACTTTATGGTATTTATACGGATAATATTTATGTTTATGTAGTACTCGTAAAACGGTTGTATGATGTTTCCCCACGTCGTCTCCAATATGCCTAGTACTTATAATTCCCTTATTTTCTTCCACACTTAACAAAATATTTAAGTCTTTATCATTATCTGCAGGATTATTACCTTCGTCTTCTCTTTCGCATTTACATTTATTGAGAAGCGTTCCACTATTTTCAAATTTTTTAATTATTCTGGTTATGGTGGATATTGCTGGAATCGGTCTCTCTGGATAATGTACTGCAAACATGTCCGATACTTTTCTGCTGCTGTTTCCTGCATAATACCACTTAACTATAGCAATTTTTTCATACGTAGAATAGTTCATAACGAAATAATAATTATTATAGTTAAAAAAATTGTCAAACTTGGTTTGAATTGGCACTGACATAATCAATCAAAATATTAAAATTAAGATCCGTATTATCCATTTTAGGAAAATAAAAGATAATGTTATTTGTTAAATAACTTTGGATAGACTGCATGAAAATTATTAAAATTTTGGAATTAAGTTTAGTTTATTGGATTCTTTAAAAAGTTTAGATAAACTTCTGCTCTAAAATAAATTGGGGAGCCAATATATGACCACCTTAAATTTTGCATGATATTTCCTATGCTGCGCCAGCCAATGCACCACCCTGTATATCTACAAGCTGCTAAAAACCTCTACTCCATTGTACTTGAGAGTTGGACACACTTACCATGCCGCAGCTTACTACACGTCTCTTTCAACTATGCTTCACCTATAACGCCGTGTCGCATTTTAATATAATTTCTTTGAACTCTTTGCCTGTCCCTCAGGTTCCATCTTTCGTAAGATAGTTAAAGCTGTTTTACTGAATGAACAGATTGCTGGATAACGTAATAAATCATATTATAGCATCTGTATCTTAGAGTAGCTCAGTGTCTATAATAGTGAGTTCCTCTTTACCATTCGCTACTAACGATCTATGCAACCAAAAGTGATTGGTGTAACCAGTGCAGACTGTAGGCCGTAGGGTGAAAGGCATCTCCGCAAATGTCAAATAATAGTCTGAAGAACGCTATAATATGTAGACGTTATCAAATTGTTATGTAATGTGAATTTAGCTTTGCCAGGGTTAAGGTTGAGATGAGATCTCGGCTAAACCTCGCCCTTTAAGGGTTTTGGGTTGATTTACTGATCACTTTTTTTTTTGCATTATTTGTATCTATTCTTCCAAATTCTTAATAAAGTATTTTTTCCACTACTAACCTATAACATCGCCATTATTGACCGATTATTAACGTTAGAAATCGTTTTTCTCTACCTTATAAGTTATTATTGACCATGGTCAATAATAAGGCTTATAAATCCATTATTGACCGATCTATTTGAACGCAGGTAACTTGATTTTTTGATTCTACAACATGAATTCATAAACATGAATAACCTGAAAGGTGATTTCTTGTGGTTAGGCAGCCAGATAATTATCAATACATATTAGATTATTAGAGATGCTTAATATTGTAAAATATCGACGCAATCAACATTTTATCTGCTTCCATCCTTAATTCTGGAGGTGTACACATAGTAATATCACTAACATTTTCTTCGCTCATTTTAAAAAAAAAAATGGAAAACTCGTGAAATCTGATGACACAAATGAACAAAAATTGACATTAACAAAGCCACCTGACAAAACAACACAATATTTTGCTAATTCCAAAGCGCAGGTAACTTGATTTAAAAATATACTGATACCTACCTATAATTTTTTATAATAATACTATAAAGATAAATGTCTTAAAAAAGTTTGTAGTAGTGGAAAAAATATTAAATTAACCACGGTTTAGACAGCTTATAGCCCTCGCGTCTTACTTGCCGCTCGGGCAATAATGATGGCTGTCTAAACCTTGGTTGATAATATACTATTATTATTATTATTATAGACGCCTACGGTTCTTAAGAGGTTCTTTTAAACTTTTTGACAGTTTGTAGAAGCGTGAGATCTAAATAAAATAGGTAATGTGTCATACAGGGTGATTATTAAACCCATTACAATTTTGCAAGACTTCATTGCTTCGAAAAACTTGCAAATATTTTTTTAGGGATTGGTTCATCACGCAAAAATGAACACTACAGGCAAATTGTAAAAAACCAGTTTAAGTGGTTTTGTCGGATCTGTGATATTCACACAATAAATAATATTTTTGAAAACAGAACACTTTTCTATTTTGCCCTGTATTATCTTGTATTAAACTTCTCATTGTGCTCATGCACAGAATAGCTTTATCACATCCCTTTTTAACTTCCGAGGCACCTACAGAGCGGATGCAAGATATAACACCCTGTATAATATATTTCACACTCACTTAAGAACTGAAACAAAAACTGGTGTAAATCGAAGGATATAATAAATCGAAGTGGCTCTTTGATATACAAAATTGCCGTAAAGTGATTTGAATTTCACACGAGTTTACTTAACATCGGTTTTAAATAAGTTAGAAGGTAATTTAAAACGACATATCTCAGCGCAATTGCACATTTGCCTTTGGCTGCTTATTTGATCGCGGATAGATAAGTGACTATACTATACAGGGTGCGTCAGTAATGTGTTCTTCTTCGATAGCACCCAAATTACAAGAGATACGAAAAGTTTTATATAAAAATTGTAAAAGCATACAATAAAAATATTTTTCTTGAAACGTCATATAAGTGAAAATTTATGTGACGTTTCTCAATGACATTGAATGTCATTTATATGACTAGGAGTATAAGTACTTAGACTCCTAGGCGTATAAATACATTATAGTACTATAATTTTTTTTTTTCGTTTTATTTATTGTCTTTTAGCTTTGGGCATTGCTCATTTAGCCACGAAATTTAAATTTATTTTTATTTATCAGTTTTAATAAACAAACATTTACACAATACACAACGATTATTGGTATTCACAGTGGTATTTATTATTTATTGGTAATATTTATAGTAAAAGTACAATTGTGAAAATTTTCTGTAGATTAAAGCTGGATTTATAAACTCGAAATGTTGGCGAGGTTGAGGTTCAGTTGGTGTTAGAAATAGGAGTTAAATTTAAACTAAAGGAAACACTCAGTTCCATTTATACACTCGTTCATGTTGTTCATGTAAAGCTCATGTAAGGTTCGAAAACTTCCCGGGTAGTTCGGGATAATTAATTTTTATGCTCGAAGTTCGGAATATCTAACCTCACAAACTTGATCATAACTTCAACCTCACCAACTTTTCGAGTTTATAAATCCAGCTTTATATTCGGTCTCAACTGACGCGACACCGAATTTAAAATATTTGTTTTGATAGATGCCAAACAAGTACGTATCCATGATAACGATACCAAAAAGGGAATATACAGTGAAATAAGTTAAAAATTCAATCTTGTTATATTCATTAAAAAATTCGTTTTCTTTTATTGTTTTATCTCGAATAATATGATGCACGTTTGAAGAAAAAATAGTATATGATATTCGGAGAATGAAATACTTTATGTGCTCCGCATGGATTGTCTGACTCACTACGTTCGTCAGACAAACTTTCCACGCTCAGCACATAAAGTATCTCTTATTCTCCTAATATCATAATGTACTATTTTTATCCGATTTTGTCAAAAAATGACGTTTTCTAAATTAGATACTCGGACGAAAAGGCAACCTTTTCAATAAGGTATTGATTATTATAAAAGTGTTTCTCGGACGCTAACATTGATATTATTAATTTAATTATTTCTTTTACCCATGGATACGCATATTATAGGTTTCATTGTTGTACTAGTACAATAAAGTTGCTTTATTTTACTATAATTTCTGATATTGAAATAAGAACTGTAACCCTTGAGAACCATAGCAAACTTTGCAAATAATATGTGTGATAGCTGTAACGGTCCTGACAAATTTAAGTCTGTTATATAGGGTATTAGGAAATATGTAAATGAAAAATCAAATACTATTTCATTGCCATTTGGGAGCAATCGACCATAAAATCTTATACGATAGATGTACTGAGCTTTAACTTATTACATAATATGTTCTTACAAAACAATTTCCGATTCAAGTTACCAATTAGCTGATAATTATAACTCCATAAGAAAACATGAGGAAATTCAACCAAATCGGTTTAAGGATATTTATGACCGTTTTTTTTCTAAACTTCAACGCCCTGTATCTCAGAAAGGAAGCAACTCCGGACATATGTTCATAGGTTCTTCTTTTTTTAAAACGACCTTATGTATTACCCTTTGAAGTTTCGTACCGTAGTTAGGAAACACCCTGTATATAGATTACCGAAAAATGTGAAAAGACTTGTCTGTCCAATAATGAAGTTTATTTTGAACAAGTAATATTACACTAAATTTTTTGAAATGTCACATTACTGGAAATTGATTCTTTGCGAATTTAACCTACAATTTTTTATCATAAAATATTAAAGGATTTGATAAATTTATGTTTTTAAATAATAATTAATCAGGATTTGTAGCCCAATTAACATAAATTATTAGTAGGTCGCGTGGAATTTATAATTTTAAAGTATCTAGTATCTGTCTGAATTTGTTTTTGACTAATTGTCCTTTGATATTGGCATCTACAGTGTGTGCATAAAGTCTGAAAACGGCTTAATAACATCACAATTTATTGGCCGATTTAAACCAAATTTGGTACAGTTGTGTAAGAGGATCTGACACACCGAGTGACGATATTGGCGTTGTTGCCAGCTTTTTAGTTTGTCTGGAATTCGAACGAATTTTATATTTTTAAATGTAACATCCTGTATATTTTTTCATTTATAGTTTTTACTTTAAATTTGTTACACTTTTGGTGTAACATACTTTGTTCCTAATATCAGTAGTTTTTGAAACAACGACGTGTTTTGAAAATATCAACAAATTGTGTTTTATTTATTAATAAATAAAACACCAGTTCAGTTTTGATGTAAAGTCATAAAAGCTGTCATTTTTACATGCAAGAATGTCTTTAACTGAAAGTGAAAAGGATATGGCGATAGGGTCAGGTCTTACGAAGAGAATAAAAATCTATTTAATAACGCATTTCCAAACCGAAATCCAATTTCAAAAGCAACTGTTCCAAAAACTGTCCGACGGTTCGAAGAAACTGAAAATTGTAAAGATAGGCGACAATCAGGACCACAGTAGTAGATGAAGAGAAAAGTTTACAACACGTTGTTTCTTCATTAAGAAAAATTTCTCAAGTAAGTGACATCTGCTTCAAATCCGTCCATAATGTTTTAATAAAACATAAATATCACCCTTTCAAAATACATGTAGTTCAAGAGTTATTAGAAGATGATTATGAGCGAAGAATTGAATTTTGTGATATTATGATGTCAAGGTTTGACCAAAATAACCAGTTTTTCTTATGGTATTTTCGGACGAAGCAACATTTATGTTAAATGGTAAAGTCAATAGACACAACTGTAGGTTTTGGGCAAATGAAAATCCCCACTGGATGAGAGAAGGTCATACACAACGCCCTGGAAAATTAAATGTGTGGGCTGGGCTTCAGGGTAACCACAAGATCGGTTCATTTTTTATTGATGGAAACTTGACATCACAACTTTATCTTGAGTTCTTGGAAACGCAAATAGTGCGCCTAATATACGAAATGTAATGGGTCCAAATTATTCAAGTACATTCTTCCAACAGGACGGAGCTCCTCCCCATTTTGGTCGAAACGTACGCGAATTTTTGAACAACACTTTTCCGAATAGGTGGATCGGTAGAGGGGGTACAATCAAGTGGCCACCTAGGTCTCCTGATTTGTCGCCTAACGACTACGTTTTATGGGGACACTTGAAGAACAGAGTATATACCACAAAACCTCAAGATTTGGCCGATTTGCAGCGTCGAATTTCGGACGAATTTGAATTAATACGCCAGAAAAGATTTACAACACAATTGAAAAATTTTATTTTCAATTAGCACACTGTCAAGCTGTACTGGAAAAACAGTTTGAACATTTAATATAAAAAAAAAATATTTTCTAAATTGTACTCGTTATTTCGAAAACTACTGATATTATTAACAAAGTATGTTAATACAAAAGTGTAACAAATTTAACGTAAAAACTATAAATGAAAAAATATACAGGGTGTTACATTAAAAAATATAAAATTCGTTCGAATTCCAGACAAACTAAAAGGCTGGCAACAACGCCAATATCGTCACTCGGTGCGTCAGATCCTCTAACACAACTGTGCCAAATTTGGTTTAAATCGGCCAATAAATTGTGATGTTATTAAGCCGTTTCCAGACTTTATACACACACTCTATATAACTTGCCTATTATATTTAAACAGTTATTGATAACAGCTAGTTTGGAAATAAAATCACTTTACTATAACTACCGATTAAAATATTGGAAAAATATTACGGTTACCGTCAGTACTTTTTTTCTCGGTTATTTTACAAATACTGTATATATTACCCTTTACTAAGAAAACGTAACAGATAAAATATTAAATCCGTTTATTGCATCAACTTTAATAATACACTTATTGGAAGTGACAATAATTTATAAGTAGATTTAGGCATATATTAAATCATTGAATTCAATGATCACATTCATCACGTTTAAGTTTTAATATCAACGAAGCATTATGCATTTGATTTTTTCGTGCCGCACCACCGATCACGGATCCTGTATATACATATCATGTTGATAAATTGGTTTTATTGTTTTACTTTGTATTAATACTGTTGCATGCGGAAACTTGTAAGATGTGGTAAAAGTAGGGGAAATATAGAGTGTTGCTGTAAAATAAGATGATATAGAACTAATAAAACAATTATTTGTTATGATGCAATTTAAATTTTCCTGATTTTTAATATTATTTACAATTTGATAGCTGCTAAAGGGTGTTGCAGTAAGAATTTCGGGCTGTGTTTTTGAATACAATTCGAAAAATAATCAAATTTATTTATCTTGATATTTAATCAGAAATCTAGGTGTGATTAAGTTAGGGGGCTGCCTGGTTAAAACCAAATTACTTTCTTTTTTCTATTTATTTATTTAATAGTTTCCTTTTTTGCCAACACAATAAAAGAAATGAAAAAGCAACGTCACAAAAACTTAAAGATATGCAAAACTTACAAAGAAAACATTACAGCAATGTAGGTAAAATCACATAAGTACATTCAATCAATATAATAACAAATGCATTAAAATGAGAAAAAAAATATAACCATATAAAAGGATTAAATTGCCTTAACAGCTCAGGGAATAAAAGCATCTATCCTTAGCAAATCTGATGGCTGCCTTTTTGAATCCCTCAATTTGCACCACATTTCTAACGTCCGCAGGTAACAGTTTGTAGGCCTTAATGCCTCTTTGAAAAAAAGTGAAATGATGAAGAGGAATGCGGAGTTGTCACCATAGTCTTCTTCATTGCTTGCGAGAAGGTTTAGGTTTTTCCTGACGAAGACGACAAGTGCCACATAGTAGAATCCAGGAACAGTAATTAAATCAAGCTCTTTGAAAACTGGCTTACAAGAAGTGCGAGGGTGGAGACAAAGCATACACCTTAGATATTGTCTGAGGATCTAGATGAGCCCCAGATGGCTATTCCATTATTAGAGAGGGATTGCCCATGCATAATAAAACATTTTTTGTATGAGGTGACACGCAGTGTCAAAGTCACTATTTAACTTTTTTTGAAGTGTGACAATGTGCTGTTCTCAGTCCATACTAGAGTTAATAGTGATGCCTAGGAATTTTATGGTGGTCAAATAATGACTCTCGTATACATTTTAGAGAAAAATAATTATATTATAATTTTTTGAAGAGGCGGATATAGTAACTCCATGAGCCCAGTTTAAATAAATTTTAATATGCCAATCCTAACTTATTCAATTAAATGTGATGGCAAAATTACAAAATTTTCATAGTTTAGGTAATACAGCAAACATTTTCATTGAATGCGCTATAATTATAGCTTATTATGAGCCATTCCGTTAAGGAAAAAGTAACTATGATTGAGTGGTATTATACAGGAAACAGTTTAAGAGCAGTGTCTGCAATGTTTTCGGTACAATTCCCTGATGAGCCTGTCCCTTCCATTTCATTAGTTAAACTTATGTCAATAGAGCTGAAGAAAGGAATAATAGAGATCTTGATATTTTGTGTTGCACGTAAAGGAAAATAAAATGATTAGCACGAGGATTCTTCGGCAAGCCGTAGGAAAACATCAAACCACAGTGTTGCGCACTTTAAAAAACATAAATATTTTCCTTACAATTCACCCTCAACAACGAACCAAATGTTTAAAATTGCCGGTATTGGAGCCAAGAAAATAAACATCGTCTTGTTCATACTCGGACGAAATATCCACAAAAAATATGAAAAACATCAGGAACTACGGCAAGGCGATGCAGAACGGAGAATGGTATTTTGTATTCGCAATATCCACAAAAAGTAAATGTTTGGGCGGGAATTGTAGGACATCACATTATTCGACCATTTTTTATGGAAGGCAACCTTACAGTAGTCAGCTATTTGGACTTACTATAAAATCGAATTGAACCCGCACTAGAAAAATCTGTACGCGAAAATCAGGAGATCTGAGATCTGGTATCAAATGGATGCTTGTCCTGTCCATAATTTTTTCATGGTTGGGGAATACTTGCAAAATATTTTTAACGGAAATATTATTGGCCCATGGCATCTAATTCTTTGGCCAGCCAGGTCTCCTGACCTTTCGCCAAACGACTTCTTTCTGTGGGGTCACTTTTAACAATTTTATTTATAAAGATGTAAATTTTGAAAATCTAGACCAGCTAAGAAACTGTATTTAGTTAAAATGTGACAGAATTTCTCAATATCAACTCGATAATATTAGAAATGAATTTTATGATCGATTAGGATATTGTTCAGCTGTTAATGGTTTCCTATTTGAACATTTAATTAATTAATGTTTTTGTAAAAATCTGTAGTTTTAGTTATGTTATGTTAAATTAAAGGCTTAGTAAGAAAAACATAAGGGTGTCTTTTATTTTGGATGTGCTATTGCCGGATTGGTGAAACGAAAATGTGTTTTTGATGTAAAATAATCTTTATTCGTTATGTCCAGCTTTATGTCAATTTGTGACAATGGCGTCATAGAAATTATTTGCTGGTTGCGATATCCTTAGCGCCAATTTGGCTTCCAAGAAAATCAACTGAGATGGCAATATTCAAGGTAATCACAGACATAATTAAAAAACTTGACAAAAGTAGGAAGGTCGCTTCGATCCAATTTTAGCAGTAAAAGCTCATGATTAATTGTGTCCAATGCCCTTGAAAGGTCAAACAAATTCCAGCGACCTTGAAAAACTTTTGACACTGATTATAGAGGGGACACAGGTGTATAGTTCGATGGGCTGTGTACAACTCCCTCACATCGAGAAAATACGATTTTTTTTATTAAAGTAAACGTAGAGGGGATTGTTTAAAAATATGAACGAAATTAAAATAAAATCGATTTGAAACGTTTCGTTGCAAAAGTTAATTGTTATCGAGAAATAGCTTAACTTACATTACGCCTTTTTTATAAGTTCCTCACAAGAAGTATGTCAAATATAGAATATATCATACCCTAAATTTTTTGCAGATGTCTAATAATCGAATAAAGCTTTCTGGTGCCCAGTGCAGAAAAAGAAAACTTGAAAAAAAAGAATTAGTAAAGAAGGCTTGTCGTTCACTAAAACATTTTTAACCCCGGCAAGATCGCAGGAGGCGTCATCAAGTTCCCCAGATACAAATGTGACGGAGACCGAAATAACAAACGGAACCACGATAGATGTTTTAATTGCAGAACCAAGTCCCCAAAGCAGCAAAACCCTGACCACAGACATCTCAGAAGATCGGGGTTGGCTGGAAGAAGTAAGTTCTAAAGATATTCTTCATGTTTCTTATGAAGATGATGTTTATAATCCTAGCTGTTGACCTTCCGTACAATCAGACCAAATTAAGTTAACTTTAGTAGAGTTAGGCTCTACCCAACTTACAGAAGCGGACGTAAAATTTCCTTTAAATAAAGATAACAGAGGTTTCTCATATATTTGTTATAAATAGAAATTAAATAACGGAAAATAATTCCGAGAAGTTGGCTAGTGTGTTCTAAATTAAAATATTGTGTATTTTGTTTTTCTTGCAAATTGTTTAAAACTTTTTCTAGTGCCTTTGTTGAGGGAAATAACGATTGGAGACATATAACTCAGATTATACAACGTCATGAAAAATGAAAAAGTCACATTCGTAATACCAGATCTTGGATTGATTTAAATAAATCAATTTCTTCTAAAACAACTACTGACTCTCTAAATGAGAAATTAATAAATATGGAAAAGGATAGATGGGTTTTCGGGTTAAAAATTATAATTTATACCGTTAAATTCTTAGCCGGTCAAAATTTGAGTTTTAGGGGCAAAAATACCAAGTTATACGAGCAACAAAATGGAAATTTGTTAAAATTAATTGAAACAATTGCAAAGTTTAATGATACGATATCAGACCATCTCACAAGAATTAGCAGAAATCCATCAAATATGCCTCATTATTACGGTATTTATATCCAAAATGATTTCTTTCCCTTTTGAGACCAAAAATAAGACATGAAATAATATCGCTCTACTATTGTACTAAGATTTGTTCTACTAAATAATAAATGAAAGCAAGTAGAAGTTAGGGAGCATTTTTTGGGATATATTTCAATATCAGATTCCACAGGACAGGATTTAACTAATGTTTTATTCGTTTTTTTGGAGACTCACAACATTTGTTTGGGAAATTTAAGGTGGTAATATGAAGGGTCGCAATAATTCCAACTTTAACACTTAAACCCCTTTCAGATACAGGCGCGGTCATACGGGGGGGGCCATGGGGGCCATGGCCCCCCCCTTGGCGTCGATTTACATTATAAAAGCCCTGCCTCCATAAATTGACCAATCGTGTCAAACCCTTAATTTTTTAAAAATATTTAAACGCAAAAAATATTAATAAAAATAATGAAGTAAGTAGGTATAATATAATATATATATCTATAATTGTAAAATTTACTTAACCGTTTTTTGCGTATTTTTCCTACTTGAAAACCAAGAATCATCAACAAAAAAGGGCGTGGCACCCAAAAATTTTTCGCCTGCGGCGCTAAGACTTTTCCTACCACCGCCTCTCTAAATTGACATGAGCCGCCACTGCATGGCCCCCCCCTCAAAATGTTGATATGACCGCCCCTGTTCAGATACTAGATAAGAAAGCAGACTAGATGCGCTAAAAGTTCTTAGATACAATCTAACAAAAATATATGATGCTTTTTATGCCCACTATTCTGATAATACTAGACTCTGAAACTAAAAACATGGCAAATTCATAACTTTTAAAAATGTAGTCGTTTAAATTTGTTTGTTCCATTATTACATGGTGTAATGTGTTAGCAAAAATAATATCGTAAGTAAAGCTATGCAGGAATCGGATGCTACACTACCAAATATTATTATTATATAAATAATATTAAAGCAAACCAAAACATATTTATATAATATTAGGTCAGCTAAACGTTTTAGTGATATTTTAGAAGAGGCAGAAAATATTGCAAAAGATATCGATTAATATTGTTAATATTGTTAGACCAGGAAAAAAACGTTTATTTGACTACCAGTGTCTCCATTTGGCTCCATGAGGCTCCAGAAAGTCCAGAAGACCAATTCAAAATTAATTTCTACTGTCAACATCACACAGTTTACAATTTTCTTAACGACCTAAATGATTTCCTTAAAACAGATAAATCATAGGTCTACAAAATGTAAATCTGTAGAAAGTATGTTACATGATCCATCTAAAAATGAAAAAGATATTGTAGCTGAAGATTTATGCGATGAAATTGACAATGTTGAATCCTATATTTCCCCTGAAGTAAATGCGTTAAATATTACTCAATACCTATTTACAAATAACCTGATCTATCTGTTTTCAAATTTAGTGATTGCCATACGATTTTTTTTAACATTACCTGTGACTGTGACTAATGGGGAAAGAAGCTTTTCAAAATTTAAAATAATGAAAGATTATTTCAGAGCAACAATGGGGCAAGAAAGGCTTTCAGACTTTATCTATTATTAGTATCGAAAAGGACATTTCTGAAGATATAGATGGGGGGAAGGGGGCAATTGTGAAGATATTGGCTAATTGTGGAATTGAGGCCAAAACTGCAGTATATTTCTGTAAAGAGCCAACTAATATTTTCCATTTGTTTTTATTATTCAATACAGGGTTAATAAAACATTTAATTGAAAAAATATGTAAATATATTTAATTTTTTAAAACATTTCACAATTGCCCCATTTGATTAATTGTAGAAGCGCTTCATATTTGCTACTGTATAATATATAATTTTATTTGGGGTAATTGTGAAGTTATATTATTGGGTCAAATAAATTGCCTCTGAATATGACTGAAAAATATTTAATTTTAACTGAAATATGACAATTTAAACTGTAGAATCCTATAAACTACCAACTAATATGGAAAAGTCTTCATAAAATAAAAAATGTTCTTGCAATAACACGTTACAAAATGAAATTTAGGAACATTTAAAGATATTATATTTTTTATTTATGCTAATTAGATCATGTCTAGGAACCACAAATGGATCTGACCCATTAAAACGAAGAGGACCATAAAATATAAATGTATTGGCCACCTTCTCAATTTGGGCTTTCTTTGGCCAAATGTAAGAATCTTGATAAGACTTCATAAACATAATTTGACTAGTATTTTCATCAATAATTTGAACGATTTTTCCAACATACCATTTTGTCATCAAAATATACAGCGTAATAATCATCCCTTTTAATTTTAATGATTTCTTCAAAGACAGATTTGCCTGCACTCTCTGCCTCAAATTCACTTTCTAGTATCATTTCCACATCTGTTGTAGTCTCTAAATTATTAGAGGTGGAAGTTTCTCCCCAACAGCATTACCGCACGCGAAAACCATTGTGCTCTTTTTTCCGGAACCTGCTATATTTTTCGAAACCCTTTTTTGCCCTTTTTGTGCAACTATCGTAACCTTCTTCGGGTTATGACCAAAACTTGTTTCGTCGCAATTGTATATACGATAACCATCTCCAGGGCCGATTTTTTCATCTGTAATAAATGTTTTGAATAATAACATAAAATTAACTTATTGTAAATGGATCTGCTGCTTTTACCCGCATTGAAGTCATTGTTTCACCCTTTCGGAGCGATAAATTAGGATGTCTTTTCATAAAGTAATAGACCCAATCCGGTTCTGAACCTCTGTCCTCCTCATTGTGGTTCCATTCTATGTTGGAGTATTCACAGTATTCTTTAACAAACTGTAGAACCTCATTCCTAGTCCTAGTCAACCAATATCCAGTACGACTGGTTTGCAGCAAGTAAGTCACAATTGTGTTTTCATCCTCAGTGGTAAGTTTGGTTTTTCTCCCAGCGCCTATAGATTTTATGGAAGCAGGTGATTGGTTTTGATATTTAGATAATGTAGAAATTGGTATTTTGAATTTCTCAAAAGCATCCTGCAATGTTTTCCCCCTTCTTACATACTCAACTGCACTTTTTAGATCACTTAAACTATATAGTGCTCTATATGCGGGGCAATAGTGAAACAACCACAACATAGAAACGACTCTATTTACAAAAACCCTTTAAGCAGAAAACCTAACCTCAAAGTTGACTTATTGTATTTATTATGAATATGTTAGTACGTGTAGTACATACTTCCATGAAAATCCGTAATCTTGCAACAATAAGTTAACTTCTCTTATTAACTACCTGTGATGACTAGTAAGAATACATAAAAAAATAAAGAAATACTAGTACTTACCGAAAACTTGGCGTAGATATCAAATTCACAATTAAACTAGCTATTAAATGACACTTAGCGGTAGTGCCAACTTAATTTAACAAAAAAGTTACTTCACCATTCCACAATTGACCCATTTCACTATTGCCCCTTTTCCCCCTATCAGATATTGTAACAGAATTTGCATTAAAAAAGGCAAGAAAAGCGAAGATTATTTCAGCTTTTTGACTGACTTATTAAGTATATGTATTAATAGATATGTGTAGGTATGTATTTAATATAACATATTAATTTGCTTATTACATCAATAAGTTAATAATTATTATGTTATTTGAAAAATTAAAAAATAAATAAAATTTATTTTATTTTCTGTAATTCGTTGTTTCATTTGAGGTAAAAATATTTCAGAGAAATTTCAATTAATCCATACAGTATGAGGGGGGGGGGTGGATTACTCTCGCACACGGGCGGCAGCTACCCTAGGAATGGCCCCCAGTGGTGGACTATTAATAGTATATTAAAGTACATGTTTTATAAAGCATCATCTTATAGCACGCGTCCATGTTAAAAAACGAGCCGCTTGCGGCGAGTTTTTTAACGGGACAAGTGCTCTAACTGCTTTATAAAACACGTACTTTATACTATTTTTTCTATTTTGTATTTTTTTCAATAAGAAAATACATATTTAAAAAGAAAATCAACCCTTCAAATTTTGTAAATTTGTGTGTCTAAATTCTATGTTGGTAATACTCTAAATTTCTTTTTATCATAGTAGCCTTGACAATAAATAATATTTTCTTTAAGTCATTGTCACGAAATTTGTGATTTAATATTTCATAGAGTTGTTCATAATTATAATTAAAAAAATATGGAGCATGATAATCTAAGTTTAACTCCCCCTGAGTTAAGGGATATTGCTAATAAAACGATAAATCAACTTTTACCAGAGAAGTCCCGAAAACTTTCTTTTCTCATGGATAACAATAACAGGAAACGTCAGACGTCAACAGAATAAAACATTTAAATATAACCAATGCCAACTTTTAAAAAATAAAATTCGGAGTTCGAAATGGATATATTTCGAACTCGCTAGCGCGTTCGAAATATCTATTTTTCGAGACAAAATTAGAAAAAATATATTATGTTAAAATCTCCGGACACAATAATTACAAAACACTGGGATCATATATTTCGTCCAGAATAATGTGGAGTAAATTCATCAAGGACAAGGGTTATTATTATCATGACCCAATTCAGACCCATTTTTTTCTATACGAAATTTATGAGCTGCAATCGGCTCTAAATTTTACTTTTGCTACATGTAGAAATTACATATTTTTTTAAATTTCAATTTATATTTCATCAGTATATTTTTATCATGTTTCTTTTATAATAATTATAAATTTTTATCGTGACATATTTTTTTCTGAAATACTCCAATCCATTATAACTTAATATGTATTTGTAAACATATAATAACAACAAAGTTTCCTTCTCCATTTTAACATATTTGTCATTACACATTCAGAGACAAAATACCAAGCTGTAAAATAAATTTACCGGGCTTAACTTGACAAGTAAATTTATCCGATAGAAAGACTGTTTAAAAGCTGGTTACATTTTTAATAACATAGTTCCCTGCTGGTTGGGTCTAATAATTTCTTGTATTCATAGTATCAGAGAAAGCTTTGTGGCTTGATTTCCATCTATTGGTATGAAAGGATTTTTTATTATCTACGGAATATATTTCTTTCTTAGCTATACATATAGGTAATAGACAAACAAATATTTAAATAGTTGAGAAACTGGGTATTTATTATCCAATGTATTTTAATGTTGCGTGTCTGGTGTGTATATGCAAATAAAATAAAGCTCACACTGAAATGAGTGCGAGACAGAACGGTTTTCTTAATGTTTAGCGGTTGTTTGGCTACTTAAATGTTTTACATGTCTCTAGAAAAAATTAATTGTAGAAGCTAAAAGGAAAATATTATGTTACAAAGATAATTTAGAAAATTATTTATACCCCTAAGAGCATTTTAGTACAATTGCATTCATATTACGATCAATGAGTAACTTTATTCTAATTAATCTATGATGGTGTCATTATGACACATATAATATAAATATGGAAAACCTTAAAGGAAATGAATATTTGTTATGAAAAAATTCAAAACAGAAAATTACTTTTACAGTTTCGAAGGGAAACAGGAATATCTATTATATGGACGAAAGTTGGTTAAATGAAGGTTATACCGTTGGTAAAATATGGCAGCATAAACATATAAAAACCGCGAGTCAAGCTTTCATGTAAGGATGGTCCACCGGAATAAAGGCACCCTCGGCAAAAGGTAAAAGATTATAATTACTCACATTGGTAGAAAAAATGGATTTATCAATGGCGGCTTGCTAGCATTTAAATCAAAACGGACTGGAGACTATCATAATATGAAGACATGAACGCTAATGTCTTTAAAGAATACTTCCAGCAAATGCTAGATCTTATTCGTCCTGGGTCTGGTATAATCATGGATAATGCCAGCTATCACTCAAAAAAGTACGAAAAAATACTAACGTCTTCTTGGAAAAAAAATGATATCATTAATTGGCTTAGTGTAAATGAACGCCATTTCATACAGATATGCTAAAAAAGAAGGTACTAGAAATTGTAAAGTTGAATAAACCTCTTTGTACGAAATTTGCTGTCGACAAAATCCCTTCAAAACAAAATATAACTTTACTTCGCGTCCCGCCATATCGCTGTGAATCAAGCCCCATAGAATTGGTGTGGGTGCAAGTAAAAGGGTTTGTAGCAAGGCATAACACCACTTTTAAAATGAGAGACGCTGGAAACCTCTTGCAAGAGGGAATAAAGACAGCACTTTGTGAAAAATGGAGTAAGTGCGTCGAACATGTGATTGAAATAGAAGAAAGCATGTGGGAAGCTGATAACATGCTAGAAAACGCCGTAGAGCCCTTTATTATTTTTCTGGACCCCAACGACGATATTTTATCGTACAATTTAAAAACTAGGTTGTATTGTACAATGTAGATTTTTTTATAAATATTACGATGTAAACTACCAGTATTACCGCCGCTCTTACTACAGGTAGTTTTCATTTCATTCGCCAAACTGGTCTTTCTATTGTATGCTAATTAGGGCGACCCTAATTTAGGACCGATTCGGGGTGTGTTGGTCTGAAACTTACAGTGCAACCTTTAAGTTGTCCACCCTGTTTAATGGGTCATTGCATGTCAATTTTTAAAAAGTATAGTCACCACTTTCATATCTTATTATTATTTTTTAAAAAATGCAAAAGCATTTATTTATTTTAATTAAAAATTGTGAACAACCTGTTAAATTAATTCCAGTTGATGACAAGAGGGCTGAATTTTTAGAAAGTAAGTTTATTTCCAGAGTGCCTGAACTTGTTGGACCATCAGTGCCTAAAACGTTACCCAGAAAGAACCCTATCTTCTTATTTTCTTTGGAATCTTCTATCTAGCTTTCTGTAACTATGTTAGGGCGCCAACCACCACTCAGAACAGGTAATAAATCGACTCCTGAATCTGCAAGCAACGATGCAGATTATCTGCGGAAACAATGTCCAGTATATTGTTGAGGATTTGAAAGACTCAGAAACGATGCTACATTGCATATGGTATTTTCCCAAAAATTTCCACCATATTTATTCCTTCAACATTCTCGTTTTTGTATTCCACGTGTATCGATTGAGGAAGTTCGCTTAGTACCGAGTCAAATTAACGCAAAGAAGGTGCCCGGCTTTGACAGCATAAGGAGTAAAGCGCTCAAGAACTTGCCCAAAAACAGCACAACTTAGTAAACATAGCCAAAGCAATACTCGAAAAGGGCTGTTTTCCAGACGCTTGGAAAAGGGCCAAGGTAGTATTAATTTTAAAAACTGGGAAATATTTCACATTGGTTGCCAATAAATCTGTTATCGTGTCTAGGCAAAGTAGTTGAATAATTGATACTAAATCGGCTAACCGATGTTGTATCAAACAACGACATTTTACCACCAGAGCAGTTTAATTTTCGAGCTGCTTATTGCACGGTGCGCCAGAAAATACGACTGGCAACCAATATCTTACGTGAATTTAACCGCCGCATGTCGACAGGAGAAGTCTTTTTTGATATTTCTAAAGCATTTGACAAGGTCTGACACAACGGACTTGTAATAAAATTAATAAGGGCAGGCATGCCTGATTACCTTATCAGACTGTTAGTATCATATCTTGAGGACAGGTTATTCGCGGTGTCGTCAGAAAACACAGTATCAACAATAAAAATAATCAAGGTGGGGGTCCCGCACGGATCGCCCCTTGCAGCGATTCTGTATAATATATACACAGCTGATGTACAGTGTGATCCATTCACGCAACTATATATATTTGCTGATGATACTGCCATGACTACCACCTCAAGAGCGCCTTGTCCTTTATCTTTAACATTTTATAGGTGCATATTTGTCACTTCAGTAGGCATGTAGGCACCCGCAAACCCGCTGTTAATGCAGCTTTTATCATTAAATAAGTTTTATCGTCGGATTCCAACAAAAATTTGGTATATGTCTTCTTAAAATCTTTGGTTTTTTATCCAAAATCCTTCCGATCTCCTTTTTGGATATGCAATTAAATAAACGTATTTACTAATATCTGTATTTCTCTTCACTGATATAACTGAACTTAGCATAGAATAATATATCCAAAGCGATGAAGGCTTGCTATGTTTTGAAAGATGTTTGAAATATGCCAGGAGAACATTTTCATTGCTACTATTCGTGATGTTTTCCCTTCACCAAACTTTAAGTTTTGCATAGTTTTGCTCTTACATCCGTCTTGATTTTTCGGGAAGTAGGGAATCGACAAATTGTCGATGCCTTCGATATTCGAAAGAACACTCTCGAAATCGGAATCACCCACTCTAATATTCTTTTCACTAAAACTGAACGTATGGCACAGGTCTGGGTGCAAATAGTGAAGTAGCCAAAGTCATAATTTCAACAATGAACAAGCGCGGATAGTGTGACTTCAACAAATATGAATTTTAATTTATGAAAATGTTTCTGACATTTTAGGATAAATATGCAAATAAAATCTACTTGGACTGACGTAGATTAAATATTGAATAATGCACGTTCGATATGAACTTTGTTAATGAAATTCAGTATAGCGTTCATATCGAACTAATATCATTAATAACTATTAACTTACTATATTTGAAAAGTATCAAAGCTTCTTCTCACTCAATAATAATTCCCTAGGCTACACTATGATGATTGACGTGGAGAGCTTCTGCACTTTACTCTGCTTTACACTAAAACTATTTCACGAACTTAAAGAGTTTTACTTTCTTCAGTTTATTTATTTTTAATTCACATTTAACTATTTTAAATAAAGCGAATGATCGCTAAGATTGAGCTTCTATGATGGAATCTTTTAAAATAATTTCGAAGTTATAAGAAATCTTTGAAATGAAGAAAGAATTATTAAATCCTCTTAATATTACAGTAAAATCTCTGAATAGCGACCACCCTCGGGGAATCAAATGTTGGTCGGTTAGCAGGGGTGGTCGGTTAATAGACAAATAATAAAACAACTGGACTGCATTTTACAGTGTTTGTTTAATAATAAGTATCTACATATATATTTTAAATATTTTTATTTTAATTTATTAGAGCTAAAACTGAATGAGATGAAGCCAATTTACCAATATTCATATACTGCACGTACATACTATAACATATATATTATACAATGTACTGTATGTTTGCTTTAAAATTCTTATTTTTTTTAAATAATCAGAAATTAGTGATTGCTTCATATTTTTTATTTTATTTTTATAAAGTTCAGATTCACATTTTTATAGTAATTGAGAAATATTTAGAGACTTGTCAAAATTGTTAACATTATTAAAAAAGTCTCTTAAACTTGCGCAGGCTTCAGATAGGCTTGATACTTTCGACACTGGAGCAAGTTCAGGTTCCTCTTCCTCTGTGTCAGAGTTAGGAGTAGTTTCATCTGTTTCTTGGATCTCTTCAATACACTACTTGATGATAGTCAATTCTGCACTTTCTGTTGGCTAATCGTTATTAATAGAGACAAATTGTTTCAAGTTCACAAATGTGTCCTTAGTATTAGGAAACAGTTGTTCAATCGGAAAATTATCTTCTTCTTCGAAGTCGTCATTACACATAAGTCCGCCTAACATAAATTATTTTTTATTGTCACTGGGGACAAATTGCGCCAGGCCACCGAAACCCATATCAAGGCGTTGGTTACGGTAATATTATTTTCGATTTCTTGAAGGGGACAACCACTGTCTATACATGTTAAAACCCCTTAATGAAGTAACTTCTGTAGAGCAATTTAAAATTCTGAATAATGCCTTGGTCCAACAAAGGTTGGCAATGTGAGGTAGTATTGGGTGAAAGAAAAATAAGTTTGACATTATCCAGTGTAATTTTGGGATGAGACGTTGCCTTATCCAGAAACAATACGACTCGTCTATTCTGCTGCTTTACCTTGGTATTAAATCTGTGACGACATGTTGTCATAATGTCTGCTGTCATCCAAGGTAACTTATCGATATGTGCGCCCTTAAAATATCGAGAATTTTTTATTTTGCCTAATACACTGCGGAACAGCAAAAATGTTTCCGAGACCAAAATAGCAAAATCTTACTTATTTTATTATACTAACTAACAATCTGTCTTGCAAAAGTCTCAGCTGCGGTTTTATAGATCCATGCTAATTATCATAATTACCTACCTGCCCGTAATGTATGGAAAAATTCTACTATTAAATGAGAAGTACCTAAGATTTATTATAGCAGGTGTACTTTATAAGGGGTTTAAATACATATAACATAAATTCTAAATTGTTAGTTAGTTGTATTTCAACCACCAGTTGATTGAGAGCTGTTCATATTTGAGAAATTCGAGAGTTTTGAGCAACATGTCGCGAGTTTGTTTAAATAAGCCGGATCATTTTTGTTATATATGTGGTGAAGTGACTTTTGTGAAACAAAAACGTACACTTAGCCCTTTATAACAAAAGGCTTACCACATGTATTTTGGCAGTAAAATTTGAGACCAGGATACAAATTGGGCTCCCCAAGTCCCCATATCTGCTGCTACAAATGTGCGTCCAACATTCGCGGCTGGCTAAGTGGAAAAAAGCGTAAGGTGCTCTTTGCTTAGGGTTGCCACCCTTCCTGAATTTCTGAGGACGTCCTGCATTTGAGGTGCTTTTTGCCGTTTGTCCTGCGTCTTGTAATGGGCCCTTGCAGGATGCCTAATTGCCTAATGCCCTTAATTTTGCAAATATTTCATGTTTTTGTTACTTTGACTAGTTCCTATTAAAAAAGTATTCTATTTTTATTTTTTATTTAGCATTCATGTCGTTTTTCAATCAAAAACAATCAACGAAAACTTTCTCGATTAAAAATTTTGATCGAAACGTGTTTTTGTAAGTCTGATTTGTAAATTGTGTTTTTAGTTTATTTCTTGTGCTTTTTGTTCCTTTCTCATACACTATAGACCGATTTTTACATTTAAAAATAGATATTTTTGTTCGTTAATAAAAAAATTTTAAATGTCCAGAATTATTCAATCATGTCCTTAATTTTTATCTGCTTTGTCCTGAGAATTTAAAAATAATAGGTGGCAACCCTACCTTTGCTGTTCGTATGATCTGGCGAGAACCAGGATACCACGTTACTGATTCTTACTTTTGTTTGACACCTCCCATTAAGAAAGGCTTTTCGGAGAAAAGAAGGCTGATATACAGTATTCAAATTTATAAACCGCCATACGCACGGTGACGATAGTGACGAGTTGCCTGTACCTAATCCACCTCAGGAATATAGCCTTGATTCTGATGATGATCCAATGGATTCAAACGGTAGTGTACTGGAAAATGTCGCCGGCCCATCAACCTCGCAGGACTCCGATTTTGTCTGTGAACTTCCCAGTAAAAAGCCTCATAAAATAAGTCAAAATGAATTAAGTGACCTTTTAAGGGATTTGGAATTTCCTAAGAATAAATCCGAACTATTGGCTTCTCGATTGCGACAATGAAACTTGCTTCAAAATAAAGTAAAAGTTTCTGTGTACCGAAGCCGTCAGAAAAACCTAACACCATTTTTTAACATGGAAAACAATTTAGTAGCCTGTAGGGACATCGGGGGATTAATGGCAGCTTTAAATCTCAACTATGATCCAAAAGACTGGAGACTTTTCGTTGATTCCTCAAAAGTAAGTCTTAAAGCTGTGTTACCTACTCCATAATGGAAATAAGTTGCCTTCAGTCCCAATTGGTCATGCAGTTCACACGAAAGAAACGTATAGCAATTTGAAATTGTTACTGGAGACCCTACAATATGAAAGATATAATTGGCCAATTTGTGGGGATTTAAAAATTATGGCGATTTTGCTTGGAATGCAGCTAGGTTATACGAAATACTGCTGCTTTGTTGCTTAATCTGCGAATGGGACAGTCGAGCACGATCGAATCCCTACATAAAAAAAATTTGGTCACCGAGAGAAAAATGTAGCCAGCGCGCCATTAGTTCCCCCAGAAAAAATTTTACTACCGCCACTTTATATAAAATAGTGACTTATGAAAAATTTTGTGAAGGCCATGGGCAAAGAAGGTTGAGCTTTCAGTTATTTAAAAGAAAAGTTCCCTAGAATCAGTGACACTAAAATTAAAGTGGGAATATTTGTGGGTTAGTTCAGGTTAGTTATGGGGATTAGGAAACTTTTCGGAGATGGGCAATTCGATCCCATACTTGAAGGCAAGGAAGAGGACGCTTGGAATGCCTTTAAAATGGTTACAACAAATTTTTTGGGAAACCTGAAAGCAGAAAACTATAAAGACCTGGTTGCCCAACTTCTTTTATGTTACCAAAACCTAGGGTGTAATATCATCATCATCATCATCATGTATTTCCAATAGCAGGCGGTGAAACCGATGAAGCTATTGTTTCTTCCTTGAGCATGTTTGTTTGTTGTTCCTCAAGCACTGTAGTGTATTGTTCTGTCAGCATTTTGTTTCAGCTCTTTGTCTACTCTGTTTTTAAATGCATTTGTATTTGGCGCAGTCACTGTCTCTTCCTCTAAAGCATTCCACGAATACACAATCCGGTTACATAGAAAATTTCTCCTTTGCAGTTTTGCTGTTCTTTCCTTCTCAAGCTTTTTTGAGTGCCCGCGTAGATGTTGGTTATGGTTTTGGTGGAAAATGTTGTGAATGTTACACTTGTAATAATTACTCGATATTTTGTAAGTCTCTGTCAAATCTCCCCTGTGTCTTCTCTCCTTGAGGGTGGTTAGGTTTAGCTTTGCCAGTCTCTCTGGGTACGTCAGATCTCGTAGCTCTGGTGGTATTTTGCTTGTTCGCCTTTGTACTTTTTCTAGAAGCTCAATATCTTTGATGAAGTACGGGTTCCACACTGCAAAAGCGTATTCTAACTTTGGTCTTATAAAGCTCTTGTAGATTTGACCTATCATTTCTGATGAGTGATCTTTGAAAGCTCGCTTTATTAGGTAAATAAATGAGTTGGCTTTTTTCACTATTATTGCTATGTGGTTTTCCCATTTTAAGTCAGACGTAACTATGATCCCCAGGTCATTCTGTGCTGAGACGGTAGCTAATGCTTTATTATTTAGCATGTAGAGTTCGTTTGGATTATTTGGTCCGATTCTTAGCACCGTGCATTTTGAGTCATTCAGCCTCATGCCCCATTTGCCTGACCAATCTTCCACTGTATGTAGGTCTGCTTTAAGCTGGTTGGTATTGAGAAGTGGATTTGCATAGATTTTTGCATCATCTGCAAAGCATTTTATTTTGGTTTCGATCTGGGTAGCAAGGTCAAACAGGTAAGACGTGAAGAGCAATGGACCCAACACAGATCCCTGGATAACCCCACTTTTAACATGGTGCTGACTTGAAAGTATCCCGTTAACTCGCACCTGATAGTACCTCTGGTGTAATGTGTCAGATATCAAAGCCAGCAGCTGTCCTCGCAGACCAAAGTGTTCAAGCTTTCTTAACAGCAGGTTATGCGGTACTTTGTCGAATGCCTTCTCATAGTCGAGGTAGACTATGTCTGTTGGTTGTGAATTGTCGTGATTTTCAGTCCAGTCGTTAAGGCATTCAAGCAGGTTGGTGGTAGTAGAGCGTCCGGGAAGAAATCCATGCTGAGATGGTGGTATAAGGCCGTTAGCACTAAAGAATTGAGTCACCTCTTTTACTATTATTTTTTCCATACATTTTAATGGGTTACACGTTAAACTTATTGGTCGATAGTTCTCTGCTCTGTGACGATCACCCTTTTTGAAGAGAGGCGTCACTATGGACATTTTCCATTGTTCTGGAATCCTTCCAAGACTCATACACTCCTGCATTGCCCCAGAAAGAAGAGAACTCACTGAGTCGCTGCATCTCTGGAGCATGATGGTCGGTATTTCATCTGGGCCTGGGCTAGATTCTTTCTTCATACTTCCAAGAGCTTTTTTGACCTTCTCCACAGTAAAAGAGATAGACTCGATGGTGTTCCCGACCCTGGTAGACGCAGGCATTACTGGTAGAGTAGGTGATAGTTGCGGAGAGAAGGACTTATCAAAGTTCTCAGCAAATGTTTCAGCCATTGATTTGTTGTCCAGCAATTCTTGAGTGACGGGATCCTTTAGTGTGACCGTTGTGAGTTTTGAGTTAAGGTTTCTCTGTATATACTTGAAAAGTCTTTTGTTTGATTCTGCAGTGGCCAGGTCATGTTCAAAGGATCTTCTAGCATTATCTAGTTTAAGTTTCAAGGCATTATTCTGCGTCATATATGTGTGGTAATTTTCCTCAGTTCTATTACCTCTATACCTGTTCCTCAGTTTTCGTTTTTTGTTAATTTCCTTGAACAACGCTTGACCAATCCACGGCTTTTGCTGATTCACCCTTACAGCCCTCATTGGAATGTATCGGTCTATTGCTTTCTATATAGGTTTCTCAAAGCTTTCAAATTTGGTATCATTTGGATTGTGTTGCTGCTGTTTAATAAAAGTGTTTATCTCATCGTACTTTGCGCTATAGAAATTTCTTCGTAGAACTTTGTGGGTCGGTTTTGGCGGCAGCTTTAGTTGTGTTTTTGCAGTAATAACAATATGGTCACTACGACCGATTGGCGCTTCTGATTTAAGGTCAAAGATGGATTTCAAATCAAATCAAATCAAAATCAAAAAACATTTATTTTGTCTACTAAAATAAATTAATAACATGTTACATAAAATATATATAATTATTATGACAAAATTGGACTGTACCGCGATTATATGAAACCGATATTTCTGCACTCACATAACATGAGTGCAGAATGGCACAGCCCATTTCAAAACGAAAGTTTTTCATAGAAATTAACAGTAAACTTATCCTAAGCACTAAAAAATGTGAAAACAAAATTTGGCACAATAACCAATAGTGGGCAGATGAGAGCAGATGAGATGAGAGCAGGGGAGTAGATGTATGCCATTCGACGGCATCCGCCGGCCGAAAACCCAGAAGGGCGCGAGGAGCAGACGAGATAGTAGTATAGTAGGCTTATTTGATTTTTCAATTTCTTTGTTGTTCCAATAACATACTTTTAATATAATTAGAAAATTTGTTTGGTGATAGATTCTTAACGTGGTTTTGAAGGTTATTCCATAGAGAGGGCGCAACAAAGGAAAACGACCTTTGAAACTGAGCCGTTCGGTGTAGTGGTAGTTGAAAATTATGCGTGTTTCTGGTAGCGTGGTTGTGTGTGAATTGTATTAAGTTGTTTAACAGATATGGTGGTTTGCCGCTTTTAATTGTTTTGTATATAAAAAGATACATATGATATCGTCTGCGATTTTTCATATTTAGAATGCAATTATCATTTAGATATGGCGTTATGTAATTCCTATATGGTATGTTAAAGGAAAATCTCATACAGCTGTTCTGTAGTTTTTGAATTTTTTTTGAAGTTTCCATTTTTAAGGAGTCTCCATACACTATATCTCCGTAATCAAACAATGAAATTATAAGACTTTCACAAAGAAGGTATTTAGTCTTTGGCAATAAGTATCTCTTAAGATGGTACAGTGATTTCAGACGCATATAAGCAATTTTAAGCTTACTGTTAATGTGTGATTGAAAACTAAGGTCTGTGTCAAATATTATACCCAGGTTTCTTGCTTCATTTACTAGGGGTATTTGGGTTCCTTCTATTTCTCCGTAAAATTGAGTTGAAACAAGATCCCTTACAGCTTTGTTACTGTTAAAAATAAGTGATTGAGATTTGGAAGCATTTAATTTTAAATTATGGTCTCTTGAAAAACGGTGAATGTTTTCTAAGTCGGAATTAAAGTGATCCTGAAAAGTTTGTAGGTTTCCACTTGTAAAAGAAATATAAACCTGTGAGTCATCAGCGTACTGCTGAATTTTCGAGTTATTGACGGACAGATGCATATCAGCGACATACAAAGAAAACAGTAACGGGGACAATATTGAACCTTGCGGTACGCCACTGAAGGTGGTTAAGAAGTTTGATTTACTACTACTGTTTTCCTTTTTAACCCCGACACAACATTGCCGTTCGTTAAGAAAATTTTTAAAAAACATAATTGAATTTGGGGAAAGGCCGAAGTAGTGAAGTTTGGCTAAAAGCATATTATGGTTAAGTGTATCAAAAGCTTTACTAAAATCCAGCAAGGCGATGCATGTACTATTTTTATCTTCCTCATTATGTCGAATGTCATTGAGAACTTTTACCAAGCTTGAAGATGTGCTAAAGTTCTGTCGAAATCCCGACTGGCAATCTGGGATAAGATTCAAAGTGTCAGAAAAAAGTACTATTTGGTTGTATATATGCCTTTCTAATATTTTTGAGACGGTAGGCAGAATGCTAATTGGCCTCAAATCCTTTAGTTCTTTTGGATCGGAGATTTTGGGTAGAGGTATTATGATTGATTTCTTCCAAAGACTGGGATAATAACTATTTAAAATGCAACTGTTTATAATATTTATTAAGGGGTTTATGCAATATGGCAAACATATGTTTAAATCTTTAATAGATATGCCGTCCTCCCCTACTGCATTTGTATTTATTTTATTTAAAAGACATTTAAGTGTGTCTCCATCAATAAGATTGAAGTTAAGTTCTGTTTCTATGTTAGCGTGTCTATGTAGATTATAAAAATTAATTTTTTCGTGTGACGTTGAGTCAGGTAAGTTTGAGCACGAGAGAAAAAAGTCATTTATTTGAGTTGCGTCTGAGATGTTATCTGGTAGTTCTAATGTGGCGCTTTTATGAACCAGATTAAGTTTCTTTGAAATTTGCCAAAGTTCCTTCCCCCTTATTGTTGATAATTCTCGGAAGTAGGATATTTTTTCTCTGATTATGGCGTGTTTGGTGTAGTTTCTTAATTGTCGGTAGTATTGCAATTGAACATAATAATTAACATTGTGTGATTTGTCATCACTGCACAAGAATAAGTCCAATAGAGAGCTCTGATCATTTCTAAATCGTGTTGGAAACGTAACTACTTGATGTGCATTTGTTTCTTGATACATATCCATGAAATCTTGGGTTTTTTTGTCTGGTGGGGATACTGTTAGATTATCCCAGTTAATGTATGGCTAGTTGAAATCTCCTAGGATGAATGTAAGGTTTTTGTCCGTGAAAGCATTATTTACTGCACTTATCATCTGAGTGTTGACTTCCTCATTTGTTGTGTTACCTGGTCTGTAAATGCATGCCGCCAGTATCTTTATATTGCCTATTTGTAAATCCAGCCACACAGAATCTACTGGTGCTACTGTTGAGTACTTTTCAGACAGACTGCAGCGTAAATGGTAACCATTTGTTTGGTTCTTAACAAGAATACATACTCCTCCTCCTTTCTGATTTGGACGATCACTTCTGAAAATGCTATAGCCGTTTAAGCTTATTAAACTGCTGTCCAAGTCATCTCTTAGCCAGGATTCTGTTAACATTATGATTGTTGGTTCTACTGTCATTACTTTTACCTTCCATTCATCTATTTTATTAACTATTGAACTGAGATTACTGTACCAAAATGAGATTTCAACTACCTCTTCTTTATTTAGTTTTTTTCATTTTTTTCTGTTATTCTAGGAATCCCATTTACATACTTTATGATGAGATTCAGCTTTCCTTCGTTCTTCCTTTGTTCCAGATCAGCCAGAACCTGCCTAAGGTACTTTCTTTGGTTCTCAGTTTGATCACACTTTAGATACACATATATACAATATGTCGTTGAAATTTCATTTTCTGGATTCTTATCTGGATTCACTTTGCGGAAAAATGTGGTGCTGTAAGTGACGAGCACGGTAAGAGGTTCCACCAGTGGCGTAGCCACAGGGGGGCGCAGGGGGGTGATCGCCCCCCGCCTCTTTACGGGTCTAGGACTATTCAGCGCCGCCGATTCAGCGCCGCCGTTTCAGCGCCGCCATTTCATCGCTAGGACATTTCAGCGCCGGCCCATTTCAGCGCTAAATTATTTCTCAAAATTTTATTATTAAATATTTATAATAAAAATGATCTAAATAGAATTTATTAAATAAAATTAAAAATAGATAAAATATTGGTAATACAAACTAAAAAAAAAACAATAACTAAAATTTGTTTTTGCTAAATTATTTCTCAAAATTTTATTATTAAATATTTATAATAAAAATGATCTAAATAGAATTTATTAAATAAAATTAAAAATAGATAAAATATTGGTAATACAAACTAAAAAAAAAAACAATGGTAATATTCCAGTTTATCGGCTTATGCGAAAAATGACGTAAAATGAAAAACGTTTCTTGCAATATGTAGCACGTACTTTCTAAACGACAAATCCGCGAGCGGAAAACCATTTTTTTAATTGAAAATATAAAAAAAATGTGAAAATAGTCGACCGAAAAGCACAGTGAGAGTGACAAGTGAGGTTATGTTTCTCTAGCTGTTAGTCACTCGACAAAAATTGTAATAATTTTATAGACTTATATTGGTTAAACAGGCGCTAACACGGCATCTAATCCACCTTCTTGGTTCCAATTCAGTATATGCTACATAAATCAACAAAGGTTTTTCATTTTTTTTCTTTTTTATCACAAGCGGGTACCCTATTTTCACGTTTTTTTTATATTTGCAATTAAAAAAATGGTTTTCCGCTCGCGGATTTGTCGTTTAGAAAGTGCGTGCTACATATTGCAAGAAACGCTTTTCAATTTACGCCATTTTTCGCATAAGCCGATAAACTGGAGTGGTACCAAAACAATAACTAAAATTTGTTTAATAAATAAAATTTATTAAATAAAACTACTAAATATTTTGAGAAATAATTTAGCGCTGAAATGGGCCGGCGCTGAAATGTCCTAGCGATGAAACGGCGGCGCTGAAACGGCGGCGCTGAAACGGCGGCGCTGAAAAGGCTGCGCTGAATAGTCCCATTCCCCCTCTTTACTACTTAAAAAATAATTCTTAAAAAACAATATCGGTCTTATTCTACTTTTAGTAAAGAAGAGCGATCGGAATAAGCTTAATAAAACCGGTTTTGAGAGCGTCCCATCATATTTAATTCATTTCTTTTTATATAGCGGATTTTAACTTCATTTGGGGCCAGACCCCTGTTTCCTAGGGAGCATGAAGGAGGTGAGTTCCTACGAAATTTTAGCGTGGTCCCAAAATTTTTTTGCCTGCGGCGCTTTAGCTCCGCAGTCTTTGCCCCTCCCGCCCCAAAATGCTGGCTACGCCACTGGGTTCCACTAGGATATTTCAAACATGGAAAGAAGGTATCAGGGAAAATTTAACTGTGAGATGTTAGCCGACTACTCTTGGACTTACGAGAGATGCCCCCGAGCTAACTAAAATCTTTAATAGGTATTTTTTAGTTACTTGGGTGTAGTTCAATAATAAAAAAAATAGGTTTTGTTAAGGAAACAAAAAAAAAGTTGAAATTTGTTCCCCAGTGTTATAAGTGACTCTTCTTTTTGACTTTCCATATTTACACCGAACAGAATTGTAAACGTAAATGTTTTGTTCTTGTTTTTTTTCAGTACTCTTATCATCTTTCAATGCATATGTTTTTGTTGGCAATGAACGTTATTAGAGACCTGTCTCATCTGCATTAAATACGTCCCCTGGGGCATAATCTTTAAAATGGTCAACCGCATTTCTTTTCAAGCAGTTACGTCTTCTTACAAAACCGATTAAAAACAACTTTGTTCACTGCCAGTCCTTCGGTTTTGGAAAATTTTCTTTTCTGTTCACCGTTGTCACCTTCTTGATACAAATTTGTAACTACTGCTTTATTTTGAAGCGATATAGTCACTTGGGTCTTATCCACTTTAAATTTTCAGCCCATTTTCCATTACTTAAACCAGTTTTTTTCACTTTTCTCGATTATTTCAGTTTTTTCGCTTAAAGAATAGATATTTACGTTATAAGTCCGGAAAAGCAACTTTTACAGTATGAGTGAAATGTTTCGAGACGAGGCGACGAAGGAGCCGAGTCTGGAATTTTGAAACGAATACTGTAAAGGATTTGCCGGACGAATGACGTACAATATTTTATTTCATACTGTTCTGTTGAGGGTCTAGGACTATTCAGCGCAGGCGTTTCAGCGCCGCCGTTTTAGAGCCGCCGTTTCAGCGCCGCCGTTTCATCGCTAGGACATTTCAGCGCCGGCCCATTTCAGCGCTTAATTATTTCTCAAGATTTTATTATTAAATATTTATAATAAAAATGATCTAAATAGAATTTATTAAATAAAATTAAAAATAGATAAAATATTGGTAATACAAACTAAAAAAAAAACAATAACTAAAATTTGTTTAATAAATAAAATTTATTAAATAAAACTACAAAAAGATACAATATTGGTACTACAAACTAATAACATTTTTAATATAATATATACAATTAATTAATCAGTAATCAGGTAATTGTGGGCTATTCCTGTTAAATATTCTATTGGAGTTCTGTTGCCGTATTCGGTAACAATGCTGAGAAATAATTTAGCGCTGAAATGGGCCGGCGCTGAAATGTCCTAGCGATGAAACGGCGGCGCTGAAACGGCGGCGCAGAAACGGCAGTGCTGAAAAGGCTGCGCTGAATAGTCCCATTCCCTTCTGTTGAAAATTATAATTATGTTTTGAAATTATAATGAAGTTTTATTCTGCGTCGTATATTTGAAAAGTGCTTATATTTACTGGTGGAAACATTGTGTGTTTGACATTGATTAAACTAAAACTTACAAATTTCAGTCCGGTAAAGAAATTTTACAGGACTAGTCCGGTAAAAAAAAATTTACCGGACTTATTTTTGTAAAACCTTATTTTCTGGACTAAATTCAAATATGTAAAGGTGTGTTTTACAATACAGTATGAAATAAAGATATTTCCTTTTTCTCGCCATCCTCAAATATTCACGTTAGTCTTAAAACACACGAAAACTATTCAGAACAAAGCTAATGTTAACAACCGATTTATCAGCCTTTAAAGCAAATTGAATGGATCCGCCTGCAATAAAGTAATTAGTTTATGTACCTATATTTCTTAATAATTGTCGGGTCAGGTTTTACTGCCCCTAATGGAAGATGTTATTAGCATTGATATTTACTAAGAATTCCGATGATGAGTTCCCGCGGTCGTTTAACAGATGGGTCTGTAAAGAGGAGGTAAATAATGGGATTTCCATTTTTAAATATTTATAATTCATAACCGGCCATTTAACGCATGTGGTCACTTCATAGAGGCGATCGCAAACAGAGATTTTACTGTATACATATAGTAAGCCTATAGTCATTAGACAATACAAATCCTAATCACTTTCATTTTGTAAAAAAATTATTTTATAATAAATGAGTTTTCCACAGTAATAAATTTTCACTTTCTCTCAACAAATTTTATTGTAACTAAACCATCCCGTGTATAAAAAAAACTTGCTTTTTGCCTTATAATTTAACTTGACAGCGCCTTTAATACAGAAAGCGGTAAATTTATAAACGATCTGCTATAAGAATTTAAGTTATGTCGCATGCCACTCAAGAAAGTAAATGCCACGGCTTCAGGCCAAATTCCACTGTTTCCAAACTGACAATTTGCTTCTTCTGCTAATGGCCACTGTTTTTGCATGTCATGAATTTTAAATTTTTAACTTACTTGTGAAATAATTTAGCAAAGAGATATTTCAAGGTTTTTGCCTTGAGGAAGGTTCTTTAACAATGAATGAGTGTCTTGTCCCTACAGCTAGACTAGACTAGGTAGGTCGGCAGCCTTATTGTCATTGCGACTTACTATAGTACCATCAATATTTGTTTTTTTATAAGTGTGAAAGAACATTATTATCTGTAGTCTATTTTTGTGACTTCGAACTTTGAGCAAGGGGAGGTTTCCACCTAGGGTTGCCACATGGTCGGGATTGTCCCGGAATTAACTGTGTTGCCCCGGATCCCGGAATCATATTTTTTAGTCCCGGGAAATCATCAAATTTTAATGTCGAAAACATTGTTAAATCTGCCGTTTCACTAATTTCACTAAAACAATGTACGAGTGGCAAGTAACAACTTGAGTGCTTTATTTCTTAAGAGGGTGGTACACAAAAAAGTGGGGAGGGGGGTGTTCCGGAATTGCTTTTATCAAATGTGGCAACCCTATTTCCACCCGGTTCCGTCGGTGAGGTAGAAGGCCAATTGATGCTATCGTACCAGATAAAACACAACTTGACTGCTGCTACCTCTATCTATTGATAAGCGTGGCTCAATGGTGCTTGTCTTTACTCCTCCATGACATGAGTTCAGAGTAGCCCAAGGTTGTTCACTTAGTCGATACATTTAGTTAGTAGTCTGACCAGACATGCATGTCATTTTGATGAGCTATCTTTATCAGATACGTAATATCGGTAAGTAGTGTTGGTCTTGACTACTCCAAGATCCTGAATTCAGACTAGCACTGGGTTAAACGAATTTAGCGAATTGTCCGTTACGATTTTATTTTTGTCATTTGTCAGTTGTTACCATTTTTGTTCCCGAGAAGTTTTCCCAATTTTTTATTCTTACATTTTTATTAAAATTACTGCAATTTTTAGGGGTACTGTAGCCCTATTATGTTCAGTATTCCATTCCTTACCACTTGGGTAAGAAGGGCAGAAATTTTTGAATGACAACATTTGTGCTAAGTTCGTTTACCTTTATTCTGTTTCTGGAAAGTAGGCACTTCACGTATTATTAGTGTATCCTCTTTTTAATATAGGTGTTTGGTAAGTATCTGCTTGAGTGCTTTCATATTAGCAATAGTTTTCTAAAACGTCTCACCTTGCTGCAGCTGCTTCTTGCAAAAAAGAAAAAATTTAGCTGTAAGTACTATATTTTTTGTGTCAAAGTTCTTATTATCTAAAAGCGAAGAATAAGAAATTTTATGTTTTTCCAAAAGATCCTGTCACATTATTTGCTTGAAAATCTGCAGGCAAGATTAGTCCGAGCAAAGACTGTACCAACTTCTATGTTTGCGAAGATCATCATTTCTGTACTTATGATTTGAACATATTGAATGCCTCTTCCTCTTTAAAATTTGATTGTTTCCCTAAGTCAGCCTTTATGTAAATGTCAACTTGAGACAGAACAAAACCATGCAGGTATCATCAAACCTCGCATCTTATTCCCTGCTCGAGTTATTTAGTCATTTATGTCTAATATCTGTGAAATAATGTCAAATCCGGTTGAGGATATAAATGAACCTATGATTTGTGTCCTACCCATCAATATTATCCAAAATGAAGCTGTTGCAGGGCCATCGATGGAAAATATGCTTACTGATGAGCCTTCATGCTATGGAATGGAATGAGACTATATATTATGTAAAGAGTATTATATAGTAATCATGTTTTTCCTTATTTCAGGATACTGGTATTGACCAATCTGAGTATGCCAAGTAGTCTGGAACTTAGTGACAGCTATCTAAAATGACGTACACCTTACTAGATATTAATTAGGTACTTTAGGTTAGTTCATTGTTGGTCCATATTTCTTACAATAAAAATATAATTAACTGATATTCTCTATAAGACTACCTATATATAAAGAATATTGTATTATAGTAGCAATTTTTTTTATTCGTTTCAGGAAACTGGTATTGCCTGCAGACTAGAACTCGGCGACAGCTATTCTCCGACATAAGGTAAATGGTCATGACTAACTAATCCCTTTATACTTTATACCTACTTGTCCTTCTATCTTGACAAATACATCATTCCTGTCCAGGATGGTAGTAGGAAGATTGATACAATGTTTGTATATGTACAAACATTTATTGTGTATCGCTGACATTGACGTAAATTATTAATATGCGTTAAAGTAAAAAACCGTAATATATAATTTTTATAATACAGGGTGTCGTACATAGAAGTTCCACCCTCCTTTATTTTCTTAAGTTTTTGAGATATCGGAATAAATTTTTTCTTGTTTGAAAACGAATGGCAAAAGTATTTTTGACATCTGTGTAATTACCGGGTTGAAATGCGGAACTTCTACGTGGAACACCCTGTATAAAATCGTATGAATAAAATGAGTCATCTCAATAGTTTAAATCTGTACTATTACTATCATCCACTGATATAATTAGAGGTCTTATGTTTTCCCAAAATTTTTTATAATTTTTTTCGACTTTAAGTACATGATTAACGCATGCTCTCCAACTTCTCTGGTTTTAACACGTTAACCGCCGCATGGAATTTTTAGGAATTGTAAAGTTGACATATTGTACAGCCGGCGGCCAACTGGCTATATTATTTTCATGCCACCTGAATCGCCGGCGTACAAGAGGAGAGTGGTGTTTTAACATAAATTGTACGCCAGCGTTCCAGGTTACGTCTAATTCCCCATACAGAAGTATTGTTCGGCGTACAAGTAATCATGTGCACCATTGGTTCGGCAATCAGATCATGCGAAGGTGAAAAAAAATTAATCATAAATGAAACAACATTTTTTATTCATTATTTGGTACACGACATAAAATTTATTACTGAAATTTACTCAAAAATGATCAGGAAAGCACTGAATACAAATAAAAGGTTTTTCAAGACAGGTGTCGCAATAAGTAGATACTCTCTTCGCTGAATTTGCTGCTACTTTCCAATCCTGTTGTGGAACTTCGCCTTCACGGTAAAATTTCCAAGAGTGACTCCACCAAAGCTTCCCAAAATTTTGTAACAGAAATTTTTGATGTTTGATGCCCCGCTTTGTATACAACTAAGGCATTAACTACAGATGTCCCCATCAATAATTCGATGGCAACTTTGTGGTACCATCGTACTGATTTTCGAACAAGAGAAGAATATGCGGCCAGTTGATCGGACAAATCAATTCCCGGTTTTCCAGCATTATAATCAATAATGCATTGAGGTTTTTGTACCTCTTCACGCTTTCTGTTTAGTTTTACTGTGTTTACCACATCCAAAGTGTGATAAGTAGAGAGCATTAAAACATCTCTCTTATCTTTCCATTTAGAGACCACGATTCCGTCTTCATTTTCTCTACCTATTATTTCCCCTTTTTTTAGTTTTGCTGACACAACTTCTTTAGGTAGACCTTTTCTATTTTTTCTTATGGTTTCAACTGAGATTGAAATCTGTTTCTTGGCATAATTTTTGGAATGAGGTTATTCTTATATATGGGATGTTTACTCCAGTAAGCCTCAATATTCGGGTAACGCACCAAACCCATATAAAGCACAATACCGAGAAATTTCCTCATTTCCGGTACAGTTACTGGTTTCCAAAGTGAAAGTCGGCTTTTGGACTTTGGTCCACCTAATTTTGCTAGTACCTGTTGTGCATTTCGATTTGTTTCTATAACCATTGTTTCTAACAACTCTTCCGTTACGAAGAGGGAATAAGCATTTAATTCTGTGAAACTACTTGTTATAGCTAAGTTTGGGTTTATACCTTTATTTCCCATAAATGCAAAAGCTTCCTTATTATTTCCAGTTACTTCTTTCCATTTAGATAGTACTATCGAAGTATTTTCAGGATTATCATTAGGAACATCATCACTCGACTCTTCTTCGGATTGAGTGTCTTCTGAAGAGCTCGAAGAACGGTCCTGAAAGTACGGATCTCTGACGCTATCATCACAGTCAAAATCCTTCTCGACTTCGCTGCTTTCTGACTCGAGAAAAATATTTTCAGCTTCTTCTGTTGCTTGTCATTTAACGGCCTCTTTTTCGATTCCATGTTTATTGATATTACTAAAAAAAGCCGTTTTACCGATGATACCGTGATAAAATCGCTTACTTACCCGAAGAATGTGGTCATATGGCAGAAAAATTACTAAGAATACTACTTTGTAGTAACAAAAACTACACTAAAATAAACTAAACACGCTTATAAGTTGTGAAACTGCTAAACCGCATGCAAACTCGACCCCAAACAAACTAAACAAACGGTAATCTCGCTTTCGCGCCTTTAAATCTCACGCGGTTCGCCGGCTGTACAAATGGTAAATTGTAAATGCTAACTTTGCTTGTACGCCACCTGTACAGCCGGCTAACAATACAAAATATTGCCTAAATCGATGTACCAATCAAAAATATGTTATGTATTTGTTAGTGTGATGACACTAGATTGGTGTATACTCAAAAAAACTATTAAGACATTTTCGTAATACGCCGTATATTTTGTTCGGCGCTCCAAGAACCATGCCAATTGACAGCCGGCTGTTCAGGTGGCGGTTAACGTGTTAATTCACTCTGAGTTTTAATTACTTCATTTACATTAGCGGACATTTTTGGGCATACATTATTGCGTCTAACTTTGTTTCTTAATTCGGACCATATCATTTCTATAGGATTCAAATCGCAATGGTAGGGGGGCAATCTAAGTGGTATGTTACCGGATGCTTTTATAGCCTTATCTACGCAATATATTTTATCATACGATTTTGTTTTTAGTACCTCAACTAGTTTTTTTTTTGTATAATTATCTTCAAAATAGAGGTCATGTTGGCTAAGGAACTCTTGCAGTACCTACCTCTTTTTTGCTGCTTATGGTTGGTATTTTCTCAGCTAAGGTGCTGTGATAACTAGCATTATCATAAACGACTACACTGCCTGGTGGAATATTTGGAAGAAGAGAACTTATCATCCAATTTTCAAAAAGCTCACTTGTCATGTCCTGATGGTAGTCTAACGAGCAGTCCTTAATATTTTTTGCTGAAAGTAGCAAAGCGTTGGGCACCCAGCCATTCCTCGAGCCACAGTGTAAGATGGATATTCTATTTCCTCGAAAAGCAGGTACATCTAAAATGCACTTTGATGAAGAATCTTGGCATCCTTTTTTTATAGTGTCATGGGTGTCGAACCAAGTTTCATCTAAATAATATATATTTCGGTTTTCTGCGCGGAACTGATGAATTTGTGTTAAATATTTTTGTCTTCATTCCACTAACTGTCGGGTCTCTTTAATGCAAATGCGCTTGTCAATTTTTGTAAACCGAAATTAATCCAATTTTGTGCAGGAATCGGCGTAACGTTTCGCGACTAGCAGCAAATCGACCATTTGCTAATAACTTTTTTCGCAAAGAATCGAGTGACGGAATCTGCTTAAGCTCATACATCGCATACACTTCCCTGCGAATCAACTCTGCATCACCATTTCCAAACACTTTCAATGTGCCTTTGTCAGATCTGTCATTCCTCTCCAGTGAATTGTTTTGGTCAAGGAACCGACGCAAGGTAGACCTTGGAATGCCGGTTAACTCCACTGTCCTCTTAATGGCAGCTTCTATGCCCTCTGACGTTTTTAGAAGACCTGCAGACAAATATTTTCCGTAAGATTTTGACCTGATATTTTTGTATCACTCTGTGTGGCTACAAGGTCGGCCCAATGAAAGAAAATGCTTATTTCGACTACATACTAAAATTTTTAGAAAATCTGTCCGGAATCCATAAGAAGTGTAATATGTTATTTCATATCAAAACTGAAAAAAATATAAATTTTACCTTGATATACTCGCAAAACAATCCTCTTGCAGTACATCTGTAAATGGCACTTTGTTTTTTGCTCGTTTTTGTCTTCAATTCCGCCGTCGGATTCACAGTTTTCAACCCACGGTCTGAACATTTTAAAAATTACTAATATTAATAACACCACTGAACACCGTTGAATGACACAGTTCAAATGATTTAATAATAATTCGACAATTTCTAATGTGTCGACAGGTATAATTTTAAATACGTACATTATCAAAAGAAAAATAAAATACCTCCCTGTTACTTAGAAACGCTTAGAAACCAGCCCTTAATTGGTTTATGGTGGGTAAAGTCGTCCGATCGTTATAAAGCAGGTAAAGTCATGACCATTTACCTTGTGTGGAAGTATACCTAAGATGACTTGCACCTAACTAGAAATGTACAATTGTGTAAGAATATGTTTGTTTGTTCCTACACGAAGGCAGCACAATGATCAAAATCATATACACTATCGTTAAACTAAACAATACTAAAAAATGATACCTAATGAAGATCTAGCACATCAAACTGATATTTGCGCAGCCCTTGGCTTACTCTACTAAAACTAAGGTCCTCACTACAATCATAAATTATTATTGTATAAACTATTTTAAAATATTTACTTTGGGTGCATTTTTATTCATTACAATTTATTTATTGCGCTAATATATCAGTTAGTTTTATGGATTTTCATATTATGTTTCATTATTTAAATTCTTTAATTTTTAATATTTTTTGGATATTTTTACCCTCTTTAGGACGCATTTTAATTAATTTTTCTTGATATAACCAACAAAGATGTAATTAAATGCTTTTTTTCTGGTAATGATAAATGTAATACTAAAAATTAAGGGATTTTAAATTTCCCGCCTTGCTTTTGCCCTTTTCCCCCGCTTCCGCCAACAGAAATTGATTTCGACAGCCACCAGCTCACCTTTGTTGTTCTGCGGACACCAGCAAATGGCGGCGTAAGTCTGTGGTTTGAAAGGTCATTATGTTGTATCTATCTTTACATAAGATCCGCTCTTCTTAAGTTTTTGATTTCTGTGTTTCAATCTATCCTCTTTGGTTTCAATGCCTTGTCGGACTAGTAGGTATTAGCCAGCCACACACGGAGATTTTAAAGCGCAGGATTGATGCCTCCCGTTTAATACTCGCCGCCAGAATTGTTAATTAGTGGAGTGTCACATCAAAAATAAATCCTCTCAGATTTCTAAAATACCACACGTCACACGTCACTTGCTCTGTTTGGATATAAAACTACTGAATGTGACACTCTAAATTATCGGCTAAACTCGCACAGAACTCTTGGCCGTAGACGGCCTCGGTAGCTCGGTGGGCAGAGAGCTTGCCGGGCAACCGATAGGTCCCTGGTTCGAATCCGGGCAAGGGCATGGATGTTTGTGTGAATGTGAGTGATTGTATACAAGTTTCAAGAAAAAATCCTGGCTGGATGCCGAGAGGCTAGAGGCCATTGCAACACTAGAAGAAAAAAACTCGGCCGTTTATGGTAAGGCAGCTTCTGTACCGTGCCGTTCCAGTCCTTTATTTCGAAAAGCCCCGTGTTTACGCGTGCGCTCCAAAGTATTCTTGCTTCAAAAATAAGAAATTCGATCTTATAACATTAAATCCGGAAGTTACGATTTTTGTGTAGATAAACTTAAACACATGGAATAAATAAAACATCACAATTAGCCAGCAATCATATTCTGTAAAAGCAGGACAACGTAGTTAATTAAAAACATATAATGTAAATCGATTTTTTAAAATTTGACATTTTAATTGACTGGTTTTGAAAGAGTTATGAAGGGACACAAAAAAACATTAGGAGACTGTATCGATGTAGATAATTTATAGTTCTAGGACAGGTTCTAGTTTAGTTTTTTTTAGTTAGAATTTTTACAGTTAATAAATGTAATTAAAGCGTACTTTAACTAAAGTCAAAGTCAAAATCCAAGTATGCTTTATGGTCTGAAAGAAATATCTTTATCGACAAAGCTTTCAGAAATTTTAATCAACAATAAAATATGATAATAAATAGTAAAATCTTAAATAGAATAATAAACGCAAATAATTATGACGGATTATCTTCAAAATATTCATTTATGGTATAATAAGCATTTTTAATAATAAATTTTTAATAGTTTTTTAAACATTTTAAAACTTGACATCTTTTTAATATAAACTAGAAGATAATTAAAACATTTTTAGAATTGCAAATTATAGATTTCTTTACTAGATCTGAAGGATGAATAGGTAAACATACATTAAAATCTTGTCTTGTATTATAAGTAGGTAAATTAATATTATTTATATGTTCTTTTTTAATTGAACAAACATTTTGAAATAAAAAATTAACTTGTCTTTATCCAGTTTTCAAAGAAACGGTAACATTTAGCGACTTTTATAGACAATACCCTTTTTTTGTATAGAGCATAGGAAAATTATAATCTGATGTCAATGCGGCAATAAATTGAAGCCTTAGAGGAATAGGGTCAAATTTACCCTAATACCCCCTGTATCGCATGCCCCTGGTTAAAATTAACATTGTCCAATAAGCTCAAATAGGTGAACTTACTAACAGTAATTGATATCCCAAAATTGGTTGCGGTTACTAAAGTAGTTCCGAAGCTACGAAACGAAAACTATATTATGAAGGCGATCTTTAAAGGGCTCTAGCTTCCTTAGGAAGCGTTTCCGGACCCATGTCTATATGCACTTAATTTCTCATGTGTTCTATCTACCGAAGTTTGTAACATGATCACATTAACACCCTTTATATCATCAAGGATTACCCATTATACTAATAGTTAATTGAAAAAAGATAATAATTCTATTTTAAATTGTCAAGGGTATTATAAAAAAAATTTAAATAAAAACCGCAATAAATGCTATAAAACCTTATACATTTCTACTGCATAAGAATTTTCCTCCTTTTCGTAATCCAATCTTCGACACTGTCAGGTTCCGTAGGGTCCAACAGCTTTACAATTTTGTGATGCGCAATTGCCCAAAAAATTTTCAAAATAAATCAATAGTTATAAAAGATTCTTCATCAGAGCCTTGTTCAAATAATTTTTAAGTAAGTAATGCAGAAAAATTTAAAAGATTGTTATTCAGACTTTTTCGCTAATGTTAAATTAGGATGCATTTCAAAATTATAACTAACATTCCCTTATATCTAACGCATCTTCTGCGCAGCCTATTGTAATATAGGGGAGGCCCGGGCAAAGCGAATAATCGTTATTTATTGAAAACGAAGATAGATGGCGGTCAGTTCTTTGCACACTGTTAAAGAGCATAACTAGCCGAAAAGGAAATCAGTGCAAGCCAAGCGACAAGTTAAATAGCACGTGGCGTAGCTACCATTGAATATTTTTATAGTGTTGTGTTAAAATTATGACTCTAAGATAAGTTAAATAAATTAAATAAAATATACTAATTAGGAAAATATTTCCTAGCCATCTGATTTAAAAACTTTATACTATAAGGCCGTATTTGGCTAACACAGTTAGCGCTAATACTAAATTGATTGCTTAAAACTACCAAGAAAGGAAGACCTTTCTGTTGGTAGGATGCTGCTACCTATGGACCGGTTTCGAACTTATTGGTTCTCGTCAGCATAGGGTAAGCGCAGACATACCTAACAACAGAAAGGCCTCAAGTCTTTATAACCAATTTTATCGTCCTGCTCAGGCAGTGAACGACAAGTGGCGCCATCTCTTAGAAGTTTTAAGCAATCAGGAGAGAGGACTATACCTTTAGGTATATTAAAAACTTAAAAATCTTTAAAAATCCTTACTTGTCAGATGGAGTAGAATAAATAAAATATACTAATTAGGAAAATATTTCCTAGCCATCTGATTTAAAAACTTTATACTATAAGGCCGTATTTGGCTAACACAGTTAGCGCTAATACTAAATTGATTGCTTAAAACTACCAAGAAAGGAAGACCTTTCTGTTGGTAGGATGCTGCTACCTATGGACCGGTTTCGAACTTATTGGTTCTCGTCAGCATAGGGTAAGCGCAGACATACCTAACAACAGAAAGGCCTCAAGTCTTTATAACCAGTTTTATCGTCCTGCTCAGGCAGTGAACGACAAGTGGCGCCATCTCTTAGAAGTTTTAAGCAATCAGGAGAGAGGACTATACCTTTAGGTATATTAAAAACTTAAAAATCTTTAAAAATCCTTACTTGTCAGATGGAGTAGAATAAATAAAATATACTAATTAGGAAAATATTTCCTAGCCATCTGATTTAAAAACTTTATACTATAAGGCCGTATTTGGCTAACACAGTTAGCGCTAATACTAAATTGATTGCTTAAAACTACGTCTGCGCTTACCCTATGCTGACGAGAACCAATAAGTTCGAAACCGGTCCATAGGTAGCAGCATCCTACCAACAGAAAGGTCTTCCTTTCTTGGTAGTTTTAAGCAATCAATTTAGTATTAGCGCTAACTGTGTTAGCCAAATACGGCCTTATAGTATAAAGTTTTTAAATCAGATGGCTAGGAAATATTTTCCTAATTAGTATATTTTATTTATTCTACTCCATCTGACAAGTAAGGATTTTTAAAGATTTTTAAGTTAAATAAATTAGTTGGAATTACTGATGTAAAATAGCTTCGTATTTTTTTATTATTGCTTCTATTAGGTTAGATTTTTGTAATAGTGTTTATGCGGCGACCTTGAAATCTATTTCGTTATAATGTCGAGTTCAAATAAACCCCCCAAGATATTTACTGCGCGAGGGAAAAAACAAGTGGGTATAATCGCAAGCTCTGAGCGAGGCCAATTGACAACAGTCATATGTTGTTGCAGTGCTGCAGGGTTAATCATCCCACCCTATTTTATTTTTGCGCGTAAAAGAATGCAGGAAAGGCTAATGGATGGAGCACCTCCAGGTTCTCAAGGATCCTGCAATGATAATGGTTGGGTAAACGGTCCAACATTTTTGCTTTGGCTTAAACACTTTGTAGAGACTGTAAGGCCAACTGAAGAAAACAAGTGTTTGCTGCTTCTTGACAACCATGAGTCGCACAAGTATTAGCCAGCTTTGGAATTCGCCTCTCAAAATAACGTAATAGTCCAGAATGCAGTTTGTGGATTTAGCAAAACGGGCATATCTCCTTATAATTCGAACGTCTTCGGAGATAAAGATTTCGCTCCAGCTTCATTAACGGACCGCTTTCAAGAGATTCCAGCAAATAGAAATAGTGATGAACCCCTGAATTATAGTTCAGATGAAGATATCCCTTTAATGCATCTTGTAAACAAGAACAAAGTTCCTTTGAATCCATCTTTGGCATCTTCTACTGCTTTTCAATCATCATTTATCACTAAATCACTTTGCAATACATCAGCTATTGAGACCGCTCTCCCATCGTCTTCAACTCTATCAATTCCCAAATCAATTACAGCTCTTGAATCGTCACCCATCTCAGTTGCTTCAACTAGCAAGAAACTTGATATTTTATTGTCTGTCACGACCCCAAAATCTTCATCAGAATCCTTACGCATCTCCCAAGCATTAACAGGTAAACCATTTTCTACGCCGTCAGCATCACGAGTCTATTTAAATGAGCCACAGCAAAATGTCGGTCTTTTTGATGTGCGACCTGTGCCAAAAATGTCCTTGACCTTAAGTAGTTCTAGGAAAAGAAAGTCTCAAAAATCCGAGATTTTGACCTGAACTCCAATTAAACAACAGCAACTTGATAAGTTCAACTCAAAAGTTGCAAAGGAGAAGAAACAAACAGTCACTAAATCCTTATTTACGAAGGCGACTGATGAAAATAAGAAGAAGAAAGTTAATGATCGTAAAATATCCAGTAAATTAGAAGCTACAAGCAGCAATTCTGGCAGAGATTATGACTGTTTGGCGTATGGAGAACCTTTTGAAGAGACTGGAGAAGAGTGGATCCGATGCAGTGGATGCCAAAATTGGGCGCACGAACTCTGCACTAATTATAGTGGGCTTTGTCTGTTTTTTTGTGACTTTTGTAGCTCATACTATGTTACTTGGATGTGTTTTATAATTAATCTTTATATTTTTACTTTTGTATGTATCATTAGAATATATTTTTTTGTTCCTACGTATTAAATATTTGTTATTTACTTTGCCCGGGTACTTGGACAGAGCGGATAAAATATACATTTTCAATTTTTTGGCAATACGTACAAATGATCATAATATAATACCTTATTTAATTTTGAAGTCCAGATACATCTCAGTGCCACAGAATTTTTTTTATTAGAAATCGATAACAAATAAACAAACTATATTTTTTATTGCTTAACACATCCGCTTTGCCCGAGCCTCCCCTACTAGCTCGTCCATAAAAAAAATAAAAAATAAATATTAATTATGCAAATAAATATATTCATCATATTAAATAGAAGTTTTCATAATTGATAATTATATTTAATTAATATTTAAATAAGTGACATACTATAATTTGAATTGATAATTTATTATTTACTAACCGCCGCACCACCAGCTACTCAACCACTCAACCACCAACCACCAAAATTGTGTTTAATAATTCATTTTAATTATATTAAAAATTGAATTTTTACCTAATATTTCATATTAAGTAAAAATATTGTATTTAATAAATAAACTTATTTGTTTCTTCAGTAACTTTAAATAGTATTTATTTTATTGTACTTTTTCAAATCTATTGGCCTCTTGAATTTAGGAATTAAAGTAACTTCTTTGGATTTTAGCCTTTGGTTCAACTTGTTTTTTTTTTGGATTTTAAGTGAGAATAGACACAAAATAAATGCAACATTTTAATAATTTTATTTAATAATTATTTTTGATATTAATACTAAATTAATGAAAAATTATGGCAGCAGAATCTTCACATTACTTTCGTTTACGGTAAACATTAATTTTTTAAATTGAAATAGTAATTTGTAAATAACTCGAAAACATTTTCCCCAAAATGTAGATATCTTTATGCTCTTTAATCTAAGTAGAAAAATTTTATCATGCTATTTAATTTTATTAATAAAATTTGAAAAAACTGAATCATGCCTAAACGGCGCCAGCTAGAAGATGCGGTATGTACTAGCGACCACGACCAAAGTCAGTTATTTAAGTGTGAAAGTGTCTCTTAAACGAGCCTAAGCTGATTAAATTTGGGTAAAACATATTAAAGATACAGTAATTTAAAAAGTATTATTTCCATAAGCTACCCTCACTAACATTTTCAAAGATCCAATAAAAGTCTTGGAATCAAGTATCTGCAATAATTAAAAACCTTTTCATTTCCGTCATTAACACAGTACCTTAATATAGCGATTATCTGATAAAATTCGACTAGTGTCCTAGTGGTAGAAAACATGACAATATTTTCTAGCAATTCCTTTTGGCCGATTTATTAGTCAATAAATAATTTTCCCTGAAGCCGTAAGGTTTATGGCTTCCGTAATATCGTACCTTGCTGACCTTAGTGGGACACCCTGTATATTAGTCGTAAAACTGATAAATAGTTAGAAGAATATTTTGCTTTTAAGTACCACGATTTACTTTATAAAATACATTTGGATGATACAATGTTACAGCTGAACATCAAAGAATCCAATAAGAACAAATTTCGCTGACTGGAATTAACAACTGGTTTCCATTTCGCAATTTAAAGAATGCCTCTGTTGCCTTCATCTGTATTTCTTACGCAAGAATGAGATGCAATTTTTTCAGTTGTTATCAGTAGCACAAAACGGTTTCTTGTTGTTGGAAGCTGATTAATAATCACGTTGGGCAGATACGGTGCCATTAAGAAAGGTAATGGATGGGGTAATGTAATTGGCTTATGAATAATTTCAGTATAATCTACAAATTATTATAACTAAGTAGAATAAATTCGATGGACTTACAAACACGGGAACAAATATAGATTTAACAAAAAACTCAAATCTCTCAAATATTTTTTAATATCATTTAAAAAGGGCGGTGGGAAACTTTAAAAGTGCTTTCTCTTTATAGTCTCTAGTTTGGCATTTAAGGGCCCAGACACGATCAAACAAATTACGTAAACTGTTGTTGTACAGGGTCTTCCAACGAGGACTGAATAGGGGCTCATTTTTGAGCTTCCTTGTATTTAAAGAAAAATCCAAAATAGCCAATCGATGTACTTTTTCCTGCAGAATTCAAAAATGAAACCAAAAATCTATTTGAACCAGAAACAAAAGAGTTACGCTATGGATAAGGTGTTTTTTAAATGGAACATAGCTTTTTTTTTAAATCGACCGGAAAGCAACCACTTTCTACTCAATTTTTTAACCTGAAAATGTCATTTTATCGGTCTAGACCAGAAAGTCATAAAAGAGGGACCGGTAAAGTACTTTACCGGTCCCTCTTTTTACTTTACCGGGCCCTTTTTTTACATTCCGATCAATATTTGAGAAAACGAACCAAACCCATAATAAGTAGGCTTTGACTTGATTGTTTCTTTCATGGCGTTTCATGGCAACGAACTGTCAAATTTGATACTGCTTATTAAAAATTGTGTTTAAAAGTTAAAAGTTAGATTATATTATGGAAATGAATGTGGATGAAGGTGAAATTCCTCTTGAAATAACTGAAGCGGCTGCTAGAGCTACTCACGATTTGTTGCCGCATAAGTCCAGGGACAAGTATGAAAAAACGTTTGCCGTTTTCAAATGTTGGTGTAAAGAAAAAAATTGTACTTTTAACATAACAGTTCAAAAATAGATATTATTAATTATTAGAATAATTCTAATTTTAATTATTTATTAAGTACCTATTATCAAATAATATTTATTATAACTATTATAAATAAAAAAAATTCCTGACTATAGAGTTTTCAATCTGTTTAAAACTATATTAATGTAGTAAGCCATTATCTAAATTTTCTTGTACGCCACTGGTCTTGCGTCGATTTAAAAAAAAATATTGTACGTTACACAACCGGAAAGTACGTTTACAGGACTCGCAGGCTTCCAGGACTCGCCTGGCGGCTCGCCATGGAAATTGCCTGCTTCGTCCTGTAAAATAGTACTTTCCGGTCTTGTAACGTAATATACTATTTTTATACGATTTTTGGAACGAGTGATTTTTTTTTTGTCTGTTCTGATTAAAATATTTAATATTGTGACAGCTATTTTTATTAAATTTTAATGTTTTATCCAGTATAATTTAACTTTAACCTGTTTGAAACATACACTAGGTAATAAAGGTATAATCACCTTTGGATCCTTCAAAGTCAAAAAATTTGACAAATTTACTATAATATTGCCGAAATGAGATATTCATTAGATGAGAGATTGCAGATTGTTATCTTGTTCTACAAATGCCAAGAAAATGCAAGAGAAGCAAGGAGAAGATTTATTGCAAATTTTCACAGAAATGTATCCGTCAATACTATTCTAAGGATAAAGAACCTATTTGAGGAAAATAAAACATTACATGACAGAAAAAGAAATCCAACTCTACTAATTTAAAAAAAAAAAACATTAATAATTAAATTGTTCAATGTGACCTCCGTTGTTCTCGAAACATGTGCGATAACCTCTTTGTAGCCTTTCCAAACTTGCTGTTATACTGTGATTTTCCTGGTTAAGGCGATTTAGTTGTCAAATTAAATTTTGATATTCTTCCAATGGTAAATCTTCCAAAAAGTTCTCAATTTCGTTTTCTAAGAACTCGAAGTATCTCTGTCCATTTAAAGTCCCGTTAAAAAATATTGGTCCCAAAATTCTATTATTTTTTATGCCACACCAAACATGGATTGAAGTCCTTCCTTGAAATTTAATTGTCTGAAATTTTCTTGGATTTCCAACGGCCCTGTGATGATTATTATGTCTATTGAAAACCCCCGATGTTGTGAATGTGGCTTCGTCAGTCCATAAGATATTTCTGAATAAATTAGGGTTGGAAAACAAATTGGAAGCGAAGTTCTTTTTGTGCCGGTGTTAGATGTTGAAGTGGAAGGATATGATAAGACTTAAATTTATGATTTCTTAAAGTCCTGTGAACAGTTCCTTGGGTAACTCTTCTGCGTCTTACACCGCCGCCGTATTGAACGTCCCGAACTGCGTCCGAAATTGATTTGGTTGGATTCAGTCAAAAATAATTCACAATGGCACGGTCTCGATTTCTATTCCTTTCTGGATTTCTTTTTCTGTCATGTAATGTTTTATTTTCCTCAAATAGGTTCTTTATCCTTAGAATAGTATTGACGGATATATTTCTGTGAAAATTTGCAATAAATCTTCTCCTTGCTTCTCTTGCATTTTCTTGGCATTTGTAGAACAAGATAACAATCTGCAATCTCTCATCTAATGAATATTTCATTTCGGCAATATTATAGTAAATTTGTTAAATTTTTTGACTTTGAAGGATTCAAAGGTGATTATACCTTTATTACCTAGTGTATGTTTCAAACAGGTTAAAGTTAAATTATACTGGATACTGGATAAAACATTAAAATTTAATAAAAATAGCTGTCACAATATTAAATATTTTAATCAGAACGGACAAAAAAAAATCACTCGTTCCAAAAATCGTATAAAAAAAGCTATGTTCCATTTAAAAAACACCTTATCCATAGCGTAACTCTTTTGTTTCTGGTTCAAATAAATTTTTGGTTTCATTTTTGAATTCTGCAGGAAAAAGTACATCGATTGGCTATTTTGGATTTTTCTTTAAATACAAGGAAGCTCAAAAATGAGCCCCTGTTCAGTCCTCGTTGGAAGACCCTGTACAACCAGTGTTGTTCATATACGATACAACGCTTTGTGTAAATGTATTGACAACTTCCATATTGTTTCATAATATACAGTTGGTCCGCACTTGTTGAGGTACGAAGTAAGAAACGAATTGCTCCCAAAAGAAGAAGAATGCAAAGAATTTGGACTAAAAAAGAGGCATTATTGACTTATGAAAATCTCTAGACTATAAAAAATATTTAAGGATTGCACTACTTTCTCTAAAATACTAAAAATGAGTACACCTCTTATTAAGAAACAGAACACAATAATTAGTTCTCTGCGATATGCAGGACGAAGACCATTCATTTTTTTCCTGACTTTATCTATGTCGGCATTTTGATCTACTTCTTTCATTTTTTCTACTAATTTATCATAACCTGCACTTTTTAAATTTCTATTTTTTTAAACTTTACTTTCCATAGTTCTATCAAATCATACATCTTTATAAATTCTCGCCAAAATTCTTAACTTAAAATTAACTATCTCAAGTCAGAAATATGGACATTTTCTCCCTTTTATTGTCACACATAGGATAACTCTAGCAAATCAATGTGAGGAACTGTTGTACCGGGTGTTCCACCTAAGGAGGTAATCGGCTATATCTCAGAAAGTAATAACACTAGGACTTTGGGAAAAAATATATATCGATAAAAGCGGCCAAGAGAAATTGCTGGAAATTATTTTCAAGTTCGAAAAATGACCGCTAGGGGGCGTAAGAGAACTTTCAAAATAGAAATGCCGATTTTCTCTTGATTTTCTTAATAAAAATATGTTAAAAATATAAGAATTGTATTCTTCATAAAATTATGCAACTTTTTTGATAAATAATATTCAACTTGGTCTTGAAAAAAAGCCCTTCTTTTCGTCTACACGTAGATCTATAACTGTACCATATTGATTCTGATGATGGCCACTAGATGGCGTTATCCGTAATTCCTCAATAAATAAGGATTTTCTCAAAAAAATCAAATGTTATGATATGACTTTTTCATCATATTTTATTTTAGGCTTATAAAGGCTATTAAATAGTGGAATAAGAAATCCAGGTCCATATTTAAAATAAAAAAGTTGATGATGGTCGCTCGAATCCAAAAAGTCGGATTAAAAAACTAACCCCATCAGCTTGTAGAGGAGGAAAAGTTACTATAAGGAACTGAAAACCGCAACTTGATATCTTTTGTTAAAATAGAGAAATTAGGGATAATAATAATTAATATGGAGAAATAGGCCATTTTTTAAAACATTAATTAATCAATTAAATCTCTGGTTTAATGACGTCCAAGATGCTCGAACTGTCTCCCATCATTTTTTTTATTTTGATTTTTCTTAATAATAATATGTTAAAAATATAAGCATTGTATTCTTCATAAAATTATGCAAATTTTTGATAGGAATCGTTTTTTTCTATTTTCAATAATAAAGTGGTGGGGGAAGGTCAAACTTTTTTTTCTTTCAAACGCTGATATATCTGCTTTGGATAAACCAAAACAAGAATTCATTGAGCGTGTAGAGTTGCCTTTTATCAAGTAAACTTTGGAAACAAGCAAAACACCAAGAACCAATGAGCGTGTAAATTTACCTATATCAAGTAAGCTTTGGAAACAAAACAAAAAATTTCCTAATATCAAAAGATATTATTTTTTATGCTAAAATAATTAATAACCAGATTCGCAGTTAGCTTATTGATAAGGTTATTGTAATTTTGTGTTAGTAAATTGTTATAGTGCTAGTTAGTTATTTTGTTAGTTAGTTATAGTGTTAGTTGTTGTTTAGTTAGTCATTAGATTATATTTTTTGAAAATGCCTTTGTCGCTTCAAGAAGCGGTTGATATTATCGCCGTTTATTTTGAGTGTTTTCAAAATGCGACTGTTGCTGCAAGGCTATACGCTCTTAGATATCCTGAATATTAGATTCCTTATAGTAACTTCCTCCTCTACAAGCTGATGGGGTTAGTTTTTTATTCCGACCATCATCAACTTTTTTATTTTAAATACGGACCTGGATTTTTTATTCCACTATTTAATAGCCTTTATAAGCCTAAAATAAAATATGATGAAAAAGTCATATTATAACATTTGATTTTTTTGAGAAAATCCTTATTTATTGAGGAATTACGGAAAAACGCCATCTAGTGGCCACCATCAGAATCAATATGGTATAGTTAATAGATCTGCGTGTAGAGGAAAAGAGGCGCTTTTTTTCAAGACCAAGTTGAATAAAATCGGCTTATCCAAAGCAGAGATATCAGCGTTTGAAAGTAAAAAAGTTTGACCTTCTCCCACCACTTTATTATTGAAAATAGAAAAAAAAACGATTCTTAACATAAAGTTGCATAATTTTATGAAGAATACAATGCTTATATTTTTAGCATATTTTTATTAAGAAAAATCGAGAGAAAATCGGCATTTCTATTTTGAAAGTTCTCTTACGCCCCCTAGCGGTCATTTTTCGAACTTGAAAATAATTTCCAGCAATTTTTCTTGGCCGCTTTTATCGATATATATTTTTTCCCAAAGTCGTAGTGTTATTACTTTCTGAGATATAGCCGATTACCTCCTTAGGTGGAACACCCGGTACAACAGTTTCAAACAACCACATACATGCTTAAATCTGTTACATAAAGGTACGTGTTGCACAAATAATTTCAGGCGAGTTTGAATTTCCTCCAACTGTTGCGCAACAGCTGAAACAAAGGCATACACGATCAAAATATTTGAACAACGCTCTCTGTTGCGTAAATTATTTGATCGTGTATGGGTCCCATTAGAGATACTTTTCACGCATCCGTTTATTGCAAAATTATGTCATGTTAATTTGTATAAATAAGTTTTTAGTCTAATAATACGGCAAATGTATAAATTATGCGTTAACCTTAGATAAATGTATATTGCAATCCCTATTCAAATATCGTCTGCGTTTCTGACTAGTTTTGTATTTGGAGATAAAATTAATGCACCTATTTAACGTAAAATTATGTCACAGTCATTTTTATCAAATAAATTTTGAAATTATTAACGTTTGGCATATTATTTAAATATGCGTTAACATAATATTAAGTATACAGGGTCCTGAAACTCAGCTCAAATGGGTCACCCTATATTTTTTACTTGAAATTCGCGTTGCTTTTAGAGCTAAAACACATGGAGCGGTTTCTGCCGAGTCGGTGGAAGAGCGGCTCAAAACACATTCGGCGTCAACGCAACTGCCGACAAAAAAATGTTTGAAATTATAATCCTGCTGTTGTCTAGTTATGTGCGTATTGTCTTCTTCTAATGAAGGTGATTGGGATTTGTGTTGTCTAATGATTATAGGCTTACTTTATAATAGAATTAAGAAAAAAAAGTCAACGCAAACATTGAAGACATCTCATAATAAATGAGAAGAGAAATAGGGGATTTTTATACACTGTATAACGAACTTATTGATGATCCAGAAAAATTCTTCAATCTTACAAGAATGTCCGGAGAAACATTTCAAGAATTATTATTACATATTAAAGATCAACGTTCCAACAAAAATGCTACCATGAGGGAAAGTACAGTAGAAAATCTGCCCAGAAGTGGCAACACTGTCTCAACTAGAACCTTTAAAAACAGCGGGAAACTGCGCTACGTGTATTTTATAACAAGAGCCAACACGTAATGATGTGCCGACTCGACTCGACTTGTAAAACCTCTCTCGGCGCATGATTCCCGACAGGGTAGGCGCGGCGAACGCGCGGCCGCCGCCGCTACTACCAGCTTGACATACTTCATGTGGTTCTTACAATAGAAGCAAAGAGTAACCCAACTAATAAGAGGCAAAAGTGAGCGTTCCCGCCTGTTCTAATTTTTTATGCGCATGTGCAAGGCGACCATTTTACAAGTATTATTTGCAGCTAAGTTCACTTGCAATTTGTCAAATCGTTTGTTTACTTCTAGAAAACCAAACAAACCTTTATTTTTTTGCAGTTTAAAGTGAAAAGTGATTTGTATTTCCTACCTATCCTGGTACCTACTTTTTTATTTAAAACCTTTTCTTATATCGTTAACTGTATAAAAAAAAATTGTTCTTATTTTGCACCCAAAACAAACCACCTTATAGTTCACAACTTTCTAACAAGGAGCAGTGTTATACAAAGCACAAATGCCAACAATTTAAGTACATTTTTTGAAATCTAATGAAGTATGTTTTTTTATAACTAAGGCCTAGTTGTGGCTTGTAACAGAGATGATTTGCTGTATAACGATGTCTTGGATATACATATTAACTATAGGCTTTAACAATTATTTATGTTAAGTAAAGTTTCTGGTTATTTACTCTTACAGATTTTGTACAGTGAATGTATAGTAAATTATTATTATTATTATTATTATTATGTACTATGTGTATGTATTTTTTTTAATATTAATTGCATCTTTAGGATTACAATAAAATATAATATTCTTGTAAGAATTTTGTGTTATTTCTCTCATGACTTTATTAGACATTGAACTACTAAGATCCAATTTATGAATGTTCGGTTTGTGTTTGCTATAAGATAATTTCTAAGGATACCATTGTTGGAACAATTGTTGCCATGGAAATTATGTGGCTGTTATCACTGTCAGCACATTGTTATATTGGCGCTAATACCCAAATTATCAATGTCGAGTCAATGACAATAGCTCAGAAGTGACTATAGTAGAGCAAAATACATAGAATGCATAACATAATATATCCTATAGGTATATTAGAAATTCTTTTAACCCACTGCACTGATCCAAATTATCAATGTCCTGGTAGTGATACCAGTCACATAACTTCTATGATAAGAATTGTTCCAGCACTGGTGTTCTTAGAAAGTTATCTTGTAATTAGGGATACCAGGGCATTGATAATTTGGACCTTACAAGCGAAATACACGATTTAATTTTCACTTTATACTATATTTTCTTCAATTTTTATACTTATGGATAATTTGCTACAATATAAAAATTTTCAGTGAAGTTTCGCAGTTTCTGTCTAGAGTGAGTCTGACAGAGATTACTATTTAACACATACATTTATTATAACTCAGAATTTTGATTAATGCTTCAGCTGACAATATCTTTCTGGGGCACCGCACAATCAAGTTCGGCAGCTTAAAATGTTCAATTATAAAATTACCAAAACAGTGCGAAACATTTTTTCCCGTGTACATAGGGCAAAAAAAGAAGAATATCTCATTACTCTTTGATAGAAGTATACAGGGTAGTTGGTATGTATGGAAACAGTCGATTATTTCTTAAGGTAAAACAGCTAGCAAAAAATATTTAAGACAAAAGTTTTATGGTTTTATGAGGTCTATTAGAGTTAAAAAAAGATAAGTATGCAGGATGAGCCAGAAAGCCGTAGAGGAATAAAGTTACCTTTTTTTTAATAGAACACCCTATATCTTAAAATATTTTTGGATTTTACAGAAAATTACAATTATTTTTTATTAAGCGCATTATAAGTCTGAACCTAATAGCTTCCAAGATATTGACTTTTAAAAGATTACTTTTTTGAAATTTGACAGCTTCTAGCTTTCTAACGGTACGCTATAGAGCAAAACGGCTTACATGGCCCTATCTTACTTTCTTATTATCTTCCCGAAAATATCAACTTCCGGTTAAACCGGAAGTAATATATTTCCGGCATTTGAGCTACATCCGGTTTAACCGAAAATTGACACTCTTATAGAGAGAGTTAAAAACTAAGGTAAGGACGTGTAAGCCGTTTTACTCTAAGACGTACCGTTAGAAAGCTATAAGCTGTCAAAATTCAAAAATGTCATGTTTCAAAACTCAATTTCTCGGAAACTATTAGGTGTAAGCTGGATTTATAAACTCTCGCCGGCGTCGGCGCTGGCGTCGGCGCCAGCGTTCGTCGTAGACAAGCATAGTGGGCATTTATAAACTTGGCGTTCGCGTTCGCAGTGTTGACAAACAAAAACATAATCTGACACTTCTGACATTTTAGTTCGTATTTTCTCTAGCCTGCAGTTATTACAACAAAAAGAAAGAGTTAAATAAATGAACTTAGCAAGGAAGAAGAAGTTACTTGGTGTCTTAGCGGTAGTAAAATTAAAATGACGATTGGCCATTGACAGATTGGCAGATGCCAAACATGACTTGATAGAAATGCTAAAATCCCATTGGTTATGACGCGGCGCTACGGATTTTTCACGAATGCCGGCGCTGGCAATATAATAGTACATTACGTTACAAGACCGGAAAGTACTATTTTACAGGACGAAGCAGGCAATTTCCAGGGCGAGCCGCCAGGCGAGTCCTGGAAGCCTGCGAGTCCTGTAAACGTACTTTCCGGTTGTGTAACGTACAATATTTTTTTTAAATCGACGCAAGACCAGTGGCGTACAAGAAAATTTAGATAATGGCTTACTACATTAATATAGTTTTAAACAGATTGAAAACTCTATAGTCAGGAATTTTTTTTATTTATAATAGTTATAATAAATATTATTTGATAATAGGTACTTAATAAATAATTAAAATTAGAATTATTCTAATAATTAATAATATCTATTTTTGAACTGTTATGTTAAAAGTACAATTTTGTACGTTATTAAATTGTAGACTTGATGGAAAATTTTTTGATACATCTTTATGGGTTGTTTGTGATGTAATATGTACTTATTTATTTATTTATTTATTTAGTTATTTCAAGAGGAATTTCACCTTCATCCACATTCATTTCCATAATATAATCTAACTTTTAACTTTTAAACACAATTTTTAATAAGCAGTATCAAATTTGACAGTTCGTTGCCATGAAACGCCATGAAAGAAACAATCAAGTCAAAGCCTACTTATTATAGGTTTGGTTCGTTTTCTCAAATATTGATCGGAATGTAAAAAAAGGGCCCGGTAAAGTAAAAAGAGGGAGCGGTAAAGTACTTTACCGGTCCCTCTTTTATGACTTTCTGGTCTAGACCGATAAAATGACATTTTCCGGTTAAAAAATTGAGTAGAAAGTGGTTGCTTTCCGGTCGATTTAAAAAAAAGATGATTTATGTCGAACGCCAGCCAGCGCCAGCGCCATAAATCGCTCTATTGCGATTCACTTGTTTAACTTTCAGCGCCCATGCCAGCGCGAGCGCCGACGCCGGCTTCGAGTTTATAAATCCAGCTTTAGACTTATAATGCACATAATAAAAAATAATTGTAATTTTATGCAAAATCCAAAAATATTCTAAGATATAGGATATTCCATTAAAAAAAAGTATCTTTATTTCTCTAGGGCTTTCTGACTCATCCTCTATACCCAACTTTTTAAAATTCTAATAGACTATAAAAAAACCCTAAAATATTTGTCTTAAATATTGTTTGCTAGCTGTTGTACTTTAAGAAACAATCGACCGTTTCCATACATACCAACGACCCTGTATATTACGCCAACTCACTGGAAGGTTATATTATCCATTTTTTTGATAAAAAAATAAGAAGTAAAGTTCTGTCAGTTTTGTGAAATGTGAAACCCCGAACGAGTTGTTGGTAAGGACTTGATTTTCTTTTTAGTTTTTATATCATAATTTACCGTTTTAAGTCTTTGTTTTAATTAATCCTTTACAGGGTATGTTACAAGTTTTAAAGAATTTTAGGATGGTTACGCAACCCTATGTCACAGGCATGTAATTTTGAGCTGTCCCGCTTTTTTTTAATATTCCAAAATAATTTTAAAATGTCGGCCCCTATCATATGTATTATCCTGTAGCAAATCGAAATCCATATCTCTATTAGTAGGTACAGAATTTTGACTGAATTTAAAGAAAAAATTAAAGCACCTATTTAATGTTAAATTATGTCAGAATAATGTTCGTAAAATAATTTTTTAAATTAAACATACGCAACTATTAGGTAATTATTGAGTGGATATTGCAATCCCCTGCTCAAATAATCGTCTACGTCCCTGCCGATAAAAAGGCAATTAAGGTCCATTTAGAGACCCTGTCAAATACATTTGTCCTTTTTATTTTAGGGTGACTTCTTTTTATCGAGTAGATTGTGTTACTGACCACGGGTTAAGTGCTTATTGTGTTCAAACATTTAGATGACCATAGTAAATAAATCGAAAAAGAGAAAAGTGTTTAAGAAAGGGAATTTGGTTTCACACTTAGAAGTCGTAAAAGGAATCGAGGTGTTTATGGAGAAAAAGTTCTACCGGTACTTACTGTTATAAATCCAGTTTTAAAGAAATTTGAGGGAAATGATACTTATACAATGTGAAGTCATAAGAGTTTTGAAGTTCATCATCGTATGATTAGTTTCTTGTGTTAGTTTGGTTAAACTTTAACTCTTATTATTTATTGTGAATATCTTATCGATGACTATCGGAAGTTGTTTGGTTTATTGGCTATAATTTTGAATTTGAAGATTCAATTGAGTTTAGATGATTTTAATGAATTTTAGTGAAATTTTAGAGATTTGATTTAACTTGAAATGTACAGGGTTTTTCCGTATATTTTGGAGCACCCCTGGAGCTCTTATTTTAAGGCCTAAAAAAAACATTAAATTACCAAAGTTGCATTATTTCTCATGACCTGTTAGAATTTGTCATCGAACAAAACAAATAAACATCGTAAATTTGTTTAATAATGCCAATGTGGATTTCTTTAAATGGGACACCCTGTATATTACATAATTTTTTAATTCCCCACTTATTTCTGATTCCAAATATGTATAAATGTTATATGTTTACTTTAGTCGTTTAGGCAATATTTCATTTCAAAATATCGCATATGAGAAAATCAAGATTGCCCTGAGAAACAATTTGGTTATTATTAATCGCTTATGGCAACTTATGTCACAAATAATTTATCATACGTTGAATAGTCTTGTCATAATGGGTTACTCTAAAGACGAAAAATTCGATGTTATACGACTACATTATGCGAATCGCAACAACGTTAAAATGACTAGGCAAGAGTATAGACGTTCATTTCCAAATAGACAAACGCCATCTATTAATACAATAAGAAATATAGTTAAACAATTTCGGGAACGCAAGTCTCTTGAACGAAAAAAACGAACTGTACCAGAAAGCGAAGATGATTTATATATATTGTTATTTTTTGTTGGTAAGTGAGCTCAAGAGATTTTAATTGTTTGCAAAAGTTTTAAAAGTCCCCATTTTATTTTTAGAAAATCCATTTAGTTCTATACCAAAAGCAGCAACGTATTTTCAAAAATCCTGGAAAAAAATTCACAGTGTGTTAATAAGGCATAACTACTTTCCATATAGAATTATGCCAGTCCAAGGTCTCACGGAAGACCACATTCGTCAAAGATATCAATTTTGCGCCGAAATTTTACGTCTTATAAGAGAGGATGCAGGTTTGACAAATAAAATCGTATTCACAGATGAGGCTTCATTCACAACATCTGGCATGTTCAATAGGAAAAACAAACGGTATTGGTCAACAGAAAATACTCACCAATATCAAGTTGTTAAGGTTCAAGGCAGACAGTCATTAAATGTTTGGCGCGGAATATTGGGAGGCAGAATCTTGGGGCCTATTATATTTGAAGGAACACTTAATGGGGATCGATATAGGAACTTTCTAGAAAATGAAATTGAGCATGAATTGCGAAACATTCCAAATCGGCAAGAACTAATTTGGCAACAAGACGGGGCACCCCCACACAACATTCGATCTGTGGTTACATATTTAAACAATCATTATTATCTGTGGATTGGTAGAAATGGCCCGATTAGGTGGCCCGCAAATAGCCCAGACCTAACACCTCTAGATCTATTTTTATGGGGCTATTTAAAAAATAAAATCTATTATGATAGACCAGAAACTATAAATATTCTTCGTCATAAAATTGAACAAGAAGTTTTACTACTTAAAAGGGAAAATTTGGTTTTTGTTACAAACGCTTTAAGAAAATGGAGAGATATTATTCAAAAATGCTATGACAGTGGTGGTGGATATATAGAACCATAATATTGTTTTATAAATTATTATCATTATTTATATGAATTGTAACTTAATAAAGCTTTTAATTTCTAGCATGTTTTCCTCATACTAATCTTGATTTTGTAATACGCAATATTTTGACATAAAATATTGCCTAAACGACTAAAGTAAACATATAACATTTATACATATTTGGAATCAGAAATAAGTGGGGAATTAAAAAATTATGTAATATACAGGGTGTCCCATTTAAAGAAATCCACATTGGCATTATTAAACAAATTTACGATGTTTATTTGTTTTGTTCGATGACAAATTCTAACAGGTCATGAGAAATAATGCAACTTTGGTAATTTAATGTTTTTTCTAGGCCTTAAAATAAAAGCTCCAGGAGTGCTCCAAAATATACGGAAAAACCCTGTACTGTTTTAATCTACTTTTGCACAGATTTTAGGGTGGGAACCAGTCTTATGTATTTATAAATACATATGCGAGATGTTACACGTGGCGACATCTCGTAGCAATCGAGCTATCCACCCGTATTTATGTTTTTGGAGTTCGATTGAGTGTATATGTGATGATAAGTGGATTCAGCGAGTATTTTGTCACTAGTTTTGTAAAAAAATCGTCGGTCCTGTACAGGGTGTCCAGTTCTCGTGTGTTTTCATATACCAGCTCCTTTATTAAGTATAAAAGATAGAAAGGTGGGGTTTGCGGCTTTCTGTTCTATTATTTTATAAGGCTTTCATTGCCCTAAACGAAATTTTCATAGCGCTTTCAGTTTCTGACATATAGGGCGATTTTGAAAATTTGTCATTTTTGACGGTCCCCTATATCTCGATTATTTTATAACTTACCAATAGGGTCAAATGGGCTATTATAGAGTTTTTTGTGTGAAATTCAGTGGCATAGTTAGTTTTTTTCTAAAAGGTTTTGTTTTTGAGTTATGAACCAAATTTTGTTTTTTTTTAAATGGGTCATGATATATATTATTCCTTTGTCTTATCCCTCTTTTTAAGAGCTTTTCATAAATATATAGTAGTCCATATTTATTTCTTTTAAAAAGGAATAATTTTTATTCAACAGTTTTTGAAAAATTAATGATTTTTCGTATAGAAGGTCATGCCCGCAAATAAAAAACAAAATTAACAACATTATTAAAATTTTTAATATACAACTTTATTTTATTACATCACTTTGAACCAACAATAAGACAAATACCGGGCGTTTCTCAAAAGACGCTCACCCCTATAACTTTTTTGTATTTATAGATATTAAAATGAAATTTTGGAATTGTACATAAGAGATGAGTCTGCATTTATTGCCATAATTTTTGATTTGTTACCACTTCCGGTTTAACCGGAAGTGACCTTGACTTTGATATTTTAAAAGGGACGCCCTGTATTTTTTTACTTATTTGGATTCAGCATGACATTCTGAGTAAAATGACATCCCACTTGTCATTTTTTGACGTGTTATAACATTTTTATTCTCATTTTTTGTATTGAATCTAGAGGGCCATGCATCAATTAAATAGGTTAATTTATAGTCAAGTAGTTTACGAAAAAAAAAAGTATGTCATATTAATTGACTTTCTCAGTTTCACAAGCGTTTAAAAAATGAAATGACGTTTACTCCATTTTTCCAAATGGAACGATAGTGGTTCACTAGGATATTTGAAACGAGCATTTTTTCCCAACAATTTGATACCATACACTCCTATGCTATTTTAAAATTAACACGAAAAAATTGGCCTTAAATCCCAATCACATATTTAAAAGCGTTATGTATTATTATTGCCGCAAGAAAAGAAATATAAAGGCGGCTTTGAAAAACAATTGAATTTAATATTAAAACCAATATGGCTCTAATTAAAAGTTGTTTAAATGTCATTTGTTTATAAAACTTAGATTGTAAATCAGATAAAATGGTTAGTTTTAATAGAAATGAATTGATATGCTCTTAATTTTTGGAGAGACCAGAAAAAATTCTTCTGAGGCCGCAAGATTGTATGCAAAGAGATTTCCAGGTCGTCGACTTCCAATCCGGCATTATTTTTCAAAACTGGAAAAAAAATGCGTACAGAACTCAATGAGGATGCGGTCAATAACTATGCTGTAAGTGAAGAGAAAGAAATTGACGTACTATCATTAGTTAACATAAATATTACTGCCTCAGTCAGAGAAATTGCTGTTGAATGTGATATTAGTAGCTCGTCAGTATGGAGGATCTTACATAAATACAAATATCATGCATACAAATACCAGATTCATCAACATCTCTATCAAAATGACCATGCCAGAAGGCTTGAATACTGTAACTGGTTTTTACAAAGACATCAACAAGATCCAACATTTCCGTCGAAAATTCTTTACTCGGATGAGAGTCGATTCACAAATTTGGGCATGTTTAATAGAAACAACAAGCGTTGTTGGTCACAAGATAACCTGCATTTAATGGAAGAAGGCAATTTTCAAGAGCGATTTGGATTCAATTGCTGGTTAGTTATCATTGGAGATAGAATTGAGGGACCAATAATTATTTTTGATGGTCACCTTACCGGCGAAAGATATTTAGGTTTCTTGCAAGTAGAAATAGAATCATTTCTTGAAAATTTGCCTGTAGTTGAACAAATGGCTATTATTTTTCAACAAGACGGGGCTCCACCACATAATTCTCGTGCTGTTAGGGAATACCTTCATAACACGTATGGGGAAAATTGGATTGGCACTAACGGATCGATAAGATGGCCAGCAAGGTATTCTTACTTTTTGGTAGGTATGTCTTTTCATCCTTTAACATTTTTATTTTCTAAATGAGATCCGCCGACCTAACTCCGTTGGACTTTTTTGCATGGGGAATTCTCAAAAACAAAGTCTACAAGGTTCCACCAGTCACCCGTGCAAAACTTGAAAATAAAGTGAGAGCAGCAATTCAAGAAATGAATGTAAACCAGTTGAGAAATGTAATGAGGGCAACTGTCGAAAAAGTGGAAAATTGTTTTCATCAACAGGGAGGGCATTTCGAACATTTAGAGCGATGATAATTGGTGTTATAATAAAAGTCCTAGATTGTATTATTAATAATAATAAACAATTACTAACTACTATTAGTTGTTTGTTGAGAATGAATTAGTTGACTGTTTAGTTCTTTTAGTTTAGTTTTAATTAAGCCTAGTTGCCTAGATCAATTCCTTAACACCTGCGTAAGTTTTAAATTTTTTCGTGTTAATTTTAAAATGGCATAGGAGTATATGGTATCAAATTGTCGGGAAAAAAATGCTCGTTTTAAATAACCTATTGAACCACTATCGTTCCATTTGGAAAAATGGAGTAAAGGTCATTTCATATTTTAAACGCTTGTGAAACTTAGAAAGTCAATTAAAATGACATAATTTTATTTTTCGTAAACTACTAGACTATTAAATTAACCTATTTAATTGATTCATGGCCCTCTAGATTCAATACAAAAAATTAGAATAAAAATATTATAACACGTCAAAAAAAGTTACCTATTAAAATACAGCTCCGTAATGGCACATTTACAGAATTTGGGTTTCTTTTTATGCAAGTTTTTACAAAGAATGTTAAAATTATTCCTTTATAAAAGAAATAAATATGGACTATGACACATTTTAGAACAGCTCTTAAAAATAGGGATAAGGCAAAGAGATAATATATAGGGTGTCTCATTTAAAAAAGCACAAGTTTGGGTTCTAACTGAAAAACAAAACTGTTTAGAAAAAAGCTATATACTGACCCATTTTTACCTTGTTATCAAATAATCAGGAGCGTCAAAAATGACAAATCTTCAAAATCGCCCTGTATGTGAGAAACTGAGAGGGCTATGAATTTATGAAAATAACGTTTACGGCAATGAAAGTTTCATAAAATAATAGAACGGTAAACCGCAAACCCCATATTTTTATATTTTATAATAAGGGAGAAGGGATGCGCGGGTCACTAGAACTATTTAAATATATAGAAATATGAGACATGATGCTGAAATAATACCAAGGGTAACTCTGGAGGAAGTTCGCTCTATTATGCATGTCATAAATGCAAAGAAAGCGCCTGGTTTTGACGGAATCAAAAACAAAGCCATCAAAAATCTGCCGGAAAAAACAACAATGGACGTAGTAAATATAGCCCAGGCTATATTCGAAAGAGGCTGCTTTCATAATGACTGGAAAAAAGCTAAAGTGGTGTTGATACCAAAGACTGGAAAGGATTTAACATTGGCGGTCAGTTATAGGCCGATAAGTCTGTTATCATGCCTTGGCAAAGTGGTTGAAAAACTAATACTAAATCGGGTAACCGATTTTGTGTTAGACAACGACATTTTACCACCGGAGCAGTTCGGATTTCGAGCTGCTCATTGCACGGTGCGCCAGACGACACGATTGGCAACCAATATACTAAGAGGTAATAACCACCGCATGTCAACGGGGGCAGTATTTTTTGATGTGTCGAAAGCGTTTGACAAGGTCTGGCATCGATATAAATAGGTATCAATATAAATAGGTGTATTATTCCAATGGGCAGGGACGAGTTCACTCCCGGCCTGACCAGGTGGTTTTTCCATGGGTCGAATTCACTCCCAACATAGGTCGAGTTCATTCCCAAGCGAATATGCATTAAAGAGGATTAAAAGGTATTACTTTCAGAAATTGATACATTGTTGCCAAATAGTATTTTTATCCATGAAAGCACGATGAGTTAGTCATTTATTTTTTCTTAGGAAAGAAAAAACGTACTATGTAAAAGATATTAATAAATCACAGAATAACTAATTGCAAAATTTAGAGAACTCATTATTTTAATTAACATTAACTATAATTAAAAAGAGATTATCAGCAAATTGATTCAAATTTAGAAAACTCATTATTTTAATTACCATTAACTATAATTAACAGGCTATATTCGAAAGAGGCTGCTTTCCCAATGACTGGAAAAAAGCTAAAGTGGTGTTGATACCGAAGACTGGAAAGGATTTAACATTGGCGGTCAATTATAGGCCGATAAGTCTGTTATCATGCCTTGGCAAAGTGGTTAAAAAACTAATACTAAATCGGGTAACCGATTTTGTGTTAGACAATGACATTTTACCACCGGAGCAGTTCGGATTTCGAGCTGCTCATTGCACGGTGCGCCAGACGACACGATTGATAACCAATATACTAAGAGCATGTCAACGGGGGCAGTATTTTTTGATGTGTCGAAAGCGTTTGACAAGGTCTGGCACGATGGACTAACCCTAAAGTTAATAAGGTTAGGTATGCCAAACTGACTTGTAAAAATTTTGATTTCATACCTTGAGGACAGAACGTTTGCGGTGTCATCAGAAAACATCACATCTACGACAAGAGCAGTTAGAGCGGGACTCAACTACTCTACTAGCACAGACTCAATTATACTTGTTTGCTGATGACACTGCGATTACTGCCACCTCGGGGGCACCTGGGAGCGTAGTCTCACGTCTGCAACGTCATATTGTTATCCTCTAGAAGTGGCTGGATACGTGGAAACTAAAACTGAATGAAGACAAAACGCAAGCCATCTTTTTTTCCAAGGCCAGAGTGAAATTACCAAGAACGCGAATTAAAGTAAATAATAAGTTAATTTCATGGAGCAATAAAATTAAATACCTTGGCCTCACCTTTGATAAAAAGATGGCTTGGAATGCATGCGTTGACGAACGAATTGCCAAGGCACAGAAGCAGCTGGGTGCTGTATACCCACTGCTTTGTGCCAGAAACAAGATAAATTTCAAAACCAAGACAGCAATTTACAAAACTATCATAAGACCAGTTCTAACTTACGGTGTACCGACCTGGTGCACCGTAAACAATACGAGACGTCTAAAAGTTCAGAAATTTCAAAATAGAGTACTCAGGATAATTACAAATGCACCAAGATTTATGTCTATAGACGTACTACATACAGACATGCATATGGACAAAATAGATGGCTATTTCACAAAATTAATAATAAAGTATTTTCAAGGAACGGACGTTTCACTCAACCCGTTAATAACAAATTCACACGTTCACTCCACTGAAGATCAAAGACATAAATACCCAAAAGACTGGCTCCCACCTTAACTGTACAGAAATAGATAAAGAGCAGTAACAGTAGCCTGCACAATAAAAATCAAAAATGAACTAACTAATACGAAATAAAGAGAAAAAAAAATATGTATAAGCAAAATCCAAAAACCTTCCAATATGTAACCGCAAAGGAAAAATGCAATTAAATAATAGGAGTAAAAGTCTTAATTTGACTAACTCAATAAACTAACCATACAACGGAAGGGAGGGAGCTGGTATATGAAAACACACGAAAACTGGACAACCTGTATATTTATCTCCAAAAGCGTTGCCAAATTTATAAAAATCATTTTCCCCTATTTCGCAGCCTCTATGTAGATGTTTCCTACCGTCCATGAAGTCAGTTTGCTCCCCCCACTCAAATTAAGTTTGAAATTACACCTCTAGTTTCCTCCCCCTTGAAAACTGTTTATGGGCGCTAATGATGCTGTTAAACATTAAGTTAAGCGATATTTTAAATACCAGATAGGCGCCTAATTAACTCGAACATTAAAAATCGTTGCTGATATTGAATACATTTGTGCGTTTAAAGGTTGAATCATTTTATCAAACAAATCAAAACTCAATAAATCGGCACATTTTTATGTGCCATTGACAGCTATTTACTTCAACTTTATGACATTGGTTTGCATACTGGTTTTAACACAGCACCAGTGCTAAAAGCAATAAATTTATTATCATCGCCATAAAGTATATTATTAATAAATTAGATGGTATAAACCTGTTATATTTTCGTTAGCGCTGATCACTGTATTGATAAAATTATTTATGTTTATAAAATATGCATACATTATTTAAAAAGATATATATTTTCCTAAATAACCTTACTTTCAGCTAATTAAAAAAAAAGAGATTAAATGTTTCTCAATAAAAATTTTTGATTAAAAAAAAACAGACTAAAGTCTATCTTTAAACGGCGGAAAGTAATAAATGTTTATTAAACATGCAAAACGCATACCTGGCTATCAAGAATAATTTAAACACCATTCCTTATAGTTAGAGCCGCGGTAACAAAAATGCCTTGGAACTCCCAAACAGATGAGAAGCACGTTTTTGTATACTTAGTTCAAGTGTCGTTCTCGAAATCCGTGTTGTCGAGTAGGGGTCTGGCGCTCGGCGGTGAGCGGCTATAATATTTTTTCAAAATTTTGACCAGCGGTTTAAAAAAACATTTCCCAAACGGATGAAAATTACTGGAGGGCATCTAGGCAACCCCCCGACCGAAAAAATACGTTTTTTTAAACCGCTGGTCAAAATTTGGAAAAAATATATTATAGTTGCTCACCGCCGAGCGCCAGACCCCTACTCGACAACACGGATGTCGAGAACGACACTCGAACTATACAAGAACGTGCTTCTCATCCGTTTGGGAGTTCCAAGGCATTTTTGTCGCCGCGGCTCTAACTATTAAAATATATTGTGTTTATATTAAAGGGTCCAAATAATGAGCATTCTTTAGGTAGGTCCACCCTGAACTTATCGCAAGCCATTGTTATATTTGAGGTTGTTTCATTATTATTGGGAAAATCCTTTAGTCAATTCTCCTAAAAGTGTATTATATCATATTCGTAGGTATTTATAACATATGAAAACATTTAGAAAATCGTGTTAACTAATAAATAACAATGGGTGGTACTATTTCACATAATATAATTACAAAAACAAGATATAATATAGAATCTTACCAACAAAGCATTTTCAAAAATCGAATAATACTTCGTCGTTATGGCTTAATCATAGTCCGATTCGGAAGACGAACTTTTATTAGTATCGTTTATGATAAGCGGTTCAACCCTTTCTTCGATTATTATATCTACCTACCACATTTTGGCTCGTTCTTCTATCGCATGATCGATACACTATTCCGCACTGATTTTACCCATAGGTTCATTAAAGAGTCTTTCTAAATCCACCATTTTATGAGTTGTATTTTTTCTGGCAACATCTATCTTTATTTGAGCCCACATAACTTCGATCGGGTTTAATTCGCAATGGTGAGGAGGGAGTCTGAGCACAGATATTCCTTGTGACTTTGCCATTTCATCGACTACATATTTTTTGAATGCATCGGCATTCATATCTTCGTGATAGTCTCCGGTATTTTTAGATTGGAACATCAGTAGACCACCTTTAACGAAGCCTTTAGAACTTCCAATATGGATTATGATAAGTCGATGTCCTTTTCTAGATGGCGGTCTTAATCCTGTAGACAATCCTATCAAAAAAGCTTGCTTGCTCTTGGAGGTTTGACGTCAACGCTTTTTTCTTCTTTTAAAAGTTTATACCTATATTGTTGTTTTTCCAACGCTAAGCATATCTGCTGTAAATTGCATTGCATTTTCAACACTAAAATTCGCATTCTTTCTTTTAATAGAATTGTAACAGTTAAGAATTAATTTTTTTTTATTTACTATACATGGACCGACTCTAGGGCGTTTAGGCAATTGTTGAAAATTCTCCATATTTAATTAGAAAAACAATGACACTTCACACTTTGACTAGTTTTACTAAGAAACATACACCCAAGGTATCGATATAAATAGGTGTATTATTCCAATAGAGGTACCCATAAAGGCATAATCACCACATAATTAGCAAACAGGTACCAGGACATAGGCAATTGACCATCAACATTGGGGAATAGCAGAATGGCTAAGTGCATGTTTGTGGATGAGGCTAGATTTAACCTGTATAATTCTGATGGGCGTATTTTAGTGTGGAGAGGAAGAGGGGAACGATTCAGAGGAGATCATATGGAAGCGAGGGTGGCGTTTTGAGGAGGCGGCGTGACTGTTTGGGGTGGAATCATGAGGAATGACAGGACTGAATTGATTGTACTGATTGGGGAAAATATGACTGCCGCGACGTATACAGGAATAAGATGTTTGAGAAATATTGTTTTACCCTTTGCAGAGAATTTTGGGGACGACTTTATTTTAGTCGACGACAATGTTCGCCCTCATAGAGCAAGAATCGTCAACGACTTCCTTTGGGAAAACAATATCACGCGAATGGTTTAGCCTGCTAGGTCGCCGGATTTGAATCCTATAGAGCATATGTGGAGTAGCCTTAAGTTGCGTTTGAATCGGGAAGGGAAAGAATATCAAAATTTGCAAGAATTAGTGGACGCGATTTTGCGTGAATGGGAAGCTATTCCCCAAAACTTGATTGCCATACTAGTGAATTCTATGCCCAAGAGAGTTGGGGACGTCATTCTAAATAGAGGCGGCCCAACAAGGTTTTAAAAATGGTCATCCAATCAATATTTTTGTTTGACGCACTCCAAATCCAAAGTATTTGTTCTCATTTTTCACATGAATCATTATAAGGAACAAAGAACTGATTTTGTTGTTGATTTCAGTTCCTGAATAATACCATTGTACATGTTTTCAGGGCGAGTTCTTTATTTCAGGAGGAGAGGGATAGAAATTAGCAAAGATAAACTTGATTAATACACTTTACAAAATAGAGCAAATTGTTGTAGAAACAGAAAATTAAAATTTAGCCAAACCATAGCAGATATTTGCAAAATCCCAAAAACGTCCCGAGGCATAGCCAATATCTACGAAATGTTATATTCAAAAAATGTCAACATGATCTTCTTACAAAATGGGGAGCCAGTGATTTTTTTTCAAAATGCATGACATTTTGTTTGACCCTGTATTATAGCCCCCGGTCGAAATCCAAGAAGTTGTTACCAATGATTCAAAAAACGATGAAAATACCTTTTGAAATCTGACCTGCTTTTTGAAATGCGTTCAGTATTTCAGGAATCACAAGGTATCCAATTTGAACTGAAAAATGCGCTTGTAACGATAATTATGTGCAGCAGTTTATATAAAAAATAATGCAGTTGTATAGCCAGGAACAAATTGTGACACATATCACAATATATCACGGCAAGAGCTATTTTAAAAGCCTTAACAACAAAATAACTTCACGTTAAATTGTTTTCCTAAGAAGTTATAGGGAACTTATTTTATGAAGATGAGCCCATTGTTTCGTAAGACTTATGGCCTTTTTGATACCTATAGAAATAGATTCATAGCATATTAACTATTTTTACTTGACAATGTTCACTCAATATACTTATTGTTTACTTATGCCTGTAGCATCATTCGTGTTGATAAACCTGTAGTGTGGCAAATTTTATAGGGTCGTGAAAGAATCATTGAGTAGCAGGTTTTATATATTATTTTAATATTTCGGACGCCATGAAATTTACGTTGATTTATAAAACAATGTTGTAAAAAAGAGGGTGTGTTTCTTTGAGCGTTTTTTTTTTGGGGAACAGGGTATTTTGGTGGGAGCAGGGTCTGATTTTTTTAGAATAAGGTTTGACGTTTGCAGCAAGGTCTGATTTTTTGGAATAGATATTGTTGTTTGCGGCAGGTGCTGTTTTTTAAAATGAAGTTTATTGCTTGAAATAAGTCCTGTTTTTGGTTGTTTGGAATAAATAGTTTTGATGTCTTTGGAGCAGGCTTTGATGCTTGAAATATAGTGTGTTTCTTAGACCAAGGTTTGGTCTTTAAGAAAAACTCTTCAATATTTTATAAAACAACCAGTGTTTCTTAAGATAACGTAGGTCTACGTCAGAGATAGTAAAACAAAAGGCTCCCGTTAGTTCTTTTTAGTTTTTTTGTCTTGGGTGATATTCTAATTTGATTTTTTATGACACATTTAATATTTGTTTTAAAAACAAATGCCAAAACATCACCAGAAGCACTATAGAAAGTGAAAAATGCATTACCCCAGGACACAAAGTAGCTTTAGTTTTGTCAATTTTAGCTTCATTTCTTGCCTGCCCCGTGTTTTTATATCTGATCTGCATAGTAAAACATTAAACAACTCTACATCTTGAAGCACCATGGAAAACAAAAATTCAAGAAGTGGCCAGTACAGCCGCTTGATTTTTTAATGAGAAAATAAACATTTCTAAAGGAATCGATTTCTTCATATATTTATTTTTTTTTTAATTTAGGTAATATCGTTTTTGGAAAAATATTGTAAACAAACAAGAGTGCTACTTAATTTTACCTACAAAATTTAAAGGGTGATTCCCTCACCAATTTAAGTCCGGTTAGTCCTTCTTTATGTCTTTTGCCGTTCAGCGTCCGCAAAAAATATAAAATTGTAGTTTTTCAACATTTTTTAATAAAACTTTTTTGAAACGTAAAAAATCACAGGTTCATATTTAAGTAGTAATATTATTGTTAAATATTCATATTCAATAACTTTTCCCGCACCGCATCTTCTGAAAAAAGGTGGATTTTGTCGATTTCAAGTAAAAAGGTCATATTAAATACTATTGTACAAATAATACACTTTGATGAAAAATCCGGATAACAACATAATGACAGTGTTTTAAAAATGTTCTAAGGGCTTACCTCACTCATTTATTAGGAGAACTTTAAAAAAACACCAATAAAAATTGTAGTGAACGATCTACTGATTTTCATTAATTATTTGTTTTTCTACGGTTAAGTGACATTTTTTGCCGTAAAATGCACCTTTAAAAACAAATGAACCGTTACTGCAATTTCCGAAACCTGAAATTATTTTTAATGAATTTCTCTTGCCAATTTTTATAATGGTAGCATTTTTTCAAATCTGTAAGACTTATCGTTTCCGAGGTATGGCCGCTCCGTATCTTATCCGGACACCCTGTATATATTCTATTACACTTCACACTGTTATAGCCCTCCCAATTTCTAGAACCTAAAAGAAATGCACTACGGCAAATGGGTTTGCAAGCTCCCAAAATTGAATTTAAAATTACGCCCCTGACCTATCAGTAATTAATTTCTGCATATAAATAAGCAGAATTCGATTGCAAGTGATTCTTGCTTAAATACTTCAACAAATTAAAATAAATTAAAAATGTAACATCTTTGCAGCTGGAATCATTATTTGAACATTCTAAACTAACCCCATTATATTTCCTAAAAATGTCGACTTGAGACAATAATAATAAATTTGTTTAAGAATTCAAACCTGACGATTCAAAAAAAATAATTAGCATTTACATTATGTCAAAGCATTTAATTAGATGTTAAGAACAACAAATCTTCGTATGATAATTGGTATTCGAACTACCGTTTTTTGTGCTTAAATTAAGCTGACCTAATATATAACATCAACAATTATGTCAGATTAGATTTGTCAAGTTTGTTTTTCAAAAATACGTATTAACCAAAATTAAGTTTTTTTTTAACCATGCATGTGGTCGCTTATTAATTAAAAATAGCGGTAAACTACCTACAAGCTCTGGCAATTTTTTATTTTTATAATACAGGGTGCTACTTAAATGAATCAAGGATCAATTTTAAGTAAAAAGTTTTATATAAACATAAATATTTTATAAATACTTATTGGTTATTAGAAAAAGGCGTTTTTCCGGATAAATTAAAATTACCAACAATCCTTCCTATACAAAAAAAAGGCTAATTCCACTGAGGGTGCAAACTTTCGTCCAGTGAATTTGTTAACTGCTATTGAAAAAAAAAAGGAAAATATTGTCTATAATCAGGTGCTAGAATATGTTGAAAACAATAAACTGTTGGCAGATAAACAGTCAGGCTTTCGCAAGGGGCATAGTTGTGAAACGGCAATTCTGTGTGTTTTGGATGAATGGAAAAACGGGGTTGATAGTGAATATAGTACAATTGCAGTTTTCCTTGACTTTTAGAGAGCTTTTGAAGCAATTGATAGTGATAGATTTTATTATTTAAACTTAAATGTATGGGTTTCAAGGAGACGGTATATGGGTGGTTTCAAAACTATCTTAAAAACAGGAAACAGAGAGTGTATATGAAATTTTAAATGAGCATGGCGTACCACAGTACCACAAGGCAGTATTTTGGGACCCCTACTGTTTCTTCTTTATATTAACGATGTGGTTCGGGTTGTTAACACATTTAATATGCACTCGTTTGCGGATGATACGTTGGTATATTTTTCATCAAGAGAAATGAAACTTTTGGTTGATATTATTAATATCGCTTTGGACAGTATTTACAGGTATATGTACTTGCAATAATTTATTGAAAATTACCGAGTCAAAAACTAAATTTATTTTAATAGGGACTGATAAGGTTAGGAGTGAACGTACTTTCAGCAATTATACTTTAAGTATTGGAGATAATAAAATTGAACGGATTCGAAAAATGAAATATTTGGGAGTGATTGTGGATAAAAAATTGAATTTTTAGGATGATGTTTTAGTTACTACATGAATTATTTGGCCAGATCTTCGTATTTATCAATGTGGTCGAAACTGATTATTTTTAACACATTGATTTTGCCACATTTTAATTATTATTCCTCAATTGCTTACTTGTTAAATTACAATGAAATATTTAGGTTAAAGAAACTTCAGAATAGAGCAATGAGACTAATTCTTTCTTGCAATAAGTATACCTCTGTCAAATTAATGTTGGAATGTTTACAGTGGTTTCCCGTTCTAGAACATGTTAAATGCAATATACTGGTATTTATTTTTAAAATAAAGATTGGTGTTGCACCCTCATACCTCGCAAATAACTTATTATATAACAATGAAGTTCATGGATACAATACCAAGCAACATAATCACTTTTTCATTCCTCCAAGAAATAAAAACTTGGGGCAAAATTCGGTTTTCATAGGGGACTGGACACACTCAATAAATTACATAATGATATTAAAAACGCCACATCTGTTGTTATGTTCAAGAAACAGTTAAAGTCATATTTATTATCACAACAGTGAATGAATGAAGTGTTCTTATGTCGGAGTTTCATGGATATAATATATTATTATTCTGATCATATCAGTGGAAAATTGGGAGCTTTTTGCTTTTGTTTATGTTTTTATTATTTTTGTATAAGTTTATTGTTTCCTTTCTTTGTTATTTATAGTAGCTAATTTTATCATACATTTTATAATTTGTTTGCTATGGTCATTTTGTTTTGTTCTTGCTAATATTTTAATTAGTGTTTGTATTTGTAGTAATTTATATGTCTACACATTTATTATTTTTGTAAGCTTTTAAAAAAATCACAGCTTTTTAGAGTTAGGTTCAAGTGCTTTGTCTAGATGGTCCATGTAAAATTTAGTACAACCTTGTAACTAGCATTTTTGACTAAATAAAGGATTTTTTCTTCAAACGTCATATAAGTGATAACTTATGTGACGTTTCTCAATGACATTAAAGGCGTATAAATACATTATAGTACTATTAATTTTTTTTTTTTTCGTTTTATTTATTGTCTTTTAGCTTTGAGCATTGCTAATTTATCCACGAAATTTAAATTTATTTTAATTTATCAGTTTAAATAAACGAACATTTACACAATACACAACGATTATTGGTATTAACAGTGGTATTTATTATTTATTGGTAATATTTATAGTAAAAGTACCATCGTACCGAGAAAAAACTGGTACACCGAAAACTTCCTGTTTTCTCCTAGACTATTAGAAAAAATGTAATAAAGTCTGATACTAGTAAAACTTCATAGGAAATTTGATAAAGGGTATGCCAAGTCTATTGAGAATAGGTTATCATTGTTGTTAAAAATACAAGGAGAAATCAAAATACGTATAGTTTATTGTTTCAAAATGTAACAAAAATAAAAACAAGACTTTTAAATATTGGATCATATCACTGTTCCTATCAATTTTAATTTCAATCATATTTAAACTTTAATATAACAAAAAATAACATGTTTTTTAGTATTTGGTATAGCTGCACCGTTATTATTGATTAAGGCGTGCAAACGTCGTGGCATACTTAACACTAGGTTTCTCGTATACTCTTGCGTTATTTCATCCCATGCTTCCATAATCCTTTGGCGCAATTCAACTTGGGTTCTAGGCTTAAAGTTATGTTTATACATAAATTTTGCCATTTCACCCCAAACGTTTTTAATTGGGTTGATCTCGGGACTCTTCGAAGGCCACGGCAGAACACGAATATGATTTTCTTCTAAATAATTCTGAACTATGCGGGCTTTATGTATCGGAGCATTATCGTGTTGAAATATAAAATCTTGGCCATATACTGCGCCCACCGATGGTATCATAACTTGGTTTAGTATATTGCAATATAATAGTGCATTGAGCCTTTCCTGCACTATTTGACAAACTCCTGGGCCCCTTGCACTAATCCAGCCCCAAACGTTTATAGAAAAGCGTCCACTTTGATTGGTCTTATGTGTATATCTTTCATCGTATCTCGTACCAGAAGGTCTGTAAACGCGGATTTTACCATTGTTGCAGGATTGAAAGGTTTTTCATCGGAAAATATTACGGTTTCCCACATGTTATCTTGGTTTATATATTCATGAGCAAATTCTAATCTTCTCTGCTTATTTGCTTCGGTCAAAAAAATTTTATTTGTAGCACAACAACTTTTTATATCAGAATTACGAATTCTACTACGAGCTGTATTAGCCGAACCAGGAAAATGTGTTTCTTCTTTAGCCTTTATTGCTGTTTCGAATGGATTATCTCTTAAAAATGAATTAATCGTATATCTTGACCTAAATTCGAAATTTTGGGGCGACCAGAACCTCCTACGATACTTCGATATTCTTCAATTTTCTGCTTAGCTAACAGTACGGTATTTTTGCTAATTCCTAATTCATCTGCGATGTGTCGAATTTGATGCCCGTCTCCCAATCGCGTGTAAATGATCGCTTTTTGCTCGACGGTTAACGCTGGCATTTTTTAAAAAATATTTCGTTTGACACGTCAGTCACAAAATTAAATCAAACTGACAATTTGATTTTTTGTATTTTGATCTACCCCGTATGGCAAAATACAAACCTATTATTTTGTAACCTAGGTTACTTTTTAAAAATTAGATATTTTTACCTTTTCAACTCTAGACATCTTTTATAGTCGAGGAGATATATATGTCGTTCGCCCAGTTTTTTAAATTCGCTGTACCAGTTTTTTCTCGGCACGATGGTACAATTGTGAAGATTTGCATCATTTAAGAAATTCTCCACTTCTTGCAATATCAGTACTGCTCATAACAATTTTTCCAGGGTGAACTGCTTTTAAAAATCCATTAGAGGGTCCATTAAATCGAGGTTGTTCGAGATTTTCCGCAGAACTAGGTTGAAGAATTCTCTTAGCAATTTTGGTTTTACTTTGCACAAAATCTTTAATGTACCCTTCGTCAACTGCATCAGATTTCCAACCCTTTTCAGCATAGTAATATCCCCCCCCAATATCAACAAGCATTGTTGCTGAAGTTCGTCTTAAACAATGCCCTGTATATTGTTTCCAATTTGGAATCTTCAGATACAATGCCAAATCTTTTGCTACACTACCAATTTTATGGATACCTATGATAGCTTTATAACATTTCCCATTTTGATATTTCAAAAAAAAACGTCGTTCCTTAAAATCGGCAGGACGCAAATTAACGTAGTTTCTATATTTGCCTAAATATTCATCCCCCAGGACGTTGAAAGTTCTACTCTTATTAGTTTTAGTGTTTGGAATTTTTATTAGCAGCGAAGAACCCATATCTTCAAGATCATCAACTGTCATATGCCCCAGATATTCCAAATATCAAAACTACCTAAAAAATTAAGGGTTGGTTAGCACAATGTGAAACAAACAAAATGTAATTTTATTACCCCCATCGCCAAATACTTTTCATCTGGGGCGTCAGATAAAAATTTGCTGAACTGTTCCCTTGACAAGACTCTCGATTTCTTTGGTTTATAACCTTCTCCTTGCTTTTCTAAAAAAGCTCGCAAATTGTTGTATTTTTCAATGTTGCTTCAAATTTAACACGGACCTTATCATTGAATAATGAGCCCACAAACTAGAACTCTTCATTTTCAGTATCATTTCGTTAAAATATGCCAATAAAACGTTCTCAAAGTATTGCATTACTTTTTTTCCAGTGCACCTTTTGTTGAACTTGACAAAGGCAGCTTCGAATTTGAATTTGAATAGCTATTCTAGATGCCTCTACTGCCTTGGGAGGATCATCAGGCACTTCTAAACTCATTTTCTGTAGATTTATTTGGTCTCAACTGACGCGACACCGAATTTGAAATATTTGTTTTGATAGATGCCAAACAAGTACGTATCCATTATAACGATACCAAAAAGGGAATATACAGTGAAATAAGTTAAAAATTCAATTTTGTTATCTTCATTAAAAAATTCGTTTTCTTTTATTGTTTTATCTCGAATATTATGATGCACGCTTGAAGAAAAAATAGTATATGATATTCGGAGAATGAGATACTTTATGTGCTTCGCAACTTTCCACGCTCAGCACATGAAGTATCTCTTATTCTCCTAATATCATAATGTACTATAATAATAATAATAATCCTTGGTATTCGCATAAGTAGATACTATGAACGAGGTTCCAAAGTATAGTTTTAATTTTTTTTTCGATTTTTAGTAAAAATCCCGGAAGCAGTTTGCGATATTAAACTAAAGATAAGCGTCCACTGATCGGCATCGCTCGGACTATACGCCTCGCATGGATCTCATTTTTTAATTACCTACATGGTTATAAATAGGACTGCGTTCACCTATCATGTCCGTATTTCCGGTCAGGATTGCGAAGACGAAATAAAAATCGGTTGCGTACCAACACTGCCGTTACTGATAATACGAATGCCGACAAGTAGGTACACATAGGCATCGGTTTTTCGTTTCAGGATTATACTCAAAGAATATATTATTATCATAACTGATTTCTTACATATTATGCGAGATATTGCACGTGGCGACATCTCGTGACAATGTATGTTATTTATTAAACTAGTTTAACATAAGTAAAAATTTAGAGCTTACGTATGAGATATTATTTATAAAATTAGGAGAAATACAGGGCCGTATCCAAAAATCTCCTGATGTTGTTCAAAAAACCCTCGAAACGTCATTAAACCACAATGTGTCATACATCGTTGCATTTGGAAGAAAGAAAGCTCTCAAATTCCAATATCAGAAAAACAGGACCGTATTTATAAAAAGAAAGTTGATAATGGCCCCTCGAAGACGACTCGTCGGATTACAAAACAATTAACGCTGCTAGATATAGCGGAAAAAGTAGCAATGTAAAGGTGCAATTTACTTTAGAATTCGTTCTCAAAAAAACCAAGGAAAAATATAAAACGATTTTTCAAAGTTTCGGTTTTTTCCGGATATCCTCGGAGCTACTCGGAATTTTAAAACTTTCTAAACGGCATATTATTAGGCACGTAAATGCGCACCTTTACCTCCATTTAGCCGACTTCGTATCTCTTACGGTTTCCGAGATCCCTGTACTGGGCCTCCTTATCTTGGACACGTTGTATATATCTTGGTAGTGGCATAATTATACTATGTTATATAAAAAAACTAACCATATTTTCTTATAAATTTAGTTCATAATTTTATTTTGGTAAGGACTGATATACAGATTTATAGTTATTAAGAGGTTTTATAGAGAAATATACTATAGAATTGTTACTAAACTAAATTTACAATACTGTTTTTTCCGTGCAGGTATCTAACATCAGGTGGCGCTGAAAGCTAATTGTCGGTTCCAGCGAACCGAGAACGCGATATGAAATAAAGATGTTTGTCCCTTTTCTTTCCGCCAGACCCAATCCTTGGACGCGTTTCGCCATATTACGGCTCCTCGGCAAGGCTATAGAGCCTGACGAAAAGGAAAGGGGCCTTACAGCGCTTTTCAACACATAATGTAAAGATACATATGCGAGATGTTGCACGTGGCGACATCTCGTGGCAATCGAGCTGTCGCCGTTCATCCAGGCAATGCAACAACGAAATCATGGATGTAGCATGACTTATCAAGATCGTTCAAGAATATGAAGAAAGAAAGAAATAAGATTTGACAAAAAATACGTCCATTATAATAGCGAGAGGGAAGTTTAATTACACATTTTATTTTTACTATTGACCCCCACATCTCCAGCCAACCTTACTTTGAAATATAAAATGTCACTACCTATCTAGTAATAGATCGTTGCAAAGGGCACTAAATTGCCTAACCAGTCGTTCCAAGAAAACTGAAATCGGGTCATTGGTTCGCTGGTTGGAAGAAAAATGTAATAGTAATACAACTAATTTATTTAGTTTCAACAAATTATTTTTTCTACTACTAATTTGAGAAATGGCCATTATTTACTCCATTTCTGTAATGAGAAGTAAGATTTCTCTACCCAGGGAAATAACAATGACAAATAATCGCCTAGGTAAATAATGAAACCTTTCCTTGTACTAGGACACGATCTCAGCATTCTTGCTCACCGTTTAACGTCTTATTGGTCGACCATTTTAAATGCAGAAATTCCACAAAATAAAATAAAATTTTTAATAAAACAGGAATTTTCATCATAAATTGGAAGATGTTTGAAAAGAAAACTGTCATGTTCAAATATCAACACGAGATTTTGCCTTAAATTTTTTTTGTCTTTAACAAAACAAATCTTACGCCACTGATTTTTTAGATACAATTAGTTTGTTGTTAATTTTCATTCAATTCTAATCAACAAAAAGTCTCTTTCATTTTTGTTGTAAACTTTACCATTTGGAAGAAGATAATAATATGTTAGCAATTCATTATGAAAACTTTTTTAATATCTACACAACTAGTTATTAAGCGATAAAATAAAATCCGTTGTTAAAGAAACATTTTATTTCTTGTTTTATAAACGCTTATTGTAGATTTTTGCTAAAAATCGGAAAACAATAAAAACTTTAGCACCCTGCACCTATACAGGGTGGCAAGAAAGTCGCGCATAATGCCTGTAACTTTTGAATTACCTCGTATACGAAAAAGTGATATTTATGAAAGTTGTGTAGTAAATTATTCCCCACATTTCTACCCACATGAATTTTTTCTGTTATTTCCGGCTTGTTTGCCATAGAGACTTAAACTTACTTTTTTTCAATTTTTTAATTATTTATGATTGCATATTTGGATTCTACTAGGACAACTTTTTTGTATTTGGTATTTTCACCTATCTGCAAGCATTTCCGAAATAATGACAGCTCAAAAATGAAAAACTTCCTAATTATAATTAAGTATCCCTACTCCTACCTAATACCCACCAGTTGAGTCAAGGTGTTTTCAAGACAGCGACCCAAGAGGTGTCAATTTTGAGTTTCTGTTTAATTTTCTGTTGTCTGATTTCTAATTTGTTTACACTGGTGGTACATCTCAATGAGAAACAACGAGTTGAAATTTTAATGATGAGCCGTTACGGAAATATGAAGAGATCGCAAGATCAGGTTTGTCAACTTTTCAATGAATTGTATCCATATAGGACAGCAAGCAGTGCTAAGGAATCGCTAGATCAGGTCGAGCTAAAACAGCAACTGGGGAGACAGAGCTTTGGATATCATACTTTCAGAACACGAAAATCCAACACAATCATCCAGGCCAATGGCTATGGATTTTAATGTGTCTTATCAATCAGTGAAAAATTTGTTTAAGCAGGAGAAGTTGCATCCATACAAGATAAAGTTGGTGCACGTATTAAACGAGGACCATTTTGATAGAAGAGCTGATGATGGAAAGATGCAATAACGATAATAACTTCGCAACAAATATCATTTTCTCGGATGAAGCTACTTTTCATTTAAATTGCATTGTTAATAGACACAATTATCGTTATTGGTCTGCTGAGAATACTCACTGGTTCCAGGAAGGTCAAATTCAGAGGGCCGAAAAAGCTAATGTCTGGGCGAGTATAGTTGATACACATATTGTGAGACCTTTTTTCATAGATGGTAATTTGAGTGGCGAAAAATATCTGGACCTCCTCAGGAATCACATAATTCCTTCTTGCAGAGTGGTTTTACCGAGTGTAAATAATGACATAAACGAACAGGTATGGTTCCATCAAGATGGAGCACCTGCGCATTATGCGGCAAATGTTAGACAATACATAAGCGAACAATTTTCAGGACGTTGGATAGGCAGAAGATGTGAACACTTAAAGAACAAAGTCTAAGTTAACCGTCGAAATGACTTAGAATCTTTAAAAGTCAGAATTAGTGCTGAAATTCGGGCCATTCCAGAGGACTTCCTTTTAAACGTTGTAGACGGGTTTAAGGATCGACTGGCGCTCTGCTTAGCAGAAAATGGAGGTCATTTTGAACACCTGATCCACTCAAAAGATTTCACTTGTTTATTATTCCGATGTTAAGTTGCTCAACTTTCTAGGCTATTTATTTTGTTATTATAAAGTTTGCTACAGTTTTAAATAAACAAAAATTTGAAATACAAAAAATTCAGTTTTCCCAGTAGAATCCAAATATGCAATAAATGCAGGTTGTTCCATTTAAAAAAAGTAAGTTGGTCTCTATGGCAACCAAACCAGAAATGACAGAAAAGATTCATGCAGGTAGAAATGTGGGGAATAATTTACTGAACAACTTTCATAAAAGTCACTTTTTCGTATATGAGGTAATTTAAAAGTTACAGGCATTATACGCGACTTTCTTGCCACTGTATTAAAAAGCAATCATTTTAGGATATGATATGTGTATATGAACTTTTCGCCGTAAAAATGGTCTGTAAGTATATAAGTAACACCCTGTATAGTTTATTTATCGACACATTGCACATTTCGATTGGTGCATAAATAGTTGAAGTATAAACTAATTGTTCGCATAATTTTTTAGAGAATTTATAAAATCCCAGACTTTAAAATAATATGCAGTTAAAGATAAAGTTACCGGCAAGGCAACGTATAGCATGACGCGACATGTGGTTCTGTTCTGACTTATGTGAATTCATAAATTTAAGCACTAGAGTCGCTTAAATTAATTACATGCATCACCTTTTGTCAATAACATTGACCCTGTGATAATGGAATTGGTTGGGGATGAAAAGATACAAATCTGATAAGGGACATTTATCGTCAATTAAAAAAGGTGAGCTAAGACCCAGTATAGAAAACTTAATTCAAGATATACCTAGTTGACATCTTAATGCGGACAAAATGCATAAACTGACTATACGAATTTTATAATTGATGGGCTGTGAGATTAGGAATATATAATTTTTTTAAGTGGCTTCTCGAAACAGTTAAATGCAACTAATTACGGAGCATATGACAGAATGATATCATCTCATAGAGTATTACATTTGAAGGAATTTTAAATATTGGAAATTGAAAAAATATATTAATAGTTCCGTATTAAAACAACAGTTAAACATAGATTCAAAAAACATGATTTTGTAATTACTGGTATCTAGTTTAGAAATTGCTATAAAATGTTTATCTTATATACAATCTCATATAGAAGCTTATTAAGATTAATATGGCAATTATACAAAAAGTGTTACTGAGAGCTTAAGGTCTTAATTAACCGTTTTTAATATACTACGGAGAATTAAAGATTGTTCACACCTTAGAGAAATTTCGTCCTTATCAGTAACATATTAGAAGGTGTGTTACTTAATTAACTATTAGACGTTAAACTCTAACGCGATTTGTTTACTTTTTTACACCTGCTAAGTGACAATATATGACGATGTGATAAAATGCATCATTTAGTGTGATGTAAGTATTTTATCTCGAGGCCATAAGCTGCATAAATAATAAATGAGGAACAGTCTGCTCTGTTTTTTATTCAGCATCTTGTTAAGAAAATTAAAAACAATTTATTTGTTATACAAAACTTTCAACCAAATTATGCCCTGAACAATAATAGGGTGCCAGTATTCACCTTAGGATAACCTAAAATAAATTGCGACAAGGCAACCTATCCACCCTTACTCTGGCAACCCTACACTCTGGAGGATGTTCTACAGACACCCCTTAGCTAGCTCAACTCAGGGTAGGTTCGCTATTTTGTCTCTAGATTGAGAGGTTTAGCACTCTTATGTAAGTAAGTTAAAGTCAAATCCTGAAGGCGCCACCTTAGTTTTATTTTACTTAAAAGCCTTTAAAGGTTCTAGTGTTTGGCCTCAGAAAAAAACAAAGTAGAAAAAAAAAACACTTATGTCTTCATCGGTATACCCTAGCTTCTTATAAGCTCTCATTCACTCAAGCACTCAAAGTCACTCTATTTAAAATAAATCCAAATTTTCGCAGAGGCCAATACAAATATTTATTCTTAAAGTAGTCTTAAGCCCTTGGTTACTTGGTTTTAAAAATGCAAGCTTCTCTTACTTTGGTGAACAATATATACTTAAAGTTAACAGATAAATGAGTGAAATGAAATATTAAAGTGATAGTACTAGGTTTGACAATAAAATTTCTGAAGGTTTAAATTTATAATGTTATCGATAAAAGAAAGCAAGAAGTCAAACCCTGTTTGACAGGGTCTTGCACAAGACGGCAACTGTCAGACCTACACTGTAAAAATGACTGTTCAATCTGATCTGGCAGCCACATAGACCTACATCCAGGACATTGCCTGAGACATGGAATTTCCGCAAGGTCTGTGCAAGAACCTCTCACAACTAACTAAATTTACCATAAAATCTCTGTTAGAGTATGATACAATATCTTACGAGTACCTGTGGTTACTCAATAAGCATGGTAGCCACTCGGCCATGGATAAGTTAAAATTTCATACTTACAAGTATTGAATTTAGAATAAACCAAATGGTCTTTAGCCGGGAAACAAAAATATTTACTTTATAATCATAAATTGTAACTATATTTACAACAAAAGTAGCTGTAACAGACTACCTGACGTTCGGAACTACTAGAGACTCTTGTGACGTCTTAACGCTATGTCGACATACGCTACACGTTTACATTGCACAAGCTCTGTACATAACATGGGCGCAAAACTTTATGAAAACACTGTATATCAAACAATACGCAAATGCAGAATATTAAGATTTTAAGTTGACTACTTTTAAAGAAAAATGAACACAGGGTAATGATACTTATCTGCAACTTTACGTGCTACCCATGGTCTCTCAAACAGCTAACGTGGACACTGCTACACAGCTAGTCTCCAAGAATTAAAATGGTACATGGTAACTGGCACGTCCCGCGTCCAGGCATTCCCAACAAAATAAACTAGTACTCCAGTTTGTACTCGGACTTTTAGCCCCTACCAAAAAAAAACCCTTAAATAACTAACGAGGGTTCCCAATTTACCAGATGGCGTCTATGACCGCTGTTGAAGTTCATTAAAGCATTTTAAATCGGCATTCCGCCCAAAGGAATAGGCAAATTACAAAGCCATACCCTTTTTAATGCATTTGTGGATGCTCTAACGGCACTATATTAACCTGCACGGCCCAAAAAAACGAAACTTGGGGTGCTGTTTCCACAAACGTGCTTTATCTTTCAGTGTCCATGGTCGAAAGGGACGATTCTTATTTTTCTCCAACGTACATAGTTACCAAAACAAAACAATGACAAAAAAATTAGTCACCCTATCTACGGAAACTAACCTCTCTTATTTAAGAAGTAGCCCATATTCTGTAGCGAGATTGTAAATAGAAATAAAGGTCTGTCTTTACCACCAAATAACTTTATAATATAACCTCTCTTAAATATCATAGAAAACTAATGGCGATCGAAGTCAAACCACGCGACCAAGCAAAAATTAACCAGAAGTCGCTGTGAAAAAGCACAGAAACTGTCAGTCTGACACTGACCTATTATCGATTTTCTTAAAACACAGCTGATTTACAACGTTCGAGACATTTAACTTATTTAACCTACGTCTCAAATAGAAAAAGTTATAAATTACCAAATACCAATTAACTAAAAGAAAGATTTGAAATCAAACCTATCTGCAAGTAGTATTAAACGATGAACAGAAGAAATCAATCCACTTGGCTATGTCTTACAAGATACAAAACATTCCTGGAATATAAACATCAACAATAGTTTCAAACTAAACATAATGAAAATTTTGGCTATTACAGGTAACTTAATTAGTAATTAATGTTTAAGGTGAGAGTCTACATATGTATTTTAACAATTTAAAACCGAAAATTTAATATAGATAATCAAACTTATGAAGTGCATTTTTCGAACTGTAACAATCTCTTTAACTTTAAAGGGCTACATCTTAAAGCGTATAGAGTAATTCAGGACTCAGGGTCTAGAAAAATTGAGCTGTACGCAATTTTTTAAATAGCCCGTTATTATTGGTAGGTTTATTTTATTATCAGATTATAATATATCCTGGACAAAATTAACATGGCATTATAAATTTACCACATACATGCAGCTATTTTTTTTACTGAGCTTAAAGTCTGACTTGAATGATTTTTTTTTTTTTTATTGTAGGTTAGCACCTTGACAATGTCATAGCTTCTGTTTGATAAATAATTTATAGTTTTAGACAGGGTATAAAAAAAATTGAAAATTTATATCACTCGATAGTTACCATCTTTCATTAACATCCTTATTAGGGTAGTTCAAAATACAAAAATGCAGCGCATTGGTCGATACTAGGTCAAGTTTTTTTGGTATCTGTATATTTTGATAAAATTAGAAGTTGAACTATATGACACTAAATATTTCGTACAAACCTAATTTAACAAACCCACAAATTAAAAATGTATTTATTTAAAGTAAGGTTATAACGATATAACAATACTGCATGGATAAGTATTGTGGCAGGAAAGGTTTTTCAAACATTTTCGGGCGTGCTTGACCTATTGAACATCCCTTTTTAGGCACCAGCAATAGTCTGCCAGCATATTTACATCCCACCGGCCCTGATATCAATATTCCATTACACGAATGTCCTGGTGAAAACGTTCGCCTTGCTCTTCGCTAAAATTCCCACAATTTTCTGCAAAATATTTCAAATGCGAACTTAAGAAATGCATTTTTATAGACATGCATGCACCAAGAGATTAAAAGCTTTGTAACAGATCTTCGTTGATACTCTTGACTTCGGTGGTTTTCCAAAAAGTTTTGGACAATGGATTTAAATGCTAACCATGCATGATAAAAGACAATGACATACTTCAAAACATACACAAGAAAGAAATGACATCTAGAATCGCGGCGGATTCTAAAGACAGGCAGCATATAAGAAGTAATTTGAAACATTTTATGGACCCCATGGAACCAAGCTGCCATCCAGATTAACTTATTAATATAGTTTCAGGTCACATATTACCACCATATGTTAATGTATATGATGCTGTCTCAATTGGGACAAATCAAATGAAAACCTTTAAGGGTTCATGACCATCCAGTTTTCATGCTTCTTTGTCCAAACTTACAGTTAATATGTCAGTAGTAAAAAAAACATGTAAACTTGAATGGTCTCAAGGTATTTGATAAAAACATTATTTATTCCAGAGTAATAGGCTTGCAAGCAAGCTCAAGGGAGGTAGATATTGAGCGAGTATTATCACATAGTTGTCGCCTGTCCCAACATCCATGTTTACAGATTCAGGTAAAATGAGGATATGTAAGTCAAAATCCAATATGAAAAAGGCTTTGCAGGTAACAGTTTCTGCAAGAAAGACGGTTAACCCAAATACTACGGTAATAATTGATTGTTCTGCGCTAATGTGGTGCGTTCACTGGCCTGAAAAAGGATCTGTACAGGACTATATTAATGAAATTGCTGTTGGAAGGCATTTAAAACGCGGGAAGGTTCACCTTGTATTTGACCGTTATGCAGAATACAGTGCTAAAGACTCACTCGCTCTGAGAGAGGTAAAACAGCAAGCAGAAGTCATCAGTTATTCTAATACCTGCACGTAAGATAATACTAAGTGAAGCCAACAACAAAATACAACTGATAAATCTTATTTGTCACAGCTTTGTAGACGACCAGGCCTACATTATAAAACATAATGTTCCTCATAAATTAGTTATAACTGGTGAAGAACGTGAACCTTACGAACTGTATAATGGTAAAGTATATCGACGAAAGGACCTAGAAACGACGCACGAGGAAGCTGATACGATAATTGTAGAACAAGCGATAGTGTAGCTAATCAACAAGCTGAAATAATAGTTATGTCAGACGACACAGATGTTTTTTTGTTACTTTTGTATTTCTATTACTTAGTCCAAATTACCAATCACGTTTTTATGGAGTCAGTAATTGCTGGCCGTGTGGTAATAGATATAAAACGTCGCTCTTAGTTCATCAAGACATAATACCAGATGTTTTGGCAACTCATGCAGTTAGCGGTTGTGACACCACTCCAGTGTATTATGGTAGGGAAAGACAAAGTTATTAAAACTTTAAAAAAAGGACACTCTTTGTCCTACATGGGCCAAGAAAACAAAAATTTTGATGACATCGCAAGTCAGGCGGCTAAATTTATTAAAGCATGTTATGGAAAAGAATCGCGTTCGGATTCCACATCCGAGGCTCGTGCACGACTTTGGGCAGAAAGAACTGCATGCGAAAGGTCACAATTGCCTCTTTTATACTCGCTTCCGCCAGCAAACGATGCATTTGTTGAAAATGTAAAACCTATAGACTTGTATATCGCAAAATACATTAAAACCTAATCCTCCAAACCTACAACAAACAGACTATGGATATTTCGAAGATGCCAACGGTACGCGCTTGTTACCAGTCACCTTACCAGAAAAGGTCGAGGTGGCACCTTCTGATATATTGTAACTGAGTCGATGCTCCTGTTCAAGTACCAATCCGTAAGCGTTTAAAGGTGCTAGATTACCTTGCACAATGTTTTGTATGTGCCACGGGAACGAACATTGTTGCAACGAACTCACCCCCGCTGTAGCGGCTTTTGATAGTAAGGATGAAGATGTAGTATTTTCCTATGAAGAAGCTGATTCTGAAGTTGATAGCGGCGGGTAAACCTTTATATACCCACTTACTTTACTGTGTTACGTGTTTAAAATCTTTACTCTAGTCCTTCTACGGAAGTAATATGATTGTTGAAACACCCTGTAGAGTTTTTATATCCCAAAAAAAGTGCTTTCGATTAGTATTTAATCCGAAACCAATGGAGTCGTGTAAACCCATCTTTATTGCTAATAACATTTTGACATTGCCATGTATTTATATACTTAAATGTTTGCTATATGCTAGAGAAAGTCTACATCACTATCCAAAAAATACCATAAATTATACTTACAATACTAGAACTGGCCCCTTACTGAGGGTAGTTGCGCATAAAACTAGAAAGTATGAGAATAATCCATCTTATGTAGGCGTGAAGCTTTTCAGTAGACTTCCCAGTGTCTTAAGGGATAGGACATTAAAGAGCTTTAAAATTGAAATTAAAAAACTCCTGGCTTCTAAAGCATAATATACTGTGACCGAATTTTTAAATGACAGTTTTTAAATGTTTGTTCGTTTGTTAAGTGAAATGTTGTAAAATTTATTTTAAATTTATTATTTTTCTTGCTGTTTTAATTGACGTGTACATTCATTGTAATGTCTTACGTATGAATAAAGGATTTATTATTATTATTATTATTATTATTATTATTATTATTATTATTATTATTATTATTATTATTATTATTATTATTATTATTATTATTATTATTATTATTATTATTATTATTATTATTATTATTACTATAAAGGATGTGTTTACTGTTTACCCATACATACCTATTTTACCCACAAAGTATACAAAATGCAAAGAAGTACTTCCAAATATTATTAATTTTCGCTTTACCTTCAATTTACGTAAAAATATATTATGTTTTTTTATAGCACCCTGTATATAAGATGTGCCATTATCATTTTTTACCTTTGAAAAAACCTACATTATTAAAGAAATCAAGGCAAAACACTAATCTTTTTACGTTAAAAACACATATAATTTAAAAATAATTATAATGTCACATAATCTATAATGAATCACCCTGTATCCTAAATTCCCCAAAGATGCCACTTTATCATCACTCGGATATCAAAAGTAGGAGCCCTATAGATGACAAATCCGTTTTAAAAAAAAATTAATCCCAAATTTTTGGGTTCACCCCAGTGACTGCCGGACTAAGGCCAATATCTCTCCTACCAATTATATCCAAGGTAATTGAAAAATGTATGTCATCCAGAATAGCTTGCTACTTTTAAAGGAAATAAATACTTTACTGACACTCAGTTTGGGTTGCGTAAGGGCAAGGGCACAACACTGGGAATTATGCACCTTGTGGGGTATATCATTAGGTCTTTCGAAGAACGGCAGTTTGGTGCTGCGCTATTCTGCGATTTCAGCAAGGTCTTGGGCTGCATGTTGTATATCATCCTCCTCCAGAAACTTTAAGCTTATTACTTTGGCGAGGACAGTATAGAGCTGTTAAATTCATATCTTTTAGATAGAACCCAGATGGTGTAGGTTGCCGGTCTTCTGCAGAGAGTCAAATAACTATTGGAGTGCCCCAAGGATCGGTTTTAGGACCCATACTCTTTCTCATCTACATAAACAATCTGCCTCTGAGGAATGATGGTGCTAGGTATACACTCTTTGCGGATGATACGACGACATCGTTCATCGTTCCGTTGCTTGAGGAAGCGGTGTTTGGCGATGGGGTTAAGTTGTGGTTTAGCGCCAACATGCTGCTTCTGAATAAAGATAAGACGAGCAAGATTGTGTTTTCGATTAGAAATACAGGCACTGTTAATGGGGATACTACCTATGTAAATTTTTAGGTGTACACCTGGATCCTAAATTGTCATGGGAGGCTTACATTGATATAGTTGCAAAAAACTTGGAAATGGTCTGTATGCGATGCATGGACTTGCTGGGTGTGTCTCGGAGAGTGTTCTGAAAGCTGCATATTTTGGTATTTTTCACTCTGTCATGGTGTATGCAGTCCTTATTTGGGGGCATGCAGCTCAGGCCCGAATAATCTCTGCTTTGTAAAGAAAGGCAATAAGAATCATCTCTGTAACCCAGTACAGGTAGGCAAGAATTTATAGGGCTTGGAATATTGACCCTTCTACTTGTGTGTTCTGGAAAATGTCATGTATGTGAAAAAGTAAGGGGATCTGTACTGGACTCACAGGGATATCCACGACTACAATACGCGACATCGGGATGATTTTGTAGTCAGCTAGTGTAGGTTGAAGAGGTGTCAGGATGGCCCAAGGTACCCGCCTGCAAAATTTTGAATAGACTACCTTCAAAGATAAGGAGCCTACTCGTAACAAAATTTAAAACCAGGGTAAAGGCCATGCTATTGAGAAATGCTTTTTACTATTTTGAAGAATATTTTCACTCTAACATAAATTTTTTAATATAATTCAAAAATTTTAACTGTAAAATGTTTTATGTTTTGGGTAAAGTATTGTCATTGCCGTATAATGTATGTTATATCTTGCTACTTGTATATCTTTTATTTTCTTTAACTATACTTGGTTTTTATATTATAAAGTCGGCTTACACTTAACTAGGCGCGTTATGAATTTATCATAGAGAAACTTATATAGTGTTGTCTTTCTCAAACCAAGGTTAAAACGGCATTATAAAGATATCCATAATATAAACGCGACAAAATTATTGGTTATTTATGGATCGGAGAGAGAAGCACATCTAATTTTCAGTAGTTATCAAAATGTGTTGAAAGACAATCCCGTATTACATAATGTCGTGAATAAGCTCCCTAGTTTTGACAAATGTGTCATTTATTAAAAATATTGTGATATAAAATGACGAATATAAATCGGTTTGCAGGTTTTTTTTGCATCCCCAGGCGAAAGAAATGGTTCTCAATTTAATAGATTATTTTAAAAATGAACAGGAGAAGGCTACTGAGACCGGCGAGTTTTTAAATCCGAAGACTATTAAAGAGAAAGTCTCGGAAGCACTTAAATTAAGTTGAAGATCAATACAGAGGATTGTTCATGAAAGTAGAAGTATACCAATGAAGAAAACGCAACGACGATCAAGAAAAAACGAAGAGTGAAACTTTACAGGAAGGTAAAAAAATAGATGTAAAGAATGTTATATACAACTTATATGCATCACAAGTTGATATAACGCTTTCAGTTTTAAAAGATGCTTTGAAGGAACAAGGTATTTTACAAATAGGTCTCAGGTCGTTGTCAGCGCTAATTAAAAACTTGAGATTTGGTTATAGAAAGGACTGCAACAGAAGATATTTGTGCCAACTACCAAGAATTGCAAGCGAAGGAGTCAAATTAAAAAAAAAATATGTTGAAGATTATCAATCAAAGTTTAGAAAAGTAGTTTTTTAGATGAAACTTGGGTATTTTTAAATGGAAGTGGGTCTAAATCATGGCAAGACGACTCAGTGAAATCAGTAAAACGAAAAGGAGGTTGTGGTTCGGGAAAACGTTACATTATATTAAATGATGGCTCATCTACTGGTTTTATAAAGGAAGCGAGTTTAATTTTTTCCTCTAAATCAAAAAGCGCCGACTACCACGATAACATGAATTGTGAGCTTTTTGAAAATGGGCTAGAGAAAAGCTTGTAACCAAGCAACCAAATTTGGATGAACCGTCACTAATTGTACTGGACAATGCATCTCATCATTCTCGGGTAATAAATAAACAGCCAAATTCATTCTGAAAAAAAAGACGTCTTTTAGTGGTTAGTTCAGGAAAATGAGAATCAATCACCAGATTTATTAAAATCTGAACTGATAATGAAAGCGAAAACAATTAAAAAACAAAAAATATATGTCGTTGATGAAATTTTGCGAGAACACGGTCATGAGGTTTTGCGGTTACCACCGTAAAGTCCGTTCACAGATTTAAGAGAATGACGACCTGCCTTTAGTTATCACCCATCATAAAATTCTTTGTTGAAAGGGTTTCAAGGATCAGAGATAATGATTTTGTTATCCAGGTAGGGACCGTACTTGGCCGTAATTAGTTTACAAAGCCTTATTAAATAATAGGAAAAAAATAAGTAGACAAATCAGTGTTGCAAAACCAGTCATTTTATTAGTTCGTGTGAAATAAAAACGCAGCTTTGATTATCCAAATATGTAGCGTCCGTGGATTAGTGAATCTAGTATAGAACCGCCGGAGGGGGTACAGGTACAACTACAGTGCGGAAATGAAAATGGAAGAAGACACTTATCTTTAGATTCTAAAGAAATTCTAAAAAATGTATATACAACTCTCATAGAACGTGAAAAGTTGAGTAAAATGGAATGTATTAAAGAAACAGCCACATTGACAAAAATTTCGGAAAAAACAGTATGGAAAATTGTAAATAAACCCATCACCGAAAGGAAAAGAAGGAAAGATTCTGGGACTTGCAAAAAATTAGATCGCAGCGATGAAGATTTAGTCCGACGCAAAATTTATAAGATGTATGAAAAGCATACGGTACCAACACTAGATAATTTACTAAAAACACTTGACATAGATAACACGAATATCAATTGCGGTAGGAGAACGCTGTGGAAGTGTATTTAACGAATCGGCTTTAAATTTAAAAAAGTCGATAAACGGCAAGTTATCATGGAATCGCAACGACTTAAGGCATGGCGATTTGAATATTTGACAAAAATCGGTCAGTACAGAAGTGAGAACAGACCTATTATATACTTAGATGAAACCTGGTTTGATACCCATGATACCCCATCAAAAGATTGGGTTGATTCTAGTGACAGGTATGGAACAGAGGCACCATCAAACAGAAGATGGTTGGGTACCAAATGCACTTTCATTGGCAGCCAAGAATATAAATGACTCCTGTTTGGATTACCATAAAGATACCACAGCGGAGTTATTTGAGGATTGGTTCGTAAATAAGTTAATTTCCAATGTTTCTCCAAACAGTGTGATTGTTATGGACGGCGCAAGTTACCACAGTAGACAGTTAAACAAGCACCCTTGTTCAAAAGATACGAAAATGACAATATATGAATTCATGTATCAGAATGATATATATTTTGATGAAAGTTACACTAAAAGAGAGTTACTTGATGTGTTTAAATTTCTAAAAAAAGGAGTACTACTGCGACAGCTACGCTAAAAGTAAGGGGCATACAGTGCTAGGGCTTTGGCCGTATTACGGTATATTTAATCCCATAGAACACATATGGCATCAATTAAAATCTGCCGTTAGACGTAATAATGTAACACCCACTATAAACGCTAGTGTACTGGATATTATTATTACTAAAGTGAACAAAGTGCCTGTGAGTAGCTGGAAAAATTGTGTTTCGCATATTAAAACTGTTGAAAATTCATACATTCAAATTGGGAATATTACAGAAAGATTTATTATTAACATAGGTGTTGATAGTGACAATGAAAATGAATTAAATGAGTAAACTGTAGTTGCATTAATTAATTATGATATATAATTATAATATATTCTATCTAAAATTGTTTATTACTTGTATCAAATCATCCATGCTCGAAATACAATTCAGTGCGGGCCTGTGTAGACCCCAGTCTAATTTTAAACAGGCGTCAACCCGAGACGGTAAGTCATTCTCTTAAATCTGTGAACGGACTTTACCATTGCCAATTTAATGCCATAGAGCTTATTTGGGCAGGCGCAAAATCGTTCTATGAAAAAAATGTTGGTAATGGTCTAAGTTCAGATAAGGTAGAAGAAGTTTGGAAAAACCCTCTAGCGCACAATACGGGGGACTACTGGAGGAAAGTTGTAGAACATACAGAAAAAATTATCCTGGAATGGTGAAACAGAGAAAAATTATTGGATGTTCAAGTGGAACCACTTATTATTTCAAATGCAGAAGATAGTGAAAGTACTACTGAAGATGAATTTGCCGAATCAGAATTTGAAGCATCAGAATTTGAAGCTGTGTTTATTTTGTATTTTTGTTTTATTTTTCAACCTCTATTTTAAATTATGTAATAATAGTTCAATTAGAAAAATGCCCCACATAAATTACTGGTTCATGGTGGCCTTCAAGTTAGTTAAGGTACTTCTTATATTTTGTCTTGACCGGACTTGGAATTTTATTTTGTTATTTTTTCATTGGTATACTTCTACTACTTTCATGGAAAATCCTCTGTGTAGGTCTTAAACTTAATTTAAGAACTTCCAAGCATTTCTGTGTAACAGATTGGGGATTTGATAACTCGCCGGTTTTAGTGGCTTTTTCTTGTCAATTTTTGAAGTAACCCATTCAATTGGGAACATTTTTTTATCCTGATATTACACAAATTTGGCCAATGTGTAATTCAATTAAATTTTTTTTAATCTTTAATATATTATCTGCTGAAATAAACTTAAATTTGTTTACTATATCTAACACTATATTTACTTTGTTTCTTTAAATTACAAATAATTAAAAAAACTATAATTATTAAAAACATATATTCAAAATTCATATTACATGCAACGTTTTGCAACAATACGAATGCACCTTTGTGACATTAATTTCATCATTATCCATGACGAGTTTGAATTTTGCCATAAAAACAATTGCAACTGAAAAGCTTTCGCGTGTTTTGGGACTAACGTGAATTTTTGAAATCGGCGGAAAAAAAGGAAATATCTTTCTTTAGATAAAATTGAAATAAATTTTTATTTCTTTTTTACTGCCTAGCTAACTGCGTCGCGTATATAGTATTTTATATATTTTTTGTTTTTGTGACTTGTCTAAACATATTGTATGTACCTATATGTAGTAATATGTACCAATAAATTATTTGTATTTGCAATAATATATACATTAGTTTAGTTGAGATAAATGTACACAAAAACATTCAAAATTATATGCAATGTAAAATGCAGACCAGTTCTGAAGTTTTAATTTTTCTCCATTAAACAACCACCCCTATTTACCGACCAACATTTGATTCCTGAGGGTGGTCGCTAGTCTATAGGTTTTACTGTATATTTTTTGTATGTATTGTACTGTATCTAATTTTCTGCCATCATTTTAGTAATTAATTGTTTTAAATATAAAATTATTGTGTCGGCCGTGTGCAACAATTCGAACGCACCCCTGAGAAATTAATTTTGGAACGAGACCCGCCACCCGTCATTTTTATTATGACTGATAGTTCCAAATTAATTGTTAACCTTAACATTCACTTTTATGGAAAATCAGCTGTCCATATACCGCCATATTGGTTTTTATATTTTGAAACATTTTTGAAACCTCTGATTCTATTGATTTGATTCAGAGATCATATGCGCCTAGTTAAGTGGAAGCCGACTTTACTATTTTATTGGCGTGTGTAAATGCAAATTGTATAATAGCATGAATAAATTAATTAAAAACGATATTGCTTATACTTAGGTACCGGAGACCCTGTTTATCGCAAATAAATTAAGTAGATTACTTCTTCATTATCAAAATGGTCTGACATGTCTGAAGAGTCACTCGAGGATATTTCCACTCTAAGGTGTTCTAGATTTTCCACTAATTCTAATATGGTAATTTATATTTGGCAATTTTTATTGCATTAAATTTATTTTAATTTTTACAAGCCCTTATTTGTAGATCCTGATAATCCTAGATTATTACTAATAAACTGCTTACATTCTTTCAAATAAAGTTCCAATAAAAATGCATAAGTATACTAATAAAATTATTAGGTACCATAAAAATATTAATTACATATAGTGACTATGTCCACAACTTGTACTAAATTCGTGGCAGTGGATTTTAGCTTTAACATCAACATTTTCTGGAAAAGTCTCAATGCGATTGTTCCCTACTCGTTTCGACCTCTTAAAAATACTAGTATTATTCTTTACATGTAATAAATCCTTTACGGCTACATGTTTTATTGTCTACTTAGTCCTGAACTAACCTAATCATTAAGGTGGCGCTATGATGATTTTTTTGTCTTGTTTATTTGCATTCCAGTGGCAAGATAAAATAAAAATATTTACACCATACGCGTTAAAAGCGATTTAGATAAACTCATTGCAATGACGTAGACATTAATCTTCGCATTAATTAAAAAACCCTACGAAAATTCAGGTGATAAAATTAATTCCACCTCGTATATTAATTTAATATAGTTCATTTTTGTGGTATCTTATTAGGATTTACTGTGTTAATACTAACATACTAAATCCTAATTACATTTGTTATCAAAATAACGCGAATTTGTTGGTAAAGGTTGCCGCTAAGTAGTTTCTTTATAATAATGATGTTTTTAAAATCGTTAATAATATACTTTACGTTTATGTCGAATCATATTGTTTATGTCTGTAAAGCATCAGCGGTACAACAAAATATTATTATATCAATAATTTTTGAATGCTCTATATTTCTCGATTCGAGATCGAGATTGACATATTTTTGGTAAATAGCAAAAGGAGATAAAGGGGATAAATAATAAGGTGCGAAATCTCGAAAACCTTAGATTTATTCGAAGATTTTCGATCTTCGATCTCGATATATTGGGAGTTCAATGATAATTTAAGTCAGGCTCACACTTCTTTCTTCTGTTGCATTTCAGCTATCTTCTTTAGATCTGATGGTTATTACTATGCCAATCGTGTATTTCAATTTTGTTCATTGGTACCATGCGAGCAAAAATTATTATCATCAAAGTGTGCTTTACATCTAAGGGCGTATTGCTTAGCAATAGAGAATAATACCTGTCGGGTATCAGCAGGGGCATGTCACTAAAATACGAGAGTAGGGCCACAGAACAATAGTAGGGCAACAAGCAATTTATTAGCGGTTCATGTCAGGGGGGCGGGAGGGTTTGACATACTGACAACACTGATTTAATTTTTATGACAATGACAGTTTACTTCTCGTCTGATCTTCTGACGCATTTGTGATTTTTTCCACGACTTTTTTCTTTATAAAATGGGTTTAATTTGATCTTGGAATGAATTAGTGGGGCTTTTTGGTAAGTTTATAGTGATATCTAAGTCCTTAGTTTATTTTTTCATAAGCAAGTAAGTTCTTTCTTGGGATATTTTTTAGCTGAAACTTCGCTGTCGACCATGCTTTGGGATTGATGATTTTGGAAGTATATTTATTGTAAGTATTATACTAAAGTAAGTTGATAAGTATAGTTTTAGATTCACAACTTTCTAATAATGATCTTTTGAAGTGTGTCTGGGTAAAAATGTTATTAATTAGTTCCTTCCTTATTTTTCAAAACTGGTGAGTCACTTCTGTTAACCTACCTTGCTTGCAGTTAAAGTATTAATATTTTTACATACACCTACACTTTCTCTTATGTTTAACAGCTTGTAGTAATCTTTATTTTTCTGTAGCTTGTAGTTTCTAGTCTGTGAATGTATCAAAATACTGATATCACTTGCATAATATAGTCGGCCACTAACTGAAATAAATAAATACTCACTTAAGTACTTACTGCATTGCCTCCTATAAAATACAAGTTAAAAAATGTTTTTGGTTTAAATACTATTAAATTAGTCTGTGTCTAGGTACAGGACAAACATTTTGTTTGTAGTTAAACATTGGATATATGTATACCGTTATTGATATTCTTTAGTCTACTTATGTTTAGGTTAGTTCGGTTTATTTTCAAACATACAGTTTAGCCTGAGATGAACTGGAGAATGAAGTTAACTATAACCTATAAACCTGGGCATTAATGAGTTAATAAAAAAATTGACATTTAATAAATTAAAATCCAATATAGGAAGAATAACATAGGTATTATATTTTTTCCATGGATTTGTTTGCAAATTTAGTGATAGGTATGAAGAGTATTTACTGGAATATGTTCCTTTAATTGGGTTTTACTTGTTTTCGTATAGTACGGGGTTATACAGTAGAATATACAGTGTCCTCGAATGTAGTCCTTGAGAGTGCAAGCTTTTACATGTGTCTCGGGGAGGGCACAGCTGATACCAGCATTACTACATTGCACCTGCTATGCAATTTAACTGGCCAATGTTTCTCTCCTCACTCTAATTGGGCAAAATATAAAAGTTTTCGTACCTATTGTACCTTATATCCTAATTGAAAAGATTTTTTTTTCTGTTTCAGTCTAACCACACTCCTAGGCTTCCTTAGCTGTAATAATTATCAGTGAGAAAATCTAATTTCTTAAAAATATCATGACTTTAGTGTTGTATATTGTATTCTTAAATCATATGTAGGTATCTTTTTAATTTAAATAGTATTCTAAATAAATATATTTTCTTTTATTATGATAATTCACTAGACATTGTTTTATAATTAAAAAAACAGTAATAAAAACAATTTATTAATGTGTAATAAATTTTAAGGTTTTGATTCAATTTGGTTGTAACATTACTATATAATTGTATTCCAGAAGATATATTTTTAAATTGGTTAGAAATTATCACAAGCTGCTCACATTTACTTATAAGGCGATCAGCTTGTGTATTCCTGCGAAACATATATCTTTTGAAATCCCACTGTAATGTTACAGTCAAATCGAATCAAAACTAAAATTTATTTAAAAATTATAATATATTTTCAAATATTCCCGGGCATTTCTTCAGTCGGTATGTCAGATTTCTATAATGCCATCATGACATTATCGGTAAAATATAATTCTATTTTGCCGGTGGGTTAGCCAGCATGCAGTTGGTTCATAGATGGCCCATGTTTCGAAACTTTAACATTGTTGTAACATTTCTCTAACCTTTATTGTTCTGTGGGTATCAGTAAATATCAGGATTATCAATCAGTTATTCCGTCATCTTTATCAGTCGTTACAAGTGTAATTTGATTCATTGCTAATTTATTCAGCTTCTTGAATACTTCACGCAATGGGTTATACGGAACAGCACAAAAAAATCATAGTTCGAAACGGGATTAGAGTAAATGGTGAGTGACAATATAATCAGCGTTTGTGCATGCATTTGTAAGAACAAAAGAACTTGTTGCAAACGTTCGTGAAATAATGCAAAATACGCAAACAAAATTTGTAAAACGCTTGTCTCAAGAAGTGGAACGATCTTATGGCACATACAGAACAACAATCTTAAAAAACAATTAAATTTGTTATATTATAAAGTGCACGTATTCCAAGATATACGAGCTGCAGATTTTGGAAGACGCAGCATTACTGTCAGTGGTTTACCCAAAGTTTATTGGAAAAAAATGATAGACCTAACATTTTTTTCTGATGAAGCCTGATTCCACCTCACCTCAGAATACACGCATGTGGAGTAGTAAAAATAATTTTGTAGAATTCACCTTGCACCCTCAAAAAATTGGTGTTTGGTTGGCTGTTTCCCAAAGAAGAATTGTTAGTCCTATTTTTTCCATGAAACAAAGAAAGCACAGCGGTATAGGGACAATATTTTGAATTCATTTGTGGAGCAATTACTTGACGATAAACTACGTTTTGGTTATTGTCAACAGGACAGTGCAACAACCCATACATCCGCCGAAACTGTTAACTACTTACGCATTTTTTTCGTAGGCACATTAAATTTCCATCCAGATTACCCTGTTTGACGGTTATGGATTACTTCATTCTTCCTCATTTGAAAAACAATATTTTTAAAACACCAGTAAAAAATTTAGAAAGGATTTTTCAAGAACAGATCTCCAGAGACGCTGTTCAACGCTTTCGAAAATATGAATTTACATGTGAATTAATGCTTCAAGCATGGCGGTGGCTAATTTCAGAAATATCTATAATTTTTGTTTTCCTTTGTCTTTATTTTCACTTTGTTAATTTTGTAAACAACGAAAATAAATTTGTATTTCTTTACTTATTTGGCATATCATGTCATAATATGAATTTTAACCTAGATTTGGTTTGATATATCGTCCTCGTATTTTTTTTTATGATAAGGCACAGCACTGCAGGATTATTCCTTTATGGCGCTCTGCGAGCGGTGCGTGTACGCAGGAGACGATTCACGTTGGTTTTGAATCTTTGGAGATTATACTTGTTGGGGAACACGGCCTCAGGGAGGTCGTTCCAGAGTGATGACGCTCTTCATATGAAAGAATTTTTAAACAGTGTCGATCGAGGAACACTAAGTCGAGCAACATACGGGTGGACTGCAGTGGCTCGTCCTGTATTTCTACCATGCACCGCTCTGGGTGGAATTAAGCGGGCAACCTCAGTTGAGTACTTGCCATGAAAATATTTTTAAAATAGACTCAAGTCGCCAGCCTGCCTTCTATATTCCAGGCTTTCCAGGTTGTTTGTCAGATCATGGTCACCGATCAAGCAATGGCCGCAAGGTGACTATGCCAAGACATATGGCTATCCAAGTTGACGCCCAATAAATTAATTGTAAAAGCTAAGGGAATCGAGCCCCGCCATGACTATATCCGGTTCTTCAACATTAACTTTTTGAGAAAAAACTGCTGTCTTGGTTTTTTAGCGTTAAATTCTGCTTGGTTACAGTCACCCCAAAACAGAACTTCTTCCAGGTCTTTATTGAGATGTGAGACTTCTTGCTGCCCATAGAGATGTGCATTGGCTGCCGATGTCAGTAGAGGAAAACGGAGAGAGCGAGGCCAGGTGGTGCTGGTGGTGCTGGTGGTGCAACTAACCCAGGTGGTGCAGGTGGTGCGTTTTACGATCTAACCCAAGTGGTTCGGTGGTGCGTTTTATGATCTAACCCGGGTGGTTCGGTGGTGCGTTTTATAACCTAACCCGGGTGGTTCGGTGGTGCTGTTTACAAAATAACCCGAAATTAAACCCGACTTTTTACGACCTAACCCGGATGCTTTCATGAGGCGGCTTCTTATCTAACCCTAATTTGAACCTGAATATTTATGAACTGACCCGAGATAAAACCCGACTTTTTACAACCTAACCCGGATGCTTTCATGAGGCGGCTTCTCATCTAACCCTAATTTGAACCTGAATATTTATGAACTGACCCGAGATAAAACCCGACTTTTTACGACCTAACCCGGATGCTTTCGCGAGGCGGCTTCTCATCTAACCCTAATTTGAACCTGAATATTTATGGTCTGACCCGAGATAAAACCCGACTTTTTATGATTTAACCTTAGTGAAACGCCGCTGCTAAAGCGGGATAATTAAATCCCAATTTTTATAAGCCATCCTTAAACCCAACTTTTTACGATGCGACCTGAGCCATCCTTAAACCAGACTTTTTATTATTTCCCCTTAGTTGAAACGCCGCTGCTAAAGCGGGATAATTAAATCCCAATTTTTATAAGCCATCCTTAAACCCAACTTTTTACGATCCGACCTGAGCCATCCTTAAACCAGACTTTTTTTTATTTTCCCTTAGTTGAAACGCCGCTGGCGGGTAGTAAAGCGAAATAAATCCCTAATTTATATGGTCTAACAAGATAAGTATAATAAAGCGGTACATTTGTCACCCCGCAATAATTATTTATACCTAAATAACCCTCTCAAACCCTCTGCCGACTCGATTTAAAAAGAAAGGGACATAAACCTTTATTTATTATTCCGAAGGACCCTCATTAAAATTCAGTAGCATATCTAATAATTGATTCCAATTTTTGCACCACTTATATAAAATACAATAAAATAATTACCATCTAGAACCATTAACTAGCGATTTCTTTGTACTGGAAATGGATAAATTATAGGACTATCTTGTAATGAGAACAGAGTAATAAAAAGTAAATAAAACTTAAATACGTATAAAATACCAAGCAGGTATAGGTACTATACAACTTGTGTTCGCCATCAGGTAAAAGCACTCATAATGCTTTTATAAAAATTTCGGATAATATCATAATATAAGTAAATAGGCTACAATTTCAGGAAAAAAGTAAAAAAATTAATTCACAGTGTAAAATTGTAGTTAAATGGATTGTAAATACGAAATAATATAAAAAAGCTACCTTTTGTTTGCGATGATGTATGCACAATAACTCTATATTATTCGGCCCTTAAACTGAAAATACCCACTAGATAGGTATCATAAGCTGTATTTGTCATCAGGTAGAACCCCCAATAAAATTATGAATATTAGGCGTAGGCATCAAAGTAGCAATCTTAACTTATTTTCAACACGAGCATAAAAATATAGGGTTGTTAAATATTTTACAACCCTAATTCTCAATGGCAACAATAAGCAAATCACGTTGGTTTTTTAATTTATTATTAATCTGGCTAACTTAAGAAACTCACAATATAACGACCATCCAAAAAAATCATAATACATTACTGGGTGTGAAAGCAATTGCGCTGCAAAATATAGTGTATACCAACTCTGAGGTAGTTAATTAAAATCCCAATTAGCGCTAAAAAAAATCAATTAGATATTTACTTTAGATATTTTAATAAAAAAATTCAATATTCTCACCAACATTTAACTTTTGAAATTAGCATAACAAATCCTTTACAATGAATTAAACAAACGCATACATAATTTTAAAATCTCATAATAAGAATATAAGCTAAAATCTAACAAGTTTCGACAAGTTGAAACTTGTCAGTTTACATCTGTAGAGAATACCCAACTCTCGAATCATAAAAAAATGGTCAAACTTTGTCGGCAAATACCCTTCTATGATGCAGGGGAAGGACAGGTAACTCGAGATGTTTATAAAGAAACGTTAAAGAACATTATTTGCTTATTTCTAGACTCTTAAAAATTAGATGCAATCGAACAATAAATGTTTTCATCATGTATATTTATGAGTAACACATTACCTTCGACATACATAAATTCAAATTGATAATTACTTGCCTTAGTACTTTTTTAGAAGCTTGAATCATTGCATATAACCGTCTGAGGAGACCCAAACTTCCCCTAACATATTTCTCCGCAACCGGGGAAAAAGAGGTATAAAAGCGGCTTTTGTTCTGGTATTGGATTTTACTATAAATAGCCGACAATTTTGTATTAGATTCAGTCATTCACGGGGGTTCAATAGTATCAGATCAAATTAGCTGCAGTCATCATATGACGTCATAACTCGAGTTGATGAGTTATTTTCACAAGATTTAAATTGTAATACGTAGTTTCAGTGGAAAGTTCCTAAAGCATAAACTGGGACTTTCTTGGGTGTTGTCCAAATAATTATCGGACCAATAAAATAATTGTTAAAGTTACGAAGTCGTTTAATTTTGTGTTTTTAAGTTGAATAAATACTTAGGCATAAAAAGTGTTACTAGTCATACATTATAAAGGGTCAGAATAAGACCATTATAATATACAGAGTTAGGAAAAAGTTTTTAAACATTTTATTTACGTTTTAACAAGACTGTTGTGATTTAGACACATGGCCTTAAATTACGCAGCAGTCATTGACAGAATTCAAGACGTGCTGCTACCGTCTTCGCCGAGCGGCTTTCTGGAGGCCTGGATTAATGATGCCATGGCCGCATACTCGCCCAATGGACAAACCGAACTCCAGGAAGTTCGCTACGACTTGTCCGTCAACGTTACGGAGGTGGCGAAGGGCCCAGACCGAGATGCCACATCTGCACCTGGTGTCCAGGACCTGTTAGGGTTCTCTAAACCTCCGTCCGACTGCCGGCCGAGTGGCGAAGAAGTGGCAAGCGACCCAAACCCCGTGGGTGACTCACAGCAGGCAATAACAACTAAGCCTGAAGAAGAGGATCTCTGGTCGTGGTGCGAAGAAATACAGCCGTGGGGAATACTGGGTGAAGAAGAAGAGTTCAAACCAGTTTATGTTGAACTAGCTGAACGACAGCATAATAGAATACGTTGTGCGCATGCGTGCGAGCTACCCGGAGACGTAGCAGCATCCCAGCGTATCATGGCGCCCGAGCAAAAGACCGTTGAAGGCGAGGAAGACTTAAAGCCCTTCGTTCCGCCTAGGTCAAAGACCCATTTTCAAGAAGTTAACGAAGTTTTAAAGTTTAAAGAAGTTGAAGAAGTTAAAGAAGTATTAAAGTATAAAGAAGTCGAAGGAGTTTTGAAGTATAACGAATTTAAAGAAGTTTTGAAATATGACATGCCTGAAGTGGTGCCACATCAAACAGGAATAGATGAGGAAACCGTCTTGTGGCTACATGGCAAGTTGAAGGCTGAGGCCCCAAGTGATGGGCGAGGAATCACCGCACTCCTAGGGATCGTTGAAACGCAAGCAATGGACCCGGCTGCCAGGGACCAGTATCCGAAGAGGAGCTGATGTACCGCTGGAGACCGCTTTGGAGTTGTGGGGCGTCAGGAGGACGACGGAGCAGTAGCGGTTTGGTGTCCAAGGAAGTATAGGAGTAATATTCTCAACTTAGCACATGGGATACGCCACAACACGAGACAAGGAATGGAAGAGATTATCACGAAATGGTTATGGTGGCCGACGATAGAGAAGGATGTGGACACGCACTTTAGTCAGTGTTTGTGTTGCCAACACTTTAAAGAAGATGACCTGTGCCACGGAATGTTGAAACCGTGGGGCGCAGTTTTAATAACAATAATTGAAGATTTGCCAAGGACCAGACACAGTAGATTTACAACACTGTACTGTGCTATAGATGTATTTAGTGGATTCATAGAAGCAAGACCACACAGAAGTATTCACCCAGCCTCGCTTATAGAATTTGTACAAGCCGAAGTGATCAGCAGATGGGGAACACCCAGTTTGTTGATGCTAACATCAGATGTGGCCAAGTACAGGGAGAAGATAGCCCATGCAACCAACATAACAACGGTTGGCACGGCAGAGAGTTTAGTAGCCGCCACGATGATACCATTCCAACGAATGAAGACACGAATTTTAAGTATGACCAGAGAAGAATGGCCTCTACAGCTGCAGTCCTTGCTGAACCAAGCCAGGAGCCGCAGAGATGACTTCAACGGAGCCACAGCCAGAGAGATGGTGATGAACACCAAGACGATCCTCCAGACTCGAATGTTCTAAAGCGTAGCATAGAGTAGAAATGGAGCTACGGCCAGAGGGATGGCGATCAACACCAGGACAATCCTCGAAGAAACAGATGAAGAAAAGTGTAAATATTAATTAGGTAAATTGTAACTGTAAATATTTGTTGTTGTTGTTCATTCGACGACAACTAATTTGATCTCTTCAGGGGGGTGGTGTTCTGGTATTGGATTTTACTATAAATAGCCGACAATTTTGTATTAGATTCAGTCATTCACGGGGGTTCAATAGTATCAGATCAAATTAGCTGCAGTCATCATATGACGTCATAACTCGAGTTGATGAGTTATTTTCACAAGATTTAAATTGTAATACGTAGTTTCAGTGGAAAGTTCCTAAAGCATAAACTGGGACTTTCTTGGGTGTTGTCCAAATAATTATCGGACCAATAAAATAATTGTTAAAGTTACGAAGTCGTTTAATTTTGTGTTTTTAAGTTGAATAAATACTTAGGCATAAAAAGTGTTACTAGTCATACATTATAAAGGGTCAGAATAAGACCATTATAATATACAGAGTTAGGAAAAAGTTTTTAAACATTTTATTTACGTTTTAACAAGACTGTTGTGATTTAGACACATGGCCTTAAATTACGCAGCAGTCATTGACAGAATTCAAGACGTGCTGCTACCGTCTTCGCCGAGCGGCTTTCTGGAGGCCTGGATTAATGATGCCATGGCCGCATACTCGCCCAATGGACAAACCGAACTCCAGGAAGTTCGCTACGACTTGTCCGTCAACGTTACGGAGGTGGCGAAGGGCCCAGACCGAGATGCCACATCTGCACCTGGTGTCCAGGACCTGTTAGGGTTCTCTAAACCTCCGTCCGACTGCCGGCCGAGTGGCGAAGAAGTGGCAAGCGACCCAAACCCCGTGGGTGACTCACAGCAGGCAATAACAACTAAGCCTGAAGAAGAGGATCTCTGGTCGTGGTGCGAAGAAATACAGCCGTGGGGAATACTGGGTGAAGAAGAAGAGTTCAAACCAGTTTATGTTGAACTAGCTGAACGACAGCATAATAGAATACGTTGTGCGCATGCGTGCGAGCTACCCGGAGACGTAGCAGCATCCCAGCGTATCACTTTGGTCGCATAGAGATTTCAGTTCCAAGTTAAACTTGATACCGAAGCAACTTGTTAAAACTAAACTAACCTTACAAGATTAATAATTTCAAAGTAAATTTTGCTAACTTTTATTTTATTTCATTTACATTAAAATGGAATGTATTACATGTCATAAAAGTTATTCAACGCTGTCAGCTTTAAAAAGACATCAAAAACAGCAGCATTCAAGTAGTCAGAAACAATTTAGTTGTCATTTATGTCCGCTAACTAGCAATAGAAAGGATACTTTTAAAAAACATCTTAAAACCCATGAAAAAAGCGATGCAAAAAAAGCCGAAAAAGCTGCCACTTTAGCTAATAATGTAAATAGAAAACAGATTAATCAGACAAATGAAAAACAAGCTAAAATAAATGATGGAGCCTCGACATCATCATCTACTGTTAGATGTCAGGAATGCCAGATAGATGTCAATAGAAAAAATATGAGCGCTCACTTAAAAACATTATACCACAAAAAACATTGCAGTGTTAGCATTGGAACAAATGTGCAATTGATTAATTCTGCTTTTAAAAAAAATATTTGTAGCTATAGAATAAACAACGAGGGTGAAACACTACAAAATGTAAACGAGTTTATGACAGTAATTAAAGCAGATGCCCTAAATTTAATAAAAAAAGAGCTTACCGAGCAAGAAAATGGCCTTAAAGTTAATTTTGAGCTTTTTGCCTCATATATGCTATCGACGAAACAAAATGAAGATGGGAATGATGTGCAAAATGAAACAAAATCATTTAATAGCAAATATCGTATTGCAACAGTATCGTCGGATTTGGAAGACATGTATTCTGAATTTACAGAAATATTAAAAGTGAAAAGCGAAGAGTTCCAGGTAAGTTGTACAAATATTATTATTCGATTTCTTATATCTAAAAAAAATTTATTTTATTTTAGCAAAAAGATTCCGGATGGTCAATGCTCGCAATTTTATATTTAGAAGTAAATATGCTCAGATTTGAACCATTTCGAGGATCGTCTTATATACCACTCCCTAAAGATATAGAAAATAAAGAGGCTATTATCAATATTAAAAATACCGATAATAAGTGCTTCGCCTATAGTATTCTCTGCCATCTTTATCCTGCTGCTGAACATGTTTATAGAGTTAGCAACTATGAAAAACATTTGGATAAACTAAATTTTAATAATTTATCATTTCCTATGGAATTAAATAATGTTCAAAAATTTGAAAAACAAAACATGGATATAAGCGTCAACGTTTTTGGACTTAGTAAGAAAAAGGATAAACATATCGTTGTAGGACCTTTATATCATACTAAGCAACGAAAAAATAATCATGTGAATCTCCTATACATTGAAGATCCCGCAACGGGGGCATCACATTTTTGCTACATAAAAGATTTAAGCAGACTAATCTCAAAGCAAAGAACTAATCATAATGGTCAAATTTATGTATGCGACGGCTGTCTAGTATCATTTCGGGCCGAAGATAAATTAAAAATGCATTTAGATCTAAATGACTGCCTAAAAGTTAGAACAGAGCTTCCAAATGCATTTAATAATATTCTCGAATTTAAGGATCATCATAAGGCATTTCCTATGCCGTTCTGCATATACGCAGATTTTGAAACTTTACTCGAGCCTATCCATATAGCAAATCCAGACCCATCCAAGAAATATACAGTGGATACGCATGTACACAAACCATTCAGTTTTGCCTATTTTGTGAAATGCGAACATGATAATTCACAATCATTTCTGAAACAATATAGAGGCTTGGATTGCGCCGAAGTTTTTGCAGAGTGGCTTATCCAAGATGTCAGAGAAATACATGAAACATATTATGCAAAGCCGAAGCCAATGACAAAACTAACAGCTCGAGAACAAGAAAAATTTTCAAATGCAAAAAACTGCTTTTTATGCCAAGACATATTCCAACCTAATACTGAAGACGTCTCACTAAAAAAAGTGAGAGACCACTGTCATTTTTCAGGTTAGTAGATACTATTAATTTAAATAATTTTAAATTATGACAAACTATTTTAGTTATAAAATTTAATAATACATAGATGCTAATGAAATATCGTTGTTTTAGGTTTGTACAGAGGTGCAGCACATAGCAAGTGCAATTTAAAATATAGAACGCCACAGTTTATACCTATATTTTTCCATAACGGCTCACATTACGACTTTCACATATGTATCGAAGAACTATTAAAAAAATCCGAGTCCATAGAAGTCATCCCACAAAATAAAGAACTTTATATCGCATTTACAGCGAAAATTGCGCTAAGTCCGAGCGATGGCAAAAATTTGAATGCTGAAAGCGAGAAGAAAAGGTATTTTTACTTACGCTTCTTGGATTCGTTCCGCTTTATGCCTTCCAGCTTAGATAGCCTAGCGAAAACTTTAAATGAAAACCAACTAATTGAAACCAGAAGACTATTTACAGATGATGAGCAGTTTAATTTAATGCGACGAAAAGGAGTTTTCCCCTACGAGTTTGTGGATTCATATGATAAACTAGAATCTACACAAGAATTACCAGCAATGGGAGATTTTTACAGCACGTTATGTGAAGAAGCCATTAGCTTGGAAGACTACATGCACGCAGAAAAAGTTTGGCAACTATTTAATTGCGAGAACTTAGGCCAATATTCAGATTTATATTTAAAAACAGACGTGCTTTTATTGGCGGACATATTTGAATCATTCAGAAAGCTATTTCGATCTCTATACAATCTAGAAGCCTGCTTCTATTTCACCCTACCAGCGTTGGCATGGTCTTGTATGCTGTCTTATACAAAGGTATGATGATTAACTTTCCATTTTTTCATCACAAGGTTTAATGCTTTATTTTTTTTTTTTAATTGCAGGTAAAACTAGAACTTCTTACCGATCCAGATATGTTACACCTAATTAGAAAGGGGATCCGAGGTGGCGTCGTACAATGTGCGCACCGTCATGCGGTAGCAAATAACCGTTACCTACCACATAACTTAGACGATGATTTCAATTATATAAAATATGATGCTTCTAAACCTACCTCATACATCACGTATCTGGATGCCAACAACTTATATGGACAAGCCCTTTCTCAGTACTTGCCTTTTGGTGGTTTTAGATGGCTTAAAGATGAAGAAGTTCAAAATTTTAATGTATTAACACAATGTTCAAACGAAAAAAGCGCAATAGGATTTATTTTAGAAGTAGATTTAATTTATCCGGAAGAACTTCACGACTTACACAATGAGCTCCCTTTCTGTCCTGAAAATATAGTTGCACCTAATGGTAAAAGTCGTTTAGCTAAGCTAATACCTAATTTAAATGATAAAAAACGTTATGTAATTCATTATAGAAATTTATATCAGGCTCTACAACATGGACTAAAATTGGAAAAAATCCATAGAATTGTTGAATTCAGGCAGTCAGATTGGCTAAAAACATATGTTGATAAAAATACGGCGATGAGGCAAGCGGCTACAAATGATTTCGCTAAAGATATGTATAAATTAGCTAATAACGCAGTTTTTGGTAAATGTATGGAAGCTGTCGAAAACCGAAAAAGCGTCAAGTTGCTAAAACAATGGGAAAATATTCGTGAAAAAAAGGGTGCTCAAACTTTTATTTCACAATCTAAAATAGATAGCGTTAAAGTTTTTAATGAAAATTTTGTTGCCATTCAACTTAAAAAAGATAAAGTTCTTTTCAATAAACCTATATATGTAGGTTTTAGCGTTCTCGATATTTCCAAAACTGTGATGTTTGATTTTCACTATGATTTTGTAAAAGAAAAATATAAAGATAATGCAAAACTCTTATATACTGATACTGACTCATTAATATATAAAATTGATACTAAAGATTTTTATTCAGACATAAAAGAAAATCTCAATAAATTTGATACTTCCAATTATGACTTAAACAATCCGTATTCAATACCATTAGTAAATAAAGCAGTGTTGGGAGTATTTAAAGACGAAGCGAAAGGTCTACCAATTCTTGAATTTGTCGGCCTTAGACCCAAATTATATGATTATGTTGTAGCCAAGCCTAAAAAAAGTAGTGGATACTATGGTGAAGTAATTAAAAAAGGAAAAGGAGTTAAAAAATCTGTTATTAAAAGACTTAAGCATAGTGCTTATAAAAATTGCCTCTTTAGCAAGAATATTGTCTTAGCTAGACAAAATGTATTTCGATCAATAAAACATGTCATACATACAGAAACGGTTAATAAGATAGCTTTATCTGCGAACGATGATAAGAGATACATTTTGCCTGATGGAATAAGCACTCTTGCGTGGGGTCATTATAAAATCGACTTTTTAAATGCTATACATGAAAGTTTTTAATATTTTTTTATTAATTATACTATATTTTTCAAAAATATTAACCATATGCTATTTTTCAAGTTGGGTATAATGCTAAAACCTGTCTAAACAAGAATAAACATGTTTCGACAAGTCTAAACCTGTTTCAACTCGCCTAAAGCTGAAAGCTGTTTCGAGACGTTGAAAGCTGATTTGTATTGCTGAAGGCTATTTCCATCGGTTGATATTTGTTTCGACTTGTCGAAACTTGTTTGTAAACGAGGGTGGGATGGGTAGGGGGACTGTAACTATAAAAGAACTTAAAGCAGATGGTTTAAGCTATAGTAAGCCAGATGACCAAGTCACCGCATCTTCAAAGAGAAATAAATAATTTTTCTAAAAAAATCAGAAAACTGAAAAAAGATATTAAACAATACGAACAAAAGAAGCAGGTTATATATCTATTAAAGAAACTAAGATTATAACATGGCTAGTCAATCTTCTATGACTTCATCAGATTTCTGCTATCCTGAATATATGAATATGTTGCTACCAAATTATAGCGAAAAAATAGAGGAAGAAAAATATTTGATTAACGAGAGCATTATACATCTCCTCACAGTTCCCATACAAATTTCTACAGGCTTAAGTACTATGCAGGGCTTTCTACCGACAGTCAAGCTAACATATGTTGCTCCCTGCTCTAAGGATAGCATTTCTATATCATTCATGGATATAGATTGGCATGAACTATTTGAACATATGCTGAATATGTCTCCATTAGTTAATGTTGACGGAACACTGACTGAGAATGTAATGATTTTTCAGCAGTTTAAACTTACAAGTATACCATGTGAAGGGCAAACATTATTAAAATTGGAAAAATATAATAATATTTTATATTTTTGTAAAGAATGGCTTCAGGAAATTAAATTATATTCTCATGTTATTGACTATAAACTAAAAATTTTAAAAGAAATTGATTTCTCAAGTCATTATACTAGTATTTTATTATATGTAACCGATTATGATAGTGATGTAACATATTCCGAAAAAATTAAAAATGTATGTAGTTTACAGTTATCTATTCAGAATTATTGCATGTTAGAATATTTAGCTTTTAATTATCACCAAATATTATGTGATATTACGAAAATTTTGTATATGAAATGAATAACCTAAAAATAAAAAACAAAGTATTTATTAAAAAGTTGTTTTATTTACCTTTAAGCTACAAATACAAATATATGTAATAAGTTAGGTTAAGAATTAATAATACTATAATATAACATCAGTTTCATTAACCCATGTAGGTTTGGGAAATCCTAGCCAGCGAACTAAAACTTGCTTAACGCCATTTTTTGTTCGTTTTCTTATAATTTTCTCCACCAAATAAACATCAGGAAGTTTGGTTTTTTGTAGTTCTTGTTGATAAAAACAACCCTTTATCGGCTGACCATTCATATCTTCTAAAAGAAACGTTGGTGGATTGTTAATATTCACTTTAACTATTTTGAATAACTCTGGAGACCAGTTAATTTCAAATCCTTTACTGAATGCACCTTTATATTTGCTTATCCTGACAATATCGTCTATTTTTAGTATCTTTTTTCTAACAGCTATTTTTGGCACATTATATACGTTTAACAGTGTATTAGGTTTTACATCGCAAGGCTTCATTCCTGTGGTACTATGCTTGCTATTATTGTAATCGTCTGTAATTTCTTGTAAGATATCGAACCAAATGTGAGTTCCGCGTAAAGAGAAATATTTGTATATTCGGTTTTTTAATGTGCGTATAACACGCTCGACAATCGCCGCTTTTTTATTACTATAGATAAAAAAATTATTTATTTTATATTTTTTCATTAAAGAATTAAAGTGTGAATTTTTAAATTCTGAGCCCATATCAGAACCTATATTTTTAGGTGAATATCCTGCCGATTCAAGTATATCTTTCATACTTTTAGTAACTTCGCTTCCAGTTTTCGATTTAAGCGGTCTAGTCCAAACAAATTTAGAAAAACAATTTATAACCACTAATACATAGCGAAAACCTCTATTAAGAAGCGAATATGGTTGAAACTCCATTAGGTCAATTTGAAAATAGTCATAATAATCTCGTATTACAGTTTTACGCCTAGAAAAATTTCGACGTGTAGGTTTATGGAGTTCTTCAACGACTTGTCTTTTTTCTTTAGAGATCATCTTGTAAATTGTTGACGTGACTAGAGTAGCTTGATAACTAGAAAGGTTTCCAATATACAGCGCGTTAAATTCATTTTTTATTTCAACATTATTTTTTAATCACCACTTTTGAATGTTTAGTATCTTTTATTTTTTCATTTATGATTCGCTCCATCTCTTTTGGGATATTACTTTTATCTAATAAATTGTTTATATGTTTATCTATGTATTCTGTAAGTAGTTTCTCCAGAGTCTCATTTTGCTCTTCAATCACCGTTTTATGAACATATGGTATAACATCATTGTTTATTATATTTGCAAGTTGTTTTCTAATCTCCTTTAGCGTTTTAGCTAAATCTTCTTCCATTTTTAAGCCAATATATGTACTTAGATTTTTGTTTATTCGTTCAGTGGTTTCAGATAGTTTATTTCCCATTTTTTCTTCCAATACTTTCATTTTTTCAGTCAAATAATTCATTGTCACAGCATCATTTAAGTCTGTAGGTGGCGAAACATTGGTTAGCCGTTTTCCTTGTAAATCATAATTTCCGTCGGAAGTTAGTTTGTAGGCGCTTATAGGGGTTTCTCTAAGTTTAAACTGGAATGAGTCTTTCCATTTACGTTTACGACCAAATTTATCTATTGTGTTAACACTCATCATTTTATGTATAAACTGAGATGAAAATTGGAATGTTACGTATTATAAGGCGTTTAATATATTATATTAGCTTCTCGTAGTTCTTCTAAAATGGATATAATTTCATTATCATGTGCCGTGCTTCCAGCTAATTTAGACGCCCAAAGGAGGCGGAGACGTTCGATCAATTCCTGGGGAGTATTCCAGTAAACAAATTCTTTATTTTTAAAGTTTAGTTGTTTGGTATTTAGCGGTAATCTTGCTATTGATTTTCCTTCTTTAAAAATAAGAGGTCTTATTAAGTATAAATATTTTTTTGATTTACTGCGGTTAAGTCCTTGAGTTGGATTATATTGATTAAAAATTACATTTGTTTTATGTAGAATTTCTTGATATATACCCTTTGTTTGCTCGCTTATAGCATCAGGATTTTCTAACGCTTTTGGATGTTTCAAAAAAAGTATATCCAAAAGTTCTGCAGATGCTGGATATGTTCCAATATTTGTACTACCGCGCCAAAAGGAAATCTCACTAGGAGGAAATCTAACCTCAGTGTTCCCCATGTGAAGTTTATTTTTTGAATCTACGCGAATTCCATATCTTACATCAAACCTGGATATATTATGTTTTATTTTTTCCACATAACTCATTGAAATTGAATGTGGACTAGCATGCGAGGAAAAGTCTATCTTTCTTGTTTTTAGCTGTTTATCATGTTTGATAATAGGAGGTGTATCACTTAAATCCGGTGTTGAGAAAATATCTTCTGCAGGTATTGTACTGATATGCGGTGAAACAGCGTCAGATGTCTCATCAAAGCTGGCATCATGAACATCGACATCATCAGACGAATAAGGCTGGCTAGTTGTTTTTACAATAGTGGTTTGGCTTTTGTTAGCTGAGGGAGGCTGCATATTAGATTTTTTTGATGCAACTTGAACAGCATCAGAAATAGATTTTAAACGAGTTGTAACAGGCTGATAAAATTCTTCAAGTCCACTCTTGTTTTCAAATTGCTTATTTTTAATGCTATAATATTTTTTACGCACAGCATCAGTTGCTTCAATCAGTTTGCGTTTAAGCTCAATTTCTGAAGTATCGTTCATTTTTTTTTTTACTCCTCTCCCTTTACTGCCTCAATGTTAAATGATATAAAATTTTAAAAATAAATGTATTTATCAAATCCTATTCGATATCTGCCTCTCTTTAAATCGCTATCTTTATCAATAACTAGGAAACCATATTTTTCTTTCCAACACTCTGCACACATTTCTAGAAATTCAGAAAATGATATATCTGGAGAAACATGATCTAAATAAATGTGTTTAAGGTTTGTTTGATCTTGATTAAACAGAATAAGAAAATTTGCATTATCACGAATTAATTGTTTTGGAACTTTAGAATATGTCTGAGCTAAGTAGAAACAGTCAATGTTTTTATGTCTCCCCATACTAAAATATAAACGAATAGTATCTTGTCTTTCACAAATTACATCGTCAAATATAAAAACAGAATTAGGTTTAGCATCCGCGGGATTAACTATTGTCTCATTGGAAGCATAAGTATAGAAACCAATTTCCTTAATCGGCTTGAGTACTTTGCGAATATAATCATATTTTGCTTGATATAAGGACTTTGAATAAATATATATATTTTCAAAACAAAGTCCTTTAGGATGAGTTAGAAGGGTTATCATAGCATTTGTTTTCCCACAATTTGAAGGGCCTATTAAAAGCGCTCTTATTGAATTTGGTAATAAAGGTCCATTCCTTTTAGTAGTCGGCAACCCTGCTCCAACGGTCTGATCCAGATTGTCAACTTCCAATTCATAACCTGATTTTTCAATAAACATATTGCTGTAAATATACGTTACTTGCACACTATATTTTATTTTAATGTCAGCCACCAAACGATTAGGACGTATATCCTCTCGCTCCAGCAGCACCAAGGCGAGTGGTAAAGGCTTAGTTGATACTGTAATAAATAAGCTACCAATTGAATTACATTTACCTGGATATCAGTATTGCGGACCTGGAACAAAGTTAGAGAAAAGACTCACCCGCGGTGATCCTGGAATAAATTCATTAGATATTGCATGTAAAAAGCATGATATAGCCTATGCAAGACATAAAAAGTTAAGTGAACGACATAAAGCAGATTACGAACTTGAACAAAGTGCTTGGAAACGTGTAAAGTCGGCAAACTCTAGTTTTGGCGAAAAAACTGCAGCTTGGCTAGTAACGACTGGAATGAAAATAAAAAGAAAGCTTGGCATGGGATGTAAAAAAGCATTACCTAAACGTAAAAAGAGTATTAAAATAAATAAAAAACAGAAAAAAATAGTTTTTGGTAGCGGGATTATAAATAAAATTCGTAAAAATTTAAAGAAACGTTTAAATTTAGACCCGAAAAATTCTGATATACAAAAAAATGGTAAAAATGGGAATAATAGTGGCGCAAAAAACATTAAAAGTTCACGGAGGTAAAAGAAAAATACAAACTCCGCGCATCATACCATTACCAAAGCAGGGAGGAATTTTACCTCTGATTCCTATATTTGCAGGACTTTCTGCTTTGGGTTCGTTAGCTGGCGGGGCCGCTGGAATTATAAGAGCGATAAAAACAGCTAAAGATGTTTCATCGGGAAAGCGTTATGATAAAAATATAGATGAAGGAAAAAAGGGTAATGGATTATATCTTAAGCCATATCGCAGTGGTTTGGGGCTATATCTAAAACCATATAAAAGTTCAAAAAACTAATAAAATCCCTACCTCCAAAAGCGCTTACAAATTTCGACTTGTCTAAGTATGCATTACAGCTAAATATTCCATATTTTAGAGGTGTATATATGAGAGATGCTATGCCAAAAACAGGTCCTAACAAGTTTGAAAGTGGAATTGTTAATTTGGATGATGCCGAGGGGGTAGGGACGCATTGGGTTGCATATAAGAAGAAAAATGATAAAACATATTATTACGATAGCTTCGGAGATTTACCTCCACCAAGTGAGTTAGTTAGTTATTTGTATACTGGGCGATATAAAACAGAAAATATCTTCTATAACTACATTCGCGAGCAAGATTTTGATACAGTCTGGTGTGGACATTTATGCTTAAAGTTTCTTGCTAAAAAAAGTTAAGAAATGGAGAATGATGCTATAAAAAAGATCTCTCAATCTATGCAAGTGTTTTTCAAATCGAGAAGCTTATTAAATATGACAAAGGAGGATTTAGTTTATATGCCCAAAGAAGTTATTATAAATTGTGCATTTCGAGAAATCCCGTTTATTTGGTCTAAGCTTCCTAAACACTTACAGGAAGATCCAGATTTAAAAAACTATTTATTTTGTACTGAGCATGAGCAGGATGATAGTGAGGATGGAGATGTAAATGATGGTCCTCCGAAGCGAAAATTATTCTGTTGTTATTGTAAAATGAAGGATATAAATATAGCAACAGAAAATAAAATTGAGGTTTTACCATCGGATAAACGTTGTATATTACAATAAATATTGAAATACATCTAAATTTTTTGTAGTCATGTCGTACACGTTTACCTTATCAGATCATAGCAGCGTGTTGAGTGCTAATTTTTTTCCCTCGCTTGAGCTTGAGAAGAATTCAATATATGGTTTAGGATTGTTGGGATTTTACACTTATAATTCAATTTTTAACATAGATGAAAATAATAATTTACTTGGATTTGGCGAGCCTGATCAGAAAAAGTTTACTTACTTTAGAATTAAACCAGGTGCATATGAAATTGATGAAATCCATAAAGAAATTCAGAAAGAAATCAAGAAAAAGAAATATTTAGAAAATAATAATGAAATTGATGATATGAATAGAATATTTAGTTTGGAGGCTAATAACAACACTTTAAAGTGTCAGCTTAAATCTACATTGGATTTAGATTTTTCAATAAAATCCTCTTTAGGAAGAACGCTTGGATTTGCAGAGAAAGTGTTTAAAGCCAATAAGCTTCATGAATCCACTCTACCAGTGGATATAATGAAAGTTCGAATGATACGAGTTGACTGTAATATTATTTCTGGAGCATATCTGAATTCAACAAAATCTCATACTTTATTCGAATTTGATATTGACGTTGAACCTGGTTACAAACTTTCTAAGGAGCCCCATAATATAATATATATGCCCATACAACCTTTGGGTCGTCAGTTTATAGATAACATTACGTTGAGAATCTTGGACGATCAAGGAGACTTGGTTAATTTCCAAGGAGAGAAAATTATAATTAAATTAGAATTAAAGAAAATTACATAATGGGATTTCAATATAATTCTCAGATTTATAAATATCAAAAATCGTCTAAGATAATAAAAGATAATAAAAGCAGTAAACCTAAAACTATAGCACGCATTCTAAAAAGAAACGTTGATCTGAAAGGAAGTGATATAAGCATCGAAGATCGCGATTTTTTGAAATCCTTGGGTTTACAACTAAAAATTTAAGAAAATATGGCCACCATTTCAACAAGTGAAAAATTGGAGGTTTTCGATGATCCTGTATTTGATTATTCACTTGTCAGTTTAAATGAGCATACATATAAACCTTATGGGTCACCAACATATAGCAATTCTGATGAAATCCGTATACCAATTCATTTTCAAGATCTAATACTCAATATTGCAGATAGTTACATATATATTGAGGGCACATTTAATTCAAGTGATGCTACAAAAAAATGCTATTTGTCAAATAATTGTTTGGCATTTTTATTTGATGAAATTAGATATGAAATGGGTGGTGAACAAGTATCTATAGTCAGAAAACCTGGAATCACCACAGCGTTAAAGACATTGGTATCATTTAATCCACTGCATAGTAAAAACTTACTTACCACAGGATGGGGTTTAAATGAGGGATGTCAAGTTATTTTGGACAAAACAAGCCATATATTTAGCGGAAAGCTGCCCTTAAAATATCTATTGGGTTTTGCAGAAGACTATTTGAAAGGAGTCCTTAATGTAAAGCAGGAATTAATAATGGTTTTATCTAGATCATATGTTAACTGCTACGTCGGCGAAGTAGAAGCAACTATTAATGTAAGCAAAATTGAATGGAAAGTTCGTCATATTGTTCCCGAAGATCGAGAAAAGCTTAAACTGCTTTCTCGTATAAATAAAGGTGGCAATAATGCTCAAGTAAATATAGCTTATAGAATGTGGGATCTATATGAGCTTCCAACACTACGAGAAACGACTTCAGATATATGGGCTTTAAAAACTAGTACCAATCTTGAAAAACCAAGATATCTTATTCTCAGCTTTATAAGCGCCGATAGTTTGGACAACTATAAAAAGAATGCGATAGATTTTATAAACGCGGGTATTCGAGATATTCGCGTGTATTTAAATAGCAACGTATTTCCTTATGAAAGATGGAACTTGGATTTTAGCAAAAAGCTTTGTGGTCCTGCATACTACGCATACGAAAATTTTCAGCGTAGTTACTATAATCGACAAGATTGTAGTCCCCTACTTGATTTAGATGAATTTTTCGCAAATCCGGTCTTTGTCATTGATTCCAGTCAGCAAGCGGATAATAACATAAAAAATTCGACAGTAGACATAAAAATTGAATTTGAAACGCGTAACAAATTTGCAAAAAACATTAAAGTTTTTGCATTGGTGTTACACGATGCATTTTTAAGCTATAATGCTTTAGATGGTTCTGTTCGAACCGGGTGTAATTTTTTGGGTAGATAAATTTATACTAAGTAATTAGTTTAGCTTAATAACATAGTTAAGAATTATAGTAGTATAGAACATAACATATTATGTAGTTTGTATAATCCTGAATTTTGAATAAATTATGATTAAATTATATTATGGATTTTATTTTACCTTAACTAATCGAATTTTGAATTAAGGTTTGAGCATACCATAAAAGGAAGGGTCATTTAGGTATAAATAATTATTGTGGTCGTAAATAATGTACCGCATTATTATACTTATCTTGTTAGACCATATAAATTAGGGTTTTATTTCGCTTTACTACCCGACAGCGGCGTTTCACTAAGTTAGAAAATATATATAATGTTTTTTACTATACCGCTTTAACAGCGGCGTTTCAACTAAGGGAAAATAATAAAAAGTCTGGTTTAAGGATGGCTCAGGTCGGATCGTAAAAAGTTGGGTTTAAGGATGGCTTATAAAAATTGGGATTTAATTATCCCGCTTTAGCAGCGGCGTTTCAACTAAGGGAAAATAATAAAAAGTCTGGTTTAAGGATGGCTCAGGTCGGATCGTAAAAAGTTGGGTTTAAGGATGGCTTATAAAAATTGGGATTTAATTATCCCGCTTTAGCAGCGGCGTTTCAACTAAGGGAAAATAATAAAAAGTCTGGTTTAAGGATGGCTCAGGTCGGATCGTAAAAAGTTGGGTTTAAGGATGGCTTATAAAAATTGGGATTTAATTATCCCGCTTTAGCAGCGGCGTTTCACTAAGGTTAAATCATAAAAAGTCTGGTTTAAGGATGGCTCAGGTCGCATCGTAAAAAGTTGGGTTTAAGGATGGCTCAGGTCGGATCGTAAAAAGTTGGGTTTAAGGATGGCTTATAAAAATTGGGATTTAATTATCCCGCTTTAGCAGCGGCGTTTCAACTAAGGGAAAATAATAAAAAGTCTGGTTTAAGGATGGCTCAGGTCGGATCGTAAAAAGTTGGGTTTAAGGATGGCTTATAAAAATTGGGATTTAATTATCCCGCTTTAGCAGCGGCGTTTCACTAAGGTTAAATCATAAAAAGTCTGGTTTAAGGATGGCTCAGGTCGCATCGTAAAAAGTTGGGTTTAAGGATGGCTTATAAAAATTGGGATTTAATTATCCCGCTTTAGCAGCGGCGTTTCACTAAGGTTAAATCATAAAAAGTCGGGTTTTATCTCGGGTCAGATCATAAATATTCAGGTTCAAATTAGGGTTAGATGAGAAGCCGCCTCATGAAAGCATCCGGGTTAGGTTGTAAAAAGTCGGGTTTTATCTCGGGTCAGTTCATAAATATTCAGGTTCAAGTTAGGGTTAGATAAGAAGCCGCCTCATGAAAGCATCCGGGTTAGGTCGTAAAAAGTCGGGTTTAATTTCGGGTTATTTTGTAAACAGCACCACCGAACCACCCGGGTTAGGTCATAAAACGCACCACCGAACCACCCGGGTTAGATCATAAAACGCACCACCTGCACCACCTGGGTTAGATCGTAAAACGCACCACCTGCACCACCTGGGTTAGTTGCACCACCAGCACCACCAGCACCACCTGGCCTCGCTCTCTCCGTTTTCCTCTACTGATGTCCGAGCATCCAAAGTAAAAGATAAAACAAGTGTGCTGTCTTCAGGCAAGTTATTTTATAGGATTTTTAGTTTTTTCTAAAAGATCGTTAATGTATAATAAGAAGCGGAAGGACGACAGTATATAATCTTGAGGGACTCCGTCCTCGATGTTAAATGTATCTAAAAGAAATCCGTCCTTCGCCACTCGCAGAGAACGGTCTATAAGACAGCTTGACAGCAATGAACAAAACTGAACCGGCATTCCGTATGCTCTCACTTTAGTTAGGAGCCCCACATGTCATACTCGGACAAAAGCCTTGGAAATGTCCAGTGCTACCGCCCGGGACTCCACATGATGTTCTACCGCGTTGTTCCAAACGTGAGTGACATAATCGAAAAGGTCTCCTGTTGATCTAGACTTACGGAATCCATACTGGCGGACACAAATAATATTGAAGCCTTCCAGATACTTTAATAATTTTTCGTTGATAGCCTTCTCCAAAACTTTTGACATAACCGAAAGCAATGCGACTGGACGGTAGTTGTTTGGCAATGTCTTCTTGCCTTCTTTGAGTATGAGCTGGACTCGCGCAGTTTTCCAGCAAGAAGGAATATTTCTTTTTTGTAGGATAAGTTAAAAAGTCTACAAAATACCGATGTCAATTCGTCAGCGCAGTTTCACTTTGGATACTCGGGCATCGGCTGCCAATGCACATCTCTATAGGCAGCAAAAGGTCTCACATCTCAACACAGACCTGGAAGAAATTCTGTTTTGGAATGACAGTAACCAAGTAGAATTTAACGCTAAAAATACCCAGGCGGCACTTTTTTCTAAAAAGTTAATGTTGAAGAACCGGATATAGTCATGGCGGGACACTCAATTCCCTTGGCTTCATCAATTCATTTATTGGGCTTCAATTTAGATAGTCATATGTCTTGACATAGTCACGTTGCGTTCAGCTTAGAGCCCCTCGGGCGACACTGTTTAAAAATTCTTTCATCCTGAGGCGGTGTTCCCCAATGAGTATAATCTCCAAAGATTCAAGAACCAACGTGAATCATTTCCCGCGCACAGGCACCGCTCACAGAGCGCCATAAAGGATTAATCCTGCAGTTCTGTGCCTAATCATATGTATAAAAAAGAAACAAAATTTACAAAATATTCAAATACGTAAAATTTACATGAGAATCAATTGCACCCCAACATAAAATGAATTGAATGAGTTAAAAATTGCACATTGCTTTGGTAATAATACTTACTCTTACTCGTTTAAGCAAATATTGGGCCGGCTAAAGTTATGGCCATTGACAGCATAGTTCCAAAAAAAGATAAAGCAGCAACACAAATTATATAAGTAGATGAAAACATTTTTAGTTTTCAGTCAGAAGTAAGGTACCTCAACACTAATTGTGATAGCAAATCGTACGTTCAGAATATGTACAAAAAAAAATGAAATAGAATATCTTCTGCAACACTATACCACCTATATGTATACTAAAACGAAAACCAATCGAAAGAAACTCTCAATCAATTACAAAAATAATATCCCAATTATTTTATTCGACATAAAAGTTGGGCTTGTCACTGACTGTACAATTACAGAACGGAAAAATAGTTTAGCCCTTATAAATTATCAATATGACTAAATTGTGATATGTGACGCAGGATGACATTAAAAAGGAAAATTGATATTTCTTTATCTATGTTTTTACTGACCTAAATATCTGGAAATAAATATTATAAAATGTATTTAAGCAGTGTCAATAAAATTTAACATAAATTTAACAATCCTTGATAATTGCAATTTTAATTACATTACATCAGTCATAAATGTCTAGCGATTTAACGACAAATCCCTATAATTTGATGTCGATATTTAATTCCCACAAAAAAAAATGAGTAAAAGATTTAACCGGTCTTTCTTTATATGCGTTGTTATGCCATAAACATTTAGTATCCAATTTTTACCTTTTCTTGTTCAATGATTTATTAATTGTATAATATTTACAAAGTATTGGAGAAGTAATCAGAAAGGAAACGTATTAATCGAAAAAGTTAAGATTGTGCTTTCTCTACTACACCATTGAGTAGTTTGATCATCAAATCAATGTCTAAACCGAACTCAGTTTCTGCCTATTAGACTTTTTCTGGTTGTCCTTCCAGAACTTAGGGAAACGGGTAGTATAGAAATAATGTTAATCGAGGACGCCAACGTACAATTAGGACCCCGGAGCTCGAAGAGGTAGTTTTAAACAGAGTTGAAGATGATCCCAAATTAAACTGTAGACGCTTGGGGTTCGAATTGGCGGTTTCCAAAAATACTATTAATAACATTCTACGAGAACAGTTACTCCATCAGTATCATGTGCAAAATCTTTTGCCAATGGTTCCTGAAAGTCGGCTGACGTTTTTCTGTTTCATCGAAACAATAAGAATACCAAATGCAACCTTTCATAAGAAAATTTTATTTAAGGAAGAAGCTGCGCTCACGAGGTCGGGAATTAGAAATGTACATAACGAACATGTGAATAGCGATGAAAATCCTGCTGCCATCAGGGAGAAACATTTTCAGCATGAATTTAGAATTAATATTTGGGCAGGTATGATTGACAATTTTATTATTGGACCAGTTGTAATGCCATATCGATTAAATGGGGACAACTATCTACTTTTCTTGCAAAACACTTTACCCGATTTTCTGGATGATCTTTCATTACAACTTTGTACCGAAATATGGTTTATGCACGACGGGGCGCCACCCCACTTTAGTATCAATGTTCGGAAGAGGCAACGATGCACCCATTAATTGGCCCACAAGATATCCCGATTTAACGCATCTAGACTTTTTATGGTGGGGCGCTGTTAAACTAAAAGTGTAGGCTTCCCCAATCGCTACGAAAGCTGAGTTATCGCAAAGAATTATCATTGCTGCAGATTATTTTAAAAACAAGTCCGACATGATGCCCAAAGTACAGTTTAGTTTTTTGAAAAGAATTAATTTATGTATTCAGGAACACGGTGAATATTTCGAACATTTGTTATAAGAATTAAACAAGTTGGTTGTTATTAGAATTAAGACTTTTTTCATGTTTTTTCGTTCCAAATAAACAACAATAATGAATTACAAGGTATCGTAAATAATCTAAGAGAAACTGTATATGTCTGACAAAAATCTTATAAGAAACAAAAAAGTTTCAGAATGAAGTCGGCTAATGTCAAAGAGACAATTGAAGCCATTTGTATAGGGGTAACAAAGAAACACACTATTATTGACGAATCACGCGCCATTTTAAAATTCCCAGGCATTAAGAAAAGAACGCGTTTGCGTCAAAACACGCCAATAATAGTAGTTAATCTTAGTCCCAAAATTAGTGAAAATCGATAAAGGCGTTTAGAAATAATTTCAAAGAAACTATATTAATTTGAGAACTTTAGCGCCCTCTAGCGGCAAAACGAAGCAACATTGCATTTAGGTAAGTTTGCCTAGATCGCCTTATTTTTGGTGAAGGAATTTGTGGTTAAGCGTTTTACAGTCATTTCAAGGAAACCCTGTATACAGGGTAAGTCGGGAGGAATAGGCCTAACTCTAAGGGTGTAATCTATGCATCAAAATAATAAGAAAAATTCAAATGTTGTTATCCAATATTCATTTGTTTTCAAGTTATAAGGCAAAAACAAAATATTGCATTAATTTAGCTTTCCTGTAATAAATGTTATTATTGTTTGCTATTCACCGTTAACTTTCGGATTTGTATCATTTTAATTTTATAAAATGCCACACATTTATTCACATCTCAAATACGCCAATATGGTTTTTATTTATGGTTTGTGTAATAGGAATGCTGAAGCGGCTGCTAAAGAATATCCTGAACGACTTCCACATGAAAGAACACCGAACAGAAAAGGCTTTTATCAGAGTTTTCAACAAACTCTGCGAGACCGGAATGCTTCCAAGTGCTAATGTAACATCCGAACGAGCCATTCAACAGGATTTAGAAGAAATAGAGAATGTTCTAGCTTTAGTAGAAGAAGATGCGACGACAAGCTCACGAAGAATTGGAATTCAGTTGAGGATTCTCCAAAAAAGAGTGATCAATATGCTTCACGAGCAAGGCTTATACCCGTACCATGTAGTCCATGTACAGAATGTACAGAATCTTCAACCTGGAGACTACGCCAAGCGTATGCAATTTTGTGAGTGGATAATTAATAATCGTCATCTTTTACCGCACATACTTTTTACTGACGAAGCTACATTCACCCGTGACGGCATCAATAATAACCGAAACTCCCATGTACAGGGTGCTTTCTCATATTTTGACAGCTTCTAGCAACTTTGCTATTCGAGATAGAAAAGAACTTTTCAAGCAAGAATTGTAGGGAATCGTCCAAACCGTCAGAATCTCCTGCCCAAAGAAACAATTGAGCGTCACGGGTGCCTATATTAACTTATTGTAATTTTTTTTAAATAGAACACCCTATATATTACTTATTTAATAAAAAGGGCTTAAAATTGCCTTTTCAAAAATATATAACTTGCCTATAGTCACTTTAGCTATTGTTGAGATATCGGCAATGACAATATCAAAAAATGATGAATTTATTATATGAAGACATAAATCACATCTTCGAAACAACCCATTTTGCGGCTTAAGGCTATTCATGCCATCAGTAATGTTATTTTTTTAAACGTTTTTGCATGGCTACTGTAATTTATTTTATAATATAATAAATTCATGATTTTTTGATATTGTCATTGCCGATATCTCAACAATGGCTAAAGTGACTATAGGCAAGTTATACAGGGTCGTTGTTATGTATGGAAACGGTCAATTATTTCTTAAAGTATAACAGTTAGCAAAAAATATTTTAGATAAAAGTTTTAGGGTTTTTTAAGGTGTATTAGAATTAAAAAAAAATAAGTATACAGGAGGAGTCAGAAAGCCGTAGGAAAGCAAAGTTACCTTTTTTTAAATGGAACACCCTATATCTTCGAATATTTTTCGATTTAACATAAAATAACAATTATTTTTTAATAAGTGCATTATAACTCTAAACCTAATAGTTTCCGAGATATCGACTTTTGAAAAATGAAATTTTTGAACTTTGACAGCTTCCAGCTTTCTAACGATACGATTTAAAGTAAAACGGCTAACATGTCCCTATCTTACTTTTATATTATCTTCCCAAAAACATCAACTTCCGGTTAAACCGGAAGTACTGTATTTACGGCTTTTGACTTACATCCGGTTTAACCGGAAGTTGAGACTTTTAGGAAGATAATAAGAAACTAAGATAGGGACATGTAAACCGTTTCACTCTGAGACGTACCGTTAAAAAGCTAGAAGCTGTCAAAGTTTAAAAATTTCATTTTTCAAAAGTCGATATCTCGGAAACTATTAAGTGTGGCATGATCGATAATAATTTAATTGGCCCTTTTCTTTTGGAAAATCGCCTTACAGGGGATCACTACTTAAGTTTTTTACAAAATAAATTGGAAGGACTACTGGAGGAGATTCCTTTAAACATCAGAATTGAAATGTATTATCAACACGACGAAGCGTCTGCCCATTTCGATCGTCGGGTCAAGCAATATTTAGACCAAAGGTTTCCAGGGGTTTGGATTGGTCGCGGTTATCCTATTAGTTGGCCTCCTAGATCGCCAGACCTCACGCCGTTGGACTACAATTTATGGGGTTGGTTAAAAACTGAGGTTTACAAAGTAAAAGTAGATCCTAGGGATGCATTAATTAGACGCATTAGAAATGCTGTACTCAATATTAAAGAAAGGCACGAATCAATTAGAAGATCCACGCACGCCCTTCGTAAACGAAGCAGGAAATGTTTGGAAGTTAATTGCGGTATTTTTGAAAATTTACTAAACCAATAATTTATTTAAAACATTGTTAATGTTGGATATTTTAATTTAACAATATTATTATTATATTTGACGCTGTAACTTGGAAACAAATGAATATTGGACAACAACATTTGAGTTTTTTCTTATTATTTTGATGCATAGATTACACCCTTAAAGTTAGGCCCATTCCTCCCGACTCACCCTGTATTCATATTCAATAATTTTTCCGTCAGAGCTTTGCTTCAATAATACTCGCTTAAAATGGGAAATTCGCAAAGGCAGGAGACAAATTTTGCGCCTTAGTGTACAGAGTAAACGCTTGTTTTCTGTTTTCCGATAACCGGCGCCAATGGTTGCCGATTTCCTGCGCCTTGGGTACACACAGAAAAGATCTATAAAAACTTTTGCGAAAAATTTGTCGTCAAATTAGTTTAGAAATTCTCATTAGATAGATGTAATCTTCATCTATTAACGACGTATTAGCTTTAGTTTCTGTGTTAACTAAATTAAAGAAAATAGCGGAAGTTCACCATTTAAATCGCGAAAGAGCAGATCATCGATCATATTTAAAGATTTATGAAAGGAACGTAAATCATAGTAAATGATTCTCTCAATACACTAGAACGAGTCAAGAGACATTTGACAACATTCTACAAAAAGTGCAACACCGTTTAACTAAAAATTGGTACCATCTAAATTGGTGGGCTATTTTTCCAGAGAAAAGACGTGTCATTTCTTTTTTAGGTAGGAATTCGGAGACAACATTTAATTACTTTTCCTATTTACTTATTTTTTTTTTCAAAATTTTGGGGGGTTTTATTAAATACAACTACAATTAAGATATCAGAATGCATATTTTTTCTGATTAGGTTGATAATCAACAAATATCTATTAATTATATTATTATTAACAATTTCACCTGCTTCCACAGCTGGTTATAGCTCATTTAAAAGCATGCATTGTCTTACAAGCCTATAAGCGCGTTTACTGTGTTAGTACACTGAAGGTTCACCACACAGCTGGTGAGCTACGAAAGGAATTCGAACAAAAAACTCCCTTCCCCTTGCAAATTATAATCGCTTAATATAATTTATTATATTCTTACAGCGGTGAGGAAAATACGTTTTGGCAAATTTGGCAACCCACGCCGAAATCAAGCAATCACCGGGGTTTACTGGCCCTTACTAATGGTTTTCTTTTTTTTTTACCGTCAATGACATTGAATTAGTGGGGATACAAATTACATCTAGACACACTCAGAAATTTTACAGGCATTTAATTTATAATTAATCATATTTAAACGTTGATGCTTTTAAAATGAATAAATATATAAAAGGTAAAGTTATTCATAGTCAACCTAGAGCAGTAATTGCCAATAAATCAGTAGGTATTTGTTTTTATATTTTACGCCATTTAAGACTATAATAACTAAAAAACAATTATTACGCACGACTATACTGCCAGTGTCATAGCGACTCTTTTTATGCAATTTTCCGCCCTGCCTCTTCCAGTGTTGTAGCTCTAGAACCGTGTGGCGAACTATATATTGGAACCACCGTGAACAGCACCACGGTAGCGCTGGTTGACGTCACGACCGCTGAGAAACCAATTAAACGAGACGGACGGAGACGCGAGCAATGTTCCTGTAGCAGGCGATGGATTCGGCGCCTTCCGTGACCCATCGGAAAACGTCGGCTGATCACTAGAAATCTTTACCGGCCGACCCTTTTAGAATTGTTTCAGGCGCTACCACTACTTGTCCACAAAATAGTTTTATTGTTTTATTAGTTTTATGTATTCCAATTTATTTTTATTACATATCTTATATCGGGAACTAATGGATTACAAAAGCGTCTTTTAAATAAAGGTGGAATTTGTCGGTTTGTAGTAAAAAAGGTTAATGCCATAGACATCGTAACTATTAGACCGAACAATAACAAATAAACGTGTTGTCATCAATGTATTCCAGTGTAAAGTAAATCAACATTCAAGCTGCTCCCCTCCACTTGGTTTGCCAGACTTACGCCACAGAAAACGTAGTTTTCTGGGCTTACTCTGTTAAAAGTATTAACTTCTATGATTAACTTGATTAACATGATGTGGGAAATATATAACATTGCCTAAAACCTTGTAAAATATCTGTAGTATGGCAACGCAGCAATAAGGGATCAGCCCAGATTTCATCATTTTCGTGGCCATCCGCATCGACTCGACAATTCTCGGCATAGCGGATGTTGTTTTCCTGAAGCGTAATCCTCACTCCCGGCCCTACCTAGCTCCTCACAGCGTCTCGCCACCCAACGATTTTGGCATCACAATTTTATTGCATTTATGAATGGCGTGTCGGATCTATAGTTACGATGCCTATGGTTAATGCTATATATATAGTACAAATATTTCAATTTAATAGAAATAGTACCTACTTTGTACATTTATTTTCTTCTTATACAATAGTGGATTGCGCTTACATTATTAAATAGTATAAATAGTTAAATAGAATTAGAGGAACGTGATGGTTGCGAATGTAGTATTTATTTAGACATTTGTAATTTTGAGAATTATTTGGAGAATGGATAATCCTGTTCAAGATATAATTTGTTCATTACGTGAAACGTCATTTTCTGAACTTAGAGATGATGATCAAAGAGATGTAATAAATAAAGGTCGCCGTACACCATCCCTTAATATTTTAAAAGTTAATATGCATTAGAAAATAATATATCTTACCTATACAGGGTGATTCAAAAGTACTTCGACAAACTTCGGGAGGTAATTGCCGGCAATATTTCAAGATGAAAAGTTCTTATAAACAGTGGTCCCTGGCGACTTCGTTACGGAGATACAGGGTGTTGAAATGTTAGAAGGAATGGTAATAATTTTTAAATAACTCCTTAACGAGTAATTTTTTTATATGAAATTTGGTGAATTAAATAAGCATCTCAGGACACTTATTTTCAAAGTAAAACACATTCGTAAATTTAACCAGTGGCGTCGGTACAAAATGTGGCTATCATATTTTTTGTGAAAACTATGCCTAACCTAACCACACCACTGACTTATTTGATTTTAACTTTTTTTTTATGAATCCCCCATTCAATTACAACCAAAAAGTTCACGTGTGTTATTTTGCTACGAGGGCCAGTTTAATGTCAAATGATTATTTTATTTGACTATACACAAATATTAAAAAATATGTTTTAAATTCAAAGATTTATTATGTAAGGGGTAAGGTATAACATTTAATTTAATTATAATTAAATAAGTGCGTTGCAAAAATTAAATGATTTTTAAATAAATTGTTCAAAATGTCCACCTTCAGCCAAGATGCAGGCATCTAATCTCCTTTGCATGGAATCTCGTACGCGTGCTAAGATATCTGGTCTGTTTCTTATTGCCTCAAAACCATCGATTATTCGGTTTCTTAGCACTTCTGCATTTTCGACTGGCGTCTTGTAAACGATTGACTTCAAATGTCCCCACAAATAAAAATCAAGAGGATTTAAATCTGGGGACCTTGGTGGCCACGGTTGATTTCCTTCCTCAACTCCCCTACCTATCCATCGATTTGGATAAATTTGATTAAGATGGGTCCTGGCCACTATGCTGAAATGGGCGGGAGCTCCGTCATGCATAAACCATATACGTCTTCGAGTTTCTAAGGGCACATCATCCAGTAAGGGAGGAAGTTCATTTTCCAAAAAATGTCGGTACGTCTCGCCATTAAGCCGAAGTGGAAGAAAAAAAGGTCCTATTAAGTAATCGCCAACTATTCCCCCCAACCCGTTTAATGAAAATTGGTATTGAAAATTTCGTTCACTAACGGCGTGGGGATTTTCCAAAGACCAGATATGGTTATTGTGAAAGTTTGTAATCGCACTCTGAGAAAAATTTGCCTCGTCCGTAAAAAGTACATAATTTAAAAATTGGGGATTTTCAGCAAATTTTTCCAAAAACCACTGACACAAATTAATGCGCTGAGGAAAGTCCCTGGGTAAAAGAGCTTGTACCCTTTGAATATGGTACGGATACAACTGCTCATCGTGCAGAATTCTCCAAACTGTGGCTTGGGTGGAATTGAGAGCATCAGCAATTATTCGAGTGCTTGTATCTGGATTTTCCACTACAGCATTTAAAACAGCTTCTTCTAGTTCTGGAGTTCGGGCTGTTCGCGGTCTTCCAGGAATGTCACGTGACCTCGCAAAACTCCCTGTTTCAGCTAAACGTCGGTGAAGATTTGAAAATGTTTCAGCAGCAGGCAGTACTCTGTTAGGATATCGCTCTTGATAGATTCGTCTAGCTGCTCGTGCATTTCCATCGGCAAGGCCATATACAAAATGCATGTCAGCTAAATGCGCATTATTTCTTAAGTAATCCATACCTTTTAAACAATACTATTAATATTCAATGAAAATGACAAAACTGAGAAATAAACCACATAAGCAACTAACTGTCAAATATGTTTTAATTCACGACAAATGCATTTCCAAAGCCGCCTTATCAAAATACAAAATATCAAAAAAGTATTTCCAAAGCCGCCTTGTCAAAATAGAAAATATTAGAAAATAACATACTATTCATACTAATAAATAAATATGCATGTCACTGAGAACATGTTATACCTAAATAGGCATCCTCAGATGCCTTCCTTTGGCATATACCTACATATTTGTTTATTGTAAGTATGTATAGATCTTAGTTAATATACTTAAATTAATATTTGAGTGTTTGATCAATTATTTAAAACATATTTTTTAATATTTGTGTATAGTCAAATAAAATAATCATTTGACATTAAACTGGCCCTCGTAGCAAAATAACACACGTGAACTTTTTGTTGTAATTGAATGGGGGATTCATAAAAAAAAGTTAAAATCAAATAAGTCAGTGGTGTGGTTAGGTTAGGCATAGTTTCCACAAAAAATATGATAGCCACATTTTGTACCGACGCCACTGGTTAAATTTACGAATGTGTTTTACTTTGAAAATAAGTGTTCTGAGATGCTTATTTAATTCACCAAATTTCATAAAAAAAAATTACTCGTTAAGGAGTTATTTAAAAATTATTACCATTCCTTCTAACATTTCAACACCCTGTATCTCCGTAACGAAGTCGCCAGGGACCACTGTTTATAAGAACTTTTCATCTTGAAATATTGCCGGCAATTACCTCCCGAAGTTTGTCGAAGTAATTTTGAATCACCCTGTATAATAAATTAAACTCCGCGATAAGTGATAACGTACCATATGGAGATCGTAATGCTAAATTTCCGGTATATTTCTCTAGCACAACGATTAAAGTGATAAAAGAAAAAAATAAATGTCATAAAAAATGGAACTCTTAAGGATTCGTTCCAAGCGCCTAATTAAACAAGACCACTTTAATTATATAAATCACATTGAGGCGGAAATAATTGACAACAGTAAAAAGTTCTGGCATTTTGTATCTGCAAAGCATCACAACAATTTACCCCCCTGCATGTCGTTTGGCAACGATAAGGCTAATAATAGCAAAGATATTTGTAATCCTTTTGCTCAATATTTTAAAAGTGTTTTTCAGCCAAAATCAAAAACCCTCATTAAAACTGACGCTGATGGGGTGACTGTGCCCAACTCTCTAATCTTTATTTCAAGCCTCTACAAATACAGAAAATTCTAAAAAGCCTAGATACAAGAAAGGGCGCTGGCACAGACAACATTCCAGCATTATTTGTTGCTAAATACGCTGACAGTCTGGCACTCCCTTTGTCCCTGTTATTTAACCAATCATTACATGCAGGATCGTTCCCCAATTCATGGAAAAAATCTTTGATTGTACCAATTTTCAAGTCAGGCAATAGAAGCGACATCAACAACTACCAGCCTATAACCAAGCTCTGTATATTTGTTAAATTTTTTGAAAAAGCCATAAATCAACACCCTACTGTATTTAATTAAAAATAATAACAATTATAAACTTGGTGTCAGCTTCCTGAAAAGGGAGTGCCAGGCTAGAGATCTGGGAGTTATATTTGATGAAAAGCTAAAGTTTGACCTTCACATTGAAAATATGGTGGATAATGCATGCAGAATGCTTGGATTTGTAAATAGACAAGGAAAACATTTCAGACAACAAAAACAATAATTACACTTTACTATGCCTATGTTTTTAGCCGGCTCATCTTGCCTCGACCGTATAATATCTATAAATAAATAAATAAATAGAATAAATAACTGTTTATTATTTACCCATGCATTCACAGCATTACAATATTTTATAAAAAAATTGGAAATAAAATAATATTTATACTATAAATACGAGCAAATAAATGGCCATCATTTCAGACTTCTGCACTCGGCAGATTCTGTTATTAACATGAGGCCAAAAGCTTAAATAATATAATACTTTATGTCATTAATGCGCTGCTATATATATATATATATCCCGAAGATACCTACTAGATTTACTAGTGAGAGGAAGAGAAAAGAAAAAAAAAAAGAAACAGAAAAGAGATAAATGAAAAATTTCCACTACTTATAATCTCTGACCATGACACTGGTTGTTAATCAAGATTTTATTTAATTTATTTTTAAAGGAATTACATGACATATTGACTTGAGCCAAATCCAGATCTAATGAATTAATTAATAAGGCAACATTATATAAAAAAGATCTTTTAAAAAACTCATGTTTATGTTTTGGAATGTTTATATTTTTTCTACGTAAATTTAAGTGATGAACATCTGTACGAAAAGTAATTTTATAATAGAGGTAGGGAGGAGAACGAAATTTTAAAATTTTGTAATAGAGGCAAGTTGCATGCAGTTTACGCCTATTAACCATGTTAAGCCAATAGAGGTCTTTAAGTTTATGTGATATTCTGTTACGTCGGCGGATTCCAAATATTAAACGTAAACAATTATTTTGGACTTTCTGTATTCTGTGCACATCAGCAGCATCCAAACAAGGACCATAAACATTATCGCAATGGTTAAAATGCGATAAAATTAAAGAGTCACACAATAATTTTTTGATCTCTCTGTCAAGAAAGTGCCGAAGTGGGTACAACGCTTTTAAAGAAAAATATACTTTTTTTAAGATATAATTAACATGCATTTTGAAACGTAGTTTAGAGTCCAAAATTAAGCCCAAACTTTTACATTTTTGCACGAATGGCAAATCATTATTTTCAATTCTAATATGTATAGAAGAGTATAGAATCTGTTCAGAATAGATTCCTCAAGTGTTTTGGCATTTAGAGTTAATATTTATTTTGATGTCGTGGAACAGCTGCGTCTTAAGTACAAAATTAGATCTTTGGAGAACAGAAGATCGTACACAGATGTAGTTACATTATCTAAAATAATTAACTCAAAACTCGACTTTCCGGAACTTCTGGAGCGAGTTGCCCTTGCTGTTCCTCAGAGATATTTCAGACAAAATACCTTGTTCAGATCGCATTTCTCCCGGACTAACAGCTCTATAAATTCCCCATTCTTAAGAATGTTTAAATATCCCAACTCAATATATAATGAACAATTATTACAATATGTAATGAAGTGAACTTCTTCTGTAATTTAGTACATATGTTCAAAGCAAGAATTAAAAACCTTTCCTTAACTTTCACCTAATGCTTAATAATCATAAGTTGTGTTAAAGTACTTCCCAACATATTTCGTTGGGCTTAATGACTGCAAAAACCCCTCATACACTCGGCTTTCGCTTTTTCAGAGACGTTTTAACCCACATTTATTTTTAATGCCAGTTTATAATGACAATACATAGGAACATAACTTGATTTGTTATCAAAATTCATGCAGGTTAATGCAGGTGTTCCGCAAGGCTCAATATTGGGCCCGATTTTATTTTTGATATATATCAACGATCTACCTCTATCGGAACCTGACGTGAATTTCACTCTCTTTGCGGATGACGCATCTCTGTCCTGCAATGGAGTGTCGGTGGAGAATGTTGAAGAGGGGCTGTCCGGGGCACGGTCGAGGATCGAGGACTGGTTCAGATCGAATAAACTCCTGCTTAATAATGAGAAAACACACAAAATGATCTTCTCTCTATAAAAGATCTATCTGGTCTAGCTGATAACCCAGAACAAGTAAAGTTTCTCGGTGTTCAGTTGGACAATAAACTTAAATTTTACCATCATGTAAACTTAGTGTGTAGGAAACTTAGAAGGAGTGCTTTTGTCTTGAGGGGCTTAAGGGCTGTGTTTCGATTAATACTCTGAGAACTGCTTATTACGCTCTTATGCATTATGTACTGTCTTATGCTATTATTGTGTGGGGTCACTCATGTCATGCTTATAGAGTGTTTGGGCTGCAGAGAAAGGCTTTAAGAACAATAGCTGGGCTATCATTCAGAGAGGACTGTAGAGATGCCTTTCTAGAACATCGGATAATGACTTTTCCATCGGTCTACATCCTCGAAACGTCTTGTATATCAAGAATAATGAGGATAGATATAGAACCCATTGTGACCTGCACAGCTACAATACACGTAATAAAGAAAATTTAGCAATTAATTATTGTAGACTAAAAAGATATCAAACTGGTCCCGAGTTTATGGGAATCAAATTGTTTAACAAGCTTCCACACTATATTAGGGTTATTGACACCAAAAGTTTTAAATCTAGAATTAAAGAATTTCTCATTAAGATTGCATTTTACTCTGTGGAGGAGTTTGTAAACTGTGACGTGTCTGATATTTGAATTTTTTTTTTAAATACTGTTCTAATATTGGGATATTTTAATGTGTTGTAGTGTTTTTTATAAAACTTCTAGGATTAAGTAGTAACTATTATACAATTGTATCTATGACTTATACTACTATTGACTTGTGTAAACGACTGTTGGGTTGTATTGACATTAATAAATTTTCATTTTATTTCATTTAATTTCATTAAAAAACTGTCCAATTAGGGTTTGCTAGAAACAACTTAATTATTAGGATATTTCTCAAAACTTTTTAGTTAGAGGTACCTGTATATAAATAGTAAACATAATATTCGAAATAGATTAGTTTATTAGTAAAACAAACAGAGAAGAAATTCTTAAGATAGTAGAGACATTTTATGCCGAATTATATAAAAAACAAACAGAAGGGACACCTGACGACAAACTTATTAAAGTTATGAACCAAGGGTCGGAAGATATCCCAGACATCACAGTAAGCGAAATAAATGGAGCCTTTTCCTAGATGAAAAACAACAAGACCCCAGGAGAGGACGGATTGGTTATCGAAGCAATTAAAATGGGAGGGAACAAGCTGCTGCAGGCTATAAAAACTCTTTTTAATGCGTGCCTCTCACAAGGAACTACACCCTCGGAATGGAATAATGCAGTTATAATATTATTACACAAAAAGGGCGACATAACGAATATCGGGAACTATAGACCCATAAGTCTTTTGTCACACGTGTATAAGCTCTTTACTAAAATAATTACGAAAAGACTATGTCATAAACTAGGTTCGTATCAGACAAAAGAACAGGCTGGTTTTCGAGCAGGCTACGGTACAAATGATCACCTCCAGGTTTTGAAGAGCCTTATTAAGAAATATGTGGAGTACAATAAACCTCTAGTACTTATCTTCGTAGATTATGAGAAAGCATTCGATTCAATAGACCAACACACAATGCTGAAGGCTCTATCAGACTGCAGAATAGATTATCGGTACTCGACAGTTATCAAACATATTTATGAGAATGCTACTGCATGTGTCAGACTCCATGACAACACGGACAAATTCAATATCGAGAGAGGTGTACGTCAGGGTGACACCATCTCACTTTTCAATATTGTTCTCCAGTACATGTACAAACAAACAAACTGGGACAACTTAGGTGTGAATATAAACGGTGAAAGACTCAATCACCTAAGATTTGCCGACGATATAGTCCTCATAGCCGATCGATTGGATGATGCCATCTCAATGTTAAAAAATCTTAATGAAGGGTCAAAGAAAATAGGACTTAAAATAAATTAAAACCAAGATCATGACAAACCTCATGCTCGGTGAGGGCTTGTACATCGACGGTACCAGGGTGGAAGAAACTACATCCTTTAAATACCTCGGACACGAGATTTCCATTGGAAGAGATAATCAGACCCTAGAAATTCTTCGAAGAATAGGGTTCGCATGGGCTGCATAATATGGGAATCTCAAATAAGTGTTCAAGGCAGAGCTGCCTAACTGCCTAAAGAGAAAGGTGTTTACCCAGTGTGTCCTTCCAGTCCTTACCTACGGAGCCGAAACCCTAACAATGACTAAACGGACAATAAAGAAAATACGAGTTACGCAACTAGCGATGGAATGATCAATGCTAGGAATTTCTCTCAAGGATCACATACCAAACACTGAAATCCGCAGACGATCAGGAGTTGCAGACGCCGTAGAGAGAATAACTGTATTAAAATAAAACTGGGCAGGACACATTGCGAGATCTGCTGATGGTAGATAGACAAGACGAATCCTTGAATGGAGGCCTAGATCGGAAGCCTTCAGAAATAGAGGACGTCCCCCCACCAGATGGACCGACGACATAAAACGCATCAGTACCAATTGGATGCAGACAGCACAAGACCGAATACAATGGAAATTATTAAGGGAGGCTTACGTCCAGCAGTGGACTTCGATGAGCTGATTGATGATGATGATGATGATGATTAGTAATATATTGTATTTTACTTTGAAACAGTGTGCAACAAGTTAATATTAAAAGTATGTGGAGACCTTGAGAATCTTCAGTTAATGCGATAAATAGCTACCCTAAACATTCCAGGAAGCATTTATCTTCTGACGCCAAGGTGATCGTGAAAAATGTATGTGAATCGTTATGAAAGAGCGGCCACCTTAAAGTAATTGCCATTAAAAATACCAGTGAAATGACGAAAGTTCCATTATCGATAATACGAGATATTATGCTAAAAGGACATTTTAAAAGAAAAGTTCGCAAAGATACCCGAAAAATGAAGTGCGTAGATGATTGTGACAAAGATGTTATTCGCAGGAAAATATACCAAATGTATCGAGAAAATATTGTGCCCACGTTAGATTCTTTAAAAACACGGTTATCGACTGACGATACAACGATATCATGTAAACTTGACATTTGTAGCAAATCTTTCACATTTATAAAATTCTTGCGTTTAAGTGATTGCCAACCGTTTCAATGGTTTCTTTATGCCACACACTTCCATTTGGAAATGTATTTGAATAAATTCTTCTAGCCTCCACACAATTGCCGAGTGCTTGTCCTTAAGTTAGATGCATGTAAGCATTAATAAAATAAAATATTGACAAATTTTATTATTTTAATGCGAATCATTAGTTAATGTGTTTAAATAACTTATGTTAATAATCTTTATTATTAAATAAATTCCGCAAGTCAAAACAAATAAGAGTACCTTTTCTAAAGAGGAATAACCAAAGTATTTAAAAAATCAGTTTTCAGCTCTGACACCTGTCAACATTTGGGCCCAACGAGTGTGGTGGCAAGCCCGTTCCTGACTTCCCTGATGATTTAAAATATCCACTGTAGAATTGGTTCATTAGTCTTTACGACCTACATAAAGTATTAAAATTTCATTAAATTATACATGTCGGCCGAAAAGGTAAGCCGCTGGGGCTCTGTGTATGCGTTAAGGGACACTTTGGGAATTTAGGGTTATATTAACCAAGAGTGCCATATACTTATCGTACACCCTGTATATGGGTGTTATACTGAAGACAGTTTGTTATGGCGAACAATAGTGAAAAATTGATTAATGGCCTATAAGAAATGAAGTCTTAATTCAAACCAATGACTTCTAATGCTAAATATTCGTCCTTTCAGATCTTTCGAAAGAAAATTTGATTTTATTTTTTCATTTTTGGCACCTTTTATTTCTAAATTACGGCAGAATTATGAAATCTGCTATTACGTGCTTGAAGCATTTTTGTCCTTAAAAATCAGGCAATTTTATTCATTTTAAGAGTAAAAAAAGGTCCACCTATTTCAGCTAGATGTATACTGTAACAACCTTGCTTATTTAAAATTTTGCAGGGTTGTTAGGTTACAGTTAGCTTCTTAACTGAAAACATTTGTTTTTAGCAACATTTAAAGTAACTTTCTTCCTCGAATTAAAACTAAACAAAACTATTTGAAGAGCTACTTGAATAAACTATTTAAATAAAAGCATACGAATATGCTATATTAAATAATAATGTTGGTAACAGCTATAGTAATACATGATTTCATGGAAAATAAACGTATTTAAAAATAAATTAAAAGCTTACTTGATTTGAGACATCCAAACAACAAATATAAGCGCTCCTTGAACCAGTTTTTTAGTCATTTCAGTACACCTATTATATGATTCACATAACTAAATTTCACATTTTTATTAAAAAACATTTACAACTGGTTATCAAAACGTTTGGCACAAAACTTTTTAATTATTAAAAAACTATAGCCACGCTTGTGTATAGAATAATATGACCGTCATAGTATTCTGTTGTTCTACTTATGGGAAACGACGCATATTTACGAAACTTTGTCAAATATAAACAATCTGCTGACTTTTTAGCGTAAAAATTAAATTGAGTAGTTAATCGTAAACCTCGCTTAGTATTACTTCACTATCTGTTTTGATGACGATTTTGATAATGGCATCAGGTGAAAGCGAAAATAAAATTTTAAATTTATATCTAATAAAAAAGTCATAATATCTTTTCGAACGGTAATTTATTTATGTTATAAATTGTAAATCATAGGATATATTCCAATCAACAATAAATAGTCAAATGCAACAATCTAGTTTAGAGATTTATAAAGTTGGCAATTAAAGGGAGCATTATTTTTTATGCTTTCAGTATTGACTCAAGATAATATATTTTGTCTATTTAGTAAATTAATTGCTAGTGGAAATTTCTCTATTCTAAAATAACCATATATTTTATTCCATTTCTCTACCAATAACCTTGTCAATGTTCTTGTTAGTATGCTATTTATCACTAGACCTGAGTGTCCGCAACCCCAAACAAAACAAAATATAAAAATCACACAATATTACGTCTACATTTCTTCTTTCCGCAATTTTAACCTCTGCCGGTGCGTCATTACTTGCACGAGACTAAAACCATATGAATCTGATAAAAATTACGACATTCAAAAAGTCAAAACAAAGTCTAATTTCATAAATGTCAAACTTTTCGTCGCTAGCGTTTAAAATGAATAAATATTAACAAATATTAATATACAGAGGGGCAAAAAAGTCGCGCATAATGCCTGTAACTTTTGAATTATCTCGTATACGAAAAAGTGACCTTTATGAAAGTTGTTCAGTAAATTATTCCCCACATTTCTACCTGCATGAATTTTTTCTGTCATTTCTGGTTTGGTTGCCATAAAGACTAACTTACTTTTTTTTAATAGAATATCCCGCATATGATTGCATATTTGAATTCTACTAGGAAAACTCTGAATTTTTTGTATTTCAAATTTTCACCAATCTGCAAGCGTTTCCGACAGCTCAACAATGAAAAACTTCCTAATTATAATTATTCCTACCAAATACCCACCAGTCGAGTCAACTTGTTTTCATGACAGCTACCTAAGAGGTATCAATTTTGATTTCCTATTTAATTTTCGGTAATCTGATTTCTAATATGTTTACACTATGGTTCATCTGAATGAGAAACAACGAGTTGAAATTTTAATAATGAGCGGTTGCGGAAATATGAAGCGATCGCAAGATCAGGTTTGTCAACTTCTCAATGAATTATATCCAAATAGGCCTCCAATAAATCAGTCACCGGTGTGCCGAGTGGTAAAAATTTTTGGAGAAACAGGCAGTGTTAGGGAAGCCGCTAGATCAGGTCGACATAAAACAGCAACCGGGGGAGACAGAGCTTTGGATATCATGCTCTCAATACATGAAAATCCAACACAATCATCCAGGCCAATGGCAATGGATTCAAATAAAGTTAGTGCACGAGTTAAACGAGGACGATTTTGATAGAGGAGCTGAATTTTTTGAGCTGATGATGGAAAGCTGCAATAACGATAATAACTTCGCAACAAATATAATTTTCTCGGATGAAGCTAATTTCCATTTAAATGGCATTGTTAATAGACACAATTATCGTTAGTGGTATGTTAAGAATACTCACTGGTTCCAGGTAGGTCATATTCAGAGGCCCGAAAAAGGTAATGTTTGGGCGGGCATAGTTGGTAGACATATTGTGGGACCTTTTTTAATAGATGGTAATTTGAATGGCGAAAAATATCTGGACCTTCTCAGGAATCACATAATTCCTTCCTGCAGAATGGTTTTACCAGATGTAAATAATGGCATAAACGATCAGGTATGATTCCAGCAAGATGGAGCACCTGCGCATTATGCTAGGCAATACATAAGCGAACAATTTCCAGGACGTTGGGTAGGCAGAAGAGGTGCTATTGACTGGCCAGCGCGATCCCCGGACTTAACCCCGCTCGACTTCTTTTTGTGGAGACACTTAAAGAACAAAGTCTACGTTAACCGTCCAAATGACTCTCATCTTTAAATCTTTAAAAGTCAGAATTAGTGCTAAAATTCGGGCTCTTTTAAACGTTGTAGGTGGGTTCAGGGGTCGACTGGCGCTCTGCTTAGCAGAAAAAGGTGGTCATTTTGAACACCTGACCCACTGAAAAGGTTTCACTTGTTTATTATTCCGATGTTGTTTAATCTTCTAGGCTATTTATTTTGTTATTATAAAGTTTGTTACAATTTTAAACATATAAAAATTTGAAATACAAAAGTTTTCCTAATAGAATCCAAATATGCTATCATATGCAGGGTGTTCCAATTAAAAAAAAGTAAGTTGGTCTCTATAGCAACCAAACCAAAAATGACAGAAAAAATTCATGCAGGTAGAAATGTGGGGAACAATTTACTGAACAGCTTTTATAATATAAAGGTCACTTTTTCGTATACGAGGTAATTCAAATGTTACAGGCATAATGCGCTACTATGCGCTACTTCTTTGCCACTCTGTATACTTACCGTCAACACGACGGTATGATAAAGATAACTCTGAAAATAACAGTTTTTAGGATTAAATTGAATTTCAAGGCACAAAAACGTTTAAATAGAAACTAATGTTGACAGATGAAAACGATGACTTTGAAATCAATGGACGACTCTTCGAATATGTTTTGTCTCTGTCTAGCACGTTACTTTGAATTCGAGACGTATTGCGCAACCCCGGAGGCGCTCTATTGTATTTTTATTCACTTTTAAAGCTATAATAAATAAGGACGGGGAGTTGTAAATCACGTTTCCTCCTGATCGTTGATCCATGACGCACCGGCAAAGATTCACCGTACCGACTGTATAGGTACAGCATACATGGCAAATTATTTAATTCTACCGTCATCACCACCCTCTCGTCACTCCTACGCCTGCTATGTGCGGTTTGCGGGGAAAACTAGTTTTCTTCTTCCAGGGGCGGATGGGCTACCTAAGACCGGCCCGGGCAATCACTTGCTAAAACCGGCCCACAAATTACAACAAAAAATAATACCATTCTTTATTTTGCGATGTTTATTACTAACCTAATAAAATAGTAAACACAACTAAAAAGATTTCTAATAGAATTAACTCCTTCTATTATAATTTTTTTACAACAAAATCTAAATCTAAATTTAACAACTGAGATAAAAGAGTATTTGTGTAATAGCAGTCAACATTTTATCAAAATAGACAATTACAAATAAAGGATATTTTAAATTATAAGATTAACAATCTACCTAAGAAACTAGATGATCCTGCTAGCTCATTAATGACCTCCTTATTGTCGATTGTCCATAAGATTTCCTTTTCAATATTTATTATCATAAATGATTCCAAATTTTCGTCGCTTAAAGAATTGCGTAGTCGGTTCTTGATGTATTTTAAAATAGAGAAACTTCTCTCGCATGACACTTGGGTGACAGGCAGAGTTAAATAGATATTTACGTTATAAGTCCGGTAAATCAACTTTTACAGTATGAGTGAAATGTTTCGAGACGAGGCGACGAAGGAGCCGAGTCTGGAATTTTGAAAATAATACTGTAAAGGATTTGCCGGACGAATGACGTACAATATTTTATTTCATACTGTTCTGTTGAAAATTATAATTATGTTTTGAAATTATAATGAAGTTTTATTCTGCGTCGTATATTTGAAAAGTGCTTATATTTACTGGTGGAAGCATTGTGTGTTTGACATTGATTAAACTAAAACTTACAAATTTCAGTCCGGTAAAGAAATTTTACAGGACTAGTCCGGTAGAAAAATTTTACCGGACTTATTGATGTAAAACCTTATTTTCTGGACTAAATTCAAATATGTAAAGGTGTGTTTTACAATACAGTATGAAATAAATATATTGGTAGACTACAGATAAGCATGGATATAGGCATTCTGATACATATTGTATTTCATTATTGCTAGATAGCAACAATCTACACAGCTTCTACAGATACTACTAGGACTTTTTTCTTGACATTTATAGGTTGTTTGTGAATCTATAACATCTGGGTCATCTTCGTCGGTTATCTCCTCATAATCTGCCAAAGTATCTTTTTGGAAGGATTCATTTAAAGTCATCTTATAAATATCCCAATTCAATACAAAATGGCACAATTCTTCCTTAATATTTGACACTTGGGCATCTTCTTTAAATTGTAATTTTTTTTTAAATGCTCTGCATTTCTGTTATATCGGTTTTCCATTGACATAATGGCGGTATCCATTATACCATTGAACGTTTCTATTTTAAATTTGTCTTTCGAATTACTAACAGCTTCATCACTGCAATTTTCGTCGAAGAATTTCTTGACTTTTCGTATTCTCGTAACTGGAAATTAATCTTCGATGTCAAAACTAATATCTATTTTCTTCATTTTACTATTAGCCCAAGTTAGAAAAATTGGTGTTGACTTTTTAAAAGCCTCAAAATCTCGTTGAATTCTTTTTAACTCGGCCGTTGACGTTTTAGTCATGGCATTTGCTTTCAATAAATCCAAACCTCTAGTCTGTAGATATCTTAAAAGTGGGTCAGTGATAGAAAACAGTTTTAAAAACACCTGGGAAAGAAAGATATTTTCGTATTTAAGGAATTGCTGTTTTAAGTTTTCTACAGTAGATCGGATATCAGGATTTAGGTCAAGGTTTTGCGAAATACTTGACAATGATTCAAGAACATCTAAGTATAATGGGCTATCTCCAAAAATCTTCTCCAACTCTTTTTCTTTAGACCACCATCTAGTTTGTTTAATTACTCCTAATTTTCTCTTTTTTTTGTCACAAGAAATAGATGACCAAACATCAATCCTCTTATACGATTCACGAAAGAAGGTGGCGACTGAATTAAGCAAGGAAAATAGTGATGAGGCTTTCACTGCACTAAACAACATGGTAACGACTATAAACTGAATTTATCCATTTCTCCATTTAGATTTTCCAGAACTATCTTTGACTTCTTTTTGAGAAAAAAAATGTCAGTCTTAACATTTAGAGATCGACCGGCCCACCGGGCATTTGCCCGGTTGCCCAGCGGGCCCATCCGCCCCTGTCTTCTTCTATAGTTGTGGTTGCGGGTTGCGATCAAAATACGAATCAATCAGTTAATATATGCGCATGAAGGTTGGTGTATCAGGATACCCCGTTTAGCTTACGGTCCACGTTAACTGCAAACGATGTTTAGTTTTCAGAATCAGCTGTTTGAGCCTTTATAACGTTTGTTTGCGTACCTTTTGGCGGTTTTTAATTTAATTTTAAACTTGTAAGTGTTAATATGAATTCTCAGAATAAAAGACATTTAAACATCGAAATCGTTAAGTTGGAACATTGTTCTTAATTGAGACATGTTCGTAGGTTTGTTCAACCCTGGCATTTTAAAAGGTTTTTTACCCATTGAAGGAACCGAGTATCTAACATTATTGTTGAATATTGAAGCATGTTTCTAGATCTGGCAACCTCGACATTTTAGTAGGTTTTCTACTTATCGGTACATATTCGTATTTTAGAATAGCACATTTTCCTTTCTATACAATTGTTTTTACAGGAGAAACAAAAGGCAAAATCGGTTTTTCTTTAATAACTTTCAAAGTGCTTAATACAACTTAATACAAATTTAATGTGGTGGACACTAGTAAGGACCCCTTGAAATGTGCCCTCGAAACATATTCAGCTTTTTTAGTTTACAGGGGCGAACTAAGCTTTACAACTTAATGTTTAAATTTTTAACAACCTGTACGATAAAGACTTTAAAGAAATTAATCTGAGTAGCTTGTACCTTAGACTGAAAAAAAGGCACTCTAGTTTATTGCCAATAAAATGACCGTTTTCGAGAAAAAGAGTAATAAGCGAATTCATGGTTTACTTTTAATAAAAAGGGCAATGATTTCTATTTTATTTTGTTTCTTGACAACAAAGTGTGATACGAAATTCATTCAAACATTCTTTTTAAGTTGTTTAATCCGAAAAAATACAAAAATTTTAAAAAATCCAGTGATGTAATAGGAGGCACCTTAACGAAAATATTGAAAAACTTCAAACCCACTAGCGTGTTATGATTTATAACTCACTAGTGTGCTATTTGTTACTTTACTTGTCTAAAATGACATAAATAATAGTTCTATAACTAGCAGACGTTTAATAAATTATATTAAGTACTTTACAAGGTATCCGAGAAAAACCGATTTCCAATGGCATCTTTCAGGGGCACATAAAATTTAAATAAAGTATTTCCAGCCGTTTTTTCGATTTTGCATTGTAACACTTTAAAATCCTTACCCTGTATACAGGGTGTTTCAATAAAAACTCTCAGGCCAATTATTTCGAAAACTATAAGTGACATGTAAATTCTGTAGAGGCCAGTTTTTAGCCTCTATAATTGGCTTCACAACTGTGTAAAAAATGTGTTTAAATAATACAAGATGTAGGTGGCGCCATGGTGCAAAGAATTTTTTCGATGACAGGAACTTTTAAATGTTAGGGTTCTTAAAGATAATTAATTTTTGGTCAAATTATGTCTCATAAAAATTTTTGATAAATCCAACATGAACGGAGATATTTGGGGTTAAGTTTTTTATTAAAATAATTTTAACAAGTATTTTAATTATAAATATTTTTAATATACTTTAGCAGATTTTAATTTAATTTTGGTAATGATAATTTTAGTGTAAAACGCTCGTGTAGCGCTAAATTATTACGTCCAATGACGTCTCAGGGGACGCCTTAACAAATATTATTGGCAAAAAATAAGACGCCACTGAGTTTTTGGTAATTTTTATATTTTTTTCGGATTAAGCAACTAAAAATATCCTTTTATTGTCTGTTAAATTGTTTTCATATCTTGCTTCGTTTTCGAGAAATAGAAATAAAAACAATTTTATTGCATAATTATGCATTAAGAAACAAAACCATAAATTATGAATACGTTGTATTTTTTGTTGTCTAAAAGCAAAGTTAAAACATTAAAGCATAATAAAATAAAATTAAAAGATGTTTTAAATTTTATGAAAGAACTGATGAGAAATTATACAAAATTATTAATGAAAATTAGAACAATACCAAAAACTAACTAATGGGGTCGAATGAGGTGTTCAAAATTATTGCCGTTTTCATACACACACACATAGCAAATCGATATAATAATTCGGTTCTGCAAACTCTCAATAGTGTATTTCGATTAATAGCGGCTATAGTAGCATACATTTTGTTGTACAGGTCAGCCATGTCTTCTATTGGTTCCTTGTAGATTTCATTTTGTAAGTAGCCCCATAAATAAAAGTCCATCGGGGTGAGATCAGGGGACCTTGTTGGCCATCTAAGATCCCCATTTGTGCTGATCACTTTTCCTGGAAACGTCACATTCAGATGATTCATAACGATATTGCTATTGTGTGCTGGGGCACCGTCTTGAGGAAACCACATAGTATTTACGTCAATTCCTACATTTTGTTACAGCAAAGGGAGATCGTTTTGCAGAAATTGTAAATAACGAACTGAAGTTAAATGTTCATGGTACAAATAGGGCCCGATTATGTAACCATTTACATTACCACACCAAACATTTACCCCAAATCGTTTTTGGAATTTAGCCTGTCGCATCCAGTTAGAATTTTCCCGGGACCAGTAGCGACAATTAATTATGTCTGTTAATTACTCCATTATTGTGAAACCGGGATTCGTCACTCCACATAATTTGGTTTAATAAATTTGGATTTTTTTCAAAAAAAATATGAAAATGTGCCAAAAAGTTTAATCTGCGCTGGTAATTTTCTGGTAGTTTCTGTAGATGATGCACAATGAATCTTGTATGGAAAAAAAATCCATTTCCTTTTAGGATTCTGCGACACGAACTTACTGTAATATTAATTTCATCTTTTAATTTTTGTAATGACGTTTGTGGGCTATTTTCGACTATTTGTAGGACTATAGCTACATTTTCGTCATTCGTAACCCTCTTCCTTCTTGAAACCTTTCCCTTTTTAAAGCTACCATATATAGCTAAGTTGGTACACAAAGCTATAAAAGATTTGCGATCGGGCGTTGGTCTATCTGGAAAACAAGCTCGATATCAGCGCACAGCTTCTGAAGCATTTTGATGGCATTCTCCATAAACTAAAACCATGTTCAATTTGTCTTGATTTGTATGGTGAACCATTTTTATTTTATAAATGTAGAAATTGCTAATTCTGACACTGACACTGAGTGTTAATAATGTTAATGATTTAATGATTTTTGTTTTCCAGAGATATGCATTTTTATTTCTCGAAAACGAAGACATGAAAACAACACACATTGGTTCATGAATGGGGTTTTACGTCAGGGCATCCCTTTGACATCTTTTGATTCCTCGGCTACTTTTTAGGTACTTTCGCATAAGGAAACTATTGCTATCGGCTGTTGCCTTTATTAAGTATGCTGCGCTGTGTGTGTTGTAACTGAAGATTTTAGTTTGCATATTCTTGGCGCCTCTATCCGTTATCTAGGAATGTGATAGTGCCTCTCTACTATTAGTGCTTCTCTACTATATACCGACGGGGAGCCAGTCTTTAGGTAATTTGTAGGTCGCATTTTGTCTCGCTCTCGTATGTGAGTCAGTGATCAGTGGGTTTGTCGAAACGTCCGTACGTCCGTAATAGTTCGTAATGATTTTTAAAAAGAACTCATTAATAGTTGGTATGCGAAAGTCCTGGTGCAACACGCGATTCATAGTGTACCTCGGGACATCTGCGATAATTTTCAGCGCCCTATTCTGAATTACCTGGAACTTATTTAGTTCCGCTCTGCTTATGTTGCACCACGAAGGTGCACCATAGGTGAGAACTGGCCTGACCAATGCCTTGTAGAGGTTGACCTTTGTCCTATTTGCAAGTCTACTCCGCCTGTGAAGCAGGGGGTAGATAGAGCCTAACTGTCGCAGTGCAAGCTTCACTCTATTTATTGAATTGAGCCTCCAGTTCAGTCTTTGGTCAAAGATAAGTCCCAGGTACTTCACTTCCTGGCACCAATTTACTTGGACTCTGTTGACTTTGAGCCTTGTTTCAGGCCGACGTACGCGGCTTTTCAAGAAAAATATGGCCTTCGTCTTAGTAGGATTCAGGCGAATCTTCCAAGCCGAAAGCCATTTTTCCAACTCGATTACGTGACGCTGCATCCGGCTGACGACAATGCGCGGTGATTTGGCAGTTGAAGTAATTGCTGTATCGTCAGCAAAAAGATAGAGCTGCGTGAATCTATCTCGCGGAATATCATGAGTGTAAATGTTATACAACATCGGAGAGAGAGGTGAGCCTTGCGGCACTCCCGCCCTGATGCGTTTTGTCAATGAAAGTGCGTTTTCTGACGAGACCGCAAAACTTCTATTCTCAAGGAACGAGCCAACTACCTTGACGAGGTAGTTCGGAGCTCCGAGCCTTATCAACTTTAGTAACAGACCGTTATGCCATACCTTATCGAAAGCTTTACTTACGTCGAAGAAAACCGCTCCCGTGTGCGCTCTCCTGTTAAAGCCTTTTACAATATTAGATGTTAAACGCGTCGTTTGCCTAACTGTGCAATGTTCGGCCCGAAAACCGAACTGTTCGTTAGGCAAAACGTTGCGTGCAAACACAAAGTCATTTAGACGACTTAAAATTATTTTCTCGGCAATTTTCCCTAGGCTGGATAACAGACTAATCGGTCTGTAACTCGATGGCATCGTTGGGTCCTCGCCTTTTTTATGTATTAATATGACTTTGGCGTGCTTCCAGGAGCGCGGAAAATGGCCTTCCTCGATTATAGCCTGGGATATGTTTGCTATATTCCCCAAAGCTCGGTCTGGTAGGTTTCGCAACGCCGCATTCCTTAAACCGTCAAAACCCGGGGCTTTTTTAATATTCAAGACACTAACTAGGGACTTTACTCCGTCTACAGTGACTCGAGGAAAGTCCTGCAGCGGATGATTTATCGTTCTAAAAATTTGTATTGTTCTGAAGATCCTCTCATCACGAGTCGCATCGTTGGTTGGATTTTCGCTGAATTGCTCGAAGAGGTTGTCTGCGAGCAATTCAGCTTTATCCATAGCATCAATCAGAACTTCGCCTGTGTCCTGGTTCTTCAGGTATGACATGGGAGCGCGTGCGCCTCTAATCAAAGTTCTTGTCATTTTGTAGACAGAATTGTCTTCTATAGATAAACTTTCGATTTTGTCGTCCCATAGATTCGACTGCCTTTCTACCAGCATTTGCTTGATTAAATTTGCCTCTCTGTTGGCTTCCGCCTTGATGCGAGGATCTCCAGTTCGATACGCCCTATTTTTCAATCTATTTTTAACTCTAATGCGATTTCTAATATCGTCTGTTAAAGCCCCGTATTTTGAATATCCGGACACTTTTGTAACAGATGATTGTACCAACGCCTCGTTTATCTGGTTTGTAATCTTGTTTACGGCATTTTCTATATCTATTGAGCCACGCAATGGTTGCAGCTGCTCAATATTATTCATAATGTTGTTATATCTTAACCAGTTTGTTGAGGTGTGAGTAACAAAACCTCGGCCTCTCTCAAACGGATTACCCACTTCGACTATCACCGGTATATGGTCAGAACTTAGATCACAAACAACCGCTGGCTGTGACATCTGCAGTGCGTTCTTTATTACAAAAATGTCCAAGATATCCGGAAGACCACGCCCAAAGCAGTGAGTGGGGTCCTCCGGCGGTAGAATATGGTAATTTAGATGGTCTGAAAAATTGTATAAGGTGCGGCCTCTTGGATTAGTATACCTACAACCCCAAACCGTATGTTTGGCATTGAGGTCGCCCCCTATAATCGTTATATTATTATTATTAAAAATCTTTTGCAAACAATTGCCTGTGAAACCTACCGACGGGCTACAGTAAACCGATCCCAGGTGAACGCGTTGGTTATTTTTAAATTTTATTGAAATGAATGTCCCTTCGATGTGGGCGCAATTGTCAGGTCCTGGCACAACTTGAGCATAAATGTGTTTCTTGACCAGAATCATGGTTCCGCCCCCGCGTCTATTTAGGCGATCGTTTCGGAACACCGTATAATTCGGAAACGAAAACCTTTCTCCCTTTAGCCAAGTCTCCTGGATAAGAAACACATCTATCTCATTTCTCTCAACAAAATCTATAAGTTCGAGTCTCCGTTGCTTTATACTGTTGACGTTAAAAGTTGCGATTTTCAAATATGCCGTCTCCGGTTGCGCCGCCATTTAACCAGCGGTTTTCTGAAAAGTATTCACGATATTTTTCAATTGAGTCTCCATTATTTTCGAAAACTGTGCAAGGAAGCTTTGCATTGTGGTTTGTAACGCTGACTCCAGTGCGTTTGGCATTGCTTTCGATCCCTGTGAGGGGAGGTCTGCTCTATTCCCACTGCCATCATTGGCCAGTTTACTGTTGTCTTGCTGACCCCATTTAAAAGTATTGTTCCGCCTTGGCGCGCTGTTGTTGTTAGTTGGCGCATTTTTGCGCAAATTGTTCGGGTGACGAGGACAGCCCATGTAATTAGCAGGGTGTTCACCCTCACAGTTTGCGCATTTGGCCTTTTCTTCGCGAGGCTTTGGGCACTCGTAAGAAAAATGACTCAATGCACACTTTAGGCACTTGATGGGAGCTGTGCATCGAAATTGAGAGTGTCCATACAGCTGACAACGATGGCACTGGGAAATGGTAGCGCGCGCACGTTGCGATTCGACTTTAACACACATTTGGTCTAAAAACCTTAGTTCATAAATTGATTTTTCTGATCTCGGTAAGAAAACCAACACCAGAGGCAGTGGAGCGCCGCTGCGACTGTGCCAGCGTATTACCCTTGTGGGATTGAAACCTAATTCTTTTAAGTCATCCTTTATTTTATCTTCTGTCCAGGTTTCCAGGACCCCTCTGAGTACAACATGTAACTCTTTTTCGTCCTGAAATCTGAACGAGTAATGATAGAGATTTTTCAATGTTAAGTATTTAATAATTTTGTGGTAATCCACCGGCGTGGGTGGATGTATTTTTACACCCTCTGGCACAGTGACAGCGCGACCGTAGTCAATTTTGACTGATCGCAAATATCCCGAAATATCATTGTATTTGCTTTTATCTCTAATGACAATTGGAGGAACTCTCAACTTGGGAGGGCTGGTCTCCAGTACATCATTGACGACCGGTTTGACGTGTTTAAGCGTGTTCGTTGCTCGTGCTGGCAGCTCTGCTTGGGTATTGACAGATTGTGACGTTTTCTGTGTCAAGTGATTTTGTAAGGCTTTGTTGCTCGATTTTGGTAAATTAGGCCAAGCAGAACTACCGGCTACTTTCTTGCTATTTGTAATAGCGTTATCAGGGTTAACATTTTGTCTCTTTCTTGTCTTTCTAGATACCTGACTAGACCACTGCTCGCTACTGTCCGAATCAACCTCTGAATCGCATTCCATGCCTGAGCCGGCCTTGTCTATGACTATCGCATTTATGTCGAGTTGTTTATTATTAAGTTTGCTAGCAGAGGCCTTTTCAGTATCATTTAATATTGGTTTTGTTTGTTGTTTGTTAAATATAGCGTCTATTTGTGAATTTACATTAAAGTTTAGCTCGTCTGTGTCTGGATTAGTGCGATACCTACTTAATTCGTGTTTCAACTCCCCTATCGTTTTATTTAAGTCTCTAACCTCCGTTGCTCTCGTGAAACTATCCTCCTGCATCTGCCTCATTTTATTTATCCATTTAACGTTGCTTTCGTCCAGTAATTTCTTCCATTTCGCTTCCATCCTCTTCTCGCAAGCTTCAATTCTCTGCTCTACTGATAAAGTCGTCTGCGGCATAATTTCATCATCCGACATGGGTATGGACACGTCCTCTGGCCGGGGGGCATCCCCCCCGCCTTGCGCTTCCATTTGTATGGAAATTTAATACAATTTTATTATTTTTTGACTTTGACAGATGAAAATTATTTTTTGACAAATTTCTTGAAAATCGAAATACTGACAGGAGCGATTTAATGTCACTGTCAGCGACTGCACACTTCGAAGGTTGAAGTGCGACTACATGAAAACAACAATTTAACAAACAATAAAAGGATATTTTTAGTTGCTTAATCCGAAAAAAATATAAAAATTACCAAAAACTCAGTGGCGTCTTATTTTTTGCCAATATTATTTGTTAAGGCGTCCCCTGAGACGTCACTGGACGTAATAATTTAGCGCTACACGAGCGTTTTATCACTAAAATTATCATTTCTAAAATTAAACTAAAATCTGCTAAAAGATATTAAAAATATTTATATTTAAAATACTCCTTAAAATAATTTTAATAAAAAACTTAACCCCAAATATCTCTCTTCATGTTGGATTTATCAAAAATTTTTATGAGACATAATTTTTATTTAAAATTTCTATTACTTCGTAAGTGAGTGTGCCCATCATTCTCATATGGACTGGGCCATTCTGGTTAGCAGCAAATGGAAACTACCGAAATTCCACACACATTACCTTGCAGCGAAACATCTGCACATCATCAACGTTATTATCAAGAGACTAAACCTGTCGACACTCGCAGTAAGTAACCCATTTATTGGTCAAATGTTCAAAAGTATGTCACTTTTAAAGAAAAAATTACAGTGACTTTAAGATATGAATGAATCTGTAAGATCACTTTATAACCGACCACAAAATTATGTATACAGTGTGTATAAGCCGAATGGAATAAATTCGATAATAAATACATGGGGGCGTGTCCGAAAAAACTCTCGGACACGTCGATTGGTATTTCTAGTTGCGCATTTTTTTTTAATAAAAACTTTTTATACAAGGTGTGTCATCTAATAGTGGCCAATACCAACTTTCTTATTTTAAATACAACACCCCGTATATAATTTAATTTTTGGATTCTTCAGAAAATTTTAGACATATTTCATGTACAATATCCTATACCTATCTTCAACTTTTTCGGAAATATTAAGTATTTTCAGACTTATTGCAAAAATCAACTACACACTAAAAAACTAATAAGTAATACTGTTTATTTCTTGATGATGTAAAATCCAAAAAAAAACATTAATGTAGGAGATGTTGAAAATGCTCGCCGCGAACGTCTTGACAACATCTTAATCTTAAATAGAAATTTCTTCTAACTTTACTGAGCATCTCAGGCGTGACCGATCTAATCGCAAGCGTTATTCGTCTTCATAAGTCGGCTAAGTCGAGGGGTTTAGTTTTGTATACAATATTTTTGACATAACCCCATAAGAAGAAGTCTAATGGCGTCAGATCAGGGGATCGTGCTGGCCATTCCATCGATCCACGCCTCCCTATCCACCAATTTGGAAATACTTGGTTGAGGTACTGCCGGACATTGATTTGGTAATGGGGCGGTGCTCCATCTTGCTGAAACCATATCATATTCGCTAGAAGTTGTGGGTTTGCTGGATCAAGATATAAGTTTGTCAAGGTTGGCAAGACAATATTTTGGAGCAGTGCTAAATAATTATCGCCATTTAAATTGCCATTAATGAAAAAGGGACCTGTGATATGATCTCCAACAATTCCTGCCCAAACATTAACCTTTTCAGGATATTACGTATGTTCTTCTCTCATCCAGTGAGGATTTTCCCTAGACCGATAGCGGCAATCTGACGATTAGCGTGACCGTGAAGTGTAAAGGTGCACTCATCAGAAAATAAACATGTTCTAATTGGATCACATTGTTATCTAACATTGCCATCATTTGTTCACAAAAATACGTTCTCCTATCAAAATCGTCTTCCATAAGCTCATGAGTAGGTATCATTTTATAGGGATATATTTTATTTTCTTGTAATGTTCGAATAATCGATGAATGGCAAACATCGAACATTGGGGCTGTTTTTTGACTAGAAGTATGTGGGTTTTCTTGAAACTCAAGCATAATATCAAATTTGGTATCATCACTTATTGCATTGGCAGCTACTTTTTTTTATCTGCTTTATATGTCCAAGCTGGCGAAACTGCTTTTCTATTTTACTAATTGTCCCTTGAGTTATAGGCGGCAAATTTGAAATTTTTTTATGAAATAAGCGAGCAACTTCCATTTGTGTCCGTGTTTCATCTCCATAACCAATCATCTGTAGAATTGTTATTTTCTACATTTCTGTTAAATAAACCATTTTTCTGATATGCAGTTAACAAAATTTAAACGACTATAATACTGACAACTGCTGTCATGCAGACAGACAACAATTTGCTAAGGTCAGGCGTTTTAAACAAAAGTAAACAAAACTATCTATACCTTTTTTTTATTTCATATCAGTAAAAGCATTTTAACATCAATTTTCAACATCTCCTACATTAATGTTTTTTTTTTGTTTTTTACATTATCAAGAAACAAACAGTATTACTTATTAGTTTTTTAGTGTCTTGTTGATTTTTGCAATAAATAAAAACACTTCATATTTCTGAAACAGTTGAAGATAGGTATAGGATATTGTACATGAAATATGTCTAAAATTTTCTGAAGAATCCAAAAATTGAATAATATACAGGGTATTGCATTTAAAATAAGAAGATTAGTATTGGCCACTGTTACATGACACACCTTGTACAAAAAGTTTTTGTTGAAAAAAATGCGCAACTAGAAATACCAATCGACGTGCCCGAGAGTTTTTCGGATACGCCCCCATGTATTTATTATCGAATTTATTCCATTTGGCTAATACATACTGACAAACAAAAGATTAAAAATTTAGCAGAAAAAATTGATAATAAACCGTAAAAAGTTTTGAAACGTTGGCAAAAATAATAAACGATGAAAGAAGTAAATGTAAAAAGGAGTGTAGAATAAAGATTAAGAGAAACAATTACTAGATAAAAAAAGAATACATAAAAAAGTTACATCATAAAAAAGATCATTATGACAGATGGCAGATGATTGGAATGAATACACGGAAAGGGAATTTCAAAAATTCAAAAACGAAGTCAATAGCCTAAAGAAAAGATTGCAAGGAGTTTATGCATAGAGCCAATTTTAAGAAGCAAGGGGTAATATTAAGAAAACTTGAAATATCTTAAAGAGTTTATGGAATAGAACCACAAATAGGGGCAAAAATATTAACAATATATTGGACAAGAACCGTGAACATACAGCGGATGACTTGAAAATAGCAACGGGGTTTAATAATCATTTTTCGAGTGTGGATAAAACGATGGCCTCTTACATACCTGGGTTATTGAGGAAAACGTAAGCAAAAGTATATATCTTCGTCCTACAGATTCTCGGAAATAAAGGAAATCATCAATAATTTAAAGAATAATTGTACTCCGGGAGTAGATAAAATAAATAAAAAAGGCCTCACAACATTATTTCATGTAATATAAAATGTTATTGTTGATGTCGTAAATAATGTATTAGAAAGTGGTATTTACCAAAAAGAGCTGAAAACGGCAAACATTATCCCAATCCATAAAAAAAGAAGCACATGATGATATCAATAACTATAGATCGATCTCCCTTCTCAGCGCATTCTTTAAAATACTAGAAAAAGTTATTTAAGCGCGAATAATAACCTTCGTAACTTCAACTTTTACAATGGGATTTCGTGAACCTTATTACGAGCTACTAAGATCTTATTCTACAAAACGAGAACAACACACACGTGTCAATCAGAATGCCAGTAGCGAAGAGGGAATAACAGTCGGAGTAGCACAGGGGTCAGTTCTGGAGAACCTTCTCTAAGTTAAATGCAAATTAGTGACCGAGCTTTCCCCCGACGTGCTGCGCATTTCCACTGTAGAGAGATAGAGGAGGTGGTCACACCATTCAGCACCGATGAGCTTTCTGTAGCGTTGAAAAAATCAGGCAAAGCCCCGGCAGTCGATGGGATACCACCAGAGGTTATCCTGAACAAACTGCTGAAGGAACAAACATTCCCAGACATGTAGAAATGTTCTAAGCTAATTCTGATCCCAAAAAGTCGCGTGACCCAGGATTTGGAAACGATGATATAGAGACCTATTAGCATACGTATCACGGCAAGTAAGCTGTTCGAAATCAGATCAGATGATCAGAGAAAGACTGATGGATGTGATAGAGGATCAAGGCGGTTTCTCAAAGAAACAGTCCGGGTTTAGGAAAGGGAGATCCACGGTAGATGCCATCAGCGGAGCCATCAAGATTGCAAAAGTCTAGGCACAGATGGGGAGAATTGGAGTCTGGAAATGGAAAAAGGTGTCGTGGTGGAGGTGGGCGCTAGGGTACCCAAGGCTTCGTCCTCGGACCCACCCTCTGGAATGACGGCGTGCTGAGATGCGAATACCCGGGAATTGCATCCGCGATCGCATTCACGGACGACTTGACTCTGATAGTAAACACCGACCACATGAAGGAGTTAATTAAAACTCTGGACTCCTGCATCAGAGGGTGGATGCAGTCCCACGGCCAGCAGTAGAACGCCGTCGAAGTCATTTAAATAGCTGGGTATCACAATAAGCAATAATGTCAGCTTCGGTCCCCACATCAGAGACGCCGTAGATATCAAACATAGGGGGGTCAAAAAGCGGCAAAAGAACAGTTCTCCATGGAGTCATTCAGTCCATCCTATTGTATGGCGTGCTAATCTGGCACAACGACTTACGAGTCATAACGTATAGTAAAGAAATAGAAAGTGCCGAAACAGTTGGTCTCTTAAGAGTAGCATGCGCTTATAGATTGGCCTCTACTCGCTCTTTCCATATAATCACCGGAGCAGTCCCTACCTGCTTTCTGGCAAAAGCGAGAGAGAGCTCGCCTATACGACAGGCGAGGCGAGGATAGAGCAAGAAGAAACAGAAAGAACCATGTTAACCTGGCAGGACGCGTGGGAACGACGGAGGTAGCTCAGTGTACAAAGAGGTTAATTTCTAACATTGTGGTCTAGGTGGCATTTGACCACAGACAAACATTCTACTTCCTGATCCAAGTACTGACTAGCCACGGCTGTTTTCAAAACTACTTGATAAGAATCATCAAAGAGGATGATGGCAACTGTATATACTATCAAAACGCAGACTGTTACCCACACCTTGTATGAGTGCCCGAGATGGCTGAATAAAAGGCGGAAATTGTTCCTACGAATCGGGTCAGATTTGGACGAAAACAATCTGATAATCAATATGACAGAATCCCGAGAGAAATGGACTTCGATACACCTTTTCACCTTTTCAGAAGTTTTCGATACTAAAGAAAGGGAGGAAAATTTACAGCAGATATAGGGGGAGGGACGCAAATCTGACAGTTTCCCTGGCGCAAAGTCGAAAATAGTTCCAGGGTCTCTCTGGCGGAAGGAAGTGGTTTTTTAGTCGGTAAAAGTCCGGTATACCGGATAGACCGGTATCCATGAGGATTTTTCACTCTCTGACAAAAAGAAAAAAAAATCTTCTCTATGTACATAATCTACAATTTGTAAATTTATCATGTAAATATTTTATGTTCGACGATGATACAGTTCTTGTGTTTTCTGCGGATCCTCAAGAGGAGTTGGAACAAACTATTAACGAAGATTTAAAGCTATACTTCGACTGGTCGTGTTTTAATACAATTAGCATAAATGTTAAAAAAAACTGTATATATGATAATTAAATAAAAGGGCAAAAGGTCTATCAGACCAGTAGTAGAACCAAATTATAAGACAATCTGCGAAGTAACAAAGTACAAATACCTTGGAATAGTAATATCTAATACAATAACGTGAAATGAACATATATTACATATTATAAACAAAGTAATGCTCTCATCAACTAAATAATCCGGCGAAGGCTCTCCTATATAATAGCTTTATCGAGCCACACTTCAAATACTCGATCCCATGCTGGGGAAGTGCAAGTGATTATCTTTTAAACAAACTACAACGGTTACAAAATAAAGCTATAAAAACGATTTAATCACTACAATATTATACTCTCACTGAAACACTGTATGATACACATTATTTTCTCAAAGTAAAACAACTAAAACAATTTGAACAATGTAAACTAATACATAGTATTAAAAAGAACTTGATCAAATCAAATACAATTCTAAAATTTTCTGCCAATTTTCATCGCTATAATGTCAGATGTAAAGAATTAATAAGAAAGAATTGCTCCCGCACTATGAGAGGCAAGATTCGTCATACCAAAGAAGTATAGAAACATAAATAAGGTTCCTCAAAATTTGCTAAATGAAAGTTTCACCGAAATATGTCATAACCTGAGACACTATAATTTAATATTGGATAGATTTGTAATGCAATAGATATTTATAAGTGCATGCAATACCTTGTTAAGTATTATATTGTCTATAATTGTTATTTGTGTATAAAGTCTTTACACCAGTAGCAATACTGTTTTAAGATCAGATATAAATAAATAAGTAAAAAAAAATAAAAAAAAATACAGGGATTTATTTTCAGTGATGTTTCAGAGTAGCTAGATACAACCATATTTAACAAAGACGTGATAAATTAAGTTTATAATTCATTATCCCTATTAATTTATTAAGCAAACTGTTGAATAATTATTTGGGTAAGAGATCTCAATCGTCTTACTCTTACTTATAAATATGTACCTCCACATTTCCTACCCGAAACGAAGAAATCTAATTTTTAAAGGATTAGTGCATATATTACAGAGAGGAATATATGGACTTAAACTGAGCCAAAATATGCCCTTATATGCCTTGTTTGCCTTTAAAATATGCAGTTATATGCATTTTTTGGTCAAATATGCATACTGGAACGAGGATATTATGTCCGGTTTAAAACTGAAATTAACCTTAATAAAAACAAGATCTTTAACTACACTTGCACTTTTTAACAACTCTTTACTTTGCACAACACGCTGCGAATTGTCATCTAAATCCAAAATTAGTTCTTTAATGACATCGCAACGTTCTGCGTAGAATATTGAGGCCTTAATCCATGTCCTCCACCGGGTAATTACAGGTTCTGGAGGTAAACAAACTCCTGGTAATCTCTCCTTATACATCTGCACTCTTGGCGGTGCTTTTAAAAACACATTTTTTTACATTTAAAATGAATTTATTTACTAAAGGATATTCAGTTCTGATGGTTTCTGCAACTAAGTTTATTGCATGTAAAAGAGAAGTCGTGTGTCGTACACTGAATAGACACTCTTCTTTCTAAGCGTGGATTCGTCAGGAATGGTTTGTTGACAATATTTTTGCAAAAATTCTCTAAATTGCGGATTTTGCAATTTTTTTAAGGGTATGTTTGCTGCGACCAAAGCCTTGCATACGTCTTCTTGAAAAATTTCCTTTTCAGATTTCAATTTTTCTCCAACATTTTGAAATGCTTTTTTTACACTCAGCTGAACTAGCTCAGATTTCATTTTTTGTAACTTTGATTTATGCAGCGGTGTTCTCAAATGTTGATCGATTTGGAACTTCTTTTCACAAACAATAATTTTTGCACCAGCTTTACAGAAGTAAAGTAAACTCTAACTGGGAAATTTTTAATCCACGAAGACGTTTTCGCCACTTTAGATATTTTGAACACAAATTTGAAATCACTAGTTTCACACTGAAAATACTGAAATCTTTTGACAAACTAAAACAGAAGTACGTATTATAACCCGATATAAATACAGTTGGTTAAGCAGGTAATAATAAGGCATTATTAAATGACAATAAATATCTGCAATAACCTGCAAACCCCGGAAACCCCCAAAAAATACCTTGTGTATAACCAAAATGTAAATATTAATTACTATATAATTATCTTCAGATTGGAAAATCCCTGAAACAACTGCCGGGCTGGACACTACGAGTTTTTATGACCGGGCGTTTTTAATTTTTTAATAACGCCGAAAACATAAAATAATAATTTGGGAAAAATATGCATTTTATTATAAAATTTACAAAATATGGAAAAAATGCATAATATATATGCACTTTGCATATATTCCGTCCTTTACTAATAAGAAGGCCCACAAAAGAAACTAAATATTGTTGCTGTAGGTACTCAAAAACGGTAACTAGTTATGTAAATCAATACAAATTTAATACTTATAAATAAAAATTGTTGACTACCAAATATACGTATTGACAAAATATACAAGATTACCTTAGATTCATAAGAACAATAAGCACACCGACACTTTTTTTATTCAGCCCATGGTGCATGCTGAAGAACGATATAAAGAAGAATTCTTTATCGCGTAAATTACAAAACACAAATACTTAAGTCTGATATGCTTTCTCAAGAAAAATTTATTCTGTCGCGCGCGATATTCCATGCACTTATGCCTGAGATAATTTAGGCATACTTTTTATTATGTTTAAACTGTCATAAAACATGTTTGGCTAACTATTAACAAATATCCTTCACCAAATATAAACATTATTTAGGAATTTTTACAAGAAATCTTTTATTGTCTAGTAACGTAAGCACCATACAAACATGGCGCTGAATGCATTTATTATGGCATTTATGTAAAAAGAAGTTGCCAAACTATTGAACTAATATCACAACATTGAAAGTGTATGAATACATAGTAAATTTTAAATATAATTGTTGAGAATAGGTGCCCTAAATTGTGGAACCGGCAGATTTCTGAAATATAATAATATATTGTTGTTGTTGTAATAAAAATAAGTTGTCAATAAAAAAGATATAATATAATTTACATATCGGGAATACGTTTATCTATTACCTACTATTAATATACACAGTTAGATCGGGTAGGTCTACTGGGTAAATAACATTTGGCGACCGTGACAGGACTTATATATGACAAACATTCACGAGCATGTCATGTTGGACTGCACGGTTTGTTAAATCTCTTGAGAGAAAATTTTTGGATACTTGGGGGTAGAAAAACAATTAGAAAGGTAATAAATACATAAATGTGTAATTTGTAGAAAGAATGACGTCAGATGTTTGGAAGCCTCTCCTATACAACTTCCAGAAGACCGCATTCGAGATGCTTCTGTTTTTGAGATATCTGGAGTTGATTTGTTTGGACCATTATTTATTAGAAATAAAGAGAAGATATGGGTTTGCTTATTTACCTGTGCAGTATACAGAGCTGTTCATATGGAATTAGTTAACTCGCTTTCAACAGATTCATTTCTAAATGCATTGAGAAGATTTATTGCAAGAAGAGGAAGACCTTCTGTTATGTATAGTGACAATGGTACTAACTTTGTCGGTGCAGAACATGCATTTGCATCCTTGGATTGGGAGAAAGTATCAACATTCAGCACTGCAGAACGAATAAGATGGAAATTTAATCCTCCTCTGGCTGCCTGGTGGGGAGGATGGTGGGAAAGGCTAAATAGAATCGTAAAACAACTTATGCGAAAAGTTTTGGGCAAAGCCGCATTAACGTTTGAAGAATTAACAGCTGTTGTTTGTGACTGTGAAGCAATAGTTAATTCAAGACCTTTAACATATTTAGGTGAAACAAACGAACTAGTTCCACTTACTCCTGCAATGTTTTTACAAGACATTAAAGAAATAGGCGTTCCTGATATAGACGCAGTAGAAGCAAAAGATTTAAGAAAGAGATACAAATACAGACTAAAGTTAAAAGAAAATTTGAGGAAAAGATTTAGAATTGAATATTTAGGACAATTGGTTTTACGAAAAAAGAAACGTATTTCAGAAGAAATTAATGTTGGAGACATAGTTTTAGTCGGCAACGATATATCGAAGCGTTTAGAGTGGCCATTAGCCAAAGTAATTGAAGTTTTCCCAGGAAAAGATACAAAAGTTCGTCTGGTGCGATTAAAAACGGCATCAGGATTTATGTTAAGAACTATCCAGAGGCTATATCCCTTGGAAGTTAGTGAATCAGAATGCGCTAATATGAGGTATCAGAAATCAAGGGCAGATGAAGTAAATGATGAAAGTATGAAAGAAAAAGAAGAAGTCAATAAAGTTACATCTTCAGATGTAATTAAGTCTCCGAGTGAAGTTGTGAAGACGACTAGATATGGTCGAAAAATTAAACCTACCCGAAAATTTGAGTAACTTGTTCCTCGAGGTGGGAGAATGTTGAGAATAGGTGCCCTAAATTGTGGAACCGGCAGATTTCTGAAATATATATTGTTGTTGTTGTAATAAAAATAAGTTGTCAATAAAAAAGATATAATATAATTTACATATCGGGAATACGTTTATCTATTACCTACTATTAATATACACAGTTAGATCGGGTAGGTCTACTGGGTAAATAACAATAATATCCTAATTAAAAACTGAACTTATTATCTCTGGAGCTTGGACGAAAAAGGGCCAATGTCCATTGTGACATTGGCTGTTTATGCCAAATTTTCAAATTATTCTAAGGGTCAATGTCCAGACATTGGCCCTTTCTCTATTGAACTAAGATTAATAAGATCAAGTAGTATAATAGTTGGGGACATGGCCCTTTTTGTGATTAACATATGTAATTTGAGTAGTTAAGCAGAATCATTAGCTGCTAAATGCAATTTTTGGACATTGACCCTTTTTCTACCAAGCTCCAGAACTATTATAACCGATATAAGTTTTTGTTTCCGAGATAAGAAACTTTTGTGAAATTCGGCTTACCCTAGATACGTTTTCTCTGCCCTTATTAACGAAAACGATATTTAAATATACCTAAACATGTTTATTGGAAGCTGTTACAAATTTTTTTTGAGTTGAGTTTTACACAACTATTTAACGAATATTCCGTTGTAAGGTTAAGTCAACTTTATAGTATTAATATTGTGTTTATATGATATTGCATCTTTCGCTCCTTACAGAAAGGAAAATATTTTATCTTGTTGTATAACTGTGTAGTTTTAAAATTTGGGCCACATTTAACACAATTTATGAATGAAAATCTTCAAATTATACATGGCCAATATTTGAGAGGTAATATTTATTGGATTATAATCGCTATAAGTTTAGTATATTTAACATGAGAATTTAAAGTATTGATTTAGAAAACCACACTGTATCTAATGTAAACAGCCCGATTTTATTAATCTTTAACCACTTGGACTGCTACCAATGTAGCCGTTTATTCCAAATGTATAATTTAATAGGCAATATACTTATATTTTGTGTGTATTATCCATCCAGCAATAATAATATAGGTATTGAAAAAAAAACTGTTATTACTAAATAATTAAACCTGAAACACCCGGAGGGAAGATGCACTACTTTAAGATTCTTACCTTATTATGTACCAAAACAACCAAAAGTTATTATTAAAAAAAAAATTGTCCAAAACTTAAATCTTTAATTTGTCCTAGTATTATATAAGCAAAAGCTACTGAATTAATATCATATATAGTTCATATATTGGCCTTTTCAAATCTGCCTAAAGAGTTAAAATCTATTTAGTGGTTTTAAGGTTCCGCGGCATTAATTGCTGCTTAATTTATTTCCAAAAAAGATCGTTATATTGGGTAGAGCACACTGAAATTAAGAGGGTAGTTACCTAAAAAGTTGACACCACAAAACCAGCACAACAAGTGCTCTGAAGCCCCTTCCAATGTCCCTAGGGCGCATGCTTGATGGATGGAGGTAAAAAACTCATTTGATCTCTAAAATCACTAAACATCACTGTATCACCGTTAAACTGTCAATTAACAATCCACAAAAAGTACCTATCGCTTTTAAAAATTAGTCTCGCGGTGTGCTACGTATTCGTTACCGTCAAATGTGCACGTCAAGTTTTTTAAAATACCGACGTAATAATTTGATAATTAAAGGCGACAACTTTTTGTCAGATCCGTAAATTTATTTGTTGAACATTCGGTTACTAAAGACATCGATCAGAAAATATCTGGTCGAAGCGATCAAATTTTGTTCATCGTAATGATGCAACGCTCCAAAAACTAAAAGAGATACAGATTCGTATGGACATGAGAGATAGAATAGTTCGGTCAGGTTGATCTGTTCTCTTTCATGTCTCTTTCCACCTTGCTCGCGGTACTACCTGAGAAAATCGGCCAATCAAATCTGCCTAAACCCCTCTGTGTGCATTTAGTTGTATTATGTAGGCGCTAATTATTGCAAAGTAAATTACTAATAAATAAATATGAAATACCAATCGTGTGGTAACACAATATTGTGAAAACTGGTTAGCGGTAATAAATTGTAAAGTAATAGCCTTTTTCAGCCGGTAATTTGAGTTGGTAGGTTTCCGTGTTTTGTGGGAAATTTTATTTAAAATGATTGTTTAGTGGGTTACTTATCAAGATCCTTTGTTGCACTAATATAGGGTACCTATACCTACCAGAGCTGTGAGTAACTTAATTAAAAAGATACTTTTTAGACTTAATATAGCTAGATACTTAGTAACTAATATATTTTTCTTAAATATGACAAAAGTAACTACAACTTCGTTGCTTTTGAAGAATACCTTCTATCTAGTTACGTTTTTGGAGTAACTTTACACTGTGGCTCAAATTAATGGAGTACACTTTTTAATTGTGAATATTTTTTTTCATTTCGCACTGATTTAATTTATTTTTGGAGTGATGATGAACTGAAATCATCTCAGTAAAATGTGTAATTTTTATCAAAATATTTGAACAGGGCCGGATTGACAGTTTTTTTTAACAAACGTGCGCTTATGTTCGTTGCAAGCGAAAACTGATTTATTTAAATTTCAGATGATACGTTTTTTTGGTAGTTTAACTATCGAAAATTCTCCAGTATAGGCCTCATTGTGAAAGATTTTAAAATTCATGAAATACAATTTATTTTGTTCATTGATGTATTAAAATATTGCGGTTATCATTTTGGAAATTTGAAGTCGTTTAAACCATGATCGCAGCATCCATGACCGTTATTAAAAATCAGAGTATCCATGACTGTTATTAAAATAATAAACAATGTTATTTTTGATGTTTTGTACGCTTCGTGACAGCTAATTCATACACAATGGCAGTCTTAAGTGAAGAGGATCGCATTTTTATAAAATATTTTCGACAAAAACATAATTACGGTGCAAGAAAAAGTGTAAAGAAGTTTCCTGAAAAAAATTGGTATGTTGGAACAGTTGGAAAGTTTTTAAGACATCGTAGAAGAAATAATGGATCCATAAAAATAAAAGTTGGAAGGGGAAGGAAGAAAACTTCAAGTACTCAAGGAAATATTACCATGGTAAGAAATAATATAGAAAGTGTACGAGCTGAAGAATCTGTAAGTACCAGGAAAATAAGGAGAAGAACAAGAATTCACTGTTCTACAGTTCAAAGAATTATAAAAAATGATTGCCAACTGAAAGTCTTTAAAAAAGCTTGCTGTCAAAAACCTAGTGCCAATGTGAAGGAGAAATGATTAGAAAGATGTAATCTATTACTACGAAAATTCCGTTCGCATCGCAAAGGTATGGTTTTCAGATGAGAAGATGTTTTACTTGAGGCCGCCAAAGAATACACAAAATAATCGGGTATACGCAAATGTGCGAGTAAATCCCTTTGGAAAATCTTTTAATCGACAGAAACCACTTTTCACCTGACGTAATGGTATCTGTGGCAGTTTCCAAATTGGGAAAGTCAAGTCTCATTCTTATAGATGCCAGAGTAAAACTCAACTCGGACGTGTATTAACAACAAATTTTACATCACTTGCTTCCTGTAATTGAAGCAATCTGCGACGATTACGTGCTTTAACAAGACGGTGCTCCTTCCCATACTTCTCGGGGTACAAAAATGTTCTTGTTTGAGCAATGCCCCGATTACATCGAACCGGAGATGTGGCCACCCAATAGTCCAGATCTAAACCCTGTTGACTATTCCATATGGGGAATTCTAGAGGCAAATGTTTACAATGGTGAAAGGTTTAACACCATCGAAGAGTTATCCTGTAAATACTTAGACTACTTTCGATTTTAAGTGATAGTTAGCCTTGATATCATTAATTGTTAATATTATTAAATTTGTTAATTAAGGTTGAACAAAATAAATTGTATTTCTTGAAATTTAAAATCTTTCACATGAGATCTATACTGGAGAATTTTGGATAGATAAACTACCTAAAAAACGTATCATCTGAAATTTAAATAAATCAGTTTCCATTTGCAACGAACATAAGCGCACGTTTGTTGAAAAAAACCTGACAATCCGGCCCCGTTCAAAATATTTTGATAAAAATTGCACATTTTACTGAGACGATTTCAGTTCATCATCACTCAAAAATAAATTAAATCAGTGCAAAATTAAAAAAAAAGTCACAATTAAAAAGTGTACTCCTTTAATTTGAGCAACAGTGTACACTTAAGAAAGTAAGTACTTACTCTGAAAGTAACGCAACGGTAACGGTAAATATGAATCACGAAGTTTCCTCAAAAGTCGCCTAGTTAAGGTATCACGAAAATAACATTTTTGTATATTTCGAAGATTTATTAATAAAATTCACCTATAGAACGTGTTCGTCACTTTTCAAATAAAGTGGTGGGGGAAGGTTGAACATTATTTGTAATAAATGCTGATAACTCCGGTCTGCCTTAAAAACTTAATTTAGTAAACTTAGTTTCAAATAAAACGACTTCAGTCTACCTCCACATAATTTTATTATTAAGATCGTTATCCAACATGTTTCGGACATTTAAATGTCCATCTTCAGGGATACAGCAATTGATCCTGGTGGTTCAGTTTAGAAAATACGAAGTTCAAAAATGATAAGTATTTGAGACTGAATCTAGACTTTGGTTCAAGGTGAAAAGGTTAACATTATAAAATTAAATAAAGTAATAACGTTGAAAGCAGAAAAATATTAAAAATTGAACTGAGGAGAAAGAAAATTTAGTATTTCGAAAGTTCACATCCCTCGTTGAAGTAAGAGAACCAGGTAATAAAGATTATTGGACCAATTGTAGAAAAATGTGAACTGTTCTACAGTTGAGCATGGTTCAGTGAAGTTTCTTTGTGCCCCCTTTTTTACTTTTTCTTCATAATGGCCTATACCTTTACTTAATAACTTCATTGACCAATGCCCTTTGTCTAGTAAGCTTTTAATTTTTACATTATTTAAGAACCGGTACCAGTTTTTTCATAAGTCATTTCCATAACCTTCACACTTTATCATGTGAAATCAGATTTCCCGCCAGCAATTGTGATTGCATAAGGTTTCTTTTAGCTGAATTCCCAATTTTCCTCTAAATAGCTCAAAGCTAACATAATAACCTCACTGACAATCACATTGGCCCAATAATCTTTATTACCCGGTTCTCTTACTTCAACGAGGGATGTGAACTTTCGAAATACTAAATTTTCTTTCTCCTCAGTTCAATTTTTAATATTTTTCTACCTTCAACGTCATTACTTTATTTAATTTTATAATGTTAACCTTTTCACCTTGAACGAAAGTCTAGATTCAGTATCAAAGACTTATCATTTTTGAACTTCGTATTTTCTAAACTGAACCACCAGGATCAATTGCTGTATCCCTGAAGATGGACATTTAAATGTCCGAAACATGTTGGATAACGATCTTAATAATAAAATTATGTGGAGGCAGACTGAAGTCGTTTTATTTGATTATATCAACTCCACTGAAAGAATGGACTACTTTTTCAAATTTAAACTTAGTTTCGTTAAAAAGGGCTTTTCTCACTCTTTATATCATTTTATGAACTACGGCAATATGTGTTTTACACTAGGCGCTATGGGGCGCTGTCTTACAACTTCACAAACATTGCGCGTTTTTTCCATAATTGTAAATATAATAGTATATTCAATTTTACCTGATTACAAGGATGATTAAAAGTCTAAGAAGTCAGCGAAAACCGCAAGTTAATATCTATTTTCAGTCCGGAGATATCAACAACAATAATCATAATTACGGAACATTATGATTTTATTTTGAAGTTGCCATTGTAAAGGTTTTTTTAACAGTCAAATAGGTCTTGGAAAAACAAAATATGAAGGTACGTATGTTTTAAGCAAATATATCGTTACGACAATAATTCTCAGTGACGCCCTAAGGCAAGAATCACACTGAGCGACCATGATCGACCGTCCGCGACCGACCGTTAACGACCAAATTTCCAACACGTACATTCTTACCACAAAGATCACACTGAACCATCGTCCTCGACCGTCCGCGACCGTCCTACGACGACCGTGTTTGAAATTCCAACCTGCTGGAAATTTTGGTCGGTCGCGGACTATCCCATTTAATGCGCATGACAAAGTTTTAGTTATTTTTTATTTTACCCCAAGTGGAACTAGTGGAAGTGGCGTGCGCGTCCTAACTCTAACCTAACTAAACTTTGTGACGCTGGTTTTGTTTTTAGCTAATAATTATTGATAAGATATTTTAATTACTAGTAATACTAGTATATTGTGTGTAAAATGCACAGAACAATAAAGGTTAGTTTGTAAACATTTCTGTGAAATATACGTAACCTAAAATCTCAGGTATGACATTTTCATAACAGCGGTCGGTTGTGGTCGGTCGATCAGTGTGACTTAGAACTGTGAATTTGAACTATTTCACCTGTTGGTCGTAGCCGGTCGATCGCGGACGGTCGATCATGGTCGCTCAGTGTGATTCCTGACTAAATGTTCAAATTGTCGCCCATCGTTCTGTATACACGACTCCAATCTCTCCCTGGTTGATTATACTGCAGTTTCCACCTCTGCCATAGGGATACGGCGGCTCCTGTCCATTATCATTTCCATCATGTTTTCCCTTGTGGTGGGTCTGGTAACGAAAACAAGATCCTTTAATCTCCCCCATAGATAAAAATCTAGGCATGTTAAGTCAGGTGATCTAAAATAGAAATTACCACTTTCATTAACAGTATCACAATATATCCTATAATATTACCTGGCAGGCCATGGAAATATACTCCCTCTTCCTATCCACCTTGCAAGAAATGTGTCATCAAGAAATTGACGAACGTTTGCCGCAAAATGTGCAGGACATCCATCGTGTTGGAAAACCATAGTTCTGCAAATATCCAAGGGCACATCTTCGAGAAGAATTGGAAGTTCGGAATTTAAAAAATGTAAGTATCTTGGCTCAGTAAGCGACTCATTAAATACAAACGGTCCAATTATTCTGCCACCCGAAATGCCGCACCAGATATTGACACTCCATCTTCCTTGATGCTGCACCTTCCGCGTCCAATGGGGATTATCCCGCGACCAATAATGCATATTATGGCAGTTTACTCCTCCATTACTATAGAAAATAGCTTCATCAGTCCACAAACTTCTGGAGAGGAGATTTCTAGCTTCCAATATCATATTGAGCAACCAATTAATAGCAATGATCCAATCTTCTATCATAATCTTGCGGGGTCAAAGCCTGGTGGAGCACAATATGGTAGGGATGTAGCCTAAAGAAAAACAAAATACTTATTACATTGATTTGAAAACTATTAAGAGAAATATTGTCATTATTCTAAAATATTTAAGAGTTATAACATATAGATATAATTACTTAACTTTCTTCCAATAAAATCCTATGCACATTAGAGCGAGTAACGCCCAAGTCTCTAACAATTAATTTAATACTAATTTATGGATTAAATTCCACATATGCCAAAACATTTCCAATGTTTTCCTCGGTTCGACCTCGGCGGCGTCTGCGATATACAGGGCGACGAATACTTCCAGTAGTACGAAAACGGCTAGCTAAACGATTAAACATTCTACTGTCGTATCGGCGCCTTTGAGGGTATCGTACTGCGTAAACCCCTTCAGCAATTGTTGCATTTCCCAAACATTCAAAATACACCGCAATGATGTCAACCGCTTCTTCAAGTAACATAGGCATTTTGAAAATCAAATACGACACAACACTGTTGGCACGACAAAAATTTTGACGTAATAATGAAAAGTGACACGCGTGCACAGTTTCAATTCATATTTTGTTTTTCCAAGGCCTATTTGACTCTTAAAAAAACCTTTACAATGGCAACTTGAAAATAAAATCACAATGTTCCGTAATTATGATTATTGATGTTGATATCTCCGGATTGAAAATAGATATTAACTTGCGGTTTTCGCTGACTTCTTAGACTTTTAATCATCCTTGTAATCAGGTAAAATTAAATATACTATTATATTTGTAATTATGGAAGAAACGCGCAATGTTTGTGAAATTGTAAAACAGCGCCCTCTAGCGCCTAGTGTAAAACACAAATTCGTGATACATATTTACCGTTACTATTCAATTATGCGCAACTTTTCTCTAATTTAATCATCTCTGTATCTGTATCTGTATCTTCTATGGTTTAAGAGATCCCTGTAGAGTGCATTCGTATCTGGGACACCCTGTATACAAAAATGTTATTTTCGGGATACCTTAACTAGGCGACTTTTGAGGAAACTTCGTGATTCATATTTACCGTTACTGTGTTGCGCCCTCTAGCGCCAGTCTGAGAAACTTGAAAATAATTTCCAACAATTTCTCATGACCACTTTACCTAATATATTTTTTTTCCGCAAGTCATACGACTAACACTTTCTGAGATACGGCCGGCAGCCATTCTTAGTAGGACACCCGGTACAACAGCATAAATTCAAAATTTTGTGATAAATAGTAATACAGTAAACCCTCTGTTTGCGACCGCCTCTATAACTAACCTGCGTTAAACGAGCGGTTATGAATTCTCCATATTTAAAAATGGAAATCCCATTGTCCCATCCTCTTTACCAACCCATCTGTTAAACGACCGCGGTCACTCACCATCGGAATTTTTAGTAAACACTAACGCTAAAAACACCCTCCATTAGGGGCAGTAAAACCCGACCCGACGAAATATAGGTACATACACTAATTACTTTATTGCAGGCAGATCCATTATATTTGCTTTAAAGGCTGATAAATCGGTTGTTAACATTAGTTTTGTTTTGAGCAGTTTTTATATGTTTTGGGAGTAACGTGAATACTTGCAGATGGCGGAAAAAAGGAAATGTATTTCCTTAAGTGAAAAAATTGTAATAATCGACGAAAGTGAAAAAAGTGGTGGAAGTACCAGGGAATTGGCTGAAAAATTTAAAGTGGGTAAGACCCAAGTGACTATGTTGCTTCAAAATAAAGCAGAAGTTAGAAATTTGTTTCGGTGAACAAAAAAGTAAATTTTCCAAAACCGAAGGATTGGCAGTGGACCAAGTTGTTTTTACTGGTTTTGTAAGAGGCGAAATAAGCACTTACCAATATCCGGGCTCATAATTCAAGCAAAAGCCCTCCAATCTGTACAATGTCTAGGACTAGATAACTTCAAGGCATCAAATGGATGGTTAGAAAAATTCCGTCGTCGGCATGATATTACCTTCAAGAAAATAGGTGGCGAATCAGCCGATACCAATATCGGAGACAAGCTGCTTGGATGCAGATGAGACAGGTCTCTACTATCGTGCATTGCCAACAGAAACATATGCATGGAAAGATGACAAGTATGCTGAAAAAAGAACAGCAAAACAACGATTTACAATTCTGTTCTGTGCAAATATGGAAGGTGAGAAGCAAGAACCACTTATAATAGGCAAAAGCAAAGACCCTCGATGTTTTAAGGGCGCACATATCGATAAGTTACCTCTCCAATGGGTCTCGAACAAAAAAGCGTAGATGACAGCAGACATTACAACAACATGGCTTCACAGATTTGATACCAAGATGAAGAAGCAGAATAGAAGAGTGGTATTGTTTCTGGATAATGCAACGTCTCATCCCAAAATTACACTGGATAATGTCAAACTTATTTTTCTTTCAGGCCAAGCTTTGGAACAAGAATACTAAGAATTTTAAAATGCTCTACAGAAGTTACTTTATTAAAATGCTTTGAACATGTATAGGCAGTGGTTGTCCTCTTCAAGAAATCGAAAATAATATTACCATAACCAACGCCTTGATATGGGTTTCGGTGGCCTGGCACAACTTATTCCCAGTGATAATAAAAAATGCTTTATCAAAAGCCGGATTTATGTGTAATACAGATAATATTGACGACTGCGAAGAAGAAGATAATGTTCTGCTCGCACAACTGTTTCCTAACATTAAGGACACATTTGTGAATTTGAAACCATTTGCCTCTATTGATAACGATTCGCCAACAGAAAGTGCAGAATTAACTATCATCGAATGTATTGAAGGGATCCGAGAAACGGATGAAACTACTCCCAACTAAGACAGAGTAGAGAGAAGAGAACGAAATTTAACATGAAACTGGGAACAGGTAAGGTTTGGACCGTAGGTTTCATAGCGTATAGAGTTGGCATACTGTTATTCTCAGAAGTATCCAGAGGGTCTTAAACTTCTTTAAAATAATATCCGCACAAGAAGTAGTTGAAAACTTTTTCGCCTCTAGTCCTGATTATCCGCGACAGACAAAGGAAAGAAAAGGATATATGGTTGTCCGTTAAAGAAAATCCAGTAAGTGGTCTTTACTCAGCTTGCTGAAGTTTTCAAGAAAAAACAGTGGATGGACAAATTAACAACGACCAAACTACAACAGTAAAGTATGATTCTCGGATGAAAGTGCTTTCTGTACAAATGATACAGTCAACAATATAAAAATTTGGGCGGGAGAGCAGACAAGGCAAATAGTAAACGTTTGGGCTGAAATTCTTGGAGGCAGAATAACTGGACCATTTTACATAGAGAATCATCCGAATACTGAAAAATATTAAGAGCTGCTGCAGCACCATGTTATTGCTGCGTTAAGAAATGCCCATCAAAATGGTAGGATAATTTTTGGGCATTCATAGTGCAGCAGCTTCCATCGAGTTTTTTATTAGATACGTACTGATCCTATTAAAATAACTATATCAAGTTGTCCGACTTCAAGAAACATATAATATATTTTCAATATTAGTCAATAGATGATCAACCAAAATGGCTAATCTTCTATTGTTAACATATTATCAATGGTAAACCTCACGGACGATCAATATTCAATCAATATTTATCAAGCAACAATAAACAACAAGATCGCTCAAAAATATTTAACTTCCCAAAGTCTTACAATGATTAATTAAATCCATCAACATTAAGGCTTCGTAATTATTAATTTTATTAAACGAATGAGTTTTGTGAAACAGATTGGTTTTCTAAATTGGAGTTACATATTACATTCTTCTGGGATCATAGAGCATAAAGCAATACTATAATTAAGGAATATCGAGAGCGGGAAACAAATCCAAAGGAAAAAATAACTCTGTACATTCTGCTATAACTTTGGAGCCGAATATATTAAACTAATTTTATTGCTCTATAGTAGGTAAGTTGACATCAAACTTATCTTGTCAAGTAGACCCTCTCGATTGTCTCAGCGACATATGGCTTCGGTAGTATTTTTTGTCTTACTGTTACTGATATTGACGAGTTGCGTAGTGTCTCCAGTCGAATAAAGAACAGGCAATTGTAATTCCTTTACACAAAGGAGGTAATTTTGGTGATCCCTTCAACTATCGGCCCATATCCCTCCTTGCGGCCTTCTCCAGGGTAATTGAAAAGCTGGTAAAGTCGCGACTGCTTTATTTCCTTACATAGTCAATTAGTAACAGAATTTAAAAGATGATTGCTATAATATATATATAATTTTAACTTTTTTTATAATGACAAGTGGGGGTAAGTTGGTTCTTCGATAGGTCCTTTTTAAATCTGCTAATGATCGCCATGTACATACAATACCTCATTGATTCCCTAAAAAGAGGTGATTATTTTACTTCGTTTCTCAACCTTTTTAGTGTCGCGGCTCCCGGAAGGTCGCCCCTTCCCCTCAACTTACCTAGATTGTATGAGAAACGTTTTTGAAAGAAGTATAAAAATACATTTAAATAGGCACAGGAGATATTTGGAATATTGAATGAGTTATACCTATTTTGTGAATTTTGTGAACAGTAGTTCGTCTCATGTGAGCACCATCGTCCAATCTGTAATAGTGTAAGTGTAGATAAACCTTTTTAAAAAATTATTAACGTTGAGATAATCTGATATTTGCCAAAACACCTGTGATATTTTATGTTCCTTAAACGACTTACTTTAGTCTGTAGGTTTTTCAAAAAAAAAAGGAAGCGTACCGCCTTAGGTGACGTTCCCCTGTATTATTTTATGCATCTAATAGAGATGTTTGACACCAGCAGTAATATTTTATAAAGCCTATTTAAATTCTTCAGCATCATAAACTTAAAAGAAGTCACGATAACTATAAAATGTTTTTTAAAAACTTCAACGTTGTATAGTAACGAATAAATAATATTGGCCAATAGGTTTAAAGTGAGATATGAATATGGGTATTCCTATAGCTGTCTGCTAGATATTGCGTTATCTTTTGATGAAATAGGGTCCTTATGAACCATATAATTAATATTTATTTCATATTAAAACACACAAAAATTGGATGTATCTTACTACCAAAAGATAACAGTATTTTCGAGCAAGAAGCGGATTCAAAGTCTATTTTTAAGTCAATTTTATATTTTAAATTGCAGTACCTACATATTCTCATAACCATGATTACCATCTTATAGATAATTTCCTTAATACTAATAAACCCATTTTTAAGACACGCTTTATATACTTGTCAGAATTACTTCAATTTCAATGTCGCACCTATACCTACAATATTCCATTATAAAAGATTTTAAGTTTCTTGCTTTTTAATACCAATTTCAAATTATTCATGATTTGAAGTAGGAGCGCTGGCATTCAATGCGAAATGAAATAAAGAGTACAACGTTCGATAAAGAACGAAACCCTCAAGAACCTTCAACATTTCTTCCTTCTGACGTTTTATAATAACCCCTTTTTGGTTGTCTTTTTGACTTTTAAAAACCTCCTTTTAGGTACAGCGTGTTTAAAAGTTTTTAAAGCACGCTGTGCTGTGCCTAAAAGTAATTATTTACAATTAAAAACTAAACACATACTATAATTTTACCTATTTATTATAAATATTAAAAGTACAGTTACTTATATTATTAAAACTAATGCTTGGGTAACCTAATACAGTACGTTGAGATATTTCTCTTTGTAAAATAGATGAGGAATTTGAACTAGAAATAGAAATTGAATCTGCAACAACAATATCAACTAAACCCAAGCCACTAGTAGAACATTCTGATTCATTAGATTTAACACGTTTGTTGTTAGCGTCCAAAGATTTTTCACCAAGAATTTTTTCGGAAATTTTTGTTTTGTTTTCTAAAGAATCCTCTATATGTCACGGCATTTAACCGCCAACCTTCATGTCGCTTTAGCATCAATATATCCGCTCCAGAGTCCGCTAAAAAAGTTGCTGAAGATCTTCGAAAGCAGTGGCCTGTATATTCATTTGCCTTTGGAAGCTCCAAGAACTCAGCAATATTCTTTAGTGTTGCTCCAATGGTATTAATGCCCACTGGAAGTTTGAAACATTTGAAGTTTCTGTACGTGATAAGAATCTTTCATGGGTTATGTGTGCTGGACGTAATTGGGCGTACTTTCGGACAATATTCAAGAAGTTGATGCCGTCAATAGAGCCTTCGCTAATTACAAAGTTTCTTGCAACATTTATTTTAGTGTTTGGAATGGTTATTTTAATTAAATACTCCGAAATTTCGATATTATTCATCTTTAAATATGTGAGTTCTTCTCTGCGACATGCTCCAGAGATTCCCACAATAAGAATGACTTTGTTCAATAGTTCTTATCGTCTGCTTCCTTGACAAATCTTTCTATTTGTTCCTTGGAAAAAACGTTAGACTTTTTGGGCCTATACCCCGTAGATTTCCTTTTCAAAAATGCGATTAGGTTTGTAAATGTCTTTATATCAACATTTTTATTTAAATAAACCATCGTTCGAAACATTGAGTAAGTTTTCCACAAAGTTGATGGTTTATAGGCATCGGATAATCGTGAAAAATATGCCAAAACGACTTTTTCTGATAAGTTTTTACCTTTTTTTCTTCACACCAGTTTTAAATTTTTCATATATGCCCTCATACAAATTTATATGCTGTAGACAAGAACAGCAAATAGTTAAAGGTTTTGCCAATTGGGTGATCCTTTATCAGCTTTAAAATCAGTTGATGTTTGAGGTATGCGATATTGGGAATCGGACAGCGGCGTGACTGCATGGTTGAAACGATTTACTGTAATTTACATATTTTATTTTCTGCTATAACTTGTGGATTTAGACAAGTAAGTTTTTACTTGGTACCTATATTTTATTATATCAGTAAGACCTTTTAGCGACAATTTGAAACAGAAGGGCAAGGTAAATTATCGCAGGAATATAATGAGTCGATACCAGAGTTGGCCATCGAAAGCGAAATAAGTCCTGAATAAGAAACAAAGGTTTAGATGTTCAATATCAACGCCTTATTTTAAATATGTACGCGTATTTAAAAAAAGAAAATCCGGGAAAAACTTAAAATGCGCCTTGTACAATAATGTACTTATAACGAATTAACACAACTAGAGTTTTATAAGAATTTATAATGTTATTAATTTGGGAACTGTAACCGGTCATTCCATAAAGCGCAAACCAATAAATCAAAAATTCAAAACGGCTGACAATACTACAAGGGATTTGATTCTGCGAACTATTTTTAACTTTTACGAGGATAATATAGTGCCAACTTTAGAACTGTTTCGTGATAAATTGCGAGGTTACCCTGATTATAGGTACCAATCTTTAGAAACATTGCGTGGTGTTTTGTTAAAATGTGGCTTTAAACATAAAAAATTAGATAATCTAATGGTTATAATGGAATCCCCGTGTATTATTGAACTACGACAGGACTATTTGCGCAAAATAAAGGAGTACCATGAATCCGATAAAAGTATAATTTATTTAGACGAAACTTGGTTTGATACTCATGATGTTGTTAAGTATGGTTGGGTAGACAGTACAAATTATGCTTTTTGGTACACCGTGTTCGAGAGGAAAGCGCGTTATCATGCCGGAGTAAAGATGGCTTTGTACCTAATTTGTTGCTCTTGTCAGCAAAGAACGTCACTCAATAATCAATCTTCAACATTAAGCGCAGTTGTTTTTGATAATATTCGGCAGGTGATAACGAAATGAGTAGCGATGTATCGAAAAATCGCATAGCTCATGTTATAAAAACAGAAAGTTGATATTCTGTTTCACCACCTATAGGGTCAGTAGTAATCCAACCTGGAAACGATTCTACTTCTGAAAGTTCTGACGATTCCAGTCATTAAATTGTTTATGAATTTTAAATTAAATATGTTCGTTCAACACGTATCTTAAAAACTTGTTATATTACAGAACGTTTGGTCTGTGATTCTGCTGATGCGATCAATTTGTCGTTAAAATATATAGTGAATTTTAACTACTAACTGTATATTCCAACTAACATAGTACCTCCCCTATTAATTCTTGACAAGCAAGACTCATACCTACTCGCGGTCGTGGCTGGACAAGGACAATTTTTTAAAATTATTTTCGGCAAAATGACCATTTTCTTTGCCAAAAGACCATTTTAAAAATACTGAATACATGTGTTCTTTGCAGGCAAAATCACGGGTACAAACCTCTTATCGATATTAACTATATTTTTGAATTGTTTTTGGCAAAATTAACATTTTTCTTTACAGAAAAACCATTTTAAAAATAATCTTGGCAGGCGAAGTCTTGGATACAAACCTTGTATCGATATAAACTACAAATGTACAAGCTGTAATATATACTATTTAATCATATTCAAAATTTACAACAATCCGTATAATTATAATTTTAATAAAAATATTTGGTAGAAGCGACGCCTATGGTCAGGAGTTCAATGCTTTTTTATGTCTTTTATGTGTCAAATTAAGCTTAGTATAACTATACAAGTTTATTGCCTAAACGTCTTTAATTTTCTTATCAAAAACTACAGAATGGTACTGGCTTGATTTTTTATCGATTATTAGTAGGTCTATCTTCATTAATAACAATAGTACAGTACAGAGATTTACGACTTGACTTGATTTTCAAGCTACTTGACTTGACTTGACTTGAAATCAAGACAAGCTCAAGTCAAGTATTTGTTTTTAAAATTCAAGTCAAGTCAAGTAGTTACACATCAAGCAACTTGAAAATAAAGTTGTCAAGCTACCTACTTGATTTTTCTTGAAAAAAAAGTACTTTTTTATATTAATCTGATTAACTGCCAAAATACAATAACACTAAAAATCTATGTATATATGGATGTAATCTTTTATTTAAAAAACATATAAAAAACGCTTAAATAATAAAAAAAATAACAAAACGAAATATTCTGAATTCTGATAATAAAACAATGAAAAAAAAAAAACTGAAAAAATGAAAACAGTTAATATCTAAAATAAATTTTTAATATCTTCATTTGCCATCCATGATTTGAGACACATAAGGCTTCTTACGGAGTTACGGCCTAATCGGTTTCTTGTTTTGGTAAAAGTTAAGGCAGCTCTAGAAAACTGCCTTTCAACTGGCGCTGAAGAAGCTGGCGTTGCCAAAAAGTCCTTGGCCATTGTGGCAAGGTTTGGAAAAATGTGTCTCTTCCACCATTCTAAAATATCTTTAGTACTGTCAGCTCGTGGGTCAGAAATATATTTGTCGATTTCGTAACTCCAGGCCAGATCGTCGTCTGCATTATGGATAGATTTTGTACTAAACAAACTTAGTAAATCGATATCAAATTTTTCGGATCCACTATTTTCACTAGGTTTTAAAGATGATGCTACTGGAACTGATGGTTCAGACAATGGCAGAAAGTCAGCTCTAAAATACTGTGCTCTAAAAATATCTTCAAAATATTTAGCGGCTTCTACCTGCAACTCTTTTCCCCAATTTGTATTGACGAATGTTTCCACTTTATGTCGGGGGTCTAGAATTAGGACAACACAGTACATTCAGTTAGTTCTCTCGTAATGTTTAATGATTTTGTCCCTTGCCGCTTGAATATTATTTATAATCTTCTCATCGGTTTCATCTCGATCAGGTTTATTGTCAAGTTTCATAGCCCACGATTCTAGTCTATCTAGCAGCATATTAATGCCGATTATTACTATGAGAAGAGTAGCATATGATTCACCTTCTAAAATTACGGAAATACTCTTAAAAACAGTAAGGTACTGGCAAATTCGTTCAATTAATGACCATCCTGTGTCGGTTGGCTTTAAAGTTTTTAAATTTTCTACATTATCACAAAGGATGTTAAGTGCTTTTCTCATATTTAGACTCCATCTCAACATGTCGAACGTGGAGTTCCACCTAGTTATGACATCAAGTTTTGGCATAGTAATTTTTAGGTTTAAAGTGGTACAAAATTTGTCAAAATCCTTACGTAAATGTTCAGTTTTTTAATTTTTTAGCAAGGGAATGGATTTTTCTTACAGAAGAGGACGAAACTTGGCAGTCAAAATCATCGTCTGATATATCTGTCAAAATGCTGGCCGCCTCTTCAACCTCAGAATCAAGGATTTTCATAAAATCTCTGGCTCCCAAGTTTAAGATGTGTGCAAAACATACAAAGTGGATATTTTTTGTATCGATGTCACAAATAGAAGTTTTTAGTTTTCTGATGAAGGTAAAATTACTATTTGTATTATCGGTAGTAATACCTTGTACGCATTTTGTAACATCGTAGAGGTGTAGTACTTCGAAAAATAGTTTTGCAATTGCATTACTAGTATGTTGCCCATATGCTGGCACAAGATCTAAAAGGATAAATGAAGTTTCCAATTTTTATCGATATAATGGGCGGTAATACTAAAGTACCCTTTCATATTAAAAGAAGGCCAATCATCGATTGTGAACGAGATTTTTGAATTGCATGTCTTCAAAAATGTCTTAATTGCTTACTGCGCCGCTTCAAATGTTTTTGATGTCAAAGGTTTCATTTGATTCCGACCAGGTAGAGTTGCCTTTGGATTTAGGTATTTGTACATTTTTCCACTTATAACATCCTCAAAAAAGTTGAAAGGGAGACACTTCTGTGCTATATTTTCCACAAATAGTTTTTGAAATTTATCTTGTTGGAAATTTTCTGAACACCTGGTGGTTGCGGTTGGTCAGTCTCAAGCCAATTTAAAATTGTGCTGCGCCTATTCGAACCTGCAGAGGAATTTGCCATGGAATTAGGTGGGCTGAATCTACCAAATTTTTTTTTGTAGACTCTAGTGTGTTTAGCTTGCAAATGCCGCCTTAGTGAAGATGTTCCGCAGTTTTTAATTTTTAAAACTGTATTTTTCGCCGTACATAGGGTACATTTGCCTTGTTTGTCAGTATTTCTATTACTCTTTGGATCTTGCTCGACTATGGAATAATCGGTAATTTTTTTCGATTTATTAGATACACTTTTATTAGCTTTAACTCGTTTTGGTTTTGATCATATTCTGACACTTTTTCATCTACGATATATTCTGAGCCGCTGCTTTGAAAAGGTTCTGATTCCATTTCGGGCAAATCACTTAAATCAGACATAATAATTATAGTCGGATTCACGGCTCGTCTCGTCGTTCGACATTTGACAACAGACAAATGACAGTAACTAGCTGGACCAGTAACTTTGAAATATCCCCAGCCCATCATAGAGCCGTAATTAGCCCAAAGCCCACTGACACTGACATCAGTGACATCGCCACGTGCTTTTTTTCTCGTTAAATGTTTTGCTGTGTTTTTAATTGTTCTCGTGTGTTTTGTATTTAAATAAGTTGATTAAAGACTTTTTTCTAATTTTGACATATAAAGTGACACTTTTTAAAACTGATTGACATTATGAAATGTCTTACTTTTTGTAACTAGTTGCATAAAGTAAAATTTTATGCAATTGGTGACGAAAAATGTATTTCAAAATTAGTGACAAAAAGAATTATTCTATTTATTAAACTGTTATAATACAAGTTAAAAACATAAATTATAAATTAATTAAGTAATTATTATAAATATTGATAACACAATTATTGCAATTATTCAAATTAATTCCCGACGACATATTTTTTTCATTGCTCGAACTTGTCAAACTGACAACTAACATGAAGTAACAGCAACAATAGCTATTTATGCCATCAGTTATATGTCAAAATTAGAAAAACTAAATTTATGTTTTCCAAATTTTTATCAATTATATTAAATTTTATTTTTTTATTACTTTCTTCAAAATTAGAAAAAATCTTGTATGCAATACGTTACGAAATGAAATTTTGTGTAACTTGTGAGTTTTTGCGAAACTCACTTCGTTCGTTCCGCAAAAATCTCACGCGTTACACAAAATTAGGCATTTCGTAACTGATGGCATAAATAGCTATTTTACGTACTTTTTGACGTACCTACCACCTACGTGTTTTGGTGTTTATTTGTTACGGAACGGTAAGTTAAATACAATAACCGCAAACTACTTTTATACGGTATCTATCTTTTTTAGGCGTAAAATGATAATGGATCATAATTATTGTCTTCCAAATACCTCAATGGATAATATTCCTAAAGAAAACAGGGTAACGTTTATGCCCTGCAACTTTTTGACTCTTCCAAGGGCGTTATCTTTTACCCCATTATTTATTAATAAATAAAAATAAAAAAAAAAATCATTATCTTGATAGGATTAGGGAGGAGAGTTTTCCATAAACAATTAATGATTAATGAATATATTTTGTTGCATGCTACTCCACCATATATGTATGATATATAACTATATAAACCCAATATGCTTACCCTATGGCCATGGCAAAGTCAAAAAGTTTTAAATACCTAGTCGTAAAATGATGTATAATTATTAGAATAATTTTTAGAAAAAGGCGTTTTCTGTTTTACATGGCAATGAGTTGGCCCAAAAATTTGTGCAAAATGTTTATAATTATTTTAAGGACGTACATCCTCAAATAAGCCCCATTCAAGTAAGTATTTTTTCCAATTTTTTTTTCCACATTTTATTTCTTAGTCCATTTATTTGCAAAAATGATATATTTGCGCATACCATTAAGTACTAAGCATAAATTGGTGTATCTATTTTTACCAGTGTGTCGTGCGTCTGGATGAAACACGTGTATTTTTCCGTAATTTTAATATTTAATATAACGCCATATTATTCGTAGGAAAACCAGTTACAATAAAGAAACTGCAAAACCAACTCCATCGCAAGGAAATGTATCTTGGAAGCATAAGCAGTCTCCTAAGGTTGGTAAAAAGCTTAGGCATTTTCTATAAGAAGGAAGACAATCGCCGTGCGCTTATGGAAAAGCCATGTATTGCGGATAAAAAATAAAGATTTCTGTCTACGTACATGGAAAATGCTGAGCTTGGTCCCGATAGAAAACCATGTGTTTTTCTGGACGAGAATTGGATTTTTTCTAATGGAACATTTAGAAAATCTTGGCAGGATGATAACATTAAATCTGTCAGGAAAGAATCTGGAGAAGGGTACAGGTCAATATACGAATTAATAAATATAAGTTACCCTAAGTAAAGGTACAAAAAACCATAGTCTTTAATCTACAAGACCAATATGAAGGCCCCCCTTCTGGAAATAAATTCTCTTAGTGAACATTGTCATTTGATTTATATTTTTAGATACATTGTTTTGCATGCAGGAGGCGAATGTGGATTTATCGAAAATGCCAGGCTTATTTTTAAATCCAAATGCAAAACTGGTGACTACCATGGAGAGATGAACTCTGACAATTTTGAAAAATGGCTGTGCAAAACCCTGCCAAACTTGGAAGAGCCCTCCATGATAATTTTAGATAGTGCTAGTTATCATAGCAGGCAAACGGCGAAGTGGCCCACAAAAAAATGGTTAAAGGCGGATTTACAAAGACGGTTAGAAGAGAAAAATATTTTATTTTCACCGTACGATACCGTCCAGGTTTTATGGCAACTCATCAATACAGTACACTAATAATGTATAGTAACATTGCATAACATTTTTGCATTGGGCTTAAACTCACTGAAGTTCTTTTCTCGCCTTTTTCAAAAAATGCCGACAAAAAGTATAAATCGATTTTATGTTCCAAGAAAAACAATATAGAATGAACTAATATTATTTTCTTATATAAATGAATAGTAATATACTGCACTAAAAATATATATCAGCTCTTAAAATATAACAATTTCTATGCCATTGCAGCCTATATTAATTTAATTTATAAAATTACAAAATAGCCTTGGTAGTACTAGTATCTTTTACTTGTAGATTGTAGATTTTTTATAATTAGAAATAAAAAAGTACTACATACACCTTTTTTTTTCCCCTTTGCTCCTACGCTGATTTCACCAAACTATATATTCCAATCCTCCAAAAAAAATTGCACATTTAATGTGGTTTACGTGCTTAACAAATTTAGCTTAGTCCAATCCTGATAAATCTGAAATTTAGTACAAGTAACCTACCAACCTACAAAAACAAAATAGACTAGAAGTCGACAGGGTGCCATTAGTGACACGTGACTCGTCCACCATCTTGCGAGACGGTTCAAGAATCTGACTATATCTAGCGGCCACCGACCATTTATCCTTGAACCACGCTGCTCTACTAACAGGACTAACAGCGCGTCGTCATCGAGCAATCAGGGTGCCTGCTTGCTGTAATCTCGGTAAATCCCCTATTTTAACGCTTCGTGCATTTCACGTCATCGCTATCAAGGAATATCAAGTAGTTTGATTTTACTTGATATCAAGTCAAGTAGTTCAGACCCTAAATCAAGTCAAGTCAAATATCAAATTTTCAATAGCTTGAGTTTTCAAGTCAAGTCAAGTATTTAAGGAAGAATTCAAGCTACTTGGCTTGATGAATCCCTAGTACAGTAGTTTAAAGAAGAGAAAGCATGCGTCGGTGGCAGTGTCGCGTGATTACCCTCGTGTTCCTGCCTACCCCGCTACCTAGCTGATGCAAGATGCAATTGGACAAGAGATGAAAACCTGAACTATTCCAAAAAGTATTCGATCAAAGAACAGATGTCAAAAGTATATCCTGACGTAAAACCCCAATCAAGATCCCGTGTGGTTTATGTCGTTTATTTGCTTTATATTTAGCAAAACGTTTTTATGCGTCTAATAATGGAAAATAAAATATCTGAAAGGATGAGAGAAGAAGAATAGAATAGAAAAAAGCTTTATTGTTTAAAGAATACAGTTGTTCTTGTTAACAAAGCATGGTAAAACTATAAATACAACATATAGATACATAAATACATAACTTTACCCAAATCTAAAGTCAAAATATAATAAAACCCATACAAAACCATATCAGAGATAAAATTTGACCTTATAATAAAATAGGTATTTACGCTATAAAATGTCTATTCAACTTTTCAGAGAATCAATAATTGTATAAGAATATTGCATAATTAAAGTGGAAATACAGAACAGGGTATAAACTGAAATCTAAAAATTCAAGTTAAAAGAATAACACTCAATACTAACATATCACAGATCAACACAATCAATCAAGTAACAAAAGCAAAATAATAAAAGACACTTGCACTTCATATATATGCATGTATACACATAGACACACACTCACACACCATCATACTCCCCTATCATACATCAACACCATAACGTCAGTTAAGAGAATCCTTAAAGTATTCGTCAAGTGTATAAGAATGCTTTAGTTAACAGTAGCTTTTTCACTTCCCTTCTAAACTTTCCCCAATTAAGCAACTGACGTAATCTCAGCGGAAGGTGGTTAAACATTTTTTTGCTATTAAACAAGAGAGAATTCTTGGTTTGATTTGATTTTGGTATAGGTAAATAAATCAAGTACGAGCTTCTAGTATTGTAGGATGGCGCCGCCGCGACTGAGAGTTCAGGCCCATACTTTTTATGCATAAGGCAGACAGTCTCCAAAATAAATATGCATGCAAGGGGCAGAATTTTCTGGGACAAAAAAATTGGCCTACACGAGGTACGGTGATTTACTCCAAACATATACCGAACAGCTCTTTTCTGCGATACAAACAACATGTTGAAGAGGTACTGCGAGCAAGCACCCCAAAAGCAAATGCCATAGCACAGATGAGATTCGATAAGTGAAAAATACACACTTCTAGTCGTAGCGACATCCAGTTCGTTAGCTATTATTTTAATTGCATAACAGTTTGCAGAAATTTTTCCATTTAAACATGATATGTGATTTTCAAATTTTAATTTATTATCAATAACCAAGCCTAAAAATTTATTCTCTGTTTGGCTTCGTAATATCTGACTATCCAAAAGAGTGTCAGAAAAGTTACATTTAAATAACACAATTTTAGTTTTGGAGATGTTTAGTGACAAACAATTAGCCTCGCACCATTGCTTAATTTTCCTTAAGTCATAGTTCACATTGTTCTGCAAAATACCTGAATCTTTATTTCGCCAGAGGATTGTAGTATCATCGGCGAAAAGAGTAAATTTACCATTTATTTTAACAGCTGCCAGGTCGTTAACATATATTAAGAACAATAAAGGGCCAAGCACAGAGCCCTGCGGGACACCAGACTGAATTCCCAGACATTCAGAAGACGATCCCCCAAACACCACCCTCTGAGTACGCCCCCCGAGATATGACTGAAACCAGTGCAAAGCCACACCCCTAAACCCATAAACTTCGAGCTTCCTCAGCAGTATCCCGTGATCCACGCAGTCAAAAGCCTTTGATAAATCACAGAACACTGCCGCAGCAGACTCTCCGTCGTTAAGCCCGATATACAAATCCTCCAAGAATGAAAAAAGAGCGTCAGTCGTGTTCTTCGATCGTTGAAAACCAAACTGCTTCGAACACAGCAACTGGTGCTTGTTAAAAAATGCCAACACTCGTTCGCTCATTAGTTTCTCAATCACCTTTGCCAAGGTTGGCAACAAGGAGATGGGTCTAAAATTTGCAGCAGTGTCACAATCCCCCCCTTTATGCAATGGAAGCACAGTTGCTATTTTCAGACTAGAAGGAAAATTACCAGTCTGAAATGAATGATTTATAGCATCTACCAAAATTTGCAGAGTATTGTCTGGTAAATGCAAAAGTACTTTTAAAGAAATACTGTCCCACCCTGAAGCACTCTTATTTTTTAAACCATTGAACACATCTCTGAGTTCATCCATATCTGTAGGATCAATAAAGAAAGATTCGGGCATAGATACATGACTTAAATATGACAACGGATCACTCTGTGAATTAATATTATTAGTTTTCAAATTGTTAGCAAGATTACAGTAAAAATCATTTAGTTCCCTTGAGGTCAATTTAGAATTCATGGTAATAGCACTGGTTTTTCCCCTCAGATCATTTACAATTTGCCATGACTCCCTCGGCTTATTATGGGATCCAGCAATTCTTTCCCTAAAGTAAGACTGCCTTGCTGCTTTAATAGTTTTTCTATAAATAGCCCGACACCTATTAAAAAATGAAACAAAACAAATATTATTAAGAAAGTACTTTCTAATGTAATGCAGTGAGCGCATATTCTTCAAAGAAAATGTTAGATTTAATAGAATCCACATGGGTTTATCCGTTTAATATGAACAACTTTTCGGATGATCTAATTTATATTGACACTGACAAAAGAGCTTCAGACGATGTTAACCAATCACCATCAAATTTTAAGAAAAGGGCTCCAGTAACAAAAAGTTTGAACAGGAGCAAAGACTTTTACTTTTGATAATATTGGTTACATGAAAAATGAAAAATAAATGTCATCAATCCTGAAATTATGTTTAGAAGAATTATCGATGCATCGCAGTATAAAGAACTTAATTTTGCTGATGTTCTTAGTTACGAGTTCCTCCTATTCTAGTATCAATTTTACATAAAGACCGCACAATGTAAAAAACTGCCAAATCTAATTTGACGAACAAATTGGAAACATTTTCGAATGCACTGTTTGAACAAACTACAGAAATTAGATCATATTTTATTTTATTGATGGTATGGTGCTATTGCAAGAGTTAAATAAAAAAGCATTTAAAAGTTCTGAAGATCTAGGAGATGTGGCGTTTAAAAAAGTTTTGTTTATTTTAACAGAAAATACATATTGCCACAAAATATTACTTAAATTCGATTGATATGATATTGGGAATATAGGACAGAACAAAATTGGAACATATTCTATAATTAGTTCTCGAAATGTACCCAACTATAGAAATTTTCTTAAATCGGTGGAAAGCAAGATGTCTTTGATTATATTTATAACACAACATGTAATTAACTTAGGGGTATAAAAAAAATGTACTTACACAAATAAGTTGAAAAAAAAATTATTATCATATCCAAAATAGCCTAAATCAAGTTCTGAGGACGTATATAGGCTTTAATAAATTTTGCGACCTACTACCGCTTTAAAAAAAAATTCTATTTTCCGAAATACCTTTTATTTATTTTATTTATTTATTTATTTATTTTAAATAATTACAATATACTAAACATGTTGAAAATTGAAAATTGCACACAAAATATAATTATAACACCTACGTTTATAAATTATAATAATAACTATTTATCAATGACTTTATTTACATCAATCTTTTATATTTATTTTACAATGACAATCCTTCACCAGTCCAGGTAAGATCTCAGGATCTGTCACATCTCCCCCTCATAATTATGTCAATCCTTCTCCCCTTTTGGGACCGCTTGTCGAAGACATTTTCTATTTCTGGCACAAATTCTTCCACTCGGCATTTTAACAGTATAGTTTCTGTTTTTCCCAATTTCTATTACTTCGTCATATGTAGGGGAGAGTGTTGTACCAAGACCATATTGTACCTTGGACCACTTCTAATATCTGACAAGTGCCGCTTCGTAGCGATTTATCGCCGGACTATGTGATTCGTACTGACCTTGTCATTGTTCAGTACACGTTAAGACGCGATCGGATTAACATACGACGAGTAATAAAAGAATTTGTGTTTTCGGCATAAAAAGTAAATAATTTCGATTGCCTTTGAGTGTAAATAGATTATTAACAACTGCCAGGGTATATTTTACATATCACCAGTGGATTCGTCACTGTTTGGTAAGTGCATTAGACATATAAACTTTTAATTAAATAGTTTGTTATAGTTAAGGTAGCCATTTTGGTTTAAAAATAGCAGGTCATGTACCTTGGGCCACAACTGCATCGTGTACCTTGAGCCGGCCCAAGGTACACGAGGAATTTTTTTTTACTATTTTTTGTTTATTTCAGAAGTGTTAAAATGCCGCGCAGCAAATCCGGACAAAAAAGAGAAGCAGTTGATCCAATTTCATTAAAACAAGCACTTGATGCAGTTTCTTCTAACGATCCAGACAAGAAAATGTCATACAGAGACGCTGCAAAAGTATTTAAGATTAGTCGTTCAACTTTGACTCGACATGTAGATAAATTTAAGGAATGTGGTGAAAAAGATTTTAAATATTCCGTTAATTATGCTAACAAGAAGGTATTTACAGAGCTTGAAGAATGCAGCTTAGTCAACTATATTGAAACCATAGCAAAAATGCAATACGGATTAACGAAAAAAGGTGTTAGGCAACTTGCTTATAAATTCGCTCAAGCAAATTCCAAAACATATCCTGCAACTTAGGATGAGGAACAAATAGCAGGAGAAGAATGGATGCGTGGTTTTCTTAACAGACATTCAAATACGCTTTCAATTAGGAAACCAGAAGCGACAAGTTTAAGTCGGGCAACGAGTTTTAATCGTTACAACATTGATTGTTTTTTTAAAAATATGAAAGATGTTCATGATAGATTTGGCATTATACCTCCTGAGAAAATTTGGAACTTGGATGAAACTGGTCTCAGCACGGTGCAGGGCCAATCAAAAATAGTTGCACCAAAAGGTGTAAAGCAAATTGGTAGTGCAACATCAGCAGAAAGAGGTAATCTTGTTACTATGATTGCAGCAGTAAATGCAGTTGGAAATTCGTTGCCACCAATGTTCATATTCCCACGCGTTCACTTTAAGGACAGGATGTTGTTTGGTGGTCCTCCAGGTTGTATCGGAGCTGCGAATGTAACAGGGTGGTCAAACGAAGTAACTTTTTTGAAGTTCTTAGACCATTTTCTTGATTCGGTTAAGTGTTCTAAGGAAGACAGAATACTTTTACTACTAGACAATCACGAAACGCACCTCTCTCTTGAAGCTCTTGAAAAAGCCTCGGCTGCTGGTATCGTCATAGTAACATTTCCTCCGCATACCTCCCATAAGCTCCAGCCTCTCGACCTTTCTGTTTATTCTCCTCTTAAGACCTATTACAATCAGGCTGTAGAGTCGTGGCTGTACAACCACAAAGGGAATACTTTTGACATTTATGGTGTTGCAGAAGCATTAGGTGTAGCTTATCCAAGGGCATTTACTCCAAAAAATATTCTTTCCGGCTTCCGAGCAGCAGGGATTTCTCCATTAGACCCAGAAATCTTCACAGATGATGATTTTTTGAGCGCGTACGTAACTGACCGTGATGTTGAGCAACAACCTTCCAATGATCCTAAAGTAAGATTGGACACATCAACAAAGGACGCAAGTCATAATTCTTCGGATTTATTGAATTTAAACGAATCAATTCCAGGTCCATCTACTAGTTATCAGAGCAATTTAAACGAATCAATTTCAGGTCCATCTACTAGTTTCCAGAGCAATTTAAACAAAACAATTTCAAACACTGATCTTCAGAGTGAATTAATTCCTGACACTTCTTTCGAAGTTCAGTCTAATGCCTTAGAGTCGGATACCAGTAAGCCCAAAGAAACATTAATCAAACCTGAACAGATACAGCCATATCCAAAGGCAGAGCCAAGGAAAAAGGCAGCCAAAGGAAGGAAACCAGGAAAGACGATGATAGCAACTGATACGCCAGAAAAAGAAGCTATAAGAATACAAAAAGAAGCGAGCAGTTATAAGAAAAAACAGCAAGCTGTAAAGAAAAATTTTACTAAAACAATGTCGGACATTAAAAACAAATCTTCCAATGTAGTACAAAAACCAATAAAAAAGTTATTAAAGGGTAAGAAAAAGATGAAGAAGGAATCATCATCTGAAAGTGAAGTTGAAGTTCCTGATCTTATTTCGACTGATGATGAAGATAGAGCTGAGGAAGAATGCATATATTGCAGAAACTCCAAAGAATCGGATCGAAGTGGAGAGAAATGGTGCAAATGCATAGGTTGTGGCCGTTGGACACATTACTTGTGTGCTGGTGTAGATGGCAAGGATTGGAAGACGTACCTTTGCGACTTTTGTACGTCTCCATAATTACCAACTACTATTTTTGTATTTTTATATTTTTTCTTGTTCGTTTTTTAATAAATAAATGTTTTTTATTTATATGGTTCAAGGTACATGATGGTTGTCCCGTGGTACATGAGGTATTGTACCTTGGACCACCTAGGCAAAATATTTTGTTTTTCTTGTCAATTGTTGAAAACCTAAATTAATGGAATATATTTCTATGCCAAACGTGTTAGGAATATGTTGGACTATTGGTTAAGCCCAAAATAAGTGGAATCAGGGAATTCAGAGCAAAATTATAACGATAAATTTAAAATGTGGCTCTAGGTACAACACTCTCCCCTATGTGCTAATTAAGACTTGATACTAGGGCTTATTTTAAACAATAAGCAAATAAACGTAAAGTAAAAAAAAACAATAAGTAAACAAAAGTAAAGTATTTTAGATATATAGTTAATATTGCAGTTGTCTAAAGTAGTTCCAGACATTTAGAAAAATTGTTAAAAATATAAGGTTTACACTTTTTAGAGAATCGTTTATATTTTTCTATATTCTTAATGGTCGTTGGTAACAAATTAAAAACTTTTGGGGCCACGCGATTAACAAATCTCTGATTACCATCTCTTCTATAAAAAGGTACAGTCAGGTGTCGGTTAGTAACTTGTCTAGTATTGTGTTGATGAGATAATGGTTTTTGAATATTAATGTTGTTATAAACAAAAAGGCAGCAGTTGTAAAAGTATAACATTCTAACATTCAAAATATTGGTATTGTACAATTTATCAGAGGAGTATAATCTGTCCTTTTTATATATAACTTTTAGAATATAGTTTTGTTTAACATTTAGAGGTTCCAACGCAGTCGAGTACAGTCCACCCCACACTACAATGCCATATTGCAGAATGGATTCCACCAGAGCTTTATAAATAGTTAACAATAGCCCCTGTGTCATGAATTTTCTGAGTTCATAAAATTTATATACAATTCGTCTCATTTTATTACAGAGGGCATTGATTTGTTAAGATCATTTAAGGTTCTTATCTATTACAACTCCAAGATATTTAGTGCTATTAGTTTCCAAGATTTTGAGGCTTGTGTTTGATATTAGTAAAGTGCTAAAATTGGGTCTGTTGATATTTGTCAAAGAAAAAGCGATGTAACTTGTTTTGGTTATATTTAGTGAAAATTTATTGTGGTGTAACCAATTTTTAATCTTATAAACACCATTTTCAGCTTTCTCCTTAACACCATTCCATGAGGAATCACGGAATATTAGAACCGTATCATCCGCGTATGAAATTATTTATCCATCAATGCCAGTCTGTAATAGAGAGTTAATATAAGTTAAAAACAGTAGCGGGCCCAGAACTGTACCCTGAGGGATTTCCAGATTAACTTTCCGGCAGTCACTCAGCTGATCTTTAATTTTTACCTGCTGCTCTCTGTCAGTCAGGTAACTACGAAATAGAGTCCGCCCAAGGTCAAATGGGTACAGCCACGTGCATGGCAATGCGCGACGGTGTGACGTCAAAATCAGTAGCGAAGATATGAAAATTTTTAAGACAATTATTGACTAGTTTATTGTCGTTTTTTTTTGATAAAAAATATGCGGGTATGGTATAGGTATAATAAAAATATTTGGGTAACTTACGACTTAAATACACTGAAAATCAAAAATGCAACATTTATGTTTATAAAGGTTTAAAAAAAAAAACATATCTCTTAAAACATAGATACATAGATCGATGTTATCGAAGGAATTAAAAAGAACTAGAAAATATGTTATAAGGGCATAGGGGTGCCAAGACCCCCCTTTTTATATTAATGATGAGATTTTTCTACAGTGTACATTAAAAAAATTAAACAAAAATTGAAAACAAACATTTTTTATATATACTTAATATATAATTAAATATACATATTATAACAATGATATTAAATGTAAACAATAAAGTCTTAAAAACCAAGACCCTCATCTAGTCTTAATGTTTCTCTGCCTCCATTAAACTCCATGCCTCTATCTTTCATTTTTTGTCAGATTCCTAAAAATCATAATAACTATATGATTACTGCTTATTCTCTATATTTGTAAGGTATAATTAAAAAACTTAGTTATTTAATACTTGCCTCTAACCATAGGTGATCGTTTTTCTATAGCGAAAAACTCGTAAATAATATTTTTTATATCATAAATATTTCCAGGACTCAGTACGAGCTTATGAGAAGGTCTTTTTTTTGTTGGCGTTTGAAAAGATGTAGTGGCCACATTGGCACGTACTTGCTGCCCTTCTTTTGAATTCGTTGCAAAGTATTTTTCCGATGCCAGTTGCTGCTAAAATCCGTTCTCTCAAATATGGAAAAAACGATATTTATATACATATAACACAAATTAAATTTAAAAAACAACTGTTAAAATTTATAGATTACATAACGATTAACAACCACATTGTAAACAATACTTGCAAGTAAAGACATATTATATAGCTAATTCATGTTGAAATGATACTCATTTTTGCAAAAAGTGTAAAGTAATATTAAATGTAATATTCTTTGCACTAACCTGCACTTTTTTAAAGGAAATTGAATTCCTTCGCTTGCTTCTTTCTCCATAAATCTAGAAATATTGTCTATTATTTCCCGCACTTGACTATTTAGAGGCTGCCAGATGTCTTTGGCGCCATTCAAATCCAAAATAATAATATTATTTTCTAAACAGAACAACCACAGTTCACACACCACCTTACACAATATATCACTTCTACGCTAATATTAATACTTCTGCCACCCTCTAACAATGTTACGGCACTGAATCGCTTCAGATGATGGTGCATCGTGGCCGTCGCTAGGCAACTAACGTAATTAAACCACTGCGCAACTTTAGTGGCCGCCAATGCCGCCATTTAATGTACTCATTTGAACTTGGGCGAACTCTACCTCCAACACGGTACCTACCTCTAAATAAAAATTAAATATTTTTCAATCTTAAGGGGGACTAAACCAAACCTATATGTCACAAATGGTCTAAGTCGACTTTTTAGACTGTAAATGGGTCTCTGTTAATTTGTTGACCCATAAGGGGTAAATTAAGGACAAAAACTGCTGACTAACAAAGAAGTGGTAATTGCGGGAGGACTTCACAATGTAAATTATTGTGTAAAGGTAAAGCGTTTATTTATAAAAAAAATTAAACTGTTGAAATAATAAATATCAAATGTAGATATGTTACAACTAAAGAGAACTCTTTACAGTATAATCATAAAGGCAGACCCCCGACACATTCTTTACTTTATTAGTGAAAATGGGATAAAAATATTATGGTAAAATCAGACGATATTAATGTTTTAATTTCAGGTAGGTACTTATTATTGGATTGGATTAATAAATAAAAGAAGATTTGTTTCTGCTCATTTGATAGCAGAGTTATTGGGAGAATAAATTTGTGATGGCTTACCAGCATTTCATGCGTTGACAGGAAGCAACACAACAAGTTCATTGTATAAAATAGGAAAAGAATCGGCTCGGAATATTTATAACCGCAACTGTGATAAATTTGATTTGTGTGGTTATGAAAGAGACCCATCTGATATAAGTTTAGACAATGCTAGAAAACTGGTATCACAATTGTCCCATAAAGAAAACTATACCAATCCAAATGATATTAGGCTTACAAAGACACAAGGAACAGCGAGGTCTCCCATTAAATTCCTCTTACTGTGGACTCATTTAATTTACACCTTCAAAGGTATAATACATATTACTTATATTAATATTATTGCCGCAAAATATTTAAATAATATGTTTGCTATATTTTGTCGTTTCGTTGCTCAGACTAGTTCGTCTTAGTTTCGTAGGCATTCTTCATATTTGGATACAAAGCAATATTGGTATTGTTAAAAAGTTACATCCTAAAGATTATGGTTGGTAATGGAAAATTAACTCTTAATGCCCAAATGTTTCACAAATTCTAAATGAAATTAGAAAGTGGATAAGTCTACTTTGCACTGAAAAAAAAACTGCATCGCCAATAAATGCGTCTGCAAGAACGAGCAGGGTAGGTTTTTCTCCCCCGAAGGCAAATGCGCTACAAATTATTGCAACAATAAATACAATAATTCTATAGAAGAAGTAGAGGAATTAGAAATCAAGATGTTACAAGTCGATTAATAAGTAATGTTTTAATTATTGATGATTATTCTTTTTTTTTATTTTAAAAATTTAATAGCGCAGCATATTTTAAGGTACAGGATTTTGTTGTAAGTTTTAATTAAAACAAAACTTTTTCTTCACACAATATTTCATCTAAATTATCCTATGTTTAAAGATAATATGTCATTATTTTATTAAAATAATATAAAAATAATATGTAAGCTTTAGTGCAATATATGGAATATTTAAAACAATCCCTAAAATATTAGTTAATATTTTTGCTTGTTAAGGGAAAAGAAAAGAGCTTGAGGATATTGGCAACATAATAATAATACACTCAATCGCCATATGCCCGGATTTCATGCGCGACCTTTTCAAGGTGTGAGTTGAAACGTGTATCGCTGCGTTCAAATGGCGGTAACCTTTTTATTGTTATAACTGAACCCAATATTAATCAAGACAAAATGAAGCCAACTAATGTCTACAGTTTCTGGTCTAAAAATATGTCTCATTACAGAAGCGAGTGGAGATTAGCTAAAAATAAAAAAAAAACTAATCATGTTGTACCCTTTTTATCAAGTTGGGGAATGTATGTTAATATTTATGCTTTTGAAAAAAGTAATTCCTTCTATTAAAGATAAATATTTAGGCTTTAAAACCGTCAAAATTTTAAACTTTTGTTTCAATGACTTTCAAAGTTAAATATAAAAATTATCATACAGGGTGTTTTAGAAGTAGGGTACGTAACTTAAGGGGGTGACTTCTTAAACCTAAAATCTATGAGACAGGTTCTACAATTGCTTAGAGAGTATTATAATCATTTTCCGACGGTTGGACAGAAAATTCTCATCAAGAATTATAAAAAACAATATAAAACCGCATTAAGCAATGCCAGAAAGAAGGCCAATGACAACCTTATCAAAAGGGCCTCAAATCCGACTAAGTGTATGTGGAACATAATAAATGAACATCGAAATAGACCAGAAGAAAAAAATTCTGAAATGAAGGTTTCGCCTAACCAATTTAATGAGTTCTTTGTGAATATAGCCCTTGATTTGCATGGTCAGATTGGACCCCCTATCTTGGATCCTCTAGAATTTGTTCCCCTGAGACCGGTGGAGGTATTTACTTTCCGGGAGGTTACCCATATTGAGGTGCGTAATATACTGACTGGGCTCGTAAACAAGAAGAGTAGAGATCGGTTTGGACTCACTGTAGATATTATAAAGAGCATTAAAAATCTAATTGTTAGTCCATTAAATAAACTAATAAACTTTTCTCTCAGCGAGTGCATTTTTCCCGATATACTTAAGCAGGCAGTGGTGGTACCGATCTTTAAGAAGGGGGATCCTGAAGATCCCTCAAATTATAGACCGATATCACTACTTCCTATAATATCAAAGGTTTTTGAAAAATGTTTGGCTGTTGGAATTGTGCGTCATTTCGAGTCCACCAATCTCTTTTCAGATAGCCAGTTTGGTTTCAGAAGGGGCCGTAGTACCGCTCTGGGCATTTTGGATCTTGTCTCAAGGATACAGGAGGCTTTTAAAAATCACAGCTACTTGTCGAGTACGTTTTGTGACCTAAGTAAAGCCTTCGACTGCGTCTCACACGTTGACAGTTGCTTCTTAAAAAACTAGAAATATATAATTTCAGTAATGAAAGCCTTAAGATTATTTCGAGTTATCTGTCAAATAGGACTCAAAGGGTGATTTTAAATGGGGTGGAATCTGCAGAGAGGGTAGTAAGAGTGGGAATACCCCAAGGGTCAATACTTGGTCCCCTTTTATTTCTAATCTATTATCAATGACCTACCACAAATTGATCCAATTAACTCGTATACCCTCTTTGCAGATTATACCACTATCACCTGCACAAATCAGGATCTTGCTGGAGCAATGGAGGCATCTCGTGGGGCGCAGGAGAGGGCTAAACAATGGTTTTCTGCCAATATGTTATTTTTAAATATAGATAAAACCCAAAAGATGGTCTTCTCGACAAGGCAACTCCCTCCTGATGAGAAGGGCGGACATGTAAAGTTTTTGGGAGTTCATCTGGAGCCCGGACTACATTGGACTGTCCATACAAAATCCCTAATGAGTAAGCTGGGGTCTGCTACTTTTCTTTTGAGGATCTGAGTGTGTCTCGCGGCCTACCCTGAGACAGGCATATTTTGCGCTGTGCCATTCTCATATTGGTTATGCCATCCTGGTATGGGGCCACAGTGCGGGTGCTATGCGGGTCTTTCGTGTGCAGAGAAGGATGGTGAGGGTGATTGTTGGGCTGTCCTATCGTGCGGACTTTCGGCGTGCTTTTGTATCCCTTGGTATTTTAACCCTTACCCCACGTATTTTTGTGTATAATGTATTTGTTATCATTATTATTTTTACATTTTATTCAGTCCTGTCATTTAATTTTGTTGTTATATTTTAAAATCTTAAATTGTGACTTATCTATGTCTGGACTTTTATTAATCATAATTTTAGCATAGCTCATAGAATAACATAAAATAGACTTACAATATATTGACTTGTGTAAACACATAATGTGTATATTAACATAAATAAACTATTTTGATTTTGATTTTTGATTATGATGTTCTAAGAGAAAATGTTCATATGAGTGTGTGTCCCGAGTTGCCCCATTTTTGATATACAGTGTGGTCATTTAAGTGTGCAACATATGGGAATCTTTTTTATTTCCGATTTCTCAGAAAATTTTATTCTTGATAAAAGTTGGTGCATGTTCGATAATCATATTAGGTGCACTTGGAATGGTTGCAAGTCAAACGGCACACAGGGCAGGTCAAGAAATATAAAACTTGTACAAGAATAAAGCATTCAGCAAAATGTTATTAAGAAAAGTTGTTTAGAATTAAAAGCTAGGCGTAGGTTCGAAAGCGTGACCTCCTAAAATAAAAAAATATATTTTTATTAAAACATTAATAATTTCCCAAAAATTTTTTTTTTTCTATATTCACCCTAAAAGACCTTCATAAATTAATCAAAATCAAATCAATTTCACATATCTTTGTTCAAATTCAAGCATATTTGTAAAATTAACTTGAATTTTTAATTTATTAAGGAATCACAAACTACATGGTTATTGCAACGACCTTAAACACCACTTTAAAATATCCTAAAAATTCTTTTTAACAAGATAAAACATTAGTTATGATACTATGCAAATTAAAAAACTTTCATTTAAAGTGCAAAATTACCATAACCATTCCAAGTGCACCTAATATGATTATCGAACATGCACCAACTTTTATCAAGAATCAAATTTTCTGAGGAATCGGTAATAAAAAAAATTCCCATATGTTGCACCCTTAAATGACCACACTGTATAAGGTGTTAAAGTTTAAAAAAAAATCGATTTTTTATGATTCTTTGAAATATCCTTTTCCCGATTTTATTGAAATTTTGTACCGTTATTCATAATGATAAGGGGCTTAATTAGCCCTACCTAGATTAAATTTAATAAATCCAGTGGCATCCCGGGGAGCACCTTAACGAATATTATTGATATAAAAATGTACGCCACTGACTTTTTTCTAATTTTGATATTTTTTTCGGATTTATCAACTAATAGTACAACTTTTTTGTTTCTTGAGTTGTTTTTGTATCTTGATTCGTTTTCGAGAGAAAAAATAAAAATCACTTTATTGCACGTACAAAAAAAATACCATTAACACCCTCTATATCAAAAACGGGGCAACTTCGGACACATAAACCATATAAACCATATAAACCTTTTCTCTTAGAATATCATAAGAAATCACCCCTTAAGTTACGTACCGTACTTCTGAAACACCCTGTATGTTTCCTATTTTTTACGTGTTTTTGATATAACTTTAGTCTCGACCAAAACTAAAAGTCGGCATATTTAACTTTTTTTATGTAAATAAACATGCTTAATTCGATAGCTTGTGTTCCATAAATTTCTACCAACATATTACGTTGGTAACGGGCCTTATGTTCAAGCTTTCAATGTCCTGTTAAAACTAACTACAAGATAACTTCCAAGACATTTCAATTGTCGAAACGTCGAAACCTTCACGACGATCGGCGCTAGGGTAACGCCAACAAAAATGCATAAAGAAAATCGCGAAAAACTTCATTCAAACTGGAACAGTCAAGACTTGACACATTAGAATCAGCCAAAATTAACAGTTGTTTTAAGATTGAGTTGATCATTCAAGCCGCTTAAAATTTAACCTGTTAGCTCTGAAGCTGGTTATTTAATACCCGAAACGGGTTAATAGCTAATAATAAATAATTAAAGAGGCTGTAGGACGATAATTTCTTTTATTTTAGTTATTGGTGTAGGTACAATAGTTTATCATTGTTAATGTTTAATTAAGGCCCTGTACTTTCACGTCCGAATATTTTTATTCTCAGAATAATGGCTCTAGTTTGTGTCAAAAATTGTTTCCATAGATATTATTGAACGAATAGTGCTATCCGTAGATGAAAGGATCCAACCTAATAGTATTATGAAAAATATAAAAACATTTATGTTTTAAACATTAAATTTGTCCAAAATACCATAAATACACAAGGTAATGCAGTGGAGCACCAGGTATATCAATTACAATGCTTTACAATAGGATAATTGCAACATTTTGTAAACCGATATTTGCAAGTGAATACCCATTATTAAACGTCAGTAAAATGCTTTTAACAGCGGATTATGCCGTCATATTTAATAAATAATCAAGAGTTTATAAAGGCTGCCTAATCGTGGGCTGTAGTTCCTGTGTTTTGTTAAAATCGGAAGCATAAAAAAAACGATCCTTGCAGGCAAAAAAACATTTGTATATTTTTAGCTTCGTGTATTGTTTGAATTGGTAATGAATTTGTATGGTGTTATTCAATGGCATTTTTTGGTCAGGTGGGACTAGGTTTGGCTGACACCAGCTGACGGCCAGACTTGATTGTGCGATATAATAGGTATATTCCGTAAATATGGTCCAAATTGCCACAATAAGGCGGGTGTAGGTACGTACCTACTGATTGAATATATAAATATGCAGTTTTTAGTTTTCACATACTGGACGTCTCCCAAAAGTCCCGCATAAAATTAATATCAATTAAAGGAAAACGATCTAGGAAAAATGCTTGGACCCGTAAATTATTATTTTTAATTGTGCGGGAAACAGCTGAAAATCGGGATAGCAAGTCCTGCATAAAAAATATTTAGAATTTTTCGTAGAATTTGAAAACCTAATAAAACATTAGGCATTTTCGTTTAAAAAAATTGTCAAAGACGTGACAACTGTTCTATGAGACCCTGTATAATATTTTTTTATGTCAAAAAATGCACAATTAAAAATAATAATTTACGGGTCCGAGCATTTTTCCTAGATCGTTTTCCTTTAATTGATATTAATTTTATGCGGGACTTTTGGGAGACCCAGTATACGAACTTATTAGGCGACTTAGTTAGTCACTATTTAAGAGCTAATAAATAGTTAAGGAATAATTAATTAATGCGTTATACGTATGAAGTAGAAGGAAGAGCCAAATAATGCATTTACGCAATTTTGGCGAAGCAACCATGTCCTAAAATAGTCCTGAGACAGCTATAGAGTCTTGGGACTGCTGAAGGATCCATTGATAAGTACCTTCTCTCTTTAATTTCGTACAACCTGAACCGACCTGAACTAACCTCCTAATTTCCGGGGAGCATACAGAGACGGTCAAAATAACATTAATTTGTCATAGAAAAAAAAATCCTAAAGTGCCCCTTAACGAAGATAAAGAGCCCCAAGGGGGTGCCCAACGATTTGCTTTTTGAGCTCTAGCTTTTGAACCGAGCTGTATAATTTAATGACATTTTAATATTTTATAGAGGAAATAAAGAGCCATTAAACCGTAATACAGTAGATGTTTTACGTAGTCAGGAACGAGCTTGCCACCACACTCATTGGTCCAAAATTTTGACCGGTGTCATTTGACAGAGCTTAAAACTGATGTTTTAAATACTCTGATCATTCCTCTTCAAAGAAGGTACTCTTAATTTATTTCGATAAAACTAGCGCTTTTCGAGATAAATCGGTTTTTATGCGAAACACTGAAAAGTTACTATAGTCTATTTCAGAAAGATGTAGAGTAATAAAATGGGAAATTCCGTCCAGTTTGGCTCAATTTCGGTGTCGACCATAGGCGCAGGTAAACTTTGTGCATTAAATTATTTTTGATAACTAACCAAAAATTTTAGAGAATGAGGTTAACGGGTATTAAGATAAAATAGTATTGTTTGTAATATTAAAATTTCAAGTAATTGCGTAAGAGGATTAGGAAAGGTATGTTTTCTGGCCTGAAGTGTCAAAATCGAAATATTGTGTAGGGATTAGTTAGGTAGTAGATTATAAAGTTACGTTTTGCGTTTAAGGTACCATTTAACAGGTACCGAGTTTTGCTCTGGCCTCTTTGGCTGGATCATATAAATAGGTGGTAATTTGGAATAAACTTCATATATCGTGTGTGTGTGTGTGTGTGTGTGTGTGTTTGTTTTACATTTACTGTGGCATCTTGTGTGTGAATAGACCTGCACTATGTCGCCCGTTCTACTTGTGGCACCATACACTCGGATACGACAACAAAATATGGAATATACCGACGTATGGTAGTTTGAATTTAAATTTGGATATATTTCCCGCCTTCATGTAACCTATCTCAACATTCGGTACTGACCAATTAGCGCTGGTAATTCTATAACGTTTCCCGCCAATTGTGTATGATATGCCACTATTGATGCTAATTCACATCTTACTTTAACCTAAATTGTAGTAACCGCTGTACGGTGGCGCCCTCTACAATACACACTTGAACCGTGTATTTACTCGATATAACGCGCAAATAAGAGTTTAGTTAGGTTTGGATTCTGGGGTTTAGTGACTGTTCAGTAGCAGAGCATGTGCAACATAGTGAGAACTTGAAAAGAATAGCAAGGTAAGGAACTGAAAATTAGACTTATATAATGTTTTCTTTAGAAATGCTATTACTTAGGAAATATTTCATGGTGCATAAGTATTGAATATATGAATTATTATGAATTACTGAGCTAGAGAATTGAGGTTATGTTAATTAGGGTCAAACTAATATTAGTAATAGAATTTCATTTATAACCCACGAGAAGATGACTAAAATACGTTCGGCTGTATTTAATGTATTGGTCAATATCTATTATACAGAGAGTTGAAAAAGTTTGTCATTAGGAGGAAGTTTTTATACTCAGTGCCGTTCCCTGAGTAGTTGACGGCCTAGTGCAAGCTGAGATTTGCCGCAACAAATAATGAAAATGTTTGTATGTTGTATTTTTTAAGGTCGTTTTAATTGTTTTGTGTGAAGAGTGCAGACGTTATGTGTCTTACATTTACTGTGGCATGTTGTGTGTGAATAGGCCTGCAGTATGTCGCCCGTTCTACTTGTGGCACGATTCATTCGGATACGAGAACAAAATATGGAACATACCGACGTACGGTAGTTTGAATTTAAATTTGGATATACCTATTTCCCGCCTTCGTATAAGTTATCTTAATATTCAGTCAAACACTTTAAAGTAAAATTTAGAGAAAGAGTAGTTTCAAAAAAATTTGTAAAAATGTACGATTTTAAAACATTTTAACATTGGAAGGGGTTATATTCGTATATGGGGCAAGTTTACGAATTTTTTGTAAATTGTTTTTCTATGTTTCAGCAGGTAATGCAAAAGGATGAAAACTACCCCGTATTAAAAGTTTTTTACATATTTTTTAAATCACCAAGGCACTAATTCTTAATAGGTACCTAATCAGATTTTTTTTACACGCTTTGACTGGATAAACTTTAGTATGAGTTTCTATATAAGTAACTATCTTTTTATTTTAATGTATACCTAGTGGCGCAATTTAGCCTCTCTATTGCGAAATAATCATTGGCATATCCACAATGGTCTTTGTAAGTAAGAACACCATTTAATGTTACAGAGATGTATTACTTGGTGCAATTTGTTGATGATGGCATTTGGAACGTTTGTCCTCAATCGCGGCTGAAAAATTCTAAGGGGCAAACTTTAGTTAAATGGCCACAAGACGGAAAATGGTATAGAGCCACAATTCAAGACTCTGGTGGTATGTTCACTCTTGGATTTAAATGGTAGCAACTACACCCATAAAACTTTTTACTTTTCCAAAGTTGATTTAATTCCTACAAATAACTGAAAATATTTATAATTATTTTAGGTAAAAGAGCTATGAAATTATTATATGAAAGGGAATTAAAAGGTAAGGACTCAAAGGTATCATTCTCTGCATGTGAAAAAATAACTTATTTATAATAATATATTATAAGAAGCAAATTTAAACAATACCTAAAAACATTGACAGAAAATCTGGAGCAAAAATAAATGTAAATAATGTCATCATCTGTTCTAGGTGATTAATCTAAGGTTTGTAGCAATTGTTCCAAAAGGTGTTTCTTATAAATCCAAGATAAACCTAAATATAAAGTACAAGTTTACAATATTTTAGAGCCTTAGGTTTTTTAGCTTTTTTTATTCAGCATAAGTTGTGCAAATTCATTCACAATTTAGGGTATCTTTCTCGCGAAATAATCATTGCAAAATCGACAATTTTTTTGTAAGTATAGTATCTCATTAAACTTACTGTTACAGATATGTGGTACTTGGTGCAATTTATTGACGACAGCATTTGGTATGTTTGTCCCCAAGCGCGGCTGAAAAACTCTGAGGGGCAAACTTTAGTAAAATGGCTACAAAATGGAAAGTGGTATAGAGCCACAATTCAAGCCTCTGGTGGTAAAATTTTTTTTTTGTACATTCTCTAAAAATCAATTTGCCGTAGCAAAAAGCTGCATTAAATAGGCGCTGAAAAGCAACTCGTAACTACGCAACAAAAGTCATTTTTTGAAATGATCTCTTAACCGCAACATTGTTCAATTTTTTAATATTCTTTTTTTTGCTACTAAACGACAACTTTATTGCCCTGTAATGTTGTTTTTTAGAAGTAAAATAAAGTCTTTTAGCTTTAAACTTTTTATGGAGTGGTCAATAATATTTTTATTTATTTTAGAAAAAATGGCTATGGAATTATTATATGAAAATAAATTAAAAGGTAAGGACTCAGTATAAGCAAATTTAGACAATAGTACTTAAAAACATTCACAGAGAACATGGGTCAAAAATAAAATATAAATAATCAATTGTCATGCCCAGTTGTAGATGACTGGGCCAAACCTAAATCAATAAAACTTGGGCTGGCGTCTAAACGTTTCCTTTTAAAATGCATTGGTGTTAAATTAAAAATGCATTGGTGCCAAATTAAATATAGAGTTAATAAATAATTTAATTTGACAGCAATGCATTTTATATCAAAAAGTTTAGGCACTTGTGAACTAGCCTTAAGACAGCCATCAATGATTTCAATGTTGTACAGCTGTATTCATAAAAACGTTCTACTTGTACGACTTTTTTATGAATACGACAGTAGATATGTATGTAAATCTAATAAATTGGTTTGCATGAAGCTGAATCCGCAAAAAATAATAAAACCAAAAATTAATCATGGAAAACTAAAAATGTAACTAGAGGACTAAAAGCTTGTAATCAAATATAAAATTATAACATAAACAACTTTCTTTAATCACGTTTTTCTTAATTCATATAAATTACCATATTTTTTTCATTCGTTAAAAACAAATGTCAGTATTGACAAGTAAAAAATTTTATATTGTGCACTTTTTAGAACCCACCCGACCCAAAATCCCAAATCTGCAAGATGATAAAAGTTATCTAAATAAAAGGTAAGTTTGGCGAGCATGTTTCTAATGCAAGTTAAAACTCCTAAAAATGTTAAAATCTGAAACCATTGTACTTAATTAACGCTTTTTTTCGACGATATGGAAAGTTACTAGTTATACGATGTGTTTTGTACAATAAGCTTTAACGTGCCTTTTCCTTTTTACAAAAATTGAGATTCTTAACTTTTCAGGCAGTGGAGAAGATTTTGCAACGTTGACTTCAAAACAGACAATTTAATCTCAGACAGTCTTACTAATACAGCGCCGTCAGCAAATATTTTACCGAACTATCAATTTCCACTTCTACATCAAAACGTACCAGTGCCAATTTTAGAAGGCCAAAAAGAAACATCCGGCATATCATCAATTATTCCAACGAACAATTACTTCACAGTACCGGATATTCCAACATTGCCAATTGCAGAATGTGTTGGAAATACTTCAAATATTTCTGGTGGCATATCTTCCTCCAGCGACAAAATGGTCTCATTGTTAAAAGTTAGTAATAGTAATAAACATATTACGAACCAATCATCCAGTAAGGACTCTTTAGACAAAGAATTGGCACATAGTACTTCTTTAATTCAAACTGATTCTAATGTTCAGACATTAGATACACCAAATTCATCGTTACAAGACCAGTTGATCCTATTTGCTAAGAATACCGAATTACAATCGCAAAATAATATCACCAATCCTGCAATTCATTGTATCAGCACTGACATTCCACGCTACAACTTAAGCGAAGCGGCTACCTCAGCTGTAAATGTTTTAAGTTTTGCTGATAATGATAACGCTAAATTACAGACACTTAAGAGTTTAGCTGCTCAAGCAGGCCATGTTGAAGCTACTTCTACTGTCAGCAAGCCATGTTATTCTCGGTGTAATGACGCTCAATTACTACAACGACTTGACAGTTTAACTACTGAAGCTCAAATTGTAATTGCCGATAACAGCTTTAATACAAACGATGAAGATATACCAACACCTAAATGTAATGAAGCCACCAATCCTGCAATTCATTGTATCAGCACTGACATTCCACGCTACAACTTAAGCGAAGCGGATACCTCAGCTGTAAATGTTTTAAGTTTTGCTGATAATGATAACGCTAAATTACAGACACTTAAGAGTTTAGCTACTCAAGCAGGCCATGTTGAAGCTACTTCTACTGTCAGCAAGCCATGTTATTCTCGGTGTAATGACGCTCAATTACTACAACGACTTGACAGTTTAACTACTGAAGCTCAAATTGTAATTGCCGATAACAGCATTAATACAAACGATGAAGATATACCAACACCTAAATCTAATGAAGCAAGTTACCAAGCAACTAATGCTGAAAATTTTAATATTTTTTCTCCACAAAATGATAATGCATCTGATGACAATAACCATAACGTATTAAAACGAATTAAAATCCAAAGTTCTTATATCGTTAATACTACAAATAACACCATTGTTACCGGTATTCCAAATTATAATTTAACTAATAGGGATACTTCACTTCCAACATTTGAAAGTAATGACTCTAGATTCTTACGGTCAAAAAACAATTCAACCAGTGAAACCGAAAAAATTCAAATCAGTAACTATGTTAATTTAGATTATAAAAGTGAAGGTTCGCCAAAGCCAATTGCAGTTGTATCACCTTTTAAAGATATTTCTAGCGAAGAAGAAGAAGATGAACCGTTTGTCTGCTCTGGGAGTGAGTATGTTTTAAGTTCAAGTACATCAGATAGTGAAACTGAAATCTATAAGCCGAAAAGGGCTTACAGAAATCCAGTAAACCGTTTAGTTGAAACAGGAACAGCTTCCACTTCGATATATAAGAAATTTAAAGAACAAAAAGCATTACCCGACATTATTATAAAGGATACTAAACCTGAGGAGAAAAACGACGCCGATGAAAATAGGACCAATAAGAAAACAGACAACTGGCTAACTGATTTTGAAATTGATTATATTTCAGAACCATACGCACCTGAGGATTCCTCAGAGATACCTATACAAGAACCAATAGTCTTACAATCTGGTCAAGTCGAAAAAGTCAGAAATAATAGTATTTTAACAAACCTCACAGATAATCCAATATTGAAGCCACAAGCTACCCTTATTCCTCACGAAACTTTCTCAGAAACAATAGTTGACGACGAAAGAGAACAAGAAGTAATAATTGATTATTCAAAAAAGAACGAGGGTAAAAGGATCCGTGATAAAGTACATTGTTGCTATTTTTGTCACAATTTATATAAGAATAATTTACCCCGTCACTATCAAAGAGTACATGCTAATGAAATTGAAGTAGCACAAATATTTGCTATCACAGATGCCAAGAAAAGAAGAGAAAAATTATTACATTTAGAGCGATGTGGTGATTTCTATCATAATTGTGAAGTTCTAACATTAAAAAAAGGGGAATTAATTCTGGCTCGCAGACCATCCGAAAATGAATTGCAGTTTACAAAGTATATTGACTATGGACCGTGCCCGCAATGTCTTGGATTTATGCTAAAACGCCATATCTGGCATCACCTCAAGTACTCTTGCAATATCAACAAAAATAAAAATAATTCTGATAACGAAACTGAAAATTTTAATGATCGACTAGTTATTGCAGAAAGCACAGCATTACTTAATGGCATTTTATCCCCCAATCTGCCAAAACAATTCAATACAGATATAATAAATAAATTTATAGCTGACGAAATTTCCGAAGTTTCAAAATCCTTCAATTGTCAGATATGGTGCTTTTCTTTATGAAAAATATAGTACCACTCAGAGTGAGTTGATCAGACAAAGCATGAGGCAACTAGCGAGATTAATTATAGAAGCGCGACGAATTACCAATAACCTAATTTCTTTATCTGATTTGCTGTGCCCAGAAAATTTTGACGCAATTGTGTTAGCAACAAAGCAGTTATGTATTTCCAGCCAGGAAAGAACTAGTCGCCCCGAATTTGGCATACCATCATTAGCTCTCAAATTGGGCTATTCATTAAAAAAATGTGTTGCAATAGAAAGAGGACAAGCTCTTAGGCGTGGAGAGCTTAACAAGAACAAAAAATTACTTTCTTTTTTAGCTATACTCAAAATTGAATGGAGCGTTAGAATATCATCAAATGCCAAAGCAACCTTGGAATCACGAAAACTTAATGCTACAGATTTACTTCCCTTAACAAGTGACCTTTTAAAACTTCGAAACTATCTAGATACTAATATTCAAAAAACAAGAACAGAAATACTCCAGTATTTTACTTCTAACGGTTGGGTAAGGCTGGCTTCACTAACTTTAGTAAGAATAATTTTATTCAACAAGAGACGTTCTGGAGAAGCATCAAAAATAACAATGCAACAGTAAGCAACACGCCCTTCTTGGGGAAATCAAGGGACCGAAGAAATGAAAAATTCCTTGACATCTTTTGAACGCCAATTAGCGTCAAAGCTTACACTTGTCCAAGTGGTTGGGAAACGGGGAAGACGGGTACCTATTATTATTTCAAGAGAAGTAAAAAAAACACTGGATCAGCTCATCTTAACAAGAGTTCAGGCAGGTGTTCAAAATGAAAATCCATATATATTTGCCATTCCGGGTACTACTACAAGTCATATAAGAGGTCATGATTGCATCAAAAAGTGGTGCATAGAAGCTGAACTACAATCTCCAGATTTGGTTACGGGTACTAAATTGAGAAAATATGTAGCAACGGTCTGCCAAGTATTCGACCTCACCGAAAATGAACAAGATTGGTTAGCGCGACATCTCGGGCACGATATTCGTGTACACCGTGAATATTATCGTTTGCAAGAGAATGCGGTGGAGCTAACTAAAGTTAGCAGATTGCTGCTAGCTGTAGACCAAGGCGAAGCGAAAAAGTTTTCTGGAAAGAAATTAAAGGATATAAATATCGAAGGTAATTTAATTTTATTGTATAAACTTTACATTAAATAATACAATTGGTGTTTTATCAATTGTGAATAAGTAAAATTGCTATATTTATTATAGGTTTGTTCTAACCAGCATTACGGGATTAGTTTTTAATCAGAAAGAGAGTCTACCAGACGAATATTACGTGTAGAGCCGAGGTGCTTTGTTAAATCCTACAGCTGAATAACTGTATTTGCAGTTTGAAACTGTCAAGAACTGCTGGTTGGAACGGACCTAATACAACAGCTTTTTACTTTATTTTAGTCCATTAACAATTTTGAACTTATCGTATTATTGTCAATACTAAAAATAACTATTATTATGATCGTACTTTCCTTTAACTAAGTTCTTTTATCATTTCCTTTTTTTATTTTAATATTTCATCTTCTTTGACCTTTTCCTGGTATCTGCTGATAAACTAAAATAACTTGGTTAAAATACGTTTTTTAGAGTTACCTGCAATAGAGGAAGAACAAGAACCAAATGATTTTAGTGACCAAGAAACAAATGACGATGAAAATGTAGAACATACTCTATTGGAATCAATGGAGGAAGTTCAGCCTCAGAATGAACACAGCATTTTAAGTAATACCAGAAAATTAAAAGAAAAAGGTGCAAACATTATAAAATTAATATTTCATGTGTTTGTATGACTTTAGATAAAATAATCAGTAGGCCGTTCCGTAAGCCGCTTGTTTTGCCGTCAAAGTTATTCGGCATAACAGTGTCGGTTGTAAAGACTTTTTTTGATGTCCTTGGTGATCGAGCGGCAATATCGTTTAACATAGCTTATCGTAACTCGTAGTAAAAATTTTGCTATGTTAAACGGCAGTCGCCCGAGGACATCAAAAAGTACTCAACTAACGAATCAATTCGCGCAGCTTGCCGTTATGGCGGACAGACTCCTTAATAACATATTAAAAGATTAAATGATATTCGTTGGTTTTTCGTTAATAATATGTGGTAAAAGTAACGTCCTTAAGACTTCTTTTATAAACGGCTGGATAATGATTTTGACAGTTAAGGCAAACTGTCACAAAATGTTGGTAACATTTACTTAGGTGCGTCTTAGAATGCGTCTATAAAGTCCCCGTCCAGTAAGTCGAGAATGGCTTGACATAATATTATTCAAATTTGGTGTGTATAAATGTTAAATTAAAAAAAAAAATATTTGGTAATTTAAACTGAGCTTCTTAAACGTAAAAGTTGCTGCAAGTGGACACTTATGTGGGAAACTAGTAGTGAGACACGTTATTTTGTGTCAAACCAAAATTGTTACAAGACTAAAGCTGTATGAAAAAATACTATTGGTGTTTTTAGTAAATATGATACAATACTCTTATATCTTTATGAAATGCCAGTAATTAATTTTATTTAAAAAAGTAATTTCCACAGGAAAATTTACAAAAATAGTACCTAGTTAACATTGTAAAAACAATTATTTTTGATACGGCGTTAGAAATTTTTATTTTGCACAAAACAGCATTTCACGATACTAGTTTTTAATAGAATGTCCAATCGATATCACTAGTCTGACAAAATGTCGAAATTAGAATATTTTAAATATTTTTTTTTTCATATTTTTATCGAATAAAAATGGTCACTATTTTGAGACGACAAATTGTAGAGTGTTTTAATTGTTAGAGGGTTTAATTTACCGTAAAAATACCCTTAAAACTAGGTACCAGTCGATTCCTTTTTACATTTAAATTTGCGCCATATTTACTAACCAAACAATAACTGTTTATTTAAGTATTTGGCCTATCATTTATACACACTGGATTTGAATAATATATTAGTTGAATCAGAATGGGGTGACTTCATGGACGCACTGTATATTTTTGCTATACTCGGGCCGTCGGCGTTAGCGATCACTTTTTAATTAGGTTATACATATTATATATTGTCGTTTTCTAGAAAGCTGCTTTCTAGAAGTTTGTTAGCCTGCAAGTAAATTATGCCAATAGGCACACATATAACATTATCCATATGATATGACCTGATTAAAAAGTGATACGAATCTACCGACTTAACAATCCAGGTATATTGACAATAATTATTGTAATAATTTATTTAGGAAAGAAGCAATCTAAGAGAACCTGTAAAAAGACGCCCTGGTCAAATGAAGAAAAGGAAGTCGTACTTAAAGAAATGCGGCACCTTATTAAAAAAAAAAGTTTACCTGGAAAGGAGATTTGCTCTATGCTTATAGAGAAGTATCCTGTTCTGGAAAACAGAAAATGGACAGATGTAAAATTCTTCGTGAAGAATTATTTATCCAAAAGAAGATAAAGATATTTTTGCAACTTTTTAATATTATATTTACAACTTATGTTATTTTTATACAACTAATGTTGTTTTTTATTTCATCTTTTCTTCTTGTTTTTTATTTAATATTTTCTTCTTGTGTTGTTTTTTATTTAATATTTTCTTCTTGTGTTGTTTTTTACTAACATTTTTGACAATAAACTTGGCCATTCGTTTTTGGAGTATTTTATTAAAAATATAATTTATCATCAAATTTATGGGTGGTGAGGTGTAATATTGGACTGTCCTCAGGTTTCACCCTGGCCCGATAAAATAAGAATATTTATTAATAAATAAAATTCCTACAATTTTAGTGTATCGTACTTTTTATAGTTTTAAAACAAGATAAGTACATTAATTTATTATGTTTCTGCAATTTTAACACAGAAATATGAAGACCATCAATGATCATGAATACCTACCATATACAGGGTGTCTCTAAAAGGTGTGTACAAGATCTGAGCACATATTCCTAAGACCAAAATAAGGCGATTTAAAGCAACTTACCTTAGTCCGAAATTGCTCCGTTCCCGAGATACAGGGTGGTAAATTTAAAAAATAAAAATATAATTTTTAACTCCAAAAAAGTATCTAAAAAAATACATTTTGCACTGCTAATTCACTGACCACATTTCATCCTGAAATATGTTCATTAATTTCAAAAAAATTCTATTTCTATATCTGTATCTTGGAAACGGACCAATTTCGGACTAAGGTAAGTTGCTTTAAATCGCCTTATTTTGGTCTCAGGAATATGTGCTCAGATTTTGTACAGACCTTTTAGAGACACCCTGTATACACCCATATATGTGAAAACCGGCATTACTAAGCCCAAAATTACATATTTTGCGGTGTATAGAAAGCTCAATGCATTTTTACGAAGCCCAAATCGGGCTTCCTAATTTTTCTAGTCTATTTTTCAAAATTTTAACCTCAAGCAACCTCTGACTTGAAAAATAAAAATTTCACGGATTTTCCGGATTTATATAACTTCACAGAAAAGATTGAAAAATGCAATATTTTTCTTTGTATTACTCTTATAAAAAATGTTTTTAAAGTCATTTTTAATTACATTTAGTGGGTTAAACCGTTGTTCAGAAAATAAGTCGTCGTAGTGTATTAATTCCTAGTGAATACTGGACACCGGGACCGGGATACGTGTGGTACTTTTGTTAAGCATTTAAGGATGTGGTAAAAAGAGTAAAATAAAGATAATTATTGCATTTCTTCTTTCATACTTCATTTGCCGACCCTTTGCTGTAAAGAAAAGCTTGCTCGAAGTTTTTAAGCAATAAATAAAAGTATAGGTATTTGGTTTACACATCGTCATGCAGCGTATTTGCTGTAGCAACGCATACACACACACTCGTTGTATTAATTGTAACATCACCTATACACTTCCGATTTCTTGTGGCATCGATGCCACTATTTAGGAAAATTAATGGTTCCTATCTTGGTTAAAATGGAGTGTATCGTAATGCACGTCGGTGCACAGTGTTGTCAATTTTTTTTGCAGACCGGGTGTTGCCGGTATTCGCATGTGACCACAATTGGGGTTATAGCCTAGATGCCACTTTAAATATGAGAACAAGTATGTGTGTGTGTGTGTGTGTATGACCTTAATAAGTATATTTGTTTAGTTTAACTCATCAGTATTTGATGTTAAGCCGTATACAGGGTGGTGATAAAGTTTGGAATAATAGGAATATTTCTGAACAGGTTAACTTAAAAAAAAAACGCTCTGACACGTCGATTTTTATTTTTATTTCTGCATTTTTTTAGCTTATACTAGAAGATACAGGGTTGAAATTGATACTGATTTTTTGAGACACCCTATACGAGTGAAAATAAAGTTGGGAATAATAAAAATATCTGTAAACAGGTTAACTTAAAAAAAAAACGCTCAAACAATTCAATTTATACTTTTATTTTCATTGAAGATGTCTAATTTTCAATTGTCAATAAGTCGTCAACAGTTGAAGATAGGTATAGGACATCATAAACGAAATCTGCTTAGAATCTTGCGTAGAATCAAAAAATGAAATAATACACAGCGTATTCCATTTACAAAAAGTGACATTGGCGTGATAATTTATTTATGTAACACCCTGTATATTCTAGTATTAGCTAAAAAAAATGCAGAAATCAAAATGAAAATCGACGTGTCTGAGCGTTTTTTTTTAAGTTAACCTGTTCAGAAATATTCCTATTATTCCAAACTTTATCACCAACCCTGTATAGTGTTCACAGTATTATAAGATTAGTAATAAAATGGCGACATTCACACCATCAAAAAGATGTTCCAATAATTCTCCACTATCGGTGAGTGAAAAAGTTTTTAAATTTTAAAATTATTTTAAATGTACCTACATGATTGCATAAAATACGATTATTCGAATTTTACTGTACAAGGAAGTCTACCGTTTTTAAATTATTGCGGGAGAGAAAGACAGCAGGTCAAGTGGAACCTCCCATGAAAAATCCAGGCAGACCATTAACAGTCCTTGATGAAGACACCAAAAGTGTAGTTCGAAGAAAAGTTCACTCTTTTTATTTTAAAAAAGAAATACCCACCCTAGATAAGATTCTAATGGAGCTTGGCCAGGATGACAGCATTCCGTTTATAACTAGAAAACTTTTATGGACCACTTTAAAAAATATAGATTTTCTCTGAGAAAAGCATAACCGTAAATCACTTTTACTGGAAAGCGATTAAATTGTTTGCTGGCGACAAAAATACTTGAGAAGTATAAAGCAGTACAGAAGAGAGCAGCAGAAAATCTTTTATCTTGATGAGACGTGGATTAATGAAGGTTATATAGTACCAAAATTGTGACAAGACAAAAATATAACCAGTGCTCACCAAGCTTGAGTAATAAGATTTGAGGACTATTTTGGTGAAATGATAAAATATCTTCCTGCTGATTCAGTAGTAGTTATGGATAACGCAAGCTATCATTCACGACGCACAGAGAAAACAACAACTTCATCTTGGAGAAAACAAGAAATTTTCGACTGGTTAATCACCAAAAGTATTGAATTTGAAGATAATTTGATAAGGAAGAAACTATTAGCTATAGCAAATTTACACAAACATCGTTTTATAAAATATGCCGTGGAAGATATAGCAGAAAAACATAGTGTAACTATGCTGCGCACACCGCCATATTATTGCGAATTAAATCCTATAGAACTTATATGGGCGCAAGTGAAAGGATTTGTAGCAAGACACAACACGACATTCAAAATGAAAGACGTTAAGCTACTGCTTGATCAAGCCATTAAGGAAGTGACACCAAAGAACTGGCGAAAAGCAGTCCATCATGTCATTAAAGAAGACGAGAAAATGTGGGATCTTGACCATCTGATCGATCGGACCGTCGACCCGTTAATTGTAACGTCAAGAGGAGATGACAGTTCCTCAGATGACGAAGAATATTATGATTTTCTATAATTTAATTTCTGTATAATGTATTTTTTGTATTTTGTATTTTATAATGTTTAATAAAAAATAAGTGTACCTAATACTATGTACATAATGCCTAATTTTTATTCTGGTAAAATAAAATTCTTTCCGTTTTACGAATATCCTACCGGCACGCCTTTGTCACGCCACTTTCAGTGTTTGTGAATGGATAATAGCAGACAAAACCCAAAAATTGACCCAAACCCGGGTGGTACTACCCGCACTTGATGAAAAGAAAGAATTTTGCAATGAAATCAATGCCAAATTATGAAAGTGGCTTAAATATTCGTTGAGTCACTCTGTAGCCCCTTTGCATACCTAATGAGCTTTTATTGCTCTACACCTTCCTGAAATAGACTCATAATGCTAAATACAAACAGGTGAAAATAAATTACGCAGGGTATGCTGATGTGCATTTAGGGATTTATTTATTTATTTATTGATTTACCTTACAAACTCTATAGATACTTTTAGATCTAATTATAGAGTAGGATAGCACACACATACACACACACACACACAGAAATTACAAGAGACTTACACAGACCCAATTTCTAACTACAATACCTCGCCTAAAATAGCTCTAATTTACTTCTGAGTAATGTAAAAAATGTCAAATCTTAATTAATTGATATTAGCTAACCTACACATGACATTAATAGGTGCATTACTACAGTGATTTGTACGAGAATTCTTTAATTATTTTATTATTATCTAATTTATGGGAAGCGCTTTCTAACTCTTCAAAGACAAGAAGACTTTATGCTGAAAAATTTCCAGCTCAGACATTGTCAAGTCCACAAACCTTTCAATCGGAGCTCAATTAATTTACAATGTTTTAAAATACAAAAATAATGAAAACGTTTAAATGATATTTTGGCAAATATTCAGTATGAGCTCCACGTACTTCAATACATTTTCTTAGTCTTCGAATATTCTCTCCCTGCACTGCAAATAACATTCCGGTATTTATACGCACTTCGTTAGACTGCTGTGTTATTTTAGCTGGTAGTTCTTTACTAGTATTTACTGGGGTTAAATAAGCTAGTTCTATATATATTATTAGATGCCCCCAGAAGTAGAAGTCTAAGGGATTTAGGTCTGGAGACCCTGGTTGGCATAAAACAGGCCCACCTCGACCTATCCATCGACAATAATTGGTATGTATTGCATCCTGTCTTTTAAATATAAAAATTACCGCTTTAATTTAATTTTTCATACCTCGACTATTGTTATGTATTGCATCCTTTTTTATAAATATAAAAATTTCCATTTTAATCTTGTTCTTCACACCTCGACTATTGCTATGTGTTGCATCCGGTTTTCTAAATATAAGAATTACCGTTTTAATCTAATTGCTCGACTATTGTTATGTATTGCATCCTGCTTTTTAAATGTAATATTTACCCTTTTAATCTACTTTTACACCTCGACAGTTGTTATGTATTGCACTCGCTTTTCTAAATATAAAAATTACCATTTTAATATAATTTCTCACACCTCGACTATTGTTATGTATTGTATCTAATTTTTTAAAGATAAAAATTACCGTTTTAATTTAATTTTTCACACTTCGAATATTGTTATGTATGGCATCTCGTTTTTTAAATGTAAAAACTGCCCTTTTAATTTACTTTTACACCCCGACTATTGGTATGTATTGCATCCAGTTTTTAACATAAAAAGTTACTGTTTTAGTATAATTTTTTACACGTCGACAATTGATATGTATTGCACACTGTCTTTTAAATATAAAAATTATCTTTTTAATGTAATTTTTCATACCTCAACTATTGTCATGTATTATATCGCGTTTTTTAAATATAAAAATTACCGTTTTAATCTAGTTTTACACCTAGACTATTGTTATGTATTGCACCCCGTTTTTTAAACGCAAAATTTACCCTTTTAATCTAGTTTTACACCTCGACTATTGTTATGTATTGCATCTAATTTTTTAAAGATGAAAATTACCGTTTTATTCTAATTTTCACACCTCAACTATTGTTATGTATTGCATCTAATTTTTTAGAGATAAAAATTACCGTTTCAATTTATTTTTTCACACCTCGACAGTTGTTATGTATTGCACTCGGTTTTCTTAATATAAAAATTACCATTTTAATCTCATTTCTCACAGCTCGACTATTCTGCCGCCCTAAGGAAAAGGTCCTATCTGCAAAATATTGGTTTTGAGATAATTCGACTTTCACCTATTTTTGAAAGCCTTTCCCTGTATTTACTTGTAAAGGTTTATTTGCCATACATAATTGAAATGTGTGTTTAAATCATATGGCTATTAGAAAATTAAAACTAGTAAACGTACTTTGAATTTACAGCAGATAGGACAATTATCCTTAGTAAAGTTACAGCAGATAGGACCTTCTTCCTTAGGACGGCAGTATTGTTATGTATTGCATTTAATTTTTTAAAGATAAAAATTACCGTTTTAATTTAATTTTTCACACCTCGACTATTGCTATGTATTGCCTCCTTTTTTTTAAATATAGAAATTACCATTTTAATCTAGTTTTTCACACCTCGACTATTGCTATGTATTGCATCCGGTTTTTTAAACATAAGAATTACCGTCTTAATCTATTCTTCACACCTCGACTATCGTCATGTATTGCATCCGGGTTTTTGAATGTAAAATTTACCCCTTTAATCTAGTTTTACACCTCGACTGTTGTTATGTATTGCATCCCGTTTTTTAAATTTAAAAACTACCCTTTTAATCTAGTTTTACACCTCGACTATTGCTATGTATTGCATCCGGTTTTCTATATATAAGAATTACCGTTTTAATCTAATTGTTCAAACCTCGACTATTTTTATGTATTGCATCCTGCTTTTTAAATGTAAAATTTACCCTTTTAATCTAGTTTTACACCTCGACTATTGTTATGTATTGCATCTCATTTTTTAAAGATAAAAATTACCATTTTAATTTAATTTTTCTCACCTCGATACTTGTTATGTATTGCACTCGGCTTTCTAAATATAAAAATTATCATTTTAATCTAATTTCTTACACCTTAACTATTGTAATGTATTGCATCTAATTTTTTAAAGATAAAAATTACCGTTTTAATTTAATTTTTCACATCTCGACTATTGTTATGTATTGCATCCTTTTTCATAAATATAAAAATTTCCATATTAATCTAGGTTTTCGCACCTCGACTAGTGCTATGTATTGCATCCGGTTTTTTAAGTATAAAAAATATCTTTATAATCTAATTTTTTACACCTCGGTAGTTGGTATGTATTGCACCCGGTTTTCTAAATATACGAATTACCGTTTTAATCTAATTTTCACACCTCGACAATTGTTATGTATTGCATCCGGTTTTTTAAGTATAAAAAATATCTTTTTAATTTAATTCTTCACACCTCGGCAGTTGTTATGTATTGCGCCCGGTTTTCTAAATATAATAATTACCGTTTTAATCTAATTTTCACACCTCGACAATTGGTATGTATTGCATCCGGTTTTAGTATGAAAAATATCTTTTTAATCTAATTTTTTACACTTCGGCAGTTGTTATGTATTGCACCCGGTTTTCTAATTATAAGAATTATCGTTTTAATCTAATTTTCACACCTCGACAATTGTTATGTATTGCATCCCGTTTTTTAAATGTAAAAACTACCCTTTTAATCTAGTTTTACACCTCGACTATTGATATGTATTAAATCCAGTTTTTAACATAAAAAGTTACCATTTTAATATAATTTTTCACACCACGACAATTGGTATGTATTGCATCCTGTCTTTTAAATATAAAGATTATCTTTTTAATGTAATTTTTCACACTTCAACTATTGTCATGTCTTATATCTCGTTTTTTAAATATAAAAATTACCGTTTTAATCTAGTTTTACACCTCGACTATTGTTATGTATTGCATCAAGTTTTTAAGAAAAATTACCATTTTAATCTAATTTTTCACACCTCGACAATTGTTGTATATTGCATCCGATTTTTTAAGTATAAAGAATATCTTTTTAATCTAATTTTTCACACCTCGGCAGTTGGTATGTATTGCACCCGGTTTTTTAAATATAACAATTACCGTTTTAATCTAATTTTCACACTTCGACAATTGTTATGTATTGCATCCGGTTTTTTAAGCATAAAAAATATCTTTTTAATCTAATTTTTCACACCTCGGCAGTTGTTATATATTGCACCCGGTTTTCTAAATATAATAATTACCGTTTTAATCTAATTTTCACACCTCGACAATTGGTATGTATTGCATCCGGTTTTAGTATGAAAAATATCTTTTTAATCTAATTTTTTACACTTCGGCAGTTGTTATGTATTGCACCCGGTTTTCTAATTATAAGAATTATCGTTTTAATCTAATTTTCACACCTCGACAATTGTTATGTATTGCATTCCGGTTTTTTAAGTATAAAAAATATCTTTTTAATCTAATTTTTCACACCTCGGCAGTTGTTATGTATTGCGCCCGGTTTTCTAAATATAATAAATACCGTTTTAATCTAATTTTCACACCTCGACAATTGGTATGTATTGCATCCGGTTTTAGTATGAAAAATATCTTTTTAATCTAATTTTTTACACTTCGGCAGTTGTTATGTATTGCACCCGGTTTTCTAATTATAAGAATTATCGTTTTAATCTAATTTTCACACCTCGACAATTGTTATGTATTGCATTCCGGTTTTTTAAGTATAAAAAATATCTTTTTAATCTAATTTTTCACACCTCGGCAGTTGTTATGTATTGCGCCCGGTTTTCTAAATATAAGAACTACCGTTTTAATTTAATATGTTACACCTCGACTATTGTTATGTATTGCATCCCGTTTTTTAAATGTAAAAACTACCCTTTTAATCTAGTTTTACACCTCGACTATTGGTATGTATTAAATCCAGTTTTTAACATAAAAAGTTACCATTTTAATATAATTTTTCACACCACGACAATTGGTATGTATTGCATCCTGTCTTTTAAATATAAAGATTATCTTTTTAATGTAATTTTTCACACTTCAACTATTGTCATGTCTTATATCTCGTTTTTTAAATATAAAAATTACCGTTTTAATCTAGTTTTACACCTCGACTATTGTTATGTATTGCATCAAGTTTTTAAGAAAAATTACCATTTTAATCTAATTTTTCACACCTCGACAATTGTTGTATATTGCATCCGATTTTTTAAGTATAAAGAATATCTTTTTAATCTAATTTTTCACACCTCGGCAGTTGGTATGTATTGCACCCGGTTTTTTAAATATAAGAATTACCGTTTTAATCTAATTTTCACACTTCGACAATTGTTATGTATTGCATCCGGTTTTTTAAGCATAAAAAATATCTTTTTAATCTAATTTTTCACACCTCGGCAGTTGTTATATATTGCACCCGGTTTTCTAAATATAATAATTACCGTTTTAATCTAATTTTCACACCTCGACAATTGGTATGTATTGCATCCGGTTTTAGTATGAAAAATATCTTTTTAATCTAATTTTTTACACTTCGGCAGTTGTTATGTATTGCACCCGGTTTTCTAATTATAAGAATTATCGTTCTAATCTAATTTTCACACCTCGACAATTGTTATGTATTGCATTCCGGTTTTTTAAGTATAAAAAATATCTTTTTAATCTAATTTTTCACACCTCGGCAGTTGTTATGTATTGCGCCCGGTTTTCTAAATATAATAATTACCGTTTTAATCTAATTTTCACACCTCGACAATTGGTATGTATTGCATCCGGTTTTAGTATGAAAAATATCTTTTTAATCTAATTTTTTACACTTCGGCAGTTGTTATGTATTGCACCCGGTTTTCTAATTATAAGAATTATCGTTTTAATCTAATTTTCACACCTCGACAATTGTTATGTATTGCATTCCGGTTTTTTAAGTATAAAAAATATCTTTTTAATCTAATTTTTCACACCTCGGCAGTTGTTATGTATTGCGCCCGGTTTTCTAAATATAAGAACTACCGTTTTAATTTAATATGTTACACCTCGACTATTGTTATGTATTGCATCCCGTTTTTTAAATGTAAAAACTACCCTTTTAATCTAGTTTTACACCTCGACTATTGGTATGTATTAAATCCAGTTTTTAACATAAAAAGTTACCATTTTAATATAATTTTTCACACCACGACAATTGGTATGTATTGCATCCTGTCTTTTAAATATAAAGATTATCTTTTTAATGTAATTTTTCACACTTCAACTATTGTCATGTCTTATATCTCGTTTTTTAAATATAAAAATTACCGTTTTAATCTAGTTTTACACCTCGACTATTGTTATGTATTGCATCAAGTTTTTAAGAAAAATTACCATTTTAATCTAATTTTTCACACCTCGGCAGTTGGTATGTATTCCACCCGGTTTTTAAATATAAGAATTACCGTTTTAATCTAATTTTCACACTTCGACAATTGTTATGTATTGCATCCGGTTTTTTAAGCATAAAAAATATCTTTTTAATCTGATTTTTCACACCTCGGCAGTTGTTATATATTGCACCCGGTTTTCTAAATATAAAAATTACCGTTTTAATTTAATTTGTTATACCTCGACAATTGTTATGTATTACATCCGGTTTTTTAAGTGTAAAAAATATATTTTAATCTAATTTTTCACACCTTGGCACTTGTTATGTATTGCACCCGGTTTTCTAAATATAAGAATTACCGTTTTAATCTAATTTTCATACTTCGACAATTGTTATGTTTTCCATACCGTTTTTTAAATTTAAAAATTATCCTTTTAATCTAGTTTTACACCTCGACTATTGTTATATATTGCATCCAGTTTTTAACAAATAAAAATTACCGTTTTAATCTAATTTTTTACACCTCAACCATTATTATGTATTGCATCCGGTTTCTATTATTTTTGTCATTCAGAAAGAGTTTTTAGCATTAAATTCCATTCACCTCAAAGCCGGCCGACTGTGCCCAGAGGTCTTTTTTTACAAAAAATGCGAAGGGAAAAAAATAGCGAAAATACACTTGACGAAAAAGAAAAGACCTTAAATAATCCACCATTGCTAATATCGGTCACCCGATATTTTAAAAAAGTGACCTTCAATAACTTATACCTAAAAGTTAATTTCTGTGTTGTAACTAGATCCTAATAAATTTTTTTCCATATTTTTACGTAGACTCACACCCCAAAATTTGTCCTCGTCATTTTCGCACGCCCTGTATTAAGACCACCGTATGCATTTTAACGCACAGGAGATAGACGCATTAATAAATAGGTACCAAAAATTAAATAATTTTGAAACTCATCAACAATTGAATTGATTCATATGATCGTGACCTTTAAAGCCGCCTTATTAGATAGCATTTGACTAGGGGTGGGCAAAATAATCGATTATTAATCGATTAATCAATTAAACGATTGGGAAAATTTTAAAAATCGATTAATCGATTATAAATTTTCATAATCCTAGTGACCAGCAAATTCTTCTGTTGGAATAAACTGTGTAATAAACCTACATATAAACATAATATAATATTATGCTTTTTTTTCTTGAAGAAAAACAGTAATATAAGGTTAAAATAAAATTTGTGCCCCGTATTATGTTTACTGTTTGCTGGAATTTTTGAAAGAAAACAAAGTAATAAAAGAACGAGGCTAACCAAGTGAGGTAAATATAATAAAATTTAACAGAAAATTAAATCATAATGGTATAAAGTGTGCAAGTAAAGAAAATGGATAATTAGTTTTTACAATTTCTTCATTCATATTTTTTCAATATCAATATTGCTAAAAAGAAACTTCCTTTTTAGCAATTTTGGACAGATTATATTATAAATAAATTACAAAATTCAAGAAGATATATTGTTCTCCCAAAAGATAGAAATACTGCATAATATAAATATTATGTTTGAAGGTTAGTTCAGGTCCTGTTTTGGACTTCCATTGCCTTTATTTATTTACCACAACATTTCAACTGGTAAAATTCTCCAGTCGTCTTCAGGTGAATAGTATTCAGTATTCAGCTGAATATAGTCCTGAAGACGACTAAAGATTTATCAGTTTAAACCTTGTGATAAACTTAAATAAAGAAAAAGAAAGTTCTCTCGCATATTTTTTGATTAATCGATTTTATCGAAATAATCGATTATTTTTAACAATCGACAATCAATTGTGAAAATTCATAATCGCCCAGCCCTACATTTAACTATAGCATTGTCATTTTTACTATCGCTTAAATACTCATTACACATATTAACTTCGGAGGATATAGTATATAGCACAAAAGTTCACATCACTTTATGACCTTATCTCGTTATAAAGGTAAATATACGAAGATAAAGATCATTGTTTTGGATAACCAAATACATAGCATAGTAAGTTGTCCCACGTGAAGAAGTACGACATCCTATTATCATAAAATTAATATGTCTGTTGATAAAGTTTTTATTTAAAAAATAATACCCTTTGTTTGCGTCAAACTCTTTATATTAGTTGGATTTACCGGCAACAACAATTAATAAAGAGATACTACTTATCAATAGTTCACATTTTCTAGTACTTAATTGGATAGCGCTAATTTTAAATCTGCTTTCAGTTTTTTTGTATCACGTAAGGTTATTTTTCAAACCAGTAAAATCCAAAAATATAGAAAAAAACTATTCATTTCATTTATAAGCTAGTTTTATAATATATTAAAGAAAAAAATACAAAATATACACATAGAAACAATTAGAAATAGTTATTTATTCTCTACGCTTCTTGAAAAAAACGTTTTCTTTTTTCAGAAAGCTTCTTTCGGTTGTTTTTCTGTCATGTTCAGTTAAAAGAAGATCTCTTCTCAGTGTCCAACAGTAATCGGCCATCATTTTTGTGTCCCAGCGCCCCTGGTATCTTCTTTTCATCTCTTTAATATCTTGATGAAATCGTTCACCTTGCTCTTCACTCACGTCCCCAAAATTTTCCGGGAAATCGTCCAAATGGGAATGTAGAAAGTGAATTTTTATGCTCATCCCTAGAAATTTATGTACAACTTCTTTAAAAGCATTCCATGCATGTTTTTCCTTATATTCCATTACATTTTCAAATTCTTTATCTTTCATCAAGCTCCTAATCTGCGGCCATACAAAGATTCCCTCCTTTAATTTGGCCTCTGACAGAGCCGGAAATGTTTTACACAAATATTTAAAACAATTTCCTTCTTTGTTTAATGCCTTAACAAATTGTTTCATAAGTCCAAGTTTTATGTGAAGTGGTGGAAGTAAAACTTCTTGAGGGTCAATAAGATCAATAACAACTTCCCAGTTGTGATTTTCATATTGTATTATTAAAAGTAATTCCTCTAAATTTCCATAGTTCTCCTTTAATTGAACTGAATGGCCGACCGGAACAGAAGCAAAAACATTGCTTATGTAACAGAACAGATTTGAAGCTCCTTTTTGAAGAGTCGATGAAATGTCTCCAGTCAGAAGGTGTGTACTCAGGAGTTCCGAGGCAAGTAACTAGATCAGCTTTGCAGTACACAAGTGGTCAGCTTTGTGCAAAATATTTTACTAATTCAGCCTCACGATTTCTATACCAAGAGAAGGTAGTTTCTGCGGCAAGCAAATTTTTGTGTTTCAACCTAGACCCCAGTACTTCAGAAAGCTTTTTCGAAAATCCCAAATCTCTTACTAAATTATTCAGTTCGGCTTGTGAAAATAGTTGAGGTTGGTTTTGACCTAAAGTTCAAAGTCACTATCCATAGCCTGTAGGGAGCCGGAGTTGAGAAGTTTTCAGTATCTTCTTTTAGTACTTTAGGGGGTATAGGTATAGGTACATCATCACTGTGAGAAATCGGTCTGATAGCTGATTTAATATTGTTTGGGTACAAAATATGTTTTAAAGTTTTTCTATTATGCCCCTAATATCACAAAGACAGAAGTAGCAATCATCATGATGATTTTGCGGTTCTCTCCAAACCATCGGTATTCCAAAAGGAAGGCTTTTTCTATTACCTTTGGCCCAAGGTCTTAAACCTTCTTCACATACCTAGTAAACAACGTGCGGTGTCCAATCTTTATCTTGATCTCCTAATTTGATTTTGAAATAAGCATGATATACATTTTTCAGAAATTCAACGATTGGCCTCTTAAACTTTTTCAAGACGAGATATCCCCAAATATAACAAAAATTTTCTGGCTTGATTTTGCAACACCGTGTAGACATAGCAATGTATATCAAATATCAGGCACAAAACTAAACAAAAAATAAATTTTACTGGTTTACTGATCAAAACTCAGAGCTCGAATGAACCAAATGACATTAAAATATAAATTTCGTTTGGAGTGATAAACTTAAAACCCTTCTTCTTCGCAGTTATAAAAAAGTTAAGGCATAATAAATAGGATTTAGCAGGTCCAAGTTCCCGAAAATCTTCTCCAAACTACCTTAAATTCAGCAATTAATACATATAATAAACGATTTACCTCAGGTAATGAGAGCCATAATAAAAGATTTACCTCAGGTGATGAGCGCCTACTTAATAAATTTCTTGAAAAGCGCCACATAAAATCATTTTTGGGTTAATACCTAGAATTTGAAGTACTACATTCATTTTAAAATGTATTACAATGCCTATTATAAGATTGTTTCATTTTTTTTTTCTTTTTTTTTGCAAAAAAACTTCTATGGGTGATAGAGACCAACTGTATTTTAATTAGTTATTTCTATATAAAAACTGAGCTTAACAAACAAAAATCACGTCATCACAAGCTTCATGCAGGCCTGTGATTATTTAAATAAACCGTAGAACATTACCAATAAATTAAGTAACGCCTAAATTACAACAATATTGTTTATATCTAATTTATTGAAAATCATAAATAAACATAATGAATATAACTTAGGATCTGTCAACAAGGTACTAAATAGCACGAAGCTATTTATTATCTAAGAACATTTAGATTATATGTTTTAATGTTTGTGCAATTTTATTACCTCTGATACTCTTACATAGTTTGAACCTTTAATGTTTCACCTTTCAGTAAAATATATGAGCATCCATCTTTTACGTAGATAGGTACCTATAGCCTTTACATTCTTTATATTAATTAACAAGACTCTTAACAATCGCCTTGATAATAAATCAATAGTTATTTTAGCTATTTTATAATTACTTACCAAAGTGAAAAAAACTTTTTCATTTTAAATATTGAGCAAGTTACCATCAACTAATTCATTTTTATAGAACCACCGCTTTATCTCTTTTTGATCTGCATAGTTTCATAGCAATATTCGCATTTTGAAAAATTAAACTAATATTTCTAATATAAACATCGAGAAATATTTGAAAGCACATAAAAATCGGATACAATTTGTCTTTTTTTTTATATAAAAGGTCCAAATTATCGTTTAAAAGTTCTAGTAATAAATATTTTTAGAATCACTACCGGAACTTTCTTATCTTAATTACACCTGATGCTAGACTATACTGCCGAGAATCTGTGAGCTGCAAGAAGAGCTGAAAAGGCTTATCAAAGGTTGAGAATTTATGAAGGGTTTTCTAATTAGGGCCTGAGGCTTGGTAAGGAAATGTGTGCTTATATTTAATAGAATGCAATAAGGATAACTATACTTAGTAAATTATAATAGTACTGTCCTACAAACTACCTAAAGACTGGCTCCCTGTCTGTCTATAGGTAGAGAAGCACCAATAGTAGAGAGGCACTATCACCTTCCTAGATAACGGAAAAGGTGCCAAAAATATGAAAACCAAAATTTTCAATCAAAACACATACAGCGCGGAATACTCAACAAAAGCAAGAGCCGATAGCAATAGTTTTTATGCGAAAATACCTAAAAAGTAGTAGAGGAACCAAAAGATCTCAAAGGGATGCTCTGACGTAAGACCCCATTCATGTACCAATATACCACGAAATATGCAGGCACAAAATATGTGGTTACAACGGGATGGAGCTCCAGCCCATTTTTCGCGACAGGTCAGAGCTTTGTTAGATAACACTTACGAAAATCGCTGGATTGGAAGGGGACGAAGGGATGAACCAGTTAGATGGTCTGCAAGGTCGCCCGATTTAACCAAACTCGATTTTTTTCCATGGAGGTATGTAAAAGACGCGTTTGCAACAATTATACCCGCAATGTTCCGAGATGTGGAAAGGTCCTTCCAAGCAAGAATAGACAGATACCTTGAACAAAATGGAAGACATTTTGAACATCTTTTAAATGCGTTAGTGTAAAAATATATTTCTTAATAAACATGGTTGTGTTTCCGTGGCTGCCTAGATCATTTTTTAATACTTTACTAACGAAATGGGCATATTTATGGTTTCTGGTTAATATCCTGAAAACTGTCCAGAATTCTGATACACTTGTAATACGAATAAATATTTGTATTTAAATTCTGCATTAGATAAGTAAAACAATACACAGGGTGCTTCATTTGAAAATCTTAAGAAAAACTATTTTGAAAGTTGTCATTTTTGGAAGCAAATTTTGGACATCCTGTATAAAATAAGATAACACTATTTTATATCAGAGTATCGTTAGACCTCTTTTATTCCAGTTTACACTATGTAGCTCGGATAAAACAGATCTAAGGCCGTTTTTTAATAATTTTTTTAAGGCGCGCAAAACGATTTTTTATTGTTTTTAATTTATTGCACGTAAACGACTAAAATAAATCAAATAAAGTTTTGGAAAATAAGAAAGAACACTAACAGGAACCAAAATATGCAAAAAGATACAGGGTGTACCAGTTCAAAAAAAAATAATTTGTCCCCATAATTTGTTGGACCATTGACATGCGAAAATATTTTCCCAAAATACCCTCATATATATATACAGTGTCCGTTCGAACGAAATTCCTAACTTAATTTGCGGGACCCTGTCACAGCAAATATATCTATATTTTCTGTGACCTTGTATACTAAATTGACACTCTTAATTGATTTTTTATAATAGCATGCATATGACAAGATGTGAGTTTAAAAAAATTAAACTATTTAAAATACCTATATCTACAAGTATATCAAGTTCTTTTGTTTTAAGTTAAACTATTTTTCCACGATTTTCAAGCTAGAATACACAAAATGGCATGGCTATCAAGTTTTTCCATGAAAGCCAATCAAAATCGTAAGTTCATGACTGAATGGCGAGGGATTAATATTTAAAGCCTATATAATTTGAAGCGCGCACCTCATCTAACGTTATTCAGGCCTGACGTTACTTTCGCCAAACTGCCCTCATCCCTTATGCTTTCAATTTGCCTGGCTATTCAAATAATGCCAAATGTTGCCTTTAATTATCTGATTAAAATCGCGTTAAGGAATTAAATTCTAATTAACACACAAGTGTGCACGCTCAGTCGGCGTATCAACGATATTTAATTTCTAAGATAGATGATAGATTCGTCTTACAACAGGAGCGCGCGTAGTAAATGGTATATAGATACGTATAGGGCTCAGTGGCGTAGCCAGCATTTTGGGGGGGGGGGGGGGGGAATTATGGGAAGAAACTTTGGGACCACGCCCAAATTTCGTAGGGAACGGAGGTCTGGCCCCCAATGAAGTGAAAATCCGCTATATAAAAAAATAATGTAATGTGGTGATCGAGACGCTCTCGAAAGAAAACGGTTTTATTAAGCTTATTTCCATCGCTCTTTTTTACTAAAAATAAAATAAGACCGATTTTGTTTTTTTTTTTTTAATATTCAAGTATAATAAAGGGGCGCCAGGCCAAAGGGGGTGATCACCCCCCCCCCCCCCCCCCTCCCTATATATTATTATCTAAGAGACCACGATAAAACCACATGCATATACATCATCTGAAGGGTGAAAACATTGGTGTTATACGTTTTCCAAAGTCAGTTTAATGACATAAAAAAGCTTCTAACGCACTTCAAAGGGACCGGCTTCATAATCGGGGTTGTCACATCTTTTTTTAAAAATTCTTTAAGTTTTTATTATTAAAAGTGTTCTTTTATATCAGTATTTAATCGATAGTCCGTGACTCTCTTTGAAAGCTAGTTTGCAAATGTAGGTACTTTGAACCAAGAAATTTTTAATGTCGAATATAGAAGGAACAATCCATTCATGAATATTATAATAATTTTTTAAGTACTTTACAAATATTATTTATACAAAAATAATTTAAATCGAACTGAAAATGAATTTTTTTGTTAATACATTTGGTACGACTCCACCATGATGGTCGTACCCTATTACATTTTCCCAGTAAAATTTGGGTTTTTTAATAAATTTAAAATAAAACCAAATTCATTTTAAATTCACTTTATTTTATAAAAATTTTACTTTAATTTAAATATGTATTAGTTATCTAATTAAAGTTACATATGTCTTCTTAAAAAGAAATTTTCTGCAACATTAGTTTAAATAAATTTAACAATGTCATTGGTCTCTTCATAAATAACATCTTAATAATTACCCACTGAAGATGAAGGTTTATACCTTCGAAACATGTTTGGGATGTTGATCTGAACTTTTTTATTAAATTAGTGGAGCAGACTTTGTGTTTCATTCCTCACTTAAAATATTACTCCACTGTGAGATGGACTACTTCCATAAAAATTTTTTGTTGTTAAACAAAATTATGTTCCTCCTACACTTACGAAAACTTTGTAGAACTGGCAACACCCTGGCGATAGATTAATAGAGCAGCATATAAATACAAATATATATAGGTATGCTATAGACAAGAACGGCAAATAGTTAAAGGTTCTCCCAATTGTGTGATCCCTTCCTTATCAGCTTTAAAATCACTTGATGTTTGAGCTATGCGATATTGGGAATCGGACAGCGGCGTGACTGGTTGGAACGATTTACTGTAATTTCATTTTCTGCTATAACTGTGTGGTTTCATGGTTAATTAATTTGGGGACTGTAACCGGTCATTCCATAAAGCGTAAACCAGTAAATCAAAAACTAAATCAAAAACTTAAAACGACTGACAATACTACAAGGAATTTTATTTTGCGAACTATTCACAACTTTTACGAGGATAATATAGTGCCAACTTTAGAACTGGTTCGTGATAAATTGCGAAGATATCCTGATTATAAGTACCTACCAATCTTTATAAACATTACGTGGTGTTTTGTTAAAATGTGGCTTTAAGCATAAAAAATTAGATAATCTAATGGTTACCTATAATGGAATCCCCGCGTATCATTGAACTACGACAGGACTGTTTGCGCAAAATATATAAAGTAAAGAAGTAACATGAATCCGATAAATGTATAATTTATTCAGACGAAACTTGGTTCATTACTTATGATGTTGTTAGGGATGGTTGGGTAGATAGTACAGATTGTACTTTTGGTACACCGTGTTCGAGAGGAAAACACCCTATCATGCCGGAAGTAAAGATGGCTTTGTACCTAATGTGTTGCTCTCGTCAGCAAAGAATATCACTCAATAATCAATCTCCAACTTTAAGCGCAGTTGTCCTTGATAATATTCGGTAGGTAATAACGAAATGAGTAGAAATGGATATTCTGTTTCACCGCCTATAGCGCCAGTAGTAATCCAACCTGGAAACGATTCTGCTTCTAAAAGTTCTGACGATTCCAGTGATTAATTTGTTTATGAATTTTAAATTAATTATGTTCGCTCAACATGTATCTTAAAAACTTGTTATATTACAGAACGTTTACTGTGATTCTGCTGATGCTATCCGCAGTTTGTTGTTAAAATAACTGCATATTCCAACTGACATAGTACCTGTCCCAATCCTTTCTTGGCAAGGAAAACTCATACCTCCTCGCGGTCCTGGCTGGACAAAGGCAATTTTTTTTAATTGTTTTCGGAAAAATGAGCATTTTTTTTTTACCGAAAGACCATTTTAAAAATATTAAATTCATGTGTTCTTTGCATGCAGACGAAGTCACGGGTACAAGCCTCTTATCGATATTAACTATATTTTTAAATTGTTTTGGGTAAAAATAGCATTTGTCTTTACAGAAAGCCCATTTTAAAAATATTCTCTGCAGACGAAGTCACGGGTACAAACCTTTCATCGGTATAAACTATAATGAACAAACTATAATATACTATTTAATTATATTAAAAATTTACAACAATCCGCATTTTAATTATTTGGTAGAACCGACGCCTATGCGGTGACCAGTTTAATGCTTTTTTTTATGTCATCAAATTAAGCTTGGAACAACTACTATACAAAATGCTTATTTAAATCATCGCCAATACAATTTTATTTACCGAAGCCATCGAAGATTTGTTAAACGGTTTTTGGTGTTGATTTCTGTTTTTGTGGATATCGAAGTAGCAAATGTATTACCTACACGTTCTTGATATTACTTTCTCCATAAATAATAAACAAATTTAAGTAATCCTCGTTGGAATATTTTAAGCGTCCCGGCATGACTGTTAATACTTTTTTTAAGTGTTAGTTAGTGACATTTAGTTAGCATTTGATTATCTTCCAGTGTCGCCATGACCAACTAATAATAACTGATCTTAAAAGCCGTGACATTTTTACAATAGAAAAATGTTAAATTGCCAATATTTTAGCAACTGTCAATCAATTTTCGCAGAAGACAACCTTATGCAACGCTACCCTTATTTTTAATGCGGAATAAAATAAAATTATAAAAAGGGAAGTTTCTATTTGAAAAAATGGACGTTTGAATTTTCTCATTTCTTTTTTTATTCTTCTTTTTTGAACACCCGTATTAAAATAATATACAAAGCAGTCTGCTAAAGTAGGTAGTTTTCTACAAAGAAACCAACGCAAATTAAATGATTTTGATTTTGTTGCTTTTGGCGGTGACCTAAATGTAGACCTGAGTATAATCACCACAGCCCTAGCAGCTTATCTTTTTGCAGCCTACTTAATAAATATGGGTTAGCCCAATGTGTTAGAGATCCTACTCGTGTCACTAATTCCAGTAGTTCTCTTTTGGATGTTCTGGTATGTTCCGACAATAACCTTGTTACTAATGTTTGCTTAATCTCTATGGAAGATATTTTGGATGACAAGTTGGTTACTTTTACGATTAAGTCAACTAACCCCAAACCCAAGTCGTCTTACAAAACTTAACAAAACTTATAGAGACTATTCAAGCTTCAACTATGACAACTTTTTACAGGACGTGAGAAATATCAACTGGCGTTATATTCTCTCCTTAACAAATATCGATCTCATGGTGGATTTTTTTAATAACAATGTTTTAAATCTTTTTGACGTGCACGCACCTTTAAAAACTTCTAGGATTACTAAATCTCCAGCGCCATGGATCACTGCTAATATAAAGTTTATGATGAAGCTGAGAGATAAGGCTTTTTCTAAATACAAAAAACTCAGGAGTGATGCTGCGAGGACCCAATATAAAGCCTTGCGTAATCAAGTCAACATCGCCGTTAGGGCAAAGAAAAAACTTACTTTCAATACACCTTTAAAAGGGCCCCAAAAAACTTCTGGCGTAGGTACTATAAAATATCTAAATTTAAGCTCGAACTCTCGGCAATCGGACTGCATACATAACATCGGAACCTCGGACGATTTTAATAACTTTTTTATAAATTCTCTACCTTACGCAGGCCCTATTTATTTCATTTCACAAATTTCTTCAAAATATTTGCTTTAAGTTCAATAAAATAACTAATGAGGAGTGAGGACGTTAATAAAATCATTAATAATATTAGGAGCCACGCAACAGGCATGGATGGAATTGGCCTTAAAATGCTTCTTTACATAAACGCCTCATCTAAACGAATATATTTCTTTTATAATCAATAAATGTCTGTCGCTCGGTTATTTCCCTAACTCTTGGAAAGTGGCTAATATAGTTCCTGTCCCTAAAGTGCCAACTCCTGCTCAGTTGTCAGATTACAGACCTATAAGCATATTTTAGCATATTACCTGCCTTATCCAAAGTCTTTGAACGGGTTGTGGCTGACCAGTTAACTATATTTTTAGATACTCATAATATTCTTCCTCCAACTCAGTTAGGTTTCCGAAAGTATACCACAGCACCACAAAATCAAATCAAATCAAATCATTTATTAGTGTCAAAATTTACATTTACACAAGTCAAAAAAAGAGATATGGCCCAGTGAGACCGTTAACATATTAAAATACAGTATACTACTGAAACAAATTAAAATATAATAAAATATTAGGATAAAATATAATAAAATATTACGACACAGGTGAATACTACATACAGTAAAAAAAACGAACGACATACACCAAAACCAGACACACTGTCACACCTGGCCAACAACATTCATCTATCCATCTAGCCACACAAATACACGCCATCAGAGAAACACCCGGCCATCACAGTTCAGGAAATCCTGGACACTATAGAACGCTTCTCTCTGCAGGAGAATTTTAACCTTTCGTTTGAATATCTGTGATGGCAGGGCCCTTAAGTTAGGCGGGATTTTATTAAAAAGCTTAACGGCAATGAACTCCGGTCTACTCTGGCATCTCCCCAGTCGGCAGAAGGATACTACTAAATTCCCATTAGTTCTAGTATAGTGGTGGTGGACATCCTCGTGAGTTAGAAACTGATCCTCACGTCGCTTGACATATAGTAGATTCTCTAGAATATACAGCGACGGAATCGTAAGGATGGCATGTTCTCTAAAAGCATGCCTGCAATCGTCACGATAAGCTAAGTCGGCTAAGACTCTCACCGCCCTCCTCTGCAGCCGAAAGACTCTGTCCGCCGACGCCGCGCCACCCCACACCATTATACCATATGACATAACAGAGTGGAACAGCGCATAGTAGGCGGACATCATCGTAGTGAACGAAACACTACCGGCGAGACTCCGCAGCAGAAAAACACAGCTTCTGAGCCTCCCAGACAGCCTCTCAGTGTGGGTATCCCATCTAAGTTTGGGATCTAGGTACACGCCCAGGAACTTAACCGCCGGAGGGTTGGATACTGTATTGGTATCTCTTAGGGAGAAAATCATTTTTTGTGTTTTGTTCTCGTTCAGCGTTCAGCTTAAGTCTATTGGCATTGAACCAATCTGCAGCTCTTGACTGTGCCAAGCCGGCATCCGCCTCAGCAATCCCAAGGTCACTATACCCCGTATAGACAGAGTAGTGTCATCAGCAAAAAGGGTGTATCTTGCTGTTATCTCATTAATAGGAAGGTCGTTAATATAAATTAAAAATAAGATTGGGCCAAGGATAGAGCCTTGTGGTACTCCAATATCAATTACCCCTTCTGCTGAAGACACTCCTCCGACTGACACTATCTGGCGTCGATCACCAAGATAGGATTTTAAGAGTGATATACTGTTAGTGAATTTATAGAATTTAAGCTTTTTAAGGAGGATACCGTGGGTGACACAGTCAAACGCTTTACTAAGATCATAGAACAGTGCAATTTCATATTCCCGAGATTCAAAGGAATCCATTATTCCTGAGAGGAGGTCCAAAATGCCCAGCGTCGTGCTTCTATCAGACCTAAAACCGTACTGGCAGTCTGAGAACAGGTTATTCGTCTCAAAATGCATAGTCATCATCTTAGCCATGCATCTTTCGACCACTTTAGACAGGATTGGCAGAAGTGATATAGGCCGATAGTTAGCCATGTCTGTTGCATCGCCCTTTTTATAAATTGGTATCACTATTGCATTTTTTAATACTTTAGGGAATAAGTTGTTTTTAAAACATAAATTTATCAGCTTTGTAAGTGGAGAAATAATAAGGTTTTTTACTGTCTTAATCAGACGCACTGTGAGCCCGTAGATGTCCGAGCTATTTTTATTTTTAAGATTGTCAATAATATCCCTTACAAAGTTAAAACTTACCTCGTGGAAAGAGAACTCAGCATCAGGGATCGTCAAGCCCACCAGGTAGGAGAGAGGATCAGTTTTTGTGTTGGAAATGCTATTAATTATATCATGTGCAATGTTAGTGTAAAACACGTTAAAATCCTGTGGATTCAGGTTGATGTTTTTATTTTTATCTGCAGTAAATTTACCCCTTTGACTGTTGATAATAGCCCACATGGTCTTAGCTGGGTTTTTAGATATAGATATAATTTTATCATTTGCCTTTTTTTTTGATTCTTTGATTGCATTCTTATATATGATTTTAAAGTTTTTATACTCCATGAGGTTACCAGAAGTATTGTACTGTTTGCTTACCCCGCTGAGAAAGCTTAGATGGTCCCTCATGCTTGGTAGAGTTTCATTAAACCATGGCACGCAATTTGGCTTATCGGCCCTGTTCTGATAGGTTTTTTCAGGGAACGATTGCAGGTATGCCCCCCTCAGCATTTCAGTGAGAATTTCAAACTTGGTATCGATACTAATATTTATATCATCGACAAAATCCCACGAGCATGTCTCCACCACATTATAAAAATCATGTAGCCCTCTTTCAGTGATAGGTCTGAACGTTCTCCTGGAGTAGGCAGCATTCGTGTGTGTCTTGTTAACATGCAGACAGACACAATTTTTGCCCAACATGATCTGAAATATGATAATCCACTATTTCCGTTGTAGCAGAGTCGGTGGCGAAATTGACAAAAATGTTGTCAAGGCAGGTTCGCCCTCTTGTGTTCTCAGTAATCATGGCTTCATAGCCGTAGCTTTCTAAAAGATCGCAGAGGCAGACTGCTTCTCGTTGATCAGTCCCGAATGACACATTGAAGTCACCTGCCAGTACAACATTCCTGCCAATGCCCAGTTGCAAAATACTCTCTAGTCTTTCCAGGAAGATGCCAAAGTCTCCCGCCGACGATCTGTAAATACCAAGCAAGTAAATATTAAAAGGTCTTATAACAATAGAACATAACTCTATACATTTTTCGATCTGCAACTCAGAGAATGTGTCGACCAAATCAAAATCAGTATTCTGGTCTGCTAAAATCAGAGTTCCACCCCCTTTACTTTCACATCTGGCCGAGTAGCTGCCTACTATGTACCCCGGTATGTTAAAGGCTGGTATCTCCTCTTCCAACAGCCAATGCTCCGTGATCACAATGAAGTTAATATGTCCGTTCACCAGACTTGCCTCCAGTTCGCTAGCTTTATTTCGAATAGATCGAACATTGTAGTTTAAGAAGATGATTAATTCTTGCTTCGCTGAGTCTTTCACTTCTGTCGAAGCACTATGCGTTTCAGGTTTAAAAATTTATTAATTACTACAACCCTATTGACCATAACCGATGATATTTTCATAGCTTGGGATTAAGATCAATGCAGCTGCCTTATACTCCTTGATTATAGTAAGGCTTTTGACACAATAAATCATGCTATTACTGCAGGCGTGCAGGCTAAACTTAAGTACCTACTTTGGTATATATGGGTGAAGTAGCTTTAAAATTATTCAACAATTATTTCTCAAACAGATAGCGGGTGATAATCAGCAACAGTCCTTCTCCTGTTCATAATATTGGCAGAGGTGTGGCTCAGGGTAGTATTCTCGGCCCGTTGATTTTCTCCATTTACACCTCCGACTTCTGTACATTTCTTAAGTTTTGCAAGTCTCATCAATCGAATGTTGATGATCTTAGAATTATTGCCGATGTTTCGAAATCTCATAATTTAGTTTTAAACGAAAAAAAAAACACAGCTGATGTTGTCCGGCACTTTTAAATCTTCTATACTGGAAAATCCACTATTTAAAATCTCTATAAACGGCAGCGACATAGTACCTGTCAATAAATGTAGGAATCTCGGATTGTTGATTGATTCTGAGCTGAGATATTCTGACAATGTTTCATCCTTAATACAGAAAACGTATGGCAAATTGAAACTTTTATATATGCATAGGGACATCTTTGATACAGCTACCAAACTTCGTCTCACAGACTCCCTTGTTTTGTCTCACCTTGGGTACTGCGATATTGTTTACTGGCCTGCCTTACTTCAGAGGGATAGGGATAGTTTGCAGAAACTCCAGAATGCTTGTTTAAGATTTAGCTTTTGTGTTCGTAAATTTGACCATATCACATCCCTCGTTGATCGAATCGGGGTGGCTTTCACTTAAGGAGAGATTCGAATTGCACATATTACATATGGTCTACAAGATTGAGATCAACAAAATTTCCGAATATTTACTAGATAAACTTATTAGACGTTCTGATCTGCACAATCTTTTTACTAGCCATAGAGACTTGTATAGTGTGCCCAGGCACACTCATGCATTTTTTCAGCGCTCTTCTAGTTATACCGCTGTTAGCGCGTTCAATTACTTGCCTGATCACATTAGAGCTGCCATCAGCACGTCTTCATGCTGTATGGGTGTAAGGAAGTTTTTGCTGGCGAGTCGCCGGCGCCGGTCGCGCTGAGAGTAGCACTGCTTTTTAATACCTTTTATATTGTTTATTATATCTCTCAATGTAGGTACTCATTATTATCTCTACCATTACCAATAATTAGTATAGTTCTTCGCAAATTGTATTTATTAGTTTCTCTTAAAAAAATATCTGTTTATACCTTTATATCTATAAACTCTTTAACAATTTCTGAGAACTTTCTCTTTTTCGTTAATTCTTTTTTTTTTCCTGTTCTGGTTTGATTTGTATAAAAATATGTATCATCTATTTAGCCATTAATCACTTTCTACAGGGTGGTTGTATGAGCAGCTATAGTTGGATACCGCCACCCACTTTATAACCTTCTATTGTATTTCTCCTATCTAATTAAATATAGACATTATTATTATAATTAAATAATAAAATGTTTCGTACAGGAAAAATTGATAATTATTTTTTTGTCTGCAAACGCTATTTTTGCCATTCGTTCTGGATTTCTTATTCACTGATCGTCCTCGTCAATTTCTACAGTGGTGTTAGTGCAGGTTAGTTTCGGTTATATAGTGTCCAACATAAAATGTTAAGTAGCGTGTAATGGATACTAATTAAGGGCGGCGGAACTTTCAGCCCCATATTGGGTAAGGTACCTGCTAGAAATTTCAGGTAAAGTAATCTTGTAAGAAATTTCGGCCCCAAACATTGCAGGTAAGCTCATTATCATTTAAGTACCCACCAGGGGTTTTTCCCGACTCGGTACTTTTAAGGGATGGTCATGATATAATTAAATTGTTATAACAATGACAGGAAGGGTATTTATTTATGTTTAAAGAACGATTATAATTATTCCTTTTCAGTTCTTGGAGCTGTATGTTGTATGTAATCTTTTAAAAATGAGTTTAATTAAAAGTGCCCGTAACCGAGATTTACTTCTTGTAGAAAACTATACGTTTTGCAAAAGCAAAGAATTAAAAAGTGGTGAAGTATCGTGGAGGTGCATCCAGAAGAATTCAAAATGCTTAGCGAAAGTGTTGACAATCGGAGCTGACGTTACAATAACGAAAGCTGACTTAGTGCATAATCATGCAATAGATATACGCAAGACGCAGAGAAAAATAATCACCAATTCGTGCAAACGAAAAGCTGAAGAAGATTTAACAGAAAAACCTGCTAAGATTATTCGACGAGCTATTGCTACAAATTCTTCAAATGATGTGACAATCTCAGACATTGAGGCTATTCGAAAAAATATTTACAACTGTCGTCAGAAATTGCTTCCAAGTTCATTACCAAGATCCATTGAAGAAGTTCATAGTGCAGTGAGTGCTTATTCTCTTACAACGAACATAGGTGAAGATTTTATATTTATAAATAATCTTGAACATAATATAATTATTTTTTCATGCGAAACAAACATTCGTGCATTATGTGAAATGGAAAAATTGTATATGGACGGAACTTTTTCATACTGTAGCAAATATTTTTGCCAATTATTTACTATACATGGGCTAGAAAATGGACATTATATACCGTTAGTATATTGTTTGTTAAGAAATAAAACAGCGGCCACATACCAAAATCTATTTTTTTCTGCTAAAATCACGAATATTTGAAATTTTCAGATTGTCGTTACATCCTGTGGAAGTCTTTGTTGATTTCGAAAAAGCAATTCATCTCGCATTGCTAAATATTTTTCCACAAGTAAAAATTAGTGGCTGCCGTTTTCACTTACATCAAAGTTGGTTTAAAAAAATTCAATTACTTGGTTTGGTTCACGAATTTAAAAATAAAAATTCAGATATTGGAAAATGGCTGAGACATACAGTTGGCTTAACATATTTAGCTCCAGAAGAAGTAGATGACTGTTTCGTATTTGATTTAATGAGCTATAAACCAAATAATGACATTCTTGATAAATACGCTGATTACCTTTTAGAAGTGTACATTATTCATTAGTCGCACTTCAACCCCTTCAACCCTTGAAGAGTGCAGTCGTTGACATTGACGTTAATTTCTCTCGATATTTGAATTGAAGTATCGAATTTTTAATTTTTATAAGTGTCACCCAAAAATTAATTTATTTTTACATCTTATCTATGGAAGTTCAAAGCGGGGGTGAGGCCCCCCGCCCCAACGAGACCAAGCTGCCGACATCCGATGACGAGCCTATGATCCAGCCAGACGTGCAGCAGACGGTTGAGGAGCGTATAGAAGCATGCGAAAGACGAATGGAGGCAAAATGGAGGAAGATGATAAATGACAATAATATGGAATGGGTAAACAAGACCCGGCAAATGAAAGAGGAAAGTATGAGGAAGTCGACAGAGTTAAAGGAGATGAGTAAGACCATAAGGGAGTTGAAGGACGAAATTGGTAGGTACAAGACTAAGACTATTGACGAGACAGAGTCAGAGAATAATATTAATTTAAATTCAAAAATCGACAAAATTTTTGACAGTTCGTTGACAAAGACAGGTAGTTTGACAACATTAGGTACAAAGACCGACATCAACAAAGACTTGACTGCTGTTCGAAAACTTAATAGTTTACAGGTCAATATTGACAAAATCAAGGTGCTACATGCTGGTTCAGACATGGAAATCGATTCTGTGTCTGAATCTGATGATAGCAGCGAGCAGTGGTCTAGTCAAAACACCAGACGTACTAGAAAACGATCTAACAAGAACCCCGAAACTGATAGTAACAATAAGAAAGTGGCCGGTACTTCTGCGTGGCCGTACCTACCTAAAACAAACAATGTCGCACTAACTAATCATTTGACGCACAAAGTATCACAATCTAGTCAAAAAGCTTCTGGTAGTCGTACAGAGGTATCAGCGCCACAAATCAAAGCCCCCGTTCCAAACAATTCAAGCGCCGTCACTAATGGTGTATCGGAGACTGGCCCGCCGAAACTGCGAGTCCCTCCGATCATCATCAGGGACAAAACCAAATTTAATGAAATTACTGGTCACCTGCGCACAGTTAAGGTAGATTATGGCCGCGCTGTGACCGTGCCGGATGGTGTCAAGATACATCCACCTACTCCTGTGGATTATCACAAAATCGAAAAATTCTTAATTGCTTATAATCTATATCACTACTCGTTCCGGTTCCAGGACGAAAAAGAGTTACACGTTGTACTCAGAGGCGTCCTGGAAACCTGGACTGAAGAAAAGATCAAAGGTGACCTAAAAGATCTTGGTTATAATCCATCACGTGTGATCCGATGGCACGGTCGTAACGGGGCCCCATTGCCCTTGGTGTTGGTGTTCTTGCCGCGGACGGAAAAGACAATATTTGAATTAAAAGATTTGGACTCTATGTCCATTAGAGTCGAAGCGCAGCGGGCGCGCGCCACTATTTCGCAGTGCCATCGGTGTCAGTTATTTGGCCATTCACAATTTCGGTGCACTGCACCGGTCAAATGTTTGAAGTGTGCTGCCGACCACTTTTCGTTCCAATGCACTAAACCGAGACAAGAGAAAGCAAAGTGTTCAAATTGCGAGGGTGACCACCCCGCGAATTATAAGGGTTGTCCACGGCACCCGACCAATTTAAGAAAGAATGTGATTAGCAATAATAGGAACAATAACATCACACCGAAAAGTACCTTTCGCTGGGGACAACAAGACATCAGTAAACTGGCTAGTGATGGTAATGCGAAGGCGACAACAAATAATCCGTCGCAGGAAAAACCAATACCCGGCGCTTTGGAAGCAGCTCTGCAAAGTACAATGCAGAGCTTCCTGGCGCAATTCACTAAAATAATGGAGACTCAACTTAAAACTATCGTGGGTGTTTTTCAGAAAACCGCTGGTTAAATGGCGGCGCAACCGGAGACGGCATACATTAAGCTCGCTACATTTAATGTCAATTCAATCAAGCAACGGAGGCTCGAACTTATCGAGTTTGTCGAGAGAAATGAAATAGATGTGTTTCTTATCCAGGAGACATGGTTAAAGGGAGAGAGGTTTTCTTTCCCAAATTACACAATATTTAGGAACGATCGCCTAGGTAGACGCGGGGGCGGAACTATGATTCTGGTTAAGAAGCACATTTCGGCTCAAGTTGCGCCAGGTCCTGACAATTGTTCCCATATTGAAGGGACCTTCATTTCTATTAGATTCAAAAACAATCAACGCGTACACCTGGGATCTGTTTACTGTAGTCCGTCGGTAAATTTCACAGGCAACTGCTTACAAAAAACTTTTGGAAATAACAATAGAACGATTATAGGGGGCGACCTCAACGCCAAACATACGGTCTGGGGATGTAGGTATACAAATCCAAGGGGGCGCTCCCTATATGAATTCTCTGAAGCGCTAAACTACCACATTCTACCGCCGGAGGAGCCCATGCATTGCTTTACGCGGGGCCTTCCGGATATCTTGGACATTTTTGTTGTCAAAAATGCTGTTCAAATGTCTCAGCCATCGGTCATCTGTGATCTGACCTCAGACCATGTACCGGTCGTTATAGAAGTGGGTAATCCCCTCGAAAAAGGTAGAGGTTTTGTATCCCGCACCTCAACAAACTGGCCAAGGTATACTAATATAATGAAAAATGTAGAGGTGTTACAACCTCTACATAGTCCACTGGACATTGACAATGCAGTAAGTAAGATCACAGATGACATCAACGCAGCGCTGGCCCAAACTTCTGTTACAAAAGTGTCCGGATATTCAAAATACGGGACTTTATCTGATGAAATAAAAAATCACATAAGAATTAAAAATCGGTTGAAGAATAGGGCGTATCGTACTGGAGATCCTCGCATTAAGGCGGAGGCTAATCGGGAAGCTCAGGTAGTCAGGGATTTGTTGACTGAACGGCAATCGAACATGTGGGACGACAGGGTCCACAGTCTTTCTATGGCGGATAATTCCATCTACAGAATGACCAGGACCTTGATCAGAGACGCACGAGCACCTATGTCCCACCTGAAAAATCAGGAGACAGGTATGGTTTTAATCGATGCCAAAGATAAAGCTGAATTGATCGCAGACAAACTTTGCGATCAGTTCAGCGAAAACCCGACCAATGACGCGTTACGAGATGAGAGGGTCTCAAGGACGATACATATTTATAAAACAATCAATCACCCGTTTCAGGCCTTTCCCCAAGTCACCTTAAACGAGGTTAAGTCCCTAATAAGCGTTTTGAATATTAAAAAAGCCCCGGGTTTTGACGGTTTAAAAAATGCGGCGTTGCGAAATCTACCTGACAAAGCTTTGGGGAACATAGTAAGCATATCCCAGGCTATAATCAAAGAAGGCCACTTCCCAGCTGCATGGAAACACGCAAAGGTTATTCTGATTTATAAAAAAGGTGAGGACCCTACAGCGCCGGCTAGCTATAGGCCGATTAGTCTGCTGTCGAGCCTAGGGAAAATCACTGAAAAGTTAATCTTGAGTAGAATCAATGACTTTGTGCTTACACGAAACGTTCTGCCTGCCGAACAGTTTGGGTTCCGGCCTGAACATTGCACAGTCAGGCAGACGACGCGACTGACATCGAATATAGTCAAAGGTTTCAATAAAAGGGCGCATACGGGAGCGGTTTTCTTTGACGTAAGCAAAGCATTCGACAAGGTCTGGCACAATGGTCTCTTGTTAAAGTTGATAAGGCTCGGAACTCCGAACTACTTAATCAAGGTGGTAGCTTCTTTTTTGGAGAATAGAAGTTTTGCCGTCTCGTCAGAGAACGCACTTTCTTCGAATAAACGCATCAGGGCGGGAGTGCCGCAAGGCTCACCTCTCTCTCCGATGTTGTATAATATTTATACTCATGATATTCCGCGAGATAGATTTACGCAGCTCCATCTTTTCGCTGACGATACAGCAATTACTTCGACTTCTAAATCACCGCGCATTGTCGTCAGTCGGATGCAGCGTCATGTAATCGAGCTGGAAAAATGGCTTTCGGCTTGGAAGATTCGCCTGAATCCCGCCAAGACGAAAGTCATCTTTTTTTCAAAAAGCACCGTGCGCAGGCCTGAAACAAGGCTTCGGGTTAATGGAGTTCAAGTGAACTGGTGCCAGGAGGTGAAATACCTGGGACTTTTATTTGACCAAAGGCTTAACTGGAGGCTCAATTCAATTAATAGAGTAAGGCTTGCATTGCGTCAATTAGGCTCTATCTACCCCCTGCTTCACAGGCGGAGTAGACTTTCATATAGGACTAAGGTCAACCTCTACAAGGTATTGGTCAGGCCGGTTCTCACTTATGGTGCACCTTCGTGGTGCAACATAAGCAGAACGGAGCTTAATAAGTTCCAGGTAATTCAGAACAGGGCGTTAAAAACTATCGCGGACGTACCTAGATATACATCCAACAGAGTGCTTCACCGTGACTTTCAAATGCAGACGATAAACGAGTTTTTCTTGAAAATTATTAAAGACTATTACCGACGCACAGACGTATCGACAAACCCACTAATCACAGACTCACATACGAGATCTAGACAAGACACGACATACAAACTACCAAAAGACTGGCTCCCTGTTGGTCCCAATCCAAATCCATAGTAGAGAGGCACTATATAAAATATAATAGAAAAAGGCGCCAAAACTTTGCAGACAAAAACTTTTAAAAGAAAACGCACGAACCAAAATTATTTAAGGCAAGAGCCGATATCAAAATTTCTGTAAACGACAATACCCAAACAGTACACAATGAATAACAGATGTCAAAGGATAAAATCCTGACGTAAAAATACATTTAAGAACCCGAGTACATTATTCAAAGTGCCCAATTTCCACCGACAATATGGGCAAACAAAAATCCATCAATTATTAGGACTACAAATGCTTGCGAATCTTTCCATTCTAGGTTTAATTCTTCTTTTTATGCACCACATCCTTCTATATATATTTTTATGGAAAAATTGAAAGAATCCCAAATAGACGTTTATATAAAAATGAAAAGTATTCATACAACGGCAAAAATTAAAGACAAAAATGTAAAAAATAAGTTGGCATTTTTAGAAAAAATGGTACAGAACTTCCAATTGGGACATATCTCTAGGTTAGATTTTGTAAAAACTGTAGCATATTATTCCTGTAGTAGCAATAAGTAATTTTCAGATTTTGTATAAAGTATGTTGTAATATATATATATATATACGTTTTCCTATCAACTCGAGATCCGAACAAATCTTGGGTAACCCGAGATCCACCAGAAGGAATAAGTTTATTAGAGTATATTTTTTACCAAAATGATCCTAATACACCCCTTAATGCGTCTGCCATTAGAGGGGAAAACATTTCGCACTTCAATTTTTTTCTGATATGTTGTAAGCGCAACGAGATCCGTGATAAAACTGTACAAGTCGAGATCTAAAATCTGTATTTATTGCAGTATATAACCAACGCGAGTTCCGGCGATGTTGCCATTGCCTCTGGATCTCGCCTTGATTAAATATAATTTATATATGATTGTGATAAAGTTGTGTGATTTACCAAACCATTTTTAAACTTTCCACAAAAACAATTTCTTTTCACTTTTTTTTTATAAAACTGGCATATGACCAAAAATGTACGTACCTTGAATTAAAGATTCGTATTTGTATTTTAGAAAATATGTTTAGTTGATAAGGTTCGCAGCTCCGAACTACCTCGTCAAGGTAGTTGGCTCGTTTCTTGAGAATAGAAGTTTTGCAGTCTCGTCAGAAAACGCACTTTCATTGACAAAACGCATCAGGGCGGGAGTGCCACAAGGCTCACCTCTCTCTCCGATGTTGTATAACATTTAGACTCATGATATTCCGCGAGATAGATTCACGCAGCTCTATCTTTTTGCTGACGATACAGAATTACTTCAACTGCCAAATCACCGCGCATTGTCGTCAGCCGGATGCAGCATCACGTAATCGAGCTGGAAAAATGGCTTTCAGTTTGGAAGATTCGCCTGAATCCTACTAAGACGAAGGCCATATTTTTCTCGAAAAGCCGCGTACGTCGGCATGAAACAAGGCTCAAAGTCAACGGAGTCCAAGTAAATTGGTGCCAGGAATTGAAGTACCTGGGACTTATCTTTGACCAAAGACTGAACTGGAGGCTCAATTCAATAAATAGAGTGAAGCTTGCACTGCGACAGTTAGGCTCTATCTACCCCCTGCTTCACAGGCGGAGTAGACTTGCAAATAGGACAAAGGTCAACCTCTACAAGGCATTGGTCAGGCCAGTTCTCACCTATGGTGCACCTTCGTGGTGCAACATAAGCAGAGCGGAACTGAATAAGTTCCAGATAATTCAGAATAGGGCGCTGAAAATTATCGCAGATGTCCCGAGGTACACTAAGAATCGCGTGTTGCACCAGGACTTTCGCATACCAACTATTAATGAGTTCTTTTTAAAAATCATTACGAACTATTACGGACGTACGGACGTTTCGACAAACCCACTTATCACTGACTCACATACGAGAGCGAGACAAGATGCGACCTACAAACTACCTAAAGACTGGCTCCACGTCGGTATATAGTAGAGAAGCACTAATAGTAGAGAGGCACTATCACATTCCTAGATAAAGAAAAAAGGCGCCAAGAATATGCAAACTAAAATCTTCAATCACAACACACACAGCGCAGCATACTTAATAAAGGCAACAGCCGATAGCAATAGTTTCCTTATGCGAAAGTACCTAAAAAGTAGCCGAGGAATCAAAAGATGTCAAAGGGATGCCCTGACGTAAAACCCCATTCATGAACCAATGTATATGTTTAGTTTTTTATGTATTTACAAAACTTTTTTAAATAAAAAAATTTCGACATCCTTTTTCTTTTTTTCGTATAAAAATATTATTAACAACCCAATTTTTATGATAATACCTTTTTACAGAGGAAGAGATTTAAAATTCGGCTTTTCTTCTCGAAACTAACCCACTCTCACTATTATCCTATGTAACATAATAATTAATTAAATGATTAAAAACAGAACTATACACAGTAAAAACCTCTACCAACACCAATTTGTATAGCTTCCCGTTCTTCATCTTCGGAAATAAGTTTTCATTTTCTTTTCTATTAAAATTGTAGGAAGCGATGAGATTCGAAAAATAGAAATTCCTTATATTTTACTTTTTTGATGAATATATTCTAAATATTATTTCTAAAGGTGAAGAGCAAGAAGCCGCACAATTTGATGGGATTTTAGCTTTACATTTTTACCTCAGTATTATGATGATATCGTAAAAAAACTGAATATTTAGGCTCCGGAGTAAGGGGTAGGTAATCATTAAACCAAGAACGATGGTAATGAAAATAAAAAAAACAGTACAACAAAACAAGCCAAACATCAATCTTACTTTACAATAGTTAGATTGCTTGTCAAGTCTTTTTAATTTCGTTTCAGTTAACATTCTTGCTATAACTGATGTTTGCTCTTCGAGCCAAGTATTTGGGGTTTGGGCTTGATCTGAAGAATATGGTTAATATTAATATAATTTTTATTAATAAAATTCTCATCACTAGCTGAACTTCTAACCGCCTCAGAAATAGTTAGTTGGAAGATTCCAAATTCTCGTCGTGAAATATGATATGTCGATTTTTATAACCAATGTTTCTTAAGATTTACAGAATTTTTAAGAATATTCTCTCAAGTTATATTTTGTACATGTAATCTTTCCTGCTGGCCAGGTCGTCAAATGGCGTGATTGTTAAGAAAATATTGAATATTTATTTACTGCTTTGATTTTGAAAGTATTATATAACAATTTTACAAATCTCAACTTAGTACTTAGTGCTAGGTACACTTAAAACGTAAAGAAAAAAAACATTTAAAATTTTAATCTTAAAGTTTTAACTTTATTACCAAAAATATGGTGAAGTTCACAATATTTGTGCTTTTAATACTTCAATTTCTGCACTGCATTTTTTTTGTCTTTTATCCCTTTTTGTTTTGTGCATTTGATTGATTTGTTTTTTGTATTGCTGTTCCCAAAGTCAAATTTTCATTAATCTGTAAATTTTATTAAATTTTTCTATATAGTATTACAATAAGATTTGTTAGTCTGTCTGTGATTAGTTAATGTTTTAATGCTCCAACTTTCCATATTTTTGTAGTTTAATTTAAAGCAGTAATGCATTCTTCGGAAGTTTCTCCATCTACATTAGCAAACAAATAAAACATTATTTACGAATTTTAAATTTGGCAGTTTGTATAACTTGATATGTACTTTAAAAACAGGCGACAAAAAAACTATGGTTCCCGTTAAAATAAAATAGGCGATAACATATTTATTTTTGATTTTGACACACTAATATTCGTCTCGAAAAAAAAATCATTATTTTACTGAATTTATTCCAACTTACAGACTCGCACTGTATATTACACTAACGGTTCTGCTTTTATATATTGGTTTAAGTCATTAATTAACTCCTAATCAGCCCTATGATGATACACACAAGTTAACTCTAGACGTTAACTTTAAAATTCACCTGCTTTTCAACCACAGTGAAAAATTAACAAGTAGGTTTTTTCGGTTCTTGTCATGGAAACGGGACGTTAAAAGTTAACTTGTGTGTATCATCATAGGGCTGATTAGCTACCACAATTCGATCCGTTTCTTTGTACTGTATTTTTGGATACTTCGGGATCCATCTATATTAAAAATTACTATTTGTATGTCTTCTGAAAGGTAGGTAATTTAGTTTTACCTATAGCTGATTGACATTGCTCCCAATAATTAAATCATTTTCCCTCTCACAATTTTTGTCAGACGATTTTTCAGGTTATCCAACTATTCCCGCTGTCATTTGTGAAATTGGAAGGGTATTCTGCAGTTATCCTTTTATTTCTTAATAGATATTCCTTTTCCATTCTTCAAGTATCCTGACACCCAGTTTTCTTTCTAGGTCCAAGGTCAAAAAACTTCAATTAAAAAATGTCACATTCACCAAAAACATCCCCATCTCTAGTAGTTTTTAAAATATTTTTATTTTTTGTCATTTTCTATTCTCGTTATAGCATCTTTTGTCAACAGATCTCAGTAGCCATAGAATACAAATGAAAATAATGATGATAACTCCGAGGATTGGGTGTTCTCCTCAGCCCCGGATTATAAGGGGCTAAGGGGGCTAGATGGGCCCCCGAAGTTGCAACGTTTTTCAGATAAAATAATTTAGATATTATACATTAATAAAGAAAATAAAACTTCACTGTTAAATAACACAACATCGCAGTAATATGTTATATTTTTTTCGTCAATGAAAATTGTATACTATGAGTATAAATACCTGGCGAATAGACTTTGCAAAACGCTTAACTTTAAAATCGATCTTAATGTCACCCACTAACATTATTTTCATTTATTTTCCATGGATACTAAGGTCCATTGACAAAAGACGCTATAACAAGAGCAGAAACTCACGAAAATTAGAATATTTTAAAAACTATTAGAGCCATTTTTTACAAGAGTTCTGAAAAGCTATAAAATGTAGGGTGCTCTTTTCCATAAAAGTGAAATTTTTAAATTAGAAGTTTTCTTACTTTGGACCTAGAAAGAAAACACCCTGTAAATGAGATGTCAAATATTTCATACTGGATATATTTTTTTGACCCAATTATCTCAGGATAAAAGTTATGAATCGCTTGGAGTCGAAATTTATGTACCTACGTAGTATTTTCATAACAAAGAGATGCTTGCAAAAAATGCCAATTTTCATTATCATATAGGTATCAATATTAGACCAATTACTACAACTTTTTCGTATATTAAACACTAAAAAGATTATAGGATTTTACAAGAAATTTAGAAATTCATTCAAATACGTGGTGTTCTTTTTAAAAATGTAACTTTGTGACACCCTACTTTATGCACGCACCATGTATACCACTTAAAATATTTCTAAAATATGCAGAATAGCCAATCATACCCTAACACAAAGCTTATTATACACAAATCTTACATAAATATACATCAAAAAATCATAATGCTCGTATTAAAATTATTTTAAAATTTAATCGATAATACTCTCAATAACGCACTTCTTGGAGTTTACCTGAGTGATAACTTTTTGCCAGTCAATCGAATTGAAGTAAATCAAAAAGTCATATCTATTTGAAATAATCTTTTTTATGAAAATACAAAATTTTTACACTTAATACAAATCGTTTTCTTCTCCCACTTGCTAAGGTGCAGTCAGCCTTCCCTTCATTCATTAATACAAAATATAACATCACATTATTCATCAAGCTCGCCCCTGCGCCGACCGTCAAAATTTCTTAAAACTGGGTTTATTCTATTATAAATTATTTATTATTTATAAAGTGTATATGTGTTTCCCGGTCTATTAATTGTTTTACACCTAACATCATGTTCCCGCGCCTTGACTATATTATTTGTTTCTCACTCCCGACCTGTTTTAGCAAATCACAAAACTTGTATAAAATAATAAATTTCGGATCTCGGGTTTTCCACCAAGGCAAAGCTTTGCGGCGCGCCGGGGCGCGATGTTGCCCAACTTAAGGATCTCGTATTGTACAGATATTGTTAGCAAAACGGAGCGCCCTCTTTACACATACTCTGTGAACTATTTGGTGTATATAAATAAGAAAAATGGGCAAAACGAGATCCGGGCAAAATTTTGTGTATGAACTCCCCCCACCCCCCTGAACCAAATGAACATTATATACACATAGGGTAAATCGAGGTCCGATTTCGGATCTCACCTTGCAAAACGGATCTCGGCTTGTATAGAAAGTATCGCAAAATGATCTCATCTTGTACAAAAATACATATATATATATGTAAATATATTAGTAATAATTGATGTTAGTGATTAAATTTAATTTTGAAATAAAAACCGAAATATACAAACCATACATTGCATTTTCATTTTATAAATGATTCAAAACACAAAAGATCATAAAAAAATTAAAATGTTATAACGTTAGACCATTGGGGCCGAAAATGCCTGTAATAAAAACATGACCCTTCCATCCCGGGGCCGAAAGTTCCTGTCAAAATCGGGCTGCTACCTGGCCGGGGCCGAAATTTCCTACGCCCCTAATTAAATAGTATTGAAAACACTTTCAGGTAGTAGGTATGTATATAAAATAAAACGAATAATATTCTCTTATCTATTTATTTAAATCTAAACCTATAATTCCAACGTGTAGATCTTCCTCGGCATGTAATGTAAGACCAAACTGTTGTAGCGTGTTAGCATTTATAACACCTTGTTGTGTGAGGCCCGCAATAACAGCTTGGTTTTCTCTGTTATTTTCACATATGTTTCTTATGGCAAATATCACCCATTGAATTATGACTGCAATGTGCATTAAGGAAAACAGCCATGGGAACTAATCAGAGGTATAAAAATATATTTTTGAAGAAATGGCAATTAAAAATCTAAAGTTTTTCTTCATCTCAATAAAAAAGGATACAGGGATTTTTTTCATCAATATTGCAGCAATCCAAGAGAACTGGTATAACTTCAACTTCTCTGGCCTAAAAATAATTTTCAATAAATATATTATACAGAGTGGTGCATCGATTCACGCAACATAAGATATCCTAGGCAAATTCTAAGGTGGTCAAATATCGTCTGCCTTGTTTTATTTCAGACCGATAATTTATTTTAGGGAATAATTTGACCAACTAACTTGCGAAATTTATACGTGATTTATTTAGTAATTGAGGGGTTATTTAGAAAAACGTTAAAATAAAATTGGCGAAATTAAAAAATACCGCTCAGCTTTATAATAAAAGCACCAGTAAATGTTAATAACTAACACGATAGATAATATTGAAGAGGAAAGAAAAATCCAAAATTCTTTACAAATATTTAATATCTTGCTCTACGCGTTTCGGTTTCTTAAACCATTTTCAAGAGCTGTCTAAAAAGTTCATTTATATAATAATCTCAATTCAAAATCAAAATTATTAGATATTACTTACATAATATAATCACAAACTTTACATTAAGGGCACAAACAAGTTCACCATGGCGAACACAGGTTAACTAACTATATAAAATTGATCAACAGGATAAACCCAAAAAGCATTTAAAAAAATTTCAATAAATAAAACAAAATGTACCGAACCAGAGGGGCATCTAGGTTGCGCAAAAAGAGGTACGATTATTTAAACAAATATTTACTACTTAAACTCATTTACAATTTTCGCTGCTTCTTTGTAGTGGGCGTTGGCAGGGTCGTTCAAACACTCAATCTGATGATTAATCTCTGATTTGGCTATTTATATATTTTCTAAAAAATTCAGCTTATGGCCTTTATTCGCATTATGTGGCATTTTAAAGTTGTCTTTTGTATTAAAATGATGTGAATTCTCTCTTAAATGTAGGCCAAAAGCTGATCTCTCGTCATTAGGCGATTTCTGAGAGTTCAAATGTTCTTTTATTCTAATATTAAAACTACGTCCTGTCTGTCCAGCATATTTAGCTGTGCACGAGTTACAGGACAACAAATATACCCCACTTTTGTCAAGCACGTTAATTGAATCCTTTACCCTCGAGAATAAGCTACGTAAATTGTTTACTGATTTGTAAGCTTTTTTAAAATTGTTGTTTAAGGACTTCAATACATTACCCACCCTCAGAGAAACAGCGCCCAAAAAAGTTAGTCTTATATACCTAGGTGATTGAAAAGATGTTATGGTGTTATCCAAGAGGTCAGTCAACACCTTCCTAAGCGTGCCATTAAATTTTTTTCTTATTAAATTATTGATTAATGATATCTTGTATCCGTTGTTATAAGCAATTTTAAAGATGATGTTTATTTTCCCTCTCAAATTCTAAAGGTAAGAGTGGGATGGTGAACAAACGATGGATCAAAGAGTTAAAAGCTGCCATTTTATGAGCTACACAATGATTGGAGTCAGCTGGTATAACATTGTCTGTATGTGTGTTTTTCCGATAATTCAGCATATTCAAAAAAGTTATTCACCCTCTTTATTGTTAAATCTAAAAATTTTTGAAATTCTTTAAACAACCACATTAAATTTACAAAAGAATAGAATTTGAATGTTGTCTGAATGTTTTAGATTTAATTAAAATTTTTTAGACAATTTAACAATTTTCATAATTGTAATACTAAAGACAACTTTAAAATGCTACATAATGCGAATAAAGGCCATAAGCTGAATTTTTTAGAAAATATAGAAATAGCCAAACTAGAGATTAATAATCAGATTGAGTGTTTGAACGATCCTGTCAACGCCCACTACAGAGAAGCAGCGAAAATTGTAAATGAGTTCAAGTAGTGAATGTTTGTTTTAAACAATCGTACTTCTTTTTGTGCAACCTAGATGCCGCTCTGGTTCGGAATATTTTGTTTTACTTTTTTAAATTTTTTTAAAATGTTTTTTGGGTTTATCCCTGTTACGACTCTGTCGTGGTATATCTTTGTCACCCGTTATATGAACAGTCGAATACCAGTTATATGTTGTTGTAAAAAAGAAAAACTGTCACTGTCAAAAAATGTGTTGTCATGTTGTTAATATTGTAAAATTGTTATTTTGTTAATCAGTAATAAAATTAAAATACAGTCCACTAACCATATCCAAGAAGAATAATTCATTTCATCAACATCAATAAAACTATTGGTCCATCGAGAAGGATATTGATCAACAAAAAATTGCCGAAAACCCAAGCAGAAAACCCAAAAAGTCAAATCAGTGAGTAATCCTATTCCCTTTCCTTTTCCTATACGATTTGCAGGCTTGCCTGTGTGAAACGGTCGAATATTTGTTGCTTTTGTTAAGTAGTTAAAACGGTGACATTAAAGAATTTATAGAAAAATGGTTAATCCAAAACGTAGAGGTATAGATTTGACGGATAATCAGCCCTATGCAGCAGCAGTCCGTTAACTTTTTAACGGTAGTGTTTCCAGTAGAAACGGGTTAACACAGCCACTTGATCTTTTCCAACCAAAGTTAAGGAACAGCTGTTAGAATTTTTAAACGGATCGAACTGTCAGAAATGTTTAACCTAAAAATTTTATTTATTTCTGTGATTTACGTCAACTGTTTGATAACTGACAACACGAAAACGAAAACAGGTTAGGTTACATTTTTTTCTGTTTCGGTAAATATCGACCTATTTTGGTATTACGAATAAATAAACGCATTAATCAGAATAATTTCAGATGGAAACGCAAATTTAAATGAATTTCTACCTGCGGAGAAGATTATTATTTTCCTATCGCCGAGCTAGTGTATAGTTTTTGTGCGTTCGAGATCTGGCGTAAGTAGGTAGGTACATATGTTTTATTTTGCTTATTTAATTTGTTAACAACACCTTTATGATAGGTAGGTACTTATTTACGTTTTTCTCTAGGAATGGATTGAAATTAACCAGGAAAAAATACGCAAACAAAGCAGCAGAGACGTTATTAAATTATCATAATATGGCTAGAGCTTTTAAGCAGTGTGAAGAAAATGATACAAATAAATAATAGGTATTCTGACAGAAGGTAATTACGCAATAGATTACCTACATACCTACTTTATACCTACTTTAATTAGGGCTCCTAGGAAATCTTTGCTTTGGTAATAGATGAATGTATACATACATACACATTTTTGTAGGTTATAAGATACCTACAGATTTTCAGATGTGCTTCTTATTTAAAAATCAAAAAAGGGTATTGGAATTATGCCTGGTTAAATTTAGAATATGACAATGATTACTTTAATATAAAGGTAAAATAACTACCGTTTCATTTCAACATTTTAAGTGTTATTTAAAGTATTACAGACACCATTTAATACACTACGTAGTAAGGTGAAACCTTTTATGTGACTTTTGTTTTTATGTTATAGAAAATTCCTGACCAAATTTTTTTAAAGTTAGGTATCAATCAGTACCTTTTTTCTCACATAAGTTTTAATGTCTAAGTATCTTATTGTCCAACAGTATCTTGAATATGAGCTGGTAGTATAGTCGGGATAAGAAACTAATGTTAGTCTAATACTTCGGTAAATATTGGCAAACATATTTATTAACCTAGTTTTATTGTCCTATTCCGACTACACTACTAGCTTATATAAGATTTTAGTATTATTAAATTAAAAATGTTGTTCTCAATTCAATTAACTACAATTTATTTCCAAATAGGTAACTGTTACAGTTCATTATGTAGAATAAAATATAACTTAAAAAATTTCAACAGACATACCAATAATTTTATTATTATAATATTACATTTATAATGAATTTCAAATAATTTAAGTATAATTATTTCTTAGTTACCACTATAAGTCTCCAGGAGGGCCATAGCTAACTAAAAATAAATCCAAATCTTACGAGAAATCTTGTCCTTGGCCAGCATTGTCTAATAACAAAATAATTGTAGGACAAGATTTGGTTTTATTCTTAATTTGCTTTTATATTTTTGCCAATTTTGTAAAAGTAGCTTACCGGCTTGCAAGCCAGTTTATTGATTTCAAGCACTTTTTTAAATATGAACTCTATTTATTTTAGAAGATGGTTATTTTTTGGTCTAAAAGGTATGTAGAAAAGAAATATTAGTAGTTCATAGTCTTAACGACAATGCCTTAAAAATAGCATCAAATCATACATTTAGACTGTGAAGTATCTGTACGATTTTTTTGTCCACCAGGGTAAGCATGTTTTTACAGGTTATTAAAACAACTGATTATATATATATATAGAATTTGATATTAAAAACCTAAAACCAGAACAAATTAATTATATTGTATTAAAATTTAAAATACCTAAGTAGGTATCGCTAATGCTCTTATTGCGATCTCCAAGGACTCTCCAAGTTTAAACTAGAAAATAAATCTTCGAAAGAAAACAAATGATCTTTAAGGTGGCCTTAGAACCACCATACTTTAATTGATATCGTGTTAGGGTCCTCAGACAATGGGCACTCTGAACAGATTTACCAATTTTATTTAAAACTATTTTTTTAGGAATTCAATAAGAATTAAATTAATTAAATTATTGCCATTTTCCAATCATGAATATAATACACGAAAGGTTTTTCATCACTTATGTTACAACTAAAAGGTTAAAAATGAAAAAAATTTGATTATTAAATTTCATATTAGTGGGTATTTTACAATTATTATAAAACTATTATGTTTTGAGTAGGTACCTAAACACTTGGTTATATCTTATACGTATGCTCTTTCTGGTCATTCTTCCATTAGGTAGGGTCAGTTGGGGTAAATGTAGACAGGGGTAAATGAAAACAAGGCCTGTACATTTTAAAAAGCGCCCCCAATTTAGATTTCGCGAGTCATTCGCAGAAGCTTTAAGGAAGCACAGGGCAACAGCGTCTGAAGATTTGGTTTATTTCATTAGATAGTTGTCTCAGAGCCATTGGCGAATTTGCATGTGCTAATCAAAATGTAATACCCTCGCGCATTCACTATTATTTTGTGAAAATCATTATAAGGTAAGGTAGGTACCTAATATTTTTTGGTATCTTTAAGACAAATTTCAAATAAATTATAGTGGGATAAAGTCATAATATCACAAGTTTGGTAGATATTTTGATGTTTACATTTACCTTAGAATTTTGCGGCGCTGGGTAAATGTACACATGGATGAGGGGCAAATGTGAACATGGATTCGGGCCAAAAAAAAAGGCCCACCACCATATTCTTCATAACAGAATTAAAGGGAGAAAAACGGCGATGGCTGTTCAAGGTCCTGGCCGAAAGTCGACGCGATCCGTTATGGAAGAAAATGAAATTGTAAAGTGCCTTTTAACAAGATGCAAAATGGGCCACCCTTGTAGCAAAGAAGAACTGCGTGACCTCGTTGGTAAATATGTGAAAGCTAAGAATATAAAATTTCCTTTTAAAGATAACAAACCAGGTAAAGACTGGTACCTTTCGTTTATGTTTCGACATCCTCAGCTATAACTTAAAAAACCAGAGCATCTTTAAAAGTTGCGTAAGGATGCGAGAAACACACAGATAGTAGGTATATGATTTTTATGAGAAGTTAGAAAATGTGTTATGAATGATCTCGACAAGGAAAAGCTGCGTTTGTCTTCTATATAATTTCAAGACTGAAACAACAATTATGTATATGGTGAAGTGTTAACCTCTAACGACGTCATATCATGACTAAAAGAAGCCGAAGAAAAAAAGCAAAAGGCAACTACTTAGGGGCTAACTAACAAGACAAATAAAAAACTCAAATCAAAAAAGAAACAAAATAATACAACCACTGCAGAAAATTCAGGCGTTAAGAAGAGAAAATTATTGAAAATAGCTAAAAATAAATCAGATACCTCGGAAGAGAGTGATACCATATGAATATGATGATGAGAGTTCCAGCGATGAAATACAACAGGATAATGACGTAATTTATTTGGAACCCATTAAAGATATGTCAAAGTTGTGCGTTGGAAAATTTGTTTTCATTCCGTTCAAAGGGGGTTAACGTAACACAACTATTTTTAAATATGTTTGTTCTATTGAAGATGTTGATGAGGACCAAAATGAAATAAAAGTTATCGGCGGACACTTTAAAAACACTTTTTTGTGTCGTAGAAACTGATGTTAATTTCGTTAATATCGGTCAAGTATTAGGTATACTGCCAGATCCTGAAATATTTCCCAAAGTTAAGAGAATCTTTTATAGATTTGTAAATAGTATTCCCCTGGCGGAGTAGACTTCAAACCTTCGTTGAAAAATTGTTATCTTTATTCTATTAGAATTATGGAATATTACTTTGTTTGCTTGTTACTTAAGAACATAGGAATGACGGAATGAATTATTTTTCTGCCCTTTTGTTCTTATTGTTCGGAAAGCGTAGGTGTTGTTTTTTTATAATAAATATTTTTGTAACTGTCGTTTTTTTAAATTCTACTAATGGGGTAAATGTAAACACGTTAATAACATATCAAATATCAACTATATAATGCCTACAAACGACATGTTTCTGTTAACCCCACGATTTTTTGCACAAATGCTTATGGTCTTCAGCAGAATTGTTTACATTTCCCCCGAGGGCACGGGGTAAATTTAAACATACAACCTGTAAAAAAATATATGACAAAAACTAAAATGGCTAATTTTGAAATGTATTATTCTGAAAATGTTTAATAAATATACATACTCAAACTGCCTGCAAAGTCGATACACTTAAATACTTTATACAAATTGATCAAATTAATTTTATGAATAAAGGTATCAAAAGTGTCGAGAATCGTCTACATTTAACCCAACTGACCCTATAGGTACATTATTCAAACACGTGTTTACAAACTTTTTAATTGGTTGGCGTCACAAGTTTGGAAAACGTTGCCAAGTTTATTTACCAACGCTTTACCTTGCATATTTTGAAGTAACAGAAGAAAAGAATACACTTTAAAAATATCAACAAATCAAAATATTACTAAAAAAGTATAGCTATGAAATCAATTTAGTATGTACATTTGACTCTTCGAAAACTCTTTTGTAGCGGGGTTAAAAAAAAACGGTATATTTGTCGATATCAGTAACTACAAATAATTGACGTCACAAAAGGCAGGAGGTTTTGGCGCGCGTTCAAAATGAGAAATTTGTATTGTAAAATATCTCGTAACACAATGAGATTTATGATAAAAAAGAAAAATAGGGGGTATATTTGAGTCTAGATACAACTAAATATACATTGAATTAAAAATTGTGCAAGGACCCTTTTGTACACACGTATAATAATAACGGTATGTACCTGGCCCGAATAGCCCTAGCAATTTAAGGCCATGCAAAGGAAGACAGACACCCTGTATTATCAGATTAGACCGTTTTCAAGCCCAACGAATTTCCTTGTAAATATATACATTTAAATTTTAGAAAATATCCCAGTCTCAATCGTGTGAATTGTAAATCTTAAACCATCTTACCGAAACTTTATGTAATATTTTATGTAACGCTAATTAAATATGTAATATGTAGAAACACAACATTAAATAATAAAAAATTCCTGGGCCTATATTAATTTTGACATTTTTTAGCTGTTGGGACGTTTTAGCAAAGGAGGAAAACATACTCTTGAACTGGATTGGAAGTGTTAATTAAAATGGCAAAATATTCTACTTATAGACAGTATACAGGGTGTTTCACGGTCGATGGTACGTTAGACGTTTACGGAGAACTAAATAACGAATCATTTTCAAATTTTGGCAACTGGAATAAACGACTATGGTCTATCGTTTTAATATATTTTCAGCAATGCAAGGTTGCCGCTTCTGCCCAAAACAGGTGGCAATATAGTTATTTCAAATGGAACACCCTATATCTTAGAATTTTTTTGGACTCTACATAAAATTGTAAGTATTTTTTAATGTCTAAACTTAATAGGTTCCGAGATATCGCCATTTGAAAAATGACATTTTTGAACTTTGACAGCTTCTAACTTTTTAACGGTATGTCTTAGAGCAAAACGGCTTACATGTCCCTATCTTCCTATTTTACTATCTTCCCAAAAGTTTCAACTTCCGGTTAAACCGGATGTAACTTAAAATCCCCATATATAGTACTTCCGGCGTAACCGGAAGTTGATATTTTTGGGAAGATAATAAAAAAGCAAGATAGGGACATGTAAGCCGTTTTGCTCTAAGACATACCGTTAAAAAGTTTGAAGCAGTCAAAGTTCAAAAATGTCATTTTTCAAATGTCGATATCTCAAAACCTATTAAGTTTAGACTTATAATGCACTTATTAAAAAATACTTACAATTTTACGTAGAGTCCAAAAAAATTCTAAGATATAGGGTGTTCCATTTGAAATAACAATGTTGCCACCTGTTTTGGGCAGAAGCGGCAACGTTGCATTGCTGAAAATATTTTAGAACGATAGACCATGGTCGTTTATCCCGGTTGCCAAATTTTGAAAATGATTCGTTATTTAGTTCTCCGTAAACGTCTAACGTACCATCGACCGTGAAACACCCTGTATAATATACCGAATCCGAATGATAAATTAATGATTCGCGAAAAGGTCAATGTCAAGTGCGTCCTAATAATATATTCAAGTAATTATAATGATTAATATAATACAGGCAAAAAGACTAATCTACAATATGACATTAACCAACATTTAAACGACTTTAATAGTTATTTATATTATATTACTAGTACGGTATGAGCTTCACTACAGTAACGAGTGGGGAATATTGCTACGACGAGGTCGTAGACCGAATCATAGTAACCACACGCGTGCTGTAGTGAGCCTTACTGTATGTGTGATATACAACATTTTATATAAGACCCAGAATTTTGTTTTTTTTATGTATTCAAAATGATTTTGACATTTGACAAAAAAAATTGTATTATTACACAAAAAGTGACAGTGACCGACGGAACAAAACAAATCATAGTTTGATTAAAAATGACTAATGTAATAAAAAAAATGAGTGATCTAATAAGTTCATTACATCACTCAGTACGATAATACAGTATATTGCATAACGCAAACAGGCTAAAATGGGTTATGTAATAAGCTCTTTTCGTGTGGGTCTTATATAAAATTAATTAAACACCAAGAATTTGCTCTTGAAAAACGGGTAGGGACCTAGACAGCAAACACATGTCAATAAGTTGAAATGAATAAAAATAATGAATTTATTCCTTTTTTCTGCTTCTACACACCAGCAGCTTTTTTTTGCAACTGAAAAATCTTTCAAAAATACATGGAAGTCATTATGGCTTGGCGCGCACCAGCAATTAATGCTAGCCCATATCAAATCAGTGTGTTGTATTTAAGCCATTTTTAAGTTGCACAAAAAAAGTTGCTAGTGTGATTTTGATTTAGAAATAAGTAAGTTTAAGATAAATGTTAGTTAGTGTCCTACTGTTCCTCCAGTATATTTAAATGTTCTAGGTTAGGTTAGTTATAGTTAGTTCTAGGTTAGGTTAGTTATAGTTAGTAGGTACATTAAGTTCTGTTAATATATTAAAGTTATCTAAGTTGCCAAACTCTTTTAAGTAATTTAATTTTAGCGCCATAAGTGATAATTCATTTTTCCTTTCTGCAATAATATTTTGTTTCTCCCATAATTCATTTTTCCTTTCTGCGATAATATTTTGTTTCTCACATAATTCGTTGTTTTTTTTCATCGTCTTGTTGAATTCCTCCATTTGAACTACCACCTGCTTTTGAACATCTAGAGTCGTTTTCTGTGATGCTGAAAACGACTCTATTGCAGACCGTAGGGTTGTGCAGGAGCACCTTTCGTGTTCATTTTTTGTATTAGTTGACACTAAAATTAAAGTTTATATTTACCAAAAGTATTAAAAGGGTAGTAGCCATAATACAAAGCCTTCGGGAGAGGTGAGGGAGCAACGGGGCTGATAGCCCCGGTTCTCACCTTTCTTTGTGGCCCTATCTCAAGTAAAATAAAAACCCAATACACCCTATAGAGTAATTTTGCAGTCTTAACTGTAATGAATATGCTTTTCTGCTCGCTTTTCTGCTTTTAATGCTACTCCGTCCTGGCGATACAAATTAAGATTGCAAAATTACTCCACAGTGTTATGCAAACGAAATTAGGAGAGAAAACATACGTTTTAATTTTTCTGTATATTTAAACATGTAGGTATAGGTACTATTTTTTAAAGAAATTAATAAAAATTAATAGATACTTACATTTATCTACAATTTAAAAAAATATTTGAATCGGACTATGGAAAAAAAGTTAGTATATACATATATACATATTATATTGGATTAAAATTTTGTATGGATCGAATTTTATGTCAGTGAGTGTATTATAAAATCAAATATTCGTTATATTAATGTGTGTGAAATCGAAGAACTTGTTGATTGAAGTAAAATTATAAGTATCCCAACATTATTTACTTATTATTGTTTACCTCTTTTAAATTTCTTCCTTGCCGGTTCAGTTACTGTTGTTGTTTTGTTAAGAGTTTCTAAAAATGTTTCACTCAATTAATGAAAATCAACATTTCTATGCTCTCTTTCTGTATTACCAATATATTGTTATAAGTAATATTATGAAGCAACTGAGAAACAAAATTCTGAACTTTTTGAATTTTCCAAATATTTAGTAGTAAAATTACCTTCTTTAATAATTGTTTCTGACGGCATCGCGATGTTTATTACTGAATCTAAAAACAAATGGTTTTATTAAATATTATTTGTAGTATTCTGAGATTCGTAGTCGTATTGATCGTAAACTGCCGTTCTGCGAACGGTTCAGGTTAATTTTCTTTACATAGACTATGTACCTTTTAAAATAATGTATTAAACCTTTTTGATTCCACAGGAGAAAATTTTGATAAAAGTCAATCTGTTTTTGACTATAGTGTACTATATATTATACCGTAGATTATACATACGTATATTTGTTTAAGGTTTATTAGGTTAGTTTTCTTTATTTAATCTTATTTTAATGTTAGGTACCTACTAAACTAAATTTTATGTTATAATTATATTGTTATATTGCAAGTGTAAATATGTAAATAAATTTACAACATATACCTGAAGCTGTTGGTAGTGGGTTGACCAAGTTTAAGCAGTCTTGAACCTCTGGGTCACCTAAATGGATATAAGAAAGAAGCGCTAATAACTTCTCTTCTTGAACAGTTAAAATTTGTTTTATAGGGGGTCCACCCCCTGTCCGTTCCATTTCTATTTTAATATTTCTACTTTTTTTTCTGATGTTCGTCTTCCATTCGCTCCAGACCTACAAATTTAGTTGTTTTTACTACACTTTTCTTTATATGATAGGTAAGGTCAAAATTAGTCCAAATAAAAAAAAATCAATTGCCATGTCTGTACAGTTTTACCGACCTGTACGATAGCTTGTCCTCGGGACGAAAACTTTTTTTCGATTTTGACATGTAAATTCTTTGTCCGTATTTAAAAGATGTTGAATGAAGTAGGTATAGTAATAAAGTACACCCAGTAGGTATTATAATATATAGATGCATGAATATTTCTGTAATTTATTAATTAATTATCTGTTCAAACTTTAAGGCGATATTCCTGACTTCATTTTAAGACAAGAAGTTTATATAAATAGCAGGTAAATAAACGTTTTGTTGTTAATATACAATTTGATAGTTGGACATTTAGTTTTGATTTTTTTTTAATGTTACCTAAGCCACTTGCAAAAACGACAATTTCTATTTTGTTTATCTAATTTTTTCCATAATTGATTTCACAATTATTATGAAATTATAAAAAGTAAAAAAAAAACCACAGCAATATAAATCCACGTCGACATGAATGTTTGGGGTTATCCCCATTAAATTTGTATTGATGCTTACTCATGTTTGGAATGTTTATTTCAGTCGTAAATTTTTTGTCTAAATCAGTTTAATTTATGAATCTTAACCACAAGTGAAATAATTTAGTTAGGTACTAGGTATTATAATTTCTTTATAATATTATTTATTGTTAATATAAAAATATAGGTACTAGATAGGTATAGCATATTTATTGCTTATCATAATATTAGGTTTTAGTAGGTACCTACTTGGTTTTCAGCTTAGTTTAGGTTATTTATGGAAAAACTTACATAAGTTTCTTATCTTGGTCAACGAATTCAAAATACATTTACAAATTTAAGACCATTTACAATAAATACAATACATTTAAATTTTAAGAAAACCCCCGAAAGTACATTTTACCTAAAACATCCAAACCACAAGCGCACCCACTAAATCCAGGACATTACTTTAAAAGTCCATATCTACCACTCTATATTGTATGAAATCGTCCATTTTATAAAAACATTTATTTATTAGAAATTGTTTTATTTTATTTTTAAAGGGTTTTAGAGGGAGATGAACACACCTATGAGTAGTATAAGTCGGGCAATAAATAAATAATAATATTTAGACTTGTTATCCTGTTTATGGTCAATATTTTGTATATAATGGTAATTCAAAATGGTTTATCGGTAACAGTTCTAAAGGCAGGCAGAAAAAGCTTATGATTTGAAGCCTCTGTTTCATATTAAACATAAATAAACAAATTTAATTTTTACAAAGTTATGTAAGAAACTTGGTTGATCCAAGCTTTAATAATTTATCTATTATAGCAGCTACCTGCATAGTCTAAATAGTCTAGAATCTTACCTCTATTTGGTAGGTAGTACATTCTTGCCAAAACAACATAACATCATATATTTTTCAGCTTGTACGTAGGTGTAGGTACATTGTAGAAAACTGCTTTAGAATCGGAAACATAATTTTCTGCTACATACAATGAAAAATCTTCTCGAAAACCTTTCTTGTCATGGTTTGATAAAATCTAAAAGTACATAAATTTCCTATAAATTGTAAATCAACATAAATCAATTTAGTTCAGTAATTTTAACCTGTAAAAGTGTATTTTTAACTTACCTGTATAAAAAAATATCCATTTTTTCTTTTAAACGAGCTTATGCATATATAAGAGGATGCATTTTCAATCAAAAACACTTCGATCACTAATTTTCGAAGCAAAAACCGAAAAATTCTAAAGAAAAGCAAGCAAGAAACGAGGTTCTGTCATCTGTGTACCGTGAAACGAGGGCATCCGAAGCAATCCGAAGTGATTCGATATCCGACATGTGCGGGCCCCTGATTGGCTCAAAATTTTAACCGGGGTCCGTTTAAACGAAGCGTCGGGTCTTTCGATGCCGATAAAAAAGCCCGTTAAAACTCGAATTAACCCCTGAAATGTAACGGAAAAGTTGTTGCTGCATACCAAATCGCGGAAATAGCATGGGATTTTTCTAACGGGTCCCGTTAGTTTGGAGTTAACGGAAAGTTTTAACCTGTGTGCTGCTGCATAGGGCTGAATATCCGTAAGAGAAACGCTTTGATAAGTCAGTTGGGGCGTTTTAAGATATTTTTTGAAAATTTTGATATAAATAAAAAACAGCAGTTACCAGAACGGGTTAAAAAGTGTAGCGAGTTATGGGATAATTTTGAGGAAATTCAAAATAAAATAGAGGCGTTACTTGACGATGAATCGGAATTAGAGGTCGAAAAAGGGGAAAGAGCGACATTTGAGGATGAGTTTTTTGAAGTTATAACGCTTGGTAAATCATTAGTAGCGAACCACATAACCCAGTCTACATTAGTAACAAATAATATCAGTAACATGTCACAGAGTGTCGGTTCTGCAGTACAGCCAGTACAAGCAAGGCTTCCTTTAATTGAGGTTCCAAAATTCAATGGGTCGTACGAGCAGTGGGTAACATTTTATGATACGTTCAATTCACTTATTCACAGCAATCAATCGCTATCAAACATACAGAAATTCCATTATTTAAAAGCTTCTTTAACTAACGAGGCCGCCTTGGTAATTCATTCGTTGCCTATTAGTGATCAAAATTATATAGTTGCATGGCAGTTGTTAAAAGATCGGTTTGAAAATAAAAAGCTAATAACAGATACATATTTAAAAAAACTTTTTGATCTACCTGCGGTAACCAGCGAATCTCATTCACAGCTTAGGCAATTGTTAGATAAATCAAAAAAGATTTTAAGAATTTTGGAGATTTTACAACACCCAATCAAATCGTGGGACACAATTTTGCTATTTTTATTATCCAATAAATTAGATGCTGGTACTAGGCGTGAATGGGAGTCGTTTTTACAGAATAACAATAACCAAGCAACGTTAGATAATCTCTTTTGACATTCTACAAAAAAGATGTTCGTTATTAGAAACGTTAGACCAAAATAAGGTAAATACAGGACCGAGTTCGGTTCAAAATTCAGGTGTAAAATCATATCAAAAACATTCATTTCCTGTAGTCACAAAACCAGGTTTTGCATGTCCTTTTTGCGGAGAAACACATTTGCCATTTTATTGTAACAAATTTCTAAATTTATCCATACAGGCAAGAATCAACGAAGCAAAAAAATGTAATCTTTGTTTAAATTGTCTAAGATCCAATCATACAACTCAAGAATGTTATGGCACTAATTGTAAAAAATGCGATAAGAAACACAATTCACTGTTACATTTAGAGTTTGAAAATGTAACAAGAAACTCAAACACAGATCAGTCAAACATACATGCGAGGCAAACATACAATCAAAGGCAAGCACAAATCAATCAAGCACATGGTCAATCACAATTAAGACAGAATTCATCGCAAATAAATACAAACAGAAATCTACACGTTAATCCAAACAGACAACACAATTTATTTGCGCAAAATATAAATACTATGCAAAATCAAAACACAGAAATCTTAAACACAAACTTTATTGCAAATGAATCAAACACAAATGCTAGGCAATATACTACACAACATGCTAGTCAAAATACGAGTATTTCCCCAAACATGAATACAATTCAACAATTCAATAGAAATAATATACAAGGCAGTGCGCCAATGTTGCCAAATGTTATGCAAAATCCAGAAATATCTGAGAATGCAAGATATTCAAGGTTTCAACATTTACATGGTGATATTAATATATCAGATCAAATACCAGATCCAACTATGAATCAATCACCAATATTTCCTAGTCAACAAACAATGTCCTCGCAAAGTTTAAATACAGAGAATAGTTCAGAAGTATTACTTTCTACGGCTATTATTTATATTATGGATAAATTTGGAAAACCAGTGGAATGTAGAGCACTTTTGGACTCAGGGTCCCAGTCAAATTTTATGACTCAAGAATTATGCGCTCGGTTAAAACTAAATCAAACAAAAATCAGTATACCAGTAGTAGGTATAGGTCAATCAATTACAAGTATATCGAGTATGTCGGAAACAACTATTTCATCACGAATATCCGCATATGTTGCGAAAACTAAGTTCTTGGTTGTTAAAAACATAACCGGAGATTTACCATCTTGCAAAATAAACACGGGACGCTTAAGTATTCCACAAGAACTGATGTTAGCTGATCCTACATATCACATTCCGAATAAAATCGATGTATTAATTGGAGCTATTCTTTTTTGGGAATTGCTCTCGGTCGGTCAAATAAAACTTAACAAGGGCGAACCATGTCTACAAAAAACAAAGTTAGGTTGGGTTATAGTTGGTCCAGTGTCTCCTCAGTGTTTAAACCAAGCAAGTCGATGTCATTTATCAGTTAACGATGTACATCAGCAAATGGAACGGTTCTGGAAGATCGAAGAAACCATAAACGACGACGAGCTGTTGTCTAACGAAGAAAAAGGCTGCGAAGACATATTTCAGGACACTACAACTAGAAATAACAAAGGAAGATTTTGTGTCAACCTACCCATAAAAAAGGACCTACCAAGACTGGGAGATTCATTCAATACAGCTAAACTAAGATTTGAAGGTTTAGAAAGGAAATTTGCAAAAAACTCAGACTTTAAGAAATTATATGTAGATTTCATGGAAGAATATGAAACACTCGGACATATGACAAAGATAGATTTGGAGACAGAAGATATTGAGCAAGAAAACTATTACATTCCACATCATGGCATCTTTACGGAGTCGACCACAACACGCTTAAGAGTCGTCTTTGACGCCAGCGCATCTACAGCAAACGGCGTATCACTGAATGATAAGCTAATGGTTGGACCCAAAATTCAAAAAGATTTATTTGAGATATTGTTAGGGTTTAGAAAGAATAAATATGCCATGGTTGCCGACGTTGAAAAAATGTATCGGCAAATCAATGTAAACCCCGAACAAAGAGCTTTACAACGAATACTTTGGAGAAGCAATGTAGACGAACCTGTTGAAATATTTCAGTTAAACACTATCACTTATGGAACAGCTTCGGCTCCATTTTTGGCAGTACGATGTTTAAAACAAATTGGAATGGAAGCTAAATCAATTTATCCAGAATGTAGTAAGGTTCTAATGACTGATTTCTATATGGATGACGTACTAACAGGAGAAAATTCTGTTGAAAGGGCTAAGAAATTACAAGTCGACCTTATAACTATTTTAAAGGATTACGGTTTGAATTTACGCAAATGGATATCTAATTGCCCGGACATCTTAGCTAATATACAGTCTCAAGATTCTACATACTTTATTCAAGAGGATACAACTACAAAAACACTAGGCTTAACTTGGGATTCTAAACAGGATACATTCAACTGTTCAGTTAAGCCATTACAAACAAATAAACCTACCAAAAGAGTAATACTCTCAGCAATATCCCAGATATTTGATCCACTTGGATTAGTTGGACCGACAATAATCAAGGCTAAGATTCTGTTACAACAGTTATTTAAACTTAAAATAAGTTGGGATGAGTCATTACCGATGGATATTCACACTTCATGGATACAAATTAATCAGCAACTACCTACACTAAATGAAATTCAAATTCCAAGGCTAGTATTTGATCCAACTAATATGGTCAAATTGGAACTATATTGTTTTTGTGACGCTTCAGAGCAAGCATATGGCGGTTGTATATATATAAGAGCAAGTAATACAGCAAATAAAATAACAGTTCAATTGCTTTGTGCCAAATCTCGAGTGGCTCCGATTGAACAAAGGTCTTTACCCAGACTGGAACTTTGTGGTGCGGTACTTGTTAGTCAATTGGCAGCAAGAGTTATCAAATCACTTCAATTAAATTTTGATGCAGTTAGATTTTGGACGGACTCCACTATTGTCCTTTCCTGGATAGCAGCGGAACCATATCAATGGAAAACTTTTGTTGGAAACCGAGTGTCAGAAGTTCAACGACTTACATCAGAATATAGATGGAGCCATATTCTTGGTGAAAACAACCCCGCGGACGTAATCAGTAGAGGCTTAAATCCGGAGCAATTGAGTGCCTGTAGACTTTGGTGGAATGGGCCAGAATGGATGACAAATCCAGATTGTCAATGGCCATCTGATAAATCGCTAGAACATAATAATTTGAATGTACCAGAAAAAAGAAACGTTTCGGATAACCTCAAGGCATATCCTATTGTTATTCAAAATAATTTATTTACAGATTTATTTACAAGATATTCATCGCTACAAAAACTTCAAAGAGTGTTAGCATATATACTAAGATTTGTAAGTAACTGTAAGGGAAATTTACTTAATAAAAATAAAGATTGTTTGACAATAATTGAATTGAATGATTCTTTGAGTTTATTGATTAAAATGTGTCAGCTTTCTGAATTTGCAAATGAAATAAAATGTATTAAAAATTCAAAATGTCTACCTCATTCGAGTAAACTGTTGGCTTTAAATCCCGGTCTCGATTCTAAAGGTGTATTGCGCGTAGGCGGTCGTTTGGAAAACTCTAATCTAAGTTATGATCAAAAACATCCAATTATACTTCCGAAAGATCATGTTTTAACTAAACTTATCATTCTTCACTATCACTATCAATACTTACACTCAGGGCCACAGGCTCTTTTAGCTATCATACGTTTACGTTACTGGCCTATTTCTGGAAGAAATACTATTCGAAAGGTTCTTATAAAATGTATTGTCTGTTTCAGAAATAAACCTAAATCTTTAAATGAAATAATGGGTGAATTACCAGCAGATCGAATTACCCCATGCAGACCGTTTAGCATTTGCGGCACCGATTTTGCTGGGCCTTTTAAAATTAAGGCTTCTAGCCTTCGGAATTCTAAGATTCTTAAAGCATACATGTGTATTTTTGTATGTTTTGTGACAAAGGCCGTTCATATAGAACTGGTGAGTGACCTTAGTACCGACTCGTTTTTAAACTGTTTTAAGAGATTTATTTCACGGCGCGGACTATGTTCCAAAATTTATTCAGATAATGGTACTAACTATGTGGGAGCTAATAATGATTTACAAAATATATATGAAATGTTTAACAATCAGAATACAAAAACTCGCCTCATGGAATATTTAACTAACTTAAATATTTCCTGGAAATTTATTCCCCTAGGTCCCCACACTTTGGTGGTCTGTGGGAAAGTGATGTTAAGAGTGCTAAATATCATGTTGAGCGAGTAGTAGGAAATACCGTTTTGACATACGAAGAATTATATACCCTTTTCACCCAGGTAGAGTCCTGTTTAAACTCCCGTCCTTTACTCCCGTTAACCGAAGATCCCAGTGATATCCAAGCATTAACCCCTGCTCACTTTCTAATTGGGTCTTCACTTGCTGCACTACCTCAAAACACAATTATGGAAAATCCAAACCGTCTTAGACGATATGAGTTGTTAACTCAGTTAGCTCAACAATTTTGGAAGAAATGGTCGCAAGATTATTTGAGTTCGCTACAAGTTCGTAATAAATGGAAAACTAGTTCTTCAGATTCACCCGCATTGAAGCCTGGAACTTTAGTTTTGATTCGAGAGGAAGGTTTACCTTCCAATCAATGGGTATTAGGACGAGTGGTAGAGACTTTCACTGGAACCGACAACCGAGTGCGCGTTGCAAATGTGCGTACAAATTCCGGACTAATAAAACGGGCAATAACTAAACTATGCGTTTTACCTATACAGGACTAAAAATACTTAAATAATATTAATGTTCCGTGTTGTTTGAGTATTGTATTGAAATGAGACATTTCAAGGTCGGGCGGAATGTTACGACTCTGTCGTGGTATATCTTTGTCACCCGTTATATGAACAGTCGAATACCAGTTATATGTTGTTGTAAAAAAGAAAAACTGTCACTGTCAAAAAATGTGTTGTCATGTTGTTAATATTGTAAAATTGTTATTTTGTTAATCAGTAATAAAATTAAAATACAGTCCACTAACCATATCCAAGAAGAATAATTCATTTCATCAACATCAATAAAACTAATCCCGTTGATCAATTTTATATAGTTAGTTAACCTGTGTTCGCCATGGTGAAAATTGTGTCCTTAATGTAAAGTTTGTGATTATATTATGTAAGTAATACCTAATAATTTTGATTTTGAATTGAGATTATTATATAAATGAACTTTTTAGACAGCTCTTGAAAATGGTTTAAGAAACCGAAACGCGAAGGGCAAAATATTAAATATTTGTGAAGAATTTTGGATTTTTCTTTCCTCTTCAATATGAATAATCTTCACCCCGGAGATATCTATGATTCAACGATAGATATTACATTATTATTTTTATTATATATATATATAATTATTTTTCAGACAAAATTAGGTTAAAGTTTTAAGGTTTAAAATTCTAAATGTAACTTGAATTGTCTGTCTGTGATACAAACAAAAATAAGGGGGGGGGGGAGAGATAAATCAATAATTTCCGAGATATCGACTTTTAAAAAATGACATTTTTGAATTTTGACAGCTTCTAGCCCTCTAACGGTACGTTTTAGAGCAAAAGGGTTACATGTCCCTACATTGCTTTTTTATTATATACCCATAAGTGTCAAATTTCGGTTAAACCGGAAATACTATGTTTCCGGCTTTCGAGTTCAGTTTGTGAAGAAAAAAAAATTAAAAAATAATTGTAATTTTATGCAGAATCCAGAAATATTGTAAGGGTAAGGGTTTCCCATTCAAAAATATGTATATTTACGTTATCACGCTCTTGTAAAACACCCTTTATGTAAAATAATTTGCAAATGTCATCTATCATAGGTATTACCATGAGCAGATCGAAATCTGTATCTCTAATAGTATAGAATTTAGAGACGAAAGCGACCAAGGGAGCTGAGTTGCAGGACCCTGTAAAGTTCGCCACACGGCTGGTCAGCTACGAAAGGAATCCGAGCAAAAAACTTTACATTGTTGCCGTACTTCTCTTTTTAAATTTCCATAAAGTATCATTTTTTATGAAATTCAAATATACTACTTAAAGTTGAAAAACACAAACTTAAAATAAGTTCGTGTAACAGAGTTGTCCCTTATCCTTTCCGTCAGACCCAATCCTTGGACGCGTTTCGCCGTTTACGGCTCTTCAGCAAGGCTCCGGGTCTGACAAGGTCAGCCTACCACATTTAGCTTTCGGTAGGCTGAACCGATACATTGGCTCCCAGCGAGACCCAACGTAGTTTGCCCGCAATGGGCCGCCTTGCTAGCGTTTCAACCTATATGGATTCTCGCTGTCCTGGTTGGGTTGATACGTGTGGTTGCCACGAGATGTAGCCACGTGCTGCAACTCTCATCTGCATACTACTTAAAACAATTAAACGTATGAATATCCCTGTATATTGTATACCCTAGCTGTAACATAATATATCCCGTTGATGTTTCCCCTTCACATTGAAAATTATAATCGCTTAATATAATTTATTATATTCTTAAAGCTTGCGAGGATAATGTTTTGGTAAATTTGGCCACCCACACCGAAATCAAGCAATAAGCGGGGATTTCTGTCCCTCACTACTTAGTGGGGATACAACGCTTATCTTGACACCTTTAGAAACTTTACAGGCATTGCCGGTGTTTAAAATTATTATATTTATTTTATAATTAATCATGTTTAACCGTTGATGTTTGTAAAATGAATAAATATAAATAGTAAAGTTATTCATAATCAAGTTAGGGCAGTAATTGCCAATAAATCAGTCGGTATTTGTTTTTATATTTTATGAATTTTACCTCAAGCGTTGTAGCTCTAGAACCGTGTAGCGAACTATATACTGTATAGTATAGAATATTGCATGCAATCTGATTCCAGGCGATATCAGGTAGTTCATGATTAATTAAAGTTTCACTACGATTATTATTGTAAAAAGGCAAATTTTGCAACCGGAGACAACATCCCCTATAATAAGAAGACATACCAGGCCAATAAAAAGATTCTGCAGTTATTTCCTCCAAAGTTGATAAAACAAAATGCTGAGTGGGGTCTAAACATAAACTCTTGTCAGTTCTTTTTTACAATTTTTACAAGTGAGTTAACAGAGTCTACTCACGCAGAGTATAAAATACTTTAATGTAGAAAGCACTAGAAAAGGAGGAGGATATAGGAGAATTTATAACAGGTTTATAATTTTCAACTAATTCAAATTGATATTTTTGTGATAAACAACCTACCATTAAACACATTTTTATAGGGCGTTACAATTGAGGTGTATTCGCCAAGCCTAAATTGTTGATTTGTCTATAGAGTCTACTTTTTATACTAAATTTAACTTTTTACAAGCATTTAATCGAGTAAGGATTTCTTTCTTTATAAATAAAACGTAATCAATTTTTCCAATTACTGGTAACATATTTTTGGTATAAGAAATTAATTTTACACTTGTTTTAATTAAATTTTTTTGACTTACTTTAAGTTTTTCCCAATTACTTAGTGACAAGCGTTTGGCCACTGTATCAAGTTTAACATTTACTGTATAAAGAAAATTTATAATTAAATCTACATTCCAGTAAGTAGTGTTATTATCACTACTAATTTCATCTACAACTAAATAATTAGAGTCACTGTGACCTAGAAACGCATCTGAACTAGTATAGTTAATTGCATAAATTTTGTTGTTTCTACATACAGTCAAAAAGTGATTAGCAATCCCACTCTATGAAAACCTCCGAAACGCTGGACAGTTACTTTTTAATTGATGGCGACCGTAACAAAAACAAGAAACAATATTTCCATTTTGCTGCTTTGTTCTTCCTTGAACTGACCTACCCTGGTACTGATATCTTTGTGGAGGCTTTCCTTGGTTATAACCCTAGTAGCCTTAAAACTGGTAGTTGGAACAGCATCTAATATATTTTGATTTTGACCTTCACTATTAAAACCTTCAGACATCCTCCGCCTGTAATAGTTTTTCACGCAGTCACATCCGAAAGGCCACATGAATCCACTAGTTTCAAAATCCGCTAAATCCACTGTGATCAAATGTTTGGTAAATCGCCAAAAACTTATTTCACATATTCCCGTCTTTTTATTTTGAAAATATTTGGCAGTCTTTTAACGAAAAGGGTCATAAACTTAAAAGTTTACCTGTTTTTTCGAAAAGTATAACAACAATACGAGAAATTAAATAAGTAAAATGGAGTCGTCGGGTATTGATCTTGTTCTTTGAATTTGTCGGGTTTTGCAACTTCCTTAAACAAACGGAGATTTTCCAAAACAAAAAAAGGGTCGTTTATTATTTAATTTATAAACAAAATAGGAAAAAATACATGAACTTTAAACGAAATTATAGTAATAACTACATGTGGAATGTGGTCCGTTGGCTCACATATAGTGAGTGAGTGAGCATTTCTAGATTCAGACGCAGTAACATTATCGGATGTATGATCGTATTTCCTTGTAATACTTCAGGTTTTCTAATGTGTTCTTTACCCCAATGTTTTTCTAATAATAATTTTACGTCTTTTAATTTTTCTTTACTACCACTGGATAGTTGAGGTTGCATGATGCTGCGTACTGACTGTCTTCCTCTTCTGAGTAAACACCTTTTGACATATAAATATGTATACATGTGAGAACTTTGTTCTTCATGTTGAAACGAAAGTGCCACTGTGCAGCAAATTTTATTACATTTTGAGTGTCTTTCTTCCAGTCGTATACCATTACATCACGACCCAACTTAAAAATAGTTCCATGGTCCTGAATTATTTCCATAAACTCTTCTGAAGAAACAATTGTGTCTTAATTTTTAATAACTTTTTTCGATGGGGAAATAAATGAATGCTCAGCTACAGAGAATATAATAATATAGTTTTTAACAGCTGGGGGTGAAAAATTATAGAAATATTACAATTAATTTAAATTATTAAGATATCAACGACACCATTAGCTATAAACGACTAACTTGTCGAAATTAAATAGATGTGTGCTGTAGAGCCATATGACCTTACACGACTGCTGTGATTGGCCAATTGCCTGCATTTGATTATAATGTTGCTCGGATTTGCAAACTTTTGAATCTAACCTTATATTTTAAATGTAAATAGCGTATGGAGGTGCTGGGTTTTGCAAACTCACAGCTTATGGCTTTGTTTTTTAAATCAGTAACAAATTGTTCGATAGTTTCGCAAATTAGTTGATTTTGTGTAAAAAATTTAAACTACTCATAGGATAAATTCCTTGGCATAAAATGGTCTTCAAAGTTTTTTAAAACACTTTTCAGCTTTTGATCCTCGTCTTGTGCAAAAGAAAATGTGTTATAATAGATGAGGAAACCTATACAGGGTGTCTCAGAAGTACGGTACGTAACTTAAGGGGGTGATTCCTTATGATATTCTAAAAGAAAAAGTTCATAAGAACATGTGCTCGGAGTTGCCCCGTTTTTGATGTACAGAATGTTAAAGTTTTTTATAATTTTTTTTAAATATCCTTTTCCCGATATTATTGAAATTTGAAACCGTTATTCATAATGATCAGAGCCTTAACTGGCCCTAACTGGATTAAATTTATTAAGTCCAGTGGCGTTCCCGGGAACACCATATAACGAATATTTAAAAAAAATGCACGCGGCTGACTTTTTCCTAATTTTGATATTTCTTTTTTGGATTTATCAACTAATAATACAACTTATTTGATCCTTAGATTGTTTTCGTATTTTACTTCGTTTTCGAGAGAAAAAATAAAAACCACTTTATTGCATGCACAAAGAAAATAGCTATGTATTTCAAAATTAATTAACATATGGGGTAAAGGTAAGTTGTGATGTCTAATCTACCTGTTTTATCAATAACAAGTCAAAAATGAATAACTTCACTAACGCTGAAATCGCCTAGATGCATTTGAATTATGGCCTAGCAAATGGAAATGCTGAAAAAGCTCGGCGAATTTATCAGGAAGGTTATCTTAACAGAGTACTGCCATGTGCCAAAACATTTAGACAGCTCCATGCAAGATTGAGTGAGACTGGGAGTTTTAAACCTATAGTACGGAACTAGAAGAGGCTATACTTCGAGAGATAGAAGATGGTCCTTTAACTAGTGCCAGGAAGGTAGCAGTGCAACTTCAAATAAGTGCATCAACTGTTTGGAGGGTTTTGCATCTTTATCAACTATATCCACACCATATTCAACGTGTGCAAGCTCTGCCTCCCCGTAATTTTCAGCTAAGGTTTGATGATAATCCTCATAAAATTAGAGGTCGTTTTCAGCAACAATTTTCGGTGAATGTATGGGCAGGGATCATTGACGACTATCTCATTGTCCTATACGTAGTTTCTATCTGAAGAACTTGACGTTCTATTACAAGACGTACCTCTACAAATAAGAACTAATATGTGGTTCATGCACGACGACGCCCCAGTTCATTTTAGCCTAGTTGCTGGTCAATACCAGTGGCGGCTCGTGGGTGTATAAGGCGGCGAGGCTAGAAAATAGCACCGCAGACGAAAATTTTTCGCGATTTCAAGGTCATTGTCTTAAAATGAATAGTTAGGAATTCAACCAGCAATATAATTATTTTGAAATACTAGGTTTCACGAGAAAAATATTCAATTTGCAAGGTCAGGGTCACTTTCTCTCAGTGTATCCGCTATTGTGTCTCTATTTTGCTGTACTCTCGTAAGCGCCACAGAATTCTTAATATGTTCTTTGGAACTTTCGTGTGATTTTACCCACCCCCTGAACTCCAATTGTTTTTTACGCTGCCTAATAAAATACAAGGCCAACAATATAAAGCTTTCCTTACTTATAAATACTTCCGCACAGCCACTTATAGGTTTCGTACCAAGTTACCTGAAAAGCTCTTGAATATTGCTTACCCTATCTCTTTCGCTAAAAACTGCCGTTATTTTTGGTGTTGGTCGACTCTCCAAAATTTGCCGTTTTTCTATCTCAGGTCGTCGCGAGAAAGGGGTTTCAAGCAAAGACGAAACAATATCGTGAGAGGTAAAGGGTAACTCTCGCATACAGAGATGTAATGTAATATCTATCAAACTTTTCAAAATTTGTCGATTCTCTTTAACCCTGGCATTAAAATTTTCAATTTCCGTTTTACGCGCATTATCTATAGCTGTGGCGATATTTTGCCTTTGTTTTCTCATAAGAGTAAGCTTGCAATTCGAAGAAATATGTTGGTTACTTTTATTGTGTAGTAAAAGACCACGAGACAAGTTTTTTAAATCGCTATAACCACATTTTGACCAAACTTTGTCGCTATTATTCGTTGCGAACAGAATACACGGCCAGCAAAATAATTTGTTTAACGTTACACTAGCAGTAAGCCAGTCGTAATTTTCGTACCAAGTGTTTTGAAAGCTCCGATTTGATTTCCCCACCCCACCGATAAGTAACAAGACGTTTACTTAAATCTGGAACAGGTCGCTTTACTTCTTTTACTATGTACAATTTATCTTCATAGGAATTACTTGAAAAACTCTGCTCAGCTACTAAAAAATTAACAAGATTACAAGTAGGATTGCGAATGTTTACATTTACCCGGGGAAATTGTGACGCTGTGCTAGGTCCCGCTAAATCCATTTTTCGCTAATAAGCGCAAAACAAATAAACTAATAGGTAATAAAAGTAATGTAATATTAATATTTTAGAAAAATCACTGCCCACGTACCTTCTATGCACTCTCTCTAAACTCTAAACTAGTCTAAACTCTAAACGTTCAACAAACAACCTGTTAATCTTAAAATATCATGTCGCCAAATACCGGCGCGTCAGCGTTGCATCTAATAGATTAGTCCCGTCGCTGTCGCATTAAATTTACGTTAGGCGCGCCCCAAAAGAATGTTTTTATGCGCTACTTAAAGGTAGATTCGACTGGACTATTATGGTATTATACAGTACATTTGATATTTTTACTAATACGCTAGACAAGGAAGCGCGAGGCAAGTCAGGCCGGGCCTCTATACCGCATGCAGAAATGAGATGGATGATATTTCTAGCGAAGTGCGTTAAGATTGACGGCAGGCCCGTATTTTACTGATTTATTATGAAGCCAAATATTAATATTAATTCTAATGGATATAATTATGCAAATAGTAAAATAATATAAATTTGTAATTTATTTAATTTGCAAAATTATTGGTGAGGCACTGCCTCATTTGCCTCATAGGAGAAGCCGCCACTGAGTCAATACCTCGACAACACTTTCCTAATTGCTGGATTGGACGTGTAAGTCCCCAAGGTTGGCCAGCTAGCAGTACCGACTTGAATCCTCTAGACTATTATTTATGGGGTCACCGAGGGGTAAATATCTGAGGATTTATGGTGTACAGTCTGAAGGATTTATAGGGATTTACGGGGATTTGCTGGGATTTACGGTGATTGACTCGGGATTTATGAGGTTTATGGGGATTTACGAGGATTTATAGTGGATTACCAAGGATTTACCGAGGATTTACCGAGGATTTACCAAGGATTTAAATCATGTTCTGCGCAAACTTCTACAAGCATCTAATGACACACTTAAAGCAATCTGATGCCACACCTATACAATACCAATACTGCAAGCGTGACTGCAAGGAAAAACGAAATCAACCTCGACAAAATCTTTTGACTACTTTTCTTCAACAAAACCCGAGACAAAACCTATCAACTGAAACAAAAGATAGGAAAGTTGTAAATATCCTCACTAGAGATGATGAAGAGCTGCGTGAAAAGCCAAATAAGCCGAATAATATGATTCTTTCTTATATCTCCTGAAAAATCTTCAACAGTGACCTCTTCCGACACTTCCCCTGTTAAAGATAAAGTCTCGGATGAAGTGGAAAATGCACCCAAAATCAACATTGTATCCAACCAAGTTATTCGAAAAAGTTATGAAACCTGTAAGAGCATATCGAGGGCACAGGCGAGCACATCCAGAGATAGTTGCGACGATAGTTATCACATTCAAAAATGCATTCAAAGTAACCAAAGCAATATATATACTCCTAAAGGGTCCCCTTCGGGGTCTTCCAATGACTTGAATATGGTTCAATCGAGCATTTAATCCTCATCGTCAACCTTATCCAACACTTTATCTAAATGGTCATCTCCCAAGTATCAAAGGTTAGAAAGGGCTACACGCAAACGACTGAGCCAAATTTCTAGTCCTGAGAATAACCAAACTTGCATCACTTCGTATTTTTCTGTCGTCGATGAAGTTTCCAATTTTACTAAGAATATGACATGGGAATGCAACTACAAAGTGTTTTAGTCAATTTTGAGTCTACTTTACAAAAACCTCGCGATCAAGATGATACCAACTCACCAGGCCAACTTTTGCGCTGGTTGTTTGATTTGTCTGCCAAAAACTCCAGCCAGTCAAAATATCGGAATACATATGATGACAGAATTAAATACTTTTCATTATATTTATTTTATGTAGGGGGGAGACTGCTATACGAAACGCTCTACGAAAATATGAAGAGCACTTTACCATCCATAAGCTGTTTAAATAAATTTATTGCAAACAATTCTTTTAACATAAAGAAAGGGTTTTTCGACTTTAATGGCCTTTGTCAGTTTATGGAGCAACGGAATTTACCTAAAGTTTTGTGGATTAGCGAGGACGCAACTAGAGTAACCAGTAAAATTGAGTATGATTCGAGGACTAATAAGTTAGTTGGATTCACAATGCCATTGGTTGATGGAATACCGGCAAGAGACACGTTTTTAGAAACATCTGCAAACGCAATACAGGACCACTTTAAAAACGCTATGAGATCAAATTATGCCTATGTAATTATGGCCCAGCCTATATCACCAGCCGCGCCAGGTTATTGTCTTGCAATCTTCGGCACAGATAACAGATTTACAGCCGCTGATGTTACGAAAAGGTGGCAATATATAAAATTGAATTTGAAGGAGCGAGGTGTTATTGTATTGGATTTTGGATCTGATGGAGATACACGTCTTCTGAAGGCAATGAGACAAGGCGCTCAATTATCTTCTACTAAAGATCCATCACGACCTGAATGGAGATGGTTTCAAGCAAATTACTCTACAGAAGATTGCGCTTCTTATGTTCAAGATACGGTGCATATAGCCACCAAGTTACGTACTAGACTGCTTAATGATAAAATCAAGTTAAGGTTTGGTGATTTTTATGCAACTGCTAAACAATTGGAACAACTAATTGCAGAGCACTCCAAGGAAAACACTTGTTAACAAAATCTGATTTAAAATTAGAAGACAAGATGAATTTTAAAGCCGCAGAGACATTATGTTCAAATGACGTTATTAATTTGTTAGAGAAGGCTCCACAGAATGAAGGCATTGTTGCTTATTTGAAATTGATGCGTTTAGTTATTGATTCGTTTTTAGATCCCAAAATAGATGTAACGCATCGAATTTATTTAATTTGGTATTGAGTTTTCTTTCCTAGAATTTGGCGCCAGTGGCTTACAACAAATAAATACAAAATCGGAGAGCATTTCATTTCATCAAACTACTATGCTTGCGTAGAGTTAAATGCACATTCATTAATTAATATTGTCATAAACATCCGTGAAAACCCATCTCTGTCGAGCGACATGTTTCTACCTGTACTTTTTGGAAGCCAGAAATGTGAACAGACGTTTAGGACTATGAGATCCATGACCTCCACATATTCGACGGTGGTTAACTTTGATGTTAAAGATATTTTGAGGCGTTTAGATAGAATTAAGACAGTAAATAATATTATACACGATTTGAACAATGTCATTGCTTTTCCAAGGGAACAAAAACGGCAAGAGAAAATGAATATTAACACGAATTCGCTGGTGGTTATAACTAGATTTAAAACACTATACGGATACTTTGATAGCCGGCGCAGTAGAGCGAGCACGACAAGATGCTCTAGCGCATACGCGAGAACTTGGCATGTCTGTCGAAGAAAACAGCTTGTATTATGCTGCAATTCCACCATTAAAAGACCTTGTAAAAGATGAAAGCAAGGATGAAAGTCTAGAAGATGAAAAGGATATACAGATAGACGACAAAATGATCGACACCAGTGATAGTTCATCCCGAGGTTCAGCAAATGTTTCACCTAAGCTTCAACATTTTACTTCTCTACCAATAGAAAATGAAGAAATTAACGGCGATGACTTGAACAATCCAAATAGTCAATTGTTTAAGGATTTATGCAATATATCCAGTGTCGGAGTTATAAATCACTTAATTTTGAGAAGTTATGATCAGATATTAATGGATCAAACAATTGAAGATGGTCCATTTGTCCGAGTTGCTGTTGGTAATAACTCGAAAATTGTCAGAAATTTTTCGCTCTGTTGGTTGCTAGAGGAAACTAAAAATAGGGTTAGCACAGACAGACTACAACGTTTTGTTGTAAAAAGTACAGGAAGAACTCAAAAGACTAAGACACTAAAAGTAGGTCACAAAAAATTAAATTTATTAAAATCCAAAGGAACATATATAAAGAGAAGCTCGAATAGAGGTAAACGAGACAGCTCTCGAGATAGCTCAGATAGTTCAGAAGATGATACCATCATAAAATATAACGATAGCCCAAGTACAGAAACGTTCTCTGAAAATTACTCGGAAAATGGTATGGAAATTAACGTTAATGAAGGCGAATATCAAGGGGAAAATTTACCAAAACAATACTCCCCTCAACATTCCAGTTCATCGGCGTTGACAATTTTCTTAGAGATTAATAAGTTTTATGCAGTGTATTATGACGAAGGCTGGTTTGTTGGAAAACTTGTAAGACATATTGATGGTACTGCCGATAATCCGAAAGTCGAAATTACATTTTTAAGAGAAAATAAACGAAAAAAAAAGTGAATTTAAATGGCCTGGGAAACAAGATTTGTCCAACGTAGAAACAGAATATATATTTTTCGGACCTATATCAATAAAGAAAAATGAATCGAATATTTTCAATATTACCGAAGATGTTTTAAGTCAGATTAATATCGCTTACACAAATAAAAAGCAGAACTGTTGACAAGTTATTAGTTAATCTCAATTGTTTTATTATTGGCTTGCCTTGTTTACCGCATAAGGGTACTATATGCTAATAAGAAAATGTTTTAAAATCTTTTAACGTATCTTAATATTTGCCCCTTCACTCGCATCTAAGCCGTCAGGTCATTTGCCAGATTTAAATTAAAAACAAGTAAAGTAAAGCTATATAGGATTTACGGGATTTGTTCGGATTTATGGGGATTTATAGGGATTTCTTCGGAATTATTGGGATTTATAGGGATTAATGGGCTTTTATTAGGATTTATAGGAAACTATTGGTGATTTAACAGGATTTCTAGGGATTTATTAGGATTTCTAGGGATTTAATTGCCAAAAAGGATTTATGGTGTACAACATTTTGGGCAGATATTTACCACTCGGGGGTCACCTAAAGTCTCTTGTATACAAGACGCTAAGGATGCGCACGATGTATCGATGTTTTGCAAACATCGATTTTTGTGTATCGATTTTTGTGTTTCGATTTTCGATATTTATATCGATGCTTTTTCATTCGATATTATTCGTTAACATCGATATTTTTTGCGATGTTCTTTCCGATGTTTTTTTCAATAATTAAAACTTGACATTTTATTTCAAAAAGTATTATAAATAAAATTGACCTATCCACAATTACCAAATTAGTAAATTAAATATTAAAATGAAATTTTAATCTAGTTAAATCTAGTTGTCCAAATTTATTGTTAACCAATATCACATAGCTATGTATATTTTTGACTTTTCTTATTGTAACTCTCCAGTCTAAAAAACTTACTTTAATTGGCACAAGTGCGGCACCCGGTATCATTGTAAAGCAAACTGCAAAGACCTTATAATAATATCTTTAGAGAACTTCCGAGGCCAACGGCGAAAAAATTCGGGATAATATGCTGTCGGCAGAAATACCTACAAAGCTTTAGTTTCACATTTTAAAAATATTTAATAGAGATATTTATTTTTTGTTAAAATAATACGCTTTGGTCGGCTAAATTTTCTAGAAAATAATTTTAGGTTCCATCAGCTGTACAGGGTGTTTCAGAAGTACGGTACGTAACTTAAGGGAGTGATTCCATATGATATTGTAAGAGAAAAAGTTTATTTGAACAGGTATCTGGACTTGCCCCGTTTTTGATATACAATACAAATATAGTGGTAAAGTTATAAAAAAATAAATCATTTTTTTATCATTCTTTTAAATATCCTTTTCCCGATTTTATTGAAATTTGGTACTGATATTTTGAATCCAGTTTTTATATAGTTTTCACGCTCTTTTTAGCATTTTGGTTTTATAAAATACTCCACATGTTTCTTTTTCGTAAGTGAAGCGCTTATGGTTTATTGCGATTTTATGGATTTTACTTGTGTTTTAAGTAGACTACAGTTTTTTTTGCATATTTGGTAATTTCTTATTTCGTTTTTAAATGGACAAATGTATTTCTACTTTTGTTTTAATGGTTTTATTTTTATTTAATATAAATATATTTGCATTTATTATATCAAAATTAAATATATTTAAACATATTTATCGATATTTACAAAGACATCGATGTTTATAAATAAGTATCGATATTTTCTGTCCGATTTTTTTACAACATCGATTTTCTGTATTCGATGTACCTATCATTTGATGTCAACATCGATGTTTCAAAAATTTTGCGCATCCCTACAAGACGCCTGTACTAGATGAAAATAAGAATTCGAATTATTGAAAGTTGCAATGTGATACTTAATAATGCAGGCATTTTTGAACATGTAAGAGAATTAACGGTGAGACGATTGCAATCGTGCGTTTCATCAGAAGGTGGCCATTTTTAACATTTGCCTTGATTAGCTGTTGCATTTTTTTTTGCAACAATATTTAAAAACAATATTTTATTTTTAATTTAAATGTTTTAATTAATTTTGAAATAAATAGGTATTTTTTTTGTACATGCAATAAAGTGGTTTTTATTTCTTCTCTCTCAGTGGCGAGATAGTCAGTCCCCGAGACGCCACTGGACTTAATAAATTTAATCTAGTTGGGGCTAAGTAAGCCCCTTATCATTATGAATAACGGTAGCAAATTTCAATGTCGGTAGAAGGGTATTTAAAAAAATTATAAAAAAACGATTTTTTTTTTAAACTTTAACACCCTGTATATCAATTTTAATAAATGATAAATTTACCATATTTGCTGACGATACAATAATACTTTGGCATAATAAATATTGTAATGAATTAATTAAAATAATTAATGAAGATTTAATAAATGTTAAAAAGTGGTGTGATTCTAATCTACTCTTATTTAATACCACTAAAACAAATATATTTACTTTTAAATGTTCACTTAATAATATAATTTTTGGCAATCTCATAATTAATAACCCCAAATTTATAAAATTTTTAGGAATCTATATTACTCAAAATCTTTCTTGTAATGAACATATCATAAAGAGTTATGTAGAAAATTAGCTTCAGGATGTTATGCTTTGAGAGTACTTTCTCATGAAATGAATATGGCGATTCTTCAAAATGTTTATGTTGCTTTAATAGAATCTCTTTTGAGATATGGAGTTTGTTTCTGTGGAGATTCAAGCCAATATCTTCTAAATTCAATTTTTATTTTATAAAAAAGAGCTATCAGATATTTGTGCAAAGCTAGATCTAGAGATTCTTGTAAAACTCTATTTATCTCACAAACAATTTTAACACTAACTTCAATTTTTATATTGGAAACAGTTTGTTTAATTCATAAAAAGTAGAGGTGGGTCGTTCACGAACGATTCGTTCAAAACGAACGAATCACTTCACTGACTCGAAAGAATTAATTCATCGTTCCTAAAAGATTCGATTCTTTTTTGATTCACCAAGTCAGGAATCAAAGTCGCATTTCGTTCACTTTACCCGAAACTCGAAAAGGCAATTCACCGGTTCAGTAATTCACTCGTTCGCAAGTCCGCAGTTCGAACGATCGAGCTCGAGAGTTGACCTGACGGCCGTCGCTCGGCGATGCGGGATGCCGTCTTCCATTTTCATGATGTAATGTAGAGGAAGACGGCAGTTTAATTAGATACGCAAAGTACAGTAGAAGGAAAAGAGATAAATGTATGGGATGAAATATTTGATTTGTTTGGTATTTATTTGATTATTTTTTATAGTGTAACTGTACAAATGGTTGAACAAATTTTAATAAACAAGAGAAGAATATTATTTTTGGATAGGAATCTATTTATTATTCATTGAAGACATTTCAAGAACGTAAATATTCGGCGCAACATTTGGGTATTTTGTTACCACTTATGGCAATAATCTTCATAACAAACGACTGGCTGTTATTTAAACAAACATCGATTTAGCATTTTTGCGCTTAAAACGTAAAATTATTTAAAAGTAGGTAAGTGAATCATTTAAGAACGAATCTTACTGAACGAATCTTTTTAACTGAATGAATCAAATGAATTGAGTCACCAAAAAGAATCGAACTTCCCACCTCTAATAAAAAGCATAGAAATAGTATTAATTCACATACTTATAATACAAGACAAAGCTTTAATATAGGGATCGACCGATACCGATATATATATATATATATCGGTTATCGGCAATATCGGCATCTTTGCCGATATATCGTATCGGCAAAAAAGTGCCGATATAAATGCCGATATGGTTTTTTAATTAAAAAAAACAAGATAAACTATTTTATTTTTGTTATTAAGGCTTCAAAACATTATCAAAAGTACAAAAATTTCCTGCATAATGAGGCAAAAGTAAAAAACAGAACTTTCAAATCATACAATGTGTATGTCCATATGTACAATAAAAATAATAAAAAAGGTATTCTTTGTCTAAAAGTTTAAGAAACAATAATTTTGACCATAAATGTCTAGTAATTGAAATTGAGTTTTCTAAGATTGTGATGCAGAAATATAAGTGTTTCAGACCCTTGTGGCCCAAGTTGATTTCTACTTGGTTGACATATGTTCTCTGCCTCTGAAAATATCTGTTCACTGAATACACTAGCTGATGGCGCTGACAAGTAATTTACAGCTTGACCATGCAACAAAGGAAATTGGAGCTTATGTTTACTCCACCAAACAAAAGGGTTATCAGTTCGGGGAATAACTGGCAATAAGTTGTACCTCTTTATTTCGTTATCAAACATGGTTGAGGGCGATTCCTGCATTTGTGTACATAAAAATTTTGCCGATATATATCGGTATCGGCATTTTATATCGGCCGATACCGATATATCGGTATCGGCAAAAAATCACTGAATCGGTCGAACCCTACAGTTTAATATATTGTTTACCTATTCCTTTTTTAAGTCTTGTAAAAAAATCCATAATTTATGATTCTAAAAAAATTTTTAATTATCTTCCAGATTTTATTAAGAAAATCTCAAATTGTAATGTTTAAAAAACATGTTAAAAATGTATTATTGGAAAAAGCTAATTATACTCTAGATGAATATTTTGGTGATACTCTGTCATAATTATTTGCATTTTTTTTTTAATTTTTTTTTTATTCCGATATTTTAAGTTTTACTATTTTATTATATTTTATTGTTAATTTAATTAAAAAAAAAAGGCTTTGTCGATAAAAAATAATTCTTTTATGATAAAGCATATTTTGATTTGATTTGATTTGATATCAAAAACAGGGCAACTCCGGACACATGTTCATATGAACTTTTTCTCTTCGAATATCATAATGAATTACCGCCTTAAGTTACATGCCGTACTTCTGAAATACCCTGTATAATGCAGCAATTGTGCAATTTATACGGTTTCATCTTTTTTTTTCAATTCTGGAGCAACCAAATAATTTTAAAAACGCTTTCGTCAACTTTTTTGATAAATTTCCTGTTATTATCATGGGACATTAATGCCCTTATAGTCACCCATTTTAATTTTTGTCAAATATTTTCACCTTAAATACTTACTACACTTTAGGAATTTGTTTACATGACTAACATAAAATATGAAAAACTCAGAAAAACTATACGTTTTTATTAACGTTCAGGTTCACCGACTGTACCATGTTAATTACGGGTGTTATTGAGACTATTAATTTATCAATGAATACCAAGTCTCGTACCAAGCTATAGGATACAACATATTTGACCACCTTAAACTTTGCAGTCCATGCACCACCTATATAGAGAGGCCAATAGCCAATATTGATAAAGTAAAATTAATTTATCAATATTAAAATCTAGATACATTTACTTACCAGATCTTGCATTTTCCTATTTTTCCAACATAAGTTTCCTATCAACCTCACCAAATCAACTTTAAAGCCAAAAACGGGATTTCTTTCTTCGCCATGCTGTTCTTCATTTTGTGCTAACTTTTGTATAGGAGTAAAAATATTATCTGGCATCTGGCCTAGTCGATGGATATTTAAAAGTAGTACACCAGCATTAATAAATGTATCGTTACTATTTTGTAAGTATTGTAAGCTTGTTTCTTCACTAGAAGCATGGGAGAGTAATTCTAGAATATATGACACCTCTTGTTAAGCATTGGTACACCCTAAAATTTTTAAATAATATATCAATCATAAGCAAGACCCTAGACATTGTTAAGGTCCATTCTCTGGCCATTTAGTGTCAACCAGAGCCATAAACCTTCATAAACACACACAAGGTTAATTATGTACATTTTTTTGTGAATTGTTAACAGATAAATAAATATCTTACCAGCTTGTGACACTTGAAATACAACACTTGTTGATTTGTTAAATACCACTTCAAAACGCTCCAGGCATGATATGGGGAGTATTTTCACTTTAATAAGTAAAGTTTCATAGTTTGGACAAATCAATACTTCCCTTAAACAACTTAAAAGTGTTAATCTTGTTTTAGGATTAAGTTCCTCATACATTTGCCACAAGAAATCAGTGGAAATCAATTTTTCCATTAAAAAATCTAAATATTCATTTACTTTGTGCTTATCTCCATGATACAATATTATGTGGTTGACCAGGCCTTCATTTCTAAGATCAGCATCAGAAAAGAGATTGTATACAATTGCACTAATTTCATACATGCAACCATAGGCACCCATGAAGTACCGATAAAATACCCCATAAAAATATTTTCTTATTTTCTCTTTAGCTTCAGTTCGCTGCTGCTCAGATCCAACACTTAATAAATTTAACATTAACTGCAGCAGATATTTGGTGAACAACTCTTCGCCATTCTTTTTTGTAAATATACACTCCAATAAATTTTTCATAACCATATAGAACATTGGATAATTTAACAAATATCTTGCTACTTCTTCAACAGTAACATAAACTCTTAACAACTTTAGAGTTTCAGTGAGGCATTCTCGCACTGGAATGTCTAAACTGTTGTACCAAGAAAATTTGCTGTTTATGGTTTTCAGTATGTTTAGAAGCTTATATACCTTTTCATCTGAAAATGTTAGACTTAAGATTAACAATAGATTTAAAAATTTTGTAGCTAGAGTCAAGAGGAGCAATTTAAAAAAATAGAGTCGGATTTTGCTGTACTCACTTTGACAATTTCTTGGGTACCTAAATCTATATAGGTAGATGTTATGTTACATATTATTATATTTAATTACCTTCATTGAAGGTATATAAATTTACCTAAGACCATTTTACTAGTTATAGGTAATTTGTTTGTTAACCAAAATTAAAGTTTAGTCATGGAAGATCAGGATACAAGATTTTTGCCACACCCCAATCAACATGGTACCTTACTTCTCCGCATCTATAGGGGTGAATTTTTTATTGACAAACGGCTCTCATAGTACAGTATATCAATAATAGCGCCACCTTTTAATCTGCATGGCAACCATTAAGACGAATCTATTTGAATCTAAACTAAAAATTTTTGAATCAATCATGGATAGGTAGTGTGAAAACATCCCTACAATTCTTGAAGACTGGAATTCAGGAATGGCCCAATTTGAAAAGGGCCTTAATCTATTAAAATCTGGCTTTAATATTTTGTTTTCAATTGTATATTCTAGACCCCTTTTTGTAATGACATTTAGGGAAGTAGATACCTGTATTAAATGTTCCTAGTTTTATGCTGAGCACTGGTAAGAACTTTTTTAGATTTAGATCATGTCTTTTACTTGATCTTCTCCGCAAATGGATGCGCTAATCTGAATAATTACCCAAGATATGCCAAAACACCTTGCTGGTTTTCTTTGTGTTGAGTGATTTTAATACACTTTGAAAACAAAGCACCTAGGAATTGATATAGACTAAGTAACCTAAACTGACCTGCTTCAAACATAGGTAAACAATGAATTAATTAGGTGAGTACTCCTCTTGACCCTCTCTAACTTACCCAATTCCTTCTAAAGGGTCCACTTTAAATTCTGTCTTTAACCACTTGGTAATGCTTTCCCAATTATATTCGTACTTATCTCCAACTTCTAGTAGGGTAAATAATTCTGCTTCAAGATTTTCTTCTAAAACTAAGTCGTAATCCATTTTCTAAAAATTAAACTTTAGTTTTTATGCATTTTTCTTGCTGATTCCTTGTGCCCTTAATTTACTGGGCACAAAACACTAACCTTTTCTCCACAGAACAACAAAGGGTAGGTAGTTTTTGTTTTCTTACAGAAAAATCTAGGATACCTTTTATTTTAACTTCAAGGACTCTACCCCACAAAACATAACTCTTTTTCTACCCCACAAGACAAATAATAAGAGGTTCTCTACCCAAAAAATATGAATTTAGTTTACAAGGTTAGGGTTAGTTTTCACCTATCCTCTTTGGTTTTCACAGATCTGTCAAAGTAAAAAGCAGCATGAGTACTAGGGATGTTGAAGAAATATCGATATATTAAAATATGGATATTTATTTGTTGGGAAAAATATCGATATGTGTGGTCGATATATTTTTAGATCAAATATCGATATTAAATTTGGAATATCGATATATTTTTTAATATATTTTCTACGTAAGTACCGCCTTAATAATACTATCCCATTCTCAATAAATAAAAGATCTTCGCCGCTGCCCATCGCGGCTGTTGCAACATGTTGAGACGAATCCGGTCAGTACTACTCAGTACCAGTACGTTGAGATGAAAATTTGAACGCGCCTCATGCCTCATGCATGCGGCAACCGCTCAACAGACAATGCGATATGAAACGAAGAGCGAACTAACGACCTAACCTTACTAATCTCACAACAAAATACGTTACGAAACCATTGAATAAAGAAATATTCTTTATTCAATGTACGAAACCTAGTTTGAACCACCAGGCCCCCATATCGAAATATCGATATTTTTTTTTCGATATATCAAATTACTAAACGATATATTTTGTCTTTTTGTCTTGTCTTGTTCTTTAGGGAGCGATATATTTTAAATTATCCATATCCATACAATATATATCGATACTTTTTCCAATATCGACATCCCTAATGAGTACGTTCATTATCGGCCCACTACCACCGAAAGTAGTGATCGGCCCCGTCGGACGTCTATCCTCCAACTTAAAGCTTAGTTCATACAATACATACATAATAGTTGCGAATAACGAATTTCGTATCTGAAAAATTACCTCTCTTTTCCTATTGCGAATTTCGTTGGTGTTTTTACGGATATTTCATAGCTATTTTCATTGGTAAAAGAAGTGCGGCACCGGTATGCCACTGAAACTGTACCAGTGCACAAAAAGTGTTGCACTATTTAAGTACCAATGGGTTTCAGATTAGACCTTGACTGCATTTTTCCATCAAAGTTGATGATAATACTCCTCAATTCTCATTGATTTTACTTACCACTGGACAATGTTTGAGACAAGATAGTATTTTAAGGATCAAAAAAATTAAAGCACTGTATTATTTGACATTTTCATCGAGTTTCGGTACAGCGTACAGCACGGTCCCCATGCATAAAACCACGTGCGGAACTGGCGGCAATCGGTGCAACAAGTGGTTTCCCAATGGTTTAAACTTAGTTCATACCAAAGACATTGTTATATATCTCGGGCAGGCACCCCAGCAAACATTTATGATTGGTTTTAAGTCGGCCGACTGTGCGCAGATCTATTTTTGATCGGGATCGGTTTACTTGGAACGGTAAACCATTTAATTTACGCCCCGTTCCCGACAATCGGGAATAGTAATCGGATCTGAATCGAAAAAACATTGATATTTCGATTGTCGGTTGAACACGATCTATTATATGTCGATTATTTTATATTAACCGACGCTCTTTCTTTCGTCATCGAAAATGTTAATTTTAGACGGCGAGAGCCAACGGAATAGGTAATGCAATAAAAATTAGTTGGGAATTCAAATTTTAGCGCCATTTCACGGTAGTATCGTATCCTGCATTACCGACCACTGCATGTGACGATGACGTCAAATGCAAATGGCGTTCTTTAGTTCTTTGGCTTCGGTCGGTGTGTTTTTGTGTTTTTCGGCGTTGCATACGATTAGAGTGATTTGCTGTTTCGTTACATTTTCATATTTCCAAATTTCAGGTAAGTTTTTTGTCTTTTCATTTAGGTATTTTTATTGCCAAGTATAAGTTCAGTAAATTATTGTTAGGTAATTCGTGGTTTACGGTTTTTAAATTTCATTTATTTTACTGGCAATTCACTGACATATATTTTTTGTTTGTAGGTTGTACGATTGTGATCATTGTGCCTTCTAAAATTAAAATAATGTCTCAAGAGGCTTTGATGATAATTTATGTTCCTATTTAACTTAAACATATAACGTTATATTATACTGTAAATATTTTGTCTGTTAGAGGTTTTCCAATATTTTTATGTTCTGGGAAAGATGTGTAATAAAAAAACGTTTCATATTTAAATATCAACTGTTTTAATTATTCTATTTGAGAGGGCTTTGAGTTATGTTATATTAATCCCTATTATCTGTACCAAAAGTGAAAAGACTAAAAATGAATGTATACATCTAATTTAATGTATGATATCACTCTAAAATTATATAGTCATCATCCTATTTTATCTATATCTTTAATTTTTTTTTTATTTTAGTTACTTATAAAAGGGACCAAGTAATAACAATAAGTTTCAATTATCAGTTTTTAAAAAATTTTTAAAAATTTTTTGGATTTTATATTTTTTACATTCAAAAAAATCCCTATGCCAAGCTGTAATTTGCGAGTGTAGGGATTTTTAAAAGTAAAAAATATAAAATCTAAATTTTTTTTAAAATTTTTGAAAAACTGATAACCGATAAATAAAATGTATCCATACTTTGAATATACCTCATTTAAATGAAAAGGAATATATGACGTAACATAAAATAAAACGCAATATTTAGATATTGTACCAACAAATTTTGTGTAAAGAATATGCATCTAAATGAGGATCGAGTTGTAAAGGAATATCGGCAAGATATCGGGACCCCCAATTGGCCGATTGCTGGCTCTGCTATCGGCCAGGCGGTCATATACGGTCCGGATCGACGTTGGCGTCCGGCATTGGCCCGATAATCCGAAACCAATCGGCCGACGTTTAATCGACGCTCAATGTTTGCTGGGACTACCGCAACATTAAAGACGATTTTACAACCAGAGAGATTTTATGAATGACGATAGCGATTGCGACGTTGGCAGTTTGTCATAACAGCTAGTTCGTGCGTTTGTGCCCTTTCTGCAGTTTATTTTTGATTTATTTGTGTATTTGTCTAAATAACATTAGTGTAGAAATAAACTATCATGGTTCATGCCTGTGTAGTGTGTAAAAAAGTGGATTAATTTAATCTAAGTTTAATATCATTTCATCGGTAAGTATGGTTAGGTTATTGTTTTATAGAAATTGGTGTAGTATGTGGGTTCGTTTAGTAATGCTGTGGTAGCACCATTTTTATTAAAACTTCTATGCACAATAAAAAAAGTTTTGTTATACTTAGAAGAAATTAAGAGTAGATATTGATAAATAACTCATGGTAGCTACCAAAGACCTTAGAAACTCAGGTCTTTGGTAGCTACTTAACAGTAAACGAGTAAAAATTATTGTATTATTTTCATACATTGTTGTTAGGTTTTAACCTCTACCACCACTGGCGAGCAAAACCAAGGGACGGTTTTACAATGTTGCCGATCGGGTCTAAGAGATCTGTCTTTCTTTCTCGCACTCGCCAATTATTTTAAAACAGTAATAGTCAATACTTGTATGGGAATGATTAATGAATCGTCTCGGCTATTAAGTAGTTCTAATGTCTTTTGTTCATATAGATGCGAATCACAAATTGCGAATTGCTAATAATTGGTATATTTAAAATATTTCAAAAAAATCGCAATTCGTGATTCTCATCTATATGAACATGAACTATACTTTACAAATGCTTGCACTGAAATGCACAGAACAATAAAGGTTAGCTGAATTCAGCTGAAATGTCCAATGGTTTTCAAATTTTGCACTCGTGCCGCACTTTTTTTACTAATGGAATTCGCGGCCAGAAGTTGCCCAATGTAAATGCGGCTTTTTAACGACATTTTCGAACGCAGCCTTGGGGACCTTCCGTCAAATTTGCAACACTTGTCAATGTCAAATTCACTTTCCGAGTTTCGGCAAAAAAGTTGAGTGATTTTGTAAAATTTATTTTTTCAATTTTAGGTAATATTAACTGATTATTTTAAATCTACTTTTGAAATTATGGTTTTATTCAGCTTGCTTATATTTAATAAATTATCTTTTTCAAATGCTTAGAAATTCAGTAGAAAATAAAATGCCAGATCATTGTACACAATTTTAACCTCAAAGTTTCAAACAAAATTATAAATTGGTGATATTTTAGAAAATGTTTCTCACAAGAAGTGAATACGATCGCGGAGTTAACACTTTTTCACCAGAAGGCCGACTTTTCCAAGTAGAATATGCTATAGAAGCTATTAAACTTGGATCAACTGCCATTGGAATCTGCACAAGTGAGGGGGTTGTATTGGCAGTCGAAAAGCGGATTACATCGCCTTTAATGGAATCCACTACAATAGAAAAGATTGTTGAAGTCGATAAACATATTGGTTGTGCCGTATCAGGACTCATGGCTGACTCTAGAACAATGATTGATAGGTAGGTTTTTGTTTGGTTTTTATTTTTTAAACTGAATTATACCATAGCTGGTATACAATTTTTTTTATTCTTATCATATTTTAGGGCCCGTATCGAATGTCAGAACCATTGGTTTGTGTACAATGAGAACATGAGCGTTGAGTCATGTGCACAATCTGTTTCTAACTTGGCAATTCAGTTTGGTGACTCTGATGATGATGGAGCAGCAATGTCAAGACCCTTTGGGGTTGCTATTTTATTCGCTGGTATAGATGAGAAGGGGCCCCAACTGTACCATATGGATCCTTCAGGTAAGAATTATTTTTTATGTTTCCATTATGGTGTTTATCGATTTTAATGTTAAAGTTTTTTACTTATGTTTATTTGTAGGTACTTTTGTGCAGTTTGATGCAAAAGCTATTGGTTCAGGTTCAGAAGGTGCTCAGCAGAGCCTTCAAGAAGTCTACCATCGAAGCATGACCTTACAGGAAGCTGCTACAGCTGCCCTAACAATTTTAAAGCAAGTAATGGAAGAAAAACTAAACTCGTCCAATGTTGAAGTAATGACAATGACACCTGCTAAGATGTTCCATATGTTTGATAAAGAGCAAGTTGAAGAGGTAATTTCTAAGTTAACATAAGGACAATTTATTAATATAAGGGTAAAAAGCTATTTCACTGATTTTTTTTATTGTGTTTATAATATTATAAAGGTAATAATTAATTAAATAATTAAATTAAAGAATAATGAAGGTTGTAGTTAATATTCCCTACATTTATTCCTTTTTTAGGTATCTACATTTTTAATTTGTGCTAACTTGTTTGGTTTTTCCAATATTTGTGGGCTATTTCATGTTTGATTGTTGTACTCATTACTAATATTGTTCTAGGCACTTAGAAGAGTATTTCATGTTGAGCATCCTTTGCCGCTTGTTTCTGGAAGTCAGATGTCATAGCATTGTTCTAGTTTGTATGTCACATTTTAAGGTTTAATGCATTATTTTCATTTATCTGTTATGTATTTATGTTTGTTGCATTTTCATGGTGAGGGTTGTACTTGTGTTATTACAAAGTGTGAAATTGATATTTCTTTAAAGTAAATATAAAATGGCTTGTTTATAGTTTGTTAAGTTGACATCTAATATAAATCATTACATGCACAATTCCTTTTTTTTATAAGTATAAAAAAAGGGGTTATGTTTCATGCTTTGTTGATAACAGTTGCACTGCCATGGTGTTTTGCTTAACATTTATAAATAAATCTTTAAATTACAACAAAGTTGGGTTTATTTTAAATTGTAGATTTGCTGCTTTATGTTACTGTTTTTCTCTCTAATTTCTTTGCTTTTATTTTTTGGCTAGTTACCTACACAGGTTCAAATCAAATCAATTTATTATGCTAATTACAGAAATATTCTTTCATTTGCCACAGTAAAGGGAAATGACTTGAACTAAGTACCTACACCTTATTGCCAAAGGTTGCATGAAGCTTATTATTGATACTACTCTTACTACTAACCATTTACTCTCACTTGCATGGTGCTAAATCAGAGAAAATATTATATTTCTATTCTGACAATGTAATTCGTAAGTGCATGCTATAGTATATGTGAGGTTTGTTGCAACCCAACCAAAAACCATGCCTAGTAACTTCCCCGAACAATCGCTACACTAATTTACCACGGCAACAATTTGATGAGGCTGAAAATGATTGTTTGGGGAAGGTACTAGGTATGGTTTTTGGTTGGGTTGTAACAAGCCTGTATAAGTTAAGGTTTTTTAATGTCATTGTATGAAAAAGGGTGGTGGTCAAAGTTTTCAACTAAAAACTAGCTCAAATGCTAATGCGAAGTCCAAATATAATAGTTCATAATATAGGTACAGAGTGTTCCATGTAAAATATCCAAGGTACTACTCCTTTCTAGTAAAGGCGGCAACACCACATTGTCGAAAATATTTTTGACAAATTTTAAACAAATAAAATTATTCTATTTTATTTTTTTTATTCTTAATAAAAATGAACATTCTATAATAATATATGTTTCGATTTCGTATTTAAATATTTCTTTATGTACGAACTTGTCGGCTCTTAATTCGCACACGTCGCGCTGTGGACGATTTGACCAATTTAGTGGGAATTTATTATTTTCACGTAAATATGAATATTTTTGGAATGCATTAACTTACATTTAACTAAGTGTATTCACAAAATAAAGATTATAGATCAAAGCATCCGTTTCGGCTATCATCAAAACCATCACCAGTGGTAGCGTTACGTAATTCTTTCACTCTACTTGAATATTTTGTCTTTCTTATTTCTGTTTCACCTATTGATTTTTTTTAATTATTTACATTTATGCATTGTTCATTTAGGTATATTATTTGTCTGTATCCGTAAACATTTTATTAGTCTTTTCTCTTTAGTTACACTGCTACTCATAGTCTTTTACTTATTTCTTTAAAAATAATTATCCACATTTATACAAGTTTAGGTTAGTCTATATCTACAAACACATTGTAATAAAGACAGCACCTCTTTGTGACATTGCTCCTTCATTCATCTTGTAAGGTAGTGGTCTTAGAGAGGATACTACTGTACCTGAAGAATCCCACATGTAGTTAAATGTATATACAGTGTGTCCACGGATAGAGTTCGGAAGAGGAAAAACTTTTTTATTTGTGGGTTTAGAAGAAAAAGTTATTCTTTATAAAAACGTCTGCTTGTGTTGAAACTACAATTTCGAATACCAAATTTACGATTAGTATACAGGGTACATCAAAAATAACATTTTTAATTATTTTGATTTCGATTTTTTTTTCAAATTATATAAAAATATTTTCAAACCCTTGATTTATTACACCAATTGTGCAAAAAAGTCTAATAAACATTTTTCTCAAAGTGGTTAATTTCAAAGCTACATACTATTAAAATAATAAAATATCAAGTAGCCTGTTCTAAATAAATTAAATGTTTTAGTTACTTTGCATCTTTCAAATTGTTGATATTTGTGTCATAATTATCTCATAAATCTGCATAATAGTGAAATTAGAAAATGCTAACGTTAGAACAAAGAATTTATATTGTGCGAAGTTATGGTTTAGGACATAGACATCGTAACTATTATACCGAACAATAACAAATAAACGTGATGTCATCATTGTATTCCAGTGTAAAGTAAATCAACATACAAGCTGCTCCCCTCCTCTTGGTTTGCCAGACTTACGCCACAGAAAACGTAGTTTTCTGAGCTTACTCTGTTAAAAGTATTATTTTCTATAATTAACTACATAAACATGATGTGGGAAATATATAACATTGCCTAAAACCTTGTAAAAAATCTGTAGTATGGCAACGCAGCAATAACGGATTAAACGGATCCGCCCAGATTTCATCATTTTCGTGGCCAACCGCATCGACTCGACAATACTCGGCAAAGCGGATGCTGTTTTCCTGGAGTTTTGTCGCATGCATATGTAAAGTCAGCGTAATCCCCACTCTCGGCCCCACCTAGCTCCTCACAGCGTCTCGCCCACAAACGATTTTGGCATCACAATTTTATAGCATTTATGAATGGCGTGTCGGATCTATAGTTACAATGCCTATGGTTTAGGACATGAAAAAAGCTATATGGCAGTTCTTCGAGAATTTCATGAGATATGGCCTGCTGTTTCTCTCACGGACAAGCGTTTAAAAAAAATTGTAATAAAATTCATGAGAACTGGTAGTGTTTTAAGTAAAAAAAGGGAGAAAAAAAAGTATGGTGAAGATGATGCTGTAACTGTAATGACAATGGATTGATTCAGTTAGAAATTCTCCCAAACTGTCTTTAAGAAAAATATCTTCTCAAATTGGTAATGTGAGTAAATCTCTAGTAGAAAAATATTAAAATTCAATAAAGTTCGTCCGTACAAACCTAAATTTAATCATTTTCTGGAAGAAAATGACGACATGAAGCGTTTGGATTTTTGTTTGTTGATAGGGGAACATATCCTTAGACAAAGAAGTTTTGTTAATAATATTATTTTCTCGGACGAGGCAATGTTTACCACAAACGGGGTAGTTAGTTCGCAAAATTGTCGCTATTGGAGCCGTGACAATCCTAATTTTCGTATCCGCTCTAGAAGACAGTATTCACAAAAAGTTAACGTGTGGTGTGCTATTACTTACAATGGAATCATTGGACCATATTTTATTGAAAACAATTTAAATCAACACACTTATTTGCATCTTCTGAACACTTTTTTTATGATCATTTGCAAGATATACCTTTAGCTGATCGAATAAAATTGCATTTCCAACAAGACGGCTAAATCATTAGTTTGGGAACAAATGGTTTGGAAGGTATGGTCCAAATGAGTGGCCACCTAGGAGTCCTGATCTCACAATTATGGACTTTCATTTGTGGGGATATCTGAAGCAACGTGTATAAAACCAATTTCAATAATAACCTAAATCTCTTGAAAGAAAAAATAAGAGAAGTCATTGCAAATATCCCAATACAGCAAATTAGGAATTGTTATCGGGAATTCAGATATCGAGTTGAACTATGCGCTGAACTCGGTGGTACCACGTTCGAATAGAACGTTATTTATTTTAATATTTTATAATTTATGATTAAATAAAATGAAAAAATACCTATGACACCTATGACATACAGCAAATTAGGAATTGTTATCGGGAATTCAGATATCGAGTTGAACTATGCGCTGAACTCGGTGGTACCACGTTCGAATAGAACGTTATTTATTTTAATATTTTATAATATATGATTAAATAAAATGAAGAAATACCTATGACATGTAATAATAAATATACAAATAAGAAATAGTTTTCTTACAACAAAATCGTTATTCGGCCAGATATAAAATTATATATTCTAAGTAGGAAAAGGAAAAACTAAAAATGTTGTTTCTGGCTAACCCTGTATAGTAATCGCAAATTTGGTATTCGAAATTGTAGTTTCAACAGAAGCAGACGATTTTATAAAGAGTGACTTTTTCTTCTAAGTCTATAAAAAAAAAACGTTTTAAAACATGGTTAGTCACAAACAACATTTTTAGTTTTTTGGATTTCGTTTAGATGATGAAATTAACCACTTTGAGAAAAATGTTTATTAGACTTTTTTGCACAATTGGTGTAATAAATCACGGTTTTGAAAATATTTTCATATAATTTAAAAAAAAAATCGAAATCAAAATCATTAAAAATGTTATTTTTGATGTACCCTGTATACTAATCGTAAATTTGGTATTCGAAATTGTAGTTTCAACACAAGCAGACGTTTTTATAAAGAATAACTTTTTCTTCTAAACCCACAAATAAAAAAGTTTTTCCTCTTCCGAACTCTATCCGTGGACACACTGTATATAGTCCGGGAAGATTTTCTTGTATGATGTTCACGTATATTGCGATAACCTTTGTTTCGAGCTTCTTGCGCTTCTTCTGATAGCTACCCGATTGATATAATTAGTTGGTCTATTACATCAGCCCTATGAATTAAAATTGTATTGACACTGGCAGGCATATTATACCAGTTGTACAGATCAACATATAGTTTGGCAGTATCTATAGAATATGTTCTGAATTCTTTTGTATTTATCTTAAACCCACTGGATAATGCTTGTAGAATAATCCCAAAACGCCATATAAGAACGTCTTTTACACCAGTAATTTCTACCGTCTGCTGATGATGATACTTGATCGATTTCCCTGTCTAGGTTGATCTACGATAAGACCTGTTTCTCGCCTAAATCTTTCAGTGATCATTTTTTTTCTTGCAGCCACTTGCAGTTTTCCTTCTGTATCCCGAACTTGCCACTTTCGTACATCCAAAAGACAACCTACATGAAAGGCATTCGAAAAATCGTATGTACGCATGCAAAATTGAGAGACCAAAATTGTAAAGTTCTGGTTTTGGTTTGAACTTTTTTCTTGCATCCGTTTTTAGATAGTCCTACGTCTATAAAGAGAGCAAAAGCTTCTTCTGCAGAAAACTTCTCTATTTTCTTTCCGAAACAGGCATAGGCTTTCTTCAACTTTGAAACTCGTTGTGGCGAGTTAAGTACTGCTTGTGCAACGACTTGGGCTGCATCTCTTCCCGCAAATATTTAGACTGGTTTTTGCAGCTAATGGGTGCGAGTGTCAACCAAATCCTTAACTCTCTTTTGACTTCTTTTCCCACTTTCCTTGAAATACTTAGTTGGCCTACCACCTAATGACTATTTTATGCCATATACTGGTACATTTATATATCCACCAGTGGCGGCTCGTGACGGAAGTTTGTGGAGGTTCACAAGCATCAAGCATGGCAAAAAAAAGAACGAAAAATTTGCGCATATCTCCGCCCACCACTACCCCTTCCTTTTATTTCACCCCTCCGTTCCAACCACAAGATATTGTGTAGTTAAGTCACGGCAGATATAACAATCTGCTGTGGTTAAGTCTCAAATTTACGAGTAAAAAGCTTTCCTAATTTTTATGTTCTTTTTGTACGTATGTTAATAAAACAAAATATAAATTTAAATTGAAAACTTACCAATATACAGCATACTTGGGAAGCAGTAACTAGAAAAGTCAACAACGACAACATAAAAAAAAATATTTTTAAAAAACAGAACTGATTAAACACAGTGTCTAAACAAAAAATGCATTCTTCTGTCTTTAAGTTTAGCAAATTTCTCAGTAACTAAGTCATTAAAGTTAGGAATATCTTGCAACATTTTTTTCTCTATCGACAACATTGCCAGGGCAGAAAGTCTCTCTTAATTCATAGTACTCCTTAAAAATGTTTTTATTCTTAGTTCTGATATTTTTGTATACATTTATGCATTATGTAGCTTCCTTAGCACAATAGAAGTAAAAGAATAAAAGGACTAAGGGCAAAAGAGGAGATCTCCTGTTAAAACAGAAGGTCTGGCAACACTGCATGACATACACAAGCTATGCCGCGCTTATGGAGGGCTTTACCACGCTACACAGATCAGCAAAACATATAAAACGATCTCTCAAAAACCATCCGAAAACAATGCGGCGGCGGCATGCAGCACAGCAAAAGCGTGCTCATTTGAGAGGAATGAAAGCCCATTTAGAGCCGTGCGCTAAAAAGAGATGTGGACGACAAGATGCATTTATTACGGGAAGCGAACCGTCCATATCAAGTAGCGATAGCCACGGAGCACATTTTTCCTGCGATAAGCATTCGGTATTAGAGACCTGCTACAAAATATTTAGTTAGCGAAACGATAATTGGTTAGGGAGCTTATAAAATCATGTTAGAATTGCTTTGTATTGTAGACTAAATATGTAATTTATAGTGAATATTTGTCGATGTGGGGCTGAATCTTAGGGAGGCACGTGCTCAAGTGCTCCTATATAAGAGCCGCCACTGATATCCACTGACCCACATGGCATTACTTTTTTAGTAAAAAGTAATGCCATGTGGGTCAGTGGATATCAGTGGCGGCTAGTGCACATCGTAAGTTCGATGACATTTTATCCATCGTTTTTTTAGCTCCCCAAGAAAGTTTATTGCCGTACATTTTAACAACGTTTGGGCGTCCTTGTCGCAATTTGCTAACCTTAACTTCTCCTTTATCACATTAACAATCGAAGCTTTACTTTCAGGAGTTTCAGGCGACTGAAAATGGAATGGTCCCTTATTACATAGCGCTTCAATAAGAGCTTTCCGGGTGATGGTGGATGAGCGCCATGTGGAGCCAGCTAAAAAAAATAGTTTAGGCAACTTTCGGCAAATTTTTATTTTAAAACTGATGATCTACTTTGCATATAAATAATCGCACTATATTAAACTTATATATTGCATATTCTCCAACAAAGAATTCCTTGGTATCAGATAGTTTAAAAATACACAATTTTCAATGATGTGTAAAATTTTTACTAGAACAGAAATATTTAAAAATGGACTTTATTTTTTAAACACTTACCTCGATCTTCATTGTCCATCATTAGCTCAAAAATTTACTTTTTACACAACAAACACCTGTCCTTAGACGCGTGATATCCTGGGGCGCGTTCATAGTTTTCACCAAATTGGTAAATATTACCCAGGTAAAATTAAACCGACGTCCATCCAGTTGCTATCTACTACGAAACAAAAAGATCTACTCACTGTGAACGGCTCGGGCATGCGCCGAGAGCAACCCGAACAAACGTCAAATTATATTTTGCAATTTTGAAATGCGACAGCAACAAAACTCTTTTGAGCAAATTGTGGGTATCTTTTGAAATCGACATTCGCATAAAGTTTTGGCGCGCCCAAAAAACTTTTATTTTAAAAACAACCTAACTTTTAGCTTTCACCGTAAACAATAAACAATACATTTGCGCATGCCGGACAAACTTTATCCATCTCCCGACTTGGTTAAAAAGTTGTTTCGTTCGGTAAAAGTTATCCACAACCGTGAACGAGTATAAATGTTACCCGGTACAACCGTGAACGAATTTTCCTATCGCCGTGTGCAATCGGTGCGCACCCGACGAACGTCCGACGTCAATCGTGAATGCGCCCCTGTACCGTCCTGTCTGGAAACTGGTTAAAATATTCAAACTTTGCGCTTGCGCTGCCGCGACCTGTCAAACGGGCCGCAGATGCAACTGCATGGATAGATGGGGAGATCAGTCAGTGACGCAATGACACGGTCATTAAATTGTTTTTATTTCTGACCGGTATATTATTAGCTTATAACGTCTTAGTTACGCGGGAATTATAAGGGTCATAACTCCCTTGGGATATTAAGAAAAATTTGACATAAAATCAAACGATTGACATCTAATGTCAATTTGATTGTCATCTATTGAAACATTTATTCCACTTTAAAAATGAACAAAATGTTACTAAAATCGGTCAGAAATAAAATTATCTATGTATCACTGGAATTATAAGGGTCTCAATTATAATTCCCTAGATACATAAATAACTATAAAGTGTTTGACATTTTGAATTTGTTCCCGCTATTTTGATCAAATTGTCTACTGTGCGTCGTCGCTGTTGAAAAGCACCGTCACCAAACAACTCTTACAATAAGGAGTTATTGCCGTCACCTGATCGTTGGAGACCGAAACTCGTCCCTAATAAAATATGCGGCGTTATGGAAATTAGACCTTGAGCTGGTCAATCATAGTGCTATAATTGCTTGAGATTCGTGCTGCACTTTTTCCGACCAGTGAAATGTATTCTTCGCGAAGAAATTCACCAAAAAATTCGTGAGTATTCCCAAGTGTATTTATTATGATCGGCAGGTATACAGTGGCGGCTCGTGAACTTTTTTCAAATATTCTTTTATCAGGTTGTTGTCTTTCTGGATAACTACGTAAAATTTAAATATGTAACAAGAAGCTAATAATAATAGATAACAATAATGACTAAAACTTTTTTATTTTTATTATGATATAAACAAACATACATATCGTGTTTTTCATAATTTTCATATTTATTATATTTTGTGCCAATAAAGTTAAACAATTTTTCACAAAAATAGAAAATAAACTTACAAATAGGTAATATATAATAATATTTATAGTGTAGTACTGGTTGTCCGGGGACAACCGCAAATAAAATACAATAATATTTCTTTACTTTTCTAATTTTTCCACAGTAAACAAAACATAACATAAGTCAGGAATCACACTTAACCCCTAAAAAATCTCTCTCGCTCCACGTCCCGTCACTTTTCTTCCCCTGGCCGTCACCAGAGGGCGCATGGCGTAATTCCATTTGAATAAATGGCGCGAACCTACATAAATACTACAGTTCGGCCTATCCTGATAAATCTGATTGACCTCAATCAGGTAAACATAAATAAGTACATAAGATTTTGCATAAAACTTAACTAACCCTTATCTGGCTTACATAAACGCCAAATTCGTAGCTTACTTAAACATAATCAAGTACATAATAAAGTCATAAGGTTTCATAAATAGTACATAGGTTCCATAACACATAATACATAACAAGTTTCATAAGCTAAAATAGGATATTATTATAATTGTCGCACTTGAGTAAGTCCTAAAATTAGAATAAAATAAGTGCCTACTCCAAATCATAATCTAGTCTTCCATCCAAGGTTTCATTCTTGAAGGAGCCGCTACCCCCTCATAAGGTATTTGGGTAACTTGGAACCCATCAATATCCCCTATTACATACCTATCATTATCCAACACAGCTTTTACAACGTATGGACCTCGATATTTTGGAATTAACTTTTTATTATTTCCAGCTGATACATCCGTATTGATGATCATGACATAATCACCGACATTATACTTGTGAGAAGGCTTATGCTTTTTATTATAATATTTCTTGTTATACTCCTGACACCTAACAATATTTTTAGCTGCTTCTTCCCTCACGAACAATAAGTTTCGTTCTACATTATCTTGGTTTTCTAAATAAACGCGTACGCTATCAGAAACATGTCCTTTTTGATTAATACCGAATAATAGCATACTAGGTGTATATCCTATAGAACGGTTAACCGTATTATTAATTGAAAATTCCACTTTCGATAGGATTTCGTCCCATCTACATACATCTTCCGTCATTTTTGCACACATTGAGCTTATAGACTTATTAATAACTTCAGCTTGACCGTTTGCCCGAGGTACTCCTGTGGCAATAAGTGTATGAGAAATATCACATTCGGTAACAAAGTCTTTAAATTCGTTCGAGGTAAAGCAACTACCGCGATCAGAAATAATTCTTAAAGGGCGACTATAATCACTGAAGTATGATAAAAGATGTTTAATTACTGGTTTTACTTTAGTATTACAGCAGGGATACATTTTTACAAATTTTGTAAAACCATCGATAACCAATAAGACGTATTTATTCTGATATCTAGATTTTTCTAATGGACCATAATGGTCAATATGCAATGTTTGAAAAGGTAGCTTACCCTTCTCGATGGGATTAAGAAAGCCTTCAACTTTACCAGTCACAGGCGAAAAACTAATACACTTTAGACAATTTAAAATGTAATGATTAATTTTCTGCCTCATATCAGGAAACTAGTAAGTTCTAGAAATAAGCTCTGCAGTTTTATTTTCCCCTACGTGTCCAATAGGTATCATCGTAATAAGTCCTAATTACACTTTGTTCCATACATGAAGGTACATAAAAGAGTGCTTTATTTTTATTATGTTTTCTGTAAACTAATCCATTTCTTAACTCAAAGAGTTTGCTTTCTGAGTGTTCCAACTTCTCTCTAATTTTGCCAATCTCTACATCTTTATCCTGTCTAATACTTAAGTTCCGTTCAAAAGTGTTATCTTCTAAAATCAAAACCGAGTACCTACTTAAACTATCAGCATGCCTCATTTGATAATTTGGACGATGCTCCATAGTATAACAATAATTCTGTAGTTCTAATGACCAACGCAAAATTCTTGGGTTTATATCTTTTTTCTGTAAAGCTAACTTCACACTGTTACAGTCAGTAATAATCTTAAACTCTATCCCCTGTAAATAGATTCTAAATCTTTTTAAAGCATTAACAATTCCTAGCATTTCTAGCTCAAAACTGTGAAGTTTACTCTCAGCAGGAGTAGTTCTTTTTGAAAAATAAAAAACTGGGTGAAACTTACAATCGCTCTGTTTCTGAATTAAAATACCACCAAAGGCGTGTGAAGAACTATCACATTGCAATTGGGTTTCTGCTTTTGGGTCATAAATAGCTAAAACCGGTGCTTCAATAAGCAAAGACTTTAAAGTTTCAAAAGATTTAAACTCCTCCTCCCCAAATTTGAATACAGCACTTTTTTTTAGCAAATCATACAATGGTTTTGCAAGAATAGCATAATCTTTTATGAAACGTCGAAAATACGATGTCAGACCTATAAAACTTTGAATGTCTTTAAAGTTTTTTGGGACTGGGTATGACTGAATTGCCTCGATATTATGACTTGCTGGAGAAATACAATTTTCAGTTATCGTGTATCCTAAAAACTGAATACTTTCCTTAAAAAATGAACATTTTGCCAAGTTTAACTCTACATGATTCTTGACTAATAAAGTAAAAACTTCATTTACAATAATTAAATTTTCTTCAAACGTTTTAGTAGGTATACAAATATCATCAGCATAAATACACAGCTTATTTTGTTCAATAAGATATTTGAAAATTAGGTGAATATAGCGGCTAAAATTTGCAGGACTATTCTTGAGCCCAAAAGGCATCTTCAAATATTCATACTGACAATTATGAGTAACAAAACTAGTATAACTTATCGAATCCTCGCTAATAGTAACGTGATGAAACGCATCTTTTAAATCAAGCTGAGTGAAAAACCTTTTATTTCGCAAAAACTCAATTTGATCGTCAATTAACGGAAGGGGCCAATTATCCCGAATAACAATATCATTTAATTTGCGGTAATCAACACACATTCTCAGCCCTGCAGGCTTCCTAGGTACAAGTACGATTGGAGAACTATATTCCGAACTACTTTTACGAATAATACCTTTATCTAATAGTTCGTGTACAATTTTACTAACCTCATTTTTTTCATAAAATGATAGTCGTCTTGGTCTGAAAAAGAATGGATTATGATTTGGTTTCACTCTAATAGACATCTCAAACTGTGCTTCTGGTACTGCAGGCTTAACAGCATTTAGATAGTTATTTTCAAAACCCTCCATAAATTTCCCTCTTAACCGAGGTTCCAGATCAGGATTGATATTTAACTCAAAGTCATTCAAAGGTTGAGATGGTAAATCAATAAGAAAAATATCGTTCTCTGCCTCTAAACTACCTTGAAGCTTTTTAGATATTACCACTTGATCATCAAAAGTGATAGAGAGGTTATTCTGCACTATAAAATCCCTACCTAATAAACAAGCATATTTTATTGTACTATCAGGCACAACATAAAAATCTATCTCCAACCTCAAATCATTAAGAAACAAATTCGTTTTAAAAATGCCAATACTATTTAAAACAGAATTGTTGATTCCCTGAAAGGCCTTAGGGCATAAATCTTTTTCAATTAAATGTGAAGGTATAAGAGATGAAATTATTAAAGATATAGCACTACCAGTATCTAAAATAGGTGAAAGACTTAGCTGTTTTCCATCTATGTTGACATCAATCTCTACTCGATATGAAGGAGCTGTAGTATTCTGGGGCTCGACCAGATTGGTAGTCTTATCACTGTTTTCTCTTCTAAATGGTGGTGTCATTGCTTTGGTTGGACACGATCTCTGCTGGTGCTGCATGGACCCACATGAAAAACATGATCCTCTCTCTCTCTTTGGCTTCGGGCAACTTGTGGCAATATGGCCTTCCTCTAAACAGTTAAAACATTTTGGCACAGGTCTTGAACTTGTGTGGCTTAGTGGAATACCAGCATTCCTAAATGGCAAACTTGGCGCTGGCGCATTTTGAGATGGCAAGTGTCCTGTACTTGTCATTCGCCCACGATTAGGTCTTCCTTGATCAGTAAAATGTCTTTGTCTTCGTTCATTATTAATCCTATCATAGGCTAGAAGGTCACGATAAAGGTCATCTGTGTCACTATGTGTTTTGGTAATAATCATTGTTGCTAACTCAAAATCAAAATCAAAATCAAAATCAATTTATTAATGTTAACATCACATACATGATTTACACAGGTCAAAGTATGAGCAGTAAACTGCATTAGAGCACAGTAGGTACATTAAAAAATTTAAACCTTAAAAAACAAAATTACTTAAATTAAAATATTAAAACCTGCCCAAGAGATAGTTAAAATAAAGTGGTAACAATTAAAATTCAATTAAGTACAGTCAACACATTAAAAATTATTAAAATACAAAAATTATTAAAATACAAATCATCAGACATTATACAACAAAGAATACATACTAGATTCAAGATTTAAAAGGTGCATTCGAGAAATTCGTCAAAACTATACAATACCTTCTCTAGGAGTATCGCTTTTATTTTATTTTTAAAAGTATTAAATGGCAGCTCCTTAATACCTATTGGTAAAACGTTAAAAAATTTCACCCCCCAATATCCCGGGCCACTCTGACACCTCTTCAAACGCCGGTAGGCTGGAACAAGATTATTGTTGTTTCTAGTATTGTGTTGGTGAATATCGTTGTGGGCATCAAAGTTGCCAAGATTTCTCTTAATGAATAGGAGGCATTCCAGTACGAACAGTGATGGCAGTGAAAGCAACCCCAACTCCCTGAAGGCACCCCTGCAGTCTTCCCTAAAACGCAGACCGGCCAGCACACGAACAGCCTTCCTTTGAATCCCAAACACTCGCCGAGCGCCAGGGGCATGACCCCAGATGAGGATGCCATAGGATAAATGAGATTGGAAATTGGCAAAGTATGCCGCTCTTAAAACCTGCTTCGAGACACAGTTATCCAGACTGCGTATGAGGTACAGTGCACTACAGAGCCTTCGTGCCAGGGAATCTATGTGGATATCCCACCGCAGTTCACGATCCAGATGAACTCCAAGGAATTTCATTGAGGATCCGTCTGTTTCCTCATCCTCGAGGTTTCCAAGATCTCTTAGAGTGAAGACAGTCCTGTTAGTTTTATCCTGATTGAGGAGCAATCGATTACTATTAAACCATCCCTCAACCTCCGACCGTGTGGCCGCGGAGCCCTCCTGAGAAAGCGCCAGGGTGTCAGCAGAAAAGGCAAATGATGTGTCATCGGCAAAAAGCACAAATTTAGAGTTTACTTCAATAGATGGTAAATCGTTTATATAGATCAAAAATAATATAGGCCCCAGAATGGAGCCTTGGGGCACTCCGATAGTTAATGTACCCTCTGACGATTCCACACCACCGACCCTAACAGTCTGCAGTCTGCCATTGAGATATGATTTTATCAAATCAATACTTTCTTGAGAAAAATAATATTTGGAGAGTTTTTTAAGGAGGATATCATGGTCAACACAATCGAAAGCTTTACTAAGATCGCATGACACGACCGTATTATACTCCCGAGAATGAAAGCTATTCAGTATATCAGCAACCAGCGTCTCAATGGCCTGGACAGTACTCTTCCCCCTTCTGAAGCCAAATTGAGAGGAGCTAAAATAGTTATTAAGCTCAAAGTGGGACACAAGCTGTTTGGCGATACACTTCTCCAGGATCTTCGAGACAATTGGAAGCAGTGAAATTGGACGGTAGTTTTCAGGCGCCCCAGGATCCCCCTTCTTAAAAATTGGGACGACTACAGCCTGCTTGAGTATGGTTGGAAAAATACTCTCTGCAAGACACAAGTTAATGAGCTTTGTTAATGGACTCAGTATGAGATTGGTTAAGGTTTTAATCAGTTTGACACTGTAGCCAAACTTATCAGAACTGGTCTTATTTTTTAGTCCACATATTATGTCCCTGACCTCGTTGAAAGTGACCTTGACAAATCTAAAATCTCCAGTAGCTGGAGGTGCGCCGACAAGGCCCGACAAGTATGCCATCGGGTCACGTTCAGAGGCCGCCATACCCCCTACAAGACCATGTGCCACATTCACAAAGTAAGTGTTAAAAGCATCTGGTGTTACAGAGCCATCTGACATTAAGGTTTTGGTTTTGGTTTTGTTACTATTTCTGTTTATAATCTGCCACATGGCCCTGGTGGGGTCATTTGAGGATTGTATCAGGTTGTCATTGAAGTCTATCTTGGCCTTACGCACCGCATCCCTGAATTTTTTTTTGAAGTTCTTAAGTTGTTCCCTAAAGCCAAGGTTGCCACCATACTGCCTCGTCAAATCCTTAAGAAGGTTAAGATGTTCCCTCATCCCTCTCAACTCGTTAGTGAACCAAGATATATCATTTGCACGGTCAGAACGTACCGAGTAAGTTTTTAGAGGAAATGATGATAAAAAAGCATTTTCCAGTATATACATAAACATTGAGAACCTGTCATCAATGCTGATTCTGTCATCCGATACAAACAGCCAAGATTGTTCAGCTACTATTGCGTACAGTTGATTTGTACCTGCCTGAGTTATCGGTCTACAAACTTTTTTGCTCAAGACAAAACCTGGCTCTGAGATCTCAACTGAAATTGAAACAAGCTGAGCATCATGGTCAGAGATGGCCAATGTAAGGGTTTCCGAAGAATGTAATTCAAGGCAATTACTTACGAAAATATTGTCAAGACATGCATTCATTCTTGTTGCTTTGTAAATTGTTTGCTGCAAGTCGAAACTACTCGCAAGGTCATCCATCTTGATTGCCTCTGAACAGGCGGTACCAAAGTGAACATTGAAGTCTCCTGCCATCACAATCGATCTTCCTGTCCCAAAATCACCCAATATACCCTCCAAAGTATCCAAAAAGGTGTCAAAGTGTCCTGTTGGAGAGCGGTAAACTGCTAAAATATATAGGTTAAAATTATTAATGAAGATACAAGAACATTCGATACATTTTTCAATATTACACTGGATGGGAACCTTTTCCACTTTCACATCAAGGTTGTTCTTTAAAAATATCATGGTACCACCACAGGTAAATTGATCTCTAGAGTAATGAGATACTAGTGTATAACCACCAAGAACAGTTGAGCTTACTTCGGCGTCAGACAAAAAATGTTCACTAACACAAACGATATCGACGTTCTTGTCAACGAGAAACACTTCGACATCGTTTATTTTGTTCCTTAGGGATCTAACATTAAAATGCAACTCCCGGGATGTCAAGCCAATTGCAATTTGTTCCTTTTGTTCATCAAAAGATAACCCCAAGTCTTTACATAATCTAACTTTTTCATGGAAATACCAACTCAAGTCTTCCTTGGGGCCTTGCATTCTAGACGTCATAGATTTCCATAAATATGTTAGGTTTTTCTCATGCACAAACGTGTTGCAAAAGTCCCTTCTAAATTGGTCCCATGTTAATAAAACCATTCGTCGAGCATTGTACCAGCTAGCTGCTGCACCAATAAGTCGAGTTCTAGCAGTTTCTAGTTTGAATTCAGGTGGCCAATTGTGTAAAGTAGCTGTACTTTCAATACCCTCTATCCACACTCTGCTTTGGGATAAATTGTCTCCACTAAAAGTTGGAATGCTCTTGGAGAAGTCCGGCATAACGGTATAAATTCGCTGATCGTTTCTTTGCGACGCTAGCATTTGCATGACAGCTACATTCTGTTGCATTAAACTATTCATTGAAGCAAGTAACATATTTACGTCCACTGGTGGGTTGGATGATGAAGTTTTTTGCTCGGAGGCTCTGGCCTCATTTTGTCCCTGAGACCGAAGACATGTTTCGGGCTGGTGCACCCCATCAACTGCTGGTCTGTTAGCATCAAGACCGGACATACGGGCCTCATAAAACCTTTCAAACTCATCTCCATTTGTCGTACGTTAGAAATCTCTTAAATTATTATTTTCTGCATGCGCCATAACGAAACTGTACTCACAAATCTGTAATCATCTGCCTTCTGTTCAAATCCCACTTCTGATAAACTGTAGTACTGGTTGTCCGGGGACAACCCCAAATAAAATACATTAATATTTCTTTACTTTTCTAATTTTTCCACAGTAAACAAAACATAACATAAGTCAGGAATCACACTTAACCCCTAAAAAATCTCTCTCGCTCCACGTCCCGTCACTTTTCTTCCCCTGGCCGTCACCAGAGGGCGCATGGCGTAATTCCATTTGAATAAATGGCGCGAACCTACATAAATACTACAATAGTTTATATTAAAGATGATCAAAATTACTTTTTTGATATTATATCTTTAGGTAAAATAAAAATAGTATTTATTAAAGTAACTTTCAAAAAAGAAAAAATCAATATTATAAGTTTATATAAACCTCCATCAATTTCTACTTCAGATTTTTTTTAGATCTTAAATTATTTTTTGACAAAATTAAAAATAATTGCAATAACGAGACAGTAATTTTAATTGGAGATATAAATATTAATATATTTTCAAATTCTAATGATAGTAATAAATATTTAAATATCTTAAGTGAATACGGTTTTATATCTTTTATAAATGGAAATACTAGTGAATTTAAAAATGAAAGTTCTTGTATAGATCATATATTTATTAAAACAGCAGAAAGTTTAAATAATTTTAAATCAATGATTTTCAAATATCAAATAACAGATCATTATATCCAATAATTTTACAAAAAAATCTTGATAATGAAAATATTCAAAAAAATTCTATAATATTTAAAACATATATTAATTATTCACAACTAAATGAAAATATGAGTAAAATAAATTGGACAAACTATTATTCAATTCTACACTGCGTCCATTAATTATGGAATAGGTAAAAAAGTACTCAAATTTTAAACATCCATATCTCCATCAAAATTATATCAATCCACTCAATTTTTGATTTATTAGGTATGCCGTCCCTTGGACTACTTAGCACAAAGTATTTCACCTTACATTATGTCTTTTTTATACAGGATGATGGCTAAGATACCAAGCCATGTAAAATATGCTGATTTTAAAATTAATGTTTGGAAAATACGAAGCAATGGAAATTGAATTTTATTAGTGTACTGGTTACAGCTTTATGTTAGGTACTTACTGTACAAACTACAGCGCAGTGCCGTTCGTGTCAATTAAAAAAAAATAAAAAAATAAAAAATGGAATAGGTAAAAAAGTACTCGAATTTTAAAATCAATATCTTCATCAATCCATTCAATTTTCAGTTTATTAGGTAGGCTGTACCTTGAACTACTTAGAACAATGTCTTTGACCTCACTTTATGTCTTTTTTATACAGGATCATGGATAAGATACCAAGCCGTGTAAAATGTGCTGATTTTAAAATTAATGTTTGGAAAATACGAAGCATTGAAAATGGAATTTTATTAGTGTACTGGTTATAACTTTATGTTAGGTACTTACTGTACAAATTACAGTGCAGTGCCGTTCGTGTAAATTAAAAAATCTGTATATATTGCAAATTATATTGACTGAAAACGTTTTACTTCTATTTGGATTTACGTTGCTAGTCAACCAATTGCCCTTGTCAATTTATCAAGATTATAAATTTGTTGGCAGTTCTTGACAAGGCCTTTTGTTTAGTTTCTTTTTTTAAATGAATGCCAATATCCGATTCATATCTCCAGAAGAATGTTCCTATGCAAGAGGACTGTTTGAGCAGGGCCGGTCTCAGTCTGATATTGCCAGAATCATGAATAAAACGCAAGGGGCTATATCAAAAACTATAAAACGGTAAAGAGAATATGGATCGAATCAAAGAAGAGCAGGGCAAGGCCGACCAAGGAAAACAACTGCTAATCAGGATCGGTTTTTAACAATGCAATGTGTTCGGGAGCGATTTACAACAAGTACCAAGCTACAAGCACGGTTGTCAAACGTTCACAATGTTCGACTATGTAAGCAAACAATACTTAATCGCTTAAAAGAGGTCCAACTGAAACCGTACGAAGCAGCGATAGGACCAAAGCTGGAACCGCACCATAGACGTGAACGATTGCAGTTTGCTCAACAGCATTTGCCATGGGGTGAAGATGAATGGGCTAATGTTTTATTTAGTGACGAATCCCGTTTTTGTCTATACAGCAATGATAGACGTTTAAAAGTGTTTCGAAGACCTGGTGATCGCTATGCTCAGTGTAATTTTAAAGAGCGGGTTAGTTATGGCGGTGGATCAATTATGGTTTGTGGAAGTATATCTTTAGAGGCAAAAACGGAATTGGTATTTGTAGAGCGATTAACTAGTGACAGGTACATTACGGAAATTCTTCAGGAGCATGTTGTGCCTTTTGCTTCCTTTATTGGAGAAAACTTCATTTTTATGCAAGATAACGCACGTCCTTATACGGCGAGAATAGTAACGGAATATCTAGCAGAAACGGGAATTACCGTAATGAATTGGAAAGCTCGAAGCCCAGATCTTAAACATATAGAGCATTTATGGGATCGAATGGGTAGAGAGGTTCGTGCAGAAGCTAACCCACCAGAAACTTTGGCTCAGCTGAGATTGACGCTACAAAGAATATGGGAAAATATGGATCAGGTTTTTATAAGAAATCTGATTCTCAGTATGCCAAATCGTTGTCAAGCTGTCATTAATGCCCGTGGAGGAAATACGCGTTATTAATTTTTATTCTTATAATTAAGTTGTTTCTTTAAATTGTTATTACTATTGTTAAGTTAGTGTTATATCACGATTTTTTAATTTTTTTTAATTAACACGAACGGCACTGCGCTGTAATTTGTACAGTAAGTACCTAACATAAAGCTGTAACCAGTACACTAATAAAATTCCATTTTCATTGCTTCGTATTTTCCAAACATTAATTTTAAAATCAGTACATTTTACATGGCTTGGTATCTTAGCCATCATCCTGTATAAAAAAGACATAAAGTAAGGTGAAATACTTTGTGCTAAGTAGTCCAAGGGACGGCCTACCTAATAAATCAAAAATTGAGTGGATTGATATAATTTTGATGGAGATATGGATGTTTAAAATTTGAGTACTTTTTTACCTATTCCATAATTAATGGACGCAGTGTAGAAACAAATAATTTAGCTAATAATTTAATAACAGAAATTTAAAAAAAATGTTGAAAAATGTACATCTAAAGTTGAAATTAAAAAAAGAAAAGCATGGATTACAAATGGTTTATTGAATTCTATAAATAACAATATGACATCATTTTTCTTAAAAGAAACTAATGATCATGAAGTTGAAGATATTATTAATAGCTTAAAACCAAAAAAATCTCCTGGTATGGATGGAATAACCTGAAATTTTAAAATCTATTAAAAATAATATTTCTAAACCAATTACATACATAATAAATAATATTTTTGAAACTAGTATATATCCAGAAGCTTTTAAAGTAGGTCTGATTAAACCTATTTTTAAAAATGGAGAATTAAACAAAACATGTAATTATAGACCAGTAACATTAATATCTTCATTAGCAAAAATTTTTGAAAAAATTTTAAAAGAAAGAATAGATGAATATCTAAAAAAATTAAATTTCATTTCAGATAAACAATTTGGATTTCAAAAAAATAAATCAGCTGAAGATGCCATATGCTATTTAACAGAAAAATTATATAACCATGGATAATAAAAAATCATGTATTTGTATATTTTTAGATTTGGCAAAAGCATTTGATACAGTTAGTCATACCATTTTAGTAAACAAATTAGAAAATATTGGTTTTAGGGGAAATCAACTAAAATTAATAAAAAATTACCTTAAAGATCGTCCAAATTATGTAGAAATAAATGAAAAAATAAGTTATTCAAAATGTTTTAAATATGGTGTACCACAAGGCACAATTTTAGGACCTTTATTTTTTAATATTTATATTAATGATTTATTTAATATAAAATGTGACGGAGAAATTCATAGTTTTGCAGATGATACTGTTATTTTTTACAACGACATATCTTGGGAAAATTTACATAAGAAAATAATTCGAAATTATAAAAAATTGGTTTGATAAAAATTTATTAACAATTAATTTTGATAAAACAAAATATATTCCTTTTACATCAAAAATAAATGATTTTAAAGATATAAATATAAATATTGATATTCAAATAATGAAAACTAATAATGTCAAATATTAGGGAATAATTATTGATAATAAATTAAACTGGAATTCTCATATAGAAAACTTAATTAAAAAATTAAAAAGTACATTGCCAATATTTAAAAATATAAAAAAAATTTTAAATATAAAAAACCTAGAAATATTATATTATGCATTAGTTAAAACTCATATAAATTATGGTATTTTAGGTTGGGGGGGAATAAATAGAAATTTAGTAAAAAGTTTAGAAATATTACAAAAAAGGTTTTTAAAAATTATTTATGATAAAGATTATTTATACTCTTCAAAAAAATTATATGCAGAAACAAAAAAAATGGAAGTGAGACAAATTTACTTTTATAATATTTTAATATATATTTTTAAAAATAAAAATAACATTGAATTTAAAGAGCATAATTATAATACAAGATTTAAAAATGAAATTTCTATTAAACCAAAAATAAATAAATCTATTGGACAAAAAAGTTTATACATATTCGATTGTCTAATAAATAATATTAAAAAATAAAATCATTATTTAAATTATATAAAAAAGAAATTAAATGGTGGTTATTAAATAAAAATAGTTTAGATAATATTTTAGAAATGCTATAATTATTAAATAGGTATTAATATATTAATATATTAATACCAAATCTAAATAATATTAAATAAATTTATAAAAATTTTATCCTCAATTATTTACATAATACATATTAACCAAATATTTTAGATAAATATTTTAATAAAATTAACCCCTATACAAGTTAACCTTCAGGGGTTTTATTCCTAAGTTTATTTTGAATGTAAAAAATATATTAAAATGTATTGTATTTATGTAAATATTTTAAATATATAATATATAATATATATATAATATTTTAGAGTATATGTTGGATATTTTTTACAGGTAAATCTGCTATTTTTCAAATCTTCGATAGGTACGCATGGACAATAATTGCAGGTACTTAGAATTTAAACGGTAGGTAGATAATATGATATTTTATTTTGTTTAAGCAAAATAAGTTGTAAATTTCGAAAAACCCTATGATTTTTTTATAATCTAATCTATTACTACTTACTCTTTACTTATTTTACCTGATCTACGCGTAGAAATATGATATTATTCGATAAAAACTACTAAATGAGAATAAGATACTTACTGTTCAGTATCCTTTGGAACTAAACTCGATAACGATAACTCGTCGACTACCGGACTAACGGACCGGCTTAAACTTATGACAGTTGTCCGGGTTACCTCCCACTACATTGATTTCGCCAAATGTCATATTGTCGCTTCTCGTTTGGCTATTCTCGACCGCAAACCCCATCTTTCTATCTTTTGTAATAAGGGATCTGGTACTTATATGGAAACACACGAAAACTGGACACTCTGTACAGCAAGCCAAACGGTGCATCTCTGCTTGCACACAATTATTGTGACTCTATGTTCTATGTAACAAGTAATTAAATCATGTCAAAGTTTTCTTCGTGAGAATAATGTTCCAATATTTTAAATTTTAATAAGCAATACAAGAGTTAGAACAAATAATAATAATTACCAACGTGTTACCAACTTTAAAACTGTTAGTTATCTATCGGTAACCAGGTGACGGATCTAAACAAATTATTTTTCTACTCCTATATTAGTAAGAACCTAATTACGCACTGTCTCTTTATCAACAAAACTCTAATTACACACATTACATTGTTAGAAGCCCAGCTGTGCGTAAGAGCAGTTACGTAATATTATTACGTAACAGTTCCACAATCACATTGGCCGTGGGCCGTCAAAATCGTGAACATTTTCAAAAGATTTTGGGCAAAGTTGGCTGTGCAATGCATCGCGTCGCCTTGACAACGTAAAAGGCAATTTTAAACGTGAACATTTTTAATTTGGTTATTATTTTTGGCTACATTAATAAAATTAAAAAAAAATATGGAGTCGTAAAAAAAGTATGATGCATAACTCGAGTTGTAAGCCTATTACACACTTTTTCGAATTCGCTACCACTTGCACCGTAATTTTCGAAATCGTGTAGAGTGCATTCTTATCTGAAACAATAACAACTATAACAACTTAACTTAAAAAAAAAATGTCCCCGCAACTTAAGCTCAAACGCTTCGCAAGATTTAACGCAATCAATAGTTTTTGATTTTTTTGTTACCTGCTCTTCGTTATGATTTTGAAAGTTTATCCAATAAGCGAAATCTAGTTGAGCCTGTATATGCCAAATAATACGAATCGCATTTGATTGTTAATGTGAGTTTTACTTTGTTCAAACCCTCACTAACAAAGATTATAGAAACCACTTCATAGGTAGCTATTTTAAATTAAATTTTATATCAGTCAGTTGGTAGGTACATAGGGTGGATGCGCTAGTAAGCCGGCCACCTCTAGTATTCGGCCAAAAATGACTTTCTCTAACACTATTTTAGAAACAACATATTGCTAACTAAAAAGGTGTTATAGAATAGTTTCATTCTAACACACTAGTACAGAATGGAGTCATTCTGTATTATCTGTATCACCTAGTCAAAGCCAACTAGATTTTTAATTCGGCCATCTAAGTTGCATGGGGAAACCAAATTATTTTGAAGATCATGATAGCCTTGGATTACTTATTTTACGCTGTCAGGTTATAAATTCGACTTTGACGGCGGCGCTTGATTATTCAAGGTAGGTTAGTTTTATTACAAGATATTGATTTTATAACAATAAATTATTAAAAAATGTATGGCTCGTGCGAAATTTATCCATTCCATATACTTGTTATAGAATATAGAATATACTATTAATCACTTATGATTTGAATTTCGTAAGAGTTTAGCTCTATTTCTTACATTTGCTGTTTTCTTTTACTTTCCAAGAACACATATATCAATATTTCATTAAGTCGAACCTTTACTTTCGTAAATTGGCGCGAAAAATTAGGTGTTAGTCATCGTGTCTCCAAAAACAGTGTACAAAAGTCAGTGAAGATCAAACAGGGCAATTTTAAAGGTAAGTTAAACTATTTTTATGCTAGATATGTTTACCGGGGTAATATTTTTTGGATGAATATGTTTAAATAACTAGTAACAAGTCCCAAATATTATATTCATTTTTATTTTTAGGTACAAAAATAATATGGCCGGTTACTGGTATTAAATTATTGTAAAGTTGCTACTGGTTGGCCACCGTGGTCGACTACTGGCAAAATTAAAAAAAAATATTTTGTCTACATCGCAGGCTTAGAAATACATATAAATAGATTCTTCCTTTGCCATCATGTACCTACTATGATATGTATCAGTAGTCGTCCGGGTCTAAAATGAATGATAAAGTCCCTAGGGGATATTAAAGTTAGTGGCCGACTATACTGGCCAAGTCATAAATTGATGATTGTTAGTACTCGACCAGAAGATTTTTTTGACTATAAAAGCACTTTAATCTGACGAAAAAAATGTTTCTTTACATTAGACGATGCCTCGCCAGGCCATGCAGACCAAAAAGAAAGTTCCATAGATATTCTCAAGAGTCCTTAGAAAAAACTTTAGATTCTATGAGAAATGGAGCTAAAATTCGATAAACTTGCTGAAACTATGGTATACCACGTGCAACTTTGCAAGACCGGCTCGCAGGTGGTGTCGCAAACAATAAGCCTCGATGAATAGGCACCAGATCCATATATAAACACATAAGTAGTCATTAATAATCTTACATGCAATAGAGCAGATGCCGACGTCTACACCCCCAATCGATGCTTTTAAAAAATATCTTGAATATGTACCCCAATAAGTCAATTCCAAGAACAAAACGTGCGAAAGCTGGACCCTTCCACAAAAGTGCCATTTTGTCTAATGCTTGGAGAACATATTACATGGAGAAGGATAAAGTACGAAATTAGAAAGAACAAGCAAAGAGAAGGAAAAGGGATGAGTTAGGAAATAAAAGCGAAATGGTTAATCATACTAATAAAAAAAAAGAAATACCCAACGAGAAAAAGCGAGATTTTCGAAAAATGCTTTGAAAGAAATATTGTGCTAAATGTGTAGATGAACTTGATAGAGATGCAGAAGCAGAAAGTGATAAGAATGTGGGATGTGACTGGTGTCCCAGGTGGTTTCTGGATTGTGTGTCTAGATTATAACTGCGATTTTTGCGAATACTTTTTTATACCTACCTATACTTTTAAAAAATGTCCTTGCATATTTTATGTATTCTTAGTAGGCACATTTAAGTGTTTTTCTTTATACTTTTAGAAACATAACTTTTGTGTCTTTTTATAACATGTTTTACCCTTTTTATTAACAAAATAAAAAATACAAGCACGGGCCTGTGCTAAATAACCATTAATATATGACGGCCGACTTTTGGTATAGGCATGGACGACTACTAAACAATAAGTGGCTGGCTTCTGAAAAAACTGATATTTTTCAGAAAAACTTAAAAAAAAAAATATTTACGTACTTTCTCGAATATTAAAGTTTATGCTTGACAAGAACACATATATTATTATTTTAAGTATTAAATGAACAGATTTATTTAGAAAACAAAAACAGAATGATCAAAAGAAGGCCGACTACTAGCGCAATCACCCTACTCTCATTATTTTACTTCCTCGAGAAATCATACAGGCTATATTATTATTTAACTTGAATTCTTGACTATAGAAATATCATCAAGGAAGGACCTGCTTTAGACTTGTAGTGCTTGTAGGTAGGTTTCTTTTAATTAATATTTTAACTACAAAAAACTTGTATTGTATGAAAAACTAAGGAAAATGTACAACGTAGATAGGTATTGTTTTGTTAGGTAAGTAAACCAAAACCTTATACCCAGGAAGATATTCCTTCGCCATCCTGGCAAGAAATCCCTCAATTTGCAACCAATCTGTTATTCGACAAATAATGGCTTTATGTTGCTGCTTTTCAATAATTGCCAAGTACAGGGTGGCCAACTAAGAATGCGAGGTACTGTATCTGGGAAACTATCCATCCTAGAGGCTTGCGGCAAAAAAAAAATATTATTAAAACGGCCAAGAGAGAAACCTGGAAAATATTTTTAAGTTTCTGAAATGGCCGCAATGAATCTGCAATCTCGAATCTAAAAAAGTGATGTTTCTGTAAATTCCGCTATATTAACCTAATAAAAAAAAATCCTGATCTTTAAAGTCGACGATAATCTGAACCTTTTTTGTTTGACACTTTTTGCAGTATCTCTAAAAATAAAGTGGTGGGGGGTATTCAAACGTTTCCGTAAATAACATCCTGTATCTTCGAAACGGCTAAGCCGATTTGAACAAACTTGGGCTCGTTAAAAGGTGCTATTCTTGGGCTACAAACATCATTATATTTGAAGTTTTGTAAGTTTCACATATCGCCGCTAGAGGGCTTTTTTCGACATTCCAACAGAAATGGTTAATTTTCTCAACAAAATAAAATGCATTGGTATGATTTTTTTTTCATGAAGAAGTAGCTAAATAATGCCTAAACTAGCTCGCGAAAACCGCATCTCGATATCTTGTTTCTAACCCAAAATATCGGTAATAGAAAATTTTATACGAAAATCCCTTAAATTTTCATTTTATTGTAACTATATGTTTCTGGAATTCTTTCTATTATGTAAGTTGTGGCGCTAAAAAGGACCGATTTATAAAAGGAAGATTTTTAATGCCCCCGCAAATGCTCGAAATGCTGACCATCACATTCTATGCATTGCTGAAGCCTCTCATGGGTAGACAAAACTGCATTTTCAATTTCGGCTCTCGGAGTATTGCATTACGAATCCGGTTTTTCAAATCTTCTTTGGTCGTAGGTTGAGTCTGAAACACGATGTCCTTTAACCGCCCCCATAAATAAAAATCCAGGCAAGTTAGGTCTGGTGATCGCGGAGGCCATGGAAACAGACTTCCTCTTCCAATCCACCGCTGTTGAAATACTGCATTAATATGCTGTCGCACATTAACGGAAAAATGTGCTGGGCAACCATCCAACTGCAAAAACAAGTTTTGCCTTGTTTCCAAAGGCACATCTTCCAACAACAACGGTAATTGATTGGCCAAAAAGTCAAGAAATACATTGCCATTTAGGGATTGCTCAAAAAAATATGGCCCAATAATTCTGCCTTCCAGTATCTATGCCACACCACACATTTAAACTCCAACGTCTTTGGTGCTTAACTTCACGCAACCAATGCGGATTTTCTGCAGACCAATAGCGCATATTATGTAGATTGACTCTCCCGTCACTACTAAAGGTGGCTTCATCGGTCCAAAGAATTTGAAATAAAAATTCTCTATTTTGGCGTATCATACCTAACATCCAATGGCAATAGTCCAACCTCCGATCAAAATCTTCCCCTTTCAAGGCCTGATGCAAAATGACATGATATGGGTGCATTCTAAAAGTAATTGAAAAAAGTTTAAACCAATACCTAACTTTGATGGCCATTATAACTTACCTATGGTCCTTTAAAATATTTTGAACCGTTGTCGTGATATGGTCCAAAGAATTTAAAATAAATTTTCTCTATTTTGGCGTATATATTCATACCTAACATCCAATGGCAATAGTCCAACCTCCGATCAAAATCTTCTCCTTTCAAGGCCTGATGTAAAATGACATGATATGGGTGCATTCTAAAAGTAATTAAAATAAGTTTAAACGAAAGAAATTTGTCCATCCGTTACAAGCTAGGCGAACCATTTATTTTCAAACCAAAAGACACTGTTCATCACACAACACGTCCAGAAAACGATTAAGCTGTTATTTCCAGAATGTGGGAGGTATTCGAACAAAGATACAAACTTTGGGTCAGTCTGTTAATTTATGTGCATACGATATTATTGTTTTTGTCGAGACCTGGCTTTATAATGATATTGATAGCTGTGAATTTAATACTTGGGATTTTAACAGATATAGACTTGATAGGAATTTAACTACAAGTAGGAAAACGCGGGGAGGAGGTGTAATGATTGGCGTTAGAAAGTATTCAAAATCTAGAATTATTTATATCAAATACGACACAGTTGAGCAGGTATTTGTTGAATTTGAAGTCTCAAGGGACAAATATATACTTGGTACATGTTACATTCCTCCTAGGTCTGATATTTCATTGTATGAATGGCATTGCGGTGTTGTGGAGGATCTTGTCGGACAGTATCCGGATCATAAATTGATCTTAACCGGAGACTATAATATGCCAGATGCGATATGAACTGATTCCGGTTTGCTGGCCGACAGTCTTCCAAACTCTCCTGCGGTGACCATCTACAACTATCTTTCATTTCTTAATTTAAACCAAATGAACTTTATTACAAATAATAATGGAGTCTTTCTAGATTTGGTTTTCTCAAATGTGCCTGATCTCATTGTGTCTAGAGCATGTGATAAACTTCTGGATAATAGTTATCACCATAATATATCAAATAATGTGGATATAGTAGTGGAGACTGATAAAACTCTTAAATACAACATTCAATATTACGACGTTCGGAATGCTAACTTAACGGGTATTAATGACTATTTTGCCTCTCTGGACTGGGATGCTATTTTTAGCGGTGCTGATGTGAACGTGGCATGTGAGCGATTTTATGATTGTATTTTTACCGCTTTTGATGGATTCGTGCCTGTCAAGACTTTCAAAAGCAATAACTTTCCAAGCTGGTTTTCTCCAGAACTTCGAAGGTTAATTGCGGAAAAGAAAACCGCTCATAAAAAATTTAAACAAACAAATAACTCTGACCACTACTCTTATTTTTCCGAGCTCCGTTCCTTATGCAATGAACTACATCAGTGATGCTATAATGCTTATATTCAAAAAATACAAACTGATCTCCATGATCGCCCCCAATTATTCTGGAGATACATGAGTGGTATAAGACAGTCTAGCGATTTTCCAGAGATGTTGCACTTGAATGGGCGCACGGGTTCGAACGGGCAGGATATAGTTAATCTTTTTGTTTCGTTTTTTGTCTGTTTACTCTAAAGAAGGCATAAATACCCCTTCCTACCACAACGTTGATTTAACATTTCATGTCAATAAACTATCAATAGGATTATCCGACGTCTTTACAGAACTTTCCTGCCTACCGTCATCCTTATCATTCGGTCCTGACGGTGTCCCTCCCTTTATGGTGAAAAATTGTTTATTTACCCTCTCCTACCCCATATTTAAACTATTTAATTTATCCCTGCAAGTTGGGATTTTTCCAAGCTTCTGGAAGTGCAGTTATATTCAACCAATTTACAAATCTGGTGATAGGAACAATATACAGAACTATAGGGGAATTAGTTTACAGTCTGCAATTCCGAAAGTCTTTGACAAACTTGTTACCGACCAATTGTCGTCGATCTGTAACGGTGTTATAGTGAGCAGCCAGCATGGATTTTATCCTGGGCGGTCGACTCTTACCAATCTATTGGAATACTTGCACTGTTTAACAGATTCTCTGGAACAGGTTTTCCAAGTGGATAGTATTTATACGGACTACTCAAAAGCCTTCAATTGCGTGGACCATGGGATATTGTGTGAGAAACTAAAGCTTATGGGGGTTGATGGTCTTATATTGAGATGGTTAGAGAGTTTCCTAACAGACAGGTATCAATGTGTTGAAATCAACAACTACTTGTCAAATCAATTTAAAGTAACATCAGGGGTACCGCAGGGCTCCCATTCCGGTCCCTTACTATTTCTTTTATTCACTAATGATATCAACCTTGGTTCCCCTCAACTCCGATTTACTGACGACCTGAAAATATACCGAGTTATGAGGAATATTCAAGACTCCATGGCACTTCAGCGTGATTTAGATGAGCTGTCTAAATGATCTTGTGAAAATGGACTTCATCTCAACATTTCTAAGTGTTCTGTGATCACGTTTTCCAGAAATAAAAACTTTCAAAGATTTGTTTATGAATAGGAATTCAGAAGTTAGGGATTTAGGGATTATATTTGATAGCGAACTAAATTTTAAAAGTCATTTTAACTCCATAACCGGCAAGGCTTTTAAACAACTTGGATTTATCCTTCGCAATTTATAGTAGAGGGTTTTCTCCAAGCACTCTAAAACTTTTATATTGCACATACGTCCGCCCATGTTTGGAGTATGGATCGATCGTCTGGTCCCCCTATTACCAAACTCATATTTCCTCTATTGAACGAGTTCAGGCTAAGTTCTTGAAGTCATATGCCTTTAGAACCGGAACAAATGTCTCTGAACTGGGATATCTTGAGAGGTGCGAGGCATTGGGTTTTTAGACTTTAGAAGCGCGTAGGCATTGCCAGGAACTCATGTTCCTCTATAAGATTGTCCATGGCTTAATCGATGCACCGAATTTACTGGAGCTCTTTAATTTTAATGCACCCTGCCACGTACACCAAACACGTAACCGCGACCTATTCAGGCCTTCTTTAGACCGAACAAACTATGGAATTAACACTCCCATGTCCAGAATACAGAGGAGATTTAACATAAATGCTAGTGTCTTGGATCTGTCAAGACCAGTGAGATCTTACAAGAGAACATGCTTTAATTTATATAGATAGGGCCTAACCAGAGTTAAGTCAAATTTTCTTTTTAAACTATATTTTATTTCAATTTTTCTTTTTTCGTCATCTCGTAATGTTTAATGTGTTTTTTTGTTATTTTGTAATTTTGTTGTAACTTTATTGTAATAATTTAGTGATTTTGTACCTTTACTGTAAAAATGGAGTTTTTTTCCGTCTATAAATAAATAAATAAATAAATACCTAACTTTGATGGCCATTATAACTTACCTATGGTCCTTCAAAATATTTTGAACCGTTGTTCGTGATATGTCCAACTCAAGGGATAATGCTCTTGAGCCAACATGAGGATTTCCTTCAATATACCCCAGTACGTAGTTAATATTTTCTTGTGTTCTTCCAATTCTTTGCCGTTGAAACTTAGGCCGAAAACAACCATTGGCTCGTAAACTCGCCACTAATCGGGGAAAAACTCTCACATTGCAAGGTCGCCGATTTGGATATCGAGCGGCGTAAACTCTTTTAGCTACTGCGGCATTCTGAAGACATTAAAAGTAAACCGCAAGCATATCAACAGCTTCATCATTCCTAAAATGCATTTTGTAAACACAAAAATTACTCAAAGTAACGCAAAACTTTGACAATTTGGATTATTTATGTTTTGATTAGGTATTTGTTTTATTTCCATGGCCTGCTTCTATTAATTTTCTTTTTTGTGCATATAACGTGATGGTCAGCATTTTGAGCATTTGCGGGGGCATTAAAAATCTTCCTTTTATAAATCGGTCCTTTTTAGGGGCACAACTTAGTACATAATAGAAAGAATTTTAGAAAAATATAGTTACTATTAGTTACAATAAAATGAAAATTTAAGGGATTTTCGTATAAAAATTTCTATTGCCGATATTTAGAGTTAGGAACAAGATATCGAGATGCGGTCTTCGCGAGCTAGTTTAGGCATCATTTAGCTACTTTTTCATGAAAAAAAAATCGTACCAATGCATTTTATTTTGTTGAGAAAATTAACCATTTCTGTTGGAATGTCGAAAAAAACCCTCTAGCGGCGATATGTGAAACTTACAAAACATAATGATGTTTGTAGCCCAAGAATAGCTCCTTTTAACAAGCCCAAGTTTGTTTAAGTCGGCTTAGCCGTTTCGAAGATCTTCTTCTTCAAGTGCCGTCTCCGCGACGGAGGTTGGCAATCATCATAGCTATTCGGATTTTGGAGGCAGCTGCTCTAAAAAGTTCATTCGATGTACATCCGTACCATTCTCTCAGGTTGCGCAGCCATGATATTCTCCTTCTTCCTATACTTCTCTTTCCTAGGATTTTACCCTGCATAATCAGCTGAAGCACGGCGTATCTTGTCCCGCGTGTAATATGTCCGAGGTATTGTAGTTTTCTGATCTTAATTGTTTCTATAATTTCCATTTCCTTGTTTATCCTTTTCATGACTTCAGTGTTTGTGACGTGCGCTGTCCATGATATTTTCAACATCCTTCTGTATACCCATCGTTCGAATGATTCCAGCCTTTTGGTAGTTGCTGCATTCAGGGTCCAAGCCTCTAATCCATAAAGCAATGTCGAGAAAACATAGCATCTTGCCAATCTGACTCTCAGGTCCAGCTTTAGGTCTCTTGTGCAGAGTACTCTTCTTAGTTTGTTGAAATTCGCCCGTGCCTTTTCTATTCTTGTCTTAATCTCCTTGGAGTAATCACCAATGGAGTTAATCATTGTGCCCAAGTATGTGTATTGTTCTACTTGTTCTACATTGGTGCCACTGATTGTCAGGTTCTCGTTGTTTCTCTGGGTTTTCGATATTCTCATATATTTTGTCTTTTTGATGTGCATTGTTAGCCCGTATTCTTGACTGTATTCGACTATCCTATTCGTCAGTCTCTGAAGATCTTCGATGTTTTCTGCCATTATGATAGTGTCGTCCGCATACCTAATGTTGTTAATCGGTATTCCGTTTACCTTTATACCTGCTGACTCTCCCTCCAGCGCTTTTTTCATTATTTCTTCTGAGTATGTGTTAAAGAGGAGTGGTGATAATACACAGCCCTGCCTCACCCCTCGTCTAATTTCAATCTCTTCTGACAGATGTTCGTTAATGCGCACTCTTGCTCTTTGACCATAATATAGATTAGATATGATTCTAAGGTCGTTCTGATCTATTTGTTTCGCTTGGAGGACCTTCATTAGTTGGTCGTGGCGGACTTTATCGAACGCTTTGTTATAGTCAATGAAACAGATATATATATCTTGGTTCACATCTAGGCATCTCTGAATTAATACATTAAGTGAGAAGAGAGCCTCTCGTGTACCCAGGCCTTTACGGAATCCAAATTGTGTTTCCTCTATATCCATGTCCAGTTTGTGATATATGCGGTTATGGATAATTTTTAGGAGCAATTTTAATGTATGAGACATCAGACTAATGGTGCGGTGATCACTGCACTCTCTGGCGTTGGCTTTTTTGGGGAGGCAGATAAAGGTCGAAATCAACCATTCCCTGGGCATAACACCCGTCTTATAGATTTGGTTAAGGAGTTTCACCAGGATATGTATGTACCTTGTATCTATGATTTTTAGTATGTCTATAGACAGTTCGTCGGGTCCAGGGCTTTTTCCATTCTTTGATGTTTTTAGGGCATACAATATTTCTTCCTTTGTGATATCTGGGCCATTTTCATTTGGGTCCATTTCTGTGTGTTCCAGATCCCCTCTTTCATCTTCAAACAGTTCTTCGATGTACTCTTCCCATCGCTGTAACTTTTCATCTGTTTGTGTTATGGTGTTACCATTTCTGTCCTGGATTGTACTAATGGGATTGTGTCTTCTTAACCCTGCCATTTCTTTAACTTTTTTATGCAGGTTAAACAGGTCGTATCTGTTCTGGAGATCTTCGATCTCTTTGCATTTCTCTTCGAAGTATGTTTCTTTGGTCTCCCTAATCTTTTTCCTGATATCGCGATTGATCTCATTGTATTTGTGTATATCTTTGTTCTTAAAATGTCTACGCCGTTCCATCATATATAGTATTTCATCAGTCATCCATTCTTCTTTCCTCTTCGGGGTGTCCTTTAGGGTCTCCCTGCATGGATCGAGCAGGCAATGCTTTAGTAATTTCCATTGTTCGTCAATATCATTGGTGTCTGTATTCAATTTATCAAGGTTCTTGTGTAATTTCTGTTGGAGGTTTTCTTTTACTTCAGATTCTTTAAGTTTTCTTGTTTCTATTCTAGGGATTCTCTGATGTTTCTTAGTGTTTTTGAGTGTAAGTGTAATGTTGGCGATTACTGGGTTGTGGTCGGAGGAGACATCTGCTCCAGGATATGTTTTCACTGCTTTAACAGCGTTACGATATCTTTCGCTGATCATAATATAGTCTATCTGATTTCTGATTATTTTTTCCGGTTTATCTGCGGGTGATCGCCACGTGTATAACCGTCTGTCTGGTAACTTGAAAAAGGTGTTTGTTATAATTAGGTTTTGCTCTTGGCAGAATTGTAGCAGTCTATCCCCTCTTTCGTTGCGTTCCCCCAGACCATAGTTTCCTACATTCCTACCACTCTGGCCCTTTCCGATCTTTGCATTTAGATCACCTAGGACTATAGTAATTTCTCTGTGTTTCGTTATTTTGAGAGCTTCTTCCATTTGTTCGTAGAACATTTCTATATCATTCTCTTCTGCATCCGCTGTAGGGGCGTATACTTGGATAAGGTTCATTCTGGTGTGTGATGTTTTCAGCTGTAATATCATTACTCTATCTGAAATCGGGACAAAATTCTCTACTGCTCTATTCGATTCTTTATTGACCATAATTGCCACGCCATTCCTATGCCGATTATTAGTGCTTCCGGAGTAATATATTGTGCCATTATCTGTTGATAGCAAGCCTGAGTCGGGCCATCTTGCCTCGCTTATCCCCAATACATTGATATTCAGCCTGTACATCTCTAGAAAAACATTATGCATCTTACCGGGCTGGAACATGCTCCGGACATTCCACGTTCCGATTCTTACATTAGTCATCCTTATCTTGTTGTCTCCGTTAGTTTGACAAGGATTTCGCCGGCTGACGACCTAAGAGGCCTTGTCCTTTCCTCCCCTGCCGGATCTTGGGTTCCGAGGCCCATGATCAGTAATCTCATCTTTGTTGATTTTATCGCCATGATGATTTACTAGGGATATGTAATGAGATGGTTTCCCCTTGCCTTTCTCATCGCATTGCGGAGACCAAGAAGACTGGTACAGTCGCGCCCTCCGGTATTCCTCGTTGATCCAGTCCAGGATCCTTTCCTATATGCATCAACTTGGTATTGAAAATGATGCTGCCCATTTCCAAGCAAGATACAGGATGTTATTTACGGAATCGTTTGAATACCCCCACCACTTTATTTTTAGAGATACTGCAAAAAGTGTCAAACAAAAAAGGTTCAGATTATCCTCGACTTTAAAGATCAGAATTTTTTCTATTAGGTTAATATAGCGGAATTTACAGAAACATCACTTTTTTGGATTCAAGATTGCAGTTATATTAATAATTTTTTTGCCGCAATACGATGGATAGTTTCCCAGATACAGTACCTCGCATTCTTAGTTGGCCACCCATCTCTCAATACGGACCACCCTCGGGGAATCAAATGTCGGTCGACTAACAGGGGTGGTGGGTTAATAGAGAAAAATTAAAGCAACTGGTCTGCATTTTACAGTGTTTGTTTATTAATAAGTATCTACAGGTATGTAAATAATTTTAAATATTTTTGTTTAAATTTTTCAGAACTGAAATTAAATGAGATGAAGCCAATTTACCAATATATATATATACTGCATGTGCGCACTATCATATACCGGGTGTTGCATCGTCGAGCGGGACATAGGAAATCCCATGTAATTTTAAATGGGGTCAATTATTGGCTTCCCTAATTATTTTAGAGAAAAATTCTATTTAGGTTTATTAAAGAGCACTAAAACCCACATTCAAAAGAATAACTTTAGATATTTTTGATGAGCCCGTTTACGGGTTATCGCCGATTTCTTTTTAACTATTTCTCCTTTTTATGGCCCCGTATTTGCGGGCACCAGTCAAGGTAAAAGATGACTGTCAAATAAAGTTGTCATTTTGAAATGTGTGCTTTATTGTTATAAAAACTCGTACATCGAAAATATTAAAGGTGTATTTATGAGTACAAATTAATCTGAATAAAACTAAAATAAAGTATCCAATTACAAGGTTAATTATGACATTTTACATGTTTCAATATTTTACTAATTAATAGGTAGGTACTATTAAATTGTTAGAACTTTAGGATTTAAGAAGATGTTCAAATATTCCTTAAAATGACAACTTTATTTAACAGTCATCTTTTACCTTGACTGGTGCCCGCAAATACGGGGCCATAAAAAGGAGAAATAGTTAAAAAGAAATCGGCGATAACCCGTAAACGGGCTCATCAAAAATATCTAAAGTTATTCTTTTGAATGTGGGTAGTGCTCTTTAATAAACCTACATAGAATTTTTCTCTAAAATAATTAGGGAAGCCAATAATTGACCCCATTTAAAATTACATGGGATTTCCTATGTCCCGCTCGACGATGCAACACCCGGTATATTATACAATGTAGTGTATGTTTGCTTGCAACTTCTTATTTAATTTAATAATCGGAAATTAATGATTGCTTCATAGTTTTAATTTCATTTTTATAAAATTCAGATTCATATTTTAATAGCAATTGAGAAATATCTGTAGACTTGTCAAAATTGTTAACATTACTAGAAAGTTTTGTAAGTCTCTCAAACTTGCGCAGGCTTCAGATAGGCTTGATATTTTCGACACTGGAGCAAGTTCAGGTTTCTCTTCCTCTGTCTCAGAGTTGGGAGTAGATTCATCCGTTTCTTGGATCTCTTCAATACATGCGATTATAATCAATTCTGCAGTTTCTGTTGGCAAATGGTTATCAATAGAGGCGAATTGTTTCAAGTTCACAAATGTGTCCTTAATGTTAGGAAACAGTTGTGTGTTGTCTTTGATACTGATATCGGCTGATAACTGCTTGTTTCGCGCCTTACAAAACCAATTAAAAAAAACTTGGTTCACTGCCAGCCCTTCGGTTTTGATAAATTTTCTTATTTGTTTACCGTTGCCACGTTCTTGAAACAAACTTCTAACTTCTGCTTTATTTTGAAGCAACATATACACTTGGGTCTAACCCATTTTAAATTTTTCAGCCCATTTCCTGGAACTTAAACCAGTTTTTTCACTTTCCTGGATTATTTCAATTTTTTCGCCTAAAGATAAGACATTTCATTTTTCCCGCCGTCTTTAAATATTCACATTAGTCCCGAAACACACAAAAACTGTTCAAAACAAAACTAATGGTAACAACAGATTTATCTGCCTTTAAAGCAAGTTGAATGGGTCCGCCTGCAATAAAGTAATTATTAGTGTATGTACAGGGTGATTGTTTATATTTTACTAGATGGATATCTCGGTTAATATTGGTCTTACAAATAAGTTTAAATTAGCAATTTTGAAGTATTTTTAATAGGTAGGGTAAAGTTGGTAGAGATGCCCCAGTGGTAGAGATGGCCTACTTTTATAACTCGAAAACATTTACATATTATTATACGATTATGTGGTTTGTCCAAACCCAATCAGTTGTTTATGCTAAGGTCCGAAAAGTAGTGTTGCTGCTGACAATTGTCTAGTTTTGACAAAGTTTTGTGATCTTTTTTTAAGGTAGGTGTAAATTTTTATACATGATTACGCTATAGTCTGTAAAATCATTAATATTTTTTTATTTAATTTGCAATTTGGCCAAACAATTGTGGAATGCATGTGCTACAATATTCTAACCTCAAAACACATGTACCTGTTCATTTATAAAAACTACATGGTGGGGCATCTTATACCATCTTTTGGTATAGATGCCCCAGTCAAAGTGGGTAGAGATGGCCTGTTAATATAGTACGTAATTTTTTTCAGTTTCAAGTTCATTATGGCATCCACCGAAGTTGAGGACCTTACTATGCTAGACGACGGGGACTCTGACAATTCAACTGAAAATGATGAGAGCGCGGGATGTGGAGAGAAATATTCCCAAACCACCAGAAAATATGACTGGGTAAAATATATAATATGTACACTGTGAGCAATGGTTTCACGATGGATGTAGCAAATTTGTTAATTTTTGCGATCCCTGTGGACGAGTAGCTACTAAAAAGAAGACCTAACTTATTTTGCTCGTTATTTTGTATTCGAGTACATAGGCCATCACTACCACCCTGTGTGAGGCATCTTACCCAACCCCTGAGGGAGAGATGGCCAATTACAAAAATTTTTCTTTATGTATTTTCGTGAAATAAAACTTGTTATTTTTGCATCTTTTTATAAATATCGTAACTGAATAAAGTTCCAATTACATACTGAAAAACATGCTCATTTTCTTTATTACTTATTTGTTTAATGCTTAGGCCAGGTTAAAAAAAGGTGGGGCGTCTCTACCAACTTTACCCTATTCAGAATCCCTTATCAGAAAAAAAAACAAACAAGCATCAGAAATTTAAAATTTTCAAGTTACCTGGCTCGTTACCTGGTATTTTTTCGTATTTTATATTTTTAGTCGCGAGATATCGTTCTTCTGAGTTCAAATATATATAGGTTGTTATGGTTATTTTTGTTAATTTTCGAAAAAAATAGACTTTTTCGTAAAAATCTAAGGCATCAGTGGAAGCCTATACGACCATGCTGATTTGTTTTTACCAAAGTAGTCATGGATAATAAAACAAAGAAATTCAGTTTAATTTAATAATTAACTACACATTAAAGTAGTTGTTCAAAATGGCCCCCATTTACATTTATTCACAAACGATATCTTTTCTTTAAATTTTTTATAGATCCTCTTAATATTTCCGGCTGATTTAATTTCTTCCTGTATTTTGAGTTGCATTTTTTCGATAGTTCGGGTTCGGTCCATATAAACTTTTGATTTTCAATATCCCCATAAAAAAGTGTCCAAGGGGGTTAAGTCTGGACTGTTAGGTCAGGAAATAGTTCCGTTCCTGCCAATCCATATATTATAATTTGCATTTAGGTATTAGGTAATGGCTAACGGCTAAAACGCTATGAGGTGGTGCCCCGTCCTGTTTCCATATTAAGTTTCTAAATAATATATTTAAAGAAAATATACTAATTTCTTCCTTAACCTCATTTTCAAGGAGTTCCAAGTATCTAATATCTGTTAAGGACCCATTATAAAATATTTTGCCGAAAACCCGATTTTTTATTATACCGCACCATACACTTATCGACTCTCGACTAGTGCTAGGAATCAAACTCGAATAATTCGACTATTCGAATATTCAAATACTCAAATATCGAATATTTTTCTTTAAAATTATTCATGTGTTCGATTATTCGAGTATTCAAATATTAGAATATAAATAACTGAGGAATCGTCCTGTAAAATATCGGTCTCTGTATGTATATAGTGCATTTACTTAAAAGTTTTCATTTTTTTAAATACGTGAAAACTAAAATTAAAATGTAAATTAAAGGTATTAAAAGTCAAATAATAAAATTATTTCTTGGTTGAATATCACTACAAGTATTCAAATATTTCAATATTTGAATATTCGAAATCGAATATTTGAATATTCGAAACCGAATATTTAAATACTCATAGACGATATTCGAATATTGAATAATTTGAATATTTGAATAATAAATAAAATGAATATTCGAATACTTAAATTTCAAAAATTCCGAGCACTACTCTCGACTAGATCTTTTTATTGGTATTGTTTTTTTTTGATTTTCCGCTGCCCAAAAATGTAGGTTCTTTAAATTTTTAAACAAGGTGGGGCGGACGTGTTCAAATTCAACTCGTCGGTTCCAAGCATATTATTAAAAAAATCCTGATTTTCTTATACGTGACGCAACATAATTCTACAATATTCTAAACGCCTTTGTTTGTCCATGTGAGATAATTTTTGAACCTTGGTATATTTAAAGTCGTGCATATGATATTTTTTTAAAGTTTTTTGCACTTTGCTTTAAGAGTATTGCATGCCTCGACTACAATCCCATATAGATTTCATTGGACTTTCTAAAAAAATTAATTTATTTCACTCGTCTAAAATAAAAAAAAATTATCAATTAAACATAATACCTCGAAAATTTAGAAGTATATCTAATTCTTGATTTTCATTTAGTCGAACCGTTGGGTTTTCGCTGCAACGCACAGGTATTTCTAAAACGCTTATATAAGTTAACAAATGTTTTCTCACTAGGAGTTCTTCTGTTACGATAAATTCGTCCATATTCTTGACGCGCCAAGTCTTGATTTTGATTAATTTTTATAAAAACTGACACAATATTAACTTTTTCTATCTCAGAATAAGTATATCATATTGTATCTTCAGAATTTAAGACAACTCTTACATTAAATGTAAGTTAAATAACTGTCAAAGAAATAAATTTGTTTTATTATCCATGACTACTTTGATAAAAACAAATTAGCATGGTCGTATAGGCTTCCCACCGCTGCCTTAGATTTATACGAAAAATTCAATTTTTTTCGAAAATTAACCAAAATAACCATAATAACCTCTGTTCCTTTAGGAAATAAAAAACTTGAAGTCTTCCTCCACAAAATAGTTCAAGTAGACTTCAAGTTTTTTATTTCCTATCATATCAACTCCACTGTAAGTATGGACTACTTTTTCAATTTTCTCTGTTCCTTTGTTTAGCGTTCTGGTCTCTTGCACTATTCTCGTATCTGTGACCGTTTTCGATTATTTGCAAAAATAACCATCGATGGAAATTAAGTGTATAGGCGAAATAAAGCAGAGTAAAAAGCTGTTTTTATTTGTATGTATTGTAAGTAATTTTTTTCATTTTTATTTTAGATCAACCTACAGGGTTATCAACAATCAGATAAAAACATTACAAATTAAAAATAAATTAGAACAAAACAATTAATTAGTTAATTAAATAAAAATAAAAAAACTGTTGAAAATGTCCGCATCTTGCTAAAATGCACGAATCAAGTCTTCGCCGCATGGACTGACGGACTCTGCCAAATATTCCAGGAGTATTGCGAATGATGTCGCATGAAGCTATTATTCTGTTTCTTAAATCCTCTTCTGTCTGGACTGATACACTAATGCTTTCAGGTGTCCCCAGACAAAGAAATCCAAGCTATTCAGATCTGGGGATCTAGGGGGCCATGGCTGAGGTCCCCCTTGATCTATCCAAGGGTTGTAAAAAATTTGATTGAGAAAGTTTCTCACCTCTATGCTGAAGTGCGGTGGTGCACCATCGTGCATGAACCACATTTGGTTTCTGACAAGAATTGGTACCTCTTCTATCAGCCCTGGGAGTTCCTCTTCAAGAAATTGACGATAATATTATCCATTTAGCCTTGCTGGTAGGAAAAATGGCCCTATCAAATAATCTCCAATAATGCCGGCCCACACATTTACTGAAAACTGTTCTTGGAAATTATTTTCGCGTATCGAATGCGGATCCTCTTCTGCCCAAAAATGGTTTTTGTGAAAATTGTTTATGGCATTCCTTGAGAAATTTGCTTCATCGCTAAATAAAATCGTGTTTTCAAACAACGGATTTTGGGCTGGCATTTGTGGGAACCATTGGCAAAAATTAAAACGTAGTGAAAAATCACGTGGGAGAAGAGCTTGAACCCTTTGGATGTGGTAAGGATACATTAAGTTGTCTATTAAAATTTTCCAGACAAGCACAAATGAAATGTTAAGTGTTGCGGCAATTTTTCTCGTACTAGTAGCAGGATCATTTTCTACTGCATTCAGGACTGCTTCCTCGACTTCAGGAGTCCTAACCGTTCTGTTTGCTTCTGCTAAATGAGTGGATTTCTTAAACGATCCATTTTCACATAGTCGATTATATAGATTTGCGAATGTCCGTGGGTTAGGTAGTATTCGATTTGGATACCTTTGTGCATACAGTCGTCGGGCTTCATAACAATTGCCATCGGCAATCTATAGATTAAATGCATCTCTGCAAATTCTTGAGTTGTTGTGAATTCAACCATCATTAACCAGTTCAGAACAACTCCGGAAACGTCAAACAAAAAAAATATTTGACACAAAATGTCAGAAGGACAATAAACAGAATTAACAATTCCCTATCCCAGCCTACAATTTTTTTTCTCATATTTATTATTGCGCTATTTCGCCTACACTTAATTTTCATCGATGGCTATTTTTGCAAATAAATCGAAACGGTCACAGATACGAGAATAGCGCAAGAGACCAGATCGCTAAACAAAGGAACAGAGAGTTTAAATTTCATACCGTAATTCATACAGGGAGCTCCAAAAAAAAGTTCTGAAAGATAAAATTGTAGCCGATTCAAGAAAATGTAACACCCTGTATACTGCGACCAACAACTGATACTTGATTGTAGAGATTCTAAAGAATGGTTGATGTTCCAAATTTGAAACAATTACCACAGAATATAAGAGAGAAAACGCAAAATACGAGAAAAAAATTGAAACTTTGCCACCCTGTATAACGAAAATATCGCGTTTTAGACCATACATATATTTGCATTTTTGTCTTATTTTGACGAGTACTATCACCCCCTGAAATATCTGCATGACATTAATTAACACCCTGTATATTTGAACTTAGGAGAATGATATCTAGCGACTAAAAATATAAAATACAGGGTGTTTCATTTAAAAAATACCAGGTAACTTAAAAGTTTTAAGTTCTTGATACTTTTTTATTTTTTCTGATAACGGATTCTGAATACCCATTAAAAATACTTCAAAATTGCTAATTTATACTTATTTGTAAGAGCAATAATATTAACCGAGATATCCATCTAGTATAATATAAACAATCACCCTGTACCTATATTTCTTAAGAATTGTCGGGTCAGGTTTTACTGCCCCTAATGGAGGGTGTTTTTAGCATTAATGTTTACTAAAAATTCCGATGATAAGTGCCCGCGGTTGTTTATCAGATGGGCCGGTAAAGAGGAATATAAAATAATGGGATTTCCATTTTTGAATATGGGGAATTCATAACCGGTCGTTTAACGCAGGTGGTCGCTTTATAGAGGCGGTCGCAAACAAAGGTTTTACTGTATTAGCTAAAACCAAATTTAACCTTAACCTTACCAAACAAGTACAAAACAAAATGATTAGTAGAACAAACATTAGGGGGTGAAGTTATTTCAGCTTTGCCCGATGCCCTAGTCCATATATAAATCATCATTTTTAAATGGTTATTTATATTCTTCATTTTTTTTAAACAAGTAAAGTTTACCTTTACTGTAAATCGCGTAGATCTCTTATAGGAGAAAGTGATCGCGTTATGCAATCGTATCAAGTTTATAAAATGATGAAAGCATTAAAAACATGCTTAATTATATACTTTACTCTTATGTATTCTATTAAAGTTTTATGACGCTTCTGGGTATATTTATTAAGATCACATGAAGTTAATAAAATATATACAGGATATTTTCTCATAATTAATGGGCCTAAGTCGCTAGAATCTGTTATTAGAACCTCTCAATAACCTTTTATATTTTTGAAACAAATATTTTAACTTTTTAATTAAATATTTCAGAAACATTTTAAAGTTTAAAGTACGAGTTTTTTTTTAAAGGGTTGCAAGGTGATAATTGAGAACGGTTTGAAATATTTTCATGAAATTTTAATGAGATAATAGGGCGATGAGGGTGGGGGGGGGTCATATTAAACCATATCTTTGGTATTTACCCTCTCTATTTTGAGGGGCGAGGTTAACTTGGTAATTTTAAATAGGACTATGTCCTTTTATTTCTAAATTTTGTAATTTGCGTAAAAACTACGTAGTTAGGTGTGGTAGGTACATAACATAATATAATAATAATGTATTGGTAGAAATCTTGGTAATAATTTGGAAAGGTGGCAACTGTTTTGTTATTTATTACATACACCCTAATATGAGGTCGCTGATCATAAATATGAAGTTTTTTTAGCGGCGGTCTCTAATATAGTTTATTTACATTTTTTAACGTACAGGATGCCCCATTTTCGACACTTTTATATGGTATCTCCGTAATTGTTAGTGTTATCAAATAAGTAATATAGGTGTAATGTGCTCTTTTTGGGTCAAACTTGAAATGGTAAAATCAAAATTTGAAAATTTTCGCTCGCTTAAGAGATACGGGGAAAATCAAAAAATTGACAATTTTAAAATTATCCTATATTTTCTTAGTTAAAATAGATACAGAAAAGTATTTTATACAAAAGTTTCTTTACAATTATTGTTGAATAATTTTCCGTTTTCAGAATAGGTATACGAGGTCAGGTAAAAAAGTTATCGGTCCTAACCTCATTTTTTTAAATGAAATGCCCCTGTATATTTCAATCTAAAAAAAGGCATTTTAAATTCTCTTTTCAAATATATGACACACCATGGATGATATTTATTTCCTAGGCGATTTATTTAAACTTTATTACTTTAAACCATAGTAGACCATGAAACAAAAGCTAATATCCGAGAAACAACTATGTTGACATTCTAGTTGTTATTAACATTTAACGTCAATTTTATTTTTACATATTCGTTTGTAAAAATAACTTATCAACATTTTGAAAAATTTGATATGATATCAGTTTATATTAAAAGTGAAAAAGGCGACGAAATGGCGCAAAATTTATATTTTGTTCGCTATCCGGAACTTTTATTGAAGTGAAAACTTCTTTAGGTGCGTTTAGCACTTTTAGTGGGTATTGAATGAGACTGAGCCGTCAGATTCGGCTATGCATCGCTCATGATGCAGTCGGGGAAAAAAGCAAGATACTAAAATATGACCAAATGCATAGTGTATTTGCTTTTTATGGATCGATTCTTTTATGGTCTTGAATTTGAGAATTGCGGATGTTAAATTGTGAAAAGTTAATAGAGAATCTCGTCTTGGTGAGGTTTTCACTTCTGTTCCTAATTGTAATTTTAGGAACAAAAATCTACGTCCGTCAGAAACGAGAAACGTTAAAACTCAAACTAAGTAGGTAGAATCACAAAATTTAAGGCGCAAGGAATTTTGACGTCCAATCAATATTTTCCCTATGTTGTTAGAATTACCCAATATTTGCATCCTGGTGATGATGTGAGACGATTGGAATTTTGTCACTGGTTCTTAAATACCTAAATCTAACAAGAATCGTTCTTTTCACCAAAAAATAATTTGGTCACATGAATGTCGATTTACAAAGTGCGGTATTCATAACCGACATAATGAAAGACATTGGAACTCCACAAATCCCCACATGGGACGACCTGTTCGCCAAAAAGGTCGATTTGGGGTAAATATAAGTTATTTTTGGTTTCAAAACAAACTGGTGTATCGCTTTTTTGAAGAAAATTTAAATGCTAATTTATATCTGGACATACTCCAATCAAACCTTTTCGATATCCTTGATGATGTTCCTTTAAATGAAGTAATAGAGATTTACTTTTAACAAGATGGCGCCCCTACCCATAACGCTCTTCGAATAAGACAGTATTTAAATACTCACTTTAGAAACCGTTGGATAGGAACACATGGACCTATAAGGTGGTCACCATGATCTCCGGATCTAACACCTCCAGATTTTTTTCTTTATGAGTGTTGGAAAATAAAATTTATAAAGAAGTCATTTTAACCCGAGAACAACTTGATCATGCATGAAATGTATTGAAAACAACGGAAGAGCTTTCGAACATTTGCGATGATTCTCGTTTTTTTTTTATATAGGTAACTTAATCTGAATCGTTTATTTCGTTTCAAAGCAATAAAGTTTAAATTAATCGCCTAGGAAACCAATATCAGCCATGGTATGTTATATATTTAAAAAGAGAATTTAAAATGCTATCTTTTCAGATTAAAATATATAGTGTGTTCCATTAAACAAAATGAGGTTAGGTCCGATAACTTTTTTACCTGACCTCGTATACTTATTCTGAAAAGGGCAGATAATTCATTAATCATTATAAACAAACTTTTGTATAAAACATTTTTCTGTATCTCTTTTAACTAAGAAAATATAGGGAAATCTTGAAATTGTCAATTTTTTGATTTTTCCCGTATCTCTTAAGCGAGCGAAAAATTTCAAATTTTGATTTTACCATTTCAAGTTTGACCTAAAAAGAGCACATTACACCTATATTACTTATTTGATAACACTAACAATAATTACGGAGATACCATATAAAAGTGTCGAAAATGGGACACCCTGTACAGTGTACAGGTTAGGTTTGCTTTTCTTTCTAGTACTATGGATTTTGCTATTTTTCTCCTAAAAATTACTGACGAAACTGACATTAAAGTTTATCTGTCCACAAAATAATAACCAAATTTTATTAAACAAATGACGATAAAAGGGGCATTTTAATTAAAATTTAAAATTTTAAAATGTAGTTCAGGTTACTATACTTCCAAATTGCTTTTGTTTTTTTGTCTGCTGGCTCAGGTTACTTGATACTGCATTTCTATACTAGACTGACATAGGTTAAAAGGGCGCTAGCCCATTTCCAATGTAAAGCACGACGTGATTCATTTTCAAAACAGGAAAATACTAATATTGCTTTAGGTAAACCTTTTTTTTCACAGATTGCGTTCATTTTTTTAAAAAGAAGTGCATTCTTATGAGTTACAGTGATATTTTCTAAATGGCAAAATTGTAAGGATTACAGGCAAATATTGTAAACAAAATGACTGCTTAACATAATAATTACACTTTCACATTTCTCGACAACTTAGAGTTGAGATCTTAGACCATCTAAGGTTAAGATCATTTAAACAAACATCAGCACTTTCTGGGTATTGGACGAAACATGCAGGCACCTTCGTTTTTCCGACTGGTCAGTTGGTCACCTCACCTACAATCAGAAGTGCTTGTAATTATTAAGTACCTGGAAGGCTTCAACATTATTATTGACCGCCAGTATGGATTCCGAAAGTCTAGATGAACAGGAGACCTTCTCGCTTATATTACTCACGTTTGGAACAACGCAATAGAACATCATGGGGAGTCCCGGGCGATAGCACTGGACATTGATAAGGCCTTTGACCGTGTATAACTGAAGTATAAGCATTCGCAATGCTGGTTCAATTTTGTTCATGGCTGTCGAGCTTTTTTAAAGACCGTTCTCTGCGAGTGGCCATTGACGAATTTGTTTCAGACATATTTAACATCAACGCCGGAGTCCCTTAAGGTTCTATAATGTCGCCCACCCTCTTTTTACTATACATTAACGATCTTTTGGCAAAAAACTAAAAATCCTATATATAGCTTCGCTGATGACATCTTCTACTTTGGGTGCTCGAACATCGACTGCCAATACACATCTCTATAGGCAGCAATAGGTCTCACATCTCAACAAGGACATGGAAGAAATTCTGTCTTGGGGTGATAGTAACCAAGTAGAATTTACCGCTAAAAAAACCCAGGCGGCAGTTTGTTCTATAAAAGTTAATGTTGAAGAACCGGATATAGTCATGGCGGGACACTTGATTAATTCCCTTGGCTTCATCAATTCATTTATTGGGCGTCAATTTGGACCAGTTGTAATGCCAAATCGGTTAAATGGAGAAAACTATCAATTCTGCTTGCAAAACACTTTACCCGATTTATTGAATGATCTTTCATTACAACTTCGTACCGAAATGTGGTTTATGCACGACGGGGCGCCACCCCACTTTAGTGTCGATGTTCGAAATAAACGTAAATGAAACATATCGTAATAGATGGACCGGAATCAATGCACCCGTTAATTGGCCAGCAAGATCTCCCGATTTCACGCCTCTAGACTTTTTTTCTGTCGGGGCGCTCTTAAATCAAAAAAGTGTGCTTCCCCTATCGCTACGGAAGCTGAGTTATTGCAAAGAATTATCAATGCTGCAGATTATTTTAAAACCATGCCCGCACGATGCATAAAGTACAGTTCAATTTTTTGAAAAGAATTAATTTATGTATTCAGGAACACGGTGAACATTTCGAACATTTGTTATAAGAATTAAACTAGTCGGTAGTTATAGTTATTAGAATTAAGACTTTTTTCATGTTTTTTCGTTTCGAATAAAGAACAATGATGAAATACAAGGTATCGTAAATAATTTTTTTGAAGAGAAACTGTATGTCTGGCGAAAATTTTACAAGAGACAAAAAAGTTTCAAAATGAAGTCAGCTAGTGTCAGAGAAACAATTGGAGCCCTTTGTACAGGGGGTCACAAAAATACAAACTTTTAATAACGAATCACGCGACATTTTTAAATTTCTAGGCATTAAAAAAATATCGCGTTTTCGTGAAAACTCGCCATTAAGAGTAGTAATTCTTAATCCAAAAATTAATGAAAATCAATAAAGGCGTTTAGAAATTTTCCGAAAAATTATTAATTTGAGAACTTTAGCCGCAAAACGAAGCAACATTGCATATAGGTAAGTTTGTCTAGATCGCCTTATTTTGTGTTTAGGGATTTGTGGTTAAGCGTTGTACAGTCATTTCAAGGACACCCTGTTTAAAACCAACCTGGTATAACGATTCCCTGGCGCCCCACACTGGTTCGCTTCCATATAAAGTTTTGGCCAAAACGCAATATACCGATAACATTTATTTTGCAAAATATGATACAAATATTTTAAAATATATATTTTAAAAACATAAAAGTTCTGTTTAAAAAATATACTTCGTACTTTCGCACTTTTAGAGCTTTTACTACATACAAACATTTAAGAAAGCTTATAATTTTTTGTTTATCAAAAACGAATAAACTACACGTTTAAACGTTTTCGAAATAATTTCAAAAGATGCATATTATACTTAGGCCATACTGCACGTATACTTCTTTAGATTTGTATCAGTATTTAACGAATAAAATTTAAAACAAATAATTTACAAATTTAAACATTTCAAAATATATCGTATTTTTGCAATATACTTTTATCTATACAGCTAAATTAATGTCATCCAAGCTGACCCAAGTTATTGTTTATAACTTAAAGTAAGCCTCCCTATGTTCTTCTTCAGAATCTTGCAAAATTAGCTGCTACTATTTGCAATTCAGCTAGTAGGTAATATATAAGTTGGCTTTGGAAACATAATTTGTTTACTTTTGTCGTGTCGCGTCAGGATTTGTTAAATATAAATGTTTTAAAAGTGTTTTGGTATTAGTTCTGTTAGTACTCTTAAATTATCTTTTAAAATGCAAGTTAAACGAAGAATATTGTGCGACATTTTAGTAGAAAATAAAGGAAATGAGACACTTGTTTCTAATTACGTACAAGAAAAATATAATTTTTCCGGTAAGAGTGAAAAACTTGCGTTTGACGGATTAAGGCGCTACTTTCTACCGCAATTTCGCGAAAAATGGAAATCTTCAAGTCGTAGTAAAAGTTTTTTTTACAAAAAATATGCTTCCTGGCTCGAGGGCTCATTTACGCTGTTTAACGGACAAGGAGGGAGGCCAAATAAGACTCTAGAAAACTGCTCCAATCGCTCACAACGAAGAAAAGTGTCGTCTTTAAGTAAACTTACCAATCTATCTGTCAGCGAATTACACCATCTTTTAGTATCAGTATTAAAGTCAGCAGGTAAAAAAAAAGAAGCTGAGTTAATTAATGACATTTTGGAAAATGGTGCACAAAGATATAAAAAAATAACATATGATGACATTCCGGATTTGTTTACAAAAGAAGAAGCCCTGGCGCTAATAACCGATACAAAACTTACAAAATATCAATACGAACATTTGCGAAATCAGTGTAAGCTTAAAAACTACCACATGTTTCCTGGATATGCTTCTATTTTAGCAGCGAAAAAGGAATGCTATCCGAGCAAAACTGTTATATCTGAGAGTGGAGTAGATGTAGAACTACAGTCTCTGTTGGACCAAACTGTTAGACGACTTTTATTAGTTCCAGATATAAAAGGTAATATAGTGACAGCACCAGAGGTGTTAAGGTTAGTACTGAAATCGAAATGGAGATGCGATGGTTCATCTGGACAAAGTATTTACAAACAAAATTTCTTAAATCCAAATTTAACCGACGAGTCTGTTTTTATGTCATCCCTCGTTCCAATTCAATTAACTGACATTTTGGATTCCACAAATATTTTTTGGAAGAATGAGCGACCATCATCCACGAATTACTGCCGACCTATTTCGTTCCATTTTGCTAAAGAAACAAAATCATACGTTACTGATTTTGTTAAGTCCATAAATGACCAAATATCTGAATTGGTAGATACTAAAATTGAATTTCCTGGTAAAACGGTATACGTAAAGCATAATCTGTTTTTAACAATGATTGATGGAAAGGTGTGCCAGATTCTAACAGGTACATCATCTTCAGCCTGCTGTAATATATGTGGAGCGAAACCTTCCGAGATGAATAATACGGAAATTATTAAGGGCCGACAAGTAAATCAAGAAGCATATAAATACGGTTTGTCACCTCTTCATGCGTTAATACGATTTATGGAATGTGTGCTTCATGTTTCTTACCGTTTGGGATTTATGAAATGGGCGGCCAAATCATCGAACGAAAAAGAACTTCTAAAATCGACAAAATTTAAAATTCAATCTCAACTGAAGGAAAAACTTGGAATACTTCTTAATATGCCAAAACAAGGTAGTGGCACATCAAATGATGGCAATACGGCTAGAAGATTTTTTAAAAATTTTGAAATGGTATCGGAAATATCTGGGTTTAACCTAGAATTACTTAGACGTTTCGCAGTTATTTTGCAAGTTATTAATACCCGATCCGCTATTAATGAGACAAATTTTGAAAAGTACACTAACGAAACTGCCAACATTTTCATTCAGAATTATCAATGGTATTATATGCCATCATCATTACATAAAGTTTTAATACACGGGGGCCAAATTATAAAGTCCATCAGCCTTCCAATAGGCCAGTTAAGTGAGGAAGCAGCAGAGTCCAGAAATAAGGACTTTAAAAGATTTAGGCAGTCTCATTCTCGAAAGTTTTCGCGCGTTTTAATAAACGAGGATGTTATACATGCATTACTCATTTCTTCTGATCCGTTAATATCAAGCTTAAGGCATAAATGGCAGAACAAAAATAGTGAAACAGAATTGTACAGTGATTCTATAAACCTTTTAAATTAATTTTAAAATGGACCAATATTTCTGTTAGTCTGCAGTTCAAATTTCTATCTACTTATTAGCTTAAGAATTATGGATTTATATAACAAATACACACAGTAAAATTTATTATTATATTTATTATATATTATTTTTCGTTTTGCCAGACCCGTCCCCAGATGCGCGTCGCTATTATTTATAGGTTATCATATAAATATTAGTAACATTTATATGATTACATGAAACATTTTAGTCTCTAAACTGCTGCCACATTTAAATATATTGGCAACACTGCAATGATAGTTGACCTAAAATGTTGTATATTTTTTTATTTTTAAATGGATTTAAGTAATATGGGTAAACCTATTTTACTTTTGTTTTGTTTTTTTAATAGAAACATTTACAATAAACTTTTGTTTCTAATAAGACATTTTTTCGGGCACCCCTGTATACTACCAATAATTGTAACATACCAAAATATTAATGGATGCCCTAAAATTACTAAAAAATATAAACTGATACATTACTTTTGACTAATATTATATAAAATAAAGGTTTTGGCCACATACGTTCATAAGAGCGAACCAGTGTGCGCCCGCGTAACAATACGCTGTATAGGCGGGAAATATTAAATTTTCCGTCTGCGAGGGATTAGCATGAATTCAAGACCTAGAAAAACAATGTAAATAAAAGCAAATTTTAAGAAGAATCTAAAAGATAAAGGACTAAGGTAACTTTCTCTAGTTTTAATTTTTTTTGTTAGTAGGAAAGATAGTAATGTACGGATATTTTAAAAATTTACTTCAACGCTATATTTGCAACTAAGTAATTAAAAAAAAAACAACTATAATTAGAGAAAGACTAGTAATAATTTTAGTACTCAAAGCTTTTTACTTAATGGTTCTTTTGGAATATTAATTGAGTTCTTGAATTTACGCGGCGCGGCGGCGTGTTTTTTCATATAAACACCGTTGTAATAACCAAGGGACCTTTACTATACTAACGACTTGCTGCCTCTTAAAGTAGTTAGGTACCTACTCACGTATGGCCTTCAATTTATTTTATTCTATATCATAATAAAATTGAGATTGAATGAAAGATTGACGCCACAAATTTAAAATTACTACGACCTGCTTACACACATCGTTCTTGTAAATTACTTTCTGAAAGTTAAAAAAAATTAATTATTTTCGAACCCTTATTATTCGAAATTCCTGGTACCAAATTCCTAATAACAGTGTTTGTCAGGATAGCACGCGCCCATCGTTATAAACTTGTAGCTTGTCAATCTAAAGGTATTCCTAAACTGGTTTCTTATTGCTGCCTTTTTGTTACTCTTTATTATTTATTAGGCAGTAACTAAGGTAGTTTATACAGGGTGGTTAAAAAATATAAGATATTATAGGAAAGCCATTTAAAAAAATCAAAGAGTTTAATTTCTTTGTAGCGATCAATTAATAATAATGTTCTTCTGCGGCGCAAGTTACCAGTTTTTCTACCACGTTTAGCCACACTTACAGAGGCTTCACGTAGCGGATGATACTGTCCGTTCACAGATTTAAGAGAATGACTACCTGCCTTTAGTTATCACCCATCATAAAATTCTTTGTTGAAAGGGTTTCAAGGATCATAGAGATAATGATTTTATTGTCCAGGTAGGGACCGTACTTGGCCGTAATTAGTTTACAAAGCCGTATTAAATAATGGGAAAAAATAAGTAGGCAACTCAGTGTTGCAAAAACAGTAATTTTATTAGTTCGTGTGAAATAAAAACGCAGCTTTGATTATCCAAATATGTGGCGTCCGTGGATTGGTTAATCTAGTATAGAACAGCCGGAGGGGGTACAGGTACAACCACAGTGCGGAAATGAAAATGGAGAAGAGATAAGATTCTATAGAGATTATAAAAAATGTATATACAACTCTCATAGAACGTGAAAAGTTTAGTAAAATGGAATGTATTGAAGAAACAGCCACATTGACTAAAATTTTAGAAATGTGAATAAACCCATCACCGAAAGGAAAAGAAGGAAAGATTCTGGGACTTGCAAAAACATTAGATCGCAGCGATGAAGGTTTAGTCCGACGCAAAATTTATAAGATATATAGAAGAGCATACCGTACCAACACTGGATAATTTACTGAAAAGACTTGAGATAGATAACACGAATATCAAGATTAAGAAGAATCGCTCAGTACAGAAGTGAGAACAGACCTATTGTATACTTAGATGAAACCTGGTTTGATACCCATGATAGCCCATCAAAAGGTTGGGTTGATTCTAGTGACAGGTGTAGAACAAAGGCACCATCAAACAGAGGAAAAAGAATAACCATAGTACATGCAGGGTCCAAAGATGGTTGGGTACCAAATGAACTTTCATTGGCAGCCAAGAATATAAATGATTCCTGTTTGGATTACCATAACGACACCACAGCGGAGTTATTTGAGGATTGGTTCGTAAATAAGTTAATTCCTAATGTTTCTCCAAACAGTGTGATTGTTATGGACAACGCAAGTTACCACAGTAGACGGTTAAACAAGCACCCTTGTTCAAAAGATACGAAAATGGCAATACACGAATTTATGTGTCAGAATGATATATATTTTCATGAAAGTTACACTAAAAGAGAGTTACTTGATGTGCTTAAATCTCTGAACCTAGAAAAGGAGTACTACTGCGACAGCTACGCTAAAAGTAAGGGGCATACAGCGCTAAGGCTTCCGCCGTATCACTGTATATTCAATCCCATAGAACACATAATATGGCATCAATTAAAATCTGCCGCTAGACGTAATAATGTATCACCCACTATAAACGCTAGCGTACTGGATATTATTATTACTGAAGTGGACGTAAAGGCCAACTAACTTAAATTTTGTCTTAGTTCAATCAGTGGCGCAGCCAGGGGGTATATACGTATATCCAGCCATAGTCCAGCCTATTTAAGTATAAGTATAAGTATACAGTATCTACACAATATGTTTGTAGATATTCACTTTTGTCGAATTATAGCGGTTTCAAAAAAGCAATCCTTAAGTTTTCATTTTTTGTGCTTTGATTTCTTATTGAATTTGACATATTTCTATGTAAGTATAGCGTTGTATTTAATATTCACAGCTTAAATTTATTGAATGTGTGTCATATTCTAAACCCATTCTAACTCATATAAAACTCAGCGCCTTAAAAAAAGTTCGTGGAGACATTGTGTCGCTGACTTCAATTCTTATTATCAATTAAGGCGCGCACTTTCATGGGATGGCCAAAATTTAGCGATGAAAAATAATTAATTAGCGTAGAGGTTTAACCATATGGGTTTAACAAGCGCTACCAGCTTTGCCCACAGAAAAAAACTGTAATCCCGACAACAAGAAATCACAGAAAATAAAAAGAGGGTAAAAGTAGAGCTGTGCAAATTAAACACAGAAGAGAACATGATGGATTTATTTAAATAGAAGAAAAATTTTAGTCCTTAATACTAAACTTATCTGATATTAATTGTTTGATTAAATGAAATAAACCTAGAATATGAACCATGAAATTTTTATTGTTAACACCTTATATTACTGATAATACCAAACATATAAAATATACTGAGTAGATGGCGCTACATATACAGTGTTTTTTTTTTTAATCATCCTTTATTTATCACTCTAGAAATTACAACAATAACAATAATTCCGTAAATAGTGCCTAAAGCTCTGGCCTCGAGAATACTACTCTAAATTATTTATCAGTGTTGGTTGGATTTAATAATATACCTAGGTTATATTTTATTTGTTTTATAAATAATCTTTAACTTTTTATGTTCCTAATATTTTAAGGCATTTTATTGTATGTCTTACTGGACAAAGTCTTACTAGCCTGTATCACTATGGGTTATTTAAACCTATGTTTGTTTCTTACAGCTAGTTGATAAACATTGTCTTGAAATCTAGTGTCATAGTTATAAATATTATTTGACATTACAATTTTTACATTAGATTTTTGTGTTTTATTTAAAATTTTGTATAACTGTTTAATTTGTTCTAATTGTAATACTTACTACGTCTAGTCTTGGAATCTTTAGTTCCCTGTATAAAGTCTCTGTATTGGGAAGTCTATCATATTTGAACAATACTTTTTAGAACTTTGTTTTGAACAATTTGAATAGAGTCAAGATTTGCCTTGCCACATGTTCCCCATATCGGTAGCAGATATCGAAAGTGAGAGAGAAAGAAGGCATTATACACGCTATGTTTAGTTTTTTCTGTAAGGTAATTTCGGCATCTATAAATTATTGGTATCATTGCTGCTATCCTGTTAGAAATATTGTTTATAATGTTCAGACCAATTTAAATGATTATCAATAATTAAACCCAAATATTTGACACTATGAACCTCATTAAGCTTTGAGTTATTTATTGGTATATTAAGTTCCGGAATGTATTTATTTTTTTGTCAAAATGTTAAAAAATTTGTTTCTTTAATATTTATTTTTAGTTTGTTGCAATATAACCAGTTTTAATATAATTTTAAGTCATTGTTCACCGCGTTGACCAACGATTCCCCTGCCCCTCCAGTATATACCAAAACCGTGTCATCACGAAAGGCATTGTCTGTCCTAACATATTGCCTCCCCAAGAGGTAAGATTTAATTAGGTTATGTATAGTGCTCCTAAAACCCATACCCTGTAATTTTTGCAATAATATATACAGGGTCTTTGGTATGTATGGAAACGGTCGATTATTTCTTAAAGCACAACAGCTAGCAAAAAATATTCCAAATAAAAGTTTTAGGGTTTTTCATAGTCTATTAGAATTTTAAAAAATTAAGTATACAGTATGAGTCAGAAAGCCGCACAGAAATAAAATTACTTTTTTTTAATAGAACATCCTATATCTTAGAACATTTTTGGATTTTACATAAAATTACAATTATTTTTTATTAAGTGCATTATAAGTCTAAACCTAATAGTTTCCGAGATATCGACTTATGAAAAATAACATTTTTGAATTTTGACAGCTTCTAGCTTTCTAACGGTACGTCTTAGAGTAAAACAGCTTACATGTCCATATCTTAGTTTTTAACTATCTTTCTAAAAATGTCAACTTCCGGTTAAACCGGATGTACCTACCTCAAAGGCCGGAAATATAGTACTTCCGGTTTAACCGGAAGTTGACACTTTTAGTAAGATAGTTAAAAACTAAGATAGGGACATGTAAGCCGTTTTACTCTAAGACGTACCGTTAGAAAGCTAGAAGCTGTCAAAACTCAAAAATGTTATACTTTTCAAAAGTCGATATCTCGGAAACTATTAGGTTTAGACTTATAATGCACATAATAAAAACTAATTGTAATTTTATGTAAAATCCAAAAATATTCTAAGATATAGGGTGTTCTATTTAAAAAAAAAAGTAGTTTTATTGTCAACCAAATGGCCGCCCACCATCTTTTACACTTCTAGACCACTGTGCGTCGTCGAGATTCTAACCCACCGTACGCTCACGGTCAAGTGCAACCAAACAATGGTCAGCACTTTTGGTGTATAAAAACCCGAGCGCACGGTGGGTAAGGCACCTTCGTCTTTCGACTTGGTCAACCTTCCCTACCTGGAGCGGCAATAGCCAATACGGTCTACGCCAACTCTCCATCCCCCTTCCTGCCTACAACCCTATCCTGGAGCGGCAACAGCCAATACGGTCTACGCCAACTCTCCATCCTGCCAGACCCGTCGGGGCGCCAAGGCCACCCGACTGACCACGGTACCCGTCCTAGGTAAACTCCCCTAGGAGTCCCGGACGCACCCCCCTCGACGGCCCATTTGACTATGCTCGGCATTCTACGGGCTACCTGGTAAATGTGAATCCTAAAAGGAATAATTAATAAAGTGGTTGTTGTTTTTTACAGCTCGCCTTATCTTTTCAACCCCCACGTACCCCTCTAGGACTAAACGCCCCCGGCGTGACATGGTGGAGGTGCCTACCCGTTCCCGGAGAGCTTGATCTGCCTATCAAGTTCACACCAAGCAGCCTACCAGGACCAAGACGTCGAAAAGAATTCTTCAACCCCTCCCACCCCCAAAGAGCCAACCCCTTCAGAAAATTGTACGACTGACCTCCAAGCAACTAAACCGTCCCCAGTGACATTCAATCAACCCCTCGCAGCAAAGAACAACCCAAGAAGGACGACACAACCCCACCCCACAAGGATCCTGACAATTGGTGAATGCGCCAATTCCTGACAGTGGTGAAGGTAGAAAAATCAATCTGTGCCCGCACCGTGGAAACCGAAAGTCAATGCAAAACTACGAGCTAAGGAGCCGCACCAAGTCAAACAGCACCCCTATAGACTTCCAACCAGAACATCAGAGCACAATAGCCGGTGCAACCCCATTCCATAAAAGCCAAAAAATCAGTCGCAGTCCTTCGAACTCCCCGCGGCCAATCAAAGTGGTATTCACCGATACCCCCAGCAACACACAGCCATCTAACGACCAGACTACGTCAGCACCCACGGTAGACCCAGTCCATAGCCAAAAGGACCTACCAGGACAGACTACGCCTAAGCGACCACCAGTAAATACACCTTCAGCATCAGCCAAAGCACACGTAACCAAGACCTGCAAGCCCAAACCATGAATACTTTAAACGTCACCATCGCAGATGCCATGGCCGCATCCCGACAAGCAGCAACGCCACAATTCGTGTGTCCACCAACGTTCCACCCTTCAAAGGGATCAGCCACGAACTTCCTGGGGACCTATGAAAGAACCGCCATAGCAAACAGCTGGGACGAGAATCTGAAAATCGCATACTTTGGTACATTCTTGGAAGGTGCAGCAAATCTATGGTTTAACGAGTACACAATGACCAATGGCAACAAAACATGGCGAGACATTTGTGCAGCATTTACACAAGAATTCGAAGATACAAATCTCCAGGCAGTCCGAAAACAAAAAATCGAACGAAGAAGACAGAATTATGAAGAAACCACAAGAGGATACTTCTACGAATTACGCATGCTATACCACGAATATAAATCGACTTTGAACATAGAAGAGTTCCGGACCTTTTTCGAAAATGGCCTGAGGGAAGATGCCCAGTACCATTACTATTGGTTAACAACCACACCAAACTCACCCCCCCCCAAACAGAAGCAGAATTAAAGAAAATAGCTATCACTATAGACAACGCACCAAGAACCCCCCGATCCGAACCTAGAAACACAGTAAAATTCAGCGAAAATTATCGCCACAATGAACAAGACGCCTACCACAGAGAACCATGGAGACCATCACATAGCCCACAAAGTTACAGAAGAAACACATACACTCGACAGAACGAACAAGTCAGGGATCATCGGCAGCTCAAAACAGAAGCATATACAGGCCCGCGACAACCGATGCAACAAAACACCAGACGCAGCTCACCAGCACGATATAATTCAAGGACTTTCGACAATAGGCCGAGATGTCACAATTGCAATAGGAGAGGACACTACGCCGCATCCTGCAGGAGCCACCCAAACTCCAGCGGACGACGAAACTAAATAGACCCCCCGTCGTCCTCTGCCAACAGGGGCATAGTACAAATCATCACACATCAGCCTTAAGCATTAGAATATATATTAATAATAAAGAAGTACAGGCAATAGTGGATACAGGCGCAGAAAACAGCATTGTGGGAAAAAATCTACTAACAAACAAACACCATGTAGAAAACAGCAACACAGTCCTAATCACAGCAGGAGGACACAGAGTAAAAACACTTGGAACTGCCTCCCTCCCAATCCAAATACAATCAACAAGAGGAACACTGCACAGCTACTGCGCAGCACGAATTATCGACAACCCCCCAGTACCACTCATCTTGGGCATGGATTTCTTACGAAGAAACGAGGCAATAATCGACACAACAAAGAATACCTTAAGGCTGCAGACAAGATATATAATTCCACTACTACAAACAAAGAATAGTCAGAAAGAGACGTCATCATTAATGGCACACAGAGAAGAACAGACAGAAGAAGAAAATTGGCAAGAACTACATAAGAAGCAAACCAGGGGAAAAGCAGTTAAGAGCAACACAGAATACGCAGCCACGAAACCTAAGCGAAGTATTTTACATAACAGAAGATGGAATGGTAGATACAAATCTGAACACACGAACAAAAGACAACTTTATTAAATGGAAGGGCATCAATTTCAAGCCACAGAGAGGCAAAGCAACGGTGATAAAAGAAGAAGGGCACTCCACTTACTACCTAACTACAAAAAAAAGAGCCTACTTCAAACCCAGCTACGCATACTTCTTCAAAAGCATTCTGGAGCTGAAAAACTTAGCGCTACGAGCAGGGGAACAGCAAATCTCGCTGCCAGCAACAGCTTATAGAATGGACCAAATAAAAATCAAGCAGATTATCGATCATGTATTCAAGGAAACCAATATAAAAACAAATTTATACATACCAAGGGAACCAGCAACACAAGAAAAAATGGAAGACATGGAACTCAAAAGCCTATGTAATATCGCAGTTGACAAAGACCCAATAAAGTTCAAAGTCTCGGCAGCAGAAGATTGCAACTTGCACGCCAACAGCGAACAAATCATAAAACTAAAACTCCCAGATCTTCCAGAAGAAGAGCCGCACCAATTCTTGCTCAATACGCCGCTAATGATAAAAAATAAATGGTACCCAACATCCGACATATACTACCAGGGGGAACATCTACTCATAAACTTGAAGACAGAAACACACAACCCTCAGCCAATCAGAAAACACATGACTATAGGTCATCTGGTCAAAATAAAAGACACGGAACCAGAAGCATCACGATGTTTTTCGCTACAAGAAGACAAGGAAGACATCGTCACAATGCAAGATCATGACCTATCAAATATAACAAACATAAACACACAGCACAAAATGAAAGAATTGCTATATAAATACAGGGACGTATTCGCAAAGAATCCAAAATTTATGGGAAAAACCAACTTGGCAGAACACAAAATCGAGATAGAAGACCCCACACCCCTAAAAAGCAGACCATACAGGGTATCACAAAAAGAGCGAGAAATAATTAGCGATCAAATAAAAGAGATGCTGGATTGTAACGTGATCAGACCATGTCATTCCCCCTGGTCAAGCCCAGTAGTATTAGTAAAAAAGAAGGATGGAACTACAAGATTCTGTGTAGACTACAGGAAAATAAACAGCGTCACCAAAAAATCATCTTGGCCACTTCCCCAAATTGATGACATACTGACGTACCTAGGCAAAGCAAAATTCTTCAGTTCATTGGATATGTTATCCGGCTACTGGCAGGTCCCTATGGAAGAAGATTCAAAAAAATATACAGCATTTGTCGCGCAAGGTCACGGGTCCTACGAATTTAATGTACTAAGTTTCGGCCTTTGCAACGCCCCAGCTACATTTCAAGAATTGGCCGACAAAGTATTTTGGGGCATGAAATGGAAAGAAGTTCTCGTTTACCTGGATGACATCATCATTTTTTCAGAAACCGAAGAAGAGCATCTGAAAAAACTACAAAAAGTTTTTAACCGTCTAAGACAGGCTAACCTAACGCTCAAACCAAATAAATGTAAATACCTCCAGAAAGAAACAAAAATATTGGGCTTTAAAGTAAGCGCTGCAGGAATACTCCCGGACGACGACAAAATAAAATGCGTGCAAAACTTCCCCACCCCAAAAAAGCTTAAAGACGTCCAAAGCTTCCTAGGCCTATGTAACTTCTACAGGAAATTTATACAGAATTTTTCAGTAATAGCAAAACCCCTGCACGAAGCAACCAAAAAAGACGGATTTAAATGGAGTAAAACACAAGAAGACGCTTTCAGTACCCTCAAAGAAAAACTAACAACGGCTCCCACTCTGCAGCACTACGATCCCAACAAGGACTGCATCCTACACACCGATGCATGTATGGATGGCATCGGGGCGATTCTGCTACAGAAGGACGACAACGGGACTCCACATCCTATAGCATACATAAGCCGCAGCTTGTCAAAAGCTGAAACAAACTACGCCATAAGCGAACTGGAACTACTCGCCGTCGTATGGGCCTTAGGCTACCTACGTCACCTAATCTATGGACGACCAGTTAAAATAGTAACGGATCACCACGCTTTATGCTGGATGGACTCCATTAAGGAACACAACAAACGCTTAGCCAGATGGGCACTCAAAATCGCAGAATTTAATTATACAGTTGAATATAAAAAAGGGACAGCACATAAAGACGCAGACTGCATGTCTAGGAATCCGGTCTTACCACCAGGAAATAATATAACAGACGAACTGGAGGAAATACCAACATTTACAGTAATAGAAACCACGCTAAGGGAAAAACAGGAGAGGGATCAAGAAGCTAAAATATTAATAGACCTGTTAGAAAATCCTGAAAGCACAGATGCTCCTATAGGCACCAGGAAAAGAGCGAGGGGGTTCCGGCTAGTCAATGGAATACTACACAAAACATTAACAACAATGTCTGGATTAAAAACAGTCCCAGTTATACCAAAAAGCATGATCGAGGAAATCCTGTGGGAACTACATTCCGCCCCTACAAGCGGACACCTGGGGATTAAAAAAACAATGCAAAAAATAAAATCAAGATACTACTGGTCAAACATGGACAAAGACATTAAAAAGTACATCAAGGGATGCCCAGACTGTCAGGCACGCAAAGGCCAACCATATCGAAAAACACCAGGACTACTACAGCCAATCGAAGTGGGGCTAATTATGGACAAAGTCGGAATAGATCTCTTGGGACCATTTAGACGAAGCAACAAAGGCAAAACCATGATCATCGTAGCTACAGATTACGCTTCAAGATACGCTATAACAGCAGCCCTACCAAACGGAAAAGCAGGACCTGTAGCACAATTTATACTAGAAAAAATTATTCTAATACATGGGGCACCAAGAACACTATTAAGCGACAGAGGCAAAACATTCCAATCCGAGTTGGTGCAAGAACTCACAAAATTAATGGGGACCCAAAGCCAATTCACAACAGCATATCATCCTAGCTGCAATGGGCTCACAGAAAGGCTAAATAAAACAATGGCTGACATGCTAGCAATGTATTGCAATACACAGCAAACGGACTGGTGCAGCTACCTGCCATTCGTAACATTTGCGTACAACACGGCAATGCAGGACACGACGAAATTTAGCCCATTTATGTTAACTTTTGCAAGAGAAGCTACGCTGCCATCAGAAGCCATGTTAAACGAAACAAGTAGCACTACAGAAACGGGGGAATTAAGAAAGAAGGCATTGATCATGAGAACTATAGCCGTCGAAAACATAAAAAAACGACAAGGGAAGGACAAGGCTATTTTTGACTCTAACCACAGAGAACTAAACTTTGAACCGGGGGACAAAGTCAAAGTATTTACACCAATCAGAAAAGTAGGACGAAGCGAGAAACTATTATTAAGATGGTTCGGACCATATACAATTAAAGAAAAACTAGGGGAAGTAAATTATATGATAAATAAAGGAAGAGGGAAAACAGACATTGTTCACGTCAGCCGGATACTCCCTTATAATGATCCTTGGACGGCACAAGACGCCATAGAAGAAGAAGAGGAGAACATGGAAGAAGAAAAAGAAGAAGATGACAAAGAAGACAAAGGAGAAGAAGAGTCCTAGAGGGGAACCCTGCGGGCACAACACAACAAAAGAATTAATACTTACGTTTATTTTAGGCTAACGTCACTGCTAGCATGGACATCACAGAGCCAGCTAGTACAGATATCCGCCGGAGCCAATTGGAAGCCACTTCCAGACACCATAGCATATGAAGGATCCATCCCACTAACGTATCAAATGAAATGGACAGACGTCAAGCTGGAGACAGCATCACGCACCAAGTGCCTAAAAACGGACAAAAATAATGTAATAACATGCAATATACTACAATACATGGACGAACTAGAAGAAGCCACAAATACAGAAATCAATACCTTAATCGATAGCTGGAAACCTGTTTACTTACGCAACAGGAACAGGAAAAAACGGGCCATCTCGTTATCATTCATAGCGGACGGACTCAACTACTGCTGCGGAGTAGCCACACAACAAAACCTCGATTCCCTGGTACTAGACAACGACGAACTCCACAATCGCCTATCAACCATCAATCAAGGATTGGAAAACACAATTAAGGCTATAAGCTCCGAATCATGGCAACTGGAAGCATCAGAAAACCATACAGCAACAGCCCTAAAAATTACAGAAGAAAAAATTAAAAATTTACAAAAATATACAGAAACGCTCAATAATAACGTACACATGGAAAGCCACGAACAAAGAAGCCTCATAATCGCTATCGCAAAGAACAATATGGAATCAACAAAAAAAATAATAACACTTACCAGAGCAACAAAAAATCATGGGATAATCCAATCATGCAGGAATCAACATATCCCAATAGCTGCAATCAAACCAAACATCCTCAGGGCAGACTTGAAGAAACTACAATCCACATTGAGCGACAATGATCAGGACCTGGCATTACCACTCACAGATGTCTCGAAATATTACGAACTGGCCATATGCGAATGCAACCTCGCCGAAGACACCTTAACCATAAAAATAAAAATACCTATAAAACAAAGACATTATCAATGGAGGCTCTTCGAATTAATCACTAACCCCTTCGCATGGGAAGGGCAGACCTGCCTTATAGAACACAACACACTATACCTAGCCATATCTGAAAAGGATAACCAATTGGAACATATACGCCAGATTACAGGAATCGCACTACACTTATGCAAACCATACGAAAACAAACTATGCTACCTACCTCGTTTCTCCGCAGACACACTTCAAGGACCAGCATGTGCCACAAAACTCTTTCACGGCACTACAGTAGAAGATTTAACAGCCCACTGTCCAATGAAATGCCACCATTCCAACCTCATGACAATCTCAGAAGTCAGCGAAGAAACGTACACCATCACACATCCCCAGCAAAATTCCTCGATCCAATGTGGCAACAAAACCATCAACATACAGGACGACATGAGGTTACTCCCAGGGGCACTTCAGCTTCAACTCCCATGTGACTGCACACTCCAAGTTGGTGGTAACACCCTGATTCCACGTCGCTTCCCATGCCCTAAAAAACAAACAAAAACATTAGAGCTTATCCACGTCCTACCTGCAGCATGGACCAACCTAAAGACATTTCAACTTACCCCTGTAAACCAAATGACCCGACCCAGGTTACTACGGCTTTCTGGCTCATCCTGTACACTTAATTTTTTAAAATTCTAATAGACTATAAAAAATCATGGAACTTTGATCTGGAATATTTTTTGCTCCCTGTTTTACTTTAAGAAATAATCGACCATTTCCATACATAACAGCGACCCTGTATGTGTTGTACCTGGATCTCAATAACCATAACTTTTTGTGTTACACACTGTATGTCATGTTTAACTAGATAGACCTATTCTGCATTCAATTTTACATCCAAAAGGTACTGTTACTATTTGTCGCTGAAAGCAGCGTTGGAATTTTGAAGTTGAATCATTAAGAGTTTTTGAAAGATTCGCGAAAAAATACTTATTTAGCGTCATGTGAACAATTTATATGAATTTCCGTGTATCAGCATTTTTCTTAAAAATAACTTAGTAAGTACTTATAAAAAGTATATGATATTTTTCTTTGTGATCTCAAGCATAGCTCATTTACCTACAGCAGATTATATTATTACATATAATATTTACAGGTATTCACAAACTTCCATGCCGAAGCTGGGATTCGAACCCAGGACCTCGCGATTGCCGGGCTAGATCTCTATATAAAATTGAATAAAAAATATGAATTTTTTGCAGGACTTTTGTACAAATAATAATATGTTGTCCTGACTCGTTTATAGCTTAATTAATAGGATAAGCACAAAAATTTGAACTTTACAATTAATTGTACCATTATATTTTTTTTATCTCGGTAACTAAAAAGCGTGTGCCAAAAAGTATTAAAATTATAATAGAAAAATTAAACCTACCTTGGTTATTAGGTAAATAACAACCGGGGCAGTGGCGGATTAACCGTAGATGCCGCCCGGGGCTAACAATTTTTGCCGCCCCTACCCGGATCTTTTTTAGTTTCACGCGCATATTAGTGTTATTTTATTAATACGGAAATTCGGCCTATGAAGGCCCATTTGAAAGATTAAAACTGTAAATTGAGACAGTTTTAACTATTTATAATTAACGTCTAATAAAATAATATATCTACACATGAAAGTACATAATATACTTTTATATTTAAAACATATACGCAACCAATGAACTCGGGTGCGACGACTATTACGACTAATGATCAAATGAAATAAAACTATCGAATGATTACTAAATATATAATAACTACTGGTCTAATAAATTTGCACTAAGGATATGGGTAATCGTTCAGCCCGCCGCGTCGCCCCTCTAGTTTCAACGCCCGGGACTTAGAGCCCCTTAGCCCCCCCCTCCCTTAGTCTGCCACTGAACCGGGGGTCCTATTAAAAATTTTTATATTTCTTCTTAAGATAAAATCATACATTTCTTTGCTTTGTAAACATGTGATTGATGTTTCAGAAATGATCGTAATTCGATATGCATCGTCGCCCATGAATATGATATTTTTCCTACTAAATTTTATACTATATGTTATCATAGAATACGGTGTTAAATATTTTATTCAATTAAAATATCAAAAACCATTTAAAAGATTTACAAAAAATCAAAGACCCGCTCTTAAGTAAGCCGTAGATAGAAATTGAAATAATATGTCGTAAATTTCATACCAAAAAACACGAAAAATAAAATAATGCTTAGGAGATTATCCAGAGATTTACATTAAAAGACAATTTAAATGAAAGCTTAGATCATAACATATCATTGATTCTATTTTTACCAATTTCTCGATCCTGTTTCGCTAACCTAAGACGTCTCTTAAAATTAGCCCTCAGGTCCACCTTACACAGCGGTAAAAACGTAGGCAGCAACTAACTTGAACTGAGCAGAAAAAATGCAGGCGAAAAACCCCAATATATGCGCATTTAAATGCATCAAATTTTCAGAATATATGCATCGAAATGAACAAAAAATGCAAATATGCATATTTATTATATGAAAAATTATGAACATTAATGTTACTTTAAATAAAGCCAGAACTATTTCTTTATAATTAAACCCGTTCTTCAAAAATCCTATAATTTTTTACCTATTCCATTTCACCTATCCCATCCTATATCTATTCCACAGACCTATTTGAGTAAATATAAATGAAACAAAAAAAAATCGTAATAAAAGTTTTTTATTCAGAATACACACATTGATACTTACATAGCAATTTGCAAAACATAAAATCTAAAACATAAAAATTTTACTGTGACAAAATATTATTTGCGATTATAAAAAAAAATAATAATACAATTAATAATAATAGCAACTTACCTACCTTAAACTAGCAAATTCGAGGGAACCATGGTACTGCAACAACTGCAAACAAACCAAACAGGATAAAAAAAAACAACAAACCAACGGCAAAGAAAGACCACACAACGCCGGTCACATATATCTACAATTGCCGACGTAATGGCAAAGCTTGATGACATGGATGCGAAGTACAATACCTTGTTTTCAAAATATAAGGAACAAGTAACAATAAACAATGAGCTGAGGGAAGAATTATTGAGTATTAAAAAGCAACTAACCAAAAGTGAACAAAAGGAACTTAACAAAAATATCATCATCCACGGCGTACAATATAAAGAAAATGAAAATGTAAAAGAAATCGTCACCAAAATAGGAGATAACTTACAGGTATACTTAAAAGCAGAAGAATTTACAGCCATAAGGCTTGGAAAAAACACAACAGGCAAAAATCCAATAAAAGTAGTTTTTCAAAGTGAAGAAGTAAAGACGAAGGTCCTAAAATCTAAATTTAAGTTCAATTTAAGCAACCAGACCAAGTGCAGTGTTACGTACAGCAAAATAACTGTGACGTTCTGTTGTTAGTCGAAACATGGCTTTGCGAGGAGGACAAGTGGCTTTATAACCTGCAGGGCTACAACTCCGCCCATGCATGCAGGGACAAAACAGGAAGTGGTGCCTCAATATTTGTGAAAACTGGAATAGATCTAAGAGAATTGGGCAAATCGCCACCGGAAGATAACCTAAGCTGGGTAAGTGTGGCCATCGGAGACCAGGGTACAAACTGACTTTACTGTACAAACTACCTTCTTATAATAATGCCCAGTTCCTCGATACTTTGGACACACTTATGCTTAAATACCCCAAAACTTACTTGATGGTCGGAGATTTCAACATTAATATCTTAGACTCCGCATCCAGCCTTGTAAAGGACTATAATAGTATTGTAACAATAAATAACTATAAAATTGTAAACAGAGTCGATGTTGACAATGCAACAAGAGTAACGTCAACTACACGCAGTATACTCGATCATATTCTAACTACTCAAAGTAAAAAAGAATGTTCAGTAACAATTGAAGAAAACGCATTGTCGGACCATAGCAGACTTCTGATAAAACTAATTGTAAATATAAAAACCCACAAAATAAAAACTACACATGAAATAAAACATATTAATTATAAAAAATTCCAAGATCTCTTTAAAGATAAAGTCACAAAATTAAGTATAGAAACATTTCAACAGCTTATAGATACAATTAGTACATGTAAACAAAAAGCAGAATATATTACTACAGTGAAATGTCACAACAATAATACTTGGATTACTAAAGAACTTCTAGACTTAATAACCCAGCGTGATAAATTGTTTAAAAGAAAAAAAGTGAATCCTACTAATGTAACTGTAGCAGCTGAATTAAAAAAGATAAAAAATAAGATAAATAATAAGATTAAAGTACTGAAAAACCTACATTTCAGTAAAAAATGGAATGAAACAGGAGGCAACCAAAGAAAACAATGGAAATTGGTGAATAGCATGCTTAAAGAGACAAAGGCAGAAACAAACATCGAAAAGCTGATTGTCAACGACATCACTGTGACAGATCCGCTCAATATCGTTACTTATTTGAATGATCACTTTGCCAATGTGGGAAAAAATATAGTCGAGCAGATAAATACAGAGATACAGACTGAACAACCAAATATCGCATTTAATGAAACCTATTGTGATAAAACTTGTTTTATGGAAGAAACCAATGAAAGAGAAGTTCTTGACATCATTATGGAACTAAAAAAAACTTTCGCTCCTGGAGACGATGGTGTTACTGTAAAGGATCTCTTAAATATAAAAGAGGACATTGTCCTAATCTTGGTTCGACTAACAAATAAGGTACTCATAAGTGGACAATTTCCAGAAGAAAACAAATTGAGCAAAATAACACCTATTTTCAAAACTGGAACTAGAGATTCTATGAACAACTATAGACCCATATCTGTGGTTAGCGTGTTTTCTAAAATTATAAAAACTGTGATAAAAAAAGAATGTTAAGGTTTATTGATAAGTATATTGATAGAGATTTGTTTCAATATGGGTTTATAAAGGGCAGTAATACGTTGAGTGCCACCATAGACCTCACTAACAACATTTCTACAGCATTAAACAACGGAAAAATTGTGGCGGCTGTTTTTGTAGACCTAAGCAAAGCATTTGATGTTGTTAGCCTTGATATTATGTTAAAAAAACTTAATTATATGGGATTTAGAGGCAAAACATTTGATGTAATAAAAACTTATTTAGTTGGTAGGCAACAGTATGTTAAAACAGGCAGTAACAAGAGCACCAAATTGGGCAACTTATGTGGAGTACCTTAGGGGTCTGTTCTTGGGCCTCTTCTGTATTCATTATATGTATTAAGCTTAAAGCGTGCCGATTTGGCTGCTCGGTACTTTACTTTTGCGGATGACACCGTACTACTGTATACTGGTGAAAATTCGGGAGATTTACAGACTGTAAACTAAATTTACGCTCTTTAAACAAAAAAATAAAATTATACCAATGCCAAAAATAAAAATAAAAGACGTAGAATTAAAATCAGTTGATAGTATTAAGTATCTAGGTCTAATAATTGATGTAAATTTAAATTGGAGTGAACACATTACATACATAATTAAGAAAATGACTTCAATGATTGGCGCGCTGTATAAATGTAGAAACTACTTTACAAATAAAACTAGAATAGATATCTACAACGCATATTTTGCATCGCACTTAAGGTATCTTCTCCCAGTATGGGGAACATGCGGAACGGTCAATTTTAACAGGGCACAAACTATACAAAATAAAATAATAAAAATATTATTTAGTATTGATAGGCTAGTACATACAAGCGATCTTTATAAAATGGTGAACGTTTTTGACATACATAAACTTTTAGAATTAGAGCAATGCAAACATGTCTATAAGGTTATAAATAAAAAGCAAAAGTGCAATACACAAATTACATTTATAGATAGTATTCATAGTTACAATACAAAACAATGTGATAATATTTACCAATATAATGTACATAACAATAGGGGGCTTAACAATCCCCTGTCACAGGCATGCGGAACATATAATAAATTACCGGAGGTTCTGAAAAACTGTAACACCTTTCCAAAATTTGTAAGCTTGCTAAAGTCACACATAGGAAATAAGTAATAGCTGTATAGAACTTAAGCGTTATACTGTGAAATTATTGTTCTCGTTACCAGTGCTTAATGCACTGTTTAGAGATTGTTATTGTTTAGTGATAACATGTAATACTGAACAAATAAATAAAGAATTTAAAAAAAAAAACTTGCACAACATACAATTCGTAACTTAACAAACTATTCTTTGCAGTTATAAAAACAATTTATAACTAAATGTTTTTCAAAATTATCCAAAAGAAACTTCGGACAGTATTTTAGTATTGGAATTAAGTGTGTTTCTAATTTATACAAATCCAGTTCTGTTTCGAAATTAGTGAAATTGCCTATAAAAACTTCTGAAATATTTTTTAGGATTTTGAAGCCTGTGTTATTTTCAATTACTGACATAAATTTTTTTATAACTGCAGCCCCAACAGTACCTGAAACCTTTTTGCAATTTACCTCAAATATATTTATTAAAGCCACTGAATCTGTCAACGAAACAGAGGTAGCCTCCAATTTCGTGAGTGCTATAGGTACGAAAGAATAATTTGTTTTTATAAATATTAAATTTTCTTTCACTGTTGGGTTAGAAAAAAGAGTTTTTGCATTTATTAGAGCGGCAGAAGACGAGTCGTTTAGATCTTCGATAACTTTTTTAACTAATTCAAAGTTCTCGGCATAAAATATAGCAGCGGTTAACCAAGTTCTCCAGCGAGTTATTACTGGTTCTGGTGGTAATTGAGTATTTGGACAATTTCCCATATAAAATTGAACACGCGAAGGTGCTTTTAGAAATACTTTTTTAACTTGATTAATTAAATCATTTACCAATGGAAACTTCTCTCCTATACATTCTGCCACCCTATTGATACCATGAGCCAAACAAGTAACATGAAATAGGTTAGAATAAAATATTTTTGAATTTTGTGCTGCCTTAACCATATAGAGTGCAGCATCCGATAAAAGGAGTAGGAATTTTTCTGACGGACGGAACACTGTCGGGCAAAAAAAAGTTGGTTAATGTTTCTTGAACAAATCTCGTTACACCTAAATTGTTGGTTTTTTCCAATTGTTTGGATGCAATTAAATAGGATCTACCATAATCATTGGCTTCCTCTAAAGCGCGATTTATACTTTGACGCTTGACGCTTGACGATCACGTTGACGTGGTCGGTTGAAGATTGAAGAATAGGAAATATATACACCCATTTATACTTTGACGCTTGGCGCTTGACGTGACGCTCAAGATAAACCAATTTTAACTTTTGACGCTCACTGCTCGTAGAAATTCCGTAGAATATGACGTAACAGACAATAGGACGCGACTGTATTTGCACGTGATAGCTAACTGTCAATACTGCTCTTTCATATTTGTATAATATTTGTACTTTATTATGTCGTCTTCTATTTGTGGGTCTACGTTTATACTGCCTTTTTCGCTTTTGTTTCTTTTTAAGTAATGCTGCTGCTGAACACAACAAAATAATGAGGTTATGACACGAAAATGTTGAACGTCAAGCGTCAAACTATAAATGCACCAAAAATGGAATTCTACGAGCGTCACCGTCAAACTTCAAACGTGATCGTCAAGCGTCAAAGTATAAATCGCGCTTTAGACTCCAATCAATGCGTGTGCAATATATCTCCCACATGAGTCAGTTGTTTCATCAACCACAGAATAAAAATAATTTTCACCCACTTTTTTTTAATGTCATTTACAGTTTGTTTGTAAATGACATCAACACTACCTTTACGTACAGTTGACTCGTCCGTTATGTTAAATTTACAATATTTTGTCAAAAATGAACTTAAATTGGGGTTGTTCAGTTTTTTAAGTGGTATATTGGCTCCAATGAATGCCTTACATAAGTCCTCATTGAACTGGGCTTGTTCGCTGTTTTTTGGTTTTTCTTTAAGACAATGTTGTATTGTTTGCTGGGAGGGTTCCCCTCGTTTGGCATGCTGATCCACAATACATTTTTTATCTGCATGAATCTGTAAGATCCAAAAAAGCAATAATTAATTTGGGTTTACATTCGTTAAAAAATCTTTCTAACTTCTACCAAATAAAATATTTGAGTAGAACACTTTTGTAAATACATTAAAATTGTTAACATTAGCTGCCAATAATTTGCTTAAATACGTAATTTATAAAAGCCAAAATTTCCTATTATACCAAAAAACATATATCTTTCTTTATTTACTATAGACTGGAAAAAAAATAAATGTGAAAATATGGTTTATACTTACAATTTTCGAGCAAGCTGTACAAAACAAATTGGTGCCATCCCAAGTGAACTCCCGATAGCTCTTTATCCACGACATATGGAAGTTAGTTTTCGGCATTTTAACAAACACTGGACAGACACAATTCAATTTACAAAACAAGGCACACAAGAACGTTTCAAGTAGACGATATCAAAGATATTAAAAATTGCTACCTCTTTGAACTATCGGATTATGTTTGCAATATTAATTATAATTATAATTACTTTTTCTGAGAATACCATATAGTGTGGGTTTATCCTGGGTAATTTTATGAATCTATTCATATAAAGTACCTGAGTCGGCCCCAATGTAATGTAATAAACTAATAAACACGTGCCGTGCATTAAACAAGCAACCGAAAAGGGCCAGACAGGGTCTTTATTTGGCAATAAAATGCAATAAATGCTCTATTATTGAAAAAATGCATTTTTTGTACAAAACAGACAAAAAATGCAAAAAATGCATTTTGCATTTTCTCCGCTCTTTAGTTATAACCATTTTTCTCCTCTTAGCACAGTATCCTTTCCAAGTATGATGAAAGTTAAAATTGGAATGTGATTCGATACAGTTTTTCAAATATATTTAATTTTTTAAATTTATTTCAATTGTATTCAAATTGATGCAGGTATAAATAGAACTAAAAATAAGTAAAAATGCGCAATCAAATCAGAGTGTAACATACATTCGACTAGAGCCCAATTAACAATTATATTAATCCCTGGTTTCAAGATAAGAAAGTGTTAATTAATTGTTTTTTTCAGTAAAACTGAAATATGAAAACAGAAATTTAAAAGTTTGTCTCAGACACCCTGTACAAAAAAATCTATAAATTTTAATATCGTTAGCAAGAGTTGATTGTTTATTATAGGACAGACATGCTTAAGCTTTATTAAGGATAATTATAGATATACTATAGGCAAATTAGTGGTTACAGAATATTGGTGAAAGATGTTCAATTTTATATGGTTGAAAATCGAGAAAAAGAACGGGTAGCGCGGACAGGTTTAATGAACACCTTTAGTTTCAATAGGTTGTAGGGGTTAATTGAAAGTAAGACAAATAGTTCAATAATACCGAATACACGATATATAGAGCATCATACTTTTAATGGACCTGGCTGAAACCATACACAGTAAAAAGTGAGTGTTAAATTTAACACTTAATGGTGGTACATATAGGACCACACTCAATAGGGTATATTAACCAATCAGTGTATCTTGTAAAGAAGACATTTTTGAAATGTTGTTTTTACTTTTTGATTAGTGTTAATTCTTCTAACTTATGGGTAGGTACATTTAAACTATCATGTGTAGATTAATGAAAATACAGTGTTAAGATTTACACTCACAGATTGTAAATCTATCCTTCTAAGGTGTAAAAGAAATAATGAGAGGTTTAAGTAAACCATTTTTTATTGTTAATTTCTGATTAATTAGTGTAAATATCATATTATTGTAGTGTAATTTTTATTTTATTTGCGTGTGAATTTACTATAAAGAGTGTAATAAAATAATCTACCCAGGGCTAGAATACTTTCTACTTTGTTTCAGTTATTTAATCCCGTATCAAACTAACCGGGCGTTTATAATTAAAATGTAAAAAATTATGCATTCAAGATGTCTGACATTATTAACCTCTGCTTAGTTTGATACATAATTGACTGACTTTCAAAGCCGAAAGTAGTAGCCCCTAATATATATAAATCTTCAGATCGCTTGGAAAAGGTTTGATAAATGAATGAAAATATTGAGTATTGTTTATCGTTTATTTATAAACAAAATGATGGCTACAACAGAACTGGAAAGCCCTGTGATTTTTTTATACTTATTATTATAACTAGTTGAACAAAATGGCATACCTATTATATAGTGTAACAATTTAGTAAATTAAACATAAACATAATACATATACGTTTAATGTACCTCATTGTTAAGCTTAACAAAACAAATAACATAATAAATATATGTATACTTAAAACACTAAACAACTAAATAAAAGTATGCTTTGGAACATTATAAAAGAATGAAAATGACGAGCATTATATTAATCGTTCATTTCATACACCAAATTAATATTGCTTAAAAACTGGAAAGAAAAACTGAATACGCTTATAATATAACTAATTGAACACAATGGAAACCCTAATGGTATATACTATACAGGACAAAAAGATTGAAACACCCCGTATATAATACCCTAAAATACGGGATTTCAAGAAAAAAGCTTCGACACATCAAATTTATTCTATTTCTATCCATTTTTTTTTTAATTTGGTTTTATACGGGGTTTCTCAGAAAAGTAAAGCATGTGTCATGACCCATTTTTCTTAAAGCAATCCCCATACATTTTTAAGTTTTCTAGATTCTACTCAAAATTTTATATTAATATTTTGTATTATTTAAAGTTTTTTTCCTAACCTCAACTGTTTTTGAGATAGGTAATATGACACTGGGAAAATAAAAATTTGACAATTTGGTGTACTGTATATAAAATCTGAACGGATAAAGTTAGAGTAAAACGGTCTGCACTTTCTTATCTTAGTTTTAAAAGGTATCCAATGGAACTGTCAAAAATTGACATTTTCCGTTCGATCTGTCATTAGCATCAATAGATAGAGTTTTGAAAGCCAATACAAAAAAGTGTAGAGTAAAATATGTAGGTAGCTACCTAAGTATTTATATAAAAAAAGAAAACATTTATATTATAAGCTTATATCAGAACAATTTAAAAGCTAAAGGGAAAACTGTAACAATATAAATACATGCTGAGTTTCTTTAAGATGGCGTACTTATTAGTAAGGTTTCTATTAAATTTCGTTAATATACTTACCCAATTTAACAAGATCCTCATAAGAGGCACTCTCAATTGGGCATTTACAGAACTTTGCTACACGGGGCCGTGTAAAAAAATGATTAAAAAATAAGTTTTACACTCAATGTGTTAAAATAACCTTTTAGCGGGGTTTATTTACACGCTAATATAGTGTTATTAATTGTCATTGTATGTAATTTTCCTGATAGAGCGTAAAATGGAATAAATACCACCCACTCAACAAAATTTAATTTTAAAGAGTTAAATTCATAGGCAAATTTAATACAACAACTTTAGTCCCATATTAGTGTAAAAATGTGGTAAATTATGTTGATCCGGGTGTTAACATTAATACTACTTTTTTTTACCACTCTTGAAATGGTGAAATGGACCTGAATTAGGGGAGAGTAGGGTAAGTTAACTACGTTAAGGGAGATGGTAATTTTTTTCACTTTTTGCACAAATTAAAGTTTTTATTTAGAAACTCGACATGTTTCGCAATGCTAATGCTTGTTCACAGGAGTACCAAAAGTGAAATATTCAAAGGTATAAAAAAATTTGCAGATAAACAAGTTTAACTGATGAAAAAACCTATAAAAATACAAACTATAGTCTGTTGCTTAAGGCGAGAGATTAATAAATCATTATTGAACTATAAAACCCAGTGGTCTTCGCCGTATTCCATAAGTGTAGTCCAATTATTATTATTATTTAATTATGTTTATTGTCAGGGGTCCCGAGATCCGGTAGGTAGAGGCACAGGTAGTTTACCTACCTGTGCCTCACTGTTTCAAAAATTTGAAACGTTTAGTTACTTTTCGGCAGTTGTTGGAAAATTTCGTTCTTCAAAATGGCTACTGTTTCTAAATTTGTTGCTGATAAACGGATTAGTAAAACTGCGCTTTCTAAAAATGAGAAAATTATTATTCTCAATGTGTTCAACGCTCTTCGCCTCCAAAATTCAATATTCGGAGTTGCAAAGATAGTTAAAATGTGTTCGAATATGACTGGAGTTGGACAGTCAACAATGTATCCATTTGTGCACGAGGATAAACGCGGCCCTATCAGGTCACCAAAGAGAAGTACAGGAAGAAAAGAAACTATAATAAATGAGAATAAAAAGACTGCCATCACAAGAATCATACACTCGTTTTACTTAAAAAAAGAAATACCTACCTTGGACAAAATAGTGTCTGAAATGAAAAAGGATGATTTCATTCCACCCATGGGTAAGAAGAATCTATGGAAAACTTTGAAGGAAATGAATTTTTGTTATGAAAAAAAATTCAAAACAGAAAATCACTCTTAATAGAGAAAGATAAAATTATCTGCTGGCGACAATGATATTTGAGGGCAGTTAGACAGTTTCGAAGGGAAAACAGTAATACGAAACTTAAATATGTGACAGGACAAACATATAAGAAGCGCGAGGCAAGCTTTCATGGAAGGATGGTCCACTGGAATAAAAGCATCCTCGGGAAAAGGTAAAAGATTAATAATTACTCACACTGGTAGCAAAAGTGGATTTGTCCTTACTATCATTTAAATAAAGACAGACTGAAGACTATCATAATGACATGAACGCTGATGTCTCTGAAGAATACTTCCAGCAAATGCTAGATCTTATTTTTTCTAGGTCTGTTATAGTCATGGAAAATGTCAGCTACTACGTAAGAAAATCCAAAAAATTATTATTTATTATTATTATTATTATTATTGTCTGTTAGCAGCAGTAAGCGGTTGGTACCGATGAGACTGCTGCATGTTATTTTGTCTTTGATTTATGTTGTCGCACTTTGTAGGCGCTTCAGTCTCTAACGTCACTTTTACATGTAGTGGATGAAGATTTTGTTTATTGACTCGCAGTCCTGATCGAGCCTGTTTTTATAGACATTCTTGTTTGGAGCACTTATTGTGTTTTCAGAAAGAGAATTCCACTTGTACACTACAAGGTTTGCCAGACATTTTTTCCTAGCTAAAGTGGAGCATTTTTCTTTCTTTAGTTTTGCACTATGTCCTCTAAGTTGGTTTGGATTTGATGTGAAAATATCTAGGCTTAGTCCCTCAAAGTAGTTTTTGTTGAGTATCTTATATGTTTCAATCAAATCCCCTCTGTCGCGCCTCTCCTTGAGGGTAGTTAGGCCAAAAATTCTAAGACGCTCTTCGTACGGGGTATTTTGGAGTTCTTCTGGAATTTTGGTAAATCTTCTTTGTAGTTTCTCTAGGGCTTCAATATCCTTTATGTAGTATGGGCTTCACACTGTGTGTGCGTATTCCAATTTGGGTCTGACATATGTGATGTACATTTTTTTAATAATTTCTATAGTTTTTCCAGTGAATTCTCTCTGTATAAGATATATAAGTGTATTTACCTTCTTTATTGTTTCCGCGATATGTGCTTCCCATTTTAGATTACCAACGTCTTCTTGAAAAGAAAAATCATTACTGTAAATAAGAAGCCATCTCATAAAGATATGCTGAAAAAGGAGCTACTAGAGATTGTAAAGTTGAATAAACCTCTTTTTATACGAAATTTGTTGTCGACGAAATCGCTTCGCCTTCCGCCATATCACTGTGAATTAAACCCCATAGAATTGGTGTGGGCGCAAGTAAAAGGGTTTGTAGCAAGGCATAACATTAACTACCTTTAAAATAAAAGACGTTGGAAACCTCTTGCAAGAGGGATAAAGACAGTGGATTGTGAAAAATGGAGTAAGTGCGTCGAACATGTGATTGAAATAGAAGGAATAATGTGGGAAGCTGATAACATGCTAGAAAACACTGATTATTCCTCTGGACCTCAACGACGATAGTTTATCGGACTACTTGGAACATGATGACTAAGATTTAAAAATTAAGTTGTTGTATTGTACCGGGTGTTCCACTCAAGGAGGTAATCGGCTATATCTCAGAAAGTAATAACACTAGGACTTTGGGAAAAAATATATATCGATAAAAGCGGCCAAGAGAAATTGCTGGAAGTTATTTTCAAGTTCAAAAAATGATCGCTAGGGGGCGTAAGAGAACTTTCAAAATAGAAATGCCGATTTTCTCTTGATTTTTCTTAATAAAAATATGTTAAAAATATAGGCATTGTATTCTTCATAAAGTTATGCAACTTTATGTTAGGAATCGTTTTTTTCTATTTTCATAAATAAAGTGGTGGGAAAATGTCAAACTTTTTTTCTTTCAAACGCTGATATCTCTGCTTTGGATAAACCGATTGTATTCAACTTGGTCTTGAAAAAAAGCCCTTCTTTTCCTCTACACTTAGATCTATTAACTATACCATATTGATTCTGATGGTGGCCACTAGATGGCGTTTTTCCGTAATTCCTCAATGAATAAGGATTTTCTCAAAAAAATCAAATGTTATGATATGACTTTTTCATCATATTTTGTTTTAGGCTTATAAAGGCTATTAAATAGTAGAATAAGAGTGTAGAGGAGGAAAAGTTACTATAAGGAACTGAAAACCGCAACGTGATATCTTTTGTTAAACTAGAGAAATTAGGGATAATAATAATTAATATGGAATAGTAGGCCATTATTATTATCCCTAATTTCTCTAGTTTAACAAAAGATATCACGTTGCGGTTTTCAGTTCCTGATAGTAACTTTTCCTCCTCTACAAGCTGATGGGGTTAGTTTTTTTAATCCGACGTTTCGGATTCGAGCGACCATCATCAACTTTTTTATTTTAAATACGGACCTGGATTTTTTATTCCACTATTTAATAGCCTTTATAAGCCTAAAATAAAATATGATGAAAAAGTCATATCATAACATTTGATTTTTTTGAGAAAATCCTTATTCATTGGGGAATTAGGGAAAAACGCCATCTAGTGGCCACCATCAGAATCAATATGGTATAGTTAATAGATCCACGTGCAGAGGAAAAGAAGGTTTTTTTTTCAAGACCAAGTTAAATAAAATCGGTTTATCCAAAGCAGAGATATCAGCTTTCGAAAGAAAAAAAGTTTGACCTTCTCCCACCACTTTATTATTGAAAATAGAAAAAAACGATTCCTAACATAAAGTTGCATAATTTTATGAAGAATACAATGCTTATATTTTTAACATATTTTTATTAAGAAAAATCAAGAGAAAATCGGCATTTCTATTTTGAAAGTTCTCTTACGCCCCCAGTGGTCATTTTTCGAACTTGAAAATAATTTCCAGCAATTTCTCTTGGCCGCTTTTATCGATATATATTTTTTCGAGGTATCTATTTTGAAAAAAAAATTGAGCAATTTTCACATTCTCTTTAATATCTCTAAAACTTAAGACTATTTTACAACACTGTAAGCACATTATAAATAATCACTAAGAAAGACAACTTTTCTCTAATTTAAGTGACCTCGTAACTCTTACCGTTTCGAATATAGCAATGGTGGCCCACCATATTTTGGACACCCTGTATCCAATACAGTGTTTAAATCTTACTACCATTATTTATTGATTTTGATCATGAGATTATTTTAATCATCATAAGTATGACAGTTTATAATGCAATACTTTATTGTAGTGCCATTGGCAACCAAGCAGTTGTTTAGTAAGCATACAATAAATATTATCTCTATACGTTTAACTTTCTCTTTCAATTATTAATTGAATATATTATCCACCTTTTGTTTTGTACTTGTTCAATGAATACAGATATAACAAATCGGCGACGTCCGCAGGAGTTTTTTGCTCTCTAAATCATCTTAATCATAACGTTCACACGAAGTTATAAATAATAGAGTATTAAGATGTTATTAGGACGTTTACACGATATCTGCAAAAGACACATTAATTAAAAGGAGGGTTCGATGATTTAAGAGGTGTGTTTGAAATGTCGGATCCATTACTTCACCTGCTTGTAGTTTGCGTGTGGTGCGGTTTCGACTCTGCTGGGAAGTGTTCGAATTAAGGGGCCTCTTCAGTATATATGTTTAGTATTTTTTAGCATTCTTTTTTAATGAAAGAAGAAATACTAATGTTTTCAAGTTGTCATATTTATTGGCCGACATTTCAATAACAAATTATCACCTCACACTTGAATAGAGGGGAAGATATGCGCGATCTCCACGCCACAAATATTTCAAATAATTGAAAAAGTGGATAATGTAACCAGTATTTAATGTTATTAAACTATGAGATAAGTTTAAGTCCGGTGTATTGTCTATAAATGCTGAAATCGTAGGGATATGGAAAATATTTTATATTAAATGTTTTTTTTATCAAATATGTCAAATTTCTTTCTTTCCATTGGCGAAAGCATGAACGACGAACAACACAAGGTCAGCGAGATAAAAATTGGCCATGTTGGAACTACGAATGGGAGCGTTGACAGCTTTTACAAATGCATACATTATTCCTCTTTAGGTTAAGTTGCGACGGGAACGGTGGCGACGAGCGGGAGCGGTGACGAGAGGTTTTATAAATGCACTTTTATACCCACATAATATTATTATGATTCATACATAAAATTATTAATTATTTAACCTTCAGGGCCTCATAGAAAGAAGAATTTCAGAGATAAATAAGCATCCTATTTTGTATATTCATATTTATTACTTAATACTAGTTTAAATGTTTTTTTAATAAATATTTTCTTGATATTGCGTGATACATTATTTCATTTTATATAATTTTAGAAATATTACAAGAAATTTTTTTGAAATATTTCAGAATGCAATTTTGTAATGTTTCAGAAACATAAAATGAAATATTACCGTAAAATGGGGCGACTTTGATTTTGGGGGGCGAATTTGATAATTGCCCCCACCCGAAGACAAAATTGTTGTCGCTGGGCCGCCAATTACTTTAAAATTCTGTTTGACCTCGAATTCGGCAGTTGCACGCCTAGAGAATTAGTGGTTAACACGTGGAGATTATATTTATAAGGAAACCATTAAAAATTAATCGTAAATCAGACATCCCTTATTCTACATTTTGTTAAGTGGTTACAACTTTGAATACACTAAGGTAAGTGTTATTTTCATATAATTTTTGAATGTATACACTTGCATACAAAAATGTTAGGCGCACAAAAATCATGAAATACACACGAGGGGTCACTTTGATCATAAGGACGGGGCGTTTTTGATATGCGATCAAAGTCGCCCCTTATGTGACTTTTGAGTGTGGAACATTACATAATAGAACATTCACGTAATGCTGGTGGACAACCTATATTTTCAACTGCAGAAGAAACTGCCCTTATAAATGCTGCTGTTAAGTGTGCCGACTGGGGGTTCCCACTTAATCTTCTGGATTTGAGAATGTTGGCAAGGCTTATTTGGATAAATGCGGCCGAGTTGTAACCAAATTTAAGGATAACATTCCAGGCAAAGATTGGGCACTAAGCCTTTTAAAACGACATACAATAGAAGTTGCTCAACGCCTCGCTAGTAACATAAATAAGAACCGTTGCTGGTGTTTCCAGGGAAACGTTAGAGACTTATTTTGCGAACTTGCAGCAAACATTGGAGGGGGTAAAGCCGGAAAATACTTTTAACTACGATGAAACGAACGTCGGCGATGACCCGGGAAAGGCCCGTGCCATATATAGAAGGGGTACCAAATACCCAGAAAAAGTCATAAATCATTCTAAAAGCAAAATTTCCATTATGGTTTGTGGATCTGCGGATGGGATCCTATTGCCACCTTATGTAATATATAAGAGTGAGCACTTATATAATACATGGAAGGAAGGAGGCATTAAAGGTTACCCATGTTGTGACAAGCCGTGCTGTATAACTGGATGCAGATTTAACAGGACATCTCATGGATTGATAGACACAAACAGGTTCCAGAATTGGTTTGAAACTGGCTTCTTGCCGCAGGCGCGAAGATTATAAGGAAGAAAGGTGCTAATCGGTGACATATTAGCATCGCATTTTAGTGAATCCATAATTCGTTCATGTGATGAGAATAATATTTCCTTCGTTTGTCTCGTACCACATTCGACGCATATATGCCAACCATATGACGTGGCATTTTTTAAGCCGATGAAAGTAGCCTGGCGTTCGATACTTACGGACTAAAAACTAAAAAATAACGCTTCTGGTATCCCAAAGGAGATTTTTCCTTCGCTTTTAAAGCGAGCTCTACAGAAAATGGACCAAGTTTTCCCACAAACCAGTATTAAGCCAGGAGACCAAGAAGAATCTGCAACGAAGCGGAATCTAATTAACGGTTTCTACGCGAGCGGTATTTACCCCATTTAACCCTAGGAAAGTCGTCGACAAAATTTCGGGAACGTCAGAGAACGATAACAATTAAGGGCCTGTTATTGAAGATGCTCTTTCAGAATTATTACGTGCAAATCGTTTTGGCGGCCAAAACAGTCAAAGAAACCAACGTAAAAAAGAACGGATCAATGTAGTGCCCGGAAAAAGTGTTGCTACCGTCGATAGCAGCAGTTCAGATGAAGCTGAAGAAGCTTTAGACGTGCCGTCGGAGTCGGAGAATACTTCTACCGATGGTTCAGTTGTAGAGGAAGTAGAATATATTCGGCCCGATCCACAACTTTTAGTACTAGAACGTTTTCTTTTGGTTAATTTCCTTGGAGGGAAAAGAAATTGCATACAATACATATGTATGTAAACTTCAGGCACAATTTTCAGAAACTGAATATACAGTCGTTGGCTGTAAGTCAACAAACCAAAAAAAAAAAACGCTTTTAAGCTTGTGCCAAAAGATATATTGACTGTGCCATTATCAGATATTTGTGCCATATTGCCTCTACCAACAATTATTGATGAAACCGCCGAGATAATTTTTGGGAAAAAAGTTGAAGTACGGGAATTTTCAAAATGAGTTTAGTTTTTAAAATACCCAGCTAACATTAATAGCCAAACAATAATATTCTACATAATTCCTGTTTTTAAATAATTTAGTTTTTAGTTGTCCCCTTGGATACTTTTAAGTATTTATTTTGTAAGAAGGTACTTTTTTGTAAAATAAATGTAGTTATATGTGCATTATGTAAATCCACATTTTTGTAAACTCTGACATAAAATAAAGATTCTAAAAAGTAAATTGTAGGTAGTTAAAATTATGAATATCAAAGTCGCCCCCAAGATAAAACTTGTCATACCAAAAAAACTACAACGTCGATTTGCAAATGGGGCGAGTATGTTCACTTTGTACATATTGTGTGCACTTTAGGCATATTTTCAGGTGGGGTATCAAAGTCGCCCCATATTGCGTATGAAGATCAGCATGTTTTTATTTTATTTACTCAGCATTTTTAAATATTTTATTTTTTTAAATATAGGTTTGCACTTATCTTAATACGTAAAAAAACAAACCTGATATTGACAAAATTAAGTTTAAAATTATTAAAGTCGCCCCCATCTTACGCTACTTTTATGAGATATTTTTGACTTTCTGAAAGATTTCATTAATATATCATAAATGTTTCAAATTATTTATGGAATATTTAACATCTTTGGGAGAAACTAGTATAAAATATTTTTGAAACATGATTGTGCTGTGTGGGAAGGCGTACGACGTATTTGAAGGTTATTCTAAAGAGTGAGAGTTAGAAGAAAGGCAGAAGCTGGTGTCACCAGTTGTATTTCTTCTATTTTTGATGGCCACTTTATTAAACAAACACCTAAGATAAGGATGGTGCTGCCCAGTCCCTTATTATGTATATGGTTGTTGTTATTGTTATTGCCAGTGGCGCACCCAGGGGGGCCAAGGGGGCCATCCCCCCCCCCCCCAAAAACCCGAAATGAAATTGAATTCAATTAACTATACCTACTAACCCACTAAAAAAACAGATAGAACCACATCCAGTGAAGCTAGTTCCCTATTAGCAAGCCTAAAAACAGGTAGATTTTTATTGTCTTTATTTTGCCTAAAAACAGTTTTTGGATTTACTCTGCCGCTAACCAAGCTTCTACAAAAGCCAAATCTTAATCTAGCTATACTGCTCTAGAACTAGCTGAACAAGTAACCAAACAAATAAAAGATATTTGAGCTGACGCAAGCAAACATTTTGACAATATTTTTCACGAATCACAAATAATTCTCCAGGAATATGATGTTCACATATAAATTCCCAGGTTGCCGAATGGCAATCGCCAAAATAAATGCAAAGGTTCATCGGATTCAGCAAAAGGAATACTTAAGATGTTCTACTTTTATTCCGTTTTTATACAGGGTGCCCAAGATAAGGAGGGCCTCTATGGGGATCTCGGTTATGGTAAGAGCTACAACTTTGATTAAATGGGGAAAAAGTTGCGCAATCAGAGGACTAATAATATGGCATAAAAAAAGTTTTAGTAATATTTGTAAGTTTTGAGATATTAAATAAAAACTGATATTTTGGATTTTTGATTTTATTTTTCTTTGGCGTTATTATTAAAGTTAGAGCAAAACTGACAAAACTCTCTCACAGCAACTTGTTATGAACTTAAAGATTACATCGCAATTTTTTTTATACGACGTTTCGTTTCCAAGCAAACACCATCAACTTCATTTCTTCTAATACGGCCCTGATTTCTTATTGTCAAATTTTGAGAGCATTTTTTATTCTTAATTCAATGATGTACCAGACAATGTTGTTTAATTACGTTTCGAGCCTTTTTAACCATCTTTATGAAATTTTCAGGGTCCGGACCTGGATCCTAGAGTGTTGCATATGCTTTTTCAACTTTTTTAATTAAAAAAATGAAAATGATGGATGTAGAAGGTAACAACGTAATCTTTTTAGTTTCATTATGAATTTAAAAAAAAATAATAAAATTACATAATAGATTTTTAATTATTTATTTAACATTGTAAAATACTGATTCCGAACCCATAATAATTAAACTTTAATTAATTGAAATAAAACTAACATTAACTCATTAAAAATTAATTATCCAAAAGGTGTTCAAAGTGATTTCCGTCGTTCTCCAAACATAAATAGGATCTTAAAACTGTATTATTTAGGACATTAGTTAACATTTGTGGCGTTACGCTGTGAAAGGCTGCAAGCACTAGTTGTCTAAGCTCTTCTTCTGTTTCAAAATTCTGCTTATAAACACAATTCTCGATATATCCCCAAAGGAAAAAATCAAGCGGGGTTAAATCTGGGAAACGCGCCGGCCAGGGTGTTACAGAATAAGTGCTGATACTTTTTTCTGGAAATCTTGCTGAAATGTACTCTCTAACTACCCTTGAATTATGTGCAGGTGCACCATCCTGCTGGAACCAAGTGTCGCGTTGTTCTGCCAGAGGTAAATTATCCAGAGCCTCCTCTAAGTCATTTTGGAGTAAATTCAGGTAATGCTCAGATGTTAAATTATGTTGATAGAAAAAAGGTCATATTATTCTTGTTCCCAAAATTCCAGCCCACATATTAAATCCGAAACGGTATTGGTGTCTTGATTCTTTGAATACACGTGGATTTTCCTTAGACCAGTAACGTACATTTTTTCTGTTAAAGATCCCGTTTCGATTTACCATGCTTTCATCCGACCAAATTATCTGGTAAGGAAAATTTATGTTTTCGTGGCATTTTCTGGTGTACCATTCGCAGAATGATCGACGTCTTTCTGCATCACCTGGCCTCAGTCCTTGACAAATTCTGTATTTATATGGGTGAAATTTTTGTTTGTTTAAAATAAATTGAGCAGTTGATTTCGCTACGCCTACATTTTCATCAATTTCTCTAGTTGATACTCCAGGGTTTTCAGTAACAGCTAATAATACGCTGAAAACCTTTTCCTGGTTACTATTTTTTTTTCGGGAGAGCATGGGTTTTTTAAATGCACCGTGTTCTTTAAGGATAGTTACTAACTTACTGTAAGTCCGTTTAGCTGGTTGTCTCCTTTACGGATATTTGTCCAAATACATCCGCTCCGCTACATTACAATTTTCTCCGCTTAAAATAAAACATGATAACATATCAAATTTTTCTTCATTTGAATAATAACCTGCCATATTTAGTTCAACTGAAGTAATGCCAAATTGTCTGACACCATACCTACTCATTTTTTTTTTCCAATGCCTACTTCGCTAATTTGGGAAAAGAACAATACTTAGTTTGCAACAGCGTAGATTTGTGTTGTTTCAAAAAGAAAATAAACCCAGGAAGTTTTTATTTTTTTTTAAACAGTATCGTAAGGTTTAATTAAAAAAGCTGAAAAAGCATATGCAACACTCTAGGATCCAGGTCCGGACCCTGAAAATTTCATAAAGATGGTTAAAAAGGCTCGAAACGTAATTAAACAACATTGTCTGGTACATCATTGAATTAAGAATAAAAAATGCTCTCAAAATTTGACAATAAGAAATCAGGGCCGTATTAGAAAAAATGAAGTTGATGGTGTTTGCTTGGAAACGAAACGTCGTATAAAAAAAATTGCGATGTAATCTTTAAGTTCATAACAAGTTGCTGTGAGAGAGTTTTGTCAGTTTTGCTCTAACTTTAATAATAACGCCAAAGAAAAATAAAATCAAAAATCCAAAATATCAGTTTTTATTTAATATCTCAAAACTTACAAATATTACTAAAACTTTTTTTATGCCATATTATTAGTCCTCTGATTGCGCAACTTTTTCCCCATTTAATCAAAGTTGTAGCTCTTACCATAACCGAGATCCCCATAGAGGCCCTCCTTATCTTGGGCACCCTGTATTCACTTATTACCAACCTAGACGATCGATTCTTTAAACACAGGGAAATTATTTTGCTATTTAACTGTTTATTGCCCTGTCCCAATAAACAAGTAGAGGATTTGCAAAGCTTTCTTAGCCTTCATTCTTTTTATGCAAATTATTCATTTTTTGAAAATATTTATAATGAAAGCATTCTAACATGCGAATTCAAATTATGGAACGACAAATTTACAGATACCAATGGATTACCCTCCGATATACTATATCTTCAATGTAATGGTATGATATTTCCCAATATAAAAAAGCTTTTGCAAATTTTTGTTACCCTTCACGTCATCACCAGTACCTCTGAAAGATCATTTTCTACTTTAAAGTACTTAAAATCGTACTTAAGAAATTCCACCGGGCAAGTAAGACTTAATGGTTTGGCAAATTTATTTATCCATAAGAATGTTCCTGTTTCCTGTGAAGAAATTTTAAATACACTTTATTTAAAAAAATGCAAGGGTGCTACGAAGAAGTTTTGATTTTTATTGTTTCTAAAATTTTGTTCTGCTTTGTGTACTAATTTATATTTTCAAATATGAACAAAAAATAAATATATTTGTTTTAAGGATATGTCGTCATTACTATTATATTATATTGGATAAAAAAAAGGGTATGTTTTGTCAGGAATAATCATTAAAGTGGATATTTTAAAAAGTCAATTTTTTTAGATATTAACCTCGATTGAACTAGGATATTGCGATCTTCCAAAAGTACCTGTACCAAAAAAGCTCTAAAGATCTAGAAAAATGCGTAACCTTGAAGTTTTTAACAAATTTGCTTCTTACGCTGTTGCCCCCCCCCCCCCCCCCCCCGCAAGATAAAATCCTGGGTGTGCTGCTCTGGTTATTGCTAATGTTGTCATGAAAACCAACGATAATTAGCACATTGAAATTTTTTCCAAAGATATAAATACATATTAAATCAAAAATACATCAATAAATTTGATATATATCGATGGTTTTAAGTCGATGTTTTTTCAACATCGATGAACTAAGATCGATGTTTCTTCTACATCAATGGATAGAAATTTGATGCATCGAATTTCCATGTATCGATGTATTTTGAATTATCTGCATCCCTACCCGTAAGCCATGCATTATTTTGATACCATTTTTTTGAAAATGACCTGTTACCCTTGGCTTTCTTTGGTGTTAATTAAATTAAACATTTTAGGTGTCGGCCGACCATTGTTTTTTAATTTTATTTGTACATCCAATGACGAAAAACCACATTTTAAAGTTAAAATATGTTGAATAGGACGTAAGATCACTTTTTACCTCAGTTTCAACTTTGTTTTCCATGTCGTTGCATGCGTTACCTTGAATTTTTCGGAATTTAGCTCTTTTCTTTTAAGAGTAATTACTAGAATAACAGATCGATATACGAAATATTTGCTGTCGATAATGAGTATTAGACATAAACATAACCCCATTTTAACTTTAGCGGCAGGCACGTAATTGCCGACTCTGCCTATATATATATAGCCTAAGTTACTTGAAAAGTAAAAGAATTTATTTTATAGCGGCTGTATTTTGCGAGGAACACTCTGACGTTCAGGGTTACAAGGGCGATTTAAAAAGTGGAGGGGTTATTTGCTTGCAGTTTGAGTCGTTAATATTAAATTGATGTAGATAAATAATATAACACCTACTGTCTGTTGTCTGTTTGATACTGGATCGGAACTGCTGACGAGCATTCTCAGCACAAATGCACTGCAGATATCAAATGCTTGAGACGAGCAAAAAAACACAGGCTAGTAGAGTGCCTGAACCCTAACGCGGTAAAATGCTTAAACTGCAATAACGAGCACGCGACAAACGCAAGGGAATGCCCTAAGCATCCCGATGCAAAAAGAATTCAACAAACAATCATAATGTGATCGATGTACCAAGATCAAACCCAAGATAAACGCAAATCGTTAATGGCCTTGCAGACCGAGATTGTTTTCTTCCGTTTGGCGACTACATTAAGGGTAAAAATTGATGTCCTTCTTGTACAGGAGACGTGGTTTAAAGGGGAGCGCTTGTTTTTTGAGATGACCGAGAGGTGAGACCACGGTGAGGAACCATGGTCTTTGTCAAAAAGAACATTATTGCTTAAGTTGTGCCAGGTCTATCGAGCTGTATCCATATCTCATACATTTAATAAAATTAAAACCAAAAATAAATGGATGACACTGGGTTACGTTTATACTAGCCCCCAAGTTAATTTTAACGACAACTGTTTTGCAAAAATGTTTAATTGCCATGATTTGATAATTATAGGGGGAGATCTCAACGCAGAACACCTCATGTGGGAGTGTCATGCCCAAAGTACGGGAGGTCTCACCCTGTATGATAATTCACTTGACTACAACTTTGATATATTGCCGCCGGTGGAGCCCACATATCATCAAACGGGCTCCCTACCGAGACTGCTGGATATTTTTGTAATAAAGAACTTCTGGATATTTTTGTAATAAAGAACACTGGTCTCACAACCGGTTTTGTTATCAGAGCTGACATTCGACCAGTCATGGTAGAATATGGCAATCCTGTGGAGTGGTGACAGCGCTATGCCAGTGACGAGAACAAATTGGAACCTATTCAGGCGTATGCTTGAAAGTATTGAGCGACTGCCGCCGATCCAAACGGATGACGAAATTAAAATAGCAGTGAGAAAGCTGACACTCAATATAAATTCTGCCATGGCTGGTTCTTCAGAAACAAGGGTATTCAGATTTTCGAAGCGAGGCGACCTATGACCTGAGCTTTCTCGAACCGCAAGCAAACAGAGAGACACTAGAGGCTCGAAGGCCTCTTGACGAGAAAGAATTGAGCCTCTGAAGTGGTAAAATATAAGTCCTGTAATAGAAGACAATACAATTTATAATTTTAGTTTAGTTTAAGAAACATACAACTTATTAAGATTACTTAATTATAATATATTGTATTAGTAATTGGCCGCGTATGTCAATCACCGAGGGCGTCGCCAAGGAAGGGCAGGGGAGAGGTGCTGTCCCCCTAGAAATTTAAAAATATTACAAAAGTGGATAGAGATTAGAGATACATTAATACCTATTACCTATACTCCAAGTTCAAAATTTCTGTCAGTCTACTCAGCTACTCAGTCTAGCATATAGAGAGCTCCGGGTTGTGCGGCGTCAGGGAAATAAATTCCAGTGGCGTATGCATTTAAAAAAATAATAAATGATAAAATTTCGTCGGAACGTCACCTAATTTTTTATAAGTTAAATTTATTTTATATTAACATTTAAAGCCTGAGCCTATAAGACCCTTTCCACTAAGATTTCTTAGTCTTTGCCAAAATCCATCCATAAATACATGCCTTGAACTTTTAATAGTAAAATCTTGCCATACCTTCTCAACTGTGTGCCCTTCATTGTAATACAATTTTTTCCTTTTTTCCGAAACTACCGTATTTTTTTGAAATATTTTCGCCGCCATACAATAATTTAATTTTTTTCAATTTGTAGGCTTTTTCAATTTAATTTCAGTCATCACTTTTGTTTATTGTGGATATTTCATTTAGGAAAAAAATCCATAGATTTTGCGAAGAATGGTGTCTTGTCTGGGCTCCTCAACTATTTTGTTTTTTGCAATTTTCTTAAGGAAGGCCTTTCAAAACCCTAAACTCGCGCGAGAAAAGTTTCGTTAAAGTGCAACATATTTTCGCAGCATCCAATGTGGTTAATTCAGGATTCCGTTCCCGAATGTCATGGTATACGTTTTTAACTATTATTCCTTTTTTTAATGTTATTTTAAGGTTCGTTAATATCCATAGTTATCTCAATTAAAATTAATAAACAACATAAACTTAAATAACTATATATTGACACAAAATAATATCCACGTGAACGACCCATATACTACGAAAAGTAAGCAAAACTCCATGCTATTTTAAATATATTTAGCTGATTGCGGCTTGTAGGACAACGTCGCCTCTTCGCTGTACCTAATTGTAGCGACAACGTTCCTTATGTGCATAAAAAGCATTCACTGGTACAATATTTTTATTCTGCTACTTCCTAGATTTGGTGATTGGTATTAAATGACAGAATTTGTGAAATTTGGGTATAGGTGGTAAATAAAATAAGAAATCAAATGAAAAGGTATCATTTGAAAACGGCGCTAAAATTATACTATTACACCGTAAATGTACTTGGCAATACTGCTGCGTCATCTGGGCTGACTGACTGAGGAGAAGCAGAGCCCTGAAATGTGCGCTTCCCAGCAACTACCTCCCCTGACAACAAATTTGCAACGAACCCGAGAAAATTATATTTTAAGTAATTTTCTTTTAAAGTCTTAATTCTTTTTATGAATTTTTCTTAAAATAAGAACTTTTCTTTAATAAAAATTTTAATCGTTATACTTAATTGTCCCTACAATTCATATTTACTCCATCCGCTCTCTCATCTTGCCCCTCCCCCCCCTGGTCCATTGGCTGGCGACGCCCTTGTCAATCACTGTTAAAGGGATTTGTTTTTGATTGACCACCGAAAACTACCGCCAAAAATGATTACCTTTGCAAATGTAAAAATTTGCCTAATCGATCGCCATAAAGCAGCCATATCGCTAAGATACAAAAAAATTCTTTAGCAAAATACCTCACCTTGTCGATGAAGTTTTATAAATTCCAAGTGACTTGGGAGAAACAGGAAGACCACCTACCATGAACTTTTGTTACACTGTTTCTAAAACCAGAGCAGATACAACAAAAACAAATTCGTTTCCTTATTTCTAAAATCTTAATATTTTTCGAAGTAATTTTAAAGTGGACAATAAAAGGGCGGCCAATGACTGTACCTGGTACTCGCCAGCCCCGGATCGTGAATTTTTTCGAGGCGGGCAAAAACTTAAAATTGCCGCCCTTGCTCATCCTTCTTTAAATTTCCGTACTAAGTTGTATTTTTTTGCATATTTAAGCAGAATAGGGTTTAAGATAGAACTTAAAATCAATTTTATACTAACAAAGTAACAAATCTTCTATTTATAATTTTTTGTAACGAAAAAAAAAAGATGCACACTAAAAGTTACGTATATACACTATTGGACAAAAGTAGAGCAACAATGTGCTTTTATTTCTTTGAATTTAAAAAAATTAATTATATGATTGTGATCCCCAGCTAATTTTAATGAAATATTATCCCCACAATATTAGTAATATTTCACAATATTTTGGTACATCATCATCATAGTCACAATGTCTTAGCAGACATGTTGTGAACTCGTAAAATGAAATGTTCTAAGTCAGAGCTGGAGGGTTGCCGAAACGAAGGTTGTCAATTGCTCTAGAAATTGTATTTCGCCATCTTTCACGATTATTTGTCAATTCGGTCGCTCTTGTGACGCTAGTATTTAGCAATTGTTTTGTCGCATCCACCCAGCGTGTAGGAGAACGGCCACGACGCCGTCCTCTCGGAGCATGACCCTGGACAACAAGTTTTTCCATATTATCACTTCTATGGATATGGCCAAAGAACGTCAGGATACGCGTCAAGACAATGGAAGATAGTCGCTTTGGATTTCCGAGTTCACTCAATATAGAAACATTAGTTCGGTGGGCTGTATAAGGAACTCTTAGCATTCTTCTCCAAGCCCACATTTCGAAAGCATCTATGCGGTGGCGGTCTGCCTTCCTCACAGTCCAAGTTTCAGAGCCATACATAAATATGGAAAAGACAAGAGACTGAACCAGCGACATTTTGGTGGCTTTGGTGACATTATTATCACGCCATATTCTAGTCAGTTTAGTCATAGCTGACCGTGCTTGTTGAATGCGCCGTCGGATTTCAACCTCACAACCTCCCGAGTTATCGATCGAAGAACCAAGGTATACAAAACTTTGGACTACCTGACAGCGGCCTACTGATGTTATTGCAGGGTGATTATCATGTTCTCTGTCCACGATCATAACTTTGGTCTTTTTGTAGTTGATACTAAGACCATATGCTTCACTCTGTTGTTCCAAGATGTTAAGTAGAGTTAACAGTTCGCCTTGAGAAGCAGCAATAAGGGTTGTATCGTCAGCAAACCTTAAATTGGATATCCTGACACCACCAATAGTCACGCCACCCTGCCATCCGTCCAGCACCCCCCGCATCACAAACTCGGAATAGATGTTAAACAACATCGGCGACAATACACATCCTTGGCGAACTCCTTTTTTTGTTGTGGTTTGACCAGACATGTTGCTGTCAACTCTTACTCGGGCTGTGTTGGATTCATAGAGCTGTTTTATGAGAAATATCAAGTGATAAGGAACTCCCATGGATAAAAGAATATCCCAAAGCTTAGGCCACTTTACGTTGTCAAAGGCCTTAGAGTAGTCCACGAAGCAGATATAGACTGGGAAATAATGTTCTCTGGCTTTCTCAATAATCTGTCTCAAGTTCAAGATCTGTTCGCGCGTACCACGTCCCTTAACGAAACCTGCCTGCTCTGGAGATATTTGCCAGTCAATAAAACCCTACAAACGTGATTTCAAAATATATAGTAGCACCTTGCTTGAATGAGAGATCAATGAGAGTAGCCGATAGTTATCTGGGTCTGTCAGCGATCCCTTTTTATAAAGTGGAATAAAAATTGAAGTGCTCCATTCGTGTGGCCAAAAACCGGAGGACCAAATTTTCTGACAGATACGATGTAAAAGATGCAGACCGTCATCACCCAAACATTTTAACGTTTCAGCAGGAATCGCATCAATGCCTGTGGCTTTACCGGCTTTCAATTTCTTAACGGCATGTTCCACTTCCGAAAAGAGAATATCCGGCTCACGCTCATAAGTCAAAAGAGGAGCTTGGAAGTGAACATCAGAATAAAGACTCTCACAATATGTGCGCCACACCTCAATAATCTCGTTCAAGTTGGTGATGAGATGTCCATCGTTATTCTTAATTGACCAAGTTTTGGGTTTAAAGTTTCGATTGAGACATTCTATCTTTAGGAGGGAATGGGACTATTCAGCGCCGCCGTTTCAGCGCCGCCGTTTCATCGCTAGGACATTTCAGCGCCGGCCCATTTCAGCGCTAAATTATTTCTCAGATGAACGCATACTCCGCATTGTTACCGAATACGGCAACAGAACTCCAATAGAATATTTAAGAGGAATAGCCCACAATTACCAAATGACTGATTAATTAATTGTATATATTATATTAAAAATGTTATTAGTTTGTAGTACCAATATTGTATCTTTTTGTAGTTTTATTTAATAAATTTTATTTATTAAACAAATTTTAGTTATTGTTTTTTTTTTAGTTTGTATTATTAATTGCAAATATAAAAAAAAATGTGAAAATAGGGTACCCGCTTGTGACAAAAATGAGAAAAAAATGAAAAACTCTTGTTGATTTATGTAGCATATACCGAATTGGAACCAAAAAGGTGGATTAGATGCCGTGTTAGCGCTGTTTAACCAATATAAGTCTATAATAATTATTACAATTTTTGTCGAGTGACTAACAGCTAGAGAAACATAACCTCACTTGTCACTCTCACTGTGCTTTTCGGTCGACTATTTTCACATTTTTTTATATTTCCAATTAAAAAAATGGTTCTCCGCCCGCGGATTTGTCGTTTAGAAAGTACGTGCTACATATTGCAAGAAACGTTTTTCAACGCCATTTTTCGCATAAGCCGATAAACTGGAAAATTACCTATATATTTAATAATAAAATCTTGAGAAATAATTTAGCGCTGAAATGGGCCGGCGCTGAAATGTCCTAGCGATGAAACGGCGGCGCTGAAACGGCGGCGCTGAATAGTCCTAGACCCCTTTAGGAACATCTCCCTTGGATGGTTCGTATTGGCATGGGTTTGTATTTCCCTGCATAATTCTTGTAGGGATGCGTTTTTATTTTGGCGGCAGAGTCTTTGGATTTCGCGTGTCATTTGTCTATATCGATCTTGTTTTGTAACAGAATCCAGACCTGAGCTCTTCAGTTCTCTGCGTGCTTCAATGACGGATAATGTATGAGTGGAAATCCATGGTTGTTTAGGTTGTGTGCTAGGTAGTGATTGAGTTGTTTGGGCAGCCTGTGTAAGAATATTTTTAAAAGTTAGCCACATGCTATCAGAAGAAGATTCCTCAGTTATCGTGACATTCTGTAAAAGCTCAGAACACTTTGACCGGAAAGAGCCAGAGTCAGCAATCTCCATCGGAAGTATCCGCTCAGAACGCGGACATATCTTTAGCCTAACCCGGAATTCGCAGAAGAGGAGTTGATGATCCGAGCCACAATCAGAACCGGGTAAAGTTTTGCAGAGACCGACAGATGACCTCCACCGTGTTCTGACTAGAATGTAATCAATTTGATTGCGATATCGTCCGTCAGGTGAAGTCCAGGTATACAGACGTCGTGGATGTTGTGCAAACAAAGTGTTGGTAATTGATAGGTTGTGATCAACACAAAATTGTAGCAAACGTTGGCCTCTTTCATTTCTGGCACCAAGACCGAATTTACCAATATGTGTCCTAAGATGTTCATCTTCCATTGTTTGACCAACTTTAGCGTTAAAATCTCCGAGAACAAAAACCATCTCACGATTCGATAGAGATTCGAGTGTAGACCCAAGATCGTTGTAAAAAGATTCCACAGTGTCGTCATCCGAGTTGGAGGTAGGCGCATATATCTGCACAATATTGATCGGTGCAGGGGTCGCGTTTAAACGTATTGTGACTATTCTATCACTGACACACCTGTAGCCCAGAATAGTTCTTACATGGGCTTTGGCCACCCAGAAGCCGACGCCATTATTGCTTACATTAAATTTACCCGAGAAGCAAATAAAATTGTCATTGCTGGAAGTGAAGTGTCCTGTGCCTCTATAATGAGTCTTAGACAGACCAGCGAACGCAATGTTACTCCGTGCAAGCTCCTTTTCAAGGATATTGAGCTTACCAGTCATTCGCAGACCTCTGACATTCCATGTTGCCAGGCGATGTTTGCGACGAGTCTTAAAGGCACCATCAGTAGCAAATTTCGCACAAGAAGCCTGACGCTCATGCCTCCTGTGCCCGGTCGCCAATTTCACACTGACCTCCCCGGACGAGGAACAGCGCCGATCGCCAGTCGGAGAGCGAAGCCTTACATCCGAGGCCTCACTGTTGCTGACGTTACTCATTTTACGAGTTTCTCTTGGGATATCCACAGGACCTTTAATGCAGTAGTCTCCCATTTGCTTTCTGCATCCTCATGCCGTTGACCAGAAATCGATTCATCCGCCTTTAGGGACGATTTCACATCCCTAGGACAAGAGAGTGCCCTACCTCTTACTAGCTCTTCCACCCGAAGCTGTTGGCCAACAAGAGGGTACTGCTTATACCGACAGTATTTCGGTTACTTTTAGTCGACTTTTACGACACGCAGGATATACGTTTGGAGATATTCTAACCAGCTCTCACACGGTTAACGTGGATGTAGGAAAGAATAATTGGGTTTTGGTTAGGATAGAGGGTTAGGACCTGAGTATCTCCCGGTTTAGGTATGGGAGGTATTTCAGGGCTCGCGTAGGCAGGGTCGCATCCCTGAAGTAGACCTGTCCCTGTCAGGACCACAGAGAGTATCTACCCGCTACCTAAGATTTTGGTACACTTTAAACGAAATGAAGGTAGAGAAATATTTATAATTATAAAAATCGACGAAATGAAGTGCGACAAAAGTAAAGCAACAAATTGTGTCAACAGTATTTTATTTTACATATTACGATAAAAAAAACATTAAACACATTTAATAATCACAATAGCCTAGGAATATTATGTTAATAGTTAATATAGTATCCATTATTTTTTATTACTTGCCGACAACGTCGCGGCATTGAGGCAATCAATTTTTGAACAGTATTTTCGGGAAGGTTTGTCCAAACTTCATTGATTTTATTTTCCAATGATTGCTCATTCGGAAATAATTGTGTACGAATTCTACGTTCAACTTCTTCTCATAGATTTTCAATAGGGTTAAGGTCTGGGGATTGTGCCGGCCACTGCAAAACCCGAACGTTATTTTCTTGAAACCACTCTTGAACAATTGGTGAAGAGTGTTTTGGATCGTTATCCTGTTGGAAAATAAAACGCAACGGCATTTCTCAATCTGCATAAGGCAACATTACATTTTGCATTATATCTCTATAGACAAATCGATCCGTGGTGTCATTAATGAAGTCTAAAGGACCCACCCCATTCCATGAGAAACAACTTCATAGAAAAACACTGCCTTTCCCATGTATAACTGTAGGTGTTACTTATTTGGGATTAAACCTTGTATTGATTGGCCATCTTACACGCTTCATTCCATCAGAATCGAAAATTTTATAACGCGTTTCATCGCTAAATTAAAACTTTTTTCCACTCGTCTACTGTCCAATTTAAATGTCGACGTACAAATTCAAGCCAAGCCACTCTATTTCTTGCCGAAATAAGGGGCTTTTTAGCCGGACGTTTACTAAATAACTTTGCGTCTACAAACCTTCTTTGAACTGTTTGTGGATTAACTATAATTTCGGGAATTTCAGCAATAATTCTAGATGCAGACATCCAAGGATCGTTTTGAGAAATTCTTTTAATGCGTCTGTCTGTCCAAATTGTTGTTTTTCTCGGCCTTCCCGATTTCGGTAGATTCTCTAAATGTCCCCTTTGGATGTAACTTGAAATTATTTTGGATACGCTGTATCTTGGTAAAACAAACCGTCTTGAAATTGTGGCTTGTATTGTACCTCCCAAGTGTGCATTCACTACTCTCTGCTTTAATTCTTTTGAAATTGGAATACCTCTTGGCATGATTAATTCAGCACAGTAATGTTAATTAAACATAAAATAAAATCTGTAAAAAAAAAAAAAAAATTTAGCCGAGGAATCAAAAGATGTCAAAGGGATGCCCTGACGTAAAACCCCATTCATGAACCAATGTATGCAAAAATATTTTAACCTTTACTTTCACTAAAACCTCTCTTCTTTAGGAAAATATTAAAATGTTGCTTTACTTCTGACGCATTACAATACTGTATTTGAAAATTTACGTCAATATCAAATTATTTGCACGCTTCTCGGTCTCGTTTGCGGCGCCCGCGCTCCCTTACAGTGTGGCCAGATCGGGCGATTTTGAGGTGCGAATTAGCGCAGCGCTAAAATTTTTAGCAAAAACGTAAATCGCAATTTGGGTGATATTGTAAATAACTTGTCAACGATGAAAGTTTTTTTTCAGATTAATCGATTCATAAATTGGGTATTCTATATCGGCGTGACATACTTGAATTTGCCGCCCCCTGAAGCGGCCGCCCGGGGCAGGGGCCCCGGCTTGCTCCCCCCCCCCTAGATCCGGGGCTGGTACCCGCTGCCCTATTTGTTTAGCAAAGTCTCTGAAATAGTAGATTTAATGTCGATAAGGCTATGAAATAAGCCAAGGCAATAAATTTGTCTGCCATGTTAACATCAAAATTTGTTCTCCGATTATTTAAAATTGGTTTTATTCGTGTATTAAAAATTTCCAAAAAAATAATTTTTTAAACATTGGAACAACCGACAAGCCGACACCCATAGGTTAAAATTTTTATCTCTCGTGACTTGCCAAAAAGTCCATTTAAAACCCCAAATTATGCTAATGTTTTCTAAATTCATTTTTACCAAACGTACTACTGCATGAATATAAGGGACACGCCCAATGTTTTAGTAATAACACTTGGTAATAACACGTTTCTCCTAAAAAGCGGTGTAGATATCTTTTATTAACTTATATCAGACCATCTTAAAAGAAAGGTGTTATGGTGTTAAAACTTAGATAATAATTTGATGAGTAGTTATTGTGGTGAACCAAATATATCTACTACTGGTACTTATTTTATTAGTTTTGCTGCAGTGTGTATGATCCATAGTAAATTAGTTATATTTTTTACCTACAAAAAATACCTTTAAATAAAACATAATGTATATAGAACCAACCATTGCAGAGGTAAAGGGATTTTCAGTAAAAAATTTCAAAAATCTTAAAAGACAACACAAGTTCATTCCTTTTACATGTAGTTAGTTCAATGGTGTAACCAGCTTTTTCTACACCCCTCGTTTTCTCAAAATCGATAAAAATGTTTTTTTTATAAATGGGAACACGCTATACAGGATGTTCCAAATTCGAGGCTAAGTACAGGGATCTCTGAAACTATAGGGTTGATCCTTGATTTGTCCAAGGCTTTTGATACATTAAGCCATGATATTCTCATTAAATAATTAAATATTTATGGAATAAGAGGAACAACACTTAAATGAATTGAGTTATATCTGTCTGGAGGACAACAAAGAGTAGTGGTAGGTAAGGGTAACAATAAAGTCTCGTCCCGGTCTAAAAATGTTTTAGTACTCAGGGAAGTGTCATTGGACCAGATCTACTGATTTTGTATAATAACAATACAACTTAATTATGCTCTGTTAATGGCATGTGCCAAATTATAAATTATGCCAATGATAATAATGTTTTTTACGTAATAAAGATCTAGATACCCTTGGGCAGGCTATCCAAGCGTTCATGATGGTGGCTGATGACTGGTTTTGCAAAAATAAATTGATTATTAATAGTTCTAAAATAGGTCTAACTATTTTCATAATGAACAGATCACGGTTCGAGCAACCTGAAAGTTTATTTATAGAAAATTGTTGCAATGTAGAATTAAAAAGTAACACTAAGTTTTTGGGTATGTTCGTAGATAATATGCTCTCTTGGGATTGCCATGTCGATCATGTTGTAAATAAATTAGATAGGGTATGGTATAGTATACGAGTATTAGGTAGATATATTCCCCCAGGGATTCAAATAATGCTTTACTACGCGAACTTCGAATCGCATATAAGGTATGGACTTATCATGTATGGAAATTGCAAAAGATTTTTTTTTGTCAGAAACAAGCCCTTCGAATTTTAATTAATCTAGATTATCGAGAGTCATGTAGAGGAAAATTTAAGGAATATAGAATCTTGACTGTGCCTGCAATTTTCATTCGGGAATGCATACTCTTCTTCTGGAGTGATGATGAACTAAAATCGTCTCGGTAAAATGTGTAATTTTTATCAAAATATTTTAAACAGGGCCGGATTGACAGTTTTTTTTCCAACAAACGTGCGCTTACGTTCGTTGCAAACGGAAACTGATTTATTTAAATTTCAGATGATACGTGTTTTTGGTAGTTTAACTATCGAACATTTTTCAGTAGGTATAGGTCTTATTGTGAAAAATTTCAAAATTCAAGAAATCCAATTCATTTTGTTCATTGATGTACTAAAACATTGCGGTTATCATTTTGGAAATTTTAAGTCGTTTGACCCATGATCGCAGCATCCATGACCGCTATTAAGAATCAGAGTATCCATGACTGTTATTAAAATAATAAACAAGACTTTTTGACTTTCTTTCCTCTCCCTAATAAACAATGGTATTTTTGATGTTTTGTACGCTTCGTGACAGCTAATCCGTACACAATGGCACTCTTAAGTGAAGAAGATCGAATTCGTATAAAATATTTTCGACAAAAACATAATTACTGTGCAAGAAAAATTGTAAAGGAGTTTCCTGAAAAGAATTGGTATGTTGGAACAGTTGGAAAGTTTTTAAGACATCTTAGAGAAAATAATGGATCCATAAAAATAAAAGTTGGAAGGGGAAGGAGAAAACTTTAAGAACTCAAGGAAATATTCCCATGGTAAGAAATATTATAGAAAATGTACGACCTGAAGAATCTGTAGGTACCAGAGAAATAGCGAAAAGAACAAGAATTCACCGTTCTACAGTTCAAAGACTTATAAAAAATGATTGCCAACTTAAAGTCTTTAAAAAAGTTTACTGTCAAAAACTTTTTGCCAAAGTGAAGAAGTGTAATGGCTAAATGGCGCCACCAAGTTCACTAGGCAATTGACCATCACTGAGTCAATGCCGGAGGTGCCATTGATCCATTTATGTTTAGATTAGGAATGTGTTGTTTAATGTATAGTATTATATTATTGATAACATGAACGGTAATTGACCGAGGACAACTACTTGAAAGGTTGTTCCTCGTACATTGTAACATTGTATATATATGAGAATTAAAGACTGATTAAATATAGTATTTATTATGTAGAACTAGATACTGTCGTTTTCTTATCGTATCCTGACTACATTGTTACACAACGAACCAAGAACATTACATGGCGATTCTACCAGACGATTCTATGCCAGTCGTACCAAAGTTAAAGTAATTACAGTGTGGTACAAAGTTATTGCAGTGTGGAATAATGGGATCATCTCAAACAAAGGAGGAAGTCATAATTAGCCAAGCAGGCAATAGCGGAGGCACTTCAAATGGCGTGCAAAATGGTGCAGTAGCAGTGACTTGGGAATAGTGGCCTTTGTAGCAGTAATACTCATAATGGTGGCATATGCAGTGCATAAATTCAAAAAGCATATAGAGAAGAAAGTACAGCAAGAAATCAGAAGAAGCCAAGAACTCATCTGAAAGCCCAAGTGTGCAAAATTAGCTCCAAGACGAGACGATTAAAAGGTTAGATATCAATTAATATAAACATTTTTTTTTTGGGATTATAATTAGTTAATGGATAGCATACTAGCACAGTGCGACGAATTTTACAAAATTTGTATTAAATTTTACGAAAATTTACAACGAGAACCCAAAGAGCGTCGTGAAAATTTAATTAGAATAAATAAGTTATATAGTGACTTAGAAATATTAAATAACAAATTAGGTCGGCTAAAAAATTAGATCAACACTGATCAAGACGAGCCCAAGTTAGGAGAATATTTTCTAAGAATAAGCAAGGGAAATTATTGTAGCGCGACGAGAGATCGCAGATCAAATTAGTAAAAATAGTAAAATAGAGATAATGACAGCTTATTGATGCTATCGAGTTATACAGTGAAATGCTGGATAACAATGGAAAAGTATTCTTAATAAAATATATATTAAAAGTTAAAATTACTCAAACCGCGAAAATAAGGTTACAAAAGGAGTATAACAGTGTAAAAAATGTATTAATTGATATGACCAAACATTTAATTGCTAAAAAATCAACAGCCGTTTTGTCAACACATTTGCATAGTACAAAACAAAATAATAAAAGTATAGAAGATTATGCTAAAATAATAGAGCAGTTAATGTTAGACCTTACTATAACACAGGCGGATAACGATGATAATGCTATTAGCGTATTAAAAAGTGTTAACGAAAAAATTGCAATAAGTACGTTTGCTAACGGACTTAGGGACAACGACTTACGAACTATAGTTAAAGCTAAAAATTATTTAAATTTAAAGGATGCTGTTATAGCAGCCAAAGAGGAAGAAATAGTAAAAAATGTTAATATTCAGTCAAATAACAATCTATTTTTTACTCGCGGGAAAAATAAACATTTTAATAATACACATAGATCTTTTACGCGAGGTCACGGTGTAAACAGAAAAAACGGAAAATTTAATTACAAACCAAATTACATGGCTAGGCAAAATCAGAAAAACAAACACAACAGTAGAGGTCAAGGTCAAGAAAATTTTACGCGCCGAGCGTATGTTGTAAACGATGAACGTGACACGAGTAAGCAGTTTTTTCGTGTCCAGGTGTGAATGACAACAAAATAGATAGTAGTTATAATATAAACGCATTAAATTATATATACGTAAAATATGGAGTGAATGAGTTAAAATTTTTGCTAGATACAGGGACTAGTATAAGTTGTATTTTTGCTGATTATGTGGAAAGATGTCAATTAGACACATCTAATAAATTAAAAATTAAAGGTGTTACGGGATCTACATTTTCAAGGGGAACAGCTAATATTTTATTTTCTATTAATAACGAAAAATTTAAACATAAATTTTGTGTCGTTGATAAATTCGACTCTAGTATACATGGTGTATTAGGGTCAGATTTTTTCATCAAAACCGCAATAATAAATTATGAAGATTTCACAGTATCATTTTATAACGAGGACAGAAAAATTCAAACATCATTGCAATCTAATAGCGATGATTATATGATTACCCCGGTGTGAAGTAATAAAATATTGTTATACCGAAAGCACCGATGAATGTGTAATTTTGAATGAAGAATTGTGTGAAGGAGTGATTGTGGCCAGTATTATAGTAAAATCCGAGAAAAATATTAAACGTAAACGAACGAGAAGTCAGGTTAAAAAATTTTCAACCAAAAACAGAAAACTCGTCATCTTTTAGGATATGTAGTTTTAAGGATGAATGTATATCTGTAAATTGTGTAGAAAAGGTTTTGGAGTTGGTAAATGCTCAGTCAACAAGTAGGGAAGAAAAAATTTCTATTGAAAAAATTTGTGCGAAATACGCTGATGTTTTTCAATTAGAAGGAGATGCTTCAACAGTATCTAATTTATACCGTCAAAAAATTCACTTAAAACATGACGCCAGTCCAGTGTATGTAAAGCCATACCGGTTACCACATGCACAGAAAAGTGAGATAATGACATATGCGAAAGAGCAGTTTCAGAATAGAATTCATCATTACTTATAGTGCCCAAAAAGGCAGATCATAATGGGGTAAAAAAGTTAAGGGTAGTTTTGGATTATCGCTTACTAAACAAGCAGATAAAGGATGAGAAGTAGCCTTTGCCTAATATCACGGAAATTTTAGATTCATTATCCGGAGCCCAATATTTTTCTCACCTAGATCTAGCTCAGGGGTACTACCAATTAAAATTAGACCCTAAGAGCAGGCCTTGTACCGCATTTTCAACGGGCAAGGGGCAATTTCAGCTTAAACGTTTGCCTATGGGGTTAAAAATTAGTCCAAGTGCATTTTCTCGATTAATGACAATAGCTATGTCAGGATTAAATATTGACTCGTGTTTTGTTTATTTAGATGATTTAATTGTATTTGGAAATTCACTACAAAATCATAATATAAATTTAGTAAAAGTTTTGGAAAGACTCAGGAAAGTAAATTTAAAACTTAACCCGAGTAAATGTGAATTTTTAAAAAAGGAAATTTTATATCTAGGACACGTTATTTCGGCGGAAGGTATATCACCAGATCCAGAAAAGACTGTAGCAATGTCAAACTACACAAAGCCTAAGTGTACAGATGAAGTGAAACGATTTGTAGCTTTCGCGAATTACTATAGAAAATTTATAAAAAATTTTGCCGCGTTAGCTCAACCTCTCAATAATTTAACTAGGAAAGGAAAAGCTTTCGTGTGGGACGACGAATGCGAAAAGTCATTTGAAAGACTAAAACAAGCATTAGTCGACCCACCAACTTTACAATATCCAGATTTTTCAGCCGATAATGAATTTATACTCAGAACGGATGCAAGTGGTACAGGATTAGGGGTAGTTTTGTCAAACTCCGATGACCGTCCTGTCGCTTTTGCATCAAGAAGTTTAAATAAGGCAGAAAGAAATTATTGTACTATCGAAAAAGAACTTTTAGCCATAGTATGGACAGTGAAACATTTTAGGCCATATTTATTTGGCAAGAAATTTAAAATACTAACGGATCACAGACCGTTAATATATTTATTTAATATGACAAATCCCTCAAGTAGACTCACAAAATTCAGGTTAATTTTGGAAGAGTATGACTTTACAATACATTACGTAAAAGGCTCGGATAATGTAACAGCTGACGCGTTATCACGAGTAAGCATGAATGTGAAAGACTTAAAAGAAATGAGCGCAAAAGTAAGTGAAAGTATAAATGTTATGACGCGTGCTCAAGCTAGGAACAGACAAACAGGAGTTAAGGGAAGCGATACTGACACCGATAGGATTGATCACCCTGTAGTAGTGGAAGTACTAAAGCGCCCAAGTGACACAGTTGAGTTAAGACTGATGTCAGATTCAGAGTTTAAAAATGCTAAATTCCTAGGAGAATGTAAACAGTACTATAAAAATTTCGTTTATGATGTGAATTCACAAATAATTTTTTTTAGACCAGACTTACCGATCAGTGTAATTGACTTAGATACATCACTGAGGCGTTTGAGAAAAATATGCGCAGAAAATAATGTTCCGGAACTGTATGTTATTAAAAATGCGAAAAGTACTGAAATTTTAGGAAAAATTGGAGATCTTAAAGAATTAATGACAGAAATAAAATTAAAACTAAATGTTGTTAGAAATGTACAGCGTATAGATGATAGGGAACTAAGGCAGTTGATTCTTAATGATTATCATACATTACCAACTGGAGGACACGCTGGTGTCCAGCGTATGTATAATAACATAAAGAGACAATATTTTTGGCCAGGGTTAAAAAACGATGTGATAGAGTTTATTAGGAAATGTGATGATTGTCAGAGACATAAGCATTCGAAATGTGTAAAGCAGCCAATGGTTGTAACCACTACGGCGACTTCAGCATTTCAAAAAGTTTTTTTAGATCTAGTAGGACCACTTCCGGTCGATATATATAGTAATAAATATATTCTAACATTACAATGCGATCTTACAAAGTATGTCGAATGTTATGCTATACCAGATAAAGAATCAGAGACTGTTGCAAAATCTTTCGTAAACAATTTTGTTTTGAGGTACGGTATACCAAAGGAAATAGTAACAGATCAGGGAACGGAATTTTTGTCAGAAATTTTTAAAAATTCATGTAAATTGTTAAATATTAAACAGTTCAATTCAACGGCTTACCATCACGAGACGTTAAGAGCGTTAGAAAATTCGCATAAAAACTTAGGTTCGTATCTAAGAATGAAATCGTCGAGAGAAACCGATAATTGGACCGATTGTGTTTTTCGTACAATAACACAGTAAATACGTTAACACGTTACACACCTTTCGAACTTGTTTTTAGAAAACCGAGTATAATTCCATCAAATATTGACAATTCCATTGACCCAGTATATAATTTTGATAATTATCCAGTAGAATTAAAATTCAATTTACAAACAGCATGGAATGATGCAAGAAATAACTTGCTAGTATCAAAAGCAAAGCAAAAACAGATATTCGATAGAAATTGTAAACATGTTAGTTATAATAAGGGAGCATTAGTTTTACTAAAAAACTCAAGTCAAGATAATAAGTTAGAACCATTGTATAAAGGTCCTTCTACAGTATTAGAAGATAGGAATACAAATTTAGTTATATGTATAAATAATAGACTTAGGGAAGTACACAAAAATTTAATTAAACCGTACTATAAGCAACATTGTTTACAGTTCCTATATTATTATTAAGTAAAAATATTAGTATGCAAACATATGTATTATAAAAACATAACACATAACAAAAACGTGTGTTAGTTAAATAAATCAAGGAAAAAGAAAATATTTGAACAAAAACATTTTCTTTTAATTCTCCCAGGGAGGTGTAATGGCTAAATGGCGCCACCAAGTTCACTAGGCATTTGACCATCAGTGAGTCAATGCCGGAGGTGCCATTGATCCATTTATGTTTAGATTAGGAATGTGTTGTTTAATGTATAGTATTATATTATTGATAACATGAACGGTAATTGACCGAGGACAACTACTTGAAAGGTTGTTCCTCGTACATTGTAACATTGTATATATATGAGAATTGAAGACTGATTAAATATAGTATTTATTATGTAGAACTAGATACTCATTGTAACATTGTATATATATGAGAATTGAGGACTGATTAAATATAGTATTTATTATGTAGAACTAGATACTGTCGTTTTCTTATCGTATCCTGACTACATTGTTACACAACGAACCAAGAACATTACAAAAGAAACGATTAGAAAGATGTAATATATTACTACGAAGATTTCGTTCTTGGGAAAATATCGCAAATATATGGTTTTCAGATGAGAAGGTGTTTTACTTGAAGCCGCCAAAGAATACAAAAGATAATCGGGTATACGCAAATGTGCGAGTAAAGAGGGAAATCCCTTTGGAAAATCTTTTAATCGAAAGCAAGAAGTCACTTTTCATCTGGCGTTATGGTTTCTGTGGCAGTTTCCAAATTGGGGAATTCAAGTTTCATTGTTGTAGATGCCGGATTAAAACTCAACTCGGACGCATATCAACAACATATTTTACATCACTTGCTTCCTGAAATCGAAGCAATCTGCGACGATTACGTGTTCTAACAAGACGGTGCTTCTTCTCATACCTTTCGGAGTACAATAATGTTTTTGTTTGAGCAATGCCCCGATTACATCGAACTGGAGATGTGGCCATCCAACATCCAATAGTCCAGACTTAAACCCTGTTGACTATTCCATATGGGGAATTTTAGAGGCAAATGTTCACAATGGTCAAAGCTTTAACACCATCGAAAAGCCAAAGGAAAGGTTACAGTTCTGTTGAAATAATTTTAACCGGGACATAATCAATGTAGCTATTGACCTATGGCGAAGGCGACTGCAATCGGTGATAGAAAATCATGGTGGTCATATTCATAATGTTATCCTGTGAATATTTAGACTACTTTCGATTTTAAGTGATAGTTAGTCTTGATATCATTAATTGTTAATATTAATAAATTTGTTAATTAAGATTGAACAAAACTAATTGTATTTCTTGAATTTTTAAAACTTTCACAATGAGACCTATACTGGAGAATTTTCGATAGTCAATCCGGCCCTGTTCAAACTATTTTGATAAAAATTGCACATTTTACTGAGACGATTTCAGTTCATCATTACTCCAAAAATAAATTAAATCAGTGCAAAATGAAAAAAAATATTCACAACTAATAAGTGTATTCCTTTAATTTGAGCCACAGTGTAGAACCCTACAATGTTGATAAATATTATAGATATTTTGGCGATGGATAGAGATTGTTTTCATTGTACTCAGTGATTTAGGTCGTAGCATAGAGAATACACACGTATATTATACAATTGATTAGGTGTTTTTTTTTTCTTTCTGTCTATTTAACTATTTAATTGTATTTACTCTTAGATAAAGAAAATTTATTATTATTATTATAAGAGATATAAAGTCGGTTAAATAAGGATAAGGTTCCAAAATTTGGTGCTCGACAAAGCGCCGCCGAGAAAATTTGAAAATTCCGAGTACCTTCGGAGATATCCGAAAAATAACGGAAATTAGCAAATTGCTTTTTATTTTTTTCTAATTGCATTTGTTGAAATAATTTCAAACAACCATTGCCACTTTTTCTTGACTACAAGTTGACATAATTAATTTTCAATTTCGACGTTTCGTGCTCGGGCCATCATCATCAACTTCATTTTTTCGAATGCGGACCTCGAATTTAAATTATTATTGATTCTCATACCCCTAAAACCTAATATTGGACGTCTTCTGAATGCCATTCGGAGATTTCGGTTCTTAACAATACATGAGCAAGGTTTTTCAATTCAAAATTAGAACAAAAACAGATACATATTAGATAAACTTACTTAGGTAATTAAATATTAAAATCATGTAATTTTAAGCCCTTTAAAATTCATATTTCTCAAACGTTACATCCCACAGATGCAGAGTGAAGAGCTACTTTTTGCCGATGGATAAGGGATCAAGCCACAATCAACCTGTATTTTTTAAATAGCATTATCTGGACGGATGAATCAAAATTCACAAACTTTCACAACTTCCCCAAACACGTTTCTCTTTGAAAACAGCCCCCTGCCTACAGCATCGGTCTGTTGTCAAAAAACGTGTGTTCGAAATCTCTAATAAAATTATCTTGTAGTTATCAATGCTCTTGGGATATAATAATAATAATAATAATAATAATAATTTATTTACAAGATTACACAAAAATACTTACAGCAGCAATAATTGTAAATAAATGAAAGGTAGTAGTGTTAGGTCTTAAATGGGCTTGTACACGTTAATTTGCAAAATTTTGTTCCCTGCTTTATTCTAAAATCTAGTAATTACATTTCTAAATACAATCTTAACTACAATTTATAAAATTAATTATATTTCTAAATACAATCTTAACTTAAATTTATATTTATAACCTAAATCAAAACTAAAGTTTCTAATCCGTGTTAGGTTTGAAAACAAAAAACCTATACCAATTATACCGCGTTAATCTATAAACTTACCACCAATAGTAGTTAATTTTTAACTATGCCAACATTTGGCATAATTATTATATTAGAATTTAATTTATCAGTTTATGAGTTTATGGTTTTTATATATTTTAGACTTATTTAGAGAATCCAATAGAGCATTATGAATCGTTTTAATATTTAATAGTTATATTTATAAATTTTTTATGTCAATTAGACCGTGAATTTCTAATCTCGATTTATGTTTAATCCACAGTTTTAGCTTTTTCTTATAGAGTTTTATCGAGTTAATTGATTTTAATTCCGTTGGTACTTTATTATATATTTTGGGTCCAAGAAAGTAGTAGCTTCTTTGTGTTATAGTGTTTTTGGGACTATACTTCTGTAATTTTTATTTCGGGTTTGATAGTGGTGGTCTATATTTGTTATCTCAGAAGGATTACGACGCTGCCTAATCAGTATTTTAAGACAAATGGATGATAATCTTGACCTACTAAAAGAAAAAATAGTTGAAGTTGTTTCCACTATAAATGCCGATATCGAAGACACGTTTTGTAAAGCAAGAGGAATGTAATATTGACTAATATTAAAATGTAAATAAATATATTAACACACTAATTACCTAGAGCCATAAGAATGTTTTATATAGGTCTCTCCTTTATTAGTACCTAAATATAGAAAGAAAGAGAGAGACATGTAGGCTATATTCGAAATTAAACACGAAACGAAAAACGGAACAATGTCGTAACTTTTTTGGAACCTTTTATATTATCCTATATAGTTTATCTAAAACTTTTAAATTACTGGTATTTTTTTCATCAGCCTACTATAATGCCATAGGTCAATTACATAGTTTAGAAAATCTTAAGAGGAACTAAAAAGAATTATGACAAAATATGTAGGATATCCCATTAAAAAAAAATTGGTTGTGGCCCTAGAAAAAAAAAGGTTAAGTAATTTAATAGAAAACCATTAAAATTTGAACATACTGTACACAACAACATGTCACTGAGATTGTGAAATGTATTATACTTTTTCCAGTCAGTTTGATGACATAAAAAAGCTTCGACCGGGCTTCAAAGGGACCGGCATCATAATCGGGTTTGTCAGATAATTTTTAAAAATTCTTTAAGTTTTTATTATTAAAAGTGTTCTTTTATATCAGTATTTAATTGATACTCGGGTTAGTTCAGGTTAGTTACTACAGAAACACAAACTACAAAGGAATTTCACTGTTTTTAAACAAAAAAAATAAACAATTAACAAACCCTTAGGTTCCTTCTACAATTACGAAAACTTTGTAGAACTGGCAACACCCTGGCGATAGACCGTCGAGGCCCACTGGCAATTTAAAGTGTGAACTATTTTTTCCGGGTGGGAGAGAGCAGCATATACATAGATACAAATTTATATGCTGCAGACAAGAACAGCAAACAGTTTAAGGTTCTGTCAATTGAGTGATCCCCTATCAGCTTTAAAATCAGTTGATGTTTGAGGTATGCGATATTGGGAATCTGACAGCGGCGTGACTGATTAAAACGATTTACTGTAATTTACATATTCATTTTCTGCTATAACTGTGTGGTTTTAGACAAGTAAGTATTTACTTGGTACCTATATTTTATTATATCAGTATGGCTTTCGGCGACAATTTGAAACAGAAAGTCAAGGTGAATTATCGCAGGAATATAATGAGTCGGTGCCAGAGTCGGCCATCAAAAGCAAAATAAGTCTGGAATTAAGAAACAAAGATTTACATGTTTAATGTTAACGCATTATTTTAATTATGTACGCGTGTTTAAAAAAAGAAAATCCTGGAAAAACTGAAAATGTGCTTTGCACAAGAATGTACTTGTAATTAATTAACACAACTTGGGTTTTATAAGAATTTATAACCTAATTAATTTGGGGACTATAACAGGTCATTCCATAAAGCGCAAACCAATTAACCAAAAATTCAAAACGGCTGACAATAGGTAGGTACCACAAGGCATTTTATTCTGCGAACTATTTACAACTTTTACGAGGATAATATAGTGCCAACTTTAAAACTGGTTCGTGATAAGGAGCGAGGTTACCCTGATTATAAGTAACAATCTTTAGAAACATTGCGTGGTGTTTTGCTGTTTTGTTGAAATGTGACTTTAAACATAAGAAATTAGATAATCTAATGGTCATAATAGAATCCCCGCGTATCATTCAACTACGACAGGACTGTTTGCGCAAAATAAAGGAGTACCTACCATGAATCCGATAAAAGTATAATTTATTTAGACGAAACTTGGTTTGATACTCATAATGTTGTTAAGTATGGTTGGGTAGACAGTACAAATGGTACTTTTGGTACACCATGTTCGAGAGGAAAACGCGTTATCATGCCGGAAGTGGAGATGGCTTTCTTGTGTTGCTCTTGTCAGCAAAAAATATCACTCAATAATCAATCTGCAACTTTAAGCGCAGTTGTCCTTGATAATATTTGGCAGGTAATAACGAAATGAGTAGTGATGTATGGATAAATTGCGTAGCTCATGTTATAAACACAAAAAATGGATATTCTGTTTCACCACCTACAACGCCAGTAGTAATCCAACCTGGAAACGATTCTACTTCTAAAAGTTCTGACGATTCCAGTCATTAAATTGTTTATGAAATTTAAATTAACTATGTTTCTTTAACACGTGTCTTAAAAACTTGTTATACTTATTACAGAACGTTTACTGTGATTCTGCTCATATAATCAATTTGTTGTTCAAATATATATAGTGAATTCTAACTACTAACTGTATATTCCAAGTAACATAGTAGACCAGTTTAAAAATATTAAATGCATGTGTTCTTTGCAGACGAATCATTTTTCTTTACAGAAAGACCATTTTAGAAATGTCCTCTGCAGGCGAAGTAACGGGTACAAACCTTTTATCGATATAAACTATAATGAACAAGCTATAATATATACTATTTAATCATATTAATAATTTACAACAATCCGCATTTTAATTATTTGGTAGAAGCGACGCCTATGATCAGGAGTTTAATGCTTTTTTATGTCATCAAATTAAGCTTGAAACAACTATATCGTTAGGAGAGTATATTACTCGTACAATGGTAGAAAAGACCTACTAAGGGTTAGAAAAGTTAACACGCGAGGAGTTTTTTAATTACATTATTGTAACATTTTTTGCTAATATTAAATTAATTAAATTAAATTCTTAAATGTTGCTACCACGGCACCATACCGCAACTGTCATTACTTCACTAATAGCAGCCAATAAATTTAAGATTTCCCCAGAGCCATCAAAGTTTGCATTCCTAATGGAAGAATTTTCGGCAAATTCACCTTTAATTACAGTTTTTATTATTTTACTGCTCCGTAATTTTAAAAGGAACTGCCCGACGATTCCGATAATTTTAGCATTAAAGATTTAATAAATTACTTTTAAATTTCCGATTCAAGTAAAGATTATCCTCAAGGTGTTATGTAGATAAAAGCTTCCGGGCTTTAAAGTGAATTTTAATGTTGGCCTTTTAAACATTAAAGTAAAAATTATTGAATGTTAAATATATTATAATTTAATAAATATAGAATTCGATTAGGTATACTTGCTACTGCTAAAGTAAAAAGTATAATTTCAATAAAATAAAACAAATTAAGGAATTAAGACAGCTTAACCGTGCATTCATTTTAATGGGAATTTAAATAATTAAGAGCACTTAAAATAAATTTAGAGCTTTCAATACACTTCCTCGTCATTTATAGGACCAAAATAGCAAGAAGTAAAATTTGCAGGCAATATTTTGCAGGTTTGTACAGACAATATATTTAATATTTTATTTTAAACTAGAATCTACGCATTTAATTGTCTTTATTTATTTAACTAATTGCTTCAAGAAAGTAAGTAACTCCTCAAAATACTAAAAAATGTATAATATACAAACCAGTGCTATAAGTGAAGATAAACGCAAAAAATTGTATGAATAAATATTTCAGGATATTTGGTTTTAATTCGTTAACTGCAATAGGAAAAGTGTTAATAATATTCGTAGATACTTGGAACAATTCAGTTAGTTTAGGTTAGGATAAAAATAAAACATTATTAAATTTCTGTATTGACAATATAATTCAGCCAATTGAAATTAATTTAGATATGGATAGCGTCAGCGATATAAAAATTATATTGTTATAGATTTTTTTTCAAATGAAACACGGTAATTATTATTACTAATTTAAAAAGTTGCTGAAGTTCATGTATACCATACCTATAGGCCATACTTTAGGCAAATAGGGAAATTCTTGACATTTGGGCGTTGCTCCAAAAAAAATGTTTGCCTCCGGCGCTGCATGTCAAACCCAGGATACTATCTTAACAAAAGGGATTTGGAATTTCACTTGTTTAGTCGAAAACACTCAGTTTGTTTTAGGCATCGATCAAATTCATGGTAAGAATAATATTTCATTTTGCTTTACATTTCAGTGTGTTCAATAACGGATTAAAATGACGTATACTCTTCAAGAAAAGGTTGAAATTATTTCACTTTTCTTTAGAAGTAGCGATTGAGCTCGAACTGACTGCTTATAGTGAATTCCATCTAAATGCACACTTGTCTCATACTTACGTGCTACAATTAGTGGCAAAATTTCGCGAAACAGGATCAGTGCTAGACAAAAAAAGGATTGTTGAAAATCCTGTAAGAAATGAAGCTGTAGAAGTTGCAGTTTCGGGTCATATTGCCATCGATCCCACACTTAGCACGAGAAAAGTGTCAGATGTATAGACACTTGGAACCATCGTAGTTACGTCACTGTTATTAATTATATTTTTGTTTATTTTATAGAGAACATTTTTTATTTGTAGCTATAAAGTATTTCTATTGTTTCGATACCAAATTTGGTCAGAATTTGTTCATACTATTTTTTACGGTTAAGTTTAAATAAATTTAAAATGTTTTTTCATAAGCTTTGTTTGCTATTTATATCGGCAATAATAATTAAATAACAACAATATTCGGTTTTTAATGACATTTGTTGTTTTTTTGGTATAGTTTTATAAATAATAAACGTTTTTAGGTCAGTGGTGGCCCGTCGGGGTAGGCAAGGTAGGCCCTACCTACCCTAAATTTATCCCAGTTGTAATATTTCCCAGTTACAGTAACCTAAGTTCATATTTAAGTAATAATATTATTGTTAATGTTTTACTTTTCTTTCGCTAACTGCAGAAACACTACAATTATTATAATAATATTTTAGTTTTGTGAAACTATTCGTGGAGCACGGTCAGGTTTGTTAATATTAATATTATATTATTATAATCTTAGTATATGTATTTAAGCAATAATAATGCTGTTTTCGAAGACAAGTTTAACCTTATTTAATATTCAAAGTCCGACAAATCCTAGCTGCACTTTCAAAATCAGTTATATCCATTCTATTTTTATTAATACCATGCAAGAAAAACTTAAAAAATCCATAATTTTGCATATATTAATATTTTGAACTGATTGCCTTTAATTTGGTGCTAAGTTGGACACAAAAAATGTTGCAAAAAAAAATTACAGTTTTTTGCGATTCTCTCAGTTTTGTTTCAGACGGATAGGATTGCACCTCATTTTTTAGAATGACACCTCAATCGTAATATACATAATGGCATTATTTCTAAAAAAAGAAAAATGTCAAAAATAGTAAACTAAATAATTATTGTTTTATTTGTTACAACTTTCCGTTTGGTCCAAGATACAATATGGAATACTTTATTCTCAATAAGTTTATTAACCATATTTTTCAATAATGCAGCAATTACCTAATGCTTTTACAATATTATATTTCAGTTATTAAAATATTATATAGCATTTAAATATTTCTACATGCTTATTCAAAAACTCTCAGATACCAACTCACAGGGTGACGTCATGCGCAGAGAAAACGCATTTTGAACTACTAGGTGTCATATCTTGTTTTCTTTATACCATGTACACCACCTACCCACATGTGCAAGGAGCGAACCGCCACTGCTTTAGGTTCCATCCACCGTGAATCACTCTATACTCCGGTACCAAAATAATTGGCAGTAACTCATTTTTACCGGGGTGTGCAATACGTAAGGGGAACGCCAATTCCAGAGGCGTGTCATTTTATACAATAATAATTCAAAAAATATATGAATTTTTTGTTTATTTAATAAATATAATATTATAAATTAAACTGAAAAATAAATTAAGCTTTTACATTTGGTGATCTAATGAAGTAGTTAGAGAAACTAAATTACGCAGGTATAAAATCCAAAAAGAATAATTAAGCAACGGTATATGTTATTTTTATAATGTTTTTATTATACTACATAATAATAGAAACATAATATAATAGTGGATTAAGGGCATAACCTTAACCTAAGTTATAAATGTTTATAAATTTCCTAACTATTGTTACCTAATGAACACTAATTGATAATAATTTGACAAATTATATTTCACGCCGACAATAAAAAGTGTTATAATGACAATACGTTACAATTTTAAATTCATTATTATCATTACAGTCCCACATTTTTTTTTCTACGCCCTCGGCATGTAATACGCACTTATGCCAATCTGCTGCTTGTACATTCGCTATTGCCGTTTTTAACATTTCTTTAACATCTTTTAATTTAAAAATTTTATTTTCACGCGCCACTTCGCCTTTTATCTGTGCCCATATAAGCTCGATTGGATTTAGTTGACAATAGTAAGGCGGTAAACGTAACCTCGTTCACGAGCCATTTCATCCACTACATGTTTCTTATATTTTTTTTGTGAAGTCTTGCAACATCGAACAACTGCACTTTTAGCATTTTTTCGCCAAATGCAATATTTTTTTCTTCGAGCCAGTCAACAATCTTTCCTTTTCGCCGCGCAAAGCTTCCACCCGACGGCTGTGGTATGGTGCATTATCCATCACGATTACCGACCCACGTTCAATACGCGGTAAGATGGATATAAACCAATCTTCAAACACTCCCGAGTTCATATCCTCATGATAATCACCGGTTTTACGAGATTTAAACACGTTTAACCCACCTTCAAGAAAACTAGAATCACTCCCAATGTATGTTTTAATTAACCGACGACCTTTTCCTGAGGGAGCTTTCAATCCAGTGGACAGTCCATTAATAAAGTCGTTACGTGCATCTTTAATGTTGAGATCTTGCCAAATGTAATTCACAGTATGTCCTTCATTTAACCATGTCTCGTCCATAAAGTAAATTATTTTCTCTGCACAGCGATATTGTTGTATTTCTTCTAGATCCTTTCTACGCCACAATACGATTTCTTCCTTATCCACCAAAAGACTTTTGCGATTTCGTTTTCAGAATCGAAAATTCAATTCTCGTAGTGTACGCATTAGAACTCTTCGTGAAATTTTTTGCATATTTTCATCCCTTGCAATTTCGGCAATTTTTTTTTAATTCGGAAATTCATTTCGAAAAAAAAATGCATGCACTTTCCGACTAATGGCTAACTTTGTTTGCTGATCAATAAAAATCTTTTTCCGTCCTCTTGTTTCCTTCTGATCGGACACTTTAGTATTCCTATTGTCCTTGATAGTTCTATAAACAGTACGGCAAGATGTCTTGGTCAATGTGGCACAATGTTCTGCTGCATCAGTGAATGATATTCCACTGTGTGTACTTAGAATTCCCTCATACACATTTTCTACCATTGTACGCTCCCCAGGTTTTAAATGATGTCGTTTTGTAACTGGTTGGTTACTTTCACTTGAAGAACGCGCCTGCATTATAATATTTACTGTTTTGAATAACCACCAAAATAACACGAAAATAATAAAACTAAGTTGCTAATATCCTCTTGATTAGAACTTGTCTACGACACTGAACGTTGGTTAGGGGCGATAAGAAAGCATGCGAGCGCTTTTAGACATGGGGTTTTTCTACCTGCGTTGCCAAATTAACTAAAACAGGTACCATAGGGTGAAAAGGCCCTTAATGACATGCCGATTTCGGTAAATTTTATGGAAATTTCAGTGAAATCTATTAAAACTTGGCAACATGTAATGACCTATTTATGCACAATCTTCCCAAGCGGTTTGGATTGCTTTTATTTAACTTAAAAGTGGGCGAATCAATGTTAATTATTTTCGTCGCACACCGTTAATGGTTATATGAACATTTTTGCTAATTATTTGGAGACCGTAGTATAGGATAGGGGTGGAAAGTACTACTGGGCATAAAAATTCAGGAAAAAACATCATTACTGAATTTGCCATAAGGAAATAACTTTTTAAGCATTTTGCCCCAATCACTTCTTCAATAATTTAAGGGTTAAAAATTACTATTTTCAATAACACTAAAACGAAAGAAGATATGGAACTGCGGCTTTGACGTTTTCCTGCAAATTAAATCTACGATTATGATATCATAATCATACCGCATGATGTAAGTTTTCGGGCTAAAATCAAGAAAACTGTTATAATTGCCAATTGCGTCCTCTACCAATTTTATTGGAAACTATCGTGTACTACAAAATAATTAAAAGTACTTATATTTCTCTTTTAAACAAGCTTAAGCTTACTGAGATCGGATAAGTCGTTTAGAAGTTACAGCGATTTAATTTATGACAATTTCAATCTCTCTCACTCACTCACTTTTATCAAGGTCGATACGCCAATGCCGCCAATGGACATTAGACTAAAATGATGCAAGTTTATATTGATGAATATATTTTACTGTATGAGGGAATACTTCAGTGCAACGATTGGCCTGTATTGATTGATTGCTCATTGTTTGTTAGTATTTTGTATTTATAAATAAGTACCTACATGATATTGTTTGTTGATATTATAATATATATTTTTATATGCCGGTGATCACCCTCAATAAAACACTATGTATATAGCGTTGAAATAATAAGCCTGTTAAAAATTACAATAGAGTCAATGTAAACCCCCTTATCCCTAAATGTTCTGGCCAACTAAGATAGCACCGACCACTCGAACTGAAGGAGAGTCCTTTTGAATTGTCGGTATTTCGCACGCGACCACTAAATGCCCTTTCACAGCGCCCTTTTGGATTCACCCATTTCAACACCTCCTTGTCAAGTCACCCTTATCTATGAATGGTTCAATGGATCATCTGATTTAAAGGGATTATATGGATTTATGTTTTGCAAACATGTTATTCTTGACTTGTGTATTATTGAAGGGATTTAATTTATAGTTTGGAAAACTTGGGCATTATACTTTTTATCTTATTTTTTTACTTAGACCTCCACGCGGCAAAGGAAAACATATTCCAGCATAATCAGATTTCAAGAATTTACAAGCTAGCTGCAATATTGTATGTTCGTCAAGAACATGGTTGTGCAGTATTGTGCACCCACAGATTGGTCATAGGAAATCCCACGTAAATATTGCTACCCTCAAATTTTGGCTCCCCTATTAGTTTTACATCAAAATTATATGAGACTTTTTTGAAGGTCCCTGTATGATGTGCTCGCATACCAAATTTTATTATTTTCTAGTAAGCCAAGGTACTTGCGTTTATGAAATAAGTACACCGTACAGTCAATATTTTTTCTTGTATGCTGTAAAACATGTTGAAACTAATAAAAAATATAACGTCTAGTTTCATTTGAGATTATCATAATTATTACTAGTGGCTTCGTTAATATGTATGTGTATTTTCTTACCATATTGAATTCAAAGGAATCTCCATTATTTTCACATTATACCTATATATATTTTGATTTTGAAGCTTTAAATTTTTTTTCGTTATTTTCAATAATTAACAGAGCTAAACATGTTGCTTGCAAAGCAGGAATTAAAGCATACACAAATTTAATAAAACGCGTGCATCTTATTAGTCATAACTTTGGGAAAATAAATGTTTAGCCGAAACCCGACAAAAAGTAGAAGGGATTAAATTTAAATTAAAATATAATAAGCATCTCGTTTTTAGGAGAAACTAAAAAGATAAGTTGAAGATCATTGTATTTATTATAAGGCAATTTTTTGTTCCCTTGAGTCCCGATGAACCAGTTTAGGAGTGCTCGTGGTCACCGGAAAACACTGTTTAATTGAATAACTCTGCATATTTATTGACTTTTAATTACATTCTATTAAAAAAAAAACACCTTTTAAAATCCATGACAAAAATATGTTTAAAAAATATGATAAAAAGAGCCTTTTCTTGACTTTGACAATAAACGCATAAAATACAATTAAAATTTGAATATGACAGTACTGTTATAACTGATTTTAAAAGTTTCATATAAAGTTCACCACACGCGTGAGCTACGAAAGGAATCCGAAGAAAAAACTTTACATTGTTGCCGTGCTTCTCTCTTTAAATTTCCATGAAATGTTAATTTGTATGTAATTCAGATATATTATTTAAAACAATTAGACATACATCCAAAGACCCGCCAAGAATTTTTGGCGCCGTCGTGTGAAATAATGATAGGCGCCTTTAACCAATATTATAATATTGAGCTAAATTTATAAAGAAATAAAATAGCGATTGTTTTAAAAAATATAATACATTATCATGATACATGATGGAGAGGTCTTATAAAGATTGGATTTTTCTAGCTTTACTTTTTGCAAATTCATTAACAAGATTTTCCATTTCAAGTTTAAAAAGTCAGACTCTATAGAAATGGCGAAAGGGAAAATTTTCTAACCGCTCTTGGCCCATTCTAGATCGTAAATAATTTTTAATCAACTTTAATTTAGAGAATGACCTCTCGGCTCTAGCTACAGAAACTGGAATGGTTAATAATATGCGCAATGCAATCGTAATGTTTCAAAATAAGCGGGTTAGGTTATTTATTGCAATGTATGTAAGTGTTCCTACTACAGACGTCGCGTTTTTGTCGCCATTTGGCAGAAATTATAATTCGTGTCAAAGTTCTGTTCCGTCTATATCTTTCTCGTTTCGATCTTTGTCAGTTAAGGTTTCTTCTAGTTTTTTACAAAAATTAAATTGATCTTGGTCAGAATATTTGCCGAAATCCTCAACATTCCGCAAAAAAACTAAAAATATCAGAATGACACGATAATAGTTTAACTCTTTCATTTACGGATAAAAGATTAATGTCTAGCATTCCGAAAAAGTAATTTACTTTAAATTTCATTTCTTGATTTTCAATCGGCGAAATCGTATGAAAATTGTTTTATCTACTTTCATTTAGTAATATGAATTTTACAGTTCTGTAAATCGTTTTGTAAGGGCATCTATTACAGCACTAGTGCTGTAATAGATGCCCTTACAAAACGATTTTTAATAGCAGGTGCATTTTTATTTTTAAAAATGCCTTTTGCCAAATATTTTTATTCATAGATGAAAGTAGATAAAATTTTGTACAATATTCTTGTTGTAAATTCATATAACTACACTCGATGTTTGATTAAACTCGGCTGACGCATCGTTTAACAACTTTAACATCTCTTGTTGTAATATGAATCATTACAACACTTATATCGTAAATAACTATTTTATTCTTTCGTGGCCTTAAAGTATCTGCGGATATAAATTTTGCATCAACTTCTAAGCAAGAAGCTAGTTAACCAAATGAGAGGTGCAGCACGTGGCTACATCTCGTGGCAACCACACGTATCAACTCAACCAGGACAGCGAGAATCTATATAGGTCAAACGCTGGCAAGGCGACCCATCGCGGGCAAACTACGTTGGGTGTCGCTGGAAGCCAATGTATCGGTTCAGCCTACCAAAAGCCGAAAATTCAAAAAACTCAAACGTCAGACCCAATCCTTGGACGCGTTTCGCCGTTTACGGCTCTTCAGCAAGGCTCCGGGTCTGACGAAAAGGTAAGGGACCTCAAAGTGTTTTCACACAGAAATGCAAATAACCAAATGAGAGTTGCAGCATGTGGCTACATCTCGTCGCAACCACACGTATCAACCCAACCAGGACAGCGAGAATCCATATAGGTTCAAACGCTGGCAAGGCAGCCCATCGCGGGCAAACTACGTTGGGTGTCGCTGGAAGCCAATGTATCGGTTCAGCCTACCGAAAGCCAAAAATTCAAAAACACAAACTTATAATAAAAATAAGTTCGTGCATATATAGAATTGTCCCTTATCCTTTCCGTCAGACCCAATCCTTGGACGCGTTTCGCCGTTTACGGCTCTTCAGCAGTTGCAGCATGTAGCCACGTGCTGCAACTCTCATTTGGTTATTTGCATTTCTGTGTGAAAACACTTTGAGGTCCCTTACCTTTTCGTCAGACCCGGAGCCTTGCTGAAGATCTAATTCTTTTGAATCTTCATCCTCATTAGCTTGCTTTTCTAATTCTAATGGCAAGTTTGATTTTGTTGAATGTAGAAAATCACTGTTATCAGAAGTAGTGTCTTGTATGGTCTTTCGAAAAAAGTTACTAATTTTGAAATTGGTTTTCTCCAAGTCTTTCTTCCGTTTTCGCTTGTTAAGCAAGTTTTGGTAACCAGACAATTTCTTTTTTACTTCTCTGGCCGTCTAAATAAAATAAATAAAAAATATTAAACATTAAGCCTTATTTTGTTCATAAACAGAAGTTATTAAAAAGAAAAACAATTATTTGCATCCCTGTTAATTAATTTACTTAATCACTTATTTACCTTCTTTGTAATTATTTTTCACAATTGCGGTAGATACGTAATAGCAAATAAGGCACTCTATACGTCTTATGCGCTTATCAAGATAATAATGAAAAATTAACCTGTTACATCGATTACGAACACGCAAAATTTTGCAAGTTTAAACCAGCGCGCCGAACGCACGCGGATTTTCGCGCCCCCACAGGAAGAGGAGTAGTAAAATTTCACCACTTGTACAGGTCGCCGACCGGCGGTCGGTGTTACTGGATAATGCATTTTCACCACCGGTATTCATAGATAATTTTCTAGTTTTATGTTAATTTGTGTTGAAGGCCTGGCGCCTTTAAGGCCTTGGCTACGTAGTGCGCCGCACGACCTTGCCCATATAGACGGCGCGTCCCTGCATATATCCCGTTGATTTTTCCCCTTCACATTCCAAGTTATAATCGCTTAATCTAATTTATTATTATTTTAAAGCGGTGAGGATAAAATGTTTTAGTAAATTTAGCAACCCACCACGCCAAAATCAATCAATCAGCGGGAATTTCTGTCCCTTACTAATGGTTTTGCCTCGTTTTATCGTATATGATATTGAATTAATGGGGATTCAAATCACATCTCACAAATCTTACTGTATTTAATTAAAATAAATCGCAATTATTTTAACATGTTTTATAATATTTTCAATATTCTTTGTAAGTTTTAAATATTTTTTGTTAAAATTTGCAGTGCCTTAAAGTACTTAAAGGCTCTACTGTTAAAAGTGAAATGTCAAATGTTCAAAGTATACGTCAAAAAATATTTGTATTTGATTAATTTACATTAATATTAATACTACAATTTAATTTAGCCTTTTTATTGCCGTTTGTAGAAAAAATATGGTATGATATTTGTGTTAAAAGTATTTTAATTTGCTAAACATGTTTCTATGTATAGAAGTAAATACTGCATAAACAAATAAGTGCAAACGATAAAAAGTGGGGCGCGGCGGAACTTTCGGCCCCATATTGGGTAAGGTACCTGCTAGAAATTTTAGGTCAAGTAATCTTGCAAGAAATTTCGGCCCCAAACATTGCAATGCGAATTGAACCAAAAAGGTGGATTAGATGCCGTGTTAGCGCTGTTTAACCAATATAAGTTTATAAAAGGGGCAAACAATTAATAATAATATTCCCCGGTGAACTTGAAAAAGGCGAATTGGAACCAAAAAGGTGGATTAGATGCCGTGTCAGCGCTGTTTAACCAATATAAGTCTATAAAACCGCATTAGCCGAGTTGCAGGTCAAAAATTGAGTTAGTTCAGGTTAGTTGCATTTTCATTTTATAAATGATTCAAAACACAAAAGATCATAAAAAAATTAAAATGTTATAACGTTAGACCATTGGGGCCGAAAATGCCTGTAATAAAAACATGACCCTTCCATCCCGGGGCCGAAAGTTCCTGTCAAAATCGGGCTGCTACCTGGCCGGGGCCGAAATTTCCTACGCCCAAAAAGTGTATATCATAAATCTCCTTTGCAAATTTGGAAAAACAAATATTTAGCCGAAACCTGATAAAAAGTAGAACGGCTTAAAATTTAATTAAGATATCATTCATCCTTCACATATAATGAAGGCCCTTTAATGTGGCAGAGTAAGGATTACCACAATTTCAAAGAAAAGACATTTTGAGCCCTTTGCAGTTAAGAGGGTGTAAAAGTTTCTATCGTCCTTCTTTCGGTTGACGACTCAGAGCCGTAGAACTTTCGGATGCACCTTTATAATATGTATAACCAATATCCATGGACTCTTTTACTAAATGTAAGGCACCACTAATAATATATTATAATATTAAATGTTGCTAGACGTTTTATTTTTTATTAGTTTCAAAATCAACATTTACAGTACATATTCAAAGAAAATTATTATTTCACTAATTTTATTACCGCAATTACTTAAAACGAGATAATGAGAACTTTTATTACTTTATTTCAATTGTCAGTATATTTCAATTATCAATTTATTTAACATTTATCTTATCATCTGAAGACAGTGGAAATAACAACACTTTTTTTTTAATATCTCATTAGACAACAACCAATTTAAATCGAAACCTCATGGTTTTTAAATCAGATGCTTAAACAATCCTCCGTTTACTACCAAGCAATGCTTAAACGGTCATAAAATTCAGTTCTTACATTATTAAGTTGCAATCTTTAGTTCTTCCAAGTTTTGAAGACGCTAACACTAATACTTTTTAATGTAACCCTACAGGAGACCTGGCATGGTAATCATATTGTGCGTCATGTTCTTTTAGGTTAGGTTGATATTTTTTTCCTTCCCGTCGCCTTTCCTCAAACAGTACTTGTTTTAATACATTTAATATTAACTTCACTTGAAAAACATAATAAACAATGGTAGGTCTTTTCCATACACCTTTTACGTAAAAAATAAAATACAACAGAACAAATATAAACTAACTGTATCATAGCGGTGCAAATGTACTTACTGTTCAGGATCCTTTGGAAATGCAAACATACTTATTCATTGACCTTCTTTCGAGTGACACCCACGAAAAGCACAGGTATCACCAGGCATAGTTTTACAATAGCACAGCACTTACAAAAACAAACATGTTAACAATACACTTTTTTTAACAAAAACAACAACAAACTGGATAACGATAACTCATCGACCACTGGACTGACGACTGAAACACGGCCGGCTTAAACTCAACTCATGACAGTTGGCCGGGTTACCTTCCACTTCAATGATTTCGCTAAATGTCATATTGTCGCTTTTCGTTGTTTGCTTTTCTCGGCCCAAATAAGCAACGGTTTTTTTATTGCAATCCAGTAAGTATATTAAAGTAACTAATATATATTTGCATGCCAAATTTAAATAACACATTCTGTTATTTTTAAGGTAAACACAATATTAAAATTTAATATGTTTCAGATATCTTGTTCATGGCAACTTTATACAGGGAATCGCATGGTAGCATGTTATATGTCGCTAAATCAATAAAATATTTGTAATGCAAATCCATACTATTATTATGCAGGGCAAAAAAAAAACTATTTGGTTTTATTAATCGTTGACTGCCCTTCTTATTGTACCCATTGACATAATAACATGTCAATGTCTAGTAGTACATATTTTATATAACTACATTTTTTTTTAAATAATATTATGTTAAAATTCTAAATAAACTTCCCGCATGCGCATTTCCAGCAAGGATTTAATTTTATCCTTAAAAGATAAAAATAGACGAACCTCAAGGTCACAACATAAAGATTATGCCAAAAATTAAAGCTAAAATATCGTTAAGAACGCTCACATTTGAAACATGGTTTCAACTCATTCCGACTCTATCGACAATGGCGTCAAAACCCTACCGGCGAAAATCGTGCCATCTTTGTAGTCAAGGCCTTCAGTCAGAACTTTACCAAGTCAACAATTCCACCTCTAACACGACCAAGTTCTCCCTGTACAATCGAGAATGCCCGTGATTATTTTCCGGCAGCGCCCTCTTAAATGAATCTTAACGAGTGTTGACACGAAAAAAAATTCTGGTCCTGATGAAATTCCAGTCATCGTAATTATTAGTACACGCGCTGATAAATTGACACCGGTATTTTGTGGGCTCTTTACCTTACAAAAAAGGAATATTTCCTTTATGCTGGAAAACTGCAAAAGTTCAGCCCATACCCAAAAAAAGCAAGAAGACCTTGCCAAGCATCTATCGTCAAGTCGCATTGCTTTTGGTTATATCAAAACTTATGGCGAAGGCTATCAACGAAAAATTATTAAAGTACCTGGAGGGCTTCGACATTATCAGTGACCGGCAGTATGAATTTCGTAAGTCTGGATCAACGAGACCTTCTCGCTTATCTTACTTACATTTGGGGCAACTCAATAGAACATCATGGGGAGTCCCGAACTGTAACACTGGACATTTCCAAGGCCTTTGACCGAGTATAGCATGAGTGGCTCTTAAATAAAGTGAGAGCATACGAAATGCCGGTTCAATTTTGTTCAAGGCTATCAAGCTTTCTTAAAGACCGTTCTCTGCGACTGGCGTTAGATTTCTTTCAGACACATTTAACATCAATGCCGGAGTCCCTTAATGTTCTATATTGTCGCCCACCCTCTTTTTACTATACTAAATATTTTGGAAAAAACTAAAAATCTTATATATAGCTTCGCTGATGACAGCACACTTGTTTCATCTTTTACTTTAGCTACTCGAACATCGACTGCCAATGCACATCTCTATAGGCAGTAAGAGGTCTCACATCTCAACTGAGGTTGCCCGCTTGATTCCACCTAGAGCGGTGTATGGTAGTAATACACGACGAACCACTACAGCCCACCCGTAAGTGGTTCAGCGTAGTGTCACTCGAACGACACTGTTTAAAAATTCGTTCATCTGGAGAACGTCATTCCTCTGGAACGACCTCCCTGTGGCCGTGTTACCCAACGAGTATAATCTCCAAAGATTGAAGACCAACGCACATGCACCACTCGCAAACCGCCACAAAGGATTAATCCTGCAGTGCTCTGCCACATAGAAAAAAATCCTATTGTTAAAGTTATTACTAAAACTATTGCTTTTAATTAAAACTTTTCACATGAACCCACCCATTTACTCTTAAGAACATAATTAATACAATAAGTAAATTATGTACTCTCCATTGCAAATTTATGGAATACTCAAAACCTTATTCTTTAAAGTGAAAATGGCTATTCACTTCTATCAACGAGAATAAACGTCCTGATTGATTAATTTCACTTTTCCAGGTGCCTACGCCATTGGGTTTATATACGCCTCATCCTTTCCAGAAAGCAACGGGATGAGCGCAAAGTGGAAGGCGGGTCTTTCTAATGAGTTACTCGGCGGCACAAAAGAGCGTCCCTCGGGATCGCTATCAGGGCTCGCCAGGCGTCCCGTCCAACCGAGGCACGCGATACGCCCACAGTTCCACCAAGGAGTTACGCCGCGCTTTTCGAGATGCTGCTAATCTTTTAAATTGGCTGGGATATAATAGAGTTTATTATTCTACTTAGTGCTTGTACTGTTGTAGACTCACTGGCAAAAATCCAATTACAAACAAATTTGCCTTATGTTTAATTTAAAATCTTATTAATTGGAGTACCTTCATTTTATGATAATGGATAAAAAATTATCCATTTTGTTTCAGTTAACTCGGTATTGAATATATTACTGATATTTCTAAAAAATGTAAATATTGTCACCTAAGGAAAAATAAATTATAATGTTCATAATTCAATATTGAAGTTGCCTATTATTATAGAGCCATTTACCTTACACATATTAATCATATTATAACAGATGATGACTTCATGTTAGGCAAACGTTTAATTCTAAACTAGCTAGATTCAGTCGGGTTTCCTCTGCGACCAAACATGGGGTAGGTACATTCAAAAATTCAAAGAAAATAAAGATTGTTAATTTACTAAATTAAAAAAATAATCTCATTTTTTTTGCCACACTGCGGACTATGATTTGGAAACAATCGGGTTTTTAGTGAAGTAAGGATTATCATTTTATTGCGTTACCCACTGTTAATTATCTGACGTAACTGTGCGAGGCCGAGGGACCCGTACTTTTTACGTTATTCTTGAGCGCGGATATTCAAATTCTTTAAACAAAAAAGTGGAAAGAAAAACTAAATACTTTATATAGTCAAGGGTTTTAAATTTCAAAAATATTTTTAATACATCTATACATAAAGGTAGGGGAGAGTGGGGATCCTTGGGCAGGTTGCAGGTCTGAGCACATGACATTCTAATATTCTTTAAGTCCACTGGTGGACTCTATTGCTGTCGTCTGTAATGCCCTTGGTATGGCAACACTGCGAACGGCCGCTTGTCGCAATAGCGGCTCAGCTATATGGACTGGCGCACGTTTTTTAAGTTAGTGAACCGAAACTAATATTTATTTTATATCTGATAGTTTAATTGTTTTCACTGTGTGTTGTGATTTTTTCTTATAGCCAAGCCACCTACTATGTGCATAATCTTACATGATTTATTTTATTAATAGTTAACTTTTTCATAAACTATTTTTGTTTATTATATTTTAAGTGCCGTGCGGGATGCTTGGCCACGGAAGGTAGGGGGAGGAACCATACCTGTCTTTTTTTGTGTTTTAATACGTCCGCTTCAAATAAATATAAGCTAAACTTATGTATGTATTGATGTACCGTGGTTCGTGTTGATGAACATTTGATTTAAAATATAATTTTCAAACGCTTTTAAACGAATGTGTAGTTAAATAAAAATTAATTATATTTTGAAAAGAGTTTTTAACTCTTTGATTTTCAATAAACAACAAAAAAGATAAAACTGTCGTATTTTGAGAACTTTCAAACCATTCTTTCTACTGTAATGCTTCTTTAAGAAGTTTATTAGTTACATTTTTTTTTGGTTTATGGCTCTGGTTGTACCAATTGGCCAGCATCTCTCTTTGTATACGCTAATGAGCTTTTTGTTTTCCCTTCACAAAATTTACTGAGATTTTTTTTACAATCTACTTCTAATCCTAAGTACTTAATTCTATTTAATTAATGGATTGCAATGTTGTATTTTTATTTTTTTTTCATTTCTTAAATATCTAGATATATTATCTTCTCTTTTCTGTTTTTTTTTCTTTTCTTTTTCTGTCTCACTTTTATTATTATTATTATTTATTTCCTCTTTTTTATTTTTTTTTAATAGTTTTTTTAATATTATTTTTGACCAATAAGCTTCCTAAGTTAAATGGGAATTGAACATAAGTTTTAAGGTCCTTATAGAGTTCATCTAAACATAATTGATTTCTACTACACCCTAGTATAGTGTGTTCCAAATTTCCTACCTATCCACACTCACAGTAGTCACCCATCTGTACACCTATTTTTTTTTTGTGCGTTGGATACAGCGCGTGAACACTGCGCACCCGAGAAATGGTTCTGATGAAACCTCGATTTAAGACATTCCCAAACCAAGGTTTTTTGTTTATTTTCGGAAACATCTTTCTATACTGTGACATATCTAGGAAACTGTAAAAGACGTGACAACGCCGCGTAGTGAAACGTGTGATAAAGGAACCACGGAGACCAGTTGTTGTCGTGATCGGCACCCGTGTAGAGGACCCCAACTGTTGTGATATCTAAAGTTATCCTGGGCCCTCATCCCCGAATCGGATACCCTTTGTAATACAGGACTTACGGCATAACTAGTACAAGTAAGTACAACACATGGTGGCAGCGGAAAGTACGTGCAAAGGGTAGTTTCGTAGTTTTGCGAGAGAACGTAAAAGTCGTTAAGAAAACAAACAGCACAGCAGACCAGTCAAACATTCTCGGTGTGTAAAGAATTGTTGTGTGAAATCTAAACGTGCGCGCCGCGAGTGTGAAGATTTGAGTTGGTCAGCTATAGTTTGTGGAATTCTCTGTAAAAGTAAACAATCAAAATGGGTGATTTAGCGAAACCGCCAAATGAAATGCAATTTCAAGGAAATATCGCTTACAACTGGAAGTTATGGAAACAGAAATTTAATTTGTATGTTCCTGCTAGCGGGAAATCAAACAAATCTGAGGATATTAAGGTGGCTATGCTCTTGAATTTTTTGGGAGACGAAGGAATTCAAATTTTCAATACGTTTGAGTTAAGTGATGACGATAAAAAGAAATTGGACTTAGTCTTAACAAAGTTTGATGAATACTGTGAGCCAGTAAAAAATCTAGTGTATGAACACTACAAATTTTTTAAAAGGGACCAATTATCTGGAGAATCGTTTGATCAATTTGTGACCGCATTAAAACAAATGGCGAGTACTTGTGAGTTTAAGGAAAAGAATACTATGATCATGGATAGAATAGTTATTGGTATAAAAGACTGTCGAATGCAAGAAAAATTACTCGAGGATGCGAACTTAACACTAGAAAAGGCTATATCAGTATGTCGTGCTATGGAAAGCAGTTCAATTAAACAAAAAGAGATTTCTGGAGGTTCTAAAAATGAGTTTATGCCAGTCGATTCTGTAAATGCGTTTGTAAAATATAAAAGTAGTGCAATGCGTGCAAGTAATGAAAATCAAGATTTCAAAAATACAGCTAGTACCAGTAGAAATAATACAGGACTGTATTCAGGTAGCTGTATGTATTGTGGTTTAAGTCATCCACAAGGTAAGTGCCCTGCTTTTAACAGATACCGTAATAAATGTAACCGTAAAGGACATTACTCGAAATTTTGTAAAAATAAGTATGTAAATGAAATTGATAAGTTTAACGATGAACACGATAGTGATGATCAGGGCATAAATAGAGAACATTATTCTACAGAACCAGTTTGGACAATAACTTCTAGTGCCGAAAATAAACTGGTTAAAGTGAACATTGAAACGGTCAATACAATTGAATGGTTTGAAATTGTTGAAATGGCTGGATGTAATATTAAACTAAAAGTAGATACAGGTAGCCAGGTAAATATTTTAAACTTTCGTGATTTTGACAAACTTGGCATTGATAAGAACAAAGTCAGTCAAAGTAAATCAATACTTACTTCATATTCTGGACATAAAATCAATACATTGGGCAAAATAACAATTGACTGTGTTTATAAAGGAGTACGAAAATATTTATCATTCTTTGTGCTACAAACAGATAGTCCCTCATCAATATTAGGTTTAACGGCAATTGATACCTTAAAAATAATTAATAAAAGTAATCCTTTATCCAGTGATATCTTCAATGTAGACACTATAGACACAGTTTCTGAGATTGTTAATAATTACAAACAGGTGTTTTCAGGAATCGGAAAAATTAACAAGACGTATAATATAATGTTACAAAATAATGCTGAACCACACGTGTGTGGTCCCAGAAAAATTCCACAGGCCTTAAAAAATAAAGTCAAAGAAAAATTGGATCAAATGGTTGCTGATAATATTATTAAACAAGTAACAGAACAAACAGATTGGGTCCATCCAATTGTGATTGCGCCAAAAGCCAATGGAGATATTCGGGTGTGCATGGACCCCCGTGCTTTGAATGTATATGTAAAGCGCGAGCGTTTTCAAATACCTACACAGGATACTTTATTTTCTGAACTAGCGGGTGCAAATTTTTTTTCTTTACTTGACGCATCTTCAGCCTTCTTACAAATACCATTAAGTTATGAAAGCTCTTTATTATGCACTGTAGCGACACCTTTTGGACGGTTTCGATGTTTAAGGCTACCATATGGCTTATCATCATCACCTGAAATATTTCAACGATTCATTTTTGACACTCTTACTGGTTTGCAAGGTGTAATAGCCTATTTTGATGATATACTTATTTTTGGCCGTACCCTACAGGAGCATAATGAAAATCTTAATAATGTCTTGACAAGAATACAAAAATCTGGACTTACCCTAAACAGGGAAAAATCAAAATTTGGTGTTACGGAAGTTAAATTCTTAGGACACTTAATTAGTGGGCAAGGCGTTGCTGCAGACAAAACAAAAACTTCTGCTATTGTCAACATGTCATCTCCAAAGGATAAAAAAGACCTTCAGAGATTCTTAGGAATGATAGTATATCTGGGCAAATTTATTCCAAATTTGTCAAAGGAAACAGGAGTGCTAAGAAGATTATTATCAAATAATAGCGAGTGGCAATGGACTGCACTGGAAGAACAATCCTTTAAAAAATTAAAAGCACTTGTTACTTCAACCCCAATTTTGCGTTACTTTGATCCAGATAGAGAAATTACGTTATCAGTAGATGCCAGTCCCTACGGGCTAGGTGCAGTAATAATGCAAGAAGGACAACCAATTGAGTACGCATCTGTCTCATTGACCCAAACACAACAGCGCTATAACCACATCGATAAAGAGCTTCTTGCTGTAGTCTATGGATGTGAACGATTCCATTACTACCTATTCGGAAGACAATTTTTAATTGAAACTGACCACAGACCGTTAATTGGTTTACTTAAAAAACCACTGGACGAAATGTCTCCTAGAATCCAACGGCTTGCTTATAAACTTCTCAGATACCAATTTAACCTAAGATATGTACCGGGAAAAAACATGAATATAGCGGATACCCTGAGTAGAGATCCCTTAAATGACAATATTACCACACATTACTTAGAGGAGCATCTAAAAGTATTTTCAGTACTATCAATTACCCCTGCAAATGAAGACCGCTTAAAATGTGCAATTGATCAGGATAATGAGCTTAAAAAACTAAAATATTATGTTCTACAAGGCTTTCCAAGTCATAAAAGCAATGTACCTACTGAAATAAAAAATACTGGCCAATAAGGTCCGACATTTATATTAATGAAGATTATCCTTTTTTATAAAAATAGAATAATAATCCCTGAAACTTTAAGACATGAATTCTTAGAGCTTCTCCATCGTTCACATCAAGGTGTCGTTTCGACAAAATTGTTAGCCCAAGACTCGGTGTACTGGCCAGGAATTATGGTAAATATTGAAAACATGGTATTAAGCTGCATTGTATGTCAAACATACTCTAGATCCAATTGTAAAGAACCTCTTCAGCCACACACAGTGCCTGAATTGCCATGGCAAAAGATTGGAATTGATTTTAAGTCTCTGGGTACTTTAAATTTCTTGATTATAGTAGATTATTTCAGCAAATTTATTGTTGTAAACAAAATTGTTTCTAAAACAGCAGAAAGTGTTATATCAACTCTTAAAAATGTCTTCCAACTCACAGGTCTCCCGCAGGAAATTTTCTCAGACAATGGTCCCCCCTACAACTCCAAACAGTTTTCAGACTTTGCCGCAAAGTATGATATAAAACTTTGTACTTCTAGCCCACATTATGCACAATCCAATGGAATGGTCGAGCGAGCTATTGAAACCGCTAAAAGTTTATTAACCAAGTCATATCAACAAGGAACTGACCCTTGTTTGGCTATTCTTGACTATAATGTTACCCCCAAACAGGGATTACCTCCACCAAGTCAACTTCTTATGGGACGAAGGTTGCGGACCACCCTTCCTGTATTAAAAAGATACTTAAATCCTCAATATTCGGCTAAAAATGTAAGGGAAAGGCTAGTAAGTAATCAAGAAAAGCAGAAAAGATATTATAATAAAAACAGTAAGAGACTTTCAAGGCTATATCCAAGCCAAACAGTTCTAATGCAAGACGGAATCAGACAGTGGAGACCTGGCACTGTTATTAGAGAGTCTGGACCTAACGACTATGTTATTAACGTTAATAATACAGACTATCGACGTAATCGACGATTTCTACGGCCACTACAGGAATCTATCCTTCCCACATTGGAATCGCACTCACAGCAAAAGATTGATGAAAAAATAAACGGTGAAGAAAAGGAGAACATACTTGATGATAACACAGAGTCTGTACCTCCGCAACCTCTAACATCTGAAACAATGCAACACAATAGAGTTCCAAACTCGGTTCCAAATGTAACACGAAGTGGTCGAGTGATAGTTCCACCTAACAGATTAAATTTATAAAACTTTAAATTTTAAATATTAAATTCGTTATTTTATAAATATTAGTTTAGTTTTAGTTAAGTGACTTTTGTTTAATTAAAAAAAAAAAAAAAAAAGGGACGTGTGACATATCTAGGAAACTGTAAAAGACGTGACAACGCCGCGTAGTGAAACGTGTGATAAAGGAACCACGGAGACCAGTCGTTGTCGTGATCGGCACCCGTGTAGAGGACCCCAACTGTTGTGATATCTAAAGTTATCCTGGGCCCTCATCCCCGAATCGGATACCCTTTGTAATACAGGACTTACGGCATAACTAGTACAAGTAAGTACAACACATATACCTTTGCTTGATTGATTATACTGTTCCTGCCAATTCTCATACAATCGTTTCTTAGAGAGCATAAATATGTCTGTATGGGGAATATAAAAATCAGGTACAAAGCTTATTATTTTAGTGGCTTCTTTAGCCAATTTATCTACAATTTCATTTTCCATAATTCCAATATGGGCCTTGACCCAGACAAAAGTTACTTTTTTATTAAGAGTTTTATATTTTTTATATGTATTAATTATTTTTTTTACAGTACAATTGGCAGGAACCTTGTGAGAACAATTTAACAGTGCTTGGAGAGAACTCTTACTATCAGAAAATATAACAAAATTGGTATTGTCCTGATAATCCACACAATAAAGGAGCGACTGCAGAAAAAATAGATGTATTATTTAGCAATCTAAATTGTTTAGATTTTTCTTTATTTTTATGGTAAAATGCACATGCAGATTTAATGTTAAGTAGTGATCCATCTGTAAATATGAGTTCTGATGATGAAAACTTAGTAGTTAGGTCTTTTAAAAATTGTTTTTTATAATTAATGTATACCTTCGTATTCGTTTGTAATAATTTTTTGGATTTCCATTAAAAAATTTTCTTGAAGTTGAAATAAGGAAACAATATCTGATGAGTATATATTTTCCTTTATTTGTGTTATCCAGGAATAACTTGTGACAAGAAGCGGACATTTTTTGTTTTTCCAATAAGGGTGAGTATAATTCAAGACGGTAAGTGAGTGAATTTTGCTAACTATATCACTATTTTTGGCAATAAGTTTTAACATAAGTTTATCACTAAGATGGTTTCTTCTTAATGCCAATGGCGGTTCTAATGTCTCTGATTCCATTACGGTTATAGAGGTGCTTCTTAAAAATCTCATACAAAGTCTTAAGCATTTATTTTTGACCTGATCAATTTTGTTCAAGTAAGTCTCTGCTGCTGCGCCGTAAAATTGACTTGCATAATCCGGGATAGATCGAACATATGCTTTATAAACATCAAGGCAATATTTGGACTACAGCCCCATTCCTTACAGGTAAAGACTCTTAGTATATTTGTACCATTTTCAGCACGCTTAATGAGATAGTGGATGTGATCTTTCCATAATGATTTTTTATCGAGAAATATTCCTAAGTATTTCATTGTATTTTTATATGGAATTTAAAAACCTGCCATAATGATTGTGTTAGGAGTATTTATTCTTTCTCTTGTAAATGTACATCATGACGATTTTTCAGTTAATAGATGAAGTCCATTATTATGATCAATCCATTCAATAAATTTGGAGAATTTTCCTTCGATTTTCTGATTGCAATTGTCTATTGACCTCTCCTTTGCGTATATACATAAATAATCTGCAAATTGAAGTATTCTAGTGTCCTTGTCAAATATAGATTCTAGATCATAAGTATATATAACATACAGCAAGGGACTGAGAATTCCTCCCTGTGGTAGTCCAGTTCGTGTCAACCTCGAGTCTGTCAGACCATCAGATGTTCTTATAAATACTGACCGGGTGCTATACAGGGTGACTCGGATCTAAATGTACATACATCACCAGGAGATAGTGGACATCTTGGGGGTTCTAAATAATCTATCTTTAGTGGGTCCATCTTTCCTCGTTACTTAGATACAGAGTGTTTTATAAGGTTTGGCTCATTTTTGTTTTTGCCATAATTCTTTTAGCACCCGGTATAAAATGTTCATATTCGGTGGAAATATTTTGAGTAGCTATCGCTTCAAAATGCCGTATGAAATTTTTTTGAAATTCAGGTCTGGACTTTAAAAACAAGACTGATTTAATTTTTTTAAATTCAACACCCTGTATATCATATTTTTGTCAATTTTATTTTTTATTTGAAAAACACATAAAAAACTAATTCTAATGACATACTTATCAAAATCCCCGCACTCGCCGCTCAGCCATAATAAATTGCTCTTCTTTAGATGTTGAAACAAATACAAAATAATAACAGTTTTTATAACGACAATAATACCAATAATAAGAAATAAACCAAAGTAATAAAATAGCGGCGTGTTAAAATTTGAAAATTTTCAATTCAATTTGACTCCATGGCTCGCACCTCAGAACAACGAAATAATGTTTTATATTCCTCAAATAGGTTCTTTATCCTTATCCGTATTGACGGATATATTTCTGTGAAAATTTGCAATAAATCTTCTCCTTGCTTTTCTTGCATTTTCTTGGCATTTGTAGAACAAGATAACAATCTGCAATCTCTCATCTAATGAATATTTCATTTCGGCAATATTATAGTAAATTTGTCAAATTTTTTGACTTTGAAGGATTCAAAGGTGATTATACCTTTATTACCTAGTGTATGTTTCAAACAGGTTAAAGTTAAATTATACTGGATAAAACATTAAAATTTAATAAAAATAGCTGTCACAATATTAAAATTTTAATCAGAACGGACAAAAAAAAATCACTCGTTCCAAAAATCGTATAAAAAAAGCTATGTTCCATTTAAAAAACACCTTATCCATAGCGTAACTCTTTTGTTTCTGGTTCAAATAAATTTTTGGTTTCATTTTTGAATTCTGCAGGAAAAAGTACATCGATTGGCTATTTACGATTTTTCTTTAAATACAAGGAAGCTCAAAAATGAGCCCCTGTTCAGTCCTCGTTGGAAGACCCTGTACATTTAGATCCGAGTCACCCTGTATAATGAGTAAATATTTCTCATTACTTTTCTTGGTATTCCTAAACTAATCATTTTTTTTTTGTACTAGAATATCGTATTTGACGTTGTCATAAGCTCCCTGGATATCCAAAAATAAAGCTGATGTACTTTGATTTTCAGTAAACCCCAGCTGTATGTCCGTAACCAAGCCTGCTATAGCAGCTTCTTGTGTAGAGTTAAATCTTCGAAATCCTTTTTGGCTATTTGGATATTTTTTGTTCGCTTCCATCCAAAATTCTAGTCTGTTTTTTGTATTCTCTCGTAAGTTTTTAGTATGCATGACGCTAGAGCTATTGGTCTGTAGGATGCTCTTAAATTGTGAGGTTTCCCTGGCTTTAAAATTGGAACCATTATGTATTATCTCCATTCCTCAGGAATAGGACAGTCTTCATTAAATATTTTGTTATATATATTTATCAATATTTTTTTTGCAGGGTTGGGCAGGTTTGCTAACATGGAATATTGGATGTTGTCCTTTCCTGGAGTCGTATTGTTGTTATTTTTTAGTGCTTTATTTAATTCCTCAACGCTGAAAGGACGGTTTAAATAGTTGTCCTCCTGTTCACTGTCTTTCCTACTTGTTGGGCAGTCATTTATAACATTTGGTGGAGCTAGCTGCATATAAAACTCTTCTATCCATGGAACCTCTTGACTTGTAAAAAATCCGTTTTCTTGTTCCCGATGTTTGAAGTCATTTACTTTTCGCCACACTTCTTTAATGGGCGTATTACTATTCAGAGCCGAACAATACTCTGTTCAGTTTTTTCGTTTTCTTCCTTGATGATTTTTTTTCCTAACGCATCTTACCTATTATAATTTATTAAATTTGTAAGATTGGGGTTATATTTGTATATAGAAAATTTTTCTTTTCGATCTAAAACTACTTTCTCGCATTTTTTGTTCCACCAAAACTTACCACCACTTTGTTTACTTTCCTGTAACTTCGGAATAGTATTTTCTATGACAGTATTTAGTGTTTTTATAAAATCATCGTAATTCGATATAGAACAGGTCCTAATTTGCTCTTTTTGTGTTCCATTTTTTTGTTTGTTTTATTGGCGTAAAATTTGGTGAAATGTTACATATTATTCTTATTGGAAGGTGATCTGATCCATATGTATCACTTATAATACTCCATTATGTTAGTTGTTGAAAGTATGGAGATGTAAAGTTAAATAGATTGCTGAGCTTTCTCCGCCCGCTGCGTTAAGCCGAGTGTGTGAGCCATCGCATCGTTTAAGGAAATTATGTTATTTACATCTATTGCCGCTAATAACTTCTTACCGTATATATTGTTATTTGTGTTCGCCCCATGCTAAGTGATGTGCATTAAAATCGCATCCAATGAGAAAGAGTTTTTGGAACAAGGAGAAAAATGATGTCCAAGTTGAAACCGTAATTTTTGATTGGGGCTTAATGTAAACAGAAACTAGTGTTAATTTAGAATTATCACTTATTTTTATTTTTATTCCGATGTATAAAATATTATTAAATATTGGCCCTGAAATCTCAGTAAATCTCATTGTTTGGCTAATTAGGATTGCTACTCCTTTTCCGTCGTTACGGTCATTTCGAATGGCATTGTATCCAGAGAGAGAGATACATACTTCCCTGGCTTGAACCACGGCTCTGATAGTATTGCAATGTCTATATTATTTTGGGCTAATATATGTTCTAAATTGCTTTTATTGGCCATTGCCGAACGGCAGTTCCATTAACAAATATGCATTGAATCCATTGTGAAAATATTATATAAAAAATTAAATGTTTTTATATAAATCGAATTATACACTTCTTTTAGCCCGTTTAATAGAGATCTAATAGAGTAATTAAAATTATTATAATTAATAGTTATGTATATTTTTCTTGCAATTTTAAATTAATTAAATCTGTTAGTTCCATCTTGTTTATATTAAATAATCTTTTTTCTTTCAGAATGTCTAGTACCGAGATAACCAGGTCCACCATATTTTTAACATTTGTATCTGAACCATTACGGGTGTTTTGGCTTAAGGGGCTCTGAGATATACCATCTTGATATATCGGATCATTTAAGATTGCACCAGAACTTTGGGAGAAATTAAATTGGGAAATTATTTGGCTATGTTCTTCTAAAATTGGGTTGGGGTAAAGTGTAGTCTGAGTATTTATAGGGTTCTTTGGTCTCGCTTCTTTGAAATTGGTGTTCGCGTAATCAGCTACAATCTCTTCAGTTTTTTTATTTGTATTTAAAATACTAGCATAGATGTGTTTTAAGAATAATTTTTCGGCGTCTTTATATGACATGTTTTGTTCCACCATTGCCTTTTTGATTTGTTTTTGTCTGGTAAATTCTTTACATTTTTTTATTTCGTTTGTTGTGTGTTTTTCGTCTTCATTAGATTCCGTGTTTGTATCGCAATAGAAACATTGTGTTTTATTTTCCGCGGTACACTCACTAGCTTTACGATCGCCCTGACAGTTTAAGCATCACCCTTTACTGTTGCTGAACAATTATAGCACAGAACAACTTTTTGTATGTACGGAGATACTATAGACCTAACATGACATATGGCTATATATTTAGGAAGGTTTTGCGTCCTAAACGTAACTATAACGGATTTAGTATTTATTGTTTTTTTTTTCTTTTGTTTCCTTGTCTATGATATTTTTTTAAATTCTATTAACAAAGACCACCTCAAATTTGCAATGTAAATCAAACATTTTATTTTATTTTTAAGATAGCCGTCCTGGAAATCCTTGTCAATATCTGAAATTACACCCTGCCTTATTACTTGAAATCTAGAAACATATCTATAATAATAATAAGCTATACCTAGACAGATCGGGAAGAAGTACCTCTTGATACAATTAATAGAGCCGTTACAGAAATCAGGAATGGAGCTAAGGTTTTACCAACTTCTAAAAAATACAACATTTCAAGGTCATCTTTACAGCGGTACAAAAAATTAGATGAGCCTCTCAAAAATCCATAGAACCGATTTGTATCGCGTCAAATTTTTACTTAAAACGAAGAATCTTCCTTGGTGGAAATATTTAATAAAGCCATCACAATCACATTATGGCTTAAGTAAGTTAAACTGCAGAAAAGTTGCGTACAGGTACGCAGTTGCTGTAGATAAAGAAACTGCCTGAAAACTGGAATGAAAATAAATGCTCGTCAAAAGATTGGATACGAGGTTTCATGAAACAAAATAATAACTTACGCTTGCGTACTCCCGAGGCAACTAGCATATCAAGGGCCACCAGTTTTGATCATGCGAGTATTGGTGAATTTTTCGCTAACTATAAAAACGTGCTAGATCGCTTGCTTCAGAATGTATTAATAATATTGACAAAACTGGTCTGACGACTGTGCAATCAGCACAAAAAGTAATAGCTGTCAAGGGTAGCAAACAAGTGGGCCAAACGACCTCCGCAGAAAGAGAGACGTTGGTTATAATGTGCTGCGCTATGAATGCTATTGGAAATTTAATTTATTCGTTTTACATATTTCCGAGGGCTAATTTTAAATCATACATGCTTAATGGTGCACCAATGGGGTCTGATATCACATATCACATATCACACTTCTCAGGTTAAATGACAACCGAAAATTTTATACTCTTCCTAAAGCACTTCGTTAAATTCGCTAAGCCGTCTATAGCGTCCCCAGTGCTTATCTTGCTTTACAACCATGAAAGTTATATTTCTGTACAGTTTTTAAATCTGTGTCAAGAAAATGGCATTGCTATGCTGACTTTCCCTCCCCCCCCCCCCCACTGCAGCTATAAAATGCAGTACAAATTTTTGCAGACGCAGATTTTATGGGTTCCAGTGTTACAGAGAGAGTACTTGAGGATCAGTATAGTAATACAGATTCAGAAAAACTTATCGTTACAGATAATGCTATACCTTCTCTATCATTTGAGCAGGATGTTGCGAAATCAGCTGATAATCAGCCATCAACCTCTGCTCAGTGAGATAAAAATGAAAACGACTTCGCAGAAACAAGTAAATCCTCTACATCTGCGACTTTAACACCTGAAATGGTAAGAGCATATCCTAAAGCAGGCCCCAGAAAAATACTAGAAGGAGAAACAATAAGGAAAAATCACGAATTTTGACTGAAACGCCGGAGAAACTTGTAATTGAACAAAGAGCAGCAGAAAGAACCAGAAGAGAAAATTCCTATCAAAAGAACTTGCAAGTAAAAATAAAAGGAAATGTTGCAATGATGATATCTCTTCTAGTGGAACCTCAGATGACATTAGTGTAACATCTGGTTTTTCTTCATCGTATAATGAGAAGGAGAGTAGTGAAGACAAAATAGATGAAGATGACGTCGTATGCCTTAGCCGGAATTTTCACGTTGGAGATTATGTGGTGAAATTTACCCTAAAAAAACTATTCCACTATGTCGGAAAAATTAATGGAATTAAAAAAGAATACACAATGAACTTTATGAGGCTAACAATAATCTATATCTATAATCAAATACGACAGCATTTTGATTTTTTTAAATGGCAACCCTCATCAATAATCCCGCAAGAGAATTGCATTTTGCGATCATTATTAAATTTCTCACTCCCTTAATCACGGATCCTTTTTGTAACCTGTATATTTCAAAATATATTTAAATTGCATTTTTCGAAACGGTTGAAAATAAATGTCAACAACTATATATTTTTGGAATTGGATCGCGAAATGCAATACTCGTGTGATTATTTATGAGGGTTGACATTAAGGAAAGTTCAAAATGGCGTCGTATCTGCCATTTCTTGACATTTGTCGTATTTGATTAAAATTACTGTGAAAAGAATTGGGACTTTTACCTTAAAAATTCTATTTATTAAAGGGGTAAGACACCCAAAAGACATAATCGATTAATGCAATTTAGGAACCCCCGTATTTCCGAAACGATTAAAAATAAATATCAACAACTATATTTTTTTGAAACCGGATCACAGAATGCAATTTACCCGTGTTATTATTGATGACGGTTGCCATTTAAAAAAATTGTAATATTTACAATTTAATCATTAAAATTGTTTCTAAATTTTCACAAAATCGAAATATTTCAAAACCGTAGCGTTTAACTACAATAAACCCCGATGAAACTGATTTTTATTTTAATCGAAGAAACCGAAAATAAAATAATATACAGGGCATTATATTTAAAAAAATAGAACTTTGATGCTTTTCGTGTTTTCGGGACAAGCAGTACGTTATGAAAAATAATTTTTTCTACTAGCGTGCGGAAAAACGCATTTTCCGCACATGTTTTAGTGCGGAAAATCCACTTTTCCGCACCGTGCGGCAAAGATTTTTCCGCACTGTTATATTTTGAAATTAAATTTAATTAAATTAAATGCTGTACGATTTGAAGTCACTGTTCATCATATTACCTTTGAAATATCTTAGTTGCTATGGTGTATATAACCAGTTGTTGATTTGTATGTCACTGTCAACAGAATATTATAAATTTAAACTAGTTTATCAGTTTTTCTACTGGAGTTTTGCTGAATTCTTCGGCACGCAAAATGATTTCCGATGAAGAGATGAACGAATTAATATTGTAAAATTTTGTTCATTGTAATAAAAATTTAAAAAAAAACTCCGTTTTTTAAATTATTTTCAATTTGTTTCCTCACGCTAGTAGAAAAACTATTGTTCCTAACACGTGCAGAAACCTATTTTTCCGCACTTAAATGCTTGACACCACTCCGCTACGCGTCGTGCTGTCAACGGCATTTGCGTGCGGAAAAATCGATTTTCTGCACTTGTTAGGAAAATAGCTATTAAAATATACCCTTAACAGGTCCCTATCCACCCGAAAACTTTTTTTTTATCCAAATCAGATAATTTAGTTATAATATGTCGTGTCGAATAACGTGAATAACCCTGTATATTTACCTACTGATTTGTTTATAGATTTATTTTTGATTTTAACTAGATTTCCGCATAGTGAGTGCATTTTAAACCAAATCAGCTAAAACCAACGTCAACTAAACTACCCCCTATTTAAATTAACATTTTAACGAAGTAAGCGCTGGAAATACGCCAGAACAAAAGCGACTCGAATAAAACTGATAAATGACATTTCAGCTTCATGGCCTACTGCTAAAAATGAACGCAAACGGACCGATTTTCAATTAAGCGCAAAAATAGAAAATCCAACCATGCACCATTTCACTGAAACCAGAATCAAAGTGTCACATATCGAAATGGACCACTCTAAATGTGCGAATAAAAATGTAAAAATTATGTTGAAAACTCAGTTGACTGATTGGGTTCAATAAATGCAATCGGATTGATAAGAATATTAGGGTGTATGAAAAAGAGTTTAACTGGAAAATCCTAGTTGGATGCTGTTTTAATTAATATATATTCATCACTTTTCTTATAGGTGGCAATATTACAGGAATATATTGACAAAAATACAATATATACAGCAGATATACCGGTTTTCTGAAAATACCTAACTCAAATAGAAATTTCACTTTTCTCTAGTGAGGGCACATTGAAAGCATTATTTTAGATTGAGTTCGAAGAGGGGAAAAAATTATTTTTTATAATAGGAGCAGGTGGATTCAAAAAATGCTTTTTATGACAACTAAAGTATTTGCTGTCCTAAGGCTAGTTTTGAGATACCTACATAGAAAAATCTGTCTTCTTTGAAGTCACTTATTTAAAATATCAGGTGACTAAATTACGTCTAAAACGTCAAAACAAATGACAGCTTGTGATATGTCATGGAAAAGGGAATTTAGAGCTCTATTCGGAGATCTAAAAAAATATACAGAGTGTCATTTAAAATAAACGAAAAATTTTTTCGATGGAAAGTTTGCATCTACCTAAACCATATTTACTACTAAAATTGCAAATCCCTATATTAAACGATAATTAAGTGAGATTCTTCAAACGATTTCATTGTCACCCGGTAGATTAGATTATAAAAATATAAAAAGATGATGTTTGTCTAAAATTACATAGGTAATTTAAAAAAGACCAATTAGGTGGGGGTTGCCATATAAGATTTTAGAGGTATGTGCCCTGCGGGTCATGGGGTTACATATAATCCAACAATAAATACCTCCAAAGTTGTCAGATCTAAATTGACGTGTTTCGCCAAATTTTCAGAGTGTCATCAGCCGAAGAAACATTACATGCCGTTCGTTTTCAAATTTACACCCTGTATGTAGACAGCAAACTTAAATTAAAGTAGACAGGAAGTATGATTTCTCCACACAAATCCAATAAATATGATCATAAAAAGCGTGGAGAGAATACTTATTAATATAATTTTAATAATAAAAAAAAAACATCTTTTAAAGATCAATGAGAGCTATCTAAAACAGACGCAATTATCACATTAAGGATACGATTACTTAATCATAAATCAGCTGGTAAACGACTTTTTAGGTCACGATAAGCTCATAAAAATACTGGTTCAATTAGGTACGGATGAAATAATGAATATGAAACTTGACATAATGAAGCATACTCTCTTTTCACTTTCACTAAACAGTGGCCTTATACGTTTGTGCTTCGTACAGTGTCCGAGGGAACGTTGGCAACGTATGGGATCTTGGGATCCTGTTTTTGAATGATAAATACTTACGTCAGAAATATAGATTGTAGTAAAGTTGGTTATTTCTATGTTATATTTTTGGGACAGTTGTGGAAAACCGAGTGGAAATAGTATATTACGTTACAAGACCGGAAAGTACTATTTTACAGGACGAAGCAGGCAATTTCTAGGGCGAGCCGCCAGGCGAGTCCTGGAAGCCTGCGAGTCCTGTAAACGTACTTTCCGGTTGTGTAACGTACAATATTTTTTTTTAAATCGACGCAAGACCAGTGGCGTACAAGAAAATTTAGATAATGGCTTACTACATTAATATTGTTTTAAACAGATTGAAAACTCTATAGTCAGGAATTTTTTTTATTTATAATAGTTATAATAAATATTATTTGATAATAGGTACTTAATAAATAATTAAAATTAGAATTATTCTAATAATTAATAATATCTATTTTTGAACTGTTATGTTAAAAGTACAATTTTTTTCTTTACACCAACATTTGAAAACGGCAAACGTTTTTTCATACTTGTCCCTGGACTTATGCGGCAACAAATCGTGAGTAGCTCTAGCAGCCGCTTCAGTTATTTCAAGAGGAATTTCACCTTCATCCACATTCATTTCCATAATATAATCTAACTTTTAACTTTTAAACACAATTTTTAATAAGCAGTATCAAATTTGACAGTTCGTTGCCATGAAACGCCATGAAAGAAACAATCAAGTCAAAGCCTACTTATTATGGGTTTGGTTCGTTTTCTCAAATATTGATCGGAATGTAAAAAAAGGGCCCGGTAAAGTAAAAAGAGGGACCGGTAAAGTACTTTACCGGTCCCTCTTTTATGACTTTCTGGTCTAGACCGATAAAATGACATTTTCCGGTTAAAAAATTGAGTAGAAAGTGGTTGCTTTCCGGTCGATTTAAAAAAAAACATATGTTTATAGGTACAGGGACATTTTTTTAAGTATTTCACCCAATTGGCGATTTTTCTGCTGACTATAATAAAAATGAATTATACTTTCCTCAATGATTTTCCGAAAAGAAGCCAAATTTAATGTCAAAAAATATATAAGTCCACAAATTTGACAGATGCGACGCTATTTTGAATATTTTTAATGGCAATCCTCATCAATGACTACACGAGTGAATTGACCATTTAAGGATGACGTCGCTGGGGGGCAAATTTGACAAATTTAGGTTAAAGTTTATGTCAAAGCCATGAAATTACCATTAGGTACATATTTGACAACGGCTATATTTGCTGGGGGGCAAAGTCAAAAGTTTAGGTTATACTTCTTGTCAAAATCATATGTTCTTAAATGGTCTATTGTTTTTCGCGATCCGAATTCAAAAACATACAGTGTGTCCACGGATGGACTTAACTATACATGTAAAAAACATGATTTTCAGTTTTTTAAAAAAAGTCACCCTTAATAATTTCTTTTGCTTTTTGTATAAATACGATTCACCTTGAGAAAATTTGATTCTGTTGTACAGGGTGCGCAAAAAACATAAAAATGTAGATTTGCAAAATAAAACATTTTTGAATGAAACTTTCTTCAAGCGTCAAAATGAAAGAGGATAGAAGCATAAATCGAAAAGCCAAATAAAGTGTTTTCATAGAAGTTATGTTATGATTACTAAGATATTATCTGATATTAAAAATAGGCCTAAAACAGAATTTTTAAAACTAATAATTGTTGCCAGAAAAAATCAAAATTTATTTAAGTTAATACATTGAGATAAATGACAAACAGTAACGTTTTATTCAACATAAAATCCTCCAACGTCAACACATCTCTCCATTCTTTTTCGAAATTCGTAATAAACATTGTGAATAATATCTGGTGTCACTGTAGCAATGGCATCAATGATTCTGTTTTTTTAAAATATCAACATTATCTTGCATGTCAGTAGCATAAACTTTTTGTTTAAGATACCCCCACAGGAAATATTCCATCACGGTGAGGTCTGGAGACCGCGCTGGCCAGTGTATCGGTCCATGGCGGCCCATCCATTTTTCGGGGAAACGTTCATTAAGCGAATTTGTTATAAGCAGTGTACTATGCGCTGGGCAGCCATCTTGCTAGAATATCACCTTCCTTCTAAATTCCAAATATTTTTCCTCCAATTGAGGAAAAAAGTATTCACTAAGAATTTCCAAATAATAATTTGCGTTTAGCCTTCTTTCCAGGAAAAGTGGACCAATTACTTTATTGAACATTAACGCACACCATACGTTAACTTTCCTAAATTTCTGACTGCTTGTGCAAAGCTTAAAGCAGGGGTTTTCGGTCGCCCAAAAGCGACAATTTTGACTAGAAATTAGACCATTTGTTGTGAACGTAGATTCGTCACTGAATGATGGTGAAAATGACGGCTTGCCAGTATACGTTCACCCATTAGTAAAGAAAATTCTAGTCGGTATGTATCATCGCTTTCTTGAAGTTTGTGGATAAAGGTTGGTTTGATATTTGTGAACAGAATATTGTGTACGTGACTTTTAGATATACCACCCACCTCATTGGCTCTTGCTCTCAAAGGAAGTCGGGAATTATTGTGAGCTGGTTCTAAGACCAAAATTGTTGCAGCGTTCTTTTCATCTAAATTCTTTTTTTGTCTTTTTCACATCTTTAACATCACCATAAACGTCGAATTTACGTACCAAATTTCTTAAGGCATTAACAGAAACGTATACACCTGGAAATTTTCGGTTGAAAATTTGAATTGCGTATTTATAGGACACTTCTCCAATACCATAACACTTGACCAAGTAAATGCGCTGTTCTAGGGTAAGCATATTTCTGAAGATGCTAGTTGATAGACGATAATTAATGTAGGAATGACAGCTAGACATGTGAAAACAACAATCTTAATTTATGTTCACAAAATGAGGTAGCAGTGAACTTCTCAAAATAATACGAAGTTAATTTATTTTTTAATTTCAAATAATATCTTAGTAACCATAACTTCTATGAAGAAACTTTATTTGCCTTTTCGATTCCTTCTTCTAAGTTCTTTCATTCTGATGTATCAAAAAAGTGCGATTAAAAAATTTTTAATTTTGCAAATCTACATTTTTGAATTTTTTGCGCACCCTGAACAACAAAATGAAAGTTTAAAAGAAATTATGAAGAATGTTTTTTTTTCCAAAAAACTGAAAATAGAAGTTTTTACAAGTATAGTTAAGTCCATCCGTGGACACAATATATAGTTGTTGATATTTATTTTCAACCGTTTCGGAAATATGAGGGTTCCTAAATTACCTTCATCATTATGTCTTATAAGTGCCGGTACTTTTGGCACTGATTAGCTCATTTGATAGACGATTGAAATAATCATTGCTTCTAATGTGCCAAAACTTTCAAATTTATATGGACATTGGCACATTCAAAACACTGATTTAATCGTCTGTCAAATGAGTTAATCAGTGCCAAAAGTACCGGTACTAAGTGTCACACCCCTTTAATAAATATACCTCTTTTTAAGCAGAAAAGTCGCCACTTGGGTGAGACACTTAAAGAAATGTCCCTATACACGGTTAAATACGGATAAATACAATAGTTGCAGGATTTTTCTTGAAAAATTTTATTATGTTAACCAGAAAAACAAAAAACCCTGATTGAAATTTAAAAAATTGTAATTTTTGTTTTTCTTTACATGAAATACCCTATACATTCTCACATCTTTCAAATCAGCTTAATTTTCACATTCCATAAATATCCATTTAGTGTGTAATACTTCGATATGTCATATACTATACTATATGTACTATACATTGAACGCGTTTCGCCGTATTACGGCTCATCGGCAAGGCTATAGAATAACGAAAAGGAATGAGACCTCACAGTGCATCTCACCACAAAATGTAAAGGTACTATAGCCTTGCTGATTAGCCGTAATACGGCAAAACGCGTCCAACGATTGGGTCTGATGGAAAGAAAAGGGAGAAACTTCTTTAAGCCTCTTGTATATCGCGTTTTCGGTTCGCAGAAATCGATAAATTGGCTGTCAGCGTAACCTATTGACGTAGATACTTGCTTATGCGGGTTCCATTCCAGTTATTGATCCTCTCTAAGTCCTCGCTGGTGTAGTTGGGTGGATGGCTCGATTGACATAGTGATGATATATGTACATAAATTATCTGTTCCAGCGCCAGATCTCCAGCTTCCAGTAATTTTTGTTTGCTCTCTGCGATGTGAGTACGAAGGCTCTTAGTTTTTTCCTTAGTTTGTCTCTGTCGGCATTATGAAGGACTTGAGGTTGTCGGCATTTTTTTCATTTCTTCTACCAATTTATCATAACCTGCGCTTTCTAAATTTATTTTTTTATAAACGTCACTTCCTATAGTTCTGGCAAATCGTGATATATCTGTATAAATTCTCGTCAAAATTCTGTATTTCCAGCCGTCGATAACGCCATTTTTTCACTTTTATTAGCACAAATGTAACTGTAGCAAGCAATATGTGAGAGACTGTTGTACAACAGCTTCAAATATACACATACACGCTCAAACCTATTACATAAAGGTACGTGTTGCGGAAATGCCTTCAGACAAGTTTGAGTTTCCTCAAACTGTTGCGTAGCAGCTTAAACCAAGGCATACACGATCAAAATGTTTGCGCAAATTGTTTGGTCGTGTATGAGGCCTATTAAAATTGAGGCCAGGGAATCTTTGAGCAAAAGCGAGTGAAATAATCATGATTACGGCATTCCTGTGTTCATTCGTTCAGGTAACATGTGGCTCAGTATCCGTCTTATTATTCGTATCTGTTCAGTCTAGTTCTTGTTTATAGGCATTTTAATCGAAACTCATCCGGGGCGTTACGCTACTGAGTAAATATTATAGATATTCGTGAGCAAAGTGGATTCTTAGTTTGTACTACTCTCTCGACCAGCGTCTCCTCTTTTCTTTCTTTCAAGTGCAGACAAGAAACCCCCCAACTTTGTACTTAATATTTATTAATACGCCACGAGGCCAGAAACATTCAGGGTTGATTGAAAATCTTCCATCAATCGCACTATAATTGAAACCGTCAATATAATTGACCCTCTCCAGGCACCTTTCAGTGATTCCTTGCCTCCTTCGGGGGTCGAGCGGTTTTATACCTGCAAAAGCCTAATGTCGACTTTCGGTCTTTTTCCTTTATATTTCCGTGTATGAACAAGCGCATATTATTTTTTTTAATGCAAATAGTAAAAAGAAAGTATACATTTTGTCACTGAATGAAAAGAATCATTAATTTACATTAAAAATGTGATAGTATTGTTATAATCTAATTTCAAATCCATTGTATTAAATTAATTAAAAAATAAATAAATCAAAATCCGCCTCTCTTTCTTAGGTAATTATGTGCCGAAAACGGAAGATTTGAACTGATAAAATCTAACCATTATTAAAATAAAACAGCCTATGATCAATCTTGTTAAGATATTTTATTTTAAGGTTATAATATTCACAGTTTATCTCTGGCAAATATAATACCTAGCCTGAGAACAATTTTGGGCTTCCCATCCACCAGGTTCGTAAGTTCCATAATCTTTTCCGAGTAAAAGACAGTTGTCACCCTGCGATGGGGATTTTGGTTCTCTGGTAGCCCAATTTGTGTAAGTAATTGTAGACGTTGTATTTATCCACATCCAGGCACCGTTTTTCAATTGTATACCACCAATCCAGTATGAATCTGTAAAAGAACATTTTTAAATAATAGTTACCTCAGTCTCTCCCTCAGTGGTGGCTTCTCAGGGGCGGCAGTGCCTTGCCTACCCCGTGTCAAACAGACAACAGAAATATTAATATGAATTTTTAATGACTCGCAAACTGCCAGCGAATAACCGTTCCACTTTTTAAATCGCTCTTGTCAGCCCGGACCTCATTCTCTCATATAGTGGCGTGTGTGAGTCGGACGAACATGAGAATATTTTAAGCCGGAACAAGAGTACCTCCCCCACCCCCGTTTTCGAGGATGCTGAACACGATGGCGGCGTTAGAATTTCCCTTTGGGGTTGCGCAACCCCCCAAAACGGCCAAAAACCACCCCCAAGAGGGGTTAAACGCGCTTCAAGAGGTTTTCCTGCCGAAAAAATACTTTCCCTTCGTTTTCGAGAATGCTGAGCACGGTGCTGATGTTAGTTATTGGTTCCAACTTCTTCAATGGCCAATACTGGCCCCCGAAAGGGGTGAATTTTTTTTTTTTATCAGCGGTAAAATGGATTTCCCTTCCGTTTTTGAGGATGCTGAGTACGGTGCTGGTGTTAGATAATTAAGCCGACCCCTTCCAACCCCTCCACCGGCCAATACTCGCCCCCGGAAGGGTTGAAATTTTTTTTCTACTTATCAGCGGCAAATATTTTTGTTTTTCTGATTTCGAGGATTCTGTGGATGGGAAAAATAATCGTATCGTAAGCTGAACTAGCCTGAACTAACCCGTACATGAAAAAAAGGGGAGAAATGATTGTTGGGAATTACAAGGATGGCGGGGCTTAAAAGAATCCACTACCACCGTTCTCAGCATACTCGAAATCGGAGGAAAAAAATATTCGCCACTGATAAGAAAAAAAATTTCACCCCTTTCGGAGGCGAGTATTGGCCGGTGGAGGGGTTGGAAGGGGTCGGCCCCGATATCCAACACCAGCACCGCGCTCAGCATCCTCGAAAATGGAAGGGAAATCCATTTAACCGCTAATAAGAAAAAAAAATTTACCCCTTTCGGGGGCCAGTATTGGCCGGTGAAGGGGTTGGAACCGATAACTAACAACAGCACCGTGCTCAGCATCCTCGAAAACGCGGGGAAAGTATTTTTTCGGCAGGAAAACCTCTTGTAGCGCGTTTAACCCCTTTTGGAGTGGTTTTTGGCCGTTTTGAGGGGTTGCGCAACCTCAAAGAGAAATTCTAACGCCGCCATCCTGTTCAGCATCCTCGAAAACGGGGGGGAGGTACTCTTGTTGCGGCTTAAAATATTTCCATTTTTCGGCCTTCTTTCCGACTCACATACGCCACTAATATTGCGCCCGAAGTATACGACCGTGCATTGCGCTATTAACCGTAGGCGCGATCAGGCCATACGCCGAGTACTGACAGAGCCACAAAACTTAAAAGAGGTTGACAGCCCATTTTCTCCTTGAAATAGCCAACGACGGAGTGCGCCAAACATATACTGGCGATTAGTCGGTTCAGTGCTGCAAATTATTTCAGCTCCGGTTAATTCGTATCATCGGGCTAATGTTTATATTTATTCTCGCTATTTGTTCTACTTGTTTGCGGTTTTCCCGAGAGCTGGAGGGTTAATTTAAATTAGGCGATACTAAGTTCCACCAACTTACGTATCAAAAACAATTAGTTGTGAAAAAGCATAGGGTGGCCCAATTTCAATATTTAAATTGCGGAAAAAGTCGTGACAAAATCTATAAATGGCAGTTTTACGAAACTAATTTAAAGAAAATGGTGGATTGGTGGTTGCTCAGGTAAAAACGCTTTGTTTTGTTTTCCGTGTGTCTTGTTTGGGACTGATCGTGAGGAAGAAGAGAGGTGGGTAAGGGATTTAGTGCATTTAAGTGACAAAATAAGAAACCATGAACAAGGTAAAACTCACATTAACAACCAAATGCAATTCGCATTACTTGGCAATGTCAATATACAGGCTCAACTGGATTTCGCTTATTGGATAAGCATTTAAAAACATAACGAAGAGGTAATAAAAACTCTCTCGGACTTAGCCTTCAAAGCGTTAGTCGCAAATCATAACATGTCAGATAGACACGAACCCTTTTTGGGGAAAACTCAGCGCGTATACATACCTACAAGTTGAACCGATCGCAAGTCAACATGCGACCGTTCTGACTTATTGTAAGTATCGTATTGACGTACTAAAGAAATTTATTTCATTTTCTAATCATGTAAAAAATCCTATTTTCGTCAGAAAGTAACTTGAGTATCCTTGTAACTTGTTTGGGCTTGTATCGCAGAACAATAATAGTTTATGCAAATAAAATAATCAAGTCTTTTTACCAATATGTATATATACTGCACGTGCATACTAATATACAGGGTGTTTCGGGAGGAAAGGGAAATATTTTAATGAGGTATTCTAGAGGTCAATATAAGAAAAAAAGGTCATATAAATGTGGGTCTGGAAATGCTTTCTTTTCGAGATACAGTGTGCCAAAAAAAAAAGTAATAATACATTTTTCCTTCAATACCTCGAAAACGATTTAAGGTATTACACTGATCATGGGTGTGCGCTATACTGGCATGAAAATACGTTTTCTCGATTTAAAAAGTTTTTACCATTTTACCAGTGGCGTACGCGACAGCAAAAAATAAAATTGTTTTGGCGAAAAAAATAAAACAGCATTCTAACTATTACTTGAAAATGGTTTGTTCTACCAAAAAAACTCAAAATACTTTTTCTTTTAAGAAATGACTGTAGATTAAGAAATAGACCCCTGATTTGAAAAATACCAGAGGCGTACAATTTTTTTCGCCAAAACAATTATATTTTTTGCTGTCGCGTACGCCACTGGTAAAATGGTAAAAACTTTTTAAATCGAGAAAACGTATTTTCATGCCAGTATAGCGCACACCCATGATCAGTGTAATACCTTAAATCGTTTTCGAGGTATTGAAGGAAAAATGTATTATTACTTTTTTTTTTGGCACACTGTATCTCGAAAAGAAAGCATTTCCAGACCCACATTTATATGACCTTTTTTTCTTATATTGACCTCTAGAATACCTCATTAAAATATTTCCCTTTCCTCCCGAAACACCCTGTATATATATGTATATTATAAAATGTTTTGTATGTTTGCCTCAAAATTCCTATTTTTTAAAATAATTAGAAATTAATGATTGCTTCATATTTTTTTTCATTCAAATTCATATTTTAATAGCAATTGAGAAATATTTGTAGACTTGTCAAAATTGTTAACATTATTAAAGTCACTCAAACTTGTGCAGGCTTCAGATAGGCTTGATATTTTCGACACTGGAACAAGTTCAGGTTCCTCTTCCTCTATCTTAGAGTTAGGACTAGTTATATCCGTATCTTGGATCTCTTCAATACACTCGATGATAGTCAATTCTGCACTTTCTGTTGGCAAGTCGTTATCAATAGAGACAAATTGTTTCAAGTTCACAAATGTGTCCTTAATGTTAGGAAACAGTTGGCGAGCGGAATATTATCTTCTTCTTCGAGGTTGTCAATATTATCTGTATTACACATAAATCCGGCTTTCATACCGCATTTTTTTATTGTCACTGGGGACAAATTACGCCAAGCTACCGAAACCCATATCAAGGTGTTGGTTATGATTAATATTATTGTCGATTTCTTGAAGAGCACAACCACTTCTACTTGTTAAAATCCTCTTAATAAGGTAGCTTTTGTCGAGCATTTTAAAATACTGAATAATGCTTTGGTCCAGAGGCTGGCAATGTGAGGTAGTATTGGGCGGAAGACAAATAAGTTTTACATTATCCAGTGTAATTTTGGGATGAGACGTTGCATTATCCAGAAACAATACCACTGCGCCCCTAAACATTGAGGATTTTTGCTTCTGCCTATTATAAGTGGTTGTTCCTTCTCACCTTCCATATTTGCACAGAATAGAATTGTAAATCGTTGTTTTGCTGTTTTTTCTCCAGTACACTTGTCATCTTTCAATGCATATGTTTTTGTTGGCAATGCACGATAGTAGAGACCTGTCTCATCTGAAATGATCATTAGCCTTTCTTTCCAAACAGTTACGTCTTCGATATTGATATCGACTGATTTTCCACATTATACTTTCTTGTAGGTAATATCGCGCCGACGATGGAATTTTTCTAATCATTCATTTGATGCCTTGAAGTTATCTAGTCCTGGACATTGAGCAGATTCGAGGGCTCTTGCTTGAATTATGGGCCCGAATATTGGTAAGTGCTTGTATCGCGCCTTACAAAATCGTTTAAAAACAACTTGGCCCACTGCCAGTCCTTCGATTTTGGTAAATTTTCTCTTTTCTTCACCGTTGCCATCGTTTTGAAACAAATTTCTAACTTCTGCTTTCTTTTAAAGCAACATAGTCACTTGGGTCTTACCCACTTTAAATTTTTCAGCCATTTCATGGTACTTAAACGAGTTTTCTCACTTTCCTCGATTATTTCAATTTTTTCGTTTAAAGAAAAACATTTCCTTTTTCCCGCTATCTACAAATATTCACGTTAGTCCCAAAACACACAAAAACTGTTCAAAACAAAACTAATGTTAACAGCCGATTTATCAGCCTCTAAAGTAAATTCAATAGATGCGCCTGCAATAAAGCAATTAGTGTATGTACCTATATTTATTAAGAATTGCGGGGTCGGGTTTTACTGCCTCTAATTGCGGGTGTTTCTAGCATTAATGTTTACTAAAAATTCCGATGATGAGTGGCCGGGGTCGCATAACCGATGGGTCGGTAAAGAAGAGTATAAAGTAATGGTATTTTCATTTTTAAATATGTGGAATTCATAACTATAGACATCGTAATTCATAACCGGTCGTTTAACGCAGATGGTCACTTCATAGAGGCGGTCGAAAACAGAGGTTTTACTGTACTTTAAATTTAACAAAAAAATGTAGAAATTTAGACATTTTAGATTTTATTGAGTATTGTTTAATAGTTTAAAGAAATTTTTATAAATGTGAAAAAGGAAATTTAATTAAAATATAAAATGGTTAAAATAATTAATTTAGTTTAATAACTGAAAATTGGGGCTATTTTATCACATGATTTTTTTTCTTCACATTTATAAAAATTTCTTTTTATCTATTAAACAATACTCAATAAAATCTAAAATGTCTTAATTTCCACAATTTTTTTATTTAAAATTAACTAAAATATTTTTTCACAATTTATAATATAAAATCTTCATACCATCACTTTTCATAATTTAATTAACAACTTTACTTTGTTTTCAATTTTAAAATAAAGAGAACATAACCATCCTTTTACATTATTAAATTTTGTGGAGGAAGACTTGATTGTTTTAGTTCCATTACGCCAACTGCACTGCAAGTATGAACTACTTTTTCAATTTCAATAATAGTATAGATCTTAAATCCTTAATATCATGTTAGTTTTACATCTGCTCTATTCTGCTTCCATCAAACCGTGCGTAAAGGTGGTAACTATACTTACTTAGAGGATTAGTACCAATTAAACTCAAATAAGTAATTAAAATATTATTCTCAATGGCACTATTGATAATGGCTAACTGCATTCCCTTAGTTCGGCACTGGACCCATGCTTGAAGAAATGTTTCCTAATGGAACAGATAATTTCAATTAATGCTTCAACTTTCAACTTTAATATCGAATGAAAAAATAGTTTCTATACTTTAAGCGATAAATAATAATAGTATACAGAGTGTTCAGAAACCATCCTGAGGAACTTTAAGGGGTGATTCTACATTAAAAAAAGGACGAAAATTCCCATAAACATAGATGTTGAAAACTAAAAAAAAAATTTTTTTTTCGTTAATATTTTTGAGTCCGCTTCAGATATCATTTTCAGTTTAAATAGGTGCTAACTAGACATAAAAACACATTTCATAAAAAATATTTGCTCTATTTCTGCCAGTGGCGTCCGCCCTAACACGTATTTTGACATTTTTATCGAGAAAAATGATACGCCGCTGTCAAAAGGCCGAAATCAACGTACTTTGCATTATACATTAAACTGCCTTTATAAGTGTGTTATGTGTCAAAAGAGAAAACGGCAGTCGCGTACATACTTTTTATTTCGCTTAAAAATTGTTACACCCTGTATCTCAAAAATAAAGCTGTTGCGGACCTATGTTTAAAGGAACTTTTTTCTTATTTTTTATTGAAGAATCAGCACTCAGGAGAGTTTTTGGGCACCCTGTATAATAAATTATAGGTATTACCTACAGGGTGGCCCAGTTGTGTGACAAAGTAATATATTATAGGCTCTACTATACCGCTAAAGCTGCGCCTAAAAAATTCGGCAGTTAGAGGTTTCTCGGCATGCGGAATTGAAAAATGATATCGGCACTGTTGCCAAATTTCCCGGTTTTGCGCTACACATAGTCGTTTCGTTATTTTAAATTGAATGCCCCATTTATCTTAACTCCAATGAATTGGACTTCTCAAGCTTAGCAAGATTCTATTTTTTTTAATTTTATCTGTACTAGTTGCTGAGATATGACAACACCGCATTTTCAGTCAAAAGTACTGGAACGCTTAAATATCTTCAAAACCGCTAAAGCTGCACGAAAAAAATTCGGCATTTGGCATTTTAAACTTAGTAAGATCTCAAATTTTCAAAGTTCTGTTTGCACTATTAGATACAAACCAGAAAAATTCTGGGATAGTTAGCTATCCTAGAATGAGCACTAAACTTATTAAAGTTATCAGAAACGCCCGAAAAGTGAATACCTTATGAACAAGTAGGCGCTGCTTCAGTTTTTTTGAAAACAATTGCCTTTGCGTTACCATGCTACAACAATGACAAATTAAACATATCACTGTCCGTTAAGCAGCTTAAATAACTGTATTGATTATAAAACTATAGCTTTATTATGGCTTTTATTTTCTCAGAGACCCAACGTATTGATATTTTGATTTTTCGTGGACATGGAAATAAAACAAGGACATATCAAGAAGTCTGCGACTGGTTTATTGACCACTATCCTAACAAACCCATTAAAAAGTCCACCGTACACAGAACTTGTCGACGTTACCAGGAAACAGGCTCCATAAAAAATTTACCTGAAACCGGACGTCCAAAAACTGCTACAAGTGATGAATATAAATTAAACGTTTTATTACAAATATATGGAGGAAAATCCAAAAGTAAGTAGCAATCAGTTAGCTCTAAATGCCGAAATTTGCCAAAAATCTGTAAGGACTATCTTGAAGGGAAACAAATTAAAGCCGTACAAGATTCATTACACTCAAGAACTTTTAGAGGATGATCCTGACCGCCGTAATGAATTCGCCGCAATCATGATGGAAAATATGAACCGAAATCCTTATTCTGCGCACAAAATTGTATTCAGCGACGAAGCTATTTTTTGCTTAAACGGCCAAGTTAATAGGCACAATTGTAGAATTTGGTCTAGAGATAACCCTCATTGGATGGAAGAACTTCACACCCAATATCCTGAGAAAGTTAATGTCTGGGCGGGAATATTGGGTGACAATATTATCGGACCTTTTTTCATAGAAGGCACATTAACAGGACAGAAGTATTTGGAGCTCCGTAGAGATTGTATAGTTCCTGCCATTCAACAAAATAGAAATGTAGGTGAAATATGGTGCAAACAAGACGGTGCTCCGTCCCATTTTTCAAGGGTAGCCATGCAGTTTCTATAAACAACCAATTCCCAGGGAGGCTGATTGCAAGGCGTGGTACATTAGAATGGCCACCTCGATCTCCTAATATGACTCCACCGGAATTCTTCTTGTGGGGTCATTTGAAGAATCGTGTCTACAAAAATCGTACAGAGAATTTAAACGAACTCTGCGAAAGAATCCGCAGCGAAGTTATGATCGACTTGTGTACTGTCTGGCAAATAATGGGGCCCACTTTGAGCATTTAATTAACAACTAGTGTATAAATAATAAATATAAATAAATTCATTGGAGTAAAAATAAATGGGGCATTCATTTTAAAATAACGAAACGACTATGTGTAGCGCAAAACTGGAAATTTGGCAACAGTGCCGAGATCATTTTCTTAAGAATTTCCAAGATATCGACTTTTGAAAATTGACATTTTTGAAATTTGACAACTTCTAGCTTTTTAACGGTACGTCTTCTAGTTAAACGGCTTACATGTCCCTATCTTACTTTCCTATTATCTTCCCAAAAGTGTCAACTACCGGTTAAACCGGATGTTACTTGATAGCCGGAAATATAGTACGTCCGGTTTAACCGGAAATTGATATTTTTGGGTAGATAATAAAAACGTAAGATTGAAACTTGTAAGCCGCTTTGCTCTAAAACGTACCGTTAGAAAGCTAGAAGCTGTCAAAGTTCAAAAATGTCATTTTTCAAACTATACATAATCGATGTCTCGGAAATCACTAAGTTTAGACTTATAATGCACTGCGATAATTGTAATTTTATGTATCACGCACAAGTTCAGTACTATTTTTTTAAAACAATTTTATTGTTTTTGGATTTAAAAATTTACACTGACAGCTACATAATATTTAACTACAGGTTTCATACAGCCATTTCAATTGATCCCGTCTCTGCAGCGCGACGCTTTGAATCTTCTACGGCATACAAGATGATTATAGTGAGATATGTGTGTCGATGGGTCACAAACCCCAAATAAAAAAATAGAAAAGGAATTAAAGAACTACTAAATGGTTATAACTTTTGTAAAAACAACTAGTCTACAATCCGAGATATATTCCGTCCACGCACAAAATGGCCACCCTGTATAATAGCGGCAATTATTTTTTCCAAAATGCATGATATATAGGAATTTTCAAATTATTATAATAGTATTCTAAAATAATGATTTTTGTGAAATGAAAAAGTCATGTATTTCTGTCCAATCGGAAAATAATAAGAATCTGATTTAGTTACCTAAAAATAGGTAAATACTCACATTTTGCGAGGACACATAATAGTTTTCACTTATTTGCACAAACCCTGGAATTCCAGATATTGAAAGTTTTATAACTGTGACAAAGATTACTGAAAATAATAATTTAAACATTATATACTGTATCCGTAAACTTTTTACTTTCAATTTAGGTCAAGTTGCTCTTGATAATTTGGTAATGAAAATTTTGAGGATTGATTTACACTTTTTATACATCATTTTGGAAGGCGGGATTTCCTAGAATAATATATTTTTAAATCCCTCTCCTCTATTTGTTCCTATATAATTTATAACTGATAATAGCCTAAAACCAAGAAATTGTGACACAATATTTTTTAATATTATTACAATCAAAATTAGCTTTAAGTACATTTATTCCAATAATTTTAATTCACATAATTCGTATTCTTTAGGATCATCTTTCAAGGCCTTTTTTGATTATTGCATCAACCTCAAAGTATGTTTTATTATGTTCGCATAATCAGAGTAGGTATGCCATGTTCAAGACTCTTTTCAAAACAGTTATCTATTTATCTAACTTATAGAGTTCTTACTTTCATAGATATTCAAAGAGAAGGCAGCCCAATTAAGTAACATTTTCCAAGTTTAAAAATTAATTTAATTAAGAACCGATCATTTATAAAGCCCAGACCTAAATCATATATAACCAAGACAATCGCGAAAAGGATGAAATGAACGTTATGACTTTTGTAGAGGCACTAGAAGGTCGTGCAAAGTCATAGAAAAAGATTTCGGAGTAATTAAATCTTCTCTAAAAATTATTAAATAAATATCATTTGAACCCCTATGAAGTAAACATTGTGCACCATTTACGTACTGTGAATGCTGTGCGACGACTTATTTTTTTCCAGTGTATCTAAATCGAATACAAAATTTGTAATATTTCGTCTTCGTTTGTTAACTCTATTTCAATAGATGACGGATTACATTCTATATCGGAGCTAACAGGTATATTTTTCAATTCTGCTAACAAGTTTGGCGCAATATTTACTAAAAAGTCATTAAATTTGTTTGCTATTGTCTCTTGATCACCTTCAATTTTAATATCGTTTCCACTGTCTTGCCCCTTTATTTTATGTACGATTTTCCAGGTGCACTTGTTCTTATCATCCGAGTTATTTAACCTATTTACATAATTTTGTCTCTTTGCTTGCTTTAATAACTTATCATAGTCTTTCTTTTTATTAATATATAAGGTATTTAATCTACTATTTACATTTCTCATGATATAAAGAACATCTAGTTGGCTTTTACACTAATAATTTCAGGAAGTTTCTTTCTGGTACTTTTGTAAGAGGAAAACATTGGTAAAACTTGTCTAAAAATAGTTCTATAAAAGTGTCCCATTGCTCATTTACTAAATGCCTATCAATTGTATAAATTTTTTGCCCATTTACTTCTTGTAGAGCCCCTTCAAATTTTAATTCGTTTTTTTTCTTAGGTACCGTGAAATGGGGTGACTTTGCCCAATCTTGAATTTTAAATCTTGTTTCATAAAATATTGTTTTTTCTTGATAGCGTATAAGCTATGCTTCAAGTGACAATAAGGACAACACAACAATGTTGTTTTTTGCTCATTAAAAAAAAATAATATAAAAAAAAGTTTAAAAACTGGGTGGGCAAAGTTAGTTGCCAATATGAGGTGACTTTGCCCACCCACCTATTTTAAGTGATAGAGCAATATCACACCATTTAATAGTGTAATTACGAAAAATACGTTTTAAAAAATATTTATACCGATATATTTTGTTACTTACAAAGACTTATATACGCAGTTAAACATATTTATTTATAAAAAATACAAATTTATCCAACTAGGTAACTCATTATAACTAAGATACAGGGTGGCGCACCGAAAACTTTCCACCCAGGTTGATCTTCTTGTTAATAAATAAATCAAAATTCGCTCGAACACGGGTACCTTAGTTCTCAGGGGGACACACTTTTTTGCTATTTTCACCCCCCCCCCCTGCTTGAACTTCTACGACGGGGTGGCTTTCACCCTTAAAATCTTAAATGGAAAGGGGGGTCGAGTGATACCTTATTTTAAAGGGAAATTAATTGCCTTCCCAACGCGACCTTGCTTGTTTAAATCAAGTGAATAGTTCATGAGAAATAGGGCTAAAAAGAAAAGAAAATTTAAAAGTAATAAAATTTATTACGGCTTGTATCAATCAAGTAAATGTTGAAAATGTCCACCTCCAACCTCCATGCAGTTGTAAGGCACTGTTCAAAATGTTGGCGAACATTATGGAGCATTGCGTAAGTTATTTGTCGGCACTCGTACACTATTCGTTGTCGCAAGTCTTCCAAAGAATTCGGTTGGGTTGCATAAATTTTAGACTTTAAATATCCCCACAAAAAAAAGTCCAGTGGCGTCAAATTAGGAGATCTTGCAGGCCATTCAGTAGGACCTCTTCTTCCAATCCATTTTCCTGGAAAATTTTCATCCAGGAACTGTCTAATAGGGAACGCATAATGCGGGGGTGCTCCGTCTTGCGGAAAGTAAATATTTTCTGGCCGATAACGGTCATTTTCTCCTATGGCATTCGTTAAAGCAGGGTAATAGTGGTTTCCAACAGGTTCAGGTACATTTCACCAGTTAAATTTCCAGGTATAAAATACTACGATCCCCAAAAATTTCAGCACACATTTAATTTTTCGGGATGTTGAGTATGCACTTCTCTAAAAATTCTAGGGTTGGAATCCGACAAATACCTGCAATTCTGTCGATTGACAGTACCGTGAAGACAAAAAGTGCATTCATCGGAGAAACAAATGTTAAAAATAAATTGTGGATTGCGAATGATCATTTCACCAATTAACTCGCAAAATTGCAAACGGCAATCGTCATCATCTTCATTAAGTTCATGAACCAGTTTTATTTAATAGGGATGGAACTTATGCGTTTTTCAAGTACGCTGAATCGTTCTACGCGAAACACCCGATACATCTGAGACTTTTCTCGTGCTGATCCTGTTTCACGAAATTTTGCCACTAATTGTAGCACGTAAGTATGAGACAAGTGTGCATTTAGATGGAATTCATTATAAGACGCCAGGTCAGCCGGTCGAGCACAATCGTTACTTCTGAAGAAAAGTAAAATAATTTCAACCCTTTCTTGAAGAGTATACCTCTATTTAATCCGTTATTGAACACACGAAATGTAAAGCAAAATGAAATTTTATTCTTACTATGAATTTGATTGATGCCAAAAACAAACTGAGTTTTTTCGACTGAACAAGTTAAATTCCAAATCCCTTTTGTTAAGATAGTATCCTTTTTTGCGTATTTTTTACCATTTATTTATTTGTTAACATTTAAGCACAAATTTGTTTACCATTTAATTTCTCGAAAGGTACTCAGCCAAATTGAACGAGCAAGGTTCCGTTGGAAAGACAATTTCATTCCTTTTAAAATAAGCTATCGCTCGACCTTCCTTTTCATTTAAGATTTTAACGGTGAAAGCCACCTCGTCGTAGGGGTTCAAGCAGGAGGGGTGAAAATAGCAAAAAAATATGTCCCCTAGGAACAAAGGTTCTCGTGTTCGAGCGAATTTTGATTTATTTATTAACAAGAAAATAAACCTGGGTGGAAAGTTTTCGGTGCGCCACCCTGTATAACACACTATCTTCGGTTACTTGAACATGATAACGTAACATAATATAAGTAAGCAATTAACTTATTTTAAGTTGTAAGATATAATTTAGACACATTTTTGCTTAATTTATATAGTCCTTTAAGTCGACCCCAAAAATAATTCTTCCACGACAGCAGCTTACAGGTGTAGGAAGAACACAAACGATTTGCTCCAAGTTTACATCAGAAACGTCGGGTTCGTTAGGAAAGACAAACATTTTTTTTTGTCTTTTGTGCGAAGGCAACTAACTGAAAATTTTTCAATGCTATCATATATGTCTATATGTCTTACAATAATAAATTCATCGGTGCTAAGCTTCTTTGGAGCCACTTGCATATTTATTTCAAAGCACGAAAAACTTTCTGCGCTGTCTGTAAAACATATATATGAAAGTCGCTGCTGTCGTCAGAGTCAGTTTCTAGTGTCTTTCTCTTCTTGGATCCAGAATTTGGAATGTCGTAGCAGCAACCAGCTGTAGGTTCAGAATTCTCTACATTTTCTTTTTCTTGCTTACTTTCAAGAGGTTGTAAATCATTTAGAGAAACAGATTTTCCTGCGGGAATAGCAATTTTCTTTTGGCGACCTTTAGTAGAAAGTTCCTTATTCCCTTTTCTACAAGCTTGCAGATAATTAGGGAGTGTATCACTCACTACCCTTGGAGCTTCATCGTGAGCTTGCAAAGGCGCACTTGGCATTTTTTTAACACCTCTTGGCAGTTCACTGGAACAGTGCCACACGTCTTAAAGCCTGACTTGATTCTGTCAACAATTCTTGACTTCATCTCTTCTAATATTTTCTTTAGTAGTCTTGGTAAAACCGACTTTTCAAAGCTTACACTATGTGGATTTTTTATTTTATAATCTGTCGAAATATTTCTCCAAATTCTTTTAATTGGAGCAAAGCAAGCCACATCTAAGGGTTGACTAAGGGTGAGCTGCTCGGACCATAGACACATCAACTTCACAATTCAAGGTTCAACAACCAAGGAGACTTATCGGAACCCAAGGAGGACGGAGTGGAAGAGGTATCGAGACTCTCTAGAAACCGGCCTTGCGGGAGTCCAAAGAATGATAAGGACCACAGCAGACCTCGAAATGGCCGCGGAAGAATTTAACGACCCAGTCATTTCAGCCTTCAATGATAGCTGCCCTCTCACGACAAGGGCGTCAACCAGGAACGTGCCCTGGTGGAACGATGAACTTGCTCAGCTTAGAGGGCAAGCAAGGAAGAAATTCAACAGGGCAAAACGTACCGGGGAGTGGGATGACTATAGAACCACCCTGACCGACTACAACAAAGCCCTTAGAAAAGCAAAACGCGATTCATGGAGGAGACACTGTGAGGAGATTGAGAGCACTCAGCAATGTGCCAGACTCCAACGAATACTATCGAAAGAAAAACAAACAACAGTGACCTCCCTTAAGAACAACCAGGGAGAGTATACGACATCCGGAGAGGAAACAATAAAAGAACTCTACCGAGTTCACTTTCCCGGATCTAACATCATAGAAACACCGGAGAACCCAAGAACAGAACTTGAACTGTTGAAAACAGTCACAAGGGAGAACTGGCAGGTCTCTAAAAAGGTGGTAGACTATGATAAACTCAAATGGGCAATAAACTCTTTTGACCCATATAAATCACCGGGACCAGACGGGATCTACCCGTCCCTACTTCAGAAGGGATCAGGACCTCTGATAGAACGGTTACGTAATATCCTTAGGGCAAGCTTGGCCCTAGGACATATACCGGCCGTATGGAGGAAGATTAGGGTCACATTTATACCGAAACCTGGTAAATATGGACAGGCAACGGCGAAATCCCTAAGACCGATAAGTCTTATGTCATTCGTACTTAAGACACTGGAAAAACTGCTTGACAGACATATCAGGGATGGTGCTCTGGCTGAAAGACCAATCCACCAAGACCAATATGCCTATGAAGCAGGAACCTCAACAGAGACGGCCCTACATGAGCTGGTAAAGGAGGTTGAAAACACTCTGGAAAACAGGGAGGTGTTGCTGGGTGCGTTCCTCGATATCGAGGGCGCCTTCGACAACACATCCCATGACTCCATTGCTAGAACACTCAGACTCAGAGGAATCGAGGGAACATGCTGTGACTGGATCGACTCCATGCTGAGACAAAGAGTGATATATACAACAGTCATGGGAGTGACTGCATCGGCCAAGGTCGCGAGAGGATGTCCGCAGGGCGGGGTCCTCTCACCCCTGCTATGGACTCTTGTAGTGGATGGGCTACTTAGGATTCTCGAAGAACATGGTCATCGCACTCTGGGATACTCAGATGACATAGTCATTCTGGCCAGAGGTAAATTCAACACCACGGTTAGAGATCGCATGCAAAGGGCTCTAAACCTGGTAACAAGATGGACGGACGCGGAAGGGCTGAATATCAGCCCCAACAAAACCACCATCGTAGCATTCACACGAAGACGCAAACTGGAGGGACTAGGCCCCTTAAGCCTTCGTGGAAGTAACATCCAACTGAAGGGTGAGGTTAAGTACCTCGGGGTAACATTAGACTCGAAACTTACCTGGAACCTTCATTTAGAAAAAATCACAAAAAAAGCGGAGACCGCTCTTGTAGTGGCCAGACGCTCCTTCGGAAAGAAATGGGGTCTAAAACCGGACATGCTATATTGGTTATATAACATGGTGGTTAAACCCATAATAACATATGCCGCTCTGGTGTGGTGGCCCAAGACAGCAGATTACCACTATTATGAAACTCGGCAAGATACAAAGACTTGCCTGTTTAAGCATAACTGGAGCCACAAAATCGACTCCAACGGCAGCAATGGAGGCGCTTATAGACCTTCCCCCCCTGCAATTAGTGATACAGGGGGAGGCCAGACTTGCAGCCTATAGACTGAAAAAGGAACCGGAGGATATAAATATCAGATCGGGTCACACAAGTATCATTAGGGTGGTGGAGAGGAATGTACTAAACGTCAACTCGGACCACACTAAGAAAAGGTACTCATTCAAAACCCCGTTCGAGGTAATAATACCTGAAAAGGAGGAATGGGAAAACCAAGAACCAAAGGCCATACAGCGGGGACAGATCTGGTACACTGACGGATCTAAGACCGCTAATGGAACTGGTGCAGGAATCTTCTCCAGGCATATGAGGCAGGGACTCAGCTATAGACTGGAAAAACACAATTCTGTGTTCCAAGCAGAATTTTACGCAATCCTGCAATGTGCAAGAGAAATAAATAGGAGAGCCTATGAGAACAAGCAGATCCATATTGCATCAGACAGTCAAGCAGCCCTCAAGGCGCTATCACAGCCCGAGGTAACGTCAAAACTGGTATGGGAATGCCTTGCAGAACTTGAGATCTTGGCAGACCAGAACAGAGTAAAACTGGTCTGGGTGCCGGGACATCGAGGTATAGAAGGCAACGAAAAAGCAGACGAACTCGCAAAAAGAGGAACGGAGGCTGAGATACCTAACACAGAACTGATCATCGGAGTACCAAAAAGTACAGCCCGAGGACAAATCAGAGACTGGATAAAACTGAAACATAACAACTACTGGGAAAATATTCCCAGACAAGTGCATGGGAAAGCCTTCATAGGCAGACCATGCCAGAAGAAAGCAAAAGAACTGCTTACAATGAGCAGGAACCAGCTGAGAATAATTACGGGATTCATGACTGGACATGCACCAGTCAAGGAACGACTGTACAAAATGGGACTGTACAACGGGGACTTGAAATGCAGACTCTGCAATAAAGAGACCGAAACAGTCAAACATATACTGTGCGAATGCGAGGCATTGGATCACAAACGGCAGTCGATCTATGGGCAGCCTCGGGCAGAACCAAATACATACACCACACACTCAGTTAAGGACTTGTACAAACTTGTGCAAGGTACAAAGATACTGGAATGGGTGGAATGAAGCAAATGGGTACATAGTACAATAAGCCGAAAGGCTGCAGTACTGACCGATCTGCAGGCGGGCCCAAACAAAAAAAAAAAAAAAAAAAGGGTTGACAAAGATAGGTGGCATTTGCAGGCATAAATACAAATTTTATTTCCACCTCTTCACACCACTGTATAACCTTTGTGCTGAGGTGGAAACTCAGATTATCTTCAATAATACATTTAGGACCTTCCACGGAATAACAATTTGTAAGAACCATTCCTCAAAATTTGGCCCGTCGAACCACCCTGACATGGTTCTTCCGTACGTTGTGTTACTGGGGCCCGCTTCAACCCATGTTCTCCATGAGTGCTCCGCCTTGTAGACCACATAACAAGATAGCACTTCTCCAATAGCAGACACAGTAAACATTACAGATATGCATCCTTTGGTCGAGTTAATGCTCCTTTTAGGGTACTTAACTCCTCTTCTAAAGACCATCTTCTTTGATCCGGGATCATCCGAAAGTTGGTTTCATCAAAGTTAAGAATGTTCCTAGCTGGAATATTTTCTAAAGACCTCTCCAGATGATCAAAGTAAGATGGTATCTGTTCTGTTCCAACCGCTGCTCTAGCTCTTTTTACATTTTGACATTTTTGGACAGTGCGTTCCTCTCGATGTCGGTTTAAGAAATTTCTGTACCACATGTCGCCAGGAAGATTATTTTTAAATCGTTGTACAACACGTCCCAGGGTATCATTCTTTTACAATGAGTCTTATGTCAAGGGAATCCAGTGGCATACCCCAATTTGCTGAGTGTTGTTGTGCTATTTTATTGTCCAGTGTTTTCCTAGGAATTTTGTATTGATCGGCAGCCTGTCTTACTGATATTTTACCACTCCGTATGTCTGCAACTGCTTGAGCCAGCGCATCGTCAGAATAATTCTTATAGTGGCGTGCTCCTAATTTCTTTTTATAAGTCCTGGACATCTTTCTGAAACATGTCTAGCTTTAATGCATTTTATATATGCGAAAAATGCATAGGGCAAAGCTACTATCTGGTTTACAACTGCCAGGGTGACTTTGCCCACCACGCGTTCCGTTAACGGGGGTTACTTTGCCCACTACATTTTTAACCTCAAAAATAATTTTGTTTCAAATATGGAATATACTATTATTATCCTCAATATTATATTGAACTTTTGTCAAATACTCACCTCAAAATATCCTTGCTAACTGTGGGAGCCAAGTGAACGTTTAAAATTCATAAAGTTAACGAAAAAAAATTGGCTGGGTTACATGGCCCTGTAACTGCTATATGCAACTAATATTATTATATATTAAACTAATAATTTCCAAGTGTTACTTGCCTCGTTCCGTTCAAGTAGTGGCATAAAAGACAAAAAGGCAAAGTCACCCCATTTCAGGGTACCTGATCAACTGGAAATGTTAATTGAGACTCAAAGAGAAGAGGCAAAACGACATTGTTTATTACTTCAACCTTTTGTAATTGTGAAAAGCACCAAGACTGTATTTAATACAAAAAAATTGATTATTTTTTATAAATATACATTTATTCCAAAAAAAAGTAATGCTTTTTTACAAAAAACCATGATTTTATAGATGGAATAATATAAGGCCATAACTGTGACAATAAAATAAATACAATAATACACTAGTCCCGAGAATAATTACTGAGTTTAGTGGTAATTAAACAATGTCTGTAACAAATAAACGTAACTATTGATTATATAGCCGATGGAATGTCGCTTCGTGTAACTAGAACGGTAACCGGACTATCGCAGGAAAGTATTGAATCTTCACCGATTTCATCCATTTAAGCTACAAATAACTCAAGAATCAGGTGATGATGATTTGGAGCCGTGGACCTATGGAATGGCCACCTTGGTCACCAGATCTGACACCACTTGTATTCTTTCTGTGGGGTCACTTAAAATTTATTGTATTCAAAACACAACCAGATTCAATTGAACAACTTCAGCAAAGAATGTAGAGCTATTTCACCTGAGACACTTTAAAGGGTCCGCGACTCGTTTGAATATGGGTTTGGGTTGTACTTGTGGTTACAAAACAATGGTAACCATTTTGAAAAATTAATAATGTAGCACACAGGTAAGGATTTTAAAATTTAACTGCTTTCATCATTATACCTTTGAGGAGGTGGTTGTGACCGCGTAGAGGATTCAAGTCCCCTAAAAGTTACAGTATGTCAATTTTAAATTTACTACACCGAAAGAAATATTTCGTAATTATAAAAATAATTATATTTATTTTAGATATATTATATGTGGCCATTTGGAAAAGCCATACAACATATATTTAAAATAACAATACAAATATTTTGGATAAAGTATTTGCAAATTTAAGATATAGTTTGAAGAAGTAGTCCATACTCACAGTGGAGTAGGTAATATAGATAAAAACAAAACTTCTGTCTTCCTCCACAAATGTGGGGAGGAAGACAGAAGTTTTGTTTTTATTTAAGATATAGTATTTCAAAATATTAAAATTATTTTTATTCCTAAAATCTAATACTACAGGTTTTCTTGGAATAAAAATAAAATTATAGATAATATCAGGAAAAAAAAATTCATTTCTCCTTCTTGTTAAGCTGTCGAGTAAGTATGAGCTATCTTTGTTAATAACTCCAATATCTAAGGCGACAAAGCATTTTTCCATTTCGTGTTTTGTCCCCTGATTGTAAACGAATTTGCATATGACGAAGCTTCCTATTGTAATAGGATGTAAAGAACATTTAAGTTGTTTTTTAAGCTCTGATAGCGGAACGTCCTCTTCTGAACCCAAAACCTCTGCTGCAATATTTTTCCTTTTTCAATGCATTTTTCTTTATCAAATTTTTTTCTACCTCAATATCTATGGTTTTGTTTTCGTCTTCAAGAACTTAAAACTTTTTTAGAATTAAAGCAATTTAAATCTAACATTAATAGTGTTACAAGATTCTCGGCATTTCTTTTGATTGCAGCACCGATATCATCGGTTGCACCGTTTTCATGTCGCAGCCTCATAAAGATTCCAGGTACCACACCTAAATGCAAGCTGATGGAACAACGTTTTAAAGTAAAAAAGATTATCTGTGGGCATTAGATGGGCCCACACTACTGCCGGATTATGTCTTTAAGAATTAGATATTGTGCAGTAAGACTGATGTTCCTCGTTCTCAAGATAAACAACTACCGTGTGTAGAGTGGCTTGATTGTAAGAAGCACTGAACTGCATAGCATGAATTTCTGTACTGACTTTACATACGTAGTTTTCTGAAAAGTCGATATGAACAGCAGCTTCATCATAGCATAACTCTGATTTGCATTTTTGGCGTTGTTTGAATTGGTGTCTAATTCGAGAGACATGTGGACAGAATTGCTCTCTGAATCCCTTGTTAAAAACCATAATTAAATCTCTTAAGTACCCCTATTCTTGATTCTTTACTGTTTTTAAAATCTGCATTGTTTTTCCTTCCTTTTCTATTATATGTTTTTCCAAATTTTTCAAAAAAGCCATTTAACTTTTTATTCGAATAAGTTTCTTTATAGTCCGCCTTACGAGTCTGTGGCTACGACGGCTGAGGAGACAAGGGGGTTACAAGCATAAAAAAAGTCAGGTTCAACTGTAGCGGCATAAGCGTGCGGTGCCTCGTTTCATATCAATATTTTATAAGTTAATAAACTAAATTTACTTCCTCTTATTTTAATAATTAAACCACACCACTGTCCACTCTCAGTGGCAATAGGTAAAAAAAAACGCAGTGGAACACACATTTTTTAGGCATTATTTTATTCGTGTGTCCACAACAATTATTTCATCGACTAGAAGCGGCCGCCGGGAAATGCGTGGGCGGAAAAAAATTCGCACGCGGTCTAATCATTAAAAATTAGGTTATTTTTATTTAAAATTTATTGGTAAACTTAGCAGACCCGGTAAGTTAGTCTCTTTTTTATTTGCATTCCTTCTATAGCCACAGAACCGTAAGGCGGACTATAGTTATTGCATTTTTTTTTTACAAATTTGGCATTTAGTAAGCATGCATGATGAAGATTTAGTATCATGTTCGATTGTTTCAATCAGCTCTCTAAATCTAGTCTATCAATTACATTTTCTCTGCATAAGGTATCCAGTTTTTTTTGTAGGTTATCATGTTTTTTGCATAAACATGAATCTCTTATTCTGTTAACTTGGCTTGGACTGCCCAAAAAGGAAGCTACTTTTTCCCAATTTGACGTTAAACTCGCTACAAAATTTTTGATGGAGTTTGCTTACTGACTGCAAAATCGTTTTTGCTTATTTAAGCCTCGGAAGGTGATCGTCTGTTTTTTTCCAGGAGTTTGCTGGCTATTATCATCGCGGCAATAAATCTTCCTTACTTTCGTGCTTAATTTACTAAGATGGTTTCTGTGAATACATTTTTTATTGGTATCGGATATAAACTCAAATTTCTTAGAAGCATGAACTATAAATTTATATTTTTTTAAAATTCGGTGCTGTACAGATTTGGGAAAGTGTTTTTTATTTTTTCATTATGAGTACACTTCTAAGTGTTTTTAATTCCTTAAGGACAGCATCTTGAAATAATAATTTTTTTCTGATTGTCTGCGGTACTACTTGGCTTTCCAGTTCTTGATTAAGTTCTGATAAAAGGAACTAAGCTGTACTCGGTGTATCAGAAACTTGTCTCTTTAGGCGGCAAAGTCTCGACTTGTAGATATTGATTTTCTTTCTAGCTCCTTCTAAATCCATTTTTAACTTCGCTATGCGTCTGTACGCTGCTGCTCGATTTTTGTTTAACTTTTTTTCCTTCTTATTGACGCACTGTTCTGTAAAACTCGTGGTAATTCGGGCGGTATAGTGGTACTAATAATAATAAGATTCAATTGCCGTTGCTCGTCTCGCTGTTTTTGGCGACAGTTTTCTTTGCTTTTCTCGCCAGTACTTCCTTGTGCGCCGTTGTTCTTGTTCAGATAACTCTTTAATTGTCTTATACAGTTTTAAAACTCTTCATTTTCTATTTCATATTTTTCTAAGAAAATCATTTCGTTGCCCTGGGTCAGCGTTAAGTCGTTCCCTGTAAAGCCTCTGCTTTTCTGCTGCCGGTAGAACCATAATCTAAAAATTACCTAAAATTGCTTAACATATTTGGCATTTTATACTTCAAATTTAAAAATTGCCGCCAATTTAAATCTAATCGGTGCGTTCAGATAAATCAAAGAAGCAATTACATTTATTGTTTCCATAATTGGTATACAGATTGTTATAAATTAATATGGAATTATTGGAGTAACATATTTGACTTATAATAAACATACGCACCTGCTTTGGAGAGTAGTTTTTCGAAAAAATTTCGTTCTATCCCAAAAACAAATAATTATGCATAAACGTGTAAACACTTTACTTACACTCGCCAGACGACTGGTAAAAAAGCAATGTTGCCGCGAGTTTTGAGTGATTCTTTTGCACAACAATTTTTAAAAAACTTAATTCGGTTCAACAAAATGCACTTTATTACAAACTTACAGTATGAGAAATACCACAAAAGTTGACACAACAGTGGTTTTAGTCATATTTATAACCTCGCATCTTCTCTTTCTCGTATTATGCTGACTGGAGGCTTTTCGTGAGAATCCTGGGACAGTTATGGCCACATTACTCCTCAGCTCTTAGAAGGAAATCGGAGGGGTGACACCTGGTTGGGGAAGTCGGACTTCTCCTGGGATATTTTTGGGTTATACCTTTTAAATGAAAAATAATAAGGGAAAAAGTGTTTGCCAAATGTTGTAGAGCATTAAAATTTACACAAAAAAGGTTATTACTATTTTTTTCTAATCTATAAATCTAAAAGCCATAAGAGGTTCGCAAATTTCAAAAACAATTTTTGGTCAGGTCTTTAATAAATGGGGCCTAAATATCGATATGGCATCACTGTCGTCTTTGGAAAAGAGTTGCAGGGTCTAGTGCAGTATTTATCGGGTTTTTAGATGCCGAATGATGTTTTGCGGATACAGGGTGTGCAAATAACATTTATATCTATATTTTAGGTGTATGTGAAATTTGGTTAGTAGATAGCCAATACCTCGGAACAGCACATAGGGTAGTTTTCATTTTGAAACATTACAAAAACAAAAAATATTACTTTACTTGACAACGTAAGAGAAGAGATCAAAATCTGAGTAAGTGATAAATTTCACTGCACAGTTATTAAGTACTTCATACTATTTTTCATATAGGTGATACCCTTTATAGGAGTGTATATTAAATTGACACACAATCAATTATTGGCACCCAAAAAGTTGCTTTAAAAAAACTGTTTAAAAACTGATTTTTTGCTTTACTCTTTTAACCTACAAAAATCGTTTAACCTTATTAGGCAATCCAACGACCTGTCAAATCCAATTCCGAATGACAGTGGTTGGCACACATGTATGTAAACAACCATTTAAGCTTGCGTTGGAGTATTTATATCCGTATTTTTGCTATTTTTCCGTTAATTTTGGTGTTTGTTGTTTCGTGAGTGTTTTTAGAGAGCTTTATTATTATCATGCCTGTTACTTGTATTGGTGTTAACTGCGGAAGTCGACGCGATCGTGACAATGTGTCGTTTTATAGAATTCCAAGCATACTGAATCTACCAAATAAGCCACACAAAAATGAGTTGTCCAGAAAACGTAGGGCCTTGTGGATAGCTGCTATAAAGCGTGCCGATTTAACGGAATCAAAGCTAAAATATGAGAGAGTCTGCAGCAAACATTTTATAGCTGGTAAGTTTCTAAAACTTTATGGAAAAGTAACTTTCTTCAGGGTTATGACATAGGAAATTTTAGTGTTACTTTCTAATACATTTACGATTAATGAGTGAGCCTGCCTTATTGGAAAACCAAGAACATCCAGATTGGGTTCCTTCTCAAAATATGGGTCATGTTGCAGAAACTGTAGTGAGGAGACCTAAAGATTTGGAGAGACACGAACGTCTGGATAAAAGACGAAAGATGGGACAATCTAAAGTAAGAGGATTTTACATTTTATTGTCGATTATGTCTGAATTTAGAGATTTAACCTTCTAAATGCCTACGTTTTGTTTGCAATATAGATTTTCTTTGTTAAATGAATTATAACATTTACAGGTGGAGAATATGGATTTGGATCAAGGTAACAACAATGACAATGCCACTGAAGCAGAAGACGGAGGAATTGCAACTCAGACTGACATAACGATGGAAGAACTTACAATAAAATTTAAGCAACTTACTTTTGCATCAAAGACAATTGCAGATCTGCAAAGCAAAGTGGATGATTCACCTTTCGGTTTGATGAACAATAATTTGAATGATGAAAAATGGAGATATTATACAGGCATGGACTATAAGTCCCTTAACACCATAATATTTCCACTACTTGAACAATACATCCCAAGTACAAGTACTACAGCTCTCAGTGCCTTTAGTCAATTACTACTTACTTGAATTAAGTTGCGGTTGGATCTTCATTTTAAACTAATTGCTTATAATTTCAAAATATCTCCAACAACAGCTTCTAGCTACTTTGAAAATCTAATAGACATTTTATATAGAAGGTTTAAATATTTAATTATATGGCCAGAACGAAGCGATTTAAGAAAGAATGTTCCATCCTGCTTTAAGGAGGCATTCCATGATAAAACCACTGTAATCATCGATTGCTTTGAGATTTTCATAGAAAAACCCCCAAAATTAATAACCCAACAACAATGTTGGTCTAATTACAAGCATCATCATACGATAAAATTTTTAATTGGGATTACTCCCCAGGGCATTATTAGCTTTATTAGTGATGCTTGGGGTGGCCGTGTGTCAGACAAACAAATTGTTGAAGGCAGTAACTTCTGTAATTTCATTTTACCAGGTGACATTGTTTTAGCAGATAGAGGATTTCCTATAAAAGAAACATTAGGTGTTCTTCAAGCAAAATTACAGATGCCTGCTTTTACAAAAGGTAAAACACAATTACACCCGTTAGACATTGAGGAAACTAGACAAATTGCACATGTGAGAATACACGTAGAGAGGGTTATTGGAACCATAAAAAATAAATTTAATATCTTAAGAGGAACTATTCCCATAAGTATGCTGAAGAAGGGTAATAATCCAGAGGGCCTTAACATGTTGGACAAAATTATTGTCATCTGTTGTGCGTTTATAAATATTTCTCCACCCATTATCCCACTATAGGAAGGTAACAATATGTAATTGTTTTTTTTAAGCGAGTTTTAGGATTTTAGTCCTTTTTATTTTAAATTCAAACTATTTTATTCACTTATTTAATTGTAGTATAGGATTTATTCTCCTCAAACTATATGTTTTAGTTTTAATTACCTTTAACAAATATGATTTTATATTATTATATATAGATTATATATTATATTATTACTTTAACTACTAGTAAGACTAATGTATAAGGTGAGATATAATTTGAAATAAAATTATTAAACAATTATTGACTTAAATATTTTCTCACCTTCAAAGATATTTACTATACCTATGAACAAAATGAAATGAAAATGAATATTGATTAGTCTGTTTCTTTGTCTTTAAATTCCTGTAGGTACTCATATTTTAATAAAACAGTACAATTTTCATTTGATAGGTATTTATTGAAAATAGGTATAGGTATAAAAATACAGTCAAAGGTAAAAAAGTGTATTCTGTAGTAACGTTTTTGTTTCACTTTCTCGATTTCAAATAATTACTGTACTGTAGGCATATGAAAATTCCAAAACATATTTTATTCATGTCAGTTATGGAAATAAACCATTTGTATTTGTATTTGTATTATAATCGAAAAATCGCTAATATAAAAGGCCAGTAGAAAAATATACTAATATTTTGGAATTGGGAACTGCTATTAGACTTAGCTTTATTACAAATTGGATATACATACATACTTGATGTATTAGTAGAAGTACCTACCTAGCAAAAAAGTTAAAATAGTGACTTTGTTATGGTAGTTTTAAAGATAATATTTGTTAAATAAAGTATAACATTTACAAAGAAAAATAAGATTTTAATATTTTCTACATTCCTCGCAAAACCATAAGAGATTGGGAACATCATCGAGTCCCACACACTGAAAATGAAACCACTGCGTTTCACATTCATCTCCATCACATTTTATCATTGGTCTCCCATCATCGACTTCTTTGCATATACACCAATGGAGAATTTTGGCCATACCTTGCTCTCTGGTAAAGAACCTTCCCAATAGCTCTGGCATTATAACTTCAGAATGAAATTTTAATGCCACTTGAGACTGTTCATTCCAAAATTCCCAATCCGGTAATATGCTCTCTTTAAAGAAGATACAGGGAGACCAAATAACAAAATCACAATAGTGCAATTCTGTAACAAAAATTTGCATTTGCACCTGATAATAATATAAGTGGTTTTTTCTTAAAGAAATCTTTCCATTTTCCTTGACCAAACAAGAAGTTTTCATTTTTAAATACTCCTCTATATCCTGTATTTTACCAGTATATAATAGGTAAGGGCACTTCACCTCAAGACAACACTCACAATCTATTATTCTATCAGGAGTAGCGGCTAACTGTGGCCACCTTTCACTTATCAAAACTCCAACTTCATTAATCAGAAGATTCTCATGTTTTTCTTCTTCCATTGAACTCCTATATGCTTTTACACCATCTTTCTCATGTGTCAAACCCCAAGAAGTGGCCTTCGTGGTAAAAAGTAGCTTTACTGGATAGCAAATAGATTTGATAAGTGAAAGAGAAGGTTTGATTTAATTTGTGGAACAAACCAACTTAAATTTTGAAGCAGTTATCCTGCCTGCTCTTTGAGCATACCAGTTTCGACTTTCACTCTGGCTTCTTGTAGCCTCTTCAATTTCATCTCTCTGAAGCCTGTTTATAGATATAACAATTAGTTTAGCAATCTGCATTAGATCCACATAGGATTTAGACATATATTCTTCTTTAAATATATTTAAAGTTGAAGCAATCTCTTTGTTGGTTTGCTTGGAGATTTCTTCCGCATATGGCTCCACAATCCTCATAAGGGTAGAAGTTTTGCCCATTTTAGAAAAACCTCCCAGCATGGATTTTAGTTCTTCATTCGATATTGGAGGAATATCACAATGTGCTTTCTGAACAGTTTCTTTTCCCCAGTCCATTTCTCTAACACGCACCATCGACACTTGGGTAGACGTACTTGGCATTGGCCACGATGCCTGAATGTCTGTGCAAGAAAATGCTTGTTTTCTGGAGTAAGCATACTCCGCAGCAAAAAGTAATGCGCCTACATGACTGCAGACCTCACTGTTCCCTGCCATGCAAGTACAGTGGGCAGTGCACACGCTTCCATCTTTGGCAACAATTACCCAGGCATCTAAAGGTTTCAAAGTGGTTCTCTGAGAATGTTTGACCTAAAATTGAAAAGCTATTATGTAGTAAAATTGTAACTCATTTCATTACATTATAAGGACATGGTGCTAAAAAAAAATCAAAAAATTAGTAATAAACGAACAAAAATCTTACTTTTCCGATTAGAATGTAAAAACCATCAACTATTTTAGTTCCAGTTTGTAAAACAAACCCAGACTCAAAATATTTATATGCCTGCAAACTTTTAAATGCCTTCATTTGTTCCTTGGAATAAAAACTATGGGAAAACACCAAATATGAAACAATATCCATGTTTGAAATATCTGGAACGCCATTAACACTGTAGTCAAGGTCCTGAGAATTAATAAGAAACGGGTCCAAGCCGCTTATTAACTTTAATTTCAGTCGATACCTAAAAAGAAAACAATGGTTACACAGGTAAACAAGAAAATAGATTGCATTTAAACCTACCTTTCTCCAACATCTGGATTCTCCGCTGATAATTTTTGAAGATATTCACTGTCCATCATACAAAAAATCACTTTATTTAAAAGAAAAATCAAACAAAACACTTAAAAACACGATCCAAACACTTCAACGTCACAAAAATCAATGCTTATGTTGTTATGGAGCCAGTTGCCATGTGTGCCAACCAACGTCAATTGTGTTGACATTTCTACCGCGTGGTTTGGATACGAGAGGATAGCCTGCCTAGGGAACTCTAATGTTGCCAAAGCAATTCAATCATTGGTGGCGTCAGAAATAGGCGCATGTCGGTCGGAAATGTCAAACAAGATATTATGTTATATGTTACGTAACGGATTGAAACATTATATTGCTTAACTCAACTAAATAATGCTGTAACTAATAAATATAGACTTTATTGGTTAAACAGGCGCTAACACGGCATCTAATCCACCTTTTTTTTTTCCAATTCGCCTTTTTCAAGTTCACCGGCCAATTATTTACCAGCCCTTTTTGAGTCGATCTACTTTAAAAAAAAGTAAAGGAGTTATATAAAAACTAAAAAAAAGTCATAAGAAAACTAAAAAAGTCATTAAGAAAAAGTGCCCGAAACGGGAATCAATCCTGGGCCTATGGCATCATACACAAATGCTATATCCACAGGACCACTCAATTGCTTACAAACTTCAGTTAATCTAGTAACCGTAGAATAAAAGCCAACGAGACTAACATAACCTACAAATTTAAAAACAGCTGATCGAATAACTTTGGCAACATTGGAGTTCCCTAGGCAGACTATCCTCTCCTGGTTTGGATTGCCTAATTATTTTCACAGTTGACTGGCAATGGGCAATATTATTATTTAAGATTCACCCTCAATAAAAATATCATATTATATAAAATATTTATAAACCATTCAAAATGTTTGGCTTAGTTTCATACATACCTTTCAGGGTTATTCAAACAATATTTCACAAAAATGTTTCACTCATAAAAACCTCAAAACAGTACAAAAATAACATACAATAAATTAACGTACCTACCAAAAAACTTTTTTTTCAGACACCCGTATAGAGTCTCAGCCAGACGATGGGCAGTGTTGCCAAGTTAAAAATTTAATGCGTTTGTGAAATTTCGAAGACGCCGACCAACCCTCAAAGTTCACATGATTCTAAGGCCACAACTATTAGAGATATCGTAAAAATGATCATAAACGTTTTTATTCAGATTTAAATGCTCTACAACTTTGTCTAAAACCTTTTTTTCTAGTGTTTTTTGTTTTAAAGCCACGTGTCAAAAAAACATTTTAAAGTAATTTTCCATCCCTTATGCAAGGGTTGAATACAAAATAATACCAAAGTGTCTTTTCAAACATTAAAATGTACCTTCCACCAAAAAAGCAGCTTTCTAACCAAAATTCCTTTTCAAGCGTTCCGTTTATTGGACTATTTGTGCATTACCAAACTTTAACGGCAATAATCCAGGGTTGTGGTTAAGTTCATAGTACTTGGGATAGGTTAGTGCTGTTGCATGGGCGATGAGTATGAAGAACCTGCAACAATATTAGGTTTCTTAGGTTTCTGTAACTCTTTTATATGAAGAATTTCTTTTTTATTTTTCCTAATTTTGGAAGAAATTTCGACTTAATTATTTTCAAGAATTTTGGTTATTTAATAGGGTTCTAAAAATTTGTTATATTTTTTATTTCGATTTTGGGAATTTTAGTTAGGTCTTTTTCTTTTTAGATTTCTGTGTTTCTATTTATTTTTTCATACACGTGGTCTAATTTTTGTTTATGATTTTCGACATAATCAGAATAAAAGGCCTGTGGTATAAAGATTTCATTTGGGTCTCTAGCGATGGTATGACCAAAGGTGAGTTCAAATGGTGTGTATTTAGTTGTGGAATGAATGTTGTTATTATATAAGCTATTATGGCATAGTCCATAATATTTTCTTTATCATTCGGGTGCGTCTCTAATAATAATAATATGCGTAAATGTTCAATTATATTCAATTAAAATCGTTCGACTATACCGTTTGAATCATGATGATACGGGGTTGTAAAGTGAACATTAATTTAATGTAAGGCCAACATTTCTTTCACTGTCTCGTTATTGAATTCGCATCCATTATCTAAAATAAATCGATCGGGGATACCATAACATGAAAAGTATTTAATTAAAACTATTGCTGACATGAATAGCTGTTTTACCTTCTATTGGGTACGCTTGCGCTATTTTAGTAAATGCGTCTACTAAGGTTAAGTATTTTTTTCCATTAAAAATAAAAGTATCAATATGGAATATTGTCTGTTTCATCCCGCTTTTTTTGTTTTAAAACAGACATCGGTGCCTTTTCCTTTAGTCAGCCTATAGCCTCACTGACGAGTTGTTATACAACGAAACGCGTCTAAGGATGGTTCTGGCAGAAGGAAAAAGCAAACCTTTGTCTTTATTAAAAAGGGTTTCGAGGCTGTTTCAGTTACAATTAAAGGGGTGTATATGGTTCTTTCCTAGCGTATTTTCTACGGTTATATGTGTCGCATGCATTAATGAAATTCGATACCGTTTCTTTATATTCTATCCAATAATAATTTCTTTTTAAATATTCAATCGTTTCAGTAATACCTCTATGGTTCGATTTTCCTTCATGATCAGTTTTTACTAACATTATTGGTTCTTCAATATCTTTAAACAGTATTTAATAATTTTATACATTTTATTAGTTTCGTACCTCGTTCTGAGAATTTCTCGAGATAAACTTTGTTAAAGTTAATCCGGGCGAAAATGCATATGGAAGGTTTTTCCTAGTATTGTATAGTCGCCGAAAAATTCAACGATAAGGTTTCCATTACTTTGTTCTGAGACTTTTAAAGTGATAATTTTTTGATTGATGTTTATGGTTCTCTTGTGAAATATGAACGTTGTGATGAGGCCATGCGAATATTACAATTTGGTTGACTTTATTGTTAATCGATTCGTCTAATATCTTTATGCCTGTATTAGTGGATTCGTTAAAAGTCGAGTGTTGTGTGTCAATAAGTGATTAATCAGGTTGATCGATTCTGAGATCAGATAATATTTTTATTTTATCCGTTTTTGGTTTTAAATTTTTACTGGTACTTGGGATTTGAATATTTTTGGGGTATTGATTGTTAGGGTCTTCTAAAACGTTTTCTGTCATATTTCTTAATGTTTCTAAGGTTACGATGTCGATATCTCCAGGGTTAGCAATAATTAATTCGTTATCTGATGCGTCAATTTGAACGCGTGGTAATTTATTAGCATTTCTATTTAATTTGCCGGGTTTATAAATAATATCGTAATCAAAATCTTCGAGTTCTAGGCGCCATCTAACGAATTTGGAGTTTGGTTCCTTTAGGTTAAATACCCAAACAAGTGGATGATGATCCGTATAGATAGTGAATTTTCTACCGAATATACCTACATATATGGTCTGAAATATTTGCAAGCTCAATGGCTAATAGTTCTTCTTCTATATAGTGCTATATTTTGGTTCTGAGTCATTTAAAGTTGGAGAGGCAAAAGCTATTGGTTTATCAGATCCGATATTGCCTTGAGATAAAACCGCGCCTAATGCAGTTTGTGATGCATCAGTGGTCAATATAAATATTTCGTTAAAATCCAGGTATTGAAGAATTAGTGAGTTCATTAGTAACTCTTTGCATGTATTGAAAGATGAGATGTTCTTATCATCGATTTTTACGGTCGCGTCCTGTTTTAGACACGCGGTTAGGGGTTTTGTTGTCTTTGCCAAGTCTTTTATAAATTCTCTATAATATCCAATAAGTCCTAAAAAGCTTTTAATTTCTTTTTAAGTTTTTTGAACAGGGAAATTCTTTTTAGCATGAATTTCATCTGGATTGGGTTTTCCTCCGTTATACGTAATAGCGTGTCCTAAATAGCTTACTTTTTTTCTTAAAAACTCGCATTTGTCTAACTGAATTTTTACATTGGCTTTAGCAATTTCCTCCCACTTTTCAATTTTTAGTTTAGTCCGCATGTAGTCTGCATGACTTGTATCGTACAAAACTTGTCGAATCCGCACGGCTTCTATTAATTTTTCCTCCATTTTTAAACCTCTCGCCGTGATTTTAGGAGACAACTGCTGCGCAAGCACTGCGTTCCGCAGGATCACCTTGAGCCAAAACTGCGTCACGTCACGCTGCGAAGAAATATGCGCAATACCATTTATTTTCAAGGTTTACAAAATCTCACCGTGAGTCACGCTGCTTCACCTCACCAAGCTGCGCCTCATTTTGCGACTGGCCTTTAAAGGTAATAACTTACAAGTTGTCTTGTTTTGAATTTGATATTCTCAAAGAAAATCAATTCCAACCAAGTACCATAGTGATGGTATCACGTATAAACGGGGGCTGCTTCCGCTTGGCTCCTTGACGTGTTTTTATGACCTAACTGGGTACTTCTTCCAAGGGGGGAAAATCAAACAACAAGCTACAAAACAGTGGTACCATATTTTTCATAAACGTTACATCATCGAATAAGGTAGTCCAGCATGTCTCAAGGGCAGCGGGGAGGGCCGTGCCGAAACGGTATCAAGTTAGTACGTATAGGGTATGACCCAGCTTATGCAGCTGAAGGTCACCGGCATTTACTGGTGTTTTTATACCCGACAAATGCTGATGTTTATTTGTATAAACTTGACATTGACTAACCCAGTGGTTTAGTATCTCGATACATAATGGTTTAAGTTTGTAAAAGTGTGGACAACGACGTTTAGTTGACAATATGTACATTCATTATCTGCTCCAGCGCTAGATTTCAAGTTTCCATTAACTTGTTTTAGTTCTCTGCGATATGCAGTACGAAGGCCAAAAGGCCATTAATTGAATTTTTTTCCTTGGTTTATCTCTGTCGGCATTTTGATCTATTTCTTTCAAAATTCTTTATTTCCAGCCGTAGATAACGCAACTTTTTCACTTTTATTAACATAAATGCAACAACTCTATCAAGCATGCAATATGTGAGAGACTGTTGTGCAACGGCTTCAAACATCCACATACATGCTCAAACCTGTTGCATAAGGGAACGTGTTCCGCAAATAATTTTAGGTGAGTTTGAATTTCCTCAAACTGTTGCGCAACAGCTCGAACCAAGGCATACACGATCAAAATGTTGACGCAAATTGTTTGGTCGTGTATGAGGCCCATTAAAGTTGAGGCTAGGGAATCCTTGAGTAGTAATAGCAAAAGCGAGCGAGATAATCATGATTGGGGCATTCCTGTGTTCATTCGTTCAGGTAACACGTGGCTCAGTATCCATCCTATTATTCGTAGCTGTCCAGTCTAGTTTTTGGTTAGGCATGTTAATCGAAATTTGCCCGGGGCATTACGTTACTGAGTAAATATTATAAGTATTCGTAAGCAAAGTGAATTCTTAGTTTCTACTATTTCCTCGACCAGCGTCACCTCATTTCTTTCTTTCAAGTGCAGACAAGAAAGCCCAGCCCTGTATTTAATATTTATGATTACCACGACACAAGAAACATTCACGGTTGATTGAAAATGTTCCATCAATCGCACTATAATGGAAGCCATCAATATTATTGACCCTCTCCAGACACCTTTCAGTGATTCCTTGCTTCCATTCGGGGGTCAAGCGCTTTTATACCAGCAAAAGCCTCGTGTTGACTTTCGGTCTTTTTCCTTTGTATTTCCGTGTATGAACAAACGCATATTATTTTTTTAAATGCAAATAGTACAAAGAAAGTATATATTTTGTCACTGAATGAAAAACATCATTAATTTAATTTCAAATTAATTTAAATCTATTGTATTAAGTTAATTAAAAAATAAATATAACAAAAACCGCCTCTCTTTTTTTGGTAATTATGTGCCAAAAACGGACAATTTTAACTTATAAAATCTAACTATTATTAAAATAAAACAGCCTGTTCAATCTTGTTAAGATATATTATTTTAAGGTTATAATATTCACAGTTTATCTCTGGCAAATATAATACCTAGACTGAGAACAATTTTGGGCTTCCCATCCACCAGGTTCGTAAGTTCCATAATCCTTTCCGATTAAAAGACAGTTGTCGCCCTCTGATGGGGATTTTGGCTCCCTGGTCGCCCAATTTGTATAGATAATTGTTGTCGCTGTATTTATCCACACCCAAGCACCGTTTTTCAATTGTACACCACCCATCCAATATGAATCTGCAAAATAATGTTTTTAAATAATAGTTACCTCAAGCTCTCCCTCAGTGGCGGCCTGTCTGGGGCGGCAGGGTCGGCGATGCCGACCCAGTATCAAACAGACAACAGACGGTAAAATATTATTATTTATCTATTTTAATATGAATTTTTAAGGACTCGCAAACTGCCAGCGAATAACCGTTTCACTTTTTAAATCGCCCTTGTAAGCCCGGACCTCATACTAACATACTACGCCGAGCCGCCCTACAATAAATTGCTTCACTTCTCAAGTACCCCATTCTGAGGTCGGCAGGCCGGCTGCCCCATTACAACGAACAGCTTTAGGATAGGCAACCAAACATACATATGTAACATATATAGTAGGTAATAATATATTTCAACTTCACACACCCTCAAAATCGGTAAAAATAGATTTGCCGGTAAATTTATGGTTTGTTCGAAGCTGACCAAAAACTGTATCAGTATAGTTCTCCGAAGGGACGCACAACTAGTTTTCTACTGCAATAGTCGATTGCCGCGTTCAAAATTTAATTGACGGGCTAGAAATTATCCTTCACACGTCGTTTAACAGATTGGTCGGTAAATAGGAGTATAAAATAAAAGGATTCCCATTTTTAAATATTGGGCATTCATAACTGGTCGTTTAACGATGGTGGTCACTTTATAGAGGCGGTCGCAAACAGAAGTTTTACTCTATACAGGGTGAGTCGGGAGGAATGGGCCTAACTCTAAGGGTGTAATCTATGTATCAAAATAATAAGAAAAAACTCAAATGTTGTTATCTAATATTCATTTGTTTTCAAGTTACAGCGTTAAATAAAATAATAATACTGTTAAACCAAAATAACCAACATTAACATTGTTTAAAATAAATCGTTGCTTTAGTAAATTTTCTAAAATATCGCCATTGACTTTCAAACATTTCCTGCTTCGCTGGGCGCGCGTGGATCTTCTAATTGATTCGTGCCTTTCTTAAATATTGAGTAGGTACAGCATTTCTAATGCGTCTAAATAATGCATCCCTAGTATCTACTTTTACTTTGTAAACCTCAGTTTTTAACCACCCATAAATTGTAGTCCAACGGCGTGAGGTCTGGCGATCTAGGAGGCCAACTAATAGGACCACCGCGACCAATCCAAACCCCTGGAAACCCTTGGTCTAAATATTGCTTGACCCGACGATCGAAATCGGCAGGCGCTCCGTAGTGTTGAGAATACATTTCAATTCTAATGTTTAAAGGAATCTCCTCCAGTAGTCCTTGCAATTCATTTTGTAAAAAACTTAAGTAGTGATCCCCTGTAAGGCGATTTCCCAAAAGAAAAGGGCCAATTAAATTATCATCGATTATGCCGCACCACACGCTTACCTACTGAAAACCTGGGTTGAAAATTACTTTGGACTATTGCGTGAGGATTTTCGTCCGATACATGGGAGTTTCGATTATTATTGATGCCGTCACGGGTGAATGTAGCTTCGTAAGTAAAAAGTATGTGCGGTAAAAGATGACGATTATTAATTATCCACTCAAAAAATTGCATAGCTTGGCGTAGTCTCCAGGTTGAAGATTCTCTACACGCTGTACATGGTACGGGTATAAGCCTTGCTCGTGAAGCGTATTGATCACTCTTTTTTGGGGAATCTCCAACTGAATTCCAATTCTTCGTGAGCTCGTCGTCGCATCTTCTTGTACTAAAGCTAGAACATTTTCTATTTCTTCTAAATCCTGTTGAATGGCTCGTTCGGATGTTACATTAGCACTTGGAAGCGTTCCGGTCTCGCAGAGTTTGTTGAAAACTGATAAACACCTTTCTGTTCGGTGTTCTTTTATGTGGAAATCGTTCACGATATTATTCAGCAGCCGCTGTAGCATTCCCATTACACAAATCATAAATAAAAACCATATTGGCGTATTCGAGATGTGAATAAATGTGTGGCATTTTATAAAATTAAAATGATACAAATCCGAAAGTTAACGGTGAATCAATGTAACATTTTATACTGACACTAATAGGATAGTGACAGCACAACAATCAAAAGCAAACAATAATAACATTTATTGCAGGAAAGCTAAATTAATGCAATATTTTGTTTTTGCCTTATAACTTAAAAACAAATAAATATTGGATAACAACATTTGAGTTTTTTCTTATATAAAATTTATTAATATGAAGATAGCTATGTTCCCTACATGTTCGAGCTTCTAGACGTTCATCTTCAGGTAATACGAAAACCGAGTTGAATCAAATTATTTGAAGTTGCCTAAAATTATGAGTATAACTAGATGAGAGTAGGAATTTCAAAATTGAAAACGGAGTAAATTTGCAAGTTAAATTTTATTATGAAAAGTTTTGATGGTATGAAGATTTTATGTTATGAATTATGAAAAAACATTTTAGTTTAAAATGAAAAAAATGTTAAAATTAAGACATTTTAGATTTGATTGAGTATTGTTTATTTGACAGTTAAAAAAATATTTATATATTTGAAGAAAGAAATTTAATGAAAACGTCAAATGGTTAAAATAATTAAGATGATTTAATACTTCAAAATTGGCGCTATTTTATAACATCATTTATCACATTTTAATTAAATTGCTTTCTCCACATTTATAACAATTTCTTTTTAACTATTAAAAAATACTTAATAAAATTTAAAATATCATAATTTCAATATTTTTTCATAATTTATAATATAAAATCTTTATACCATCAACACTTTTCATAATTTAACTTCCATGTTTACTCCGTTTTCAATTTTGAAATTACTACACTCATTTAGCTAAAAGATGGACGTCTAGATACCCGAAACATGTAGGGAACATAACCATCCTTTTTTATTATTGAATTTCGTGTTACTTTTACATTGGCTCTATTCTGCTTCCATCAAACCGTGCGTAAAGTGGTAACTGTACTTACTTAGACTTACTTACTCACTTTAAAACCTCTTTATTTGTTTGATTATGTATGTAATGTAATAAGTATCTATTGACAACATATTATTATACGGGTCGTTGGTATGTATGGAAACGGTCGTTTATTTCATAAAGTAAAACAGTTAGTAAAAAATATTTAAGACAAAAGTTTCAGGGTTTCTAAAGGTCTATTAGAATTAAAAAGAAATGAGTATACAGGATGAGTCAGAAAACCGTAGAGAAACAAAGTTACTTTTTTTTAAATAGAACACCCTATATCTATATTTTTGGGTTTTACATAAAATAACAATTATTTTTCAATAAATGCATTATAAGTCTAAACCTAATAGTTTCCGAGATATCGACTTTTGAAAAATTACATTATTGAACTTTGACAGCTTCCAGCTTTCTAACGGTACGTCTTAGAGTAAAACGGCTTACATGTCCCTATCTTAGTTTCTTATTATCTTCCTAATAGTGTCAACTTCCGGTTAATCCGGATGTAACTCAAAAGCCGGAAATACAGTACTTCCGATTTAACCGGAAGTTGATGTTTTTGGGAAGATAATAAAAAATTAAGATAGGGGCATGTAAGCCGTTTCACTCTAAGACATACCGTTAGAAAGCTAGAAGCTGTCAAAATTCAATAATGTCATTTTTTAAAAGTCGATATCTCGGAAACTATTAGGTTTAGGCTTATATTGCACTAATTAAAAAATAATTGTCATTTCATGTAAAATCCAAAAATATTCTAAGATATAGGGTGTTCTATTAAAAAAAAAGTAACTTTGCTTCTCTACGGTTTTTGACTCATCCTGTATACTTATTTGTTTAAAATTCGAATAGACCTTAAAAAACCCTAAATCTTTTGTCTAAAATATTTTTTGCTAACTGTTATACTTTAAGAAATAATCGACCGTTTCCATACATACCAACGACCCTGTATATTATGTACTGTTACACAACTACAGAGCACATGTGCTCTCAGTTGGAGAAAACGGCCAGGCAGACGCCTGCTCGGGATGGTTTTAGTCCATGGTTGTCATAGTTTGTTCGTCGTTAGTTTGTCGAGTCCTCTCCGGAAGTGACCTTTATAGGACTATTAGGGATTTCTTACTGAGTTTAAAAAAAAAAAGTGTTTGCGTTTTTATATGCTATTCAGTAGTTTGCTATGTAGATGGCGTAGGAAAAAACACTGAAAAAACCTACTACTTACTTAGAGGATTAGTACCAATTAAAGTCAAATAATTAGTTAAATTATAATTCTCATCGCCATTATTGATAACGACTAACTCCATTCCATTAGTTCGGCACTGGACCCATGCTTGAAGAAATGTTTCCTAGTGGAACAGATAATATCAATTAATGCGCCAACTTCAATATCGAGTGAAAAAATAGTTCCTTTACTTTAAGCGATAAATAATAATAATATACAGAGTGTCCAGAGACCATAATGGCGAACTTTAAGGGGTGATTTTACAATAAGAAATAAGACAAAAATTCTCATAAACATAGATGTTAAAAATTAAATAAAAAAAATGTTTTTTCATTCATATTTTTGAGACCGCTCCAGATATCATTTTAAATTTAAATAGGTGCTAACTATACATAAAAACACATTTTATGAAAAATATTTGCTCTACTTCTGCCAGTGGCGTCCGCCCTAACACGAATTTTGATATTTTAATCGAGAAAAATGATACGCCCCTGTTTTTCTTTAAAATAAGCAGTAGCTTCAAAGTTGCGCTTTATCACTCACAAAAATGATCCAACGCTTTTAGATTAAAAAAATAAATGACATTTATTTGCATCGCTATCCCATATCAGTTTAATAAAATTGCATCTATCTCCTAAACAAGGCCGAAATCAAAAAAAATATTAAAAAGTTCTTTGCATTAAGGCCCCCACAGACTTCGTTCTTTTTCAGCAGTTTTGCCTGTTCGGGCAAGTCAATAAGCGTAAAACGGTCACAAAACCGAGGTGTGTGGCTGAAAACCGTCCTTCTTGCCGGCGTTCAAAAATATCTGCCGACGCTTGATTTTTCAAAACCACTTTGACCGTTTTCTTTTTGAATTTCGTGTTCTTATAGCCAATGCCGCCGCCACTGCTAACGTGATCGTAGAATTCATGCTTAAAGGCGAAAATTTCAAACCAACTGAATGAAAAGAACGCGAAGTGTGTGGGTATAGACGTTGTTCGTTCTTAACCGGGCAGTTTTAACCGGACGGGCAAAACTGCTGCAAAAGAACGAAGTCTATGGGGGCCATTAGACATTAAACTGCTTACATAACTGTGTTATGTGTCGATGGAGAAAACGGCAGTGGCGTACATATTTTTTATTCCGCTTAAAAATTGTAACACCCTGTATCTCAAAAATAAAGCGGTTGCGGACCTATGTTTATTGGAATTTTTTTCTTATTTTTATTGCAGAATCAGCACTCAGGAGAGTTTCTGGGCACCCTGTATAATAAATTATAGTATTACCTACAGGGTGGCCCAAGGTGCGACAAAATAATATATTCTTGGCTCTACTATATAAGATATAAAAAAAAAAGTTTTTACAAAAGTTGTACGGTATAAGGAAATATATAAAATTATAATTATTTTTTAAGTCTAAACTTAATTGTTTCCGAGATATCGACTTTTGAAAAGTGACATGTTTGAAATTTGACAGCTTCTAGCTTTTTAACGGTACGTCTTATATTTCCTAGTTTTATAGTTCCTATCTTACTTTTTTATTATCTTCCCAAATATGTCATTTTGCGGTTAAACCGGATGCTACTCGATAGCCGGAAATATAGTACTTCCGGCTTAACCAGAAATTGCTATTTTTGGGAAGATAATAAAGAAGTAAGGTAGGGACATGTAAGCCGCTTTGCTCTAAGACGTACCGTTAGAAAACTAGAAGCTGTAGGTAAAGTTCAAAAATGTAATTTTTCAAATTGTACATATTTGATATCTCGGAAATCACTAAGTTTAAACACTGCGACAATTGTAATTTTATTTGTTACGCACGAGTTGAGTACTATTTTATTAAAACAATTATATTGTTTTTGGATTTAAAAACGTACACGGGCAGCTACATAATATTTAACTACAGGTTTGATAATGCCATTTTAATTGATCCCGTCTCTGCAATGAGCCGCTTTGAATCTTTTCCGGCATACAAGATGATTTTGGTGAGATATATGTGTTGATAGGTTACAAACCCCAAATAAAAAAATTAAAAGGAATTAAAGAACTACTAAATGGTTGTGACTTTTGTAAAAACAACTAGTCTACAATTCGAGATATCTTTCGTCCACGCACAAAATGGCCACCCTGTATAATAGCGGCAGTTATTTTTTCCAAATTGCATAATATACAGGGAGTTTCAAATTATTATAATAATGTTCTGAAATAATGATTTTTGTGAAACGAAAAAGTCATGTATTTCTGTCCAATCGGAAAATAATAAGAATCTAATTTAGTTAGCTAAAAATATGTAAATACTTACATTTTGCGAAGACACATAATAGTTTTCACTTATTTGCACAAACCCTGGAATTTCAGATATTGAAAGTTTTATAACTGTAACAAAGAGCATTGAAAATAATAATTTAAACATTATATAATGTATCCGTAAACTTTTTACTTTCAATTTAGGTTAAGTTGCTTTTGATAATTGGGTAATGAAAATTCTGTGGATTGATTTCTACTTTTTATACATCATTTTGGAAGGCGGGGCTTCCTAGAATAATATTTCTTTAAATCCCTATCCTCTGTTTGTTCCTATATAATTTATAACTGATAATAGCCTAAAACCAAGAAATTATGGCACAATATTGTCTGATATTAAAACAATCAAAATTATCTATAAGTACATTTATTTTAATTCACATAATTCGTATTCTTTAGGATCATCTTACAAGGCCTTCCGATTTCCTTCCCATGATTGCTCAAAATTTCATCCAGCACCGGAGATCAAAATAATATCTTCATAAGGTCCTTGAAACAATGCAATTATATAGGTATGAAAATAGTTATCATTAGGAATATTATTGACAGGCACGAAACCGACATCTGACTGCGTAGCCACTTACGCATAGATAAATTTGGATTATCTACTTAATGTTGCAATACCTCTAAATTATTTTTTTCATGGCTAGCCTTTTTCGGCCTTCCTGAACGTTGACGTTCTTTGCAAATTCCAGTTTGACTAAATCTATGAGTTTTCCTGATCATTATTACAAATATTTTGCGATTTAATATATACAGGTTGTCCTGTAAGTATATGCCACACTCTCGGAGGCGTATATGGTAGGTCAAAATAACCCTAATTCGTCATAAAAAAAATCCTAAAGTGCCCCTTAATGGAGATACAGAGCCCCAGCGACTTACCTTTTCGGCTATAACCCTTGAACCGACATCTATAATTTATTATAATTTTAATATTTTATGTAAGCCATAAAGACTCATAAAATCATACTACAGTAGATGTTTTACATCGTCAAGGAAGTGTCAGGAACGGACTTACCACTACACTCATTGGGACAAAATTTTGACAGCTGTCATTTTGCAGAGCTGAAAACTGATTTTTTAAATGCTCTGGTCATTCCTCTTTAAAAAAGCTACTCTACATTTGTTTCGATAAAATTAGCAGTTTTCAAGGAAAATAAGTTTTTTGTATAACACGTTTAAGCATTTACTTAATAATCAAGTTTATTAACATAAGTTATTCAAACACAATAACTACCTAATCGAATAATGAAGTAACAAATAATTCGCATTGAAATAATAAAAATTATTATTATTACATCTAATTAATGTTCACACGCATCTAACTTATGAACAAGCACTCGGCAATTGTGTACATAAAAAAGGAGTCTGTTCCGATACATTTCCAAATAGAAGTGTGCCGCATAAAAAAGAAAAATAGATAAAAGCGGAATTATAAAATAATACACTATCGAAATCAGAATACTACAATAAAATAATGTGTTATTGACAACACTTTTCCAAATTGTCTAATTGATTGACTACATAAGAGATCAGTAATGGAGGATATTTCTATAGAGAATATGCTGACATGCATCTAATTTATGGACAAGCACTCGGTAATTGTGTGGAGGCGAGAAGAATTTATTCTGATATATTTCTAAGCCAGCGTTTACCACACCGAAGAATTTTTAAAAGGGTTTATCGTAGCTGAAAAGAAACAGGTAAAAAGTTGCTAATTTTTGCTAATCCATTTTAGGAGGATTTTTGTAGCATCGTGGTGGAGAAGGGCCTCCAAGAAGAACAGGGAGCCCTCAGTTAGAGAAGGAAATTCTGGATAAGATTGCTGCATGAAAGTTCCTGTAATAGTGTAAGAAAACTGTCGGTTCATGCGACAAAGTGGGTTGTTCATGGGACCCTGATCACCCTGATGATGAGAACAACTGCTATATCCTTATCACGTCAAAAACGTAGATGTCTTGTATCCCGCTGATTATCCTGCAAGAGTCAACTATGCAAATTGGTTTTTGCAACGATTTAGGCAAAATCATAATTTTACTAGTATTGTTTTGTTCACAGAAGAAGCCAGTTTGACTTGAGACGTTATCAATTGAATTATTTCATTGACTGAATTATATTCAAGTACTGGGAACTAAACGTTTCTCTGTGTGTAATAGCAAAATTTGAAGCAACCCAGTGGCGCAACCAAGGGGGGGCTATCGGGCTACAGCCCCCCCCCCCCCGAGCGAGCTTAGCTCGGGTCGTCTAACTACCTTTTACAAGAAAAATAAACTCATCACTACCTAAGATAGGTAAAATTACACAAAAATTGAAACGAAGCTGGCTGTTTTCATGATTTTCTGTTGCGTTTTTTATTTTACTTACTTGAAAACCAAGCACCATCATTGAAAGAAGGGCGTGGCACCCAAAATTTTTTCGCGGCGCTATTTTTTTTCCCGCTCCCCCTGAACTTATTTTCTGCTTGCGCCACTGAAGCAACCGGATCTGTTTTGGATAGAAAAACGAATAAACCAAGATTGCTCGATGAAGCCACTCACATTAAAGTTCTTGGCCACTTTGTCGCGCTTGGTATAACTAAAACGGTAACCGAACTATCGCAGGAAGGTATTGAACCTTCACCAATTTCATCCATACAAGCTACAAATTACTAAAGAATTAAGTGATGATGATCCTAAGCCGTGGATTGGTAGAAGAGGACCTATGGAATGGCCACCTTGGTCACCAGATCTGACACCACTTGTATTCTTTCTGTGTGGTCACTTAAAATTTATTGTATTCAAAACACAACCAGATTCAATTAAACAACTCCAGCAAAGGATTATCCAAGAATGTAGAGCTATTTCACTGAGACACTTTAAAGGGTCCGCGGCTGGTTTGAATATGGGTTGTACTTGTGCTTACAAAACAATGGTAACCATTTTGAAAAATCCATAATGTAACACACAAGTAAGGATTTTGAAATTTAACTGCTTCCATCATCATACTATTGAGGAGGTGGTTGTGACCGCGTAGGGGATTCAAGTCCCCTAAAAGTTACAGTATGTCAATTTTAAATTTACTACACCGAGAAAAATATTTCGTAATTATAAAAATAATTATATTTATTTTAGATATATTTTATGTGACCATTTGAGAAAGTCATACAACATATTTAAAACAACAATACAAATATTTTAGATAAAGTATTCCCAAATTTAAGATATAATATTTTAAAATATTAAAATTATTTTTATTCTTAAAATCTAATACTACAGGTTTTCTTGGAATAAAAATAAAATTATTCCTGATGTCAATATATTATGTATATTTATCATAAACATATTGTATCTTAACGCCGTGGTAACTATAAATTAAACTGTACAATAAATTAAAAAACACAAGAAGAAATCTATTTTATGCTTAAAACTAAGTACGGTATTTTTTTAAATGTTAAACTTATAAACTCATGTTTAATATAAAAAATAATTTAAAATACAACTGTTTTGAGAAATGTCCTCCCCAAAATCCTAACACCCCCTCTTCGCTCTGGGATCTGATAAAACACAGCAAATATACTCAAGCTTAATAACATTCTTGTCATTACATTCAAGCATTTTTCCATTTCGCGTTTTGTCCCCTGATTGTAAATGAATTTGCATATGGCAAAGCTTCCTATTGTAATAGGATATAAAGAAGATTTAATTTGTTTTCTAAGCTCTGATAGCGGAACGTCCTCTTCTAAATCCAAAACCTCTGCAGCAATATTTTTTCTTTCCCAATGCGTTTTTCTTTGTCAATATTTTCTTCTACCTCAATATTTGTCTCTTTCTCAATGTCTCAAGCGATTTAAATCTAATAATGGTAATTTTACAAGATTGTCGGCAATTCTTTTTATAGCAGCACCATACCACCTTTTTTATGAACAGCTTCGTAAAAATTCCAGGTACCACACTTAAATCCAAGCTGATAGAATAACGTTTTAATGTAAAAAAATTATTTTTATTTTTGTACTGTGAAGCTGGTCCATCACTGAAAAAGTTGATGACGTCAATATTTTTTGCTTTAAGTTCTAACATTAGATGGGCCCACACTGCTGCCAGATTATGTCTTCTCGAATCAGATATTGTGCAGTAAGACTGATGTTCCCCGTTCTCAAGATAAACAACTACCGTGTGTAGAGTAGCTTGATTATGAGAAGCACCGAAGTGCATAGCTTAAATTACTGTACTGAGTTTACATACGTATAGTCCGCCTTACGGTTCTGTGGCTATGGATGGAATGCGAATAAAAAAAAACTCATGTACCGGGTCTGCTAAGATTACCAATACATTTTAAATAAAAATAACCTAATTTTATGATGATTAGACTGCGTATGAATTTTTTCCCGCCCACGCATTTCCCGGCGGCCGCTTCTAGTCGATGGAATAATAATTGTTGTGGACACATGAATAAAATAATGCCTAAAAAATGTGTGTTTCATTGCGTTTTTCTTTACCTATTGCCACTGAGAGTGAACAGTGGTGTGGTTAAATTATTAAATAAGAGGAAGTAAATTTAGTTTATTAACTTATAAAATATTTATAAGAAACGAGGCACCGCAGGCTTATGCCGCTACAGTTAAACCTGACTTTTTTATGCCTTTTACCCCCCCTGTCTCCTCAGCCGTGGTAGCCACAGACTCGTAAGGCGGACTATAGTTTTCTGCAAAGTCGATATGAACAGCAGCTCCATCATAGCGGAACTCTGATTTTCATTTTTGGCTTTGTTTGAATTAGTGTCTGATTCGAAAGACATGTGGATATAATTTATCTCTAAATTAATTGTTAAAATTGTAACTAAAGTCTTTTTACGTACTTTTTTAAGTACCCTTCTTCTTGATTCTTTACGGTTTTTGAAATCTGTATTGTTTTTCCTACTTTTTCTAATATATGTATTTCCATATTCCAAACGAACCATATAACTTTTTTATTTGAATAATTTTCTTTACTTATTGCATTTTTATTTTTACAAATTTGGTATTTGTTAAGCATGCATGACAAAGATTTAATATTACATTTGATTGTTTCACACAACTTTTTTAAATCTAGTCTATCAATTACATATTCTCTGCAGGGTGGCGCACCGAAAAGTTTTCACTCAGGTTTATTTTCTTGTTAATAAATAAATCAAAATTCGCTGGAACACGGGAACCTTAGTTCTCAGGGGGACATATTTTTTTGCTATTTTCATTTCTCCTGCTTGAATCCCTACGACGGGGTGGCTTTCACCCTTAAAATCTTAAATGAAAAGGAAGGTCGAGCAATAGCTTATTTTAAAAGGAAATAAATTGTCTTTCCAACGGAACCTTGCTCGTTGAATTTGGCTGAGTACCTTTCGAGAAATTAAATGGTAAACAAATTTGTGCTTAAATGTAAACAAATAAGTGGTAAAAAATACGCAAAAAAGGATACTATCTTAAGAAAAAGGATTTGGAATTTCACTTGTTCAATCGAAAAGACTCAGTTTGTTTTTGGCATCGATCAAATTCATAGTAAAAATAAAATTTCATTTTGCTTTACATTTCAGTGTGTTCAATAACGGATTAAAATGACGTATACTCTTCAAGAAAGGGTTGAAATTATTTCACTATTCTTTAGAAGTAACGATTGTGCTCGAGCTGCCGTCCTGTCTTATTATGAATTCTATCTAAATGCACACTTGTCTCATACTTACGTGCTACAATTAGTGGCAAAATTTCGTGAAACAGGATAAGGATTGTCGAAAATCCTGTAAGAAATGAAGCTGTAGAAGTTGCAGTTTTGGGTCATATTGCCATCGATCTTACACTTAGCACGAGGAAAGTGTCAGATGTATCGTGTGTCTCGCGTAGAACGATTCAGCGTACTTTAAAAACGCATAAGCTCCATCCCTATAAAATAAAACAGGTTCATGAGCTTAATGAAGACGATGACGATCGCCGGTTTTAATTTTGCAAGTTAATTAGTGAAATGATCATTCGCAATCCACAATTTATTTTTAACATTTATTTCTCCGATGAATGCACTTTTTTTTCTTCACGGTACTGTCAATCGACAGAGTTGCAGGTATTGGTCGGATTCCAACCCTAGAATTTTTAGGGAAGTGCATACTCAACATCCCGAAGAATTAAATGTGTGGGCTGGAATTTTTGGGGCTGTATTATTGGGCCGTATTTTATACCTGGAAATTTAGCAGGTGAAATGTACCTGAACCTATTGGAAACCACTATTAACCCTGCTTTAACGAATGCCATAGAAGAAAATGACCATTATCGGCCAGAAAATATTTACTTTCAGCAAGACGAAGCACCCCCGCATTATGCGTTCACTGTTAGACAGTTTCAGGAAAATGGATTGGAAGAAGAGGTCCTATTGAATGGCCTGCAAGATCTCCTGATCTGACGCCACTGGACTTTTTTCTGTGGAGACATTTAAAGTCTAAAATTCATGCAACCCAACCCAATTCTTTGGAAGACTTGCGACAACGAATAGTGCACGAGTGCCGACAAGTAACTCCCGCAATGCTCCATAATGTTCGCGAACATTTTGAACAGTGCCTTTACAATTGCACGGAGGTTGGAGGTGGACATTTTCAACATTTACTTGATTGATACAAGCGGTAATAAATGTTATTACTTTTAAATTATCTTTTCTTTTTAGCCCCATTTCTCATGAACTATTTACTCGATTTAAACGAGCAAGGTCGCGTTGGGAAGGCAATGAAATTCCCTTTAAAATAAAATATCACTCGACCCCCTTTCCATTTAAGATTTTAAGGATATAAGCCACCCCGTCGTAGGGGTTCAAGCAGGGGGGGGGGTGTAATAGCAAAAAAATATGTCCCCCTGAGAACTAATGTTCCCGTGTTCGAGCGAATTTTGATTTATTCATTAACAAGAAAATAAACCTGGGTGGAAAGTTTTCGGTGCGCCACCCTGTATATCTAGTTTTTTTTGTAGGTTACCATGTTTTTTGCATAAATATGAATTTCTTTCTGCATGTTAACTTGGCTTGTACTTTTCAATAAGGACGCTATTAAAAAAAGCCTCGAATGGTAATCGTCGGTTTTTTCCAGGAGTTTGCTGGCTATTATCAACGCAGGAAATGAATCTTCCATACTTTTGTGCGTAATTTACTAACACGGTTTCTCTGAATGTCTTTTTATTATTATCGGCTGTAAGCTCAAATTTCTTAGAAGCATGAACTATAAATTTATATTTTTCAAATAGGTTCCTGTACAGATTTGGGAGAGTTTTTTTTTTATTTTTTCATTATGAGTACAGGGTTTTCTTTTATATTTAGACCCCTATTTAGAGGAAAAACTATAAGAGATAGAAAAAAACTTTAAATATAAAAGTTTTATGATTTTTACTGAATCATCAGAATATTAGCAAAAAATTATTAAAATACTATTACAATGCCGAAAAATATAAGCAACTTATGTTTTTTTAAATGGAACACCCTGTATTTATTTCATTAAAATTATAGATCTTTTTTTCCTGATTACAAAAATATAGGGTTTGTCTATATTAACTCCAACCAGTTTTAAGATATAAACGATCAAAATTTTAAGAAGTTGTATTTAGTTTCTAGTCTAGAATGCTTTGGAAATAAAAAATGATAAAGGTCTGTCGCCATTGAAAACACATGTTATTATGACATTTTTGTCGTTGTTTGCTTGTATTAAACGAACATTTTGCTACGTACTTAAAACAATAACATGGGATATTCTACAGCAGAAAAATTCGATATTATCCATCTATATTATTCTAATAATAGAAATCCATCTACAACTCTTAATGAGTACCACAGGATATTTCCCAATAGAATTTTACCTTCCAAAAGCACTATTAAATATGTTGTGAAAAAATTTGAAGAGACCAAAAGCTTAGAAAGGAAAAAGAGGACAGTAATGAGAGATGAGCAATTAGATTTAAATGTCTTGCTGTTCTTTGAAGGTAAACATTCTAGTTTATACTAATTCTTAAATCCTACAATAATTACTTAAATGTTGTATTACAGAAAATCCTGAAAATTCTATACCAGATGCGGCAGGCCATTTTAATAAATCCCTATCAAAAATACACGAAATTTTGAAAAAATACGGATATCATCCATATAAATTTTTACCAGTCCAAAACTTAACAGAAGATCACAAGAGACAGCGGCTAGAATTTTGTTTGGATGTTTTAAGAAGGCGTGAAATTGATGGGAATCTTTTAAACAAAATTTTATTTACCGACGAGGCAAATTTCAGCACAGCTGGTATGTTTAACCGAAAAAATTAACATTTTTGGGCAACTTCAAATCCCCACAAAATTCAGCCTGTTAGAATTCAGGGTCGTAGGTCTATAAATGTGTGGTGTGGCATTATAGGAAATAGGGTCATTGGTCCAATAATTTATAATGGGAGTTTAACTGGTCCAAGATATATGGAATTTTTTGAAAATGAGATTGAAAACATTTTGGAAGAGCTTCCTCTCAACCAATACGCTACGCTCATTTGGCAACAGGACGGTGCCCCACCCCATAATGTTGTCCCTGTTACAAGATACTTAAATGAAAAATATAATACGTGGATTGGAAGAAACGGACCAATAAGGTGGCCGGCAAACAGCCCTGACTTGACGGTTCTGGACATTTTTCTTTGGGGCTATTTAAAAAATAAAATGTATTACAATAGGCCAGAAAACGTTCAAGTTCTGGAACAAAGAATTCACGAAGAAATTTTGGTGCTAAATAGGGACTTTCCAGTGTTCATTATGAACGCAACAAATCATAAGTTATTAGGAAACATTCAAAAATGTATATTAAATGAAGGGGGTTATGTTGAAAATCAATAATTTTCTATGGTTCTGCATTTTTTCTTTATTTTGTATTAAATATATTTTAAAATTTCATAAAAGAAAGTATTTTTAATTTTTATTTTATATCGCTAATATCTTAAAACTGGTTGGAGTTAATATAGACAAACCCTATATTTTTGTAATCAGGAAAAAAAGATCTATAATTTTAATGAAATAAATACAGGGTGTTCCATTTAAAAAAACATAAGTTGCTTATATTTTTCGGCATTGTAATAGTATTTTAATAATTTTTTGCTAATATTCTGATGATTCAGTAAAAATCATAAAACTTTCATATTTAAAGTTTTTTTCTATCTCTTATAGTTTTTCCTCTAAATAGGGGTCTAAATATAAAAGAAAACCCTGTACACTTGTAAGTGTATTTTAATTCCTTAAGGACAACATCTTGAAATAATAATTCTATCCTTATTGTCTGCGGTACTACTTGGCTTTCCAGTTCTCGATGTAGTTCTGATAAAGGTGACCAAGATGTACTCGGTGTATCAGAAACTTGCGTCTTTAGGGGACAAAGTCTCGACTTGTAGATATTGATTGTCTTTCTAGCTCCTTCTAAATCCATTTTTAACTTCGCTATGCGTCTATACGCTGCTGCTCTATCTTTTTTTAACCTTTTTCCTTCTTATTGACGCACTGTTCTGTAGAACTCGTGGTAATTCGGGCGGTGTAGTGGTACTAATAATAATAAGATTCAATTGTCATGGCTCGTCTCGCTGACTCAAGACTTTCTGTCAGCATGTTGATCGCGCTATTAATTGAAGCAGTATCTGGCAACAGATTATTAGGTGGTTTTGCCAGCTTATGCGAGATAATTCTACAAAATTTTTCCCAGTCTGTTTTGGCAGGATTGCGGAATGTTTTAGGAGCGTTTATGGATGCGCTGACATCGAACAGAATCCAACGATGGTCCGAGTACGAATTTTCGCTGGACACTTTCCAGTTCTCCACTCTTACATCGCCAGATTCACTCGCAAACGTAACGTCCAGAACCTCCTCTCTATTCGCAGTGGCAAATGTGGGTGTGTTACCGTTATTACAGATATTTAAATCAGTGATGATAATAAAGTTAAAAAGACACTCACCTCGATCACTGATGTCCTTGCTTCCCCATAGTGTATGATGGGCGTTGGCATCACATCCCAAGATCAGACTTAGTCCTGCAATCCTGGCAGATTCCACGATATTTTGGACGTCTGCCGATGGTACTGGAACGTCGTGAGCCATGTAGACGGATGACAACATTAATGGTGCCCCTCCGTTACGTTCCCATTTGACTTGTCTTAATTGCTAAAATTAGGCATTAAGAACATTTTGTTTTTATTTCTAGTTAATATACAAGTTCTTGTATTACCTTTGCCCTTGGTGTAAAAAAGGGAATAGTTTCTAAGCCTTAGCCCATGTATGACGTCGTTCCTGACCCAAGGTTCCTGGATTAAGGCGACGTCGAGGCCCTACTCTTCCATGAGGAGGGCCAGGTGGCATGAAGCCACTTTACTGTGATGGAGGTTGATCTGCACCACCCCAAGCGGCGTTGGAGCTTCATCCTCCATCACAGGAGCCGACTCTTTACCTGGTGTCGCACCCTGTTCTACTTCCATTGCAGATGCCTCCTCCCTGTCTGGGGCATCCTGCTTGGGTTCAGTTAGCTTTACCTCTTGGCTTCTCTCCGTGTGCTTGGGAAGACCCTTGTAAACGCTAACTGCTATTGCATTGAACCCACAGTGAAGCTTGAATTGAGCTTCCTCTAATGCGGGTAGGGATTTGTCCGTAAGTTGTAAAATGACGCTTCTCCCTGTCGGCTTAGGATCTTCCATCTTCAGAATCTGGGCGGCCAGAAGTGGCAGTAGGTTATTTTCGGGGATCACAGGCACAGGCAACCAAATCCTCGCTCTCGGACACTCTGGGAGCTCCGAACGAGGGATTACCCGTAGCCGAGCGTGTTCCCAGGGTTCGCCAATTTTCTTGACACTCTCGGTCAAGAAGTTCAACGAGAAATCATCAGTGCAGTTGATGATTTTGGTTCCTCTAGTCCATCCTGAGGTGTCTCATTGCGGAATCTGATCAGTAGGATTGGCTATTAGAAACTCCATGAGGATTTCTGTAGGCCTCTTCTTAACCAGAATCCAGCGGTCTGACGTAATCTTCCAGCATTTATTACCTGAATCGATTACGGCCACTTGAAGACTCTTTAGGGGTGCTCTTCTCATCGGTAGAACGTGTCCTTTTTTCTGCGACACTTCTTTCAAGGGTTGCACCCGGTTTTTGATAGGTGTAAGAAACATGGTACGTGTCGCGAGCCAAGAGTTCTCTTGCCCACTTTAGAGTGCCATGATCCTTGTTTGTGAGGTCAGCTGGATTTTTACATTCCAGTTTTTCCAGAAGATGCCTTGCCTTTTGGCACAGTCGCATCTTCTTTGTTCCAGCTGAAATCCTTCTGTGAGGCTTGCTGTCCCTAAGATCCGCTTGGGTGGTACCAGTCGATCTTGGCAGCTTTTCCTCCTCGCTCCCATTCAAGCTGTCTCCGTGTGAGCTGCTCTCGAGGACCAGATCATCTCTTAAGAGCTCAAGCCGATTGCTCTCGGCGGTCTCTATTTTTTGTAAATTTTGGTTGTCTATATTGGTCCCACAAATATGCTCGGAAATAAAGGTCAATCCTGGCAGAGCCAGCATACCAGGACAAGGCGCTGATACATATAGTGATTGCCTGGTCCACTATAGGGGCTCGTTACAGCTGATTTGACCCTCAGCCTTCCAACCTTGGCACGATTGCTCACACCACCTCGTATTTAGGTACCTCACATCCATAACTGAGCGAAGACAATCGATGTGTCAGACTCAGTCTTAGCTGACTATAAGCCATTACCAGCGGGCGCCCGCGGGGAGGACACACAGTGAGGATTTTCCCGCCAAATATATACAGTTTTAAAACTCTTCATTTTCTTGCTTGTTCTCGCATTTTTTAAGAAAGTCACTTCGTTGCACTGGGTCAGCGTTAAGTCGTTCCCTGTGTCGGGTGCATCAATGTTAAACTACCCGTTACCCGGGTACGATCACTTCCGCACTTTCACCTTTGTCTCTCGAAGACTGGTCTGGCTCGTTGACGAGCTCCACAATGTCAGCATCCTGCCCTGTCGCCCTCCACCTGAGCGGAAGGTTTATTACACTCCAAGGGGTACAAACGTTGGATAGGTTTTAGGAATTGTCCCATTTCGTTAACGACCTTGACTAGTCGAACTTGACCATCATTTCCGGGAAGAAGCTCGATGATACGACCAAGAGGCCAACTCACGCGTTTGTCCTGGTCATTGCCCACAAACACCATGTCTCCCACGATAAAATGTCGCTTGTCAATCCTTTTGGACCACACTTTTAATTGATCCAAATATTCATTGCGGAACCTCCCTCGAAGATCCTTCATTAGCTTCTGTCTGTGTAACACCTTCCTGGAGAGAGAGTTATGATCAAAGGCGTCACAATCTGAAACATCGCTGACAATTTGATCTCTCAGGAACATCACTGGGGTTAGAGGTGCCAGTTCGGTGGCATCAGGAGTAGTAATCGGTCTTGAATTTATGACTGATTCACAATCGCAGATGACTGTTAACAGATTTTCATAATCTAGCGCAGCACGCCCTAACACTTTTCGAAATAGCTGTTTTAGAATACCCACGAGTTGCTCCCAAAACCCGCCCCACCACGCGACCATTGGTGGGTTAAATCGCCACTTGATTCGTTCGGCACAACTGTTCTCGGCAATTTTTTGAAAGTCCACTCGAGAGAAAGCGTTGTCGGTACCGACAAAGTTCGTTCCATTGTCACTAAAAATAATTTTCGGCCGACCTCGCCTGGCAATAAAACGTCGCAAAGCTTGCATAAAATTGACAACTGACAACGAACTACAGACCTCAAGATGCACAGCATGATATATGGCGCAAGTAAACAGACATATCCACATCTTTTCTCCTGTCTTAAGGTACAAAGGGCCGGCAAAGTCTACACCAGTTATTTCGAAAGCTACCGCATCTCGGACCCGATCTATGTGTAACGGTGGAGAACTCGCACTGAACGGCTTGGCAGTGTGTCTTTTACAGATGACACAGCTAGAAATCGCAGATTTCATAGCCCGTCGGCCGCCTAAAATCCAATATTTTTTACGTATAATACTCATGAGTCCTCGAGTTCCAACATGGCAAGACTTAACATGTTCTCTAAATATAATAAGTTGATTTACCACGGAATGTTTGGCAGGTAAGACGATTGGAAAGCGAAAATTGTCTAGATCTTCTCTGTTACTAACACGGGACTTCAACCGTATTAGATCATCATTGTCCTTAAAGGCATCTAGACCACGTAGTCTTTGGTCGTTCTCGTCCACAAACTCCTCCCGTTGAACCAGTCGGAGCACCAAAATTTCAGCGTCATCAATTTCTGTAGCACTCAGTTCTCCTTTGTCTGTGATCCTTGTTTCTGGCGTTGTATATAAATCGAAAAAATATCCATGCACACATTCGTAGAGTCTTCAAGAATTAAGAGATGCCAATCCTCTGACGTCATCATGTTTCGCTCATTGTTAATTAGAGCTGTAACCAACTTTTTCCTTTTTTCTTTATTGATCTCCTCCTCATTATAATTAAAAATATTTTGGGGCCAGGAAAATGAATTTTGATAAAGCGACTGTGGACCCTCCTACCATTTTGATTGGAGCAATTGTTTAGCAGAGCAACCTCGAGGTGGAAGGTCAGCCGGGTTTAACGTACCGGGAACATGATGCCAGTTGTCACTTGAAGATACCTTGCGAATTTCTGTCACACGATTCCAAACAAATGTAGTCCATTAATCTGCTCTTTTGATCCAAGAAAGTACTGTTGTCGAATCGCTCCAGAAAAAACTGTCTAGTTCAATCTTCAGATTTTCTTTGACATTCGCATATAACCGAACAGCAGCCATTAATTCGAGACGAGGTATGGACAAGGTTTTCAAGGGGGCAACTATCGACTTAGCAGCCAAAAGATGAACCGAAACCCCGCCATTCTGAACACTTAAGAAAACAACTGCTGCTTGCTAGCATCACAAAATGTATGCAAGGTCTGTTGCTCTGCTTCCTCGGGTCCTGCATTTATCCATCTAGGAATTTTAATGTCTGATAAATACGGAATCTCCTTGATCCAGTTTTGAAAATCTGCTTCTATCCCCGGGTCGACTGGCATATCCCAAGTCAACTGTTTTTCCCATGTCTTTTCTAACAACAGCTTTGGTATTAGTGTAGCAGGGCAAGTATAACCAATAGGGTCAAACACTCGCTGGGCTTGTGAAAGCAGAAACCTCTTGGTTATAGGTTTACTTAAAAGTTGTTCTACGGTTACGTCGTCCTGGTTTAGGCATAGCGTATCATCCTGTTTGTTCCATTTTAATCCCAACACAGACGTAAAGGCATGAGTTATGTGATGGTGCGTGTACTCCCACCCTCTCAGGTCGAACTTGCCTTCAGTTATCACGATACTTAACTCTTTGATGATGGTTTCCTTTCAACATAGTTCCAACTCGGAAGCACACCTTTCTAACATCTTGAACAGGTGATACTCCAATGTAGCTCCTAACAGAAACGGACTGCTACTGATTCCAAATACTACACGACGATGACGATAGATGCTTTCTTTGCCTTCACTATCTGACCATAGAAATCGAAGAAAATTTCTGTTAGCCTCCTGTACGCTGATTTGTAAAAAAGCTTTGCGGATATCCGAAATCACGCCAATTTTCTGTCGTCTAAATCTTAGCAAAATAGAAGGAATCAATTCAATTAGGTTCAGCCCCTTTTCTAGGCACTGGTTTAGAGAAGGGCTGTCTTTTTCCTTCGCTGAAGCGTCAAAAACCGGCCTTATTTTTGTAAACACGCTGCGTTTATTATAGAATTATCGGGTAAGACAAAAATCCACCTATTGTTTTCAAGTTTTTGAACTTTTTGGACTTTGCAGGGTGCTTCTTCTTCTTTTATCTATATTGGGGTGCTTTCATGGCAAATAAATTCTTTTTAATCAACTTAAAGGTATTCTTGATCAAAGAGTATATAATTTTGTTCGTTTAGGGTAAGGTATTTTGACTGGATTAAAATAAAGTTTTGCATCACAGGCATTGCGTATAAATGATAGTAATCATAACCCTCACTCTCTACTATTGGAATTTATAATATAAATATAATTTTATTTTCCTTTAAATACCTTTTCATTGTTATCGTTTCTTCAAAAAGTAAAATATTTTCGATTTTAGGATCGGAAGGCAGTTTTTTGTTGAGTGTTTACTACTTGTATATTTAATTTACTCCAGAAGCTCTGTCGATTCTATCATTGAATTATGAAAAGTATTTAGTTTTGCGAAACTTATGGCAATATTTTTATGTGCTTGCTCAATAAGCATAATTTTGGCTTGCAACGTCGATTGGTTGTCTGTGATGGTGTGAATTAATTTATTGAAGGTATCGATTGACTTTTCTAGAAGCGTTTTTTGTTCATTTACAGGAGCTTTGATTTTTATTTGGTTGTTGGAGAGTTTTCAATTGCGTGTCCATAGCGTGAAGCTTCATTGCTATCTAAATTGACTGTTATTGATTTTATTATAGATCCTAGTCCGTCAATAAGTCCTCGTTTAGATAATTTCTTTGTTTAATTTTAAAGAATGGTTTAATTGATACTTTGTTGTTCGATTTTTCTTTCCAGAGAGTATACTAAATAATATGAATTAACGAATTCGTCTTTATAACCAGTTTTGGTTTTGTTACTCCAAGAAATACTTTTTAGGGTTCTAAAAGTCATTTTGAGTGAACGAAATTCATCGAATATATCCGTAATGTCATTTCATTTGGGTCTCTAGCGTTGGTATGGCCAAAGGTGAGTTCAAATTGTGTGTGTTTAGTATTGGAATGAATGGTGTTATTATAAGCTATTATGGCATAGTCCATAATATTTTCTTTATCATTCGGGTGCGTCTCTAATAATATGCGTAAATGTTCAATTATACTTGAATCAAATCGTTCGACTATACCGTTTAAATCATGTTGATACGGGATTGTAAAGTGAACGTGTGTTTTATGTTTTATGTTAAGACCAATATTTCTTTCACTGTCTCGTTATTGAATTCTCATCCTTTACCTAAAAAATCGATCGGGAATACCATAACATGAAAAATATTTAATTAAAGCTTGGCTGACATGAATGGCTGTTTTACCTTCTATTGGGCACGCTTGCGCTAGTTTACTAAATGCATCCACTAAGGTTAAGTATTTTTTTCCATCAAAAATAAAAATATCAATAGGGATTATTGACAAGGGTTTCGAGGCTGTTTCAGTTACATTTAAAGGGGTGTATGGTTTCTTCCTAGCGTATTTTCTGCGAATATATTAATATGTGTCGCATGCATTATTGAAATTTGATACCGTTTCTTTAAATTCTGCCCCATAATAATTTCTTTTTAAATATTCAATCGTTTCAGTAATACCTCTATGGTTCGATTTTCCTTCGTGATGATTTTTTACTAACTTTATTTTTTCTTCAAAATCTTTAACAGTATTTAATAATGTTGTACATTTTATTAGTTTTGAACCTCGTTCTGAGAATTTTTGGAGATTGTTAAAGTTACTATACTGTATATCCGTGTGAAAATGCATATGGTAGGTTTTTCCTAGTATTGTGTAGTCGCGTAAAAATTTAAAGATAAGGTTTTCATTACTTTGTTCTCGGATTTTTAAAGTGATCATTTTTTGATTGATGTTGATAGTTTTCTTGTGAAATATAAATTTTGTGAATGGGAATATTAAAATTTGGTTCACTTTGTTGTTAATCGATTCGTCTAATATTTGTATACCTGTATTAGTTTATTCGTTAAAAGTCAAATGTTGTGTGTCAATAAGTGATTGATCAGATTGATCGATTCTGAGATCAGATAATATTTTTATTTTATCTGTTTTTGGTTTTAAATTTTTACTAGTACTTGGGATTTGAATATTTTCTGAGGTTTTGATTGTTAGGCGCCATCTAACTAATTTGGAGTTTGGTTTCTTTAGGTTTATTAACCAAACGATAAAATGCTCTCTCGAACACTTTTGAGAAAACATACAAGAGTGTTATTCCGCGATAATTGCAAATAACATGCAATCAAACAAGTAGACCTACGATGCAATCTACAATGTTCTTTAGCAAAGAAATAAAAGTATTACTTGTTATTTCACAATTTTAATTCAGTACAAGACAATACTAAATTCTACATGTAGTTACAAACTAACTACTAAGTAATAGTAATGGTAAACATGTCATTAAAAATAAAATTAGGGAGATGAAGTGAATTGACCTATTATTGGTTGTTTGGTCCTTAATTTTCAGGTATTGGTCAAAGGTACAACTCTAAATTACAGGTGTGATTATAGAGGTATTTACATCTAAGTAATAAAATTGAGAAAATGATAACCCATAATCGGTCAATTCACTTCATCTCTCTAATTTTATTTTTAATGACAAATAAATTGTTGTGATAGTTTTTTTAACTAAAAATATACATTTATTATGTTGTTTTTTAAAATATTGTATCGTGAATGCATAGGCGGATCATTCTGAGTTTTCATACATTCTATAGGGTTCCCTAAGATGTCTACCCCCTCAATTATTTTATACGTCAAGCATGGTTTTTTGTTTAACCCTTTCAAACGGAAAACAATATTTAATATGTTTAGTTATAATGTTGAAAAATATCTTAATTGTATTACTTAAGTTACCTGTATTCCATAAGAATGACCAGTCAGTTTTTGTCATTTCCAATTTAAAACTACATTAATTTCTTTAGTAAGAAATTGTCTGTACAGGGTGATCAGTTAAGGGTACGGAGCGGCTATATCTCGAAAACTATTCATGTTACGATTTAAAGGTAAACAAATTATTAACAAACAATACAAAAATAGCATACATAACAGACAATAGTTAGCTAGAGCACTTAATTTATTTTTTTAATAATTAAATGAAAGCGGTCTCGACACTCATCTCCTATCTTCGCAATAATTTTAAAACGACAAGAGATATCGATCCCCGGTTTTCAGATTTCGTTTTATTAACTAATAACCTACCAAACGATGTAAAAAAATCTGTAGGGTACCATTTGCATTTATGAAATAATCGGAACTAGTATAGCATTTTTTTCAACAGCGCCACCTACCGCTTAGCATTAAAATAAATAGAATTTTTTTAAAAGCCATGTTTAATCAAGTTTAAAAGACCTTTAAAATAAGCCCTAGTTTGTTATATTCGGTTACCGCAAACCTAAGTTACATCGGTTTAAAGTATCTAAACTATTATCGGTCACCCTGCCATTGCCATGGTAATAAGAGAAAAATTGTCATTATAAAATTTGTAGATATTTGAACAAGGAATGTAAAAAGTAAATATCTTACCAATATTAAATATGAAATGTTAGGAGATTTTAACAACTTTTTGTGACACCATAGCAAATACGACCCCTAGCGGTGAAATTAGGAACTTTAAAGTATTTTTATTCAAATTCTTTTGGCAATATTTGTTAATAATTTTTTACCTTTAGATCGTAACATGAGTAGTTTTCGAGATAGTACCCTTAACTGATCACCCTGTATGTTGAGTTTTTATGAATTTTTTTATAATCAGGCACAGCACTGCAGGATTAATCCTTTATGGCACTTTGCGAGCGGTGCATGTGCACAGGAATCGATTCACGTTGGTCTTGAATCTTTGGAGATTATACTCGTTGTGGAACACGGCCTCAGAGGGAGGTCGTTCCAGAGTGATGACGTTCTCCAGATTAAAGAATTTTTAACAGTGTTGTTCGGGGACATTAAGCTGAACCACGTACAAGTGGGCTGCAGTGGCTCGTCGTGGATTTCTAGCATGCAGTTGCTCTGGGTGGAATCAAGCGGGTAACCTCAGTTGAGCACTTGCCATGAAAATATTTGTAAAATAGACTCAAGTCGCCAACCTGCCTTCGATGTTCAAGACTTTACAGGTTGTTTGTCAGATCATGGTCACCGATCAAGCGAATGGCTCTCCTTTGAATGGAATCTAGCAATCTTAGGGTATGTTTAGGAGCAGAGCCCCAAATATGCAAACGCGAACTCCAGCGATGCGATGGTCGAATTTGGGCTTTATAGAGCATCAAAAGTTGTTGGGTGTATAGAGGTTCTTAGTTAGGAAAAGTATTCCAAGCTTCTGCGAGGCTGCCTTAGCAATGGCCGCAATGTGACTATACCTAGACATATGACATATGACTATCCAAATTGACGCCCAATAAATTAATTGATGAAGCCAAGGGAATCGAGTGTCCCGCCATGACTATATCCGGTTCTTCGACATTAACTTTTTTAGAAAAGAACTGCTGCCTGGGTTTTTTAGCGTTAAATTCTACTTGGTTACTGTCACCCCAAGACAGAATTTCTTCCAGGTCTTTGTTGAGATGTGAGACCTGTTGCTGCCTACAGAGATGTGAATTGGCAGCCGATGTACGAGCATCCAGAGTAAACGATGAAATAAGTGTGCTGTCATCAGCGAAGCTATATATAGGATTTTTAGTTTTTTCCAGAAGATCGTTAATGTATAGTAAAAGGAGGGTGGGCAACAATATAGAACCTTAAGGAACTCCGGCGTTGATGTTAAGTGTGTCTCGTCTATCGCCACTCGTAGAGAACGGTCTTTAAGAAAGCTCAACAGCCATGAACAAACTTGAACTGGAATTCCGTATGCTCTTACTTTAGTTAGGAGCCCCTCATGCCATACTCGGTCATTTGTGACTAAGATACAGTAAAACAAATTCCCTACATAAAATGATCCGAGATATCACAATGAATGACTCGAGACTTGAACGAGTTTGAGGTTATGTTTGTAAATATACTGTCGAGGGTGGCTCTACTCTACAGTCATTGTGAACGCGTGTATGATTAAATATTGTCTTGCATGGGCCATAGGAAACAAACAAGTTTTCAATTAGTAATGACTTTTTACAACCAACATCATTAAATCTTACATTAACCCATTAGCGCCCTGAGTGACCACATGGTAACACCAAACATACTTAGGATTCGGATGGTTTCGTGGGTGTTTGGCAAGCTAATGAGATGGCGCGCATGTGTCAACTGATTCCCCAAGAGCTGACCAACGTGAAAATTTAAGCGAATTTAGTGTTGAGAGGTTAGTCAAAGAGTAAGGGTTGCGCGTTTTTATAGGATTATCGATTACGAAAAAACTATGGACATTCGCTTAGAGTAAGTATTGTATAATGGAAAGCGCTTAGATTTTATAGAATTTATAGTTTTAGAACTATTGTTTAAGAACAACTAAATATTTTTTCGTATGATTTGTAATATTTTATATGAAAGTAGGGTACTGGCAGTAGCTTCCATATGGGTGTAACCATATGGTTACGCTAGGCGCTTAGCATACCTAAATTTTATGTTTTATTCTCAGAAAGGGGTTTTTACTTGCAGAAGCTATTGAAATGTCATACAGTGAGGATATTGACGGATACATTTTTGTAGAGCCTCCGGAACCAAATGTGGATACTGACAAAGATGCTGAAATCAATATGCTTTATTAGTACATGTATAATATATAAATATAAGTAGGTACATAAGTATTTACATGGCTATTATGTGCGACATGGGCAGCATTTTTACGTTTCGCCTATACGGCCAGGGCGACAAGTCGCCCTCACGTCATAGGGAACGGAATGAACAACGGAGCACTCCTTTTCCTTGTCGCCCTAGCTGTATGGGAAACGTAAATATGCACACGGACAAGGTGTTTTATTGCTAATACTCAGTTTTAAATTTGCAGGCTAGTTGATAACCTTTCATCCACGCAGCTACGAGCAAATGCAGAAATACGTCTAGCGAACAATGAAAGAATTTGTGTTAATTACGATCAAATCCAGGATGAATTTGTAGAGGTCGATTTATCCAGGAGGATTTATCGCGAAAACCGTATTCCTAGAGGAGGGGGTATTTTGACAAATCTATTGAAAAAAATGATGGTCTAATTTATGTCAGATGGATGGACAACGCTGTTGTAACCATGATATCGTGATTCTGTGGTACCAATTAAGTTACGCAGGTGAAAAGATTTTCACAGAAAGATAAGCGCAGTATTCAAATTCCGAGACCGCAGCTAATTTTGAAATATAATAATTTTATGGGAGGTACGGACCAAATGGACCAGAATATAGCATGTTATAGAATAGGCATACGTGGCAAAAAATGGTATTGGCCCATTTTTACATGGTTACTTGATGCCGCTCTACAAAACAGCTGGGTGTTATACAACAAAGCTAGGAGATGCAAAATTTCGCAATTAACATTCAAAAGGGAAATTGCCAATATTTATTTAAAAAAATATGGAATTCCAAGCAGAGGGGCTGGAAGACCGTCAGCTTCACCTTCAGCATCTGTGGGAAGTCGAGTATCTGCGGATCTTAGATTTGACAATACTGGCCATCTAGTTAAACACACGGAGGGAAAGAAAAGAAGAAGATGTAATAACACTTCCTGTACATCGGTCGTAAGAACAATGTGTTCAAAATGCGAAATTGGCCTACGTATTGACTGCTTCGTCCCATTTCACACCCGCTAGTGTATATAATATATTTCTTTGTAAGCTAGTAACCATACTTATTATATTTATTATTTCACTTGCTCATTTTAAAAAAATTATATCACCTATTTTGCCTATTATAGGTACTATTAGATTGTATGTATAATTGGGAGTACATGCGCCTAGTGTTACCATATGGTAACGGACAATATTTCAAAAAATATAAGTTAAATGGGATTTCATCCTAATACTTTTTTGTTAGAAGGCCCCTCTAAAGAAATAATTTAACATTAAAAACTAAAAAATCGAAAATTCAGGCGCTAATGGGTTAAAGTCACCACAGAAAGAAGCAATAGAATATGATTTTAAGGATAGAGAAAGCAGATCACTTCAAGTATTCATAAATAAATCAAGATCTCCCGGTGGGGCTAATATAAGGTGACAATTACCATTGATGCTGTCTAATGATTTATCACAAGCAGAAAATTCAAAATGTGGATGAAAAATAAGATTTGAAAATTTGTAATTGTTTTAAATGTTAAATTATCAAGTATAAAAATTGCAACTTATCGAGTTTTGTTATGTTTGCGAAACCTTTTATAAATTTTCTATAGTATCCAATAAGTCCTAAAGAGCTTGAAATTTCTTTTTTAGTTTTTGGAACAGGGAAACTTTTATAGTATGAATTTTATCTGGATTAGATTTTACTCCGTTAGACGTAATAACGTGTCCTAAATAGCTTACTTTTTTTCTTGAAATTTTCTTAAAACTCGCACTTGTCAAACTGTATTTTTAAATTTACTTTACGTAGGCCGTTGAAAATTTCTTTCTTTCTTCGAATGTATTCTTGTAGTAAAGTCGAGAAAATAACTATATTGTCAAGGTATACTGCGCATATTTCATTTTGTAGGCCTCTTAACATCATCTATGACGCGCTGGAAAGTAGAAGGAGCATTCTTGAGTCCAAAAGGCATTCTTTTGTAGCAGGGCCGGCGCTAGCAGGTTCGCCGCCCCGGGCAAAGAGTAAAATGCCGCCCATTTATAATAAAAATTAAAAGAGATAACCTAAACCCTTCCCACACTTAATAGTAAAATAAAACGTGAGCAAAAAAATGCTATCAATAATGTTAAAGTTTTGATTAGCCAAAAATACTAATTTATTAATTTACCATGTTTTTGGCACAATTAAAATTAGGGTTGCCCGGCTGCACAGAGAAAAGAGTAATTTTTAGTGTATAATTATTATAAAATACAGATATTTAAAAAATACTAAAACAAATTATAGAACCACTAAATATTAATTACTTTACTTAATTACATATTAAAAATACAGTTAAACTTAAAAGTGTTTTTTCTCACTTTTAATTCTGAAATTTTTTTTATAATTTCTTTATCATTAATTTTTTCAGCCAGTTCATGTTCAATGGCTATTGTTGTCAAGCCGTTTAGCCGATCCTCGGTAGTTGTGGAGCGTAAAAAATTTTTAATTAATTTTAATTTGGAGAAACTCCTTTCTCCACTTGCCACACTTACTGGGAGAGTAAGCAATATCCTTAAAACTATACCGAGATTTGGAGCAAAATCCAGGTTCGATATGAATTTTAAAATCTCGATTGGACTTTCTTTTTTATTTAGCAAAGCCAGAACCGATACTATCTCGTCTGCCAGGTCCAGCGCGTTTATATCTGATGAATTCCCATCAGTTAACACTATTTCTAGATCTTTACAATACTTTAGTACGTCGTTTTGAGGAGTATCTTTTAAATCACAAATATTGTATAAAAACTGGAAATAGTTGCTGTGGTTACTCATCAAATCAAACCTGGATTCAAGTGCATTGATAGCTTTATCTAATGTCAAAAAATAAAACTCTGCCTTATATTTCAAAGTAGGATCTTCTATCGGATCATCTCGTGCCTCATAGTCGAAATTAACATTCCTTCTTCGAACTCTATGAGTAGCTGAATATGGACAGAGCTGACTCAGTGGTGCTAGTGGTGCGTTTTATGACCTAACCCAGGTAGTGCAGGTGGTGCGTTTTATAACCTAACCCGGGTGGTTCGGTGGTGCTGTTTACAAAATAACCCGAAATTAAACCCGACTTTTTACGACCTAACTCAAGTGCTTTCGTGAGGCGGCTTCTTATCTAACCCTAATTTGAACCTGAATATTTATGAACTGACCCGAGATAAAACCCGACTTTTTACGACCTAACCCGGGTGCTTTCGTGAGGCGGCTTCTTATCTAACCCTAATTTGAACCTGAATATTTATGATCTGACCCGAGATAAAACCCGACTTTTTATGATTTAACCTTAGTGCAAACGCCGCTGCTAAAGCGGGATAATTAAACCCCAATTTTTATAAGCCATCCTTAAACCCGACTTTTTAGGATCCAACCTGAGCCATCCTTAAACCAGACTTTTTATGATTTAACCTTAGTTGAAACGCCGCTGCTAAAGCGGGATAGTAAAATCATGATTTATATTTTCTAACTTAGTGAAACGCCGCTGGCGGGTAGTAAAGCGAAATAAAACCCCAATTTATATGATCTAACAACATAAGTATAATAAGGCGGCACATTATTTGTCACCGCAATAATTATTTATACCTAAATGACCCTCTCAAACCCTCTGCCGACTCGATTTAAAAAGAAAGGGACATAAAACTTTATTTATTTCGAAGAACCCTCATTAAAATTCAGAAGCATATCTAATAATTGTTTTCAATTTTGCACCACTTATAAAAAATACAATAAAATAATTACCATCTAGAACCATTAACTAGCGATTTCTTTGTACTGGAAATGGATAAATTATAGGACTATCTTGTAATGAGAACAGTAGACAATAAATAAAACTTAAATACGTATATGGCTCTATATATCATTCGACCTTTACTTAAAATACCAACTAGGTATAGGTACTATACAACTTGTGTTCGCCATCAGGTAAAAGCCCTCATAATGCTTTTATAAAAATTTTGGATAATATCATAATATAAGTAAATAGGGTACAATTTCAGGAAAAAAGTAAAAAAAAATTAATTCACAGTGTAAAATTGTAGTTAAATGGATTGTAAATACGAAATAATATAAAAAGCTACCTTTTGTTTGTGATGATGTATGCACAATAACTCTATATTATTCGGCCCTTAAACTGAAAATAACCACTAGATAGGTATCATAAGCTGTATTTGTCATCAGGTAGAACCCCCAATAAAATTATGAATATCAGGCGTAGGCAACAAATTAGCAATCTTAACTTATTTTCAACACGAGCTTAAAAATATGGGGTTGTTAAATATTTTACAACCTTAATTCTCAATGTCAACAATAAGCAAATCACGTTGGTTTTTTTTTTAAATTTATTATTAAATTCATTAGAATAATACTTATTAATCTGGCTAACTTAAGAAACTGACAATATAACGACCATCCAAAAAAATCATAATACATTACTGGGTGTGAAAGCAATTGCGCTGCAAAATATAGTGTATATCGACTCTGAGGTAGTTAATTAAAATCACAATTACTACATATAAAAATGTTCAATACTTTTAGCGTCACCTACGCATAGGGTTAAAAAGTATGAGAAACTTTGCGAATATCATTTTCCATGATTCTCTCGACTACCACATCGATGTCACATTTCAATATTCTCGCCAACATTTAACTTTTGAAATTAGCATAATAACAAATCCTTTACAATGAATTAAACAAACGCATACATAATTTTAAAATCTCATAATAAGAATATAAGCTAAAATTATAATGTGTAACAGCTCCAAAATCTAACAAGTTTGGACTAGTCGAATGATGTCAGTTTACATCTGTAGAGAATACCCAACTCCCAAACTCATAAAAATGGTCAAACTTTGTCGGTGAATACCCTTCTATGATGCAGGGAAAGGACAGGTAACTCGAGATGCTTATAAAGAAACGTTAAAGAACATTATTTACTTATTTCTAGACCCTTAAAAATTAGATGCAATCGAACAATAAATGTTTTCATCATGTATATTTATCAGTAACACATTACTTTCGACATACATAAATTCAAATTGATAATTACTTGCCTCAGTACTTTTTTAGAAGCTTGAATCATTGCATATAACCGTCTGAGGGTACCCAAACTTCCCCTAACATATTTCTCCGTAACCGGGGAAAAAGAGGTAAAAAAGCAAAATAACAGCCCCAAGTGTCTTTGCGAACAACCGGCAATAAAATAGAGTATTTCAGTTTTTAATTTTTCGTAAATAAAAGTTGGCTAGATTAATAGTCTCTGTGAATATAATAACATAACCAAAGTGATATGATGTAAATTTAGGAGTACAGTACAAATTATTCCTCTATTAAAATATACCGCAAATAACTAACTACCAAAGGATTTTTGATATTTTGAATATATTTGATGCTCATAGCATTATCACATTTCCAAAGGCTCTAAATTTTAGAAAAAGTTCTAATAGAATATGTCTATCAATATAAAGTAAAGGTATTGTTAGGTTTTTTTTTTAAAAATACGACCTACAACAGTCTCTGCTACAGCATGGCTGACTCTGTAGGAATTTCTGTGAAACCATAATAATTATATCAATAATCGAGTCGTCCTTATGATAATATTTTCTTCCAATATCCGACTCCACTATCCATAAAAGTTATGTTAGAAAATTCATAATTGAGTGCATTGTAATTTTTAAAAAGAAATTTACTTCACACACAAAGATGAAGCCAATCGATTCATGAAAATAATGCAAGTCAGTATGTGTATATTATGGCTAACTGTTTAAATGTCTATTCCTTCCACGTTTGTCGGAAGAAATACTTTTTTTATACTAGTATTTTAGTTGAAAATAAGATTGTAAATCGTCTGTACAAAACAAGCGTCCCTTATGGATTTGAACGAAAATCATAGATTCGACTATTTTCATGAAAAATAAATCTAAGTACGGAATAATGCAGGGAGATTATCTATTTTCTTGGTTTAGAAAGTGATGTAGTTAAGATTTATAACTTAGGAATAAATAAATTATTATTAATCTTTTCGACCTATTTCTCTTGCATATTTAATTTCTTTGATAGTAAGAACTAATCTTTTTATTTTACAAAGTAAAAAAAGCTAAAGATCGGCGTTGTCAGTCAGGTATAAGAACTAATTTAACACGTTGGTTTTTGTACAAACGTTCACATACAATTGTATGCTTTTTAACCGATTGTGTCGGAAAAATGACGTTTTATAGATTAGATATTTAGACGAAGAGCTAACCTTCTCAATAAAGTATTGATTATTGTCCTGATAGCTAGACAACACTTTTTATGTTAGTCAAAAAAAAAATTTTTTTCGAACGCTATTACAGATTTCATCGTTAACTAACAAACATTAAGAGCGAAAAATTACCGTGCAAGATAAAATGTATAGGTTCACTTCATTTTTACATTATTTTACAACTGTCAATCGCATTAAAAACAAGATCGAATAAAAAATAACTTATGACATATGGACGAAAAATGTTTTTCGGACTATTTAGGTTACCGGCCGCATTACGTGTGATATACTACATTTTTCGAGCTTATAACATAATTTACTATTTTAACGTTAAAATAGGGGAAATGATGTATCGAAATGGGTACTTTTTTTGTCGGTCACGAGATTATAGTTTCTTTTAAAATGAACTCTAATATTTACAGCACAAATTATCCTTTAAGCCGCATTAGTTTAAAACACGTCTGCCGCTTTATCTCTATTGTGAGTTTGATTAAAGTATAGCGTAGTATATATTTAGATGAATTTCGTAAATGTTGAATACTTTCAAAACTGAAAAAGCCGCCCTTTGCAATAAATATCTCCGTAGAGTTAGGTACCCTGCAGATTAAGGGTATTTCGGCGGATAATCATATACGAATTCAAAGATTTTGTCTATTTTAATGGATTAACAAACAATATCTATAGGATAACTTTACTGATAAAAAAAAAAGAACAAAAATCCATAAAGTCTAGGCTCACATAAAATTCCATAAAGAGCAGCTGCATAGCCTTATCACATCAAACTATATTTTTATTTCGTTCTATTGCCAAAAGTCTGTGTTTAGGAGATTATCGTTTATTTTAAAATGAACTCTAATATGTACATCACCATAAACTACCTCTTAAGCCGTCTTAAAAATAGACTTTTCGATTTGCCTCTATATTGATTTTCTAATATTAAATATCTACAATAGTCGAAATTCGCTCGCTAATACCTATGTAGGCAATGTTACAGGTATCTAGCTATTATACAATTACTTAATACATCAATACATGCAAGAAGGTTTCTTCAAAAAAATGACAATTTTGTTGTTTAATGGCTTGAAAAAAATGGAAAAAGGAGGTTTTTGCATTAATTTATTTCCAGATGAGTGTTAAAATTACTTATAAAACTCGGTATACCGAAGATCAAGCATTAATGAGAGGGTTGAGTCCTGTTTGCCAAATCCTGATTTTTAATTTGACGTTGGCAACGGTACAATTTCTTAACATTTATCATAAGAGGCGTATATTTTTGGGGCTTAGATCTACCAGTTTATCCACGTTCCATTTATAGATAGTGCTTTAGTAATTTTACTTTCCAATTATTTTTTACCAAAACGCGTAGTTGAGACAGTGCCTATATCAGACGATATAATAAATTTTAAGGATTAATTTGCTTACAAATACACTTCAATTTATTTAGGTCAAAGCAGCCAGACATATACTGGAACTACGAAAACCCTATTACAATTTGGTTGCCTAGAGAAAATTTTGTAAAAAACATAGCTTTCTACACAAATGCTGGCACATTACGCATCTATCCTTTTAAGATGCCTGGCGACGTCAATGTAAGCATTGACATAATGACGCAAGATATAGATAGGTACTAGAATATTCAAGATTTCTATTAACGATACCCTTCAGCATACATGCGAGATGTCATTAATGTCTACGGAAGGGTACAGACATACCAGCTATTTTTACATGGGTTCCATAGACTTGGACACTTCTTGTTTAGAAATATTTGATGTGGTCTTGAGGAGTTCCGTATTGAAGCACCAAACCCACCTGCCAAATAATTGACGAAATATGGGATATCATAAAATATGCCCCCCATCGAACTAAATGATCCTATAAACCAGCTTCACAGACCGTAATTTGTGATGCTTACACGATTAATACGCAATAGAACAAGATTAAGAAACAAAATTTTAAACAAATATATTGGATATATAATTAGCTGTTTTGCTTTGTTTTTTTAACTAATTTAAAGTAGCTCTTTATCACACGAAAATAATTAAATAATTTACGGTTACAGAACAATAATTATTTTAAAAAGCTGTATAACTAAATATATTATGTTATTAGGAATATTCTGTCTAAAGTAACAGCTGATCTTAGTCGAAAATGAGATCGTATTATTGATTGTTGAATTCGTTAGGTATGAAATAAAATTAGAGATTTCGTCTATTTTTTCACGATTAAAAAGAATACCTCTATTTAGCTAAAAATGAAACGATTACAGTGGTAGATTAATTCACTTTACCAAGCATGTAAACTACTAATTTTGCAATAAATATCTTCTATATTTCTAGGTAGGTTTACTCGAAAATGTTGGGCTATTTTCATCAAAAATCCCGATACGAAATTGAAAAATTTGCCTATTTTTGTCGGTTTACAAAGTGATAGTGGAATATTGGTTTGATCAAAGAACAATAAATATTTTAAAAATGTTGTATAATTAACTAAATGTCGGTGTTATCAGGCAGGCAAGAAGTTATTTATCTGAATCTTATTTGTACCAATAGCGTTTATATACAAATGCTAGTGGTTTTCAAAAATTGATATCTCGGAAATTATTAGGTTTAGACTTATAATACGCTTATTAAAAAATAATGACTACTTTATGCAAAATTCAAAAATATTATAAGATGTAGGGTATCCCAGTAACTTAACCAAAGATTTTCGGTCTTCGTAAAGCTTTATACGTTTCTTCAGCGTACCAAACATTCACTTTTTTTAAATATTGACATCGGGTTAGGATTCTGAACATAGGATTAACATCACTCCAATAGTGAACATGTTGCGTTGTCGCAGTTCCATTCGTCGAAAAGTAAACAAAACCGTTTGAGCTACGTGGGGAATAAATAAAGTTGACTTGTTGAAAAATTTTAATATTTATTAAGGTAAAAGACTATAAATATATCGATACAACACTTTGACATTTCTAACACTACAAACATTAATATCTAAAATATGATATTTACAACCATCAACATCTCCCTTCTCTAATTTTGGTACATCAATGTTGTCTTCTAAGTTTATAATATATGGTGCCCTGCAGTTTAATTCTGAAAATGTTTTAACTAAAAATTCCTCTTTGACACGTCCTTTAACGTAAATGATGTTTACGTCTATCAGATTGTTGGATATGATATTATGTAGCTTCTTGTAATCGGTATCACCATAATTATAAAGGATACCATGGTGATTTCCAAATAGATATTTGACTTGTTTCTTGCAAGCCTTAGTTAAGGTGTCGAATGGTTTAACTGGTTTAAAAAAGTAACTTTTCATACTATTCCCATCGTAAATAGCCAATTCTTTGGCGCAAAATCCAGGTATGGTAAATCCTTGAATATCGACTACAACGAACTTCATTGTCTGAAGGCTCAAATCAAACTGATTACTGTTTTTTTTTGTTGTTTTATAGTCTACTATCTACCTACATAAAAAAAGAACAAGTATATTTTCATATTTTTATCGCTTTTAAGTTCGATTTCAAAAGCACACTCCCACTTTTTGATAATTTCACAGTCTAAGCACATAGATCTTATATTTTTATTTACGATCAATTCATCTTTATTCGCCAATCGTCTCAAACGAGTTTGCTTTTGAAAGTAATATAGCCTTAGTATTCAGAAAATATTAATGATATCGGAGCCTAAAACATCCTTGACACTAAAAAAAATCGTCGTGTTTCCTCACAAAACCCATCATCTTGTCTATTTAGCTTGCTTTCCTATTGTTTAGCAGGTTAAATAAAATTATTATTTCGCTCTTTTTGTCTGTACTGAATCGTTAGGGGAATACGATTCTAGTCCTATAAGAGAGACAGTTAAAATTTATGTAAGCAATCAGAAATCCTACACTATGAGCTACTTAGTTAAAATTTCATATTTCCTTCCTGGCTCAGGCAAAATTTGTGTTGTGTCTGTCAAAATTTATAAAATACGAAAAAAATGCTAGATGCATTTTTATCATGACTTTCTATCTAATATCATCTTATTTCAAGGTATAATTCGGTTGTCAAAATGAGAATAAAATAATTTTCCCATGGTTTATGTCATCTTAAAAAGTCAAATGGTTATATTCTGTAGAGGGTCAGATACATTCAAATTTAAATATTTTCTCCAAGAAGAATTTTAAGATAGTATTATAGTAAATAAAAATTCTATGCCTCCAATATTTCTTGGAAACATATCGTGTTCTAGCAACATAACCCAAAAGTATCTCTATTCAGAAACGCATCGTACTTTTCTTGTCAAACTCGACTTTGTTGTAATGTTGTATGCAGGACACTTTGAAAACAAAAACTAGATTAGAAACCGCCGCCTCTCAAGGTATACTTTTTTAGGTCTTACATAGGGTACACTGGTATACAGAGCAAATGTCGTCTTTAATTGTCTCATTGCCCCCATCCATTACATACATTATTTTAGTCATCTTAAAGCACCTGTTACCAGCATTATCTGTTTTTTATGGTTTTCATAAAACATAGCGATTACCGATGAAAATTATACGAAAACTTGATAAATAACTTTTTTTTTTTTTCAACTGGAATATACTGGTTTTCGGTGGAAAAATGTTACTTTTTAACTAAAAATGAATATAAGACATATACGCATTGATGTTTAGAATAAACCAATCTTTTCTAAAATTACTATGAAATATTCACAAGATCGTTTCGTTGTAACCAAAGTAGCAGGGTTTGCAGATTTCGTATAGAGTTCAAACGCGATACTGAGATGATCTCTTTTTTATATTTTTGTAGGATAATTCACCACTACGTTGTACTTGAGAGAGGACTTTCTTGAAAAATCCTCCAATTTCTCTGCAATTTTGTTCCTTTTAGAGTTAAATTCACACAGAAAACCCCGTATTCTGATCTTTCAGGTGGGTATATTAAAAAGGGATTATTAGTATGGCAATATTAATTAACGGTTGTTTTTTTTTTGTCGTATGAAGAGTTGAAATTTTTTTTCCACTCCATTGATTGCGATGCAGGGGGTCGGGTTTGATCATAATCTTTCAGGGTAGCTCAGGTTTGATTACATGTGCTTAGGTTAGTGCTCCTTGCAATCGGTTTCAGGTTTAACGCGCCCCCCTCAGGTTAGTTCAGGTTTCTCAAACACAACTTATTCACAATAAATCATTTACGTTAAAGGACGTGTCAAAGAGGAATTTTTAGTTAAAACATTTTCAGAATTAAACTGCAGGGCACCATATATTATAAACTTAGAAGACAACATTGATGTACCAAAATTAGAGAAGGGAGATGTTGATGGTTGTAAATATCATATTTTAGATATTAATGTTTGTAGTGTTAGAAATGTCAAAGTGTTGTATCGATATATTTATAGTCTTTTACCTTAATAAATATTAAAATTTTTCAACAAGTCAACTTTATTTATTCCCCACGTAGCTCAAACGGTTTTGTTTACTTTTCGACGAATGGAACTGCGACAACGCAACATGTTCACTATTGGAGTGATGTTAATCCTATGTTCAGAATCCTAACCCGATGTCAATATTTAAAAAAAGTGATTGTTTGGTACGCTGAAGAAACGTATAAAGCTTTACGAAGACCGAAAATCTTTGGTTAAGTTACTGGGATACCCTACATCTTATAATATTTTTGAATTTTGCATAAAGTAGTCATTATTTTTTAATAAGCGTATTATAAGTCTAAACCTAATAATTTCCGAGATATCAATTTTTGAAAACCACTAGCATTTGTATATAAACGCTATTGGTACAAATAAGATTCAGATAAATAACTTCTTGCCTGCCTGATAACACCGACATTTAGTTAATTATACAACATTTTTAAAATAATTATTGTTCTTTGATCAAAAAAATATTCCACTATCACTTTGTAAACCGACAAAAATAGGCAAATTTTTCAATTTCGTATCGGGATTTTTGATGAAAATAGCCCAACATTTTCGAGTAAACCTACCTAGAAATATAGAAGATATTTATTGCAAAATTAGTAGTTTACATGCTTGGTAAAGTGAATTAATCTACCACTGTAATCGTTTCATTTTTAGCTAAATAGAGGTATTCTTTTTAATCGTGAAAAAATAGACGAAATCTCTAATTTTATTTCATACCTAACGAATTCAACAATCAATAATACGATCTCATTTTCGACTAAGATCAGCTGTTACTTTAGACAGAATATTCCTAATAACATAATATATTTAGTTATACAGCTTTTTAAAATAATTATTGTTCTGTAACCGTAAATTATTTAATTATTTTCGTGTGATAAAGAGCTACTTTAAATTAGTTAAAAAAACAAAGCAAAACAGCTAATTATATATCCAATATATTTGTTTAAAATTTTGTTTCTTAATCTTGTTCTATTGCGTATTAATCGTGTTAGCATCACAAATTACGGTCTGTGAAGCTGGTTTATAGGATCATTTAGTTCGATGGGGGGCATATTTTATGATATCCCATATTTCGTCAATTATTTGGCAGGTGGGTTTGGTGCTTCAATACGGAACTCCTCAAGACCACATCAAATATTTCTAAACAAGAAGCGTCCAAGTCTATGGAACCCATGTAAAAATAGCTGGTATGTCTGTACCCTTCCGTAGACATTAATGACATCTCGCATGTATGCTGAAGTGTATCGTTAATAGAAATCTTGAATATTCTAGTACCTATCTATATCTTGCGTCATTATGTCAATGCTTACATTGACGTCGCCAGGCATCTTAAAAGGATAGATGCGTAATGTGCCAGCATTTGTGTAGAAAGCTATGTTTTTTACAAAATTTTCTCTAGGCAACCAAATTGTAATAGGGTTTTCGTAGTTCCAGTATATGTCTGGCTGCTTTGACCTAAATAAATTGAAGTGTATTTGTAAGCAAATTAATCCTTAAAATTTATTATATCGTCTGATATAGGCACTGTTTCAACTACGCGTTTTGGTAAAAAATAATTGGAAAGTAAAATTACTAAAGCACTATCAATAAATGGAACGTGGATAAACTGGTAGATCTAAGCCCCAAAAATATACGCCTCTTATGATAAATGTTAAGAAATTGTACCGTTGCCAACGTCAAATTAAAAATCAGGATTTGGCAAACAGGACTCAACCCTCTCATTAATGCTTGATCTTCGGTATACCGAGTTTTATAAGTAATTTTAACACTCATCTGGAAATAAATTAATGCAAAAACCTCCTTTTTCCATTTTTTTCAAGCCATTAAACAACAAAATTGTCATTTTTTTGAAGAAACCTTCTTGCATGTATTGATGTATTAAGTAATTGTATAATAGCTAGATACCTGTAACATTGCCTACATAGGTATTAGCGAGCGAATTTCGACTATTGTAGATATTTAATATTAGAAAATCAATATAGAGGCAAATCGAAAAGTCTATTTTTAAGACGGCTTAAGAGGTAGTTTATGGTGATGTACATATTAGAGTTCATTTTAAAATGAACGATAATCTCCTAAACACAGACTTTTGGCAATAGAACGAAATAAAAATATAGTTTGATGTGATAAGGCTATGCAGCTGCTCTTTATGGAATTTCATGTGAGCCTAGACTTTATGGATTTTTGTTCTTTTTTTTTTATCAGTAAAGTTATCCTATAGATATTGTTTGTTAATCCATTAAAATAGACAAAATCTTTGAATTCGTATATGATTATCCGCCGAAATACCCTTAATCTGCAGGGTACCTAACTCTACGGAGATATTTATTGCAAAGGGCGGCTTTTTCAGTTTTGAAAGTATTCAACATTTACGAAATTCATCTAAATATATACTACGCTATACTTTAATCAAACTCACAATAGAGATAAAGCGACAGACGTGTTTTAAACTAATGCGGCTTAAAGGATAATTTGTGCTGTAAATATTAGAGTTCATTTTAAAAGAAACTATAATCTCGTGACCGACAAAAAAAGTACCCATTTCGATACATAATTTCCCCTATTTTAACGTTAAAATAGTAAATTATGTTATAAGCTCGAAAAATGTAGTATATCACACGTAATGCGGCCGGTAACCTAAATAGTCCGAAAAACATTTTTCGTCCATATGTCATAAGTTATTTTTTATTCGATCTTGTTTTTAATGCGATTGACAGTTGTAAAATAATGTAAAAATGAAGTGAACCTATACATTTTATCTTGCACGGTAATTTTTCGCTCTTAATGTTTGTTAGTTAACGATGAAATCTGTAATAGCGTTCGAAAAAAATTTTTTTTTTGACTAACATAAAAAGTGTTGTCTAGCTATCAGGACAATAATCAATACTTTATTGAGAAGGTTAGCTCTTCGTCTAAATATCTAATCTATAAAACGTCATTTTTCCGACACAATCGGTTAAAAAGCATACAATTGTATGTGAACGTTTGTACAAAAACCAACGTGTTAAATCAGTTCTTATACCTGACTGACAACGCCGATCTTTAGCTTTTTTTATTTGTAAAATAAAAAGATTAGTTCTTACTATCAAAGAAATTAAATATGCAAGAGAAATAGGTCGAAAAGATTAATAATAATTTATTTATTCCTAAGTTATAAATCTTAACTACATCACTTTCTAAACCAAGAAAATAGATAATCTCCCTGCATTATTCCGTACTTAGATTAATTTTTCATGAAAATAGTCGAATCTATGATTTTCGTTCAAATCCATAAGGGACGCTTGTTTTGTACAGACGATTTACAATCTTATTTTCAACTAAAATACTAGTATAAAAAAAGTATTTCTTCCGACAAACGTGGAAGGAATAGACATTTAAACAGTTAGCCATAATATACACATACTGACTTGCATTATTTTCATGAATCGATTGGCTTCATCTTTGTGTGTGAAGTGAATTTCTTTTTAAAAATTACAATGCACTCAATTATGAATTTTCTAACATAACTTTTATGGATAGTGGAGTCGGATATTGGAAGAAAATATTATCATAAGGACGACTCGATTATTGATATAATTATTATGGTTTCACAGAAATTCCTACAGAGTCAGCCATGCTGTAGCAGAGACTGTTGTAGGTCGTATTTTTTAAAAAAAAACCTAACAATACCTTTACTTTATATTGATAGACATATTCTATTAGAACATTTTTCTAAAATTTAGAGCCTTTGGAAATGTGATAATGCTATGAGCATCAAATATATTCAAAATATCAAAAATCCTTTGGTAGTTAGTTATTTGCGGTATATTTTAATAGAGGAATAATTTGTACTGTACTCCTAAATTTACATCATATCACTTTGGTTATGTTATTATATTCACAGAGACTATTAATCTAGCCAACTTTTATTTACGAAAAATTAAAAACTGAAATACTCTATTTTATTGCCGGTTGTTCGCAAAGACACTTGGGGCTGTTATTTTGCTTTTTTACCTCTTTTTCCCCGGTTACGTAGAAATATGTTAGGGGAAGTTTGGGTACCCTCAGATGGTTATATGCAATGATTCAAGCTTCTAAAAAAGTACTAAGGCAAGTAATTATCAATTTGATTTTATGTATGTCGAAAGTAATGTGTTACTGATAAATATACATGATGAAAACATTTATTGTTCGATTGCATCTAATTTTTAAGAGTCTAGAAATAAGTAAATAATGTTCTTTAACGTTTCTTTATAAGCATCTCGAGTTACCTGTCCTTCCCCTGCATCATAGAAGGGTATTCACCGACAAAGTTTGACCATTTTTTATGAGTTGAGAGTTGGGTATTCTCTACAGATGTAAACTGACGTCATTCGACTAGTCCAAACTTGTTAGATTTTGGAGCTGTTACACATTATAATTTTAGCTTATATTCTTATTATGAGATTTTAAAATTATGTATGCGTTTGTTTAATTCATTGTAAAGGATTTGTTATTATGCTAATTTCAAAAGTTAAATGTTGGCGAGAATATTGAAATGTGACATCGATGTGGTAGTCGAGAGAATCATGGAAAATGATATTCGCAAAGTTTCTCATACTTTTTAACCCTATGCGTAGGTGACGCTAAAAGTATTGAACATTTTTATGTGTAGTAATTGTGATTTTAATTAACTACCTCAGAGTCGGTATACACTATATTTTGCAGCGCAATTGCTTTCACACCCAGTAATGTATTATGATTTTTTTGGATGGTCGTTATATTGTCAGTTTCTTAAGTTAGCCAGATTAATAAGTATTATTCTAATGAATTTAATAATAAATTTAAAAAAAAAAACCAACGTGATTTGCTTATTGTTGACATTGAGAATTAAGGTTGTAAAATATTTAACAACCCCATATTTTTAAGCTCGTGTTGAAAATAAGTTAAGATTGCTAATTTGTTGCCTACGCCTGATATTCATAATTTTATTGGGGGTTCTACCTGATGACAAATACAGCTTATGATACCTATCTAGTGGGTATTTTCAGTTTAAGGGCCGAATAATATAGAGTTATTGTGCATACATCATCACAAACAAAAGGTAGCTTTTTATATTATTTCGTATTTACAATCCATTTAACTACAATTTTACACTGTGAATTAATTTTTTTTTACTTTTTTCCTGAAATTGTACCCTATTTACTTATATTACGATATTATCCAAAATTTTTATAAAAGCATTATGAGGGCTTTTACCTAATGGCGAACACAAGTTGTATAGTACCTATACCTAGTTGGTATTTTAAGTAAAGGTCGAATGATATATAGAGCCATATACGTATTTAAGTTTTATTTATTGTCTACTGTTCTCATTACAAGATAGTCCTATAATTTATCCATTTCCAGTACAAAGAAATCGCTAGTTAATGGTTCTAGATGGTAATTATTTTATTGTATTTTTTATAAGTGGTGCAAAATTGAAAACAATTATTAGATATGCTTCTGAATTTTAATGAGGGTTCTTCGAAATAAATAAAGTTTTATGTCCCTTTCTTTTTAAATCGAGTCGGCAGAGGGTTTGAGAGGGGCATTTAGGTATAAATAATTATTGCGGTGACAAATAATGTGCCGCCTTATTATACTTATGTTGTTAGATCATATAAATTGGGGTTTTATTTCGCTTTACTACCCGCCAGCGGCGTTTCACTAAGTTAGAAAATATAAATCATGATTTTACTATCCCGCTTTAGCAGCGGCGTTTCAACTAAGGTTAAATCATAAAAAGTCTGGTTTAAGGATGGCTCAGGTTGGATCCTAAAAAGTCGGGTTTAAGGATGGCTTATAAAAATTGGGGTTTAATTATCCCGCTTTAGCAGCGGCGTTTCCACTAAGGTTAAATCATAAAAAGTCGGGTTTTATCTCGGGTCAGATCATAAATATTCAGGTTCAAATTAGGGTTAGATAAGAAGCCGCCTCACGAAAGCACCCGGGTTAGGTCGTAAAAAGTCGGGTTTTATCTCGGGTCAGTTCATAAATATTCAGGTTCAAATTAGGGTTAGATAAGAAGCCGCCTCACAAAAGCACTCGGGTTAGTTCATAAATATTCAGGTTCAAATTAGGGTTAGATAAGAAGCCGCCTCACGAAAGCACCCGGGTTAGGTCATAAACAGCACCACCGAACCACCCGGGTTAGCTCATAAATATTCAGGTTCAAATTAGGGTTAGATAAGAAGCCGCCTCACGAAAGCACCCGGGTTAGGTCATAAAACGCACCACCTGCACCACCTGGGTTAGATCATAAAACGCACCACTAGCACCACTGGTCCAGCTCTGTCAATTATACACTACTATCGTGCATAAACCACATTTGGTTTCTGACAAGAATTGGTACCTTCTAGCAGCCTCCTCAAGAAATTGACGATAATATTGTCCGTACAGCCTTGCTGGTAGGAAAAATGGTACAATCAAATAATCTCCAATAATGCCGGCCCACACATTTACTGAAAACTGTTCTTGGAAATTATTTTCGCGTATCGAATGCGGATTCTCTTCTGCCCAAAAATGGTTGTTGTGAAAATTGTTTATGACATTCCTTGAGAAATTTGCTTCAGCGCTAAATAAAATCGTGTTTTTAAATAACCGATTTTAGGCTAGCATTTGTAGGAACCATTGACAAAAATTAAAACGTAGTGGAAAGTCACGTGCAAGAAGAGCTTCAACCTTTTGGATGTGGTAAGGATACATTAAGTTGTCTATTAAAATTTTCCAGACAAGCACAAATGAAATGTTAAGTGTTGCGGCAATTTTTCTGGTACTAGTAGCAGGATCATTTTCTACTGCATTCAGGACTGCTTCCTCGACTTCAGGAGTCCTAACCGTTCTGTTTGCTCCTGCTAAATGAGTGGATTTCTTGAACGATCCATTTTCACATAGTCGATTATGTAGATTTGCGAATATCCGTGGGTCAGGCAGTATTCGATTTGGATACCTTTGTTCATACAGTCGTCTGGCTTCATAACAATTGTCATCGGCAAGTCCATAGATTAAATGCATCTCTATTGCGCTATTTCGCCTACACTTAATTTCCATCGATGGCTATTTTTGCAAATAAATCGAAAACGGTCACAGATACGAGAATAGTGCAAGAGACCAGAACGCTATTCAAAGGGACATAGAGTTCAAATTTTATACCGGAATTCATACAGGGAGCTCCGAAAAAAAGTTGTAGAAGATAAAATTGTAGCCGATTCAAGAAAATGTAACACCCTGTATACTGTGACCGGCTATTTTGATACTTTATTGCAGAGATTCTAAAAATGGTTGATGTTCCAAATTTGAAACAATTATCACAAAATACAAGAGAGAAAACGCAAAATACGAGAAAAAAATTGAAACTTTGCCACCCTGTATAACGAAAATAATGCGTTTTAGACCATTCATATATTTGCATTTTTTTCTTATTTTGACGAGTATTATCACCCCCTGAAATATCTGCATGACATTAATTAACACCCTGTATAACATACAAAAAAGAAATTACAAACGTTATAGGGTATAATGGAAATATATATATTCTAAGATTATTTTGAAGTAAGGTTCAGAAAGTAGGACAATAAAGTGAAATATTTTTTTAAATGGACCACCCGATATTTTATAACATGTTTGGATTCTTTATAAAATTATAATTATTTTTTAAGTCTAAACTTAATACTTTCCGAGATATCGACTTGAAAAATGACATGTTTGAAATTTGACAGCTTCTAGCTTTCTAACGGTAAGTCGTAGAGCTAAATGGCTTACATGTCGCTATCTTACTTTTTAAGTATCTTCCCAAAATTTACAACTTCCGGTTAAACCGAATGTTACTCGATAGCCGGAAATAAACTACTTCCGATTTAACCGGAAATTTGACATTTTTGGGAAGATAATAAAAAAGTAAGATAGGGTCATGTTAGTCGCGTTGCTCTAAGACGTACCGTAAGAAAACTAACTAAGTTTAGACTTATAATGCATGCACTGCGACAATTGTATAATATGTATTACGCACAAGTTTTTTTTTAAACAATTTTTTTGTTTTTGGATTTAAAAATTTACACGGGCAGCTACATAACATTTAACTACAGGTTTGATACAGCCATTTTAATTAATCCTGTTTCAAGCCCATTAAATAAAAAAATTGAAAAGGAATTAAAGAACTACTAAATGGTTATAACTTTTGTAAAAACAACTAGTCTACGACTCGAGATATCTTCCTTCCATGCACAAAATGACCAATCTGTATAATAGTGGCAGTTATTTTTTTCAAAATACATAATATATAGGGAGTTTCAATATTATTCTGAAATAATGATTTCTGTGAAACGACAAAGTCAGGTATTTCTGTCAAATCGGAAAATATATAATATTAATCTGATTTAGTTAGCTAAAAATATGTAAATACTTACATTTCGCGAAGACACATAATAGTTTTCACCTATTTGCACAAACCCTGGAATTTCAGATATTGAAAGTTTTATAACTGTAACAAAGATTACTAAAAATAATAATTTAAACATTATATTATACTGTATCAGTAAACTTTTTACTTTTAGTTTAGGTTAAGATGCTCTTGCTAATTTGGCAATGAAAATATTATGGATTGATTTATACTTTTATACATCATTCTGGAAGGAGGGGTTTCTTAGAATAATACTTTTTTAAATCCTTGTCCTTCGTTTGTTCCTATAATTTATAACTGATAATAGCCTACAACCAAAAAATTGTGACACAATATTTCTTAATATTATTAGAATCAAAATTATCTGCAAGTACTTCTATTTCAATAATTTCAATTAACATAATTCGTATTCTTTAGGATCATCTTACAAGGCCATTTGATTTCCCTCCCATTTTTGCATCATGACTGCCCAAAATTCCATCCGGCACCGGAGATCAAAATAATATCTTCATAAGGTCCTTGAACCAATGTAATTATATATGTATGAAAATCCTTAGGAATATTATTTACAGCTACGGAACCGACATCTGACTGGGTAGCCACTTACGCATAGATAAATTTGGATTATCTACTTAATGCTGCAATACCTCTAAATTATTTTCTTCATTGGTAGCCTTAATCGGTCTTCCTGAGCGTTGATGGTCTTTGCAACTTCCAGTTTGATCTATGAATTTTCCTGATCATTATTACAAATATTTTGCGTTTAAATATATACAGGTTATTCTTTAAGTATATGGCATACTCTCGGGGGTGTATATGGAAGGTCAAAATAATCCTAATCTGTCATAAAAGAAAATTCCTGAAGTGCCCCTTAACGGAGAAACAGGGCCCCAAAGGGGTACCCAGCGACTTACCTTTTCGGCTCTAACTTTTGAACCGACATCTATCATTTAATGAAATTTTAATACTTTATGTAAGCCATAACGACTCATAATAGATATATATTTACGTTATTTTATAAGTCCGGTAAATCAACTATTACAGTATGAGTGAAATGTTTCGAGACGAGGCGACGAAGGAGCCGAGTCTGGAATTTTGAAACGAATACTGTAAAGGATTTGCCGGACGAATGACGTACAATATTTTATTTCATACTGTTCTGTTGAAAATTATAATTATGTTTTGAAATTATAATGAAGTTTTATTCTGCGCCGTATATTTGAAAAGTGCTTATATTTACTGGTGGAAACATTGTGTGTTTGACATTGATTAAACCATAGACCAATTAAACTAAAACTTACAAATTTCAGTCCGGTAAAGAAATTTTACAGGACTAGTCCGGTAAAAAAATTTTTCCGGACTTATTGCTGTAAAACCTTATTTTCTGGACTAAATTCAAATATGTAAGGGTGTGTTTTACAATACAGTATGAAATAATAGTTATTTACGATATAAGTGTTGTAAAGATTCATATTACAACACGAGATGTTAAAGTTGTTAAACGAGGCGTCAGCCGAGTTTAATCAAACATCGAGTGTAGTTATATGAATTTACAACAAGAATATTGTACAAAATTTTATCTACTTTCATCTATGAATAAAAATATTTGGCAAAAGGCATTTTTAAAAATAAAAATGCACCTGCTATTAAAAATCGTTTTGTAAGGGCATCTATTACAGCACTAGTGCTGTAATGGCATCTATTACAGCACTAGTGCTGTAATGGCATCTATTACAGCACTAGTGCTGTAATAGATGCCCTTACAAAACGATTTACAGAACTGTAAAATTCATATTACTAAATGAAAGTAGATAAAATCATATTACAGTACGTTCACTCGGAAGGCCAGAATTTTGACAGGTGTCATTTACAAGGCTGAAAACGATTTTTTTAAATATTCTGGTCATTTTCGAGGAAAATAAGTTTTTTGTATAACACGTTTAAACATTTACTTAATAAGTTTATTAACAATAGTATATTATGTTACAAGGACGAAAAATGCAGTATTTCGGACGTATTGCGGGAGATTACTGGACGAGGCAAAGCCGAGGCCAGTAACCCGCATAGTCCGAAATACATTTTTCGTCCGTATAACATACGTTATTTTTTATCCGATTGTGTTTTTGCTCGGATTATAAAATAATGTAAAAATTAAGAAAACCAATATATTTCATCTTGCATTGTAATTTTTTGTCCCTTGAATGTTTGAACAATGAAACCTATAATTTGCGTATCCATGGATCTAACAAATAATTAAATTAATATTATCAAATGACGTTTTATCAATCAGGCGATAGTTTTAACTAATCTTTCGTGTTCTGCTAGTTTTAAAACCTGAAAAACACAATTAAAAATGGAAATAGACGATGATCTTATAGAAGGTACACCACGTGACATTCAAGGAACTGCCAAGGAAGTAATGTTACATTTGTTGCCACAAAAATCTAAGGAAATATATGAAAGAGCTTATAAAAAATTTATGGATTACCGGCAAGAAAAAAATATACAGTCGTTCTCCGAAAACGTCTTCTTGGTCTATATGGCGGAATTATCGAAAACTATGAAGTCATCTACTCTGTGGTCGCAGTATTCTATGCTACGTGCAGTGGTAAATGTAAAACAGAATATTGATATATCTAAATACATGAGATTACGAGCATTGTTGAAACAAAAAAGTGTTGGATATTGTCCAAAGAAATCAAGGATCCTAACTAGAGAAGAGGTTCACAAATTCCTTTGCCATGCTCCAGATGACAAATACTTAATGTTGAAGGTAAATGTAACTATATAATAGTATTTTAAATTTCTGACTAACAATTTTCTTAATTACAGGTTGCTTTTATTTTTGGAATCGCGGGCGCATGTCGTCGAGAAGAACTGGCTCATATGAAAATTGATGACATACAAGATTTGGGAACGGCTTTGTTAATAAAAATTCCCTATAATAAAACAAACAAACCGAGATCATTTACGGTGACTGGAGAATATCTAAAGTATTATAGAAATTATCTGGCTTTACGTCCAACAAATATGAGTGATGGGCGATTTTTTGTGTCTTATCGCAATGGAAAATGCCATAAGCAAGTTGTCGGTATACACAAATTTGGCTCTATACCTCAGGAAATAGCATCTTACTTAAAACTGCCGAATGCCAAGGAATTCACGGGACATTGTTTCAGAAGAACATCGGCCACATTACTTGTAGATGCGGGAGCAGACATAACATCTCTAAAACGGCATGGAGGCTGGAAGTCTTCGGGAGTAGCCGAGGGCCACATAGATGATTCCTTAAGTAATAAGTTAGAGCTGACCAAGAAAATATTCAACATTCCACAATCTGACCTGCAGTCAGTCTCGACTCAGGTGTCGCAATCCGTCTCCCAATCGAGTTCAATATTGAAGAATAATATCATAACGGAGACCAAAAATAATAACACATCCTCAAAATCAAATTTACATCACCCCGTTCTTGTTCAAAATTGTTCTAATTGTACATTTAATATAAATATTGTAAATAATTGAATAAAATAAACTGTTGAAAATATTTTAGCGTCCGACAAAATGTTTTTCGGACTAGGACGACAAAGGTTGCCTAGCTACCAGCGCAATAATCAATACCTTATTGAAAAGGTTACCTTTTCGTCCAAATATCTGATCTATAAAACGTCATTTTTTGACACAATCGGATAAAAAAGTTATTTAAACACAGTAAATACCTAATCGAGTAATGAAGTAACTAATAATTCGCATTAAAATTATAAAATTTGTCATTATTACATCTACTTAATGCTCACACGCATCTAACTCATGAACAAGCACTCGGCAATTGTGTAGATGCAAAAGGAATTTATTCTGATACATTTCCAAATAGAACTGGGCTGCATAATAAAGAGATATGGGAAAAGTGGAATTCTAAAATAACACACTATCGAAATCAGAATGCTACAATAAAACACCAGTATTTTTCATTAAGAATGTGTTATTGACAACTCTTTTCTAATTTCTCTTATTGATTGAGTCATAAGACGAAAGTAATGGAGGATATTCCTATAGAGAATATGCTGACATGCATCTAATTGATGGACAAGCACTCGGCAATTGTGTGGAGGCGAGTGTGCTGATACATTTCCAAGTCGGCGTTTACCACATCGAAGAACTTTTAGGAGGGTTGTGATTGTAGCTTAAAAGAAATAGGTAAAAAGTAATGTGAAATAAGAAAAAATGCTAAAGGTAGCTAATCTTTTGCTAACCCATTTTAGGAGGTTTTTTGTAGCACCCTGATGGAGAAGGGCCCCCAAGAAGAACCAGGATCCCTCAGTTAGAGGAGTAAATTCTCGATAAGATTGCTGAAACTTCCTCTAATAGTGTAAAAAAACTGTCGGTCGAAGTTCATGCGACAAAGTGGGTTGTTCATGGGACCCTGATGGTAAGAACAACTGCTATATCCTTATCTCGTCTAAAGCATGCATGCCATGTTTTCCGCTGATTATCCTGCAATAGTCAACTACGCAAATTGGTAACGATTTAGGCAAAATCATAATTTTACTAGTATTGTTTTTTTCACGAAAGAAGCCGGTTTCACCCGAGACGGAGTAATGAATTGCCCTAATTTGCATATCTACAATGGAGAAGTCCCCATGCAACAGTACAGGCAAAGCACCAACAAAGGTTCATGGTTAACTTGTGGGAGGAGATTATTGGGACTTATCTCATTGGCCCGTTTTTTACTTAAGGCTGATTAAATGGTGCCATGTATTTGCAATTCTTGCAACACAACTTAAACGGGTTATTAGAAAATGTGCCCTTAGAAATTACAAAGCAGATGTGGTATAGATACGACGGTGCACCGCCCTACTTTAACAATTTAGTTCGTCATCACTTATCAAATATTGGACAGGTCAAGGTGGGCCTATATATTATATGACCACCGAGGTCACCCGACATGACTCCATTGGGTTTCTTTTTATGGGGAAATTTAAAGGGGCTTTTATATTCGACGCCAGCTCACACCAGTGATGATTTGGTGGAAATAATAAGACATCAATTCAACAAAATTCGAGACAATCCTGGAATATTGTTTCAAGTACAACGAGAAAACATCCGTCGGCTAAGGAAATTTATAGACGTATACACACAATTGCCGAGTGCTTGTCCATAAGTTAGATGCATGTGAGCATTAATGAGATGTAATAATGACAAATTGTATTTTTTAAATACGAATTATTAGTGATGTTGTTATTTAATTAGTTACTGTGTTTAAATACTTATGCTAATAAACTGAATTATTAAATAAATTTCGAAAGTCAATGCTTAAACCCAGGAACCCAAATAAATTAATTTTCGTCGAAAACGGTTATTTTTTTTTTCTATTTTATCGAAACAAATGTAGAGTACCTTTTTTAAAACCAGAGTATTTAAAAAATCAATTTTCAGCTCTGTAAAATGGCCGCCGCAGAAAGCGCCCTCTTTACAAATTTGAATTTCTCGCCGCGAAAAACTCCTAATCACAGAATGTCATGTTTAAATATTGGTTAAAAAAAAAAGTTAATTAGGAGAAATAAAAATAAAATGTTCACTTCTACACGATTTTTGATTTTTATAAAAATCCCTAGGTAATGAAAATTTTAACGTTTGGGATTTGTAAAAACATTTTTCTTAAAAATTCCTGAGTATTTTTTTTAAGTTTGATGTATCAAATTATAGTCAAAGTTATTTAACCCTGGAACTGCACAGTTGGGTCTCACAGACCCAACGCGTCAGTTTAGCTAAGTTCACATGAGCTACACACCTTGTATTTTAGCGCCCTTTTATGTAAATTCAGTTTACGGTTAGACGAATTAGAGTACGTGCCGATTGCCGGATTTTAGTCCAAAAGAAGTTTCGTATTTCGTGTTGAATTTGTATATGGGTATGTCAAACCCATGTGTGAAGTTTATGGTACGTACCGGAGAGACTAGTCGGCAACGTAAACTTGCAAAAAAAGGGTCAGATATAGTTTTTGTGATAAGGACAAGGACAGTGACGTAGCCAGCATTTTGGGGCGGAGGGGCGCAGATTGCGGAGCTAAAGCGGCGCAGGCAAAATTTTTTCTGGACCACGCCCAAATTTCGTAAGAATTCACCTTCTTTCTGCTCCCTGGGTCTGGCCCCAAATGAAGTTAAATTCCGCTATATAAAAAAAAAATAAATGTAATGTGATGGGACGCTCTCAAAACAGGTTTTATTAAGTTTATTTCAATCGCTCTTCTTTACTAAAAATAAAATAAGACCGATTTTGTTTTTTAAAAATTATTTTTTAAGTAGCAAAGGGGCGCCAAGCCAGGGGGGAGGGCGATCGCCCCCCTGTGGCTACGCCACTGGACAAGGACAGAAAAGCAAGCATCGCCTACTCCGCTCGCCATAAGCCATATTGTATGGACCATAGAGCCGAACTCTGTTGTGAATGTGCGAACAAACATACAGGATTTTCATTGCAAAAGTAGCCAACCCGGTTTTAGGTAGAAATAACTACTTTGATACGAAATGTCAAAACATGTCAACTTTTGTTTTAAGGGGGTAAATTTTTCAATATATTTTGTTTATACAGGGTGCGTCAAAAAAGCTGGACGTATGTCATTTTGTATTTCTTCAATGGAAACCCAAAATTTTTTTCGTATTTCTGGATTCCCCTACAAATTTTAAACACTATTTGTATTACACATCCTATAGCCCAATCTAACAGTTTTTAAAATATCGAAACATTTTAAATACGACTTTATGTTCAGAATTCGCTTTGTTACATTTTCAAACTTTAAATACATCACGGTCGTAGGTCGTAGGCGGCTTATACCCGTCCTCATAGAAACGAAACAGTCAAAAGTTAATTTATAAAAGGGACTTTTTGCCTACCACTGACAAGCGATTTATTTATGGTTTAACAAGACATTGGTTTAATATATACTTTAAATACTCTCCAAGAAAGGACAGAAATAATTTTCTCCACTACCATTACTGAAAGCAATAATTCCAAAATCATTTTTGATAATAGAATGTAGTAGAGAGATATAGACAGAGCGAGATCAGTGGTGCTGGTGGTGCTGTTTTACGATCTAACCCAAGTGGTGCGGTGGTGCGTTTTACGATCTAACCCGGGTGGTTCGGTGGTGCGTTTTATGATCTAACCCAGGTGGTGCAGGTGGTGCGTTTTATGACCTAACCCGGGTGGTTCGGTGGTGTGTTTTATGACCTAACCCGAGTGGTTCGGTGGTGCTGTTTACAAAATAACCCGAAATTAAACCCGACTTTTTACGACCTAACCCGGATGCTTTCATGAGGCGGCTTCTTATCTAACCCTAACTTGATCCTTAATATTTATGAACTGACCCGAGATAAAACCCGACTTTTTACGACCTAACCCGGATGCTTTCGCGAGGCGGCTTCTCATCTAACCCTAATTTGAACCTGAATATTTATGATCTGACCCGAGATAAAACCCGACTTTTTATGATTTAACCTTAGTGAAACGCCGCTGCTAAAGCGGGATAATTAAATCCCAATTTTTATAAGCCATCCTTAAACCCAACTTTTTACGATGCGACCTGATCCATCCTTAAACCAGACTTTTTATTATTTCCCCTTAGTTGAAACGCCGCTGCTAAAGCGGGATAATTAAATCCCAATTTTTATAAGCCATCCTTAAACCCAACTTTTTACGATCCGACCTGAGCCATCCTTAAACCAGACTTTTTATTATTTCCCCTTAGTTGAAACGCCGCTGTTAAAGCGGTATAGTAAAAAACATTATTTATATTTTCTAACTTAGTGAAACGCCGCTGGTGAATGGCAAAGCGAAATAAAACCCTAATTTATATGGTCTAACAAGATAAGTATAATAAAGCGGTACATTTGTCACCACAATAATTATTTATACCTAAATGATCCTCTCAAACCCTCTGCCGACTCGATTTAAAAAGAAAGGGACATAAACCTTTATTTATTATTCCGAAGGACCCTCATTAAAATTCAGTAGCATATCTAATAATTGTTTCCAATTTTTGCACCACTTATAGAAATACAATAAAATAATTACTATCTAGAACCATTAACTAGCGATTTCTTTGTACTGGAAATGGATAAATTATAGGACTATCTTGTAATGAGAACAGAGTAATAAAAAGTAAATAAAACTTAAATACATATAAAATACCAAGCAGGTATAGGTACTATACAACTTGTGTTCGCCATCAGGTAAAAGCCCTCATAATGCTTTTATAAAAATTTCGGATAATATCATAATATAAGTAAATAGGCTACAATTTCAGGAAAAAAGTAAAAAAAATTAATTCACAGTGTAAAATTGTAGTTAAATGGATTGTAAATACGAAATAATATAAAAAGCTACCTTTTGTTTGCGATGATGTATGCACAATAACTCTATATTATTCGGTCCTTAAACTGAAAATACCCACTAGATAGGTATCATAAGCTGTATTTGTCATCAGGTAGAACCCCCAATAAAATTATGAATATCAGGCGTAGGCAACAAAGTAGCAATCTTAACTTATTTTCAACACGAGCATAAAAATATGGGATTGTTAAATATTTTATAACCTTAATTCTCAATGGCAACAATAAGCAAATCACGTTGGTTTTTTAATTTATTATTAATCTGGCTAACTTAAGAAACTCACAATATAACGACCATCCAAAAAAATCATAATACATTACTGGGTGTGAAAGCAATTGCGCTGCAAAATATAGTGTATACCGACTCTGAGGTAGTTAATTAAAATCCCAATTAGCGCTAAAAAAAAAATCAATTAGATATTTACTTTAGATATTTTAATAAAAAAATTCAATATTATTAGCGTCACCTACGCATAGGGTTAAAAAGTATGAGAAACTTTGTGAATATCATTTCCCGTGATTCTCTCGACCACCACATTTCAATATTCTCATCAACATTTAACTTTTGAAATTAGCATAATAACAAATCCTTTACAATGAATTAAACAAACGCATACATAATTTTAAAATCTCATAATAAGAATATAAGCTAAAATCTAACAAGTTTCGACAAGTTGAAACTTGTCAGTTTACATCTGTAGAGAATACCCAACTCTCGAATCATAAAAAATGGTCAAACTTTGTCGGCAAATACCCTTCTATGATGCAGGGGAAGGACAGGTAACTCGAGATATTTATAAAGAAACGTTAAAGAACATTATTTGCTTATTTCTAGACTCTTAAAAATTAGATGCAATCGAACAATAAATGTTTTCATCATGTATATTTATGAGTAACACATTACTTTCGACATACGTAAATTAAGATTGATAATTACTTGTCTTAGTACTTTTTTAGAAGTTTGAATCATTGCATATAACCGTCTGAGGGTACCCAAACTTCCCCTAACATATTTCTCCGCAGCCGGGGAAAAAGAGGTAGAAAAAGTAAAATAACAACTCCAAGTGTCTTTGCGAACAATCGGCAATAAAATAGAGTATTTCAGTTTTTAATTTTTCGTAAATAAAAGTTGGTTAGATTAATAGTCTCTGTGAATATAATAACATAAACAAAGTGATATGCCGTAAATTTAGGAGTACAGTATAAATTATGCCTCTATTAAAATATACCGCAATAACTAACTACCAAAGGATTTTTGATATTTTGAATATATTTGATGCTCATAGCATTATCACATTTCCAAAGGCTCTAAATTTTAGAAAAATGTTCTAATAGAATATGTCTATCAATATAAAGTAAAGGTATTGTTAGGTTTTTTTAAAAAATACGACCTACAACAGTCTCTGCTACAGCATGGCTGACTCTGTAGAAACTTCTGTGAAACCATAATAATTATATCAATAATCGAGTTGTCCTTATGATAATATTTTCTTCCAATATCCGACTCCACTATCCATAAAAGTTATGTTAGAAAATTCATAATTGAGCGCATTGTAATTTTTTAAAAAGAAATTCACTTCACACACAAAGATGTAGCCATTCAATCCATGAAAATAATGCAAGTCAGTATGCGTATGTTATGGCTAACTGTTTAAATGTCTATTCCTTCCACGTTTATCGGAAGAAATACTTTTTTTATACTAGTATTTTAGTTGAAAATAAGATCATAAATCATCTATACAAAACAAGCGCCCCTTATGGATTTGAACGAAAATCATAGATTCGACTATTTTCATGAAAAATAAATCTAAGTACGGAATAATGCAGGAAGATTATCTATTTTCTTGGTTTAGAAAGTGATGTAGTTAAGATTTATAACTTAGGAATAAATAAATTATTATTAATCTTTTCGACCTATTTCTCTTGCATATTTAATTTCTTTGATAGTAAGAACTAATCTTTTTATTTTACAAAGTAAAAAAAAAGCTAAAGATCGGCGTTGTCAGTCAGGTATAAGAACTGATTTAACACGATGGTTTTTGTACAAACGTTCACATACAATTGTATGCTTTTTAACCGATTGTGTCGGAAAAAATGACGATTTATAGATTAGATATTTAGACGAAGAGCTAACCTTCTCAATAAAGTATTGATTATTGCCCTGCTAGCTAGACAACACTTTTTATGTTAGTCAAAAAAAAATTTTTTTTTTCGGACGCTATTACAGATTTCATCGTTAACTAACAAACATTAAGACCAAAAAATTAGCGTGCAAGATGAAATGTATAGGTTCACTTCATTTCTACATTATTTTACAACTCTCAATCGCATTAAAAACAAGATCGAATAAAAAATAACTTATGACATATGGACGAAAAATGTTTTTTCGGGCTATTTAGGTTAGCGACCGCATTACGTCTGAAATACTACATTTTTCGAGCTTATAACATAATTTACTATTTTAACGTTAAAATAGGGGAAATGATGTATCGAAATGGATACTTTTTTTTTGTCGGTCACGAGATTATAGTTTCTTTTAAAATGAACTCTAATATTTACAACACAAATTATCCTTTAAGCCACATTAGTTTAAAACTCGTCTGTCGCTTTCCCTCTATTGTGAGTTTGATTAAAGTATAGCGTAGTATATATTTAGATGAATTTCGCAAATGTTGAATACTTTCAAAACTGAAAAAGCCGCCCTTTGCAATAAATATCTCCGTAGAGTTAGGTACCCTGCAGATTAAGGGTATTTCAGCGGATAATCATATACAAATTCAAAGATTTTGTCTATTTTAATGGATTAACAAACAATATCTATAGGATGACTTTACTGATAAAAAAAAAATAACAAAAATCCATAAAGTCTAGGCTCACATGAAATTCCATAAAGAGCAGCTGCATAGCCTTATCACATCAAACTATATTTTTATTTCGTTCTATTGTCAAAAGTCTGTGTTTAGGAGATTATCGTTCATTTTAAAATGAACTCTAATATGTACATCACCATAAACTACCTCTTAAGCCGTCGTAAAAATACACTTTTCGATTTACCTCTATATTGATTTTCTAATATTAAATATCTACAATAGTCGAAATTCGCTCGCTAATACCTATGTATGCAAGGTTTCTTCAAAAAATGACAATTTTGTTGTTTAATGGCTTGAAAAAATGGAAAAAGGAGGTTTTTGCATCCATTTATTTCCAGATGAGTGTTAAAAATACTTATAAAACTCGGTATACCGAAGATCAAGCATTAATGAGAGGGTTGAGTCCTGTTTGCCAAATCCTGATTTTTAATTTGACGTTGGCAACGGTTTAATTTTTTAACATTTATCATAAGAGGCGTATATTTTTGGAGCTTAGATCTACCAGTTTATCCACGCCCCATTTATTGTTAGTGCTTTAGTAATTTTACTTTCCAATTATTTTTTACCAAAACGCGTAGTTGAAACAGTGTCTATATCAGACGATATAATAAATTTTAAGGATTAATTTGCTTACAAATACACTTCAATTTATTTAGGCTAAAGCAGCCAGACATATACTGGAACTACGAAAACCCTATTACAATTTGGTTGCCTAGAGAAAATTTTGTAAAAAACATAGCTTTCTACACAAATGCTTGCACATTATGTACCTATCATTTTAAGATACCTGGCGACATCAATGTAAGCATTGACATAATGACGCAAGATATAGGTAGGTACTAGAATATTCAAGATTTCTATTAACGATACACTTCAGCATACATGCGAGATGTCATTAATGTCTACGGAAGGCAACAGACATACCAGCTATTTTTACATGGGATTCCATAGACTTGGACGCTTCTTGTTTAGAAATATTTGATGTCATCTTGAGGAGTTTCAAAATGATCCTATAAACCAGCTTCACAGACCGTAATTTGTGATGCTAACACGATTAATACGCAATAGAACAAGATTAAGAAACAAAATTTAAAGTAGCTCTTTATCACACGAAAATAATTAAATAATTTACGGTTACAGAACAATAATTATTTTAAAAAGCTGTATAACTAAATATATTATGTTATTAGGAATATTCTGTCTAAAGTAACAGCTGATCTTAGTCGAAAATGAGATCGTATTATTGATTGTTGAATTCGTTAGGTATGAAATAAAATTAGAGATTTCGTCTATTTTTTCACGATTAAAAAAGAATACCTCTATTTAGCTAAATATGAAACGATTACAGTGGTAGATTAATTCACTTTACCAAGCATGTAAACTACTAATTTTGCAATAAATATCTTCTATATTTCTAGGTAGGTTTACTCGAAAATGTTGGGCTATTTTCATCAAAAATCCCGATACGAAATTGAAAAATTTGCCTATTTTTGTCGGTTTACAAAGTGATAGTGGAATATTGGTTTGATCAAAGAACAATAATTATTTTAAAAATGTTGTATAATTAACTAAATGTCGGTGTTATCAGGCAGGCAAGAAGTTATTTATCTGAATCTTATTTGTACCATTAGCGTTTATATACAAATGTTAGTGGTTTTCAAAAATTGATATCTCGGAAATTATTAGGTTTAGACTTATAATACGCTTATTAAAAAATAATGACTACTTTATGCAAAATTCAAAAATATTATAAGATGTAGGGTATCCCAGTAACTTAACCAAAGATTTTCGGTCTTCGTAAAGCTTTACACGTTTCTTCAGCGTACCAAACATTCACTTTTTTTAAATATTGACATCGGGTTAGGATTCTGAACATAGGATTAACATCACTCCAATAGTGAACATGTTGCGTTGTCACAGTTCCATTCGTTGAAAAGTAAACAAAACCGTTTGAGCTACGTGGGGAATAAATAAAGTTGGCTTGTTGAAAAATTTTAATATTTATTAAGGTAAAAGACTATAAATATATCGATACAACACTTTGGCATTTCTAATACTACAAACATGAATATCTAAAATGTGATATTTACAACCATCAACTCTCTCTCCCTTCTCTAATTTTGGTACACCAATGCTGTCTTCTAAGTTTATAATATATGGCGTCCTGCAGTTTAATTCCGAAAATGTTTTAACTAAAAATTCCTCTTTAACACATCCTTTAACGTAAATAATGTCTGCGTCTATCAGATTGTTGGATATGATATTATGTAGTTCCTTGTAATCGGTATCACCATAATTATAAAGGATACCATGATGATTTCCAAATAGATATTTGACTTGTTTCTTGCAAGCCTTACTTAAGGTGTCGAATGGTTTAACTGGTTTAAAAAAGTAACTTTTCATACTATTCCCATCATAAATAGCCAATTCTTTCGCGCAAAATTCAGGTATGTTAAATCCTTGAATATCGACTACAACGAACTTCATTGTCTGAAGACTCAAATCAAACAAGTATATTTTCATATTTTTATCGCTCTTAAGTTCGATTTCAAAAGCACACCCCCACTTTTCGATAATTTCACAGTCTTAGCACATAGATCTTATATTTTTATTTACGATCAATTCATCTTTATTCGCCAATCGTCTCAAACGAGTCTGCTTTTGAAAGTAATATAGCCTTAGTATTCAGAAAATATTAATGATATCGGAGCCTAAAACATCCTTGACACTAAAAAATCATTGTGTTTCCTAACAAAACCCATCATCTTGTCTATTTAGCTTGCTTTCCTATTGTTTAGCAGGTTAAATAAAATTATTATTTCGCTCTTTTTGTCTGTACTGAATCGTTAGGGGAATACGTTTCTAGTTCTATAAGAGAGACAGTTAAAATTTATGTAAGCAATCAAAAATCCTACACTATGAGCTACTTAGTTAAAATTTCATATTTCCTTCCTGGGTCAGGCAAAATTTGTGATGTGTCGGACAAAATTTATAAAAATACAAAAAAAAAAATGCTGGATGCATTTTTAGCGTGACTTTCTATTTAATACCATCTTATTTCAAGGTATAATTCGGTTGTCAAAATGAGAATAAAATAATTTTCCCATGGTTTATGTCATCTTAAAAAAGTCAAAAGGTTATATTCTGTAGAGGGTCAGATACATTCAAATTTAAATATTTTCTCCAAGAAGAATTTTAAGATAGTATTATAGTAAATAAAAATTCTATACCTCCAATATTTCATGGAAACATATCGTGTTCTAGCGACATAACCCAAAAGTACCTCTATTCAGAAACGCATCGTACTTTTCTTGTCAATAATTGTCTCATTGTCCCATCCATTACATTATTATAATCTTAAAGCACCTGTTACCAGCATTATCTGTTTTTATGGTTTTCATAAAACATAGCGATTACCGATGAAAATTAAACGAAAACTTAATAAATAACTTTTTTTTCAACTGAAATAGACTGATTTTCGATGGAAAAATGTTACTTATAACTAAAAATGAATATAAGACATATACGCAATGATATTTAGAATAAATCAATCTTTTCTAAAATTACTATGAAATATTCACAAAATCGTTTCGTTATAACCAAAGTAGCAAGGCTTGCAGATTTCGTATAGAGTTCAAACGCGATACTGAGATGATCTTTTTTTTTTTTTTATATTTTTGTAGGATAATGCACCACTACGTTGTAAGTACTTGAGAGAGGACTTTCTTGAAAAATCCTCAAATTTCTCTGCAATTTTGTTCCTTCTAGAGTTAAATTCACACAGAAAACCCCGTATTCTTATCTTTCAAGTTGGTATATTAAAAAGGGCTTATTAGTATGGTTTAGAAAACAAGCAATATTAATTAACGGATGTTTTTTCGTCGTATGAAGAGTTGAAAAATTTTTTTTTCCACTCCAATGGTTACGATGCAGAGAGTCGGGTTTCATCATAATCTTTCAGGGTAGCTCAGGTTTGATTGCATGTAGAGAGTCGGGTTTCATCATAATCTTTCAGGGTAGCTCAGGTTTGATTACATGTACTAAGGTTAGTGCTCCTTGCAATCGGTTTCAGGTTTGACGCGCCCCCCTCAGGTTTGTTCAGGTTTCTCAAACGTTTGAGAAACCTGAACAAACCTGAGGGGGGCGCGTCAACTAACCCGACTCTCTGCATCGTAACCATTGGAGTGGAAAAAAAAATTTTTCAACTCTTCATACGACGAAAAAACATCCGTTAATTAATATTGCTTGTTTTCTAAACCATACTAATAAGCCCTTTTTAATATACCAACCTGAAAGATAAGAATACGGGGTTTTCTGTGTGAATTTAACTCTAGAAGGAACAAAATTGCAGAGAAATTTGAGGATTTTTCAAGAAAGTCCTCTCTCAAGTACTTACAACGTAGTGGTGCATTATCCTACAAAAATATAAAAAAAAAAAAAAGATCATCTCAGTATCGCGTTTGAACTCTATACGAAATCTGCAAGCCTTGCTACTTTGGTTATAACGAAACGATTTTGTGAATATTTCATAGTAATTTTAGAAAAGATTGATTTATTCTAAATATCATTGCGTATATGTCTTATATTCATTTTTAGTTATAAGTAACATTTTTCCATCGAAAATCAGTCTATTTCAGTTGAAAAAAAAGTTATTTATTAAGTTTTCGTTTAATTTTCATCGGTAATCGCTATGTTTTATGAAAACCATAAAAACAGATAATGCTGGTAACAGGTGCTTTAAGATTATAATAATGTAATGGATGGGACAATGAGACAATTATTGACAAGAAAAGTACGATGCGTTTCTGAATAGAGGTACTTTTGGGTTATGTCGCTAGAACACGATATGTTTCCATGAAATATTGGAGGTATAGAATTTTTATTTACTATAATACTATCTTAAAATTCTTCTTGGAGAAAATATTTAAATTTGAATGTATCTGACCCTCTACAGAATATAACCTTTTGACTTTTTTAAGATGACATAAACCATGGGAAAATTATTTTATTCTCATTTTGACAACCGAATTATACCTTGAAATAAGATGGTATTAAATAGAAAGTCACGCTAAAAATGCATCCAGCATTTTTTTTTTGTATTTTTATAAATTTTGTCCGACACATCACAAATTTTGCCTGACCCAGGAAGGAAATATGAAATTTTAACTAAGTAGCTCATAGTGTAGGATTTTTGATTGCTTACATAAATTTTAACTGTCTCTCTTATAGAACTAGAAACGTATTCCCCTAACGATTCAGTACAGACAAAAAGAGCGAAATAATAATTTTATTTAACCTGCTAAACAATAGGAAAGCAAGCTAAATAGACAAGATGATGGGTTTTGTTAGGAAACACAATGATTTTTTAGTGTCAAGGATGTTTTAGGCTCCGATATCATTAATATTTTCTGAATACTAAGGCTATATTACTTTCAAAAGCAGACTCGTTTGAGACGATTGGCGAATAAAGATGAATTGATCGTAAATAAAAATATAAGATCTATGTGCTAAGACTGTGAAATTATCGAAAAGTGGGGGTGTGCTTTTGAAATCGAACTTAAGAGCGATAAAAATATGAAAATATACTTGTTTGATTTGAGTCTTCAGACAATGAAGTTCGTTGTAGTCGATATTCAAGGATTTAACATACCTGAATTTTGCGCGAAAGAATTGGCTATTTATGATGGGAATAGTATGAAAAGTTACTTTTTTAAACCAGTTAAACCATTCGACACCTTAAGTAAGGCTTGCAAGAAACAAGTCAAATATCTATTTGGAAATCATCATGGTATCCTTTATAATTATGGTGATACCGATTACAAGGAACTACATAATATCATATCCAACAATCTGATAGACGCAGACATTATTTACGTTAAAGGATGTGTTAAAGAGGAATTTTTAGTTAAAACATTTTCGGAATTAAACTGCAGGACGCCATATATTATAAACTTAGAAGACAGCATTGGTGTACCAAAATTAGAGAAGGGAGAGAGAGTTGATGGTTGTAAATATCACATTTTAGATATTCATGTTTGTAGTATTAGAAATGCCAAAGTGTTGTATCGATATATTTATAGTCTTTTACCTTAATAAATATTAAAATTTTTCAACAAGCCAACTTTATTTATTCCCCACGTAGCTCAAACGGTTTTGTTTACTTTTCAACGAATGGAACTGTGACAACGCAACATGTTCACTATTGGAGTGATGTTAATCCTATGTTCAGAATCCTAACCCGATGTCAATATTTAAAAAAAGTGAATGTTTGGTACGCTGAAGAAACGTGTAAAGCTTTACGAAGACCGAAAATCTTTGGTTAAGTTACTGGGATACCCTACATCTTATAATATTTTTGAATTTTGCATAAAGTAGTCATTATTTTTTAATAAGCGTATTATAAGTCTAAACCTAATAATTTCCGAGATATCAATTTTTGAAAACCACTAACATTTGTATATAAACGCTAATGGTACAAATAAGATTCAGATAAATAACTTCTTGCCTGCCTGATAACACCGACATTTAGTTAATTATACAACATTTTTAAAATAATTATTGTTCTTTGATCAAACCAATATTCCACTATCACTTTGTAAACCGACAAAAATAGGCAAATTTTTCAATTTCGTATCGGGATTTTTGATGAAAATAGCCCAACATTTTCGAGTAAACCTACCTAGAAATATAGAAGATATTTATTGCAAAATTAGTAGTTTACATGCTTGGTAAAGTGAATTAATCTACCACTGTAATCGTTTCATTTTTAGCTAAATAGAGGTATTCTTTTTTAATCGTGAAAAAATAGACGAAATCTCTAATTTTATTTCATACCTAACGAATTCAACAATCAATAATACGATCTCATTTTCGACTAAGATCAGCTGTTACTTTAGACAGAATATTCCTAATAACATAATATATTTAGTTATACAGCTTTTTAAAATAATTATTGTTCTGTAACCGTAAATTATTTAATTATTTTCGTGTGATAAAGAGCTACTTTAAATTTTGTTTCTTAATCTTGTTCTATTGCGTATTAATCGTGTTAGCATCACAAATTACGGTCTGTGAAGCTGGTTTATAGGATCATTTTGAAACTCCTCAAGATGACATCAAATATTTCTAAACAAGAAGCGTCCAAGTCTATGGAATCCCATGTAAAAATAGCTGGTATGTCTGTTGCCTTCCGTAGACATTAATGACATCTCGCATGTATGCTGAAGTGTATCGTTAATAGAAATCTTGAATATTCTAGTACCTACCTATATCTTGCGTCATTATGTCAATGCTTACATTGATGTCGCCAGGTATCTTAAAATGATAGGTACATAATGTGCAAGCATTTGTGTAGAAAGCTATGTTTTTTACAAAATTTTCTCTAGGCAACCAAATTGTAATAGGGTTTTCGTAGTTCCAGTATATGTCTGGCTGCTTTAGCCTAAATAAATTGAAGTGTATTTGTAAGCAAATTAATCCTTAAAATTTATTATATCGTCTGATATAGACACTGTTTCAACTACGCGTTTTGGTAAAAAATAATTGGAAAGTAAAATTACTAAAGCACTAACAATAAATGGGGCGTGGATAAACTGGTAGATCTAAGCTCCAAAAATATACGCCTCTTATGATAAATGTTAAAAAATTGTACCGTTGCCAACGTCAAATTAAAAATCAGGATTTGGCAAACAGGACTCAACCCTCTCATTAATGCTTGATCTTCGGTATACCGAGTTTTATAAGTATTTTTAACACTCATCTGGAAATAAATGGATGCAAAAACCTCCTTTTTCCATTTTTTCAAGCCATTAAACAACAAAATTGTCATTTTTTGAAGAAACCTTGCATACATAGGTATTAGCGAGCGAATTTCGACTATTGTAGATATTTAATATTAGAAAATCAATATAGAGGTAAATCGAAAAGTGTATTTTTACGACGGCTTAAGAGGTAGTTTATGGTGATGTACATATTAGAGTTCATTTTAAAATGAACGATAATCTCCTAAACACAGACTTTTGACAATAGAACGAAATAAAAATATAGTTTGATGTGATAAGGCTATGCAGCTGCTCTTTATGGAATTTCATGTGAGCCTAGACTTTATGGATTTTTGTTATTTTTTTTTTATCAGTAAAGTCATCCTATAGATATTGTTTGTTAATCCATTAAAATAGACAAAATCTTTGAATTTGTATATGATTATCCGCTGAAATACCCTTAATCTGCAGGGTACCTAACTCTACGGAGATATTTATTGCAAAGGGCGGCTTTTTCAGTTTTGAAAGTATTCAACATTTGCGAAATTCATCTAAATATATACTACGCTATACTTTAATCAAACTCACAATAGAGGGAAAGCGACAGACGAGTTTTAAACTAATGTGGCTTAAAGGATAATTTGTGTTGTAAATATTAGAGTTCATTTTAAAAGAAACTATAATCTCGTGACCGACAAAAAAAAAAGTATCCATTTCGATACATCATTTCCCCTATTTTAACGTTAAAATAGTAAATTATGTTATAAGCTCGAAAAATGTAGTATTTCAGACGTAATGCGGTCGCTAACCTAAATAGCCCGAAAAAACATTTTTCGTCCATATGTCATAAGTTATTTTTTATTCGATCTTGTTTTTAATGCGATTGAGAGTTGTAAAATAATGTAGAAATGAAGTGAACCTATACATTTCATCTTGCACGCTAATTTTTTGGTCTTAATGTTTGTTAGTTAACGATGAAATCTGTAATAGCGTCCGAAAAAAAAAATTTTTTTTTGACTAACATAAAAAGTGTTGTCTAGCTAGCAGGGCAATAATCAATACTTTATTGAGAAGGTTAGCTCTTCGTCTAAATATCTAATCTATAAATCGTCATTTTTTCCGACACAATCGGTTAAAAAGCATACAATTGTATGTGAACGTTTGTACAAAAACCATCGTGTTAAATCAGTTCTTATACCTGACTGACAACGCCGATCTTTAGCTTTTTTTTTACTTTGTAAAATAAAAAGATTAGTTCTTACTATCAAAGAAATTAAATATGCAAGAGAAATAGGTCGAAAAGATTAATAATAATTTATTTATTCCTAAGTTATAAATCTTAACTACATCACTTTCTAAACCAAGAAAATAGATAATCTTCCTGCATTATTCCGTACTTAGATTTATTTTTCATGAAAATAGTCGAATCTATGATTTTCGTTCAAATCCATAAGGGGCGCTTGTTTTGTATAGATGATTTATGATCTTATTTTCAACTAAAATACTAGTATAAAAAAAGTATTTCTTCCGATAAACGTGGAAGGAATAGACATTTAAACAGTTAGCCATAACATACGCATACTGACTTGCATTATTTTCATGGATTGAATGGCTACATCTTTGTGTGTGAAGTGAATTTCTTTTTAAAAAATTACAATGCGCTCAATTATGAATTTTCTAACATAACTTTTATGGATAGTGGAGTCGGATATTGGAAGAAAATATTATCATAAGGACAACTCGATTATTGATATAATTATTATGGTTTCACAGAAGTTTCTACAGAGTCAGCCATGCTGTAGCAGAGACTGTTGTAGGTCGTATTTTTTAAAAAAACCTAACAATACCTTTACTTTATATTGATAGACATATTCTATTAGAACATTTTTCTAAAATTTAGAGCCTTTGGAAATGTGATAATGCTATGAGCATCAAATATATTCAAAATATCAAAAATCCTTTGGTAGTTAGTTATTGCGGTATATTTTAATAGAGGCATAATTTATACTGTACTCCTAAATTTACGGCATATCACTTTGTTTATGTTATTATATTCACAGAGACTATTAATCTAACCAACTTTTATTTACGAAAAATTAAAAACTGAAATACTCTATTTTATTGCCGATTGTTCGCAAAGACACTTGGAGTTGTTATTTTACTTTTTCTACCTCTTTTTCCCCGGCTGCGGAGAAATATGTTAGGGGAAGTTTGGGTACCCTCAGACGGTTATATGCAATGATTCAAACTTCTAAAAAAGTACTAAGACAAGTAATTATCAATCTTAATTTACGTATGTCGAAAGTAATGTGTTACTCATAAATATACATGATGAAAACATTTATTGTTCGATTGCATCTAATTTTTAAGAGTCTAGAAATAAGCAAATAATGTTCTTTAACGTTTCTTTATAAATATCTCGAGTTACCTGTCCTTCCCCTGCATCATAGAAGGGTATTTGCCGACAAAGTTTGACCATTTTTTATGATTCGAGAGTTGGGTATTCTCTACAGATGTAAACTGACAAGTTTCAACTTGTCGAAACTTGTTAGATTTTAGCTTATATTCTTATTATGAGATTTTAAAATTATGTATGCGTTTGTTTAATTCATTGTAAAGGATTTGTTATTATGCTAATTTCAAAAGTTAAATGTTGATGAGAATATTGAAATGTGGTGGTCGAGAGAATCACGGGAAATGATATTCACAAAGTTTCTCATACTTTTTAACCCTATGCGTAGGTGACGCTAATAATATTGAATTTTTTTATTAAAATATCTAAAGTAAATATCTAATTGATTTTTTTTTTAGCGCTAATTGGGATTTTAATTAACTACCTCAGAGTCGGTATACACTATATTTTGCAGCGCAATTGCTTTCACACCCAGTAATGTATTATGATTTTTTTGGATGGTCGTTATATTGTGAGTTTCTTAAGTTAGCCAGATTAATAATAAATTAAAAAACCAACGTGATTTGCTTATTGTTGCCATTGAGAATTAAGGTTATAAAATATTTAACAATCCCATATTTTTATGCTCGTGTTGAAAATAAGTTAAGATTGCTACTTTGTTGCCTACGCCTGATATTCATAATTTTATTGGGGGTTCTACCTGATGACAAATACAGCTTATGATACCTATCTAGTGGGTATTTTCAGTTTAAGGACCGAATAATATAGAGTTATTGTGCATACATCATCGCAAACAAAAGGTAGCTTTTTATATTATTTCGTATTTACAATCCATTTAACTACAATTTTACACTGTGAATTAATTTTTTTTACTTTTTTCCTGAAATTGTAGCCTATTTACTTATATTATGATATTATCCGAAATTTTTATAAAAGCATTATGAGGGCTTTTACCTGATGGCGAACACAAGTTGTATAGTACCTATACCTGCTTGGTATTTTATATGTATTTAAGTTTTATTTACTTTTTATTACTCTGTTCTCATTACAAGATAGTCCTATAATTTATCCATTTCCAGTACAAAGAAATCGCTAGTTAATGGTTCTAGATAGTAATTATTTTATTGTATTTCTATAAGTGGTGCAAAAATTGGAAACAATTATTAGATATGCTACTGAATTTTAATGAGGGTCCTTCGGAATAATAAATAAAGGTTTATGTCCCTTTCTTTTTAAATCGAGTCGGCAGAGGGTTTGAGAGGATCATTTAGGTATAAATAATTATTGTGGTGACAAATGTACCGCTTTATTATACTTATCTTGTTAGACCATATAAATTAGGGTTTTATTTCGCTTTGCCATTCACCAGCGGCGTTTCACTAAGTTAGAAAATATAAATAATGTTTTTTACTATACCGCTTTAACAGCGGCGTTTCAACTAAGGGGAAATAATAAAAAGTCTGGTTTAAGGATGGCTCAGGTCGGATCGTAAAAAGTTGGGTTTAAGGATGGCTTATAAAAATTGGGATTTAATTATCCCGCTTTAGCAGCGGCGTTTCAACTAAGGGGAAATAATAAAAAGTCTGGTTTAAGGATGGATCAGGTCGCATCGTAAAAAGTTGGGTTTAAGGATGGCTTATAAAAATTGGGATTTAATTATCCCGCTTTAGCAGCGGCGTTTCACTAAGGTTAAATCATAAAAAGTCGGGTTTTATCTCGGGTCAGATCATAAATATTCAGGTTCAAATTAGGGTTAGATGAGAAGCCGCCTCGCGAAAGCATCCGGGTTAGGTCGTAAAAAGTCGGGTTTTATCTCGGGTCAGTTCATAAATATTAAGGATCAAGTTAGGGTTAGATAAGAAGCCGCCTCATGAAAGCATCCGGGTTAGGTCGTAAAAAGTCGGGTTTAATTTCGGGTTATTTTGTAAACAGCACCACCGAACCACTCGGGTTAGGTCATAAAACACACCACCGAACCACCCGGGTTAGGTCATAAAACGCACCACCTGCACCACCTGGGTTAGATCATAAAACGCACCACCGAACCACCCGGGTTAGATCGTAAAACGCACCACCGCACCACTTGGGTTAGATCGTAAAACAGCACCACCAGCACCACTGATCTCGCTCTGTCTATATCTCTCTACTGAATGTAAAAATTCTCGCTCTTGAGTTGGAATATTTATTCTGAAACACTTGCTTCTTATGCGTATTGCGTGTATTTTCATTCCATAACAAGATACGGAATGAATATTCTGTAATTGATCTAAACGACATAGGTTGCCATGAATTTCGAAACTGTCAGTGTCAGATAAAAATGGCCGCGTTGTAATAATTATTTTCACACAAATTTTAGTGCAAGTCAAAAAATGAGTGAAAAATCGGATGAATCAGATATGGAACTGGATAACACTCCACCTGAAATTACGAATATTGCGAATAAATAACTTAATTGCTTTGTACAGATTTTATTTGTTTTTATTCGTACTTTTTGGTCGTGGAGAAAATATAGTCTGCTACTCGGTTAGAATGAAAATTCGATACTCGTGGTTCCTCACGCTCGCTACGCTCGCGTTCGGAATCTTCCACTCGGATCGAATTTTCCTTCCAACCTCGTTACAGAATCTACTATTCATGTATGGCGCTGAAAATCGTTGTGCTCGCAGAACAACTCGAAGATTTAACGATACCTGACAAACATGTAGGTCACAGGTAAGTGATAGAGCTGGTAAGGAAGTTTGAAGAAACCGGCTCCGTATGCAACCGAGTTAATAATCAAGCAAGGGTTCTAGATGAAGGTACGCAAATTGAAATATTAGGTCATTTCGCTATGGATCCATCTACGTCAATTCCAAATGTATCATAATTGACACACGTTTTAGTAGGTTCCATTCACAAAACTTTGAAACGAAATAAGTTTTTTCCTTATAAAATACAAATCCTTCAACAACTCAGCGAGGACGATTTTGACAGAAGAATTGAATTTCGCGAAACAATGACTAAGGTAATTCAAACCGACCGGAATTTTGATAAAAATGTATGTTTCAGTGATGAATCAACTTTCTTCTCGAATGGATTCGTGAATAAACATAATTGCAGATATCGGGATAATGAAAATCCACATTTATTACGGGAAGATCATACCCAATATCCTCAAAAGATAAATGTGTGGGCAGACCACTGAACTCCCACCACTGGAAAAACAAAGCTAATTGCCGACCGATCTAAAAATGTCCCCGGCATGCTTGACTTTCCGGAACTTTAACTCATGCGCAGTACGTCGGATTTCTACGATTTCTTGATATTTGACGTTTATATTGTTCAGAGCCGGTTGTCACTTAATTCTTAATTTACACAGTATTTCGCGTGTTAATTGTGAGATTTAGAGCGTTATTTTAAGTGATTTTTAGTTATTTCTAGTACTTTGTGGAAGTTTCGTTAAAGATTTATTTAGATTATAGTGCAGTTACCTTTTAGTGTAAGTTTATGATGAAAAACAAGTGTATGGTGTTGCTTTGCAAGCCAACGACCCAAATTCAGTTCTTCAGGTAAGTACCTAGGTTACTTAAAATAATTTTAAAATTGTATCCCCGCATAGAATTTACCTTGCTTTCAACACAATCATGTATTTATTAAGGTAAGTGTTTTTTTTTTGAATATTTAAGCAGTTCGTGGGTATTACCATAACGTTCAAGTACTTTACAAAAATATATCCGATTTGAAACTGGACACAGTTTAAACTAGGGATAATAATATGTTATTTGTGTCCAACTTGTTTACTGATTTTTGACAAATTAAAAGAAGCAAATTTGTTACATTGCTTTTAGTGGTAAACCGGTGGTAAACTAACCTGGACTAACAGTTTAGATTATGTTGTAAGAGATTTGATTTACTCAGAGGATCAAAGGATCTAAAGTCTTGCGTGGGATATCCTTTTATAGTAAAAAATGCTTTCCTGAACATTGTTGCTTGTCCAAGCTAGATCATTTTAATTCTTCGCCTAAAATGCAATGCAGAGAGACCTAAATAATATGTACATATGTCCCCATAATATATAAAGACATGTTTGCAGATTGACCGCAGCACGACATGATGCATGGTTAAGAGCTCTAGGAAGAAACCCCAATATAGAACATCTTAGTGATGGGAATCGTGTTTGCGGATTGCATTTTGCCCAGGATGATTTTATTATCAAAAATAAAAGGGCACACCTAAAACCAGGTGCCATTCCAACTAAGCAATTGGGTCCTCGTAAGCCTCTAGCTGCACTTCACAATACATGTTTAATGACAATTAGCAGGTAAGAAACTCCTATAACTTATTTAAGGCTTCCTGTAGTAAGTATCTGTCTTTAGGTGTAAAACATGTTGTTGTAGTTTTTTGTCCAAGAATTATACATTTTCATAGCTTCAATGTATAATTCATGAAATATTTTTAGTGTGAAAAAAGTACTCATATCCTTACTAGTTATCTATTTCTTTTTTATCGTAGACTTCATCCATTTAAATGGGCAGTAATATGTGCATGAAACTGTGAACATAAAATATAATAACAAGTTACAAAACCTATCTAATAAATAAATGCTGAACTACTCCAAGTGATCTGAAGGAAGTACAGTTTAATATTGTTTAAAAATTTTTTTTTGTGTTTCCAACATTATAGTTTTGTACTTTGTACAAACTTACAGCAAGGCATTAATTGGTAAGGGTATTCGGAAAATGAGTTATAAATCTTGGAGAGACAATTTCGCTTGATAAAGTAGAGGTAAAAGAATATGCCATATAACATAGAATGGACTAAATATTTTTTAAGTTACATCCTGTCAAAGTTCTTTTTTTCCCCTTTTTTTAATACCTATATATCGTGCTTATCTCATTACTTTTGAAATAAATACTTGGCGCAGAGCCTCTTGATTTCTATCATTTTCTTACAAAAAGTTTGTGGAGTATGCATTTAATTTTTCGCATATTTTTTAAAAGGTTATTCCCCATCTGAATAATTCTTACCCCTTAGTGGCAAATTAGTTTTAAGGATTTTATAACCAAAGCAAAAAATATAATTGATCATGATTCAAATTTCGTGAAATCTGACAATGGGGTGTCTTGAAGGTATAAGTAAATAACAATTTTTACAGTTTATTTGTTAGTTTTTATTTTAATTTTTTCGGTTCTTATGGAATTTTTAAATCACTTACGTAAAAAATATTAAAATTTCAATTGTTGTTACACATAGCTATTACCACGTCGAATCATTGCTCTAAGTTTCCTAACAAATTTTCCGATTACCCTATATAATTTGTAGAACAAATGTTTACATACATTCATGTTAAATGCTGGGTTTCCAGAATTATATTTCGGGAGTAAAGACAAAATTTATTTTCAGATCTGTGACAACTTAAAAAAAATATGTTATAGCGGACAGCAACAAATCCCGATGGTCTTTAGACATCCTATGCCTTCAATTCCTTATCACGAGAATATAACTCCTGTGCCCTCAAATTTGTATGGTGGGGATACTGTTGAAGAAGATGGAATAAGTTTTGAACACTTCGAAATTCTGGTAGATAATCAAGAAAACCAAGAACTATTGGAGAAGTAAGTATTAATATTGTGTTCTTGTGTTATTTACAGGGTTGGAAAAAACCCGGGTTTTTTATATAAAGCCCAGCCCACTGGGCTTTTTTGGGTTTTATAAGCTGGTTTAATTATTTTTTTTTTAATTCTATCAAGATTTTAATATATGAATAGAATCATTTATGACATTTATGTAGTAGTAGGATCCCCATTTTTTTCTTCCTATTTTTGTTAGTTTTGTGTTACGTTTATTTTTTATAGCAATGTGTTTTATTAATATGTTTTATTTTTTACAAAATATAAAATGTAAACAGAGTTTCAGTTTAAGAAAAAACATTCAAAAAACATAGTTAAAAAAAAACCGCCGGGTTTTTTTAAGTGGGTTTTACCCAAAAAAAAAAACACTGGGTTTTTTCGGGTTACCCACTGGGCAGCCAACCCTGATTATTTATTAGTTATTTTTTTTTAAGTGTTTATAGCAATATTTACATGTAATTATCATTAAATTAAAAGCTACTTGCTAATTTTTATGAATACTGGTTCCTCTATTATAATATGATTAAATTGGACAGAAATATAAGTAACACAGCACATGCCAAACAGTTTTTGAAGGAAGGTAGCAATTCTTTTGGACGTATTATTATCTAATATGTGTTTTTGCTGCACGTCCAATGCCTTACCTCTAAGTATGTATTAGTAGATCCAATTATGACCATTTTTTAAAAATCATTTATTAATTTTTGTGGTCTGTTTGCAAAAGAGCTTAGCATAAAATTATAAACACAAGTATTGGCAATTGTAAAAAATGCACTTACATTGAAGTTGGTATTTAAAGGTGATTTTTTTGTAGTTCATCCTCGGATGTTCTGTCAGCGTATTCGACTGAAGATGAGATGAATGTGTACAGTAGTTGCCTTATGATAATTTATATCCTGCTGGGTATATTTTTGTTGTGTTCATCAAACAACGATACAGAAAGTCTCCAATTACGACAACTGAAGAGGAAATTGCAAATAGTGACAAACTCTAGCAGTGACAGCGAAGGCTACGAAAGTATCATAAAAAGGGCTAGAAAAGATGTTAAAACTATTCATACGTATAGGTAAGGCTTGTCCAATAACGTTCCTGCATTTTATAATAGCAATTTTTGTCAATTAGAACCCTGTATATTAGATTAAAAAATATATATTAATGACTTAATGATTAAAAGCACTAGGTAACCTTTCCCCAAGACAGATATTCAAAGACCAATTCATGGATTATGTAAAGAATTCTGTTATATTTGCATGTACAGGGATTTTGTTAAAAAATGACGCAACCCCTTTATACAGGGTTTCCCAAATGAAGGGGTCATACTTAAAAGGCGAAAACTATGTGCCAAAATAATCACATTTTTTCCCATAAAGAAATCTGTCATAAGGGAGCCCTGAAGGTGATTTGTTTAATCACCGACGAAACTATTTATGCAATTTGAGTGTGATAGTCAGCTTTATGGGATTGATATAGGATGTAGATATCGTCGTCTAAGTATGACCCGTAAATTTGGGTACACCGATGTCTTCAATTGCGTATTTATTTTTTAATTAATACAATTTTTTTAGCAAAAATCCAGAAACTGTCGTCGAGAAGTTACGTACTGCCAGATTAACAAAAAACGTTTTCCGAGAAAAACTGAAAGGGTCCCAAAAAAGAATACAACGCCTCTCCCAAAAAGTAAAAAGCTTGAAGCAAATTGTATTACACTTGCACCAAAAAAAATTTTAGAACATGATGCTGTGTCGGTTCTGGAGAAATCGTATACAGGAATTCCGCTAATACTTTTAAGACGAGCACTAAAAAACGTTACCCTAACTGAGAAGAGTAAAAAACAAACAAGAGCAGAATTTCCCCCAGAGCTGAGGAGTTTTGCTCTAACCCTTCAATTTTATTCCTCCAAGGCGTATAATTACGTCAGAAGAGTATTTAATTTAGCACTGCCTGCTCCATCTACAATAAGAAGTTGGGTACGAAACGTTAATTGTGAGCCAGGCTTTTCCGATTGTTCTTTAACAACATTAAAGAGGACTGTTGAAGAAAATAAAGTTAACAACAAACTGACAATATGTGCTTTAATGCTTGATGAAATGGCAATAAAGAAGTTTATTGAATATAAAGGAGACAAGACATGGGGATATCCGGACTTGGGAACAGGTATTGTGACTGATGATAGTATGAAATGTGCCACTGAGGCTTTAACATTAATGGTTGTATCCATTAACGCCAGTTGAAAAATTCCAATTGCATATTTTCTTATTTCTTCATTGGGAGGGCAAGCTAAAGCCAACATTGTAAGCGAGGCCATCAAGAGATTGGAAGCCATTGGCGTAAAGATTGTGTCAGTTACATGTCAATTTCGCAATGCTACAACATCTTGGGGCAGATATAAAGGACATAGACTGTTTAAGACCATACTTCAAAACTACCGAAACGTCAAAAGCATTTGTTATATTGGACGCCGCACATATGCTAAAGCTAATTAGAAATAATTGGTCCAACCTTGGGTTATTTTATGACGAAGATGGAGAAGAAATTAATTATAATTTTATAACCAAACTGGGAAGAGTTCAAGAGGAAGAGTTTTGTCGTTTAGGTACAAAATTACGAAAAACTCATCTAGAATGGCGAAGTTATAAAATGAAGGTATATTTTTTTGCCATTAGCAGTTGGCATACTGATCAAGTAAAAAAGTTAATTAACAGTTTCAACTTTCATCTATAAAATATTATGTTTAATTTGTTTGCTTTATCTTTCCATAATGATATAATCTGAAGCAACTGAAAAATCCTCAAGGAAAATATGTTTATTCTACAGTTAACAAAACCCCAATAAAAGGAATGTGTATTACCTTGATGTCATTATTGGGACTGTATGATGATCTAGTTGGTTCTCAAAATTCCCCTTTAAATTACCTTCTAACATATAAATTTAGCCAAGACCACCTCCAATTATTTTTCTGTTGTGTGAGGTAAGTTATCTTCTTTATCTTTTGGGTTATTTTTTTTTCTATTATATGTATTATGTACTAAGCTTTCTTACAACATTATAATAATTATTCTCATTAATTTATTACATTCAAATGAATATTCCAAATGTGTAATAGTTTACTTTACATCCTTGTTTCAAAAAGTTTTTAGTCAGTATTAAACACAATTAATTCTGATAACTATTTTGAAAACAAATTCAAGAAATTTTAATGTAACACCAGTAATGTGGCAGGATAAGGGTTAACATAATAAATATAATTGAACAAACGGCAGATTCCTATTGTTTATTAAAAATGTTTTAAATGATTGTTCTGTTCTATGGATCTATATTACTCTTCCTATAATTATTTTTAGGGGACGAAATGGGTGGAATAATAACCCTACTGCATATCAATTTTATTATACCTACAAAAGGATGGCATTGAACATGGACATCAAATCTATAAATGGAAATTGCGTTTCCTTTGACGATGCGCACATATTAACAACAAGTAGTAAGAAGCAGATTATACCATCATTGACGGTGGATGATATGCTAATAGTAAAAAAATACAATTTAGATCTGAACGACCTTTTCATTAATGAGGATGATATTGAAGGTGTGGTAACACTGTTACCTAAACGAAGTGAACTTTCTGAGAATTAAGTTGCATATATTGCAGGATTTGTGATAAGAACCTTAAACAAATCTATTAAGTGTCAGGAATTTTTAGAGTTTTTTATTACAAATCGTCAAGACGACCACGTTAGCAGTTTAAGATTGTTTCACATTAAAAATAGAGGAGGTTTAATAAAACCCAAAAACGATCTAGCCAATGTTTGTTTCTATATAGAAAAAAAAAAATAAGACAGGTTCTTCTTCTAACAAACCAATTTATGCCGAATGACTTAAATTTTATCACTGTATTTAACAAAGAAATGTCAATGTTTCTTTTTGAAAATAATTATTTACACGGTATAGAGAAGCACATATATTTAAGTTCATTTGGTGAAGAGTCCCACAGAATGAAAGTAATTAAATTAATAGCAAAAATATATACCCGCATCAGATTTTTTAATGTTAGCAAAGAGCAAACTCTACATTTAAAAGGATCAGCAATCCGCAAAACATATTCAAAATTGATTTTGTTTCATCATCAGTAAAGTGTATATCTATTATAGATATTTGTAATAATTAATTTATACATGGTTTTCATTTTACACCGAACCACCCAAAATACCCCCTGATTTTCAGCGAAATAGGATGTGACAAAAAACACGTCAATTTTAATATCCAGGGGAAAGTTTAACTACAGATTTGATAGAATTTTACTATTCACCTCTACACCTCCAACCAACCTCACATTCAAATGTCACATCGCACTACCTATCGAGTGGTACATCGTTGCAAAAAGCAATAAATTGCCTATCCAACTGTGCCAAGAGAAGTCAAATCGTATCATCGGTCTGCGAGTTGCAAAATGTTAATGTAAAATTGAAGGATATATATTGTTATTATCTTGACAATAACAAGTGATATATGTTGTTTTTATCTTGATTTTGAACCCTTAATAAAATAATTTGTTTAAACTAAATTAATTGGTTGCATTGTCATTACATTTTCCCACCTCAATTTCACTTCTCTTGGCACGGTTGGTTAGCCAATTTAATACCCTCTGCAACATTGTATCACTCGATAGGTAGTGCCATGTGACATTTCAATGTGAGGTTGGCTGGAGGTGTCAATAGTAAAATTCTATCAAATGTGTAATTAAACTTCTGCCTTGATATTAAAATTGATATTTCTTGTCAAATGTTATTTTCCTCAAAATAAGGAGATATTTGGGCTGGTTTGTTTTGAAATGAAAACCCTACCAGTAATAATATAATATCTTTTGTTTAATTGCTTCAAATTGTTTACTTACCTTGTGCAATATTTCCTTAATCCTTGCATATTTGTAATAGCAATTCCAAGAAGATATTATGACATAATCATTAGTTTCGTGTTGTAACGTTTAGTACTACTTATGTTTTTACACATACATTTTGTTAACACCTTAATATTTTTTCCTGTAATTTCGGGCACGAAAAAAAGCTCTAACATCAATTATTGATATCATATAGTTTATTGGTGCTAAAGTTTTTGAACGTACACAAGTCAAATCCACATGATAAAAACACGTTACCAATTAATAGATGTTTGTTACCGATATATTTATGCTAGTAGTAGTAGTAGTAGGTGAGGGGAGGCACACGGACCTGGCAAGTAGACCAAATGCGATCCTTTTTACCTATATATTTATGCTAACTTTTGTGTTCTTTCAATTAGGTTTAGTTGGAATAACGTTTTTTTTTATTAATTTTTCCCGTACTTATTAATATATTTGTACTTTGCAATACTAGCCATGGTTGCTGTTTACTTTCCAGTGCCAATGTATGGATATCATCCTAATTCACGGCGCACATTAGTTATTGAATGTCTAGTAGTGAAAAATTTAAAAATGCTTTTCACGTCTTGCCACCCTAACTAAATAATTCACAATATATCTAATTATGCATTAATATTATGTGTTTCGTCAATACGGCTGCCATTTTACTGTTGCCTCCATATTTCAACGTAAAAACCTTTATTTGTGTTTAAAGATTACATAATACATCCAAATACTACTTTTATTACCCCTCTTTTGTTTTTTTTTAGTGTGCTGATGATTAACATTTTTTCTACTAAACCCTAACTGTAGTTTTATAATATAAATAAATATATTAACAGCATAATTGTTTGTTTCACTGTTTTATAGTTTTTATAATGCGCTGCATTCGGGCTTTTCACAATTATATGATAACATATTTACTTTCTCTCCTACAAAGTGCCAAGGCAAGACAAATGCACATGGTTATCAAGTCTACTATAAACATTTAAAATCTCCATTCTGGCTTACTTTTAATCCGAAAAGAAAGTAATTTTCTTGCAACTTTCGTCATATGTTGTATAGAAAATGATGGGAGACCAGACCAGGCGACATAGGGCACCTATTATGGTGTTTAGAGCAACCACTATTACTTACGAAACTATGCCAGAAACTAAATTGTAATTCAAAATTTCAATTTCTGTATTTACGCCCCAAAATACACAAGTCCTGAAATTTTCATAATTCCTTGCAGTGTATTGCTTCTTCGAGAAGATTGATGCCTTACATCTTCTTATATTTCATATTATTATACCAAGATTTAATATAGTTGCTTTTTTTTTTATAAATCAATACCTATTTCAACATATTATGTTAAATAATTTTAAAGCCGGACCTGACGTACACGCGAACTGCGCATGCCCAGAAGTTCCGGAAAAGGCCGCATGCTGGGGACATTTCTGTAACACGGTATTAGCAATATATTGGTTATATATATGTGGGGCAGACATTCTTGGAAATGAGATCATTGGGCCAATTTTTATGGAAGAGAACTTGACAGGTGAACTAAGTATACGTAAATCTGTTGGAAAATGTCATAGATCCTCTTATTACCCAATCTTTGGAAAATCAAGTTGATCAAGAGGGGGATATGGAACTTGATGAACAAAATTTGTATTTCCAGCAAGATGAAACCCCGCCGCATTATGCGCTTCCTGTTAGGACATGGTTGAATGAACGATATCCCGGAAAATGGATAGGTAGGAGAGGTCCTGTGGAATGGCCGGCGAGGTCCCCAGCCCTCACACCTCTTGACTTTTTTCTGTGGGGATATTTGAGGTCCCTAGTTTACAAAACTGCGCCCGAGAGTATTTTCGAATTGAGAAACAGAATTACTGAAGGATAAAGGCAAATTAAGCGGCAGACTTTTCAAAATGTTCGCGAAGAATTCGAGAATAGGCTCTATTATTGTTTAGTCAATAACGGAGCACATTTTGAAAACTTAATAAAGTGAATTCTGAATATAAAGTCGTATTATTACCACACATAGTAAAACATTAAAATGTTTCGATATTTTAAAAACTGTTGGATTTGGCTATAGGATGTGTAATACAAAAAGTGTTTATTATTTGTAAGGGAATCCAGAAATACGAAAAAAATTATGGGCTTCTATTGAAAAAATACAAAAAGACATACGTCCAGTTTATTTGACGTACCCTGTATAAATAAAAATATCCCCTTAAAACAAAAGTTGACATGTTTTGACATTTCGTATCAAAATAGTTATTTCTACCTAAAACCGGGGTGGCTACTTTTGAAATGAAAACCCTGTATAGAGAACTAAATTATTTGACTAAGGTTGCTAAAAAACAATTGTTTAAAAAAACTGTGCTTCTTTGTTGAATGGATATCTAATATAACATGTGTCATTGTAATATTAAGAATTCTGTGCTTGTTTTTTTGATAATTGGTTTTTAATTTCTTTATGTAGTCATCCTATTTTTTTTTTGTTTCGATAAGGTTTAACTTATAAATTTATTTTCAAAATTAACATGTTTGAATTTATATGCAGTCTGTCATAACCAAATAATAAATGAAACTTCAAATGACGTCACATTTTAAAGTTTCTTTATAAAAAAAATATGGGTACCTCAGACCCAAGTGTGAAGATTTTGTTAAAATATATAAATGTGATGTTGCAGGGTTAAGATTATATATAATTAAATATTTATAGTAAAATTATCAAAATTAGACGGGCGCTATACCTCATGTATTGGTATTGTTAATTATACAGGGAATATAATAGTATATTCTATAAAAATAGTGTTAGAGAAAATTACATTATTTTAGGAACAACATATTCTTAACTAAAAAAGTGTTATAGAATGGCTTCATTCTAACACACTAGTACAGAATGGAATTATTCTGTATCACCTAGTCAAAGCCAACTAGATTTTCATTTCGGCCATCTGAATTGCATGGGGAAACCAAATTATTTTGAAGATCATGATAGCCTTGGATTACCTACTTATTTTATCTCCAATAGTGTTAGGGAAAGTGTAGTCTATATCTCGTGTGGAATGGCATTTTCGCCCTCGCGAAACTTTAGACCTCGCCTACGGCTCGGCCTACAAGCTTTTCGCTCGTGCGAAATTTATTCATTCCATACTTGTTATAGAATATACTATTTTCCTCCGAGCGTGCGCAAAGTAGTACTTTGCGCACGCATTTCTGTGTGCAAAGTTACGCTTTTCCGCACTAGTGCGGATAAGATTTTTATCCGCACCGGGTGCGGAAAAGTAGCACTATCCAAAAATCTCCTTAGCAGGGAATATGTATATTTATTTTAGTAGCTGTAGACAATTTTATGCAATGTGCGAAGCCGTTGCAAGTGTATTCTCTTTTACCTTTTAATCGTAATTCACGATATTCGTATTTCAGCCTAAAACGAAAAAAAATTCTATTTTTTAAGTACCTCGTATAGTGATAAATGATTATAATATTGCCAAGCAACAATAAATTTACATGTTGATTTTGGCACATGATGTCAGATTTTTCCTCCGTTTCTATGTCAACAAGAATCTACAAACACCGACACTTTTCTTTCCATCAAATCCTCAAAAAGTATAAACGCTGTTAAAATGAGCAGCTCTGACGATGAGCTACCAGATTCCATTCTAGAGGCCGCAAACTCTGCAAATTTAAATTTATTGCACGCTAAATCCCAAGAAAAATACGAGAAGCAATATAAACAATTTGAATACTGGTGCCGCAACAAAGGGACAAATAATTTTAAGGAGGAGGTCTTCTTAGCGTATTTTGCAGATTTACGAAAATCAGTTCAGCCAAATACTTTATGGAGTAAGTACTCTATGTAAAAAAGTGTCCTTAAAATCAAAATAAACTTGGATTTAAGTCAATATTTCAAGCTAACATTGTTTCTAAAAAAGCAAATTGTGGGGTATCGTCCGAAAAAGGCCAACATTTTTGACAAAATTGAAGTTTCCAGATTTATGGAAGAAGCACCTGATCAAATTTACCTTCTAATAAAAGTCGCCACCATTTTTGTGTTGGCCGGTGCTTGCAGGCGCGATGAGCTTTGCAAGATAATGGTTGATCACATAGAGGATAAAGGAAATTTGATAGTCGTGAAAATTCCTGACAGTAAAAACAATACTTCAAGAATCTTTGTAGTATCTAATGAAACAAATAAGGGATATTATTTACAACTCTATCATAAATATGCAAATTTGCGAAAACCATCCACTCCGCACAAGCGCTTTTTTGTGCAGTATCGACAAGGAACATGCGGTACTCAATGTATTGGAATAAATTCATTCGGTAAGATGCCTTCGGAAATAGCTGCATAACTACAATTGAAAAATTCAAAGCATTATACAGGACATAGTTTCCGTCGTTCATCGGCTACCATGTTGGCCGATTCTGGAGCAGGAATCACTAATGTCAAGCGACTCGGAGGCTGGAAATTGACGACTGTCACCGAGAGCTACATTGAAGATTCGACAAATCAAAAAAAGGACATGTCGAATAAAATATTGGCCACGAACAACTGCCCTTCTTCATTAAGCTAGATAAATCCTTCTGAGTTAACACCTTCATCGACCTATTTGAACAACTGTCCTTCCACGCCAAGTCAGTACTCATCAAGCCATACCATAAACCACCCACTGAATGAACTTACTGCATCGGCTATCAATTTGCATAATGTCAGCAATTGCTCTTTTGTTATAAATGTTATAAACAAATAATTTAGTTTCCTATTATTATTTTTTATTGTTATGTAATTTTTGGATTTTCTATTATTATTTTTTTTGTTATGTAATTTTTAGTTGTAGGTACTATACCTACTTCTTTTTTTAAAGTTAAATTAAAAATTATTGAATAAATTATCATATTTTTATTTTTGTTGTTAACTGATATGAAGCTCGTAGGAAAAATGTTGTTCCTAACACGTGCGCAAAGTGCTTTTCCGCACGCAAGAATTTATCTAACTATACTTGCGTGCGGAAAAGTATCACTTTGCGCACTTGTTAGGAAAATAACTATATTCTGCCAGAATTCTTCTTCTTTATGTGCCATGCTCATTCGAGCGTAGGCGACCTCTCGCATATACCTGTGATGTGTGCCTTTTTTCAGATGTTTCACAGGTATATGGGACCTACAGTTTATCGCCGGTTCCGAACGGCACTATTTGAGAGGTTGTACTAGGCAAATTACTACGTGGTGGTTTGTCATTGCCTTCTACGAGGTGACGACCGAATAATTAAAGATCGACGCATGGTCCCGGGATCGAACCGGGGACCTTCGGCTTAGTAGTCGGACACACTAACCACTAGGCTGCGGTCGCCAGAATTGAACGAATTAAATTTTACTTTGAATATTTAAACCAGGTATTCCCCGAAGTGCCCGAAGTAAAGAAAAGCGATTTCTATTAATTCCAAAAGTCATATGTTTTCTGATTATTTGCAAAATTGGAATACGAATGCGCACAAAGGTGCGTTTGCATATTTTAGGTTTCAATGTTTTTAAGTGTTTGCTCAATAAGCATAATATTGGCTTGTAACATCGATTGATGATGGTTTGAATTGATTTATTGAATTTATCGATTGACTTTTCTAGAAGTGTTATTTGTTCATTTACAAGAGTTTTGATTTTTATTTTGGTTGTTGGAGAGTTTTCCAATTGGGTGTTCATAGCGTAGAGCATCGTTGCTATCTAAATTGCCCATTATTGATTTTATTATAGATCCAAGTTCGTCAATAAGTCCTCGTTTAAATAATTTTTTGTTTAATAATAAGTTTTGGTTTTGTTACTGCAAGAAATATTTTTAAGGGTTCTAAAATTCATTTTGAGTAAACGAAATTCGTCGATTATATCCGTAATGTCAAATATGTGTGTGAATGACCAAACATCTGTTTTATTTCGCGCTTTACCAAGCTTTAACGGCAATAATACAGCGTTGTGGTTAAGTTCATAGTACTTGGAATAGGTTAGTGCTGTTGCATGGGTGATGACGATGAAGGATCAGCAACAATATTAGGTTTATTAGGTTTCCGTAACCCTTTTATATGAGTAATTTCTTTTTTATTTTTCCTAATTTTGGAAGAAATTTCGACTTTATTATTTTAAAGAATTTTGGTTATTTCATAGGGTCCTAAAAAATGTGTTACGTGTTACATACTCTATTTTGATTGGGGATTTTAGTTTGTCCTAAATTATATTCATCGTTTGAATCTCCTTCGGTATTTTGTCTTGATTCGACCTTTTCTGTTTGGATTTCTAAGTTTCGATTTATTTTTTCATAAACGCGGTCTAATTTTTGTTTATGATTTTCGAGCTACTCAGAATAAAAGGCTTGTGGTATAAAGATTTAATTTGGGTCTCTAGCGATGGTATGGCCAAAGGTGAGTTCAAATGGTGTGAATTTAGTGGTGGAATAAATGGTGTTATTATAAGCTACTATGGCATAGTCAACAATATTTTCCTTATTATTCGGGTGCGTCTCTAATAATATACGCAAATGTTCAATTATACTTGAATGAAGTCGTTCGAACTATTCCGTTTGAATCATGGTGATAGTGAATTGTAAAGCGAACATTAATTTTATGTTTTATGTTAAGGCCACTATTTCTTTCACTGTCTCGTTATTGAATTCGCATCTATTATCTAAAATGAATCGATCGGGATATCATAACATAAAAAATATTTAATTAAATCTTTGCTGACATGAACGGCTGTTTTACCTTCTATTGGGTATGCTTGCGCTAGGTTAGTAAATGTGTCTACTAAGGTTAAGTAATTTTTTCTATCAAAAATAAAGATATCAATATTGAAAAGGGTTTTGAGGCTGTTTCAGTTACAATTAAAGGGGTGTATGGTTTCTTCCTAGCATATTTTGTGCGGTTACATATGTCGCATGCATTAATGAAATTTGATACCGTTTCTTTCAATCTTATCCTATGGTTCGATTTTTCTTCGTGATGATTTTTTACTAACATTATTTGTTCTTCAAGATTTTTAACAGTATTTAATATTCTGTACATTTTATTAGTTTGGGCCTCGTTCTGAGAATCTTTTGAGATAGTTTTTCCTATTATTGTGTAGTCGCGTAAAGATTCAAAGAAAAGATTTTCATTACTTTGTTCCGAGATTTTTAAAGTGATCATTTTTTGATTGATGTTCATAATTTTCCTGTGAAATATAAACTTTCTGATGAAAACCACGAAAATATTAAAATGTGGTTGACTTTGTTGTTAATCAATTCATCTAATATTTTTATACCTGTATTAGTTGATTCGTTAAAAGTCGAATGTTGTGTGTCAATAAGTGGTTGATCAGGGTGATCGATTCTGAGATCAGATAATATTTTTATTTTATCAGTTTTTGATTTTAAATTTTTACTGGTAGTTGGGATTTGATAATTTTCGGGGTTTTGATTGTTAGAGCCTTCTAGAACGTTTTCTGCTATATTTCTTAATGTTTCTAAGGTTACGATGTCGATATCTCCGGGGTTCGCAATAATTGATTCGTTCTCTAATGCGTTAATTTGAACGCGTGATAATGCATCAGCATTTGTGTTTAATTTGCCGGGTTTATAAGTATTATCGTAATCAAACTCTTCAAGTTTTAGGCCCTATCTAACTTATTTAAAGTTTGGTTCCTTTAAGTAGCGTAACCAAACAAGTGGGCGATGATTCGTATAGATAGTACATTTTTTACCGAATATGTATGGCCTGAAATATTTGCAAGCCCAAACAATGGCTAATAGTTCTTTCTCTATAGTGATTTATTTTTATTCTAATTCATTTAAAGTTCGAGAGGCAAAAGCTATTGTTCTCTAAGATCCGATATTGTCTTGAGATGAAACCGCGCCTAATGCAATTTGTGATGCATCAATAGTCAATATAAATCTTTTGTTAAAATCCGGGTATTAAAGAATTGGTGAATTCATTAGTAACTCTTTGCATGTATTGAAAGCTGAGATGTATTTATCATCGATTTTTACGGTTGCGTCTTTTTTTAAACACGCGGTTAGGGGTTTTGTTATCTTTGCAAAATCTTTTATAAATTTTCTATAGTATCCAGTAACTCCTAAAAAGCTTTTAATTTCATTTTGAGTTTTTGGAACAGGGAAATTTTTTATAGCATGAATTTTATCTGGATTGGATTTTACTCCGTTAGGCGTAATAAGTAACGTGTCCTAAATAGCTTACTTCTTTTCTTAAAAACTCGCATTTGTCTAACTGTATTTTTTAATTTGCTTCACGTATGCGGTCGCAAATTAATTTTTTTTCTTTGAATGTGTTCTTGTAGTGAAATCGAGAAAGTAACTATATCGTCAAGGTATACTGAGCATATTTCATTTTGTAGGCCTTCTAAAACGTCGTCCATGGTGCACTGGAAAGGAGAAGGGTCCTTCTTAAGCCCAAAAAGGCATTCTTTTGTACTCATAGTGACCGTTTTCTGTCGAGAAAGCTGTTTTTTAAATGCCGTTTGGATCCATCTCGATTTGGTGGAATCCGTTGGCTAAATCTAGAGTAGTGAAATATTGACTTCTGCCAAATTTGTCTAACATCGCGGTTATACTCGTACAAGGGATTGGGTACCTATCAGATATCGTTTTATCATTTAATTTCCTACAGTGGATAACCAGTCTCCATCTGCGCACGCCCGAAATGTCAAGCTTTTTGGGTACGATCCAAATCGGTGATAACCACGGTGATGTAGAATTTTAAATTATACCTTACTGTAACATTTTTTTTAATTTGCGTTTTTACCTCACTTCGGTGAATTTCGGGGAACCTATATGTTTTTGTGAAATTTGGCGTTTCATCGGTAACATTGATTTTATGTCTAAGCTGATTAGTAAAAGTTTTTGGGATTTTATCACTGTAATAACTAAATAAATAATATAAGTTTCCTAATACCATTTATTATGTAAAAGTGCTTCCTCCATCTTCACTTTTCTTACTGTTGCAGGTCTCCCAATAAGAGCAGCCGACTTTTGAAAGGTGCCTGATTCGCACAGCCTTTCATTTGAAATGTTTGTCTAGTTGGTAAAATGCGATGAGGATATCTCTCTTAATAAATGTGTCTAGCCATGGACAACAATAAAAACAGTTTTTATTTATTTATAAAAGACAAAAATTTTTTTGATTGATTGCAATAAAGTGATTTTTATGTTTTTTCCCAAAAACAATGCAGGACACGAAAATAATTACAAAAATTGCAAAAAAATCAGTGGCGCATATTTGTTTTGTCAAAATTCTTAGTTAAGGTGTTTTCCGGGACGTTACTGGACACAAAAATTTTAATCTAGTAAGGGCTAAATTAGCCCCTTACTACCCCAAATAACACTGCCAAATTTCAACGAAATCGGCTAAAAGATTATTGGGATATTTACAAAATTTTAAGTTTGACACCCTGTATCTTGAAAACGAAGCATTGCCTATATTTATATAAATTTTTCGTCTTAGAATTTCTCAAAAAATCACATCTTGAAGTTTGGCCACTCGCTCGGTCACATTCACTGGCCAACAAATTGCAAAAAGCGTATTAATAATGCTTATAATAAACCTTAGGTTTTATAAATTTTTCATTATAAATAAATTCTTTCTCTACAGAATAGGGTTTTCTGTATCAAAAAATTCTATTAAAATTAAAGAAAAAAGTTAAAATTACAACGCTATAGTGCAGTAATTAATCTCATTACGGCACTATGACTGTAATGATGCCCTTACGAAACTAATTTTGGAACTATAAAATTAATATTACTATATGAAAGTAGTCAAGAATACTGGATCTGGAAATATTTTTAAAATTATATTTTGCTAGTATTATTAGACCAACAAAATCGAATGTATTTTAATTAAAACAGCATTGCACCCTGGCCTAATAATTCTTCAATAAATCGAATAAAACTGCAATAACTTTTATAGGTTAGTTCAGGTTAGTCGGTAAGTTCACATTATTTTGGGTTAGTTTACCTTAAAATGTGTTTGTTAAATCACCCCTTCCCCTGGAGGGACGAAGCTTCTCATCGACATGATTACTTATTAATATATTCATTCTCTAAATCTGCCAAGTTGAAAGGACAGGTCTGGTTTTGTTTCATACTTATTGAATATCTTGTTTTAACATACAGTATTCGGTAGACTTGGCTACATTCTAAAATCTCAAAACTTTCCAATCAATCTCAAAAGAAAAGTGTATGAAGCCTGTATTCTGCCGGTCGCAACATATGGACTGGAAACTATATCTCTAACAAAACGCAATGCTCAGAACAACTCATAGAGCCACGGAGCGTGCTATGCTGGGAATCAGTCTGAGGGATCGCATAAGGAATGACGAGATTTAAACTCGTAAAGCCGTAATTTGACGGCCGTTCTTGCCACCAGTAGTCGCTTTGGACGATGAATATTACTCTAAAGTAACATTAAAAACACGGTGCGATAAAATACGGCGGCAAGAGTCAGTTTAAAGTTCAAATCAAAGATTGTGTGTGGCGTTTACAAGATGGACGACCTAAGTTTGGCTATTCTAATAGTTCTTGAGGACGAAGAATCGTCAGAAGAAAATTAGCAGAAGGCAAGAATCTGATATTTATAAAAAACGCGAGACAGAGGGTTGCGTCTTTCGATACTCTGATGATTTTACATTCAAAAGAGCTTCATGAGTTCGAACAAAGTCAATTAAAATTTCATCTTGTTCGCTAGACCAACTTATTTCCTTAGCCATTTCTAAATATTATTAATATTATTATTAAAACGATATAATCACTACAGTGGCGCACCGTCAAAAATCGTGCTTGCACTACACCAACGTACAGAGCAGCGGCTGTATTTTTTGCGCCGAACGCTCTGGAGTAGGGCTGGGCAAAAGCGTGATTTTCCTGTCACAGCTCCGACATGTGACTGTTCCATGTCTGAACCTGTGACTGAAACCTGTGATTTTGTCACATATCACTCCGAGTCCGGACTCGCAATTTGGTAGCAATGAAGAATAAGGTTAGTTAGGTTAGTTTTTGGTAAGACTGAAGTTAGAAAGCTCAACGGTATGCAGCGTAGCGGCACCGTACTTACTTAATGTTTATGTACAGTGGCAGCGGCTTTATACTTATTTATATAAGATGTTATTGTTATTTAAATTTTATCGCCATCAGACTTCCTTACTCTGGCAAGGCAACAAAGGAACTTTTTTGTTTGTCCCTTTGACGGTTCTCGACGCGAGCCGCGAGTTCTATAGACGGCGGCGAATTCAGCAAAATATGATTTGTCTATTGATCGATTTGCATTTTGTATTTTCTATTTTAGTTTTTATTTACATATTTTAAAATTATATTTGTTTGCTGCTTGTGTTAGATTTTATTGTTTGTTTAATGTTTATTTGTTTCTGGGTTGTTGTGTTTCTTAATTACTATAATTTTTTTTATTTAAACAATTAAAATAAATATTTAAATCGATTTATAACCCTCAAAAACTTTATAGAAAATAGCAAGCATTACGCGAATCCGGCTTGCGGCGGGCTCATATTCTACTAAACCACAAAACTTAAAGGTATACTACTAAATTATTAAATTAAATTAAAATTACTCGTTGCTGTCGTCGCCCGCAAAGTGTGACATGTGACGTTATATTGCCGGAGCGGATTCGCTCTAGAGTCTTGAAACCACGACGGCGAGTAACCCGACCCGCGAAACTATCTATTAAGTATAATTATGTTGCCGCAGCGCGATCACGTTGTCACAGCTCTTTCAGCCGAAGCGGAACAGGTCGTGACTGTGCCAGGTCCGGAACTGTGACAAAATCACAGGTCGTGAAATCACACCACAGCCCTACTCTGGAGGAACACACTCCGATTTGCAAGTACATACACGCTTTTTCGCGGCTAAGCTCGCCGCCAAATTACGGCCGCTCTTTTGCGGTACCGCTTTGTAGGAAACCGACGCTTTACGGACATCTTGAAAAGAGCGACGGAACTTAAATGGCGATGGGCGGGTCATATCGCCAGGCAGGACTCGTCCAGATGGACAAACAAAATAATGCAATGGCAACCGAGAACCACAAAGAGAAATGCAGGAAGACCACCAAACCGATGGCGAGATGACATTCAAAGAATAGCAGGAAGAAATTGGATACAAACAGCCCTGGACAGGAATACATGGAAGATACTGGAAGAGGCCTACATTCAGGAGTGGATGGACATAGGCTAAGGAAGAAGAAGAAGAAGAATTTTAAAATGTTAATATACAATATTTTGTATATTAGGTATTAACATAAAGGTGTGTTATTCTGTATGTTATATATTATTTCACTGGCGCCATTTAAAATACGGTATACAAAATAAACACATGCTGAATGTTACTTTTAAATATATCACTAGGAAAAAGGCTTAATATATTTTTTTTCTTTTTACTTTCATACAGTATCATATACAGGGTGGCCGTTTAGTTTGGCAAAGTAGAATAGCTCTGTTTGAATTTATAAAACACAAAAAATGTTAATATAAAAGTTGAAGGACAGTAAGTGAGTTATAACCTAAAATTATTCTTGACTCTAAAGGGTGGCTCAACAAAGAGGAACAAGAAATTTTTTTTTCATAAATATAATACCCTGTATATTTTTGCACTTTAAAATTCCCCTCGATATTCCGCGTATCGTGGCAAACATAGTTTTTAATTATTTTGCAATGTTGCCAAGTTATTTAAAAATTTTCTTTTTTGGAAGAAAAAACTTGGCACCTTAAAATTTGAAATATAATTGAATTAACTCAAGACATTCGAAACATTCTCTAGGGTATCAAAGCAAAATAATTAAAAACTATGTTTGCCACGATACGCGGAATATCAAGGGGAATTTAAAAGTGCAAAAATATACAGGGTGTTCTATTTAAAAATTTTTTTAAAATAATTTACGTTATAACTCACTTACTGTCCTTCAACTGTTATATTAACGTTTTTTGTGAATTATAAATACAAACGGAACTATTCTACTTTGCCACACTAAACGGCTACCCTGTATTTAGCTATAAATTATATGTAACTTAAATATATTTTTCTAAATATACAGGGTGTTTCAGAATAAGATGCTGATCCTTAACGGTGTGAATCCTTAAGTGATTTTTAGAAGAAAAGTTCAAATTAACTTATATCCTTAACCTACCAACTTTCGAACTACAGGGCGTTAAAGTTTTAAGAAAAAAATCGTTTTTCTATCATAACTTTAACAACTTTCTAGCTTTTTTTATGAATTTTTCACACATGCCCTCTAAGCATCAATAGCCATTTTTTGGTGTAGAAAAATTTTAAAAATTTTTAACCAGTGGCGTCCTGAAAGGGTTTGGACTAGACATTTTGGAAAAATATTATGTACGCCACTGCTTTTTCCCAAGATAAAAATTATTTTTAAAATACTCATTCATTTTAGGCCAAATTTAATATCTTGCCTTTTTATCGTCCGACAAACAGTTTCCGACAAAAAAAAAATAAAACATGAAATGCGCATTCGCTATGTGCCTATGGTTTATTTTTTAACATTAAATTAAAACAACTAACATTAAATAACGTGTGAACAAAAACGAAAATAATTTAATAATAATAATAATAATAATAATAATAATAATAATAATAATCTTTATTGCCGACAAAATCATAAAAATGACAATAGCAACGTCACGAACTGTTACCTAATGTAAACATTTACAGGCAGAGAAAGTGAAATTCTCAACATGAAGCTGACATGCACGAATTTTAAAATGTAAAAAATAAGAAAAACACTAAATATCTGTTTTTGAAATTTAGATTAACATGTAAAAGTTTTAAAATATTAAAATTACACTAAATATAAAACTGTTAAATTTACAATTTTTTTTTTTTATTTATTTAATATCTATATATTTGGAATAATATGCAGAAGTGAGTACGAGACGACACATACTACGAATTAAAAATCAAATTTAAAAGAGTAATAGGCTTTTTGCATAACAAAAGCTCTAACTTCGTTCTTAAAACCTTGCAGGCTCTGAATTTGTTTTATGCTATTGGGAAGTATGCTGTATGCTTTTATGGCTCTATACTGTGGCCCCCTTTCAAAGAAAGCGGAGCTATGTGCAGGAATGCTAAGCGCATTTCTGTTTCTTGTTAGGATGGGCATGCCTTGTGCGTACATATCCCGATTTGTATTAAAGAGTTCAGGATATTTCTTCACGAAGAGAACTAGCGATAGGAAATACAAGGATGGCACAGTCAGAATACCCAGTTGGATAAAAAATGGTTTGCAAGAGGTCATAGGGTGCAGACCGCAAATACAGCGCACAATCCTCTTCTGCGCCTTAAATACATCTACTGCGCTCTTTCCCGAGCCCCAGAATAAGATTCCATAATTTATTATTGATTGTACATGAGACTTGTAGAACAACATTATGGTGTGCAAGAATAACTGGTCTCTAAGCCTTCGAATCAATCCACATAGGCTGTTAAGTCTGCCTTCTATAGTACTTACCTGATTCTCCCATGTGAGACATGAGTCAAGATGAATCCCCAGGAACTTTATGTGATTTATGACAGGAATTGATTTCTTGTTTAATGTTACATAGATAGACTCGTTCGTTGCAGACAATTTGCCAAATGTCATCAGTCCCGTTTTTTCCACATTCAGTTTGAGTTGATTGTTGCTACACCATTTCCTCACCTGTTCCGCAGCCGCCGAAGAGCCAACTGACAGATCCTCCAAGCAAGACTCAGATAGCATCACCGAGGTGTCGTCCGCATATTGGCAGATCACACCTGCCTGCACATCGTCACCAAGGCCGTTTACATATAGTAGGAATAGGATTGGCCCCAAAATAGACCCCTGTGGTACACCCTGTGTCAGCGCAGTTGAATTTGAGTTGAAATGCCGCCCCTCGCATGAGATGGAAACTGTTTGCTCCCTATCAGTCAGATACGATCTTATCAGCGCCGCACAGGTGCCGCGAATACCATACCTGTCAAGTCGCTGCATCAGTATGTCATGGTTGATTGTGTCAAAGGCCTTCGAGAAATCAAAGTACAGCCCTGCAACTTTTTGATCTTTATCAATTTGATCCACTATGAACTCTATAGCCTTATAAATAGCCAGCTCAGTAGATTTTTTCGGTCTGAAACCGTACTGAATGTCAGTAAAAATGTTATACGCTTCAATGAAGCTCATCAGCCTGCTGTAGATAGATCTCTCGAATACCTTGGACACAGATGGCAGTAACGATACTGGCCTATAGTTATTTATATTTTGAGAGTCGCCCTTTTTAAGCACGGGGATCACCTTAGCCTTTTTAAGTGCATTGGGGAAAGTACCTGTCTGGAAAGAAAGATTTACAATATGGTTGAGAGGCCTACTTATTGAGTTTGCCACATACTTAAGGATATATACTGGTGTTTCATCGAGCCCTGAAGAGAATTTATTTGGAAGGTTCATGATTAGATTGAAGATCTCCTGATCACTAGTAGGGTTAAGAAAGATGCTTGCATGGCAAGTTTTGTCCGTAACAGGAAAGGAGTTTTTGTTAATTTGTGTTGCAGCTAGTTCAAACTGTTTAGAGAAAGCCCTGGCTGTTTCAGTAGGATCACTAATAATCAGTCCGTTCTCTTGTTTTAATTTAATGGTTTTAGAGGATTTATTTTTGTTTATTTGTAAATTTAACAAGGTCCAGGCTGATTTACCCTTATTTTTTGAGTTTGCTATTTTATTATCATTTATCGACTTCTTGTAGTCAGATAAAAAGTTCTTGTATTTTTTCCTCTCAACTTTATATTGTTGATGTACAATTAACGAATTTGTTTGTTTATACCATACGTATAGATCTTTAATAAATTTAGAGTAGTTTTTAATTTCTGTACTTACCCATGAGTTCCTGTGGGTTTTGACTCTGGCTGTTTGCATAGGAAATGCTAGATCAAAATAATAGTAAAATATACGAGCGAATGTGTTGTATTTCCGGTCTACACCCTCTGCACTGATAACATCAATCCATGTTTCATTTTCCATGTAACGTATAAAGTTGTGAATGTTTTGTTGGGTAAAGAAACGTTTCCTACTGTACTGAACTCGGTCATCCCCATTGACAGTCTGAAAAGTAAATAGTTGACCAAAGTGATCAGAAATGTTAGTTTTATATATATTGCAATGTGATTCTTCCATGTTAAAGTTTGTGAAAATATTGTCAATTTGGCTACAAGAGGCTGAGCCAACCCTTGTTGCCCCGTCAACACGCGCTGTTAACCCATAACTTAAAAGAATTTGGATCAAGGCATGTCCTACATTATCAGAGCCAGCAAAGTTTATATTAAAATCACCACAGATTATTAACATTCTATGCGCTTTATACAATTTCTGTAGTAAAATCTGAAAATTATGAAAAAATATATCCAAGTCACCTGAAGGCGACCTGTAAATGCAAACAATAACAATATTCTTATCAGCAACAGTATACTGAGATGCGCAAAACTCAAAGTGTTTCTCAATAGGAACAATATCAATATTATATGTAGTAACCTGTAAGTTTCTTTTGCTAAAGATAGCTGTACCCCCACCCCGGAAAACAGACCTTGCACAAAAGCATTGCAATGTATAATCCTCCAAATGGACAGTTTTAATATCCTCATCCCTCAACCAGTGCTCACTTACACAGAAAAAGTCAGGGGTCGTGTCACTTAGAAGTACTTCTAGCTCTAGGATTTTGTTGTTTATACTCTGCACGTTTAAGTGCAGTAGTGATTTTTGGGTTGCGCTGGAACCATCTTGGGGTAGCCGAGCTGGGCACCATTCTAGTCTTTCCCTAAAAAATTGCGTCCTAATGAAAATTTGAATCGCTCAAAGGCTACACCCTGTGGCCAGAAAGATCCATCGTATACTGTGTCTTTGAGATCTGGTTTAACACCAACCATGAACCGTAGTTTGCTAGCTTTCTGATGCTTGGGTTTGCACAATTTAACACATACATCATCTTGCTCTACCTGGGCGTGTTTGATAATGTAATTTTTAATAACCTCCTCAGTGATGGACTCTTTTACCTTGGACAGGAAAATCCAAATTTTACTTCCTACGTTATCAGCCGATGCAATACCAAACTGTGTTTCGTTATCTATCCTAGATCCAAGCTGTGGTTTAACCTTTCGGTATTTCTTTTCTTGTTCAGTATTCCGGCGGTTACCGGTGCTATTCTGTTGGACTTCTACTATTCGTGACTTATTGCCATTTAAAATTTGATGTTTGCCACCTCTTCGGCCTTTTGGGAATATAAATCCATCATCTGGGTTGACAGGAATGACAGGTGTCGTATTTTCCTCTTCATTATTTCTTGCCGCGGTAGTGGCGGGACTTACGCCCATTTCAGATTGCACAGTATTTCGCTTATGCGGCCTGCACCTAACTTCATTATGATTGACCGCTGTCTGTTCGGTCAGCTCTGACGTATGAATGTTTCCCGCGCTCATCCCGTCAGATTTATTGTTGTCCTTTGAGAATTTTATCGGGTTTTCCTGCAAATACCTTATTTTCTCCTTTAGTAAGTCTGTATTTTCTTCCAGCAGCTTGTTTTTATCTTGAAGCTCTTTTACTAGGATCTTGTAGACTTCTAGTTCTGCATTTGGATGTGAGGTTATACCGCCATCACAGCACGTTAATCTGGTGGAATCGATGATCTTAACTTTTCCTACAAAATCCCTCTCAACACAGGCCTTGTGGAACACTTTTCCGCAGTTTACACATACAAAATATGGACTCTGTTTTGTCTTATGGCACCCAAAATACTTTATTTCAGGATTGCTATCGCTTTGACGTTCACTTGTCGCCATCTTGAATCTTATTTAGCTAAGCTGTTGAAAATGGCCACCACCTGCAAGAATGCATGCTTCAGCTCTTCTCCTCATTGAGTCTCGTACCCTTTGAAAAATTCCTGGAGTATTCCTGATAGTGTCGAAACAAACTATTATGCGGTTTCTCAACTCCTCTTCAGTATTTATTGGGATGCTGTAAACCAACGTTTTCAGATGTCCCCACAGGAAAAAATCTAGACTGTCAGGGGATCTAGGTGGCCACGATTGTGTTCCTCTGCGCCCTATCCATCGATTACTATAATGTTGATTTAAAAACTCTCATGCTAAGAGACTGAAATGGGCAGGTGCACCATCGTGCATAAACCACATACGATGTGGGGTTAAAATAGGGACGTCGTCTAGCAAATTTGGTAAAGTGTGTTCAAGAAATTGGCGATAATTGATTCCGTTCAATCTGGCTGGTAAAAAATAAGGCCCAATTAAATAATCACCAATAATTCCAGCCCAAACATTTACAGAAAATTGCTCTTGGTGGTGGGATTCCGTAATGGCATGTGGGTTTTCTTCTTCCCAGAAGTGATTGTTATGAAAATTTTGTATGGCGTTCCTGGAAAAATTAGCTTCGTCCGTGAACAAAATTCTGGCATCAAATTGGGGATTTTCGGTAACCATTTGAATAAACCATTGGCAGAAATAGATGCGTAATGGAAAATCCCTAGGAAGTAGGGCCTGGACCCGTTGAATATGGTACGGATATAACAAATAACTTTAAAGAATTCTCCAGACTAGGACACAATATTTAAAATATTCCCAATTTTTCTAGTACTTATATTAGGGTTTTGTTCCACTAAATTTAAAACAGCTTCTTCGGTTTCCGGTGGTCGTGTAGTTTGGTGTGCCCCTTTTAAGTAGTTTTTGTTTCAAAAGATCCCGTTTCACATAACTTTCTGTGAGTTCCTGAAATCGTTCGTGCATCCGGAACTATTCTATTTGGATAACGCTCTTGCTATAATCGTCTGGCTTCGAATGCATTGCCGTCAGCAAGCCCGTACAGGTAATGCATATCCGCAAACTCGACATTTGTAAAATTTACCATTATACTTATACGTTTAAAAAGTATTACGTTTTTAAAATTTAAGTTAAATGGAAAGCCGTGCCCATAAATAAATAGCTGTCAAAACTATTCGGCATTAAATATTTCGTTATTGTCATTGTTTCCTTAACAAAGTTCATAGCCTACTTGTCAGAAACCATAGGCACATAGCGAATGCGCATTTAATGCTTTTTATTTTTTTTGTCGGAAACTGTTTGTCGGACGATAAAAAGACAAGATATTAAATTTGGCCTACAATGAATGAGTATTTTAAAAATAATTTTTATCTTGAGAAAAAGCAGTGGCGTACATAATATTTTTCCAAAATGTCTAGTCCAAACCCTTTCAGGGCGCCACTGGTTAAAAAATTTTAAAATTTTTCTACACCAAAAAAATGGCTATTGATGCTTAGAGGGCATGTGTGAAAAATTCATAAAAATAGCTAGAAAGTTGTTAAAGTTATGATAGAAAAACGATTTTTTTCTTAAAACTTTAACGCCCTGTAGTTCGAAAGTTGATAGGTTAAGGATATATGTTAATTTGAACTTTTCTTCTTAAAATCACCTAAGGATTCACACCGTTAAGGATCAGCATCTTATTCTGAAACACCCTGTATATTATTTATTTTCGACACAATTTTCTCAATGTACATTTTCGCTTTTGAGCGTTTCATGAAAATGTGTTGTGTGGTTAGGTTCTCGATTGTTTGATAAAAAAAGAAGAAAGATGATACTTATCTGGAATTACATATGGAATTTAAAAATGACCAAATAAGTGGAAGTTGCTATTTAAGATTTTAAAGGTAGTAAATACAACAACAAATACCTCTAAAGTTGTCCCTCTTCAGATCTACTTTGACGTGTTTCATCAAATTTTCAGAATGTCATTTGCCGAAGAAATATTACATGCTCTTCGTTTGGACTAATTTAAAAACGCTGCTTTTATAGAAAAACGTTGTCTCCTTTCGATGCCATGTATGACTGTCGACTATTTTTTTTTTGTTCAACTAGTGCTGCAGTTTATTCATAAAGAAACTTCACTACGCACAAGAAGGCTTCTATTATAGTGAATTTGCTTACTGAAAAGCCAAGCGCGAGCTGACGAGGGATATTTATTATAAACTAGTAACTCTTTAAAATGCATATCATAAATTTAGATCAAAAGTAATTGATTTATTTAATGTTTATTTCCAATATTACGTATACAGCTCAATAAAATTCACTTAATGATTTAAGTATTATCATTTTAATGAGATTAATTTGCGGAACCCGATGAATTTCTGCCACGTTCCAATACCCTCAACTCGCCAATTACAAAATACTTTTGTTGAATATTACTGCATTGAATTTAAAGCAGTAATTGTAATTGAGTAGGTCGGGTAATTAGCCTTAAAAGATACAATCTCTTTTAGTATTTGTATTACATTTTACTTGTGCAATATCCAATTTAGCAAAAAATACTATAAACTAATGCATAAACAAACTACCAAGTGCCATGTACGTTGTGCAGGCATATAGAAAGTCGAGTAATGGCTTATTATTTCGTACATTGACTCGGAGATTTTCAGAAATATCGTCGTTGTCTTTTGGAATTTTCCGTAAAAAAAGTTTCACTGAAAGAAAGCTACAGAAGTAACATTAGCCAAATTATTTTATTGTGATACACGTTTAGATGCTCATGTAGTTTGCTACTACTTTACCATCTTGTCCTTATTAAATCAGGTTAGTTCATGATGGACCTTCATTTGTTTACTTGTTATTTGTATGAAACAACCAGGGGCAATAAACATTAGGTAGGCAATATTACTAAAGAATGAACTAGCTCATTTTGCTTTTAATGACTATAATGTCATTTTAATTGTAGATTCAAGATTTAACATGAAGAAATCGGCCAAGGGGAGAGAAAGAGCAGATCCCATAGCCAAACCTAAGTTTTATATAAAGAAGTTATTGTTAAAGAGAAAAAAGTTTTGTTCAAATACTAAATTGACCAAAAGGCAAATATTATCTATATGGATATCAGGTAGATTGGTGGAATCTGTAAGGAGAGTTCTTTTGAGTGGAATATATTCGTTTGTAGGTATACTGGGAAATAAGTTGGTGACATCAAAGGACACGAAAAAGGCATAGTCGGGAATATGAAGATCTTGTAGTTCATTAGCTAATTGTGAAGAACTATTAACAGAAAAGTTACTATGGAAATTAGTTAACGAAATAATAGTATGATTAAGCCAGCTGCTCAATTTATAGCATGTCGAATGACAATATGAGACTACGCGTCTAATAGGGATGTACGTCTAGTTTATGGATTTTAGGTAGACTATAGAAGCGTGATGTGGCTGACATCACACCATTGATAAATAACATAGATATATAAGCTATGACATGAAGACTCGCTATCTGAAACGCTAACTTCTATATTGAATAAGAAAAAAAAGTTTAATTACAGGAGGTTTCTATTATATAATTAATTAATTTACAAGGTACCTATGACAAAACAAATGACTGGCATAGATATAGTACTGTATTTTGAAATTCCATTGAGCTTGAAAAATAATTTCGCCGACAAGCATTTTCGAAGTAGTATTACATTTAATTTTATTTATATTTACTGTATTTTTTCAATAACAACTTTAATTGTTGGATATAAAGGGGACAATAACACTTAAAATATTGTAAAATATTTAACAAATAAAACAAAAATGTGTATATTTCTTAATTATTATTACTTTATTTTACAAAATTACATAAATATACAATAATTAACACAGTTTCTTAGGTAATAATACTGCACGCTCTCCCGACACGAAACCAGGAAATTTTATTCATAATTTGAGCAACATTGAATTTAAAGGACAAAGATTTTACAGGACTAGTTTAGTTTTTATTTGATTTCCGTTTGGCGAATAACAAGCAAGAATAACGATGAAAATTGGAATATTTAAAGAGGTTCTTTCAAAGTAATTTTACCTCTTTTCCAGCTTTGACTAGTTTCCTAGCACAACAGCTACCTATATTCTTGTCTACTATTTTGGCATATTGAGAGGTTCATACCACCCATATACTATCCAACACAAAGTACTTTACTAGAACTTTGTTTCAGTAAAAAGCCCTTTAACTATCCCAAATTTCTAAAATATAACAACCTAAAATATTCTATATCAACAACTAATGGTGACCATATTCTTCTCCTCCACCGTAACTCTCATAACCACCATCAGACCCACCTCCATATCCACCTCCATTTCCGCCTTCTAAACCTTCACCTCCTCCATAGCCACCGCCATATCCACCTCCGTGCCCTCCTTCGTCATGGTGCACGTGAACTGGTACTGGCACTGGAACTTTAACAGGGTAGGGTACATGCTTTTCGACTGGATATGGCACTTCCTTGTAGACTGGGTATGGTTTGTCAACATGCACTTTAACTGGGACTGGGACTGGTTTTTCTACTTCGTACGGCACTTTCCTTTCAACGGTATAGGGTTGTGGAACGGGTACCTGTAAAAACCAAATAATTTAACAAAATTCTAACAAAAGAACTCTTTAATATATGTTTACCTTAACATGGTATGGTACAGGCTTTGGTACTTCGACAGGGTATGGTTTGTCAATTGGTACTCTAACTTCATATGGTACTGGCTTTTCAACTGGATATGGAACGTGTTTCTGGACAATGACGGTATATGGTTTTGGTACATGGACTGGGTAAGGTCTGTCTACTGGAACTTTGACTTCATATGGTACCTTCTTCTCAACGGTGTAGGGTTGTGGAACTGGTACTTCCACCTAAAATAAATAATTCAGATTATGTTAAGGTGACTAAGATATTAACTCAAATATTTATATCCAACAATTAAAGCTACGCGTTTAGCTATAATTTTTTTTGGGTCTGATCAATATTATTGTTAGTAAACTTGACATCAATATAAGTTACCTTGACTGGATAAGGCACTTTTTTGTAGACAGTGTAAGGTTGTGGAACAGGTACTTTTACGGGCACGGGTATCTTCTTCTCCACGGTGTAGGGTTGGGGTACATGCACCTTGACTTCGTATGGCCTTGGAACAGGTACTTTGACTTCATAAGGCACCTTTCTGATGACTTCGTATGGTTGGGGAACAATGTAGGGAACCTTGATAATTTCCTTTACTGGATATGGTACCTGTCGAGTAGAATTTTTGAATAGTAATACATTAACTTTGCTTATTCGTTATTATTATTTAAGGTTAACAGGAAATGACTGAATTTATTGTTGTATACGCATTTAGATTATATATTTTCAAGTACCCATCTCATTAAAAATACTGCGAGTTTTTATGTTGGACTGTAGGTTCTTAAATTCAATTATATTCTTGTTTCGTCAAGATTCCAGTCATTTCACAAGAACCTGAATAATATCACTTGTACCTTTTTCTCAACGGTGTAAGGTTGTGGGTATGGTACTTTAACTTCAACGGGTACTTTTCTTTCAACTGTATATGGTACATGTTTCGTTACGGTGTACGGTACTGGTATTTTCTTTTCAACTACGATAGTTTTAACGTGTTCTTCATGTCCACCTAAAAATAAATTAGAGAAAATTATGATCCCTGCATATATAACATATTATGTAAAATTGTACCCGACATGCTTTTCATTTAAAATTTCATATACAGGGTGTCCAAGATAAGAATGGTATAGCATTGGAATCTTGGAAACGGTAGGAATTAGAATGTTGGTTAAATTAGGAAAAATTTGCACAATTTAAATACCTTTTACATGATGTTTGCAAAATTAAACTATCTTTAACCGATTTCGATATTTAAAAAAAAAATATTTTTTGCTGTATTATTTTTTATTTATTTGTTGCATTATTTTAACAGATATAAAAAAATGAAAAATACTTTTTCATTGTCACTTTTTAAGCTGAACAAGATAACGTTTACAGATTTTCAGTACGACGTTTCGTTTTCGAAAAAAACATCCTCAACTTTCTTTTTTTAAATACGGTCCTGTGTTTTTTTTTTAATCAAAGGCTATTTTGAACTCTAAAATAACTGATCTATCACTTGAACAAATTTTCAGCTTTTTCTCTATCATAGATTTTTATTATGTAACGAATAAAATCCTCATATCATAAGACCGTACAATAAACATAGTGAGCTTTGAAACAAAAGTACATCTTTCTTGACAACTTACTTGTGTTATAAATACAAAATTTAATTAGGTACGAGGTTTTTCACTTCGTTTAAAAATGTTTGTACATTTCTCTTTTGAGGAAAAGTTTGATATGTTAGAGTGTTACATTTTATGCCATAGAAATACTCGAGAAGCTGAGCAAATGTATTTAAATAATTACCCAGAGAAATTACAACCAAATAAAAAGATGTTTGGAAGAATTGTTGCCAATTTATTGCAGTATGGGTCATTTAATAAAGCAGTTGTTACTAGAAACAAGCCATGTAATGAGGAAATTCAAAATAATGTGGCATTAGCTGTAACGGAAGACCCTATAACATCAATTAGAAACACTGAGAAAATAAGTGGAATGCCAAAATCTACGGCACATTATATTTTGCGTAAGAACAAATATCACCCGTACAAATTTCGAATCTGCCAAGGACTAAAACCGGGAGACGACATAAGGCGAAGGGTATTTTGTGAATGGTACACTAGGTAATGTCAAAACGACGAACATTTCGTCAATAAAATTTTATTTTCTGATGAAAGTATGATAAACAACAACGGAATCTGTAACAGAAGAATTACGCATTATTGGTCCACAGAAAATCCACGGTTGTACAAAATGGCTAGACACCAACATCGTTTTGGTTTCAACATGTGGGTAGGAGTTTTGGGAACATCGAAATTTACTGCAGCATAATTTGGAAGAATGGTTCGATAACAACTTACCACTAGCAGAAATCAATAACTTTTTGTTTCAACAAGATGGGGCCCCCGCTAATAATTCGAGAATTGTCCAAGAATATTTAACAGATAGATTTCCTGACATATTGATAGGTACGCGTTCAGCTGTTTCTTGGCCTGCACGATCGCCTGACCTAACTCCTTTGGACTTTTACCTCTGGGGGTACATCAAAAACTATGTGCACCAACGTAATTTTCAAACGGAGGAAGAATTGCGTCAACTGGTTTTAGAAGCATTTTAAACGATTACCCCAGATGTACTTAACAATGTTTTGAATTCCACAGTTAGATGATGCTTAGAGAATAATGGCCAATTGTTTGAACACTGTTTGTAATTAAGTTCTAATTTGGTATTATGTTAATAAATGTTTTTCGAGCATTCAGTGCCGAACTATGGAGATTTTTCTTGAATATTTTTAAACGATAGCTAAAAAGCTGAAAATATGTTTAAACCAATGCAAGTGGTACATCAGTTATTTTAGAGTTCAAAATAGCCTTCGATTAAAAACAAATCACAGGACCGTATTTAAAAATAGAAAGTTGAGGATGTTTTTTCGAACACGAAACGTCGTACTGAAAATCTCTAAACGCTATCTTGTTCAGCTTAAAAAGTGACAATGAAAAAGTATTTTTCATTTTTTTATATCTGTTAAACTATTGCAACAAATAAATAAAAAATAATACAGCAAAAAATAATTTTTTTTAAAAATATCGAAATCCGTTAAAGATAGTTTAATTTTGCAAACACCATGTAAATAGTATTTAAATTGTGTAAATTTTTCCTAATTTAACCAACATTGTAATTCCTACCGTTTCCAAGATTCCAATGCTATCCCATTTTTATCTTGGACACACTGTATATTGTGAAGTTTTTTTAATTTACCTCCGTAGCCACCACCGCCTCCATATCCTCCACCTCCGCCACCTCCTCCATATCCTCCACCTCCTCCATATCCTCCACCTCCTCCATATCCTCCGCCGCCGCCATATCCTCCGCCTCCGAAGTCACCTCCAAGGTCTCCTCCTCCGAACCCATGGTCTCCAAGCAGAAGGCCCCTCTTGTCTTGCTTCTTGCTTTCCTCCGCGACAGCTTCGACTTCTTTTTTCTTCTCTGCTTCGCTAGCTAAAGCGCAAGCGCACAGGCACAGGGTGCCTATAACAATCTAGAAAATAATAGAAAGAAAAGATAGAATTGATTCATGTTGCGAAAAATATTTCTTAAACAATGCTTGGACATGCCATTATTTCATTTTCTGAACATCAAGTAGTCAGACGATACTATGGCTGTCTGATTGGTTTAAAAATTATGTGTCCTAATATCATAATAGTTATTTCAAAACCATATTGGATTATAGAGACATATAAAAATAGCAAAATAATAAATGTTATAAGAGTGATAGTTATAACAATTTGAATGAGAAACTTCATCAATGCACGTATTTATAGGGGACCCTTCAGGATTCAGATCGTAAAACCACTTAAAAAATGGGTTTAAAATGTAACTTTCGCTTAACTAACGATTAACAATCACAACCATTAAAACATATGCATACTTCTATTTTTACGTCGGAATCAATATTCAGAAGATTTTCTTTACTAAAACAACAGAATGCAATAATTGGCATTTACATAAATAATTCACCCGCTGTGCAACACGAAATAATTTTATTATTACTCAAAAAAATTGTTCGCTTAACATATGTTCTCTTCTGCCAACTTTCTTTTCCTGAATTGTATAAACAATTATATAACGTACGATATGGTTCAGTTCTTTAGGTATAACGTTTAATTATCTTTTGCCGCTTCCCTTTTTTGTGAAAATGCTCAGCATCCGTATATAATACGTAATAAATACAGATCACGTCATCAAATTTATGGAGAGATAGGTAATACATTTTGTGGTTATCATCACTCGTCGAAAAGCCACGGAACACACTCATGAGTAGCAATGAACTCCTGCAATCAACTATATTTCTCGGTGTACTATTAATAGTGCTATTTTGTGTTAATTTCAAAATAGCATCTTGTATATTAAAAAAAAGCGACTTAAACCCATTTTAGTCTAGAACAAACATTTTACGAGTCTTTTTAAATATACATATTTTAATCAGATAATAATATGGATTTTACATTTATCTGCGGATGTCCACATTTGATGTATTATGCTCTTCTGCGATGACTCTTAGACAAACCACGCACTAACGACTGATTTATTTATCAATACAAAAGCTGTTAATAGACTTCTCGTACAGTTCATTAGCTCGTTACTTTATTTATTATGATGTACTGAGATATTAAAAATTGTCTTGGTCTAAAGTGGTCATGAAACGGAAAATGAATGTCTTAGCCTTTTGGAATAATTCTATTAGGGTTAGGATTGTTTGGGAGTTCAATCATTCTTCGATTGTCAAAATTTTTCAAGCAGTTGTGATAAACTTTTCTTGCATTTATAATCTTAAGCTAGGTTTCTCAACTATGCACAAGATTTACATGATGAAGTCAATTTTCAAACTGGTGTCCTAGTTAATGGAATTTGATAATGCAATCAGCGTTTATGTTTAGACGATTTTTGAAAGTACTTTCCAGATTTAGCTGTATATCCAAAGGATTTTTATGTGTGCCTTATATATTGCGTTGCTGTGTTTCGCGCAACTGCCTCTGGGGCTCATAAAAAAGATGCTAGTTTAGTTGAATCTCCGCCGCTACGTGTTCAAAACGATGGTGTTTGGATGGCAATTTCGTCAGAAGAATAATTGGGCTAATTTTTTTTAAGTTTCACCGTTAAACCAGAGAGGTACAGAAACAACATTTTGAGCAAATTTGTTCAAAACTACACGATGATGAACCTCAGATAAGTAGGAACTATTTTGGGTTCTCTAACTTACATAATAGGGGTTTCAGGACTCCTGTACATAATTTGCAAGAAGTGGAATAAAATATTGCTGAAGAATGTGTAACCATAAAGTCAGAAATGTTGCAAAATGCGTTTAACAGCATGAGGAGGTGCGTCAACTTATGCACCGAACAAGGCGGAGAACAGTTACTTTAATTGGCCTTTTTGTTATTAAAACCATCTCTAAAAGCTTGATTAGTGTTTCATTTCAATTTTTAACGTTGCAGTATATTATTTTACCTCTAGAATTAATAATATATTAGCTGCCAAAAGAATGCGGATAAAAACGTTTAGTACTTTACGATATTGCCATATACAGTTACTTAATTATAATCTAATATTTGTTAGCAAGGAAACCCTGGAATTAGATGTATGCATTGAAAATAAATTATAATATATTTAAGAAACTAAGAGTATTTTAATATAATTTCAACATTATTCAAAATGTCTCCTCATCCTATTAATTTTGACATTGAAATTGCATGGAAATATGGCAACATAGTGCACTATTAAAAGGAATATGTGGTGGTTCTCGTTAATTTAATCGATTGACACGGGTCGCGTGTGACTTGCAAGAACAACCGATCAATATTTGTGTGTGTCAGTGGAATAGTGATACAACGGGAAAAAGTTATTCAGTTTGTATAAATACTTCGGCGTCAGCGATATATCGAAAACTTTAATTCATGCATCTTTGACATTAATACGACACAAACTAAAAAATCAATACCACTGGATTAATCATAAGAGTGTTTCTCCTCATTCCAAAATATAATTTCCTAGTTTTATTGCATTTAAAACAAATCGGTGTAAAATGCCCATATTGTGCTTCCCCTTACCGATGCATCGTAGTCACAGACTCATGTGTCGAGCATATCATTAAAGTAGCTCGTCTATTTATAAATAATATATTGATATTAGTGTATAGCCCATAGCTTCAAACTATCCAGGCAACCCAAATTATGAATTTCTTATCGTTGTCGAGATATAAGGAGTGTTTCTACTCGCAGATAGATAAAATTATAAGGAGAAACAGAGAACAAGAAGTGACTTAAAGAATGACCATTATAGGGTCGGTATGCGCTCTAGTAGACTTTCATATTTTGATATTATATATTGATTTTTCCAACAAAGGTTGCTCCCGCATATCTTTGGAAGTTAATCAGTTAACGCTAATATAAATCTACAAGGCGTCTAAATCTTTTGAAAGTATTAGGTTCGTTCGCAAATAAAGTAATCATATTTTAATATTTTTCTAAAAAAGTAATTTTATATTAGAAGCATGCAAAGTCTAAATACAAATCTTTATTCTAAACAAATTTACATTACTGTGTAAACAAAATTAAAAGTTTTGTATTCTTAACCACTTTATTTACAACTGGTTGAATACTAATTTCCGAGATCAGTGCAATAGCCTGACCGGCTCGATAGCCTGAACTAGCACCATTAGATTTTGTTTATGAGATTACTTACTTGAAAACGAAAGTAGGTATACTATATTTATTTAAGTGATAATATTGACCCAATAAAAGAAAAGGTTCAGGAAGCTTTCAACACTATAAATGGAGACATGATTATCTTATTTATGGAAAATACAAAAATATCAAAAAAAAAATCGGGTTAATGAAATAATAATTCGTATTTAGGCTTTACCTTTAATTTAAAATGACTTTGTTAAATTCATCTTTTCAAAAAACCTAAGAGTAAGAGTACTCTATTTAGAATTAACTTCATATTTTTAAAAGATTTGATGTTTTTGTTGATTATAACTTCCTATAATAAAGTAAACTTTTATCAGGAGTGACCTTATCTTAAAAAATCAAAAATAAATTCTACTAGATGCCCCATACGGGGACGCACTGTATTTCCATTGAATAATTAATTTATGAAATTTCAAAAAATATTAAATGTTTTGTAATAGGTTTTATTAAACTCTAAGATGCTTCAACTATATACAGAAGCAAACCTGGAAAAGGAATAAAATTGATATTAATAGCAATACGTCAGAAATATATTAGAGATTATTTTAGTGCATTGGTTTTATCTGCAGCAACATCAAATTTAATTCATCTAACAGATTTTATGACTTGTTTTTTTTTTTTTATTTTTATAGCTTTTATGGTGTATATTGTATATATTATTTCTAAAACAATGCGCTAAAATAACACTTAATAATAATTAATACTATTTTAAATACATTTTTCCCTGAAATGTGTCAGTTTTAAACCTGAGCTATAAGGTGCAAAGCCAAGTCTGTAGATAAAATCATCGTTTTAGTAGTACAGTAATTTTTGTAAGCACGCACCATAAGAATCCTATGAATATTTTTGATGATTTATTATTATTATATGATGTATTCTTTAAACATCTTAGTATCTAGCATCCATGACATGACAAGATATGATAAACAAAAGAAATTGTTACTGCAAATACTTCTCAAGTACTTCTTTTATAGGGTAGGTATGTATTTAAAACAATATCACTATGACGCATCACTAGCAATGTCGAATATTATCCAATATCACCACTTCCTTCATTTAGGGAATCACTTTGAAAACAGTCCTTATATCTGGCACACTAACACTATTAAACACTAGCTAATCACTGATATTATTACACTTTATTGCTTTTTCGCCCCTTTCTACCCTTTTCATCGCAAAATATCATTACCCTTGTGGTAGTAAAACTTACCAGGGCTTTCATGTTCGACATACAATACGTGGACGACTTTGCGTGGTGTTAATCTTCCTCTTAGCTTATATACGAACCAAAAGCACACTTTCTAGGTGCTCCAGTCGTTCACCACCTCTTTGGTTACCGTGCATGGGGTTTCACTTCCACATCCGCGCTGTAACGCACCATATAGAACCACGGTAGTAGTATCATTGATTGATCCTCTTATGTAATAATATGCGACATGGGTTTTGCACGCAGACGATATTGTTCACGGTACTTGAATGAAAGAAAATGTAACATGCCTGAAGGTATTTTACCGTTATGCAATAAAAAATATTGCTCGAAATTTGAGCTTAATTATTTTTTGTCGTAGTTTCGCGTTTGTTGGTCTAATTTTAAGGTATGTAGAATTTTCTTACGATTAGTTGGTTCTGTCATTTGTTCTAAAATCGTCTTTAGTATCTAGTAATTTATTGAGTTGTTTCCTCATTGATTTTTTCAATACACTATGGACCAAAACTCAGTCACCATTTGGATTTTAGTTTAGAAATTATTTTGATTTCTCCAAAGAACTTACAAAATAGTTTTTTTTTAACTACATAATTAAAAACTACATTTTGGAATGATATATGCCTTCTATACAGGGTGCCCGGTAAGTACCTCCTAATTTCTGGGGAGCATACAGGGGTAACCAACGATTTACATTTTGGCTCTAATTTTTGAATCGACTTGTATAATTTAATGAAATTTTAATGTTTTATAGAGGTCATAAAGAGTCATTAAACTCAATCTCAAACTCAAACTCGAAAATAATTTATTTACCCAATAAACATATAAGACAGGATATTCATACATAGTTCTTAATACTATGGGTAAATAGGGCAATACCGCGATTATAAAAACCGATAGCACAAAGCACAGAAGAACTGTGTCTGTGTGGTAAAGCCCATGAACTAAAACTAAAAAAAGAAAATATCAAATATTAACTTTAAATATATTCATTGGTACAGCGACGCGAGGACCGACCCAGGGGCAGGGAAGAGAAGAGAGGAAGGAGAGTAGATATTAAAAAAAATATACAAAAAAATAAATAAATAGGTGCAAGCAGCCCAGCAAGGTAGTAACATAGTATTTATATACTCTAAGCATATGCGGGAATACAACAAAAAAAAATAAATAAAAGGTGGCTAAACTTCATTTCTCTGGGTCTCTAAAAGATGTTTTTTTTTATATAATCCCTAAATTTATTAGGGGAAAAATCTTTAACGTTATTAGGTAAGCTATTCCAAGTTTGAACTGCTTTAAAACTAAATGATTTTTGAAAATTTGCTGTACGATGCTGAGGTGTTCTAAAGTAATTCAAATTTCTTGTCTGATGAGAGTGATTATATGACTGAAAATGTGTTCTTAAATAGGAAGGTTCTCCATTTTTTAACAGTCGAAACACAAATTGACACATGTGGTATTTTCTGCGGTTTCTCATATTTAAAATATAATTGTCATTTAGATAGGGAGTTATATGATTTTTAAAAGGAATATTAAATGAATATCGCATACAAGAATTCTGAATCTTTTGTATAGAGTAAGATATTTTTTTCTGTTAATGAGTCGCCATATACTACATCTCCATAATCAAATAAAGACAAAACAAGTGTATTACACAGATAATATTTAGTCCTAGAGGGAAGAAAATGTTTGAGATGGTACAATTTTTTTAAGCGCATGTACTCAATTTTAAGTTTATTTTTCACATGTGCCAGAAATGTAAGACCAGTATCAAAATAAATACCCAAATTCCTTGCCTCCTTAACCAATGGTAAGGGGTCATTGCTAATATTTCATCTACTTCATTAAGGAGATGAACAAGACTAGTAGTTGCACTAAAATTATTACGAAAACCTGATTGACAATCTGGAATTACTTTAATTAAGTTAGCAAAGCCACATAATTCTTGATAGATATGTTTTTCTATAATTTTGGATACTACTGGCAGGATACTAATAGGTCTTAAGTCTTTGAGTTCTTTGGGATCAGAAATTTTACCTATTGGATTTATGATTGCCCGTTTCCATAGTGTAGGATAAAAATTCTCTAGAATACAACAATTTATTATGTTTAACAGTGGCTTTAGACAAAAAGGTAGACAAAATCTTACGTCTTTTATTGATAATGAATCCTCACCGATAGCATTCGTATTTATGGTGTTTAAAAGTTTTTTGAAATCTAACTCATCCAATAATTTAAAATGTAGTTGTGATGTTGCATTTTTATGCCTACTTCATTTATAAAATTCTATTTTTTCCTCTGATGTAGAGTCTAATACAGCGTTACAACTTGCAAAATAGTTATTGAGAATTGTTGCATCAGAAAACTCCTCGGGCAAGCTAAAATTTTTGTCTCGGGTTAAATTTAATCTACTAGCATGAGTCCAAAAGTCCTTTCCATTTTTTTGTGACATTAAATTAAAATATGATATTTTCTCCCTAGTAATAGCGTGTTTAGTAAAATTTTTAATTTGTCTTATAGTACTGGAGGTGTCCTTCTGTTTTTTGCTTCAGATATTTCCTATGAGCTTTATCTCTTAATTTCATTAAAAGCTTGATATTATTAGTAATCCACGGTGTAAAAGGCTTTTCTTTGATTCTTCTCGGCTGCATAGGTGCATATTTATCAATTAAAAACAAAATATTGTCATTAAATATCTTGAGTTTATTGTTGATATCTTGAGAATAATATATTTGATCGTACTGTAATTGTTGAGCATCATTTACAAAATCTGCAAAATGTATGTTATTGTAATCTCGAAATTGATCAAATTTATATCTATTTTGACTTTTGGGTAAATTTACAGTTGAATAAACTAAGTTATGATCGGACACCTCCTCCGATATAATAATAGAAGCATTTTCCTTAACATCCAAATTGTTGTTTGTTATAATAATATCAATGAGAGTACTACTATTACTAGAGATATTTATTCGTGTTGGGTCTTTAATTAATTGCTTTAAATTAAAAGTGTCAATTAGCTTTTCAAGGTTAGCTTTAGGAGCATAATCTTTCAGGTCTCCCGTAAATATAACATGATCATACAATGGTACAGTCAAGGCAAAACAATTTTCCAGCCAGTCAGTAAAATTGTTGATATTGGAGGAGGAAGGCCGATAAATATTTGTAAACAGCATATTCTTATTATTAAGAGAAAGATTAATACTTATATACTCACAGTCAGGTGTGGCAATATTAAAATCAACCAGTTTAAATTTATACTTTTTCTCAACATAAAAACCCACCCCACCTCCTCTAGTAGCTCTATCTTTTCTCACAAAATTGTATCCTGGGATTTTAAAATTACAGTTCTCATAATCGGATGACAACCAGGTTTCAGACAAGCCTAGTAAGTCAAAGCCATAATCAATTACATAATTAACAAACTCGTCAAAACCAGTATTCAATGAACGTATATTAAGATGTGCGACTATAAAATTGTTAATATTATTAAATTTTTTATTAGCAAGTCCACCATGCTGGATAACTGCTCGCATACCACCATGATTATCCTCCATCATCCCCACACTCGAACCCCCCATACCCCCCGCATACGTACCGGTCCATACCCCGCCATAATCCCATAAAATAATCCAATTTATATACTAATACTAACCTAATATTAATAATCATAAAAATACCAGAAATTATTTCTCTTACCATGAAATTATAAATAGCTTTTGAGCTGTGCGCAAGCCTATGCTCCGTAACAAAAAAAAGAATAAATACTATAAAAATAAATAGCAAGGATATTGCGTAACTGGCGTATATAAATTTATTACAGAAAAATCAAAATTCAAATTAAAATTGGGGTTCATCAACCTAGACCTTGTGAATAAAATAGGCAGGAATCACAATATTATGTATTCATCCAAGTTTGTATTCTCAATAGTGATTATTATTGAACAATGTAAAGATGTAAGTATATACCAAAATAGAAAGATTATTCTTATTTATAATACAGAACATGCTACCTGATTGCCACTAGAAACAAAACAGTTCCATAATAATCAATAATATTTTTATTAAATGTTCATTCAAACAATACCACATTTTATTAAAAGAAGAAAATACCAGAGCTGAAAGAAACATATGCAAGAAAATAAAATAAATATTCATTCTGGGGAACACTTAACGAAAGGTAAGAGTTTTGTTTTTTTTTTGTTCAACAAAATACCTTAAAATGCACGAGGTAGTAATATAAGCACTTTCAACAATATAAAATCGTGGGACTGATTTGAGACACTTATAAGTCATCTTTAGAGTTTACCAACACTTTCTTGTTCAACACAGCATCCCAGTAAAATACCTTACCCCTTGAAAACCAAGCCTTGGTATTACCATATTTTTTTTTTAACCAGCATTAGCAAATCATACTGCTTAGAAGTTAAGTCTTCGTAAACTGCAAACCGCGTTCCTTTCAAGACATTTTTAGACACAAAAACGGAGTCTCTTTTTATATTGGCAATAAAATTTACAATGATTGTGCGCGACTTTTCTTGCACTACTGGACCAATACGAAATACAGAGTCGAGATCACTTTCCTCACAAGACACGTTAAGATCTTTTTTTATAAATTTAACTATTACGTTAGTCAGGTTTTCGCCAGCGTTCTCTGGAAAGCCAGAGAACCGTAAAGAGTTACGCTTTCTCTCCTGTTCCAACATGTCCACCCTGCTCTGTAGTTCGTAAATACCATACTATACAGTAGATGTTTTACATCGTTAGGGAAGTCAGAAACGGACTTGCCACCTCTTTCGTTGGTCCAAAATCCATCCAAAAAATCCACAGGTGTTATTTGACAGAGCTGAAAACAGATTTTTTTAAATACTCAGGTCATTCCTCTTCAAAAAGGTACTTTTAGTTTATTTTAATTAAACTGGCGGTTTTCGAGATAAATCGATTTTTATGCGAATCAGTCAAAAGTTACTAATGCTAAACACGAACAGGTAAAAACAAAATACGCAGGGTATGCTGATGCGCACGTTATTAAAATACAAAATTAATGAAAAAGTTTAAATGTTATTTTGGCAAATGTTCAATATGAGCTCCACGTACTTCAATACATTTTATTATTCTTAATTTTCCCGCTGCACTGAAAATATTATTCCGGCATTATTACTGATTTCGTTACAATACTGTGTTATTTTCGCAAGTAGTTCTTCTCTAGTGTTTACTGGTGTTGAATAATCTAGATAGTTTAGGTGCCCCAAGAAGGAAAAGTCTAAGGGATATATGTTTGGAGATCTTGATGGCCATGAAACAGGCCTACCTCGACCTATTCTTCGTTGGCGTAGTGGAGCATCATCATGCAAGCACCACATTTGCATTCTTCTATCTTCCAATAAAGTATTCAAATTTTGCTGCATGCAAAAATTGTATATAAATCTCAGCATGGAGTCCTCCTTCCAAAACAAATGGACCTATAGATTGTATTAAATATTTAGGATTAATGATTTTAGAAATTACATATCAAATAATGTAAAAACTATGATATACAATGCATACTTCGCGATATATTTAAGATATCTCCTTTCGGTGTGGGGCACATGTGGTCAAGTTGTTTCAAGAATATGCAAATTATGCAAAACAAAATTTTGAAGATTTTTTTAACTTGAGTGGCGGATGCACACATGTACTGTGTATCAGCCAAATGGAATAAATTCGATAATAAATACATGGGGACGTGTCCGAAAAAACGCCCGGACACGTCGATTGGTATTTCTAGTTGCGCATTTTTTTCAATAAAACTTTTTATACAGGGTGTGTCATGTAACAGTGGCCAATACTAACTTTCTTATTTTAAATGCAACCACATGTATATTATTCAATTTTTGTATTCTTTACAAAATTTTAGGCATATTTCATGTACAATATCCTATACCTATCTTAAACTGTTTTGGAAATATTAAGTGTTTTCAGATTTATTGCAAAAATTAACAACAAAACTAAAAAACTAACATGTAATACTGTTTATTTCTTAGGGCGCCACTGAGAATTATTGTCGTAACGATATATTTGCTTGAAACATACGTACCTTCATATTTTGTTTTGCCAAGGCCTATTTGATTCTTTAAAAAACCTTTACAATGGCAACTTGAAAATAAAATCATAATGTTCCGTAATTATGATTATTGTTGTTGATATCTCCGGATTGAATATAGATATTAACTTGCGGTTTTCGCTGACTTCTTAGACTTTTAATCATCCTTGTAATCAGGTAAAATTGAATATACTATTATATTTACAATTATGAAAAAAACGCGCAATGTTTGTGAAGTTGTAAGACAACGCCCCCTAGCGCCTAGTGTAAAACACATATTGCCGTAGTTCATAAGGTGATATATAGAGTGAGAAAAGTCCTTTTTAACAAAACTAAGTTTACTAAATTATGTTAAGCCAGACCGGAGTTATCAGCATTTATTACAAATAATGTTCAACCTTCCCCCACCACTTTATTTGAAAAGTGACGAACACGTTCTATAGGTGAATTATATTAATAAATCTTCGAAATATACAAAAATGTTATTTTCGGGATACCTTAACTAGGCGACTTTTGAAGAAACTTCGTGATTCATATTTACCGTTACTGTTGCGCCCTCTAGCGCCAGTCTGAGAAACTTGAAAATAATTTCCAGCAATTTCTCATGACCACTTTACCCAATATATTTTTTTTCCACAAGCCATACGACTAACACTTTCTGAGATACGGCCGACAGCCATTCTTAGTGGGACACCCGGTACAAGTATCCAATATTTCTTGTATTTTTCAACATTATTTATTTATGACACACACATACTTTTTCTTCCGAAGAAAAAGTACTTTTACTTCCGCTGCCTATAGCAACCGTCTACTGTAAAAAAAGCAAAACATTAACGTCAAAAAATTAGTAGAAAAATGTCAAGTTTATTGACGTTTGAAGAAAAAAAAATGTATGTGAGATCACTCTGTTTGATTTATGTGTATTATATTGTAGTATAACTTCTTCATTTAACGCCCTTTTACCATATAAAAGCTAAGTATGAATAGCTATAATAATATTAGTCACAGGGCTGCAACTCTCGTTTTGCATCAAAAACAACCTTAAGTTTGATTTTTCCTTCTCAAGAAAGTCGTGATTTATTTAAAATCTATTTTATGCTATTCAATTTCAAGATCAAATGTATTTCCAATTTACCAAAACCACAAAAAACTTATGATGGTTCTTAGTGAATTATATGGTGTTTTAATAAAATTGCTCTGCTTTTTGCCTCGATTAGTTCAGCACGTTTTGTGGTCAATTTAGTTCTTAGCTTCAATGCGTCTGCTTATTTAGAGTCTACCTTACTACTTTATAGTGTGTGGGTATAGCTATGTAGAATGTGTAATTTGTTTTTTCCTTGTAGGTAAATAATTAATTGCACAAGTACATCAAAATTACGGATAATGTTACATGACTTAAAAAACGTTATGGGTTCACTTGCGTATTTTGGAGAAAGGGCCTGACACCGAAGGTAAAGATCTTTTTTAACAAAATATGAAAATTGCCGAATTGGTATTGGATCCACACAAGTGTAAACCATTGTATATTACAACAGTATATGAAGCACAGGATGTAAATGTTGCTTTTATACTATTTTGTAAACTTTTTATTTATTATACAGTGAGAACGTAAACGTTGTAACAAATTCATTTAAAATTCACGCGTTTTTTTTTCGAAAAAACGCTTGGACCCGTCAATTTTTTATTTTTGTTGTGCATTTTTTAGAGCTTATTTCATGTATGCAGGTTGTCCCAAAAACAAGTTGTGACGGTTTACTTTATTTTTTAAATGAATACCCTGTTTTATAATATCTTTTTGGATTCTGCATGAAATTCTAAAATGTCATATTCTTAGATTCAGTCGTTTGTGAGAAAATCGATATTTCACTGTTGCAAATAAAGCCTTTGGTTGTTAGGTTGTCACACTGACAGTGACGGTTGTACCCTGATTAAGGCCCGGTTTAATAATGTGCTGGCAAAGTCTCTGACTGTTACCAGGAGCATAAATTTTATCTCTCTGGTAAACCTCTAGACAACTTCTGATCAGTTTATTAATCAAATTTTAACCTAATGACAGATAACCAGAGCTCTACTATTTGGCAACATGAGGTTTCAAAATCCACTAAACTAAAAAAGATATTATAGGGTAATGTTACAAGTTTTACCACAGATCATTTTGGTCATAACATAACATATTCTTTTAAGTTTTGGTTTATTTTGATTAATCAAAGTGTATTGGAAGTTCATGTTACTTACGGAATATGAAGAAAGAAAATATAGATATACTATAGATATTTTATATAGATATTTTTGTTAAATGTGTACCTACTTTAAGTCCTAATATCTATAGCCTAGCGAAACATTGTTCTATAAGTGTAGATATATATGCATCACACTGTTCTTTCACTATGTCGTTATTTCCTGGAACTTCTTCGTTTATTAAAACTTGTATTTCTTCATCAATTTGCAACTCATCAGATTCATTTGCTAAATTGTGCAAAATTGAAGTTGCCACTATTATATCTTGCGTTAACTTCAATTTAGTTCTCAGCCCCAATGCTAAACAAGTAAGTCTCCTTTTCCATACTCCTATACATCTTTTGATTGCATTTCTTGTTCTAACAAGGGACTCCTGATATCTTCTCTCGGCAACGGTAATTGGAGTAAAGTAGTAAAGGGAGTCATAAAATTTGGATTTACTGCATATCCAGTTTTCAATATTTCCTAATCGCCACTTGAGATTGGAATTCATATACACTACCATATCATGAGTTCATCTAGGCCACCGAGCAACATAATTTCGAATTGTTAAATCAAGATCGCAGTGAAAAAAGAACCTTTTCTATTTCTTTAATATTCTGCCTGATCTCCTCCAGGGCTCTGTATTTTTACATGAGTTCCATCTACTAATAAAATTACTCTAGGAAATCTTGCAATGTCAAGAAATTCTTGCTGAATTCTCGTTATTTCTTCAGGAGCTGTAGGAAAACTTACATATTCATTTTTTACGGAGCAGATTGCATTTGTAACCCTTTTTACTATATATTCAATACTGTAGATTTATGCACACCAGCATGATCCCCAGACGAAATCATATAAACTCTCCAGCAGCATAAAAGCGGAGACAAAGCAGGAATTGTTGCAAAGGGTTTAGAGCACAGTTGCTATAAAATAAAGAAAAACCGGTCAAGATCAAAGTATCTATTGCAACATTAAAACTTTTATGACTGCATCCAGCAGAATACTTGAGCGTAATAAATAATAATTGCAACTAAAAGCCTATGATACTTACCTATCTGTAGGATAGCGAGTCATATTTTCTATTTAATGTAAATAAAGGTGCACGGTATCCTAATCTAAAACGATTGACAAAATCCATATGATCCCAGTAATTTATGTCATTTGGGCTGTGGTGAAAAATCCTTGGTCTTCTCAATACTATATTAACATAATCTTCCAAATCATCATCTGAATTCGATTTATCCGAAAAATGTTGACATCAAAAAACACGTTCCATTTTTTTTGCAAATTGCCAAAAATTACTAAATTTGAGGTTATAGAATTTTTGTTTTAACTTTTAACCCAGTGGCAATCCGTTAACAGCCAAGTTTTCTGCTGGGTAAATTATCCTACTGGCAAGGATTTTTTATCTTGCTGTTAATGCTATCAGAAGATTAATAAACAGATTTTTTTAATTAACAGCAGAATAACTATGCCAGAGACTTTGCCAGCACATTATTAAACCGGGCCTTAAATAGTCAAAGTGTCTGGCAAAATTTATTTTGATAATCTTGTAATTTTAAAAAATGGTACGCTTAAGTGAAAGGGATAGAATAGAAATATTTATAATGATTGGTTATGGAGATAAAATGCGCTCACAAATGGAAGTTTGCAATCTCTTCAATAAGAAGTATCCTCGCAGAGAACCAATATCTCAATCTACTGTCAGCAAAATAGAAAACAAATATAGAGGTTTAGGTCACGTTAGGTACAATTTTAGGAAAGGTCGAACTGCGGTATTAGAAGATACACAATTAAATGTGTTATTGTCGGTTCAAGAAGACCACCATAAGGCGGGGAAAATCATATCTGCAAAACATCCCTCCTAAAGTATTAGACAAAAATAAATTCCATCCTTACGAAGATCAATTGGTTCATAAACTCAATGAATATGATCCAGACAGAAGAGTCCAATTTTGCGAGATAAATGATAAATATGTTCAATAACCATCCACAGTTTTTGAAACGAACTGTATCTTCGGATAAGGCAACGTTTTGTTTGAATGTAGGTGTAAACAAACTGCCGATATTGGGCTATGGAAAATCCAGGCTGGATTATGAAATGTCACACCCAATATTCTCTAAAAGTTAATGTTTGGGCCGGCATTGTTGAAAATAGAATTTTGGGACCAGTTTTTATTGGCGAAGATTTGACAGGTGAAACATATTTAGAACTTTTGCCTTGCCACATTATACCCTAATCGAGAAGATTCACCGATCAATTTGTGTGGTATCAGCAAGATGGAGCTCCGACTCATTACACCCGCCGTGTGCGTCAGTACCCTCATACAGCTTTTCCGGAACGATGGATTGGCCGATGAGGTCCAATTGAATGACCGGCCAGATCTCCAGACTTAACCCCTTTACATTTTTTTTTGTGGGGTTATCTTAAATCTAAGGTATATGTTAACCGACCAAACAATATTGAAGATTTAAAGAACAGAGTAAGAGGCGAAATAAAATTGATAGAACCTTACTTCGCGTCGTTAATAACGTTCTGCAAGAATTTGAAAATCGTCTCGGGTATTACCAGACTGTTGATGTAGGTCATTTCCAATATTTGATAAAGTGACTTTTAGTTTTTTTTTAATTTTCTTTTCTTTTCGCTAATAAGTATTATGTTGTTGTTTTAAGTTAAAAGGCAGTTTCCTCGCAAACTGCTAAATTTAAGTATATGACATATTTTACTAAATATGTTTAGAATTTCATGCAGAATCCAAGAAAATATTATAAAATAGGGGTATCCATTTAAAAAAATAAAGTAAACCGTTATAACTTGTTTTTGGGAAAACCTATATTAATTATGTGTGTATAAAGTCTGGAAACGGCTTAATAACATCACAATTTATTGGCCGATTTAAACCAAATTTGGTACAGTTGTGTAAGAGGATCTGACGCACCGAATGACGATATTGGCGTTGTTGCCAGCTTTTTAATTTGTCTGGAATTCAAACGAACTTTATATTTTTAAATGTAACACCCTGTATATTTTTTCATTTATAGTTTTTACTTTAAATTTGTTACACTTTTGGTATACCATACTGAGTTCCTAATATCAGTAGTTTTCGAAATAACGACGTGTTTTGAAAATATCAACAAATTGTGTTTTATTTATTAATAAATAAAACACCAGTTCAGTTTTGATGTAAAGTCATAAAAGCTGTTATTTTTACATGCAATAATGTCTTTAACTGAAAGTGAAAGAATTACAATTCTTATGATGAGAGGATATGGCGATAGAGTCAGGTCTTACGAAGAGGTTAAAAATATATTTAATGACACATTTCCAAACCAAAATCCAATTTTAAAAGCAACTGTTCAAAAAACTGTCCGACGGTTCGAAGAAACTGAAAATTGAAGAGATAGGCGACGATCAGGACGACCAGCAGTAGTAGATGAAGAGAAAAGTTTAGAAATTTTACAACATGTTGTTGAAACCCTTGTTTCTTCATTAAGAAAAATTTCTCAAGTGAGTGACGTCTGCTTTAAATCCGTTCATAATGTTTTAACAAAACATAAATATCAACCTTTCAAAATACATGTAGTTCAAAAGTTATCAGAAGATGATTATGAGCGAAGAATTGAATTTTGTGATATTATGATGTCAAGGTTTGACCAAAATAACCAGTTTTTCAAATTTATAGTATTTTCGGACGAAGCAACATTTATGTTAAATGGTAAAGTCAATAGGCACAACTGTAGGTTTTGGGCAAATGAAAATCCCCACTGGATGAGAGAAGGTCATACACAACAGAAAAGCAACATTTATGTTAAATGGTAAAGTCAATAGACACAACTGTAGGTTTTGGGCAAATGAAAATCCCCACTGGATGAGAGAAGGTCATACACAACGCCCTGGAAAATTGAATGTGTGGGCTGGGCTTCTGGATAACCACAAAATCGGTCCATTTTTCATTGATGAAAATTTGACATCACAACTTGACATTGAGCTCTTGGAAACGCAAATAGTGCCTACTATACGAAATGTGATAGGTCCAAATTATGCAAGTACATTCTTACAACAGGACGGAGCTCCTCCCCATTTTGGTCAAAACGTGCACGAATTTTTGAACAACAATTTTCCGAATAGGTGTATCGGTAGAGGGGGTACAATCGAGTGGCCTCCTAGGTCCCCTGATTTGTCGCCTAACGACTACTTTTTGTGGGACACTTGAAGAAGTTTATACAACAAAGCCTCAAGATTTGGCCGATTTACAGCGTCGAATTTTGGACGAAATTGAATTAATAACGCCAGAAATGATTTACAACACAATCAAAAAGTTTTATTTTCAATAAGTACACTGTCAAGCTGTACCTGTACAGCTTGACAGTGTACTTATACTTAAACAGCTTGAACATTTAATATAAAAAATATATTTTTTCTAAATTGTACTCGTTATTTCGAAAACTACTGATATTAGGAACAAAGTATGTTATACCAAAATTGTGACAAATTCAAAGTAAAAACTATAAATGAAAAAATATACAGGGTGTTAAATTTAAAAATATAAAATTCGTTCGAGTTCCAGACAAACTAAAAAGCTGGCAACAACGCCAATATCGTCATTCGGTGCGTCAGATCCTTTTACACAACTGTACCAAATTTGGTTTTAATGGGCCAATAAATTGTGATGTTATTAAGCCGTTTCCAGACTTTTTACACACACTGTATATAAAATAAGCTTCGAAAAATGCACAACAAAAATAAAAAATTGACGGGTTTTTTGAAAAAAAAAATATATGCATTTCAAATAAATTTGTTCCAACCTTTACGTTCTTACTGTATTAATATAGCTTTTCCTTTGAAAAAAGTATGGTGAGATAAAAACACGAAAACATCCTTGGATGGAGAAGGGCATCCAAACATCTTCTAAAAGTCTTAAATTATTGTACAAAATTGTCATTAAATCAAATAGAATTATTATAAAAATACAAAGAAAAGCACCGAAGGGTTGTTTGGTCTGCGAAAAGATTACATAATGATATATTGTACAACACATCAACAAACAAAGGCAGAACCGTGTGGAATATTATAGCAGACACGTTATTAATGTTCACATTAGAAATATCACCAATGCAACCGATATGTTGATCAATGAAGCGACAACGCGAGAAAACTTCTTATCTGCAACAGCTTAAACGGATACTTTTTTGATGCACCCCAAAAGTTATTGTCGGCTCGAAGTGCTGATGGTGACGATTTGAATTTTTCGGTTAACACAATTAATGTGTTTTCTCTCCTGTTTGCCGTTATGATAAATTTAGAGTCATAAATTCTTTTAAAAAATCTAATTCATTTGGAATCGGAGGAATCCTGTCAAATATTTTGAAATGTGTTGTTAATTTTGAAATACAACCGCTAATGTATCTTATAAATATGTTGTGTCCTTATTGAGCTCACTTTCGAAAATCCTGGAGGAAGTCGTCGTCGAACAGATATGCGGTTTTCTGTCAGCACTTCAAATGTTTAAAAAAAAAAGCTGTTAACATGGCTTTAGAAAAGTTAAAATACAGTCTCGGCCATTTTGCAGTTTTCTGAGAACCTTTCCAACTTAGGTATAAACAAGAAATGTTGTGGTCGTTGATTGAAGATACTATCAATCAAAGTTTTGGTCCTTTCATGGGCTTGAACAAGGCCTATGATCTGATTGACCATGCCCTATTAATATCTAAACTATACCATTACGGCTTTAGAGGAAAAGTTGGTGATTAGCTAAAATTATATCTTAAAAAAAGATCTCAAATTATAAATATTGATGAAGTGAGGTCGAACTCACTACATGTCCCTATAGGTGTGCCACAAGAGCCCATTCTAGGACCCTTGTTATTCTTAATATTTGTAAATGATTTGCCTAGAATTGTTAAAAATGAGAGTGACGTGACAAGGTTCGCGGATGACAACACGTCCATATGCTGTGAATCCACATTGAAGGGTGATACTGCAAAATAGCAACAATGGTTTTCAACGAATAACCCTTAACTTTAAATAACTATCTTTATTCATGTTACGCCAAAAACATCGTCAGTTAGTAAAAGCTATTTGGCTAGGACAGATACGGGTGGACCCTCAATTGCCAAGGTGTGTGAAACAAGACTCTTAGGTATTTCTATTCCTGCTATTTTGCACAGTTTGTATCCCATTTAAACTATGATCTAATTTTCTTGAGTGCATCCGCAGACAGAGAGCTGTATGAAATATGGCCCGTGTTAGGTATAGATATTCCTGCCGTGACCTTTTTAGAATATATGAGCTACTTACTTTTCCTGCTATGTATATATTGGAGATGTTATTTATGTTAGTCGGAATTTCAGAAACTTTACGACACTACTAACTTTGTGTCCATTAGGGTCATCCATGGCTATGATATCAAACACAATCAAAATTTTATTATTTCACAACACAACTTAACTCTGTTTAAGAAAAGTTATTTTTTCATAAACACAGGGTTATTTAATAAGTTACATTCAAGGGCGGTTTAACGGGGGGGGGGGGGGGTAATAGGGTAATTACCCCCCCATGAATTTAGAATTTTAAGCATCATCATTGAAAAAAGGGCGTGGCACCCAAAAATTTTTCGCCTGCGGCGCTATTTTTTTCCTGCCCCCCTCCCAAACTTATTTTCTGGTTACTTTTTAAAAAAAAAAAAAAATTAGGATTTCAAATTACCCCCCCCCATGTTGAAAACCTAAAACCGCCCTTGGTTACATTAGGAATGAATTTACCGCTGAAGCATATGTCTAAGGTATTAATTGACAGTGTTCCTTATAGCATACAAGATTATTTACAAATGGAAAATGTTGATATTATATGTATTAAATTTTAAATTTTTAAATGCTACATTGTTTGGTGGATATTCTTTTATATTATGTGATAGCTTTGCTTAGCCATTTTCAATTTGTGTCTGGCAGCAACCTACCGCCGTTTTCCATGCCACGTACTTTGGTCGATGAAATTAGTTTATTTATTTATTTTATTTATTTCCCTGAAGACTTTATTCATAAATTATCACTATTATATCATCATCATGTGGATAGTTTAAAGCACAAATATTGTGTGCCCAGTTTTTGGGGATTTTTAGGATAAAGTTATAGTTTGAAACGTGTAGGTAGTATCTAACGTATTAGCAAATATTGTAAGTGGAGAATGAATGATTAAGGCAAGCAAGTACATCCACGAATCGGCTTATTTTAGATACACAAATACACTCATTACCAAACTCGAAAGACAAATTCCCTAAAGATCCCCTCCCTCCTTGATAAATATAACAAATATGTACTATAGAGAATAAGGAAAGCACGTAAGATCAAAACAGAAGACGATTCAAAATCAAAACTTTCAAGATTGTTATTGACAAGATATCTACAGCAAAAGACCGATGTCTGGCTGAATTGAATTGATTACAAGAAGAATGATTTAGAAGATAAACAATGTTTTTCCACTACTAACCTATAACATCGCCATTATTGACTGATTATTAACGTTAGAAATCGTTTTTCTCTACCTTATAAGTTATTATTGACCATGGTCAATAATAAGGCATTGAAATCCATTATTGACCGATATTCAAGAATCTATTTGAACGCAGGTAACTTGATTTTTTGATTTTACAACATGAATTCATAAACATGAATAACCTGAAAGGTGATTTCTTGTGGTTAGGCAACCAGATAATTATCAATACATATTAGATTATTAGAGATGCTTGATATTGTAAATTATTTTTTCTGCTTCCATCCTTAATTCTGGAGGTGTACACATAATAATATCACTAACATTTTCTTCGCTCATTTAAAAAAAAAACGGAAAACTCGTGAAATCTGATGACATAAATGAACAAAAATTGACATTAACAAAGCCACCTGCCAAAACAACAAAATATTTTGCCAATTCCAAAGCGCAGGTAATTTGATTAAAAAATATACTTATGCCTACCTATAATTTTTTATAATTATTATTAATACTATAAAGATAAATGTCTTATAAAAGTTTGTAGTAGTGGAAAAAATATTATATTAACCACGATTTAGACCGCTTATAGCCATTGCCGCTCGGGCAATAATGATGGCTGTCTAAACCTTGGTTAATAATATATTATTAATTATATTTTAAAACCACAGGTTTGTAATGCACACCTTTTAGTATGTCAAAAATCTAACGTAATTCATTTGTCTTAGCATAAATATCAACTTAAAACATCCAACCCTTTCTTAAATTAAAGTAAAACACACAATCTGCTCCACTAGTTTAATGTAAAATTTAAGCCATACATGTTTCGGAGGCATAAACCTCCATCATCAGTGGGATAAAATTATGTTAGTAGTATGTTATGATTTGATACAACTCCAGCAAGATGTTCGTATCTCTGATTTTGTTCTCTCCTCATTGGACGAAAATGTTGTTTTTCTGTGAACGAAAGATTCAAAAAGAAAAAATAATAAATACTATTTAATAACTAACTACTAAATTTAACAAAATAAAAAATTTTTCTTTAAATAATAACAACTTTTTCAATTTTCTATTTTATTCTACAACTATGCTTAATAAAAAATGTTGAAGTTTTTTCTGCGACACAAGTTCTCACAATGTCTCTTTCTCTTCTACTAACATAATTTTATCCCACTGATGATGGAGGTTTATGCCTCCGAAACATGTATGGTTAAATTTTACATTAAACTAGTGGAGCAGATTGTGTGTTTTACTTTACGTTAAAATTATCACTCCACTGAGAGATGGACTTCTTCCATAAAATCCTTTCTTAAATATTGTATGTCCGGACAAAATATGTATTCACTATACATAATTGAAAATATGTTGAAACATATTGAACAAACGTAAAAATCACGCCTGTTTCCATTACTGTGTATCGAAAAATATTTATCAGTTATGATTAGGGCTGGGCGACTATGAATTTTTACAATCGATTGTCGATTGTTAAAAATAATCGATTATTTCGATTAAATCGATTAATCGAACAATAATCGATTAATTGAGTAACAATCGATTAATCGAAACAATCGATTATTCAAGAAACATTCGATTAATCGAAAAACAATCGATTAATTAAAAAACAAATGATTTACTAAGAAACAATCGATTAATCTGTTAATAATCAATTAATTAATTAAAGGGAAATGAAAGTCTGTCTTTACCACCAAAATTTTTTTAATATATTAACTACACTACACCCTAGATTTGGGTATCGAGGGCATATATATGGGAGGGATTCACCATATGAGTTAGATGTTCAATATACATTTAAGTTTGAAAATTGAGTCGGACTAGTTTCGACCTTAGAAAAGATCATCATCAGCAACTGTATATAATTATAATGTATACAAGGTAAAACACAGTAGTGGATAGTTCAATGAATGTGTGTGCCTGCCCATGGACTTGACTGGGAACGTCCCTTTGGCTACACAAACAGGTTAAGAATAAGGGGTTCATTGGAACACTTGTTGAGTATTGAGTGTATAGGTTTTATATTTATTTGACGTAAGCTAATAACTGTAAATAGTAGGAGGAATAGGTCTTAAACAAGTTTGTTTTTTCTCTTGACCCATGCTAGTAGGGAAATGATTTTATTTATTTTCATTAAATATATTATTGAGAGAAAAGGATTTTGAATTAGTGGTGGTATTCTTTATGGAATAGACTTTTTAAATTAAGGTGGGTTTTTTATTTTTTAATATAATATTTTTAGACGTCAGATAGAACTAAAGGTTTGTTTTATGTTAAATTTAGGTACCTTTTAGTTCGTTTTTTTATCTGCAAAGAGAGAGAAAGAATATTTTGGTGTTGAGTATTTTAGGAACACGTGTAAGAGCTGTACTACAGAATCAATAAAATGTAGATAAAATGGTACTCACTTGTATTTCTCAGTCACTCAATAAAGATGAGGCGTTTCTCTTTTTTCTTTTGAGAAGGTAGAACATATTAATTCGGTAATATTTAATCATCAGTTTAAATCACTCTAAGTACTAGCAGAGGAATTCAGAAAATGGAGATACCGGAAAGATGGTACAATAATTCAAAGTTTTTCCCTCCTACAATTTTAGTTTCCGGGGTAAACCGTCAAGTCCATTATTTAATTAATTGATCTTGCTTAGCTTCCCCCAGCCCAACAACCAAAAATCTCCGGGCAAGATCTAGGTTCGAGGTGGTCACGTGGCAACCTTAATTACCTTACAGCAAACGATCGAAGTAAAAATTATGTAGTCCTAATTCCTGCGTGATAGACGTGTTTTGAACTTTCATTTCCTTTATTTAAGTTTATCACAACGTTTAAACTGATAAATCGCTAGTCGTCTTCAGAACTATATTCACCTCAATACTGAATACTATTCACCTGAAGACGACTGGAGATTTTTACCAGTTGAAACGTTGTGATCAAAATAAATAAGGGCAATGGAAGTTCAAAACAGTCCCTAACCTTCAAACATAATAATTATATTATGCAGTATTTCTAACTTTTGGGAGAACAATATATGTTCTTGAATTTTGTAATTTATTTATAATATAATCTGTCCAAAATTGCTGAAAATTCTTTTCTGCAAATTTTGATGTTGAAAAAAATATGAATGAAGAAATTATAAAAACAAATTAATCATTTTTTTTACTTGCACCCTCTATAGCATTATGATTTAATTTTTTGTTAAGTTTTTTATATTTGCCTTATTGGTTAGCCTGGTTCTTTTATTACTTTTATTTTTCAAAAATTCCAGCAAACTAAAAAATATAATACGGGGCACAAATTTTATTTTAATGTTATATTACTGTTTTTCTTTAAGAAAGAAAAGCATAATATTATACTATGTTTATATGTAGGTAAATTAGATAGTTTATTCCAACAGGAGAATTCGCTTAGCAGCCTGCTCACTAGGATTGTGAAAATTCATAATCGATTAATCGAAAAATTATCGATTAATCGATTTTTAAAATTTTCACAATTGTTTAATCGATTAATCGTTTAGTAATTGATTAATCGATTATTTTGCCCACCCGTAGTTATGATCAACAACTGTCGTTTTACATCCCTAAAAGAATAGGTGTTCCACGCCCGTGTAATCGGTATTATAGCGCTACACTGAGAAAATATATCTTAAACTTAAAAATAATCATGTTTTTTTTTGTTATATTTTATGTGCCCATTTGGGACAGCCATACAATATATTTAAAATAACAATACAAACATTTTAGATAAATTATTCCCGAATTTAAAATATTGTATTTTATTCCTAAAATAAACAAATATATATTAAATCCAATAATACAGGTTTTCTTGGAATAAAAATAAAATTAATTCCAGATTCAATATAGTATGTATATTTATTATAAACATAGGGTATCTTAACGCCGAGGTAGCTATATATTAAACTGTACAATAAAGGATTCTTACAGTAATTATACTGTATTATTAATAAACATAATATAGTCTATTAAAAATAAAGTTTATGTTCGTAATAATTAGTTACAACCACAATATTCTATTAAACTTTACTACTATGCTGATGGATGGCGGTGCAGATAATATGCAGATGTTAAACTGTCATGAGACCTGGAAATCTTCTTCTACCGCAGAAGGATGTTGAGAATTCTATGAAACATCCACTGGCCTACAAATTATTGTAAAAAGTGTATTATTAATGTTTATAATAAACCTTAGGTTTTATAATTTTTATATTATTAATAAATCATCTCTCTAAAGAACAGGGTTTTATGTGTCAAAAAATGTTATTAAAAATTAAAAAAAAAAATAATTACAGTGCTGTAGCCCGCTGTAATGAATCTCATTACAGCACTATGGCTGTAATTGATGTCCTTACGAAACAAATTTTAGAACTAATTCTACTACTAAATGAAAGTAGATAAAAATACTGGAACTAGAAATATTTTTGAAAATATTATTTTACTAATATTATTAGTCCAACAAAATCATTAGTATTTTATATTAGTCGTTTATATTTCAGACTCGGCTCCTGCGTCGCGTCGGCGTCGCCTCGTCCGTAAAACAACTCGTTTTGTAATAACACCTAACGGACGGGTGTCGTATGATATTTGATTTCATGCTGTCAATACCATCCTTTTTAAGGGGAATAAATAAATACGTTAAATAAAATTAAAAAAAAATATTAGTTTACAATATTAAATCATATTACATTAATTGCAATTGAGCCATTGGTTTCGTGTACCCTATTAACAACGCTCTAATCTCCGATCCTAGGGAAAAAGTTGAACTGTTCGCAGATAGCCTCTGCGAACAGTTTAATGACAACCCGACTACGGATCCTGAGAGGGATGCACGGGTCTCCTGAACAATGCGAATTTATAAGTCTATCGAGCACCCCATACAGAATATCCGCAATATTCATATGGATGAAGTAAAAAACGTTATTAAATTCACTAAACCTAAAAAGGCTCCGGGCTTCGACGGTATAAAAATTAAAGCGTTAAAGAACTTGCCCGACAACTTGATATCGGATGTAGTAAACATTGCACTGGCTATTATTGAAAAAGGTCATTTCCCCCAGGTTTGGAAGAAAGCCAAAGTGGTTTTAATTCCAAAACCTAAACAAGATCAAACCTTGGTAGTTAGTTACAGGCCCATCAGCCTATTGTCGTGTCTTGGCAAGGTTGTTGAGAAACTTATACTTCGATTTCGTACTAGACAACAACATTTTACCACCAGAGCAGTTCGGTTTTCGATCTGCTCATTGCACGGTGTGCCAAACGACTAGACTGGCTTCTAATATACGAAGTGGCTTTAATAGACGATTCAGCACGGGAGCGGTCTTTTTCGACAACAGCAAAGCGTTTGATAAGGTCTGGCACGACGGACTCATTTTAAAGTTAATAAGGTCAGGAATGCCAAACTACCTAATAAAGGTTATTCATTCTTTTTTGACGGACAGGATTTTCGCGGTTTCGTCAGAGAATGCGATATCGACTGTGCGACTCGTCAGAGCCGGAGTACCGCAGGGATCCCCCCTTGCGCCGGTTCTGTACAATATCTATACCAGCGATATTCCCAAATTCGCTCAATCGGAACTATATCTGTTTGCTGACGATACCGCGATCACCGCCACCGCCAAACAGCCAAGGTTGGTAGTCTCAAAGCTACAACGCCACATAAAACTTATCAAGGCGTGGCTAGATAAGTGGAAAATTCGCCTCAATGACGCCAAAACCCAAGCTATCTACTTTTCGAGAGCCAGAAGCAAATTACCCCAAACCAGATTGCAAGTCAGAAATACCAGACTAGACTTGTGTAATAATGTTAAATATCTGGGTCTGTTGTTTGATAAGCGGCTGGCTTGGACAGATAACGTAGACCAACGCTTAAAAAAAGCGAACGGTCAACTAGGTGCCATCTACTCACTTATCAACAGTAGAAGTAGACTAAATTTACGAACAAAGACTTTGTTGTACAAGACAATTATTCGGCCCGTACTTACTTACGGTGTTCCCACTTGGTGCACCGTAAATAAGTCAACGTTTAAAAAAATTCAGACATTTCAAAATAAGGTGCTCCGAATTATGACAAATGCTCCACGCTTTACGATGATTCATACTTTACATAATGACCTACAAATACCGACAATCACTGAACATATAGACAAACTAATTATTGACTACTACAAACGGATGGACGCTTCCCAGAATCCCCTTATCACACGATGACACGTTCACTCAAACCCACTCAAACCATATAGAATACCGAGAGACTGGCTCACTCCTCCCCAGCTTCGGCCTCCGCCACCATAGTTTTGATCCAGCAATGGCCAGACTAACGATTTAAAAGTAACCTATTCCTCGCTGCCCCCCTCTCCTCCTCTACCTCAGTAAAGTGTGAATTTAGAAATTTTAAATCCGCCCAAAAGCAACTCTGTTTAAAAATTGGAATAACGGTCGAGGACCGATTCAAGAAACGAACATGATCCTATTGGTTTCGTGTCGGTTTGCTTGTCACTGTCAAATAGATAAAATCATAATATTTCTGTCGGAAATAACGAATTCCATCCTACATATTCACCATAAAGCAAGATTTATAGTTTGACGGTGGCAGGTAGAGGTAAACAAAACGGTAGAGCCGTTTTCTGAATTATAGATTTCTGTTCGGATGCTGTTTAACGCTGGTAATCTTTTAACTTTTTCTTTTCGCTGTCGTGCTGGTAATGCAAAACACTAAAGTCAATGCCTTAAAGGAATAATTAAAATGGCTTCACATTAAAAAACGGTTAAGATTTGAAAAATTTATTATTCAATATAAATACTCATTGGTTGATAACGAATTATTCGAATTTGATATTTTGCAAGCGAAAAAAACAAAGAAAATTGTTTCATGGGAAACTTTGGTCTTATCACAAATATAAGGAAGAAGATGCTAATTTCAGAGGCAAGAAGAAAGATTTGCTTTATTTGCCAGGCAAGCAAATTATTTCCAACGCATACAAAAAGTATTTCGAAAGTTTAATTAGTTCAAGAAAAATCAAGCATCTTGTTCCCTACGCAACCGCTGAGGATAAACTTCAAGAAGACATTTAATACCTTAAATAATTCTGTAAGTATATTATGTGTTTAATATCTGTTTATGGATTATTTAACTTAACCGGTAATCAGTAGGTTTGTAAGTCGTTTGCAAGACTAGGGCATCATTTAGGGACTTAATTACGTACATTGATTGTTACATCAATGGACTTACTGACGATGACTATGTCATGGTTCTAGCAGGATTTCCCGAGAGTGTGACGCCAAAGGACCTCTAACAAATTCTTTTATACTAATCTCCTGGTATGTACTTCACCAGTAAAATATATCAATGGCGAACCCTTTAAGAATGTACAAAAAGCCAATCATTCGATACTTCTTAATATAAGGAACCTACAGCATTTCTCGGATAATATAGATTTTATTGACGTAACCGTTGTATACATTTTTCTACAAAATATTTTTTTTTTAAATAAAAACTTTTTTTATGTAGCCCTCATATAGTATGTGCGCTCGAGGAAATTCACAATATTACATGTCCATGCAAATTTACAACTCGACGATTTTTAGTGAATATAATAACACCAATTTATAATTTGCCTTTATGTTAGTATAGGAGATACGTGAACTTACTCAAAAAACGCCAGATCATTTGGTTATCATAAATTTTACTTAATGAATGAAAATCTATTTTTAGCATTTCTGAAAAGTTTATAAAATCGAACGTGCAATATTTTTGCGCTTGAAACCATGGATGTGCTTTCTGCTTCGACAGTGCAATCTTTTGAAAGTTGCACCCCCCTTACAGGAAATGTTGAAGTAAATATATATGTCAATTTATGTCATACCTTCCAAGTTCTTTACGGTACCTTTGTGGTTATTTTTCCATCGTCCATCATTTAGTAATTTTAAGGGCAGGTGCCATCAAATTCTAGCGACACGCTTTTTTCGTTTTTATACCTGCAAATATTGAGATTTAGACAAAGATAGAGCGATAGAGCGATGAACATTAGTTTGATCTGTAAAAACGATATTAGCGATTTTCATAGCGAAGATCGTTAGGGCCGATTCATCTAAGATGATATCTTGTTAAAAATCACCTATTAAAAACTAATTTATGTTTCGTCTTGCTTAGGGAAAAGAATTTAGAAAATATTTATCTAATTAAGCACCATGGCCTAAAATTTCCCAACTTTTAGTATCCCATATTTTTATAACAAATCGTGCTTTCGGAAAGTATATGGTTTGTGTTAAGTTACTCTCAACGCAGGATTCTATAGCATCTACAAATATACTGAACTTTAAAAAAAATCGAGTAATAAGGAGTCATTAGGTCTACAATTTCAATTTATTTATTTTTATATTTATATGTACAGGGTGTCCCACCGGGAACTGCATCGATCGATTATGGAAAAACTATAATTAGGAAAAACCTGAAATTTTGGTGGCTTACTAACGCCGATGGGGGACATTCGTCTAAACTATTTTTAAGAATCTGACACTTCCGGTTATACCGGAAGTAGATGTCAACGTGCTTATTCTAAATGGGACACCCTATATATTATTTCATTTTTAGATTCCCTGTAAACTTCCAATTACTTTTCATGTAAAATGTTCTATACCTAGGTCTAACCGTTTTTGACATATTTCAAATTTTTCGTCAAAAATGACGTTTGCAGACTAAAAAATAATTATTAATTTTTCCTCTACGGAAGCCTTTATTATTTAATTTGGGTTGTTTTTTTTGTAGAAAGAGGTCTACTTTAGCACACTTCGTATGATATTTTGATAATTATTAATACAGGGTGTTCAGGAAAGTATAGTAAAAATGAAATCAAAAAACCTGTCAAAAGTTCAATTTTTAAAATGGATACTACCCATTTTTATCATTTTATCTTATTCAGCATTAAAAATAAGAGTAACTTTGTATAAGGTTGCCTATTTTGAAAATTAATAGGTCCCGAAATATTGGCAATTTAATATTTTTCTATTGTAAAAAATGTCACGTTCAGTTCAGTAACTATCAGTTGGCCATGATGGCAGTAGTAAAACAATAAAATGGTAATTAAATGTTACTGACACTTAGAAAGTATCAAGAATCATGCCGGGACGCTTAACTTATTCAAACGAAGATTACTTAAATGTGTTTGTTATTTATGGAGAATGTGATAAAGTAATATCAAGAACTACAAGAACGTGTGATACATTTGCTGTTCGATATCCACAAAAACAGAAACCAACACAGAACACACTTAAACGAATTATAGAGAACTTCAAAAACTTTAGATCGGTCAAGGCAAAAGTGCAGAGAAATAAACCTGTTGTAAATATAGAAAATATAGAAATAGCTATTTTGGGATATTTTTCGCAAATCCAACATTATCTGTAAGACAAGCTGCATTGGAATCAGGATTATCCAAATCATCAATATATAGAATATTATGTAAACATAAATTTCATTCATACGTATTCACCATAGTTCAGCACCTAAAAGAAACTGATTTTCCCAGAAGAACGTCACTCTGTGAATTTATATTAACTTGGTCGCAAGAAAACAATTTTTTTTTGGATAATATCATTTGGACGGATGAAGCTAAATTTACAAAAAATTGCATTTTTAATCGGCACAATTCCCATTATTGGAGTGATTCAAATTTGCATGTGTTCAGAGAACAACATTTTCAACAATCCTGGCAGTTTGCAATTACAAATGATGGCGTCGTGGCACTACACTTTTACCAAGAAAATTTGAATGGTGAGTTGGATATTTTTAAAAACATTTGGGTATGTATACATCACGTTCATTAACTTATAGGCGAAGGTTATCTGAACATCCTGCACAATTTTCAAGAGGATTATTTGGACAATTTGCCACTGGCTGATCACAGGAACCTGTTCTACCAACATGATGGCGCACCCCCACTTGGTGGCCACTAAGTTAACAATTTTCTACAAGAAGTTTTTTATGACCATCGGATAGCCAACAATGGTGCTTTTCTTTGGCCACCCCGCTCCCCAGATCTGACAGTGCTTGATTTTTTTATTTGGGGTACAATTAAAAATCGAGTTTACGCCACTCCAGTAACAACCATGGAAGACTGCATGCAGCGAGTAAGGAATGAGTTTGACAGTTTAGATCCTGAATCAGTAAGGAAAGCGACACATGCAGAATTATTATTAAGATGTGAAAAATGTCTGAAAGTTCAAGGACGTCCGTCAATTTGAACATTTACTCAAATAATAATTTCTTTAAAATGTTGTGTTCACTAATAATAATTTTTATTGCGTTTTTTTCCTCCTAACAATTTTTTTTAATGAAGTATTAACTGCTATTGCTTCTCAAAGTTTTTGAAGTTCTCTATAAGTTGTTTAAGGGTGTTTTGTGTTAGTTTCTGTTTTTGTGGATATCGAGTAGCAAATGTATCACACGTTCTTGATATTACTTTATCACATTCTCCATAAATAATAAACAAATTTAAGTAATCTTCGTTTGAATTATTTAAGCGTCCCCGCATGATTCTTGATAGGTATTAAGTGTCAGTGACATTTAGTTATCATTTGATTGTTTTCTACTGCCATCATGGCCAACTGATAGTTACTGAACTGAAAAGCCGTGGCATTTTTAAAATAGAAAAATATTAAATTGATAATATTTCGGGAACTATTAATTTTCTAAATAGGTAACCTTATACAAAGTTACTCTTATTTGTAATGCTGAATTGAATAAAATTATAAAAATGGGTAGTTTCCATTTGAAAAAATGAACTTTTGTTGTTTCTCGATTTCATTTTTACTATTCTTTTTGGAACACCCTGTATTAATAATTATTAAAATATCATACGAAGTGTGCTAAAGTGGACCTTTTTGTACAAAAAAAAAAAAACCCAAATTAAATAATAAAGGCTTCCGTAGAGGAAAAATTAATAATTATTTTTTAGTCTGCAAACGTCATTTTTGACGAAAAATTTGAAATATGTCAAAAACGGTTATACCTAGGTATAGAACATCATGCATGAAAAGTAATTGGAATTTTACGAGGAATCTAAAAATGAAATAATATATAGGATGTCTCATTTAAAATAAGCACGTTGACATCTACTTCCGGCATAACCGGAAGTGTCAGATTCTTAAAAATAAACTGCTGGACAATTCAAGCGGACCGAGCTAATTGCTAGGTGAAATTTGAAGCAAAATATTTTACGAACGAATAAAGCTATCGATGCGCGGTTTGCAAAATTTAAAAGATAATTTAATTCTTAATATGCACATTTTCTTCGATTTTTTTTTACTTCTAACCTTTAACTGTCTACAGGGTTCAAAGCAAAGTATGTTTTTTTTACCAAAGTTTCTAAGTACCGGATTTCCACAAAAATAATTTTAAATTATTTTGGATGGCATTTTCTTGGTCTCCTATTTATAGAGAACAAAATAGATTCTCACATTTTTGATATCCCTCTTTGTTCATGAAATTTCGATTTTTTTCTCAACCCCTGTAAATTTCAGGTATTTTTGTCATTAGGCCTTACAATGTTTTGTAAGAACGGGTTTTGGTAAGTGATTATAACTTCTTAGGACCACCTCTTTTGCAACGAGTACATTTTAATTTCTTGCGTTTCGTCGTGACCAGTGGCGTACCCATAATAGGTAGTAAATCACTAGTGGGTTGAAACGTCATACTTGAACATCATCCGTGAAATGATTTAAACTTCAAAAGCGCGTATACAGGATGTACAAATAAGTGTATAACTGTTCCTAATTAATTTTTTAATAAACATTTCTTACATATCCTTATAAACATCATTATAAAATACCGATAACACAAAATACATATTTTCTTGACAAACATATTTAGGACAAATAATAAAAGTAACAAAATTGTAATACGCGGAGGCAAAATGAAACAAGGTTTATCCGATCCACTTTTCAAAAAAATACACAGTTATAAAACGAATATTTTTATTATTAACGGAACAATTAATTATTAGCAAATAAGATATTTTAAATAATGTTCATTAGGTACTGATATGCTTACATGATTAGTCTTCCTTAACTCTCTACTGATTAAACGGCTAATGAGAAAACTAATACCGGGTGGCTCCTCCCCGAAGGTTGAGAACCTCCTGGCACCGCCGAGGCATACTTCTGGCCAGGTTATTGATAAGTTGTTGTGGTATGTTTTCCCATTCCTCCCGTATTGCTACGGCAAGCTCTGCCAATGTTTGAGGTGCATTTTCCCTTGATCGTACACGCAACTTTAAAGAAGACCACACATGCTCAATAATGTTTAGATCGGGAGATTTTGAAGGCAAGTTTAATTGATTAATATTGCTTTCCTCCAAAAACTCTTGAACAATCCGTGCCCTGTGTGGCCTTGCGTTGTTATCAACAAAGAGAAAACCGGGCCCAAAGTTTTCCGCAAACGGCAGCACGATGTTTCTTAAAATTTCATTCATATAAATTTCGGCATTTACGGTTCTTTGCAAAATAAAAAAATCCGTTTTTCCATTGTGCATTACTCCGCCAAAAGCTTCTTGAGGAGCCATATTTTCCTCAATGTATCTTTCCCCAGGTTGCCTCCAAACAATAACCCTTCCATCTGAATGGATCAGATTAAATCTTGTCTCATCGCAAAACATACAATTTTGCCATTCTGCACCCCAACTTATATGCGTAGCTGCCCACGCTTGCCTCTGATGACGGTGCTGCTGCAAAAGCCGCGTACATTTTGCGCGCCTTCTTGCTCTACAAACAGGAAATATGTAAAAATAATCATTCTACAGTATTTTTTCTTTGTTAGTATACCTTAAGTTATTGTAGTTTAGCCTCCTCCTCAATGTCCTATCAGAAACCACAATACCAGTATGTCGCCGCATATTTTCATTGAGGACCCTAGAGTTCAGGGTCCGTCTACATCGAGTTTCTCGTAGGAGGTTCCTCTCTGCTCGCACTGGTATTTTTCTATTCCGGCCACCTCCATGTCTGTAAGCCGTGTCGCCCGTGGTTGCAAACCGTTCTTTTAGCCGAATGATTGTGGCCTTCCCAACATTATACATATTGGCTACAACCTCAACTGCCAGCCCTTCATTAAGCAATCTTAAAACATTTGCGCGTTCGGTTCGGGACAATCGTGGCATTTTTAAAAATAATTATGTGACTTAATGACATCTCCTGAATTAACAATGGTACCTACTGCAACGTTATCCTGGCACGAAACACACGATGTGTGGAAATGAAGGCATATAAAATGAAAAAAAAAAAACTAATTAAAACCGATTATGGGTACGCCACTGGTCGCGACGAAACGCAAGAAATTAAAATGTACTCGTTGCAAAAGAGGTGGTCCTAAGAAGTTATAATCACTTACCAAAACCCGTTCTTACAAAACATTGTAAGGCCTAATGACAAAAATACCTGAAATTTACAGGGGTTGAGAAAAAAATCGAAATTTCATGAACAAAGAGGGATATCAAAAATTTGAGAATTTGTTTTGTTCTCTATAAATAGGAGACCAAGAAAATGCCATCCAAAATAATTTAAAATTATTTTTGTGGAAATCCGGTACTTAGAAACTTTGGTAAAAAAACATACTTCTCTTTGAACCCTGTAGACAGTTAAAGGTTAGAAGTAAAAAAAAATCGGAAAAAATGTGCATATTAAGAATTAAATTCTCTTTTAAATTTTGCAAACCGCGCATCGATAGCTTTATTCGTTCGTAAAATATTTTACTCCAAAATTCACCTAACAATTAGCTCGGTCCGCTTGAATTGTCCAGCAGTTTATTTTAGACGAATGTCCCCCATAGGCATTAGTAAGCCACCAAAATGTCAGATTTTTCCTAATTATAGTTTTTCCATAATCGATCGATGCAGTTCCCGGTGGGACACCCTGTATACAATAATTTTTTTTAAAGTAACACGTTATATTATATTATTGCATTTTTATATTTCTTTATCAAATCTTAGAAAATCTTGTATAACAAACATACCCTATGTCTATAGAGGGTGTCCCGAAATTAAGGGGCAATACTTTACCACCTTATTCTCCGGCTAAAAACATTAGAATTTTTTCATATGGACATAAGTGCAGAAATGCCTGTTAAGGGAGCTACCCCCCGCGAATGGGTAACCCTGAAATCGTTTTTTTTTTATATTTTCGAACCCTTTCATAATTAAATTTTGAGATTAGCTATGGTTATAAACTTTTAACGATAAATCAGTTTCTGAATTCAGAATTTCAAAAATTTAGTCATAGGCGTCACATACCGGGGTGGTTAAGAGTTAAAATAATCCTATTTTTTCAACCAGTCGTTTTCTTTATTATTTTCTTAATAATTATGAAATTTAAAAGTATTCTGCGTAAAAGAGGTACCCTTAGTTCACCTTAATAGGACTTACAGTTCTTGAGTAAAATCGTTTTAAAAAAAATCACGCCCTTAAAGGAGTTAATTATTAAGAATAATAATCAAAGTGAAATTTGTGAATAGAAGGCCATCGATTAAAATTGATATTTGTTTCCTTTGACATTTCTGTGTCAGATATTGTCTGCTGTTATTACCGTTGTAAACTTAGACATAATAAATAAGAAAATGCAAAACTTTTTAAACCACGAGGTTACCGATATCCATACGAATATTGTAATGGACGTTCCTTTGCTGTGGTACAGGAATATCGCAGACGTTTTCCGCAACGGAGACTTTCTGGACACAAAGTATTTGAGGGGGTTCATAGAAATTTGATAAGGAATGGTTCGTTTGAACGCCTTCGTGGGCAAGGACGACCTAGGGGGACTCTGATTTGGAAAATGCCCTTCAACAAATAGCAGATAATCCTCAAGTTGGAATCAGACCATTGGCTACAGAAGTCAACATTACGAAATCAATTGTAATGCGTTTTACTTTACCATATTGCTATCCATAATTATAACGAATATTTATTTTAGATAGGAAGAACGACTCAGATGCAAGGTCTTCACCCATATCATTACCAGAGGGTTCAAGAGCTATTATTGCCTAGAGATTTCCCACCCAGAATCGAGTTATGTCGGTGGATTTTAAAACATCAAAATTTGCTAATCAAAATTTTGTGGTCTGATGAGGCATGAGAGCAGTCCGAAGAACTAATTGTCAACATAGGTTCTCCATCAATTTGTGGGCGGGAATAACTGGAAATCAGTTAATTGGTCCAATTGAAATGCCCAATAATTTAACCAGCGAGAGATATTTGGCCTTTCTTCAAAATCAATTAGCAGGACTGTTGGACGATATACCCTTACGTTCCAGGTTGGGGATGTATTTCCAACACGACGGTGCGCCTGCCCGTTTTGGACGGCCTGTTCGTAACTGGTTAGATGAGAATTATCCTGAAAGGTGAATAGGCAGAGGTGGACCAGTATCTTGGCCAGCGGGGAGGGATAGCTCCCTTAACAAGCATTTCTGCACTTATGTCCATATGAAAAAAATCTATTATTTTTAGCCGGAGAATATGGTGGTAAAGTACTGCCTCTTAATTTCGGGACACCCTGTATACAGGGTGTTACAAATTCGACATACGAGCATTGAAATCTCTGAAACCATAGGAGTTAGAGAAACGGTTAAATGGGGGCAAAGTTGTGCAATCCGGTGCTGATTAAAATACCGCTTTAAAAGTTTTAAAATTCCGAATACTTCCGATATTATTCGAAAAAAAACGAAATTTTGCAAAATCGTTTTTGGTTTTTCCTGTGCTCATTTGAATTGCTATTTAAAAATAAATGACACTTTGTCGTTGCAACTTTTTCTCCTCTACAAAATGACGTTATTAAACTAAAGATCCGACGTTTCGTCTCCGAGCGGCCAACATCAAATTTATTTTTTTAAATACGGACCTTGAATTTTTTACCTATTTTTAAACCCCCCTATCCACAAAATGTAATGGCGGTATTACTTTCTAATAATGAATTGATTTTGCTTATTTCCTTTTAAAATCGTATTTTACATTTGTCAGTCCGGTCCTGGCAACGAATGACATTATTAATTAAACACTCTATTTCATTTAAAACATTCATACATAAGTAACATAATTTATTTTATAAGAATTTTCTAATATTTCTAAATTTAATAATTATAAATCCTAATTTTCTAAATGTTCAAAAATATTGCCGTTTTGCTCAATACAACGATCGATTTATCTTTCAACGGCAGCCCTTTCAACCGATCTTCTCCTTAGCCTACGAACTGCAAACTGAATGCGTTATTCCAGTTTCTCCATGGTATCTATGTCATTTTTATAAATAACATTTTTTAATGCCCCCCATAAAAAGAAATCCAGCGGCGAAATATCTGGCGAACTCGCTGGCCATTCTATTGCCCCACCATTTCCGATCCACCTATCAGGGAACTTTTCATTTAAGAACAATTTTACTGCTCTGGTATTGTGCGGCGGCGCCCCATCTTGCTGGAACCAAAGATGGGGCAACCTAGCTAAACGAATTTTGTCCAGATATTCTTGAAAAGTGGTGTTTAGGAAATGTAAATACCTTTCCCTATTTAGGTTTTCATAAAACATGAAAGGGCCAACAATATTATTTCTGTATATGCCCGCCCAAAGATTTACACTAAAGCGGACTTGTTTTCTTACTTTATTACGTTACCCTATTGCCTCTTGGATTTTCAACACTCCAAATGTGTTCATTTTTCCGATTGAACATTCCGCAATTAGTAAACTTGCATTCGTCTGACCATAAAATATTGCTCAGAAAATATGGGTTTTCATTGACTTTTCTTCGAAGCCACATACAATACTGCAATCGTCTCTCACTATCACCGGGCACTAGTTTTTGCGATACATATTGTAATTTAAATGGTTTTAATCCGCTTTTTCTGAGTATTCGCCAAGCTTTAACGTGGTAAATAGTAGGGCGATTAACAGCGTGCTCAATTTGTCGAGTGGACATACTACTGCCACAAAATTGTAGTGTGCTACTGCCGTCATTGTTTATCTAAAACAACACAAAATAAATTTAATTTAGGTAGGTAGTCAATTGAGGTGTAATGGGTCGTGTCAAAAAACAATAATTTATCGAAATTTCAAATAGACGTCTAAAAACCAACCTGATTTAAAACTAGTCCTTCTTCTTCTTCAGTTATTTTGCTACCATACTCCTTTCTAACTTTTCCAAATGACCCCGAATCTCTTAGTTGCCTATGTAGTCTTAAAAAAAAAAGACGATGGCTAGGTTGGCGTCGTTTAGGATAGTGTTGTAAATACATTTCACCAGCTCTAATTTCATTTAATCGGCACAAGTAAAAAATTCGAATCATATCACTTTTTTCTTCGTTGGAAAAACTCATTTTTGTAGAAAGGACCAGTAACTTAACGCCTTTTTGATACCACGTTTGACACTAGGTAGAAATCACCCATTTTTTAAAATTTGTTTAAACGCGTAGCTTAGATTCCTAATTCATGGCACACTCTTCGAATGTTTAAATAGTCAAAATTCTTTTTACGTGTTACATGTATTCCTTAAGTTAGATCAACTTTAAACAAACTTTGAGAACAATACAACATACAGTTCGTAGGCTATAAAGGTCAGTTGATAGAGGGAGTATAGCAAGAATCATAAGAAACATCGATCTGTGCTAACCTATGCACACCTACCTATGGGTTAAAGGAAATATTTAATTTTTTGAACATTTTGGAAATTAGAGCTTTCCTAATAAACTCAAATTTTCATGAAACCCATTTGTAAAGGTTTTTATAAAAATAACGTTTTTAATTATAATTGTGATTCGTTGCCAGGACCGGACTGACAAATGTAAAATACGAATTTAAAAGGAAATAAGCAAAAACAATTCATTATTAGAAAGTAATACCGCCATTACATTTTGAGGGCAGGGGGGTTTAAAAATCGGTAAAAAAAATTCCAGGTCCGCATTTAAAAAAATAAAGTTGATGTTGGCCGCTCGAAGACGAAACGTCTCAGAGCTCAGGAAAAAATAAAAACAATTTTGCAAAATTTCGGTTTTTTTTCGAATAATATCGAAAGTATTCGGAATTTTAAAACTTTTAAAGCGGCATTTTAATAAGCACCGAATTGCACAACTTTGCCCCCATTTAACCGGTTCTCTAACTCCTATGGTTTCCGAGATTCCAATGCTCGTATGTCGAATTTGTAACACCCTGTATATGTCTAAACTAGAATGTTTTTAAACCAATTTTTCAAAAGTTTGATTTTTCAACACTTAAAAAACATGCACCTGCCAGAAGAAATAAATGAAATTTGAGTTATGTAATATGGTTGTTTAGTAAGTTGATAGGTTTCCCTCTTAATTCCAGCCAGAGCGGTACATACATGGTAGAAATACACGACGAACCACTGCAGCATACCCATACGTGGTTCAGTTTATTGTACCTCGAAGAACGCTATTTAAAAATTCGCTCATCTGGAGACCGGCATCACTCTAGAGCGACCTCCCAATTCTTGAAAACCTGGGAGGGCCAGCTAGTAGAACAACCGAGAAAACTAAGGCGTGGTTCTTTTAAAAATTGATGTGAATATAGAACCATCGCTCCCTTTTGCTTCTACTGGGTAACTTAAAGGGAACGGTCAGGAAGCATCAATATTTTGCATCTTTAGGGGCAACATAATCTTATTTTTATGTTTATGTTCTATGATGTTAATATTAGCAGTGTGGTCGCGATCGAGATTGTTAAAATTTAGTAAGTATTGTTTTGTAACGTGTACCTTCTTCTCAAAATAATGAACAGGTACCGATTTCCTAAGACTTGCTTTGTGGAATTGAATAATCCATGAAGCAGTTGCATTTAATGATATTAGAATGAGAATACTTCCCTTGGATCTCCCAGATGAGAAGTTTGTTAAGGTATGTAGACTAACCATACCCTGTGTGAGATTTTAATAAACGTACTCACACCCTACATTACTGAACTCACTAGAATTGCAGCTTTATCAGTGCAAACAATGTTGAGTTTTATTTTTTATCTATAGTAGTATAGTAGTAGGTGATTTTCAAAATTTTAAAATTGTTACATTATTAGAAAGCCATTTTTAAAGGCCCCAATAATTTATTTTTACTTTTTAAAATATGCTTCAGTCGCGACTAGACAATCGTATTTCATAACCCAAATTTCATACAATGCTGTCGGACTCTACTGTGCTTGGTTCTTAAGTGCGGCAAAACACCAAATTTTTGGAAAATCGTTAATAACTCAAAATCCATTAAGTTTAGACTTATGTTATGTTATAAAAATTTTCTGTACGGAAATCCTAAAATATAATATATAGGGTGTTCCGTCTAAGAAAATTTGCAATCTTGGGCATTTATTATTGTTCATGTTTCTCAATGCGGATCGGATTTTATAAAGTGGTATTTCCGGCATATCTTCTGATCCTACGTTCGTCACTCCATATTGCGATTTCGGTTGCCTATTCGGTGTCTTTGACGAATACAAATCCCTATAGAAATTTTTCACTATTCGGGGTATTTGTTCTAGGTTTGAGACTATCGTCCTCTGTCTGTTCTTAAGCTTGGTTATTCTTGTCTTTCCGCGGGAGAGTGTTGATCTTAGCACTATCATGTTTGAGTTGTTCTCAGTTTGATAAGTCTTAACTATTTGGGGCACCTTGTATATTTCCAGATATTTCTGTAGACCTAATGCCTGTCTATAACTCTGTTTTTGAAAAATATTAAAAGGTTTAGTAGTTTAGATTTTTTTATAATAAGGCACAGCAGTACAGGATTAATCATTCATGGTGCTCTGCGAGCGGTGCGTGTGCGCAGGAAACGATTCACGTTAATCTTGAATCTTTGAAGATTATACTCGTTGGGGAATACGGCCCCAGGGAGTGCTGTGGGTGGGCTGTAATGGCTCGTCGTGTATTTCTACCATGCACCGCTCTGGGTGGAATCAAGCGGGCAACCTCAGTTGAGCACTTGCCATGAAAATATTTATAAAATAGACTCAAGTCACCAACCTGCCTTCGATGTTTAAGGCTTGCCAGGTTGTTTGTCAGATCATGGTCACCGATCAAGCGAATGGCTCTCCTCTGAATGAAATCCAGCAATCTTAGGGTTTGTTTAGGAGCAGAGCCCCAAATATGCGAACAGTACTCCAGCGATGGTCGAATTTGGGCTATATAGAGCATCAAAAGTTGTTGGGGTGTATAGAGGTTCTTAGTTGGGAATAGTATTCCAAGCTTCTGCGAAGCTGCCTTGACTATGCCAAGACATATGACTATCCAATTTGACGTCCAATAAATGAATTGATGAAGCCAAGGAAATCTAGTGTCCCGCCATGACTATATTCGGTTCTCCAACATTAAGTTTTTTGGAAAAAACAGCCGCCTGGGTTTTTATAGCGCTAAATTCTACTTGGTTACTGTCACCAGAAGACAGATTTTTTTCCTGGTCCTTGTTGACATTTGAGACCTCTTGCTGCCTATAGAGATGTGCATTGACAGTCGATGTTCGAGCATCCAAAGTAAAAGACGAAAGAAGTGTGCTGTCATCACCGAAGCTCTATATTGGATTTTTAGTTTTTTTTCAAAAAATCGTTAATGTATAGTAAAAAGAGGGTGGCCGGTAATATGAAATTCTGAGGGACTGTTGATGTTAAATGTGTCGAAAAGCAATCCGTCCATTGCCCCTCGCAGAGAATAGTCTATAAGAAAGCTTGAGAGCCATGAACAAAAACTAACCGCATTTCGTATGCTCTTAGTTTGGTTAGAAGCCCCTCATGCCATACTCGGCCTAAGGCCTTAGAAATGTCCAGTGCTACCTCCCGGGACTCCCCATGATGTTCTATTGCATTGTACCAAACGTAAGTAACATAAGCGAGAAGGTCTCGTGTTGATTTAGACTTACGGAATCCATACTGACGGTACCTGTGGGTACAAATAATTTTGAATGATCCGAACACTACCCGATTACGAAATACCCACAAAACAATTTTTCCATGGTTTTCTTAATTCATTAAAATCACCTAAGCCGATTGAAGCAATTAGTATTAGGTACTCTTGATGATCTAACGAAAGCGTGCTATGGGTCTTTACCAATCAAGAAGGAAAAACTTATTACATACAGGGCAGGGTGTTAATTAATGTCATGCAGATATTTCAGGGGGTGATAGTACTTGTCAAAATAAGAAAAAAATGCAAATATATGCATGGTCTAAAACGCGTTATTTTCATTACACAGGGTGGCAAAGTTTCAATTTTTTTTCTCGTATTTTGCGTTTTCTTTCTTATATTCCTGTGATAATTGTTTCAAATTTGGAACATTAACCATTTTTTAGAATCTCTACAATAAAGTATCAAAAGTGTCGGTCGCAGTATACAGGGCATTACATTTTCTTGAATCGGCTGCAATTCTATCTTTCAGAATTTTTTTTGGAGCTCCCTGTATGAATTCCGGTATGAATATTGAACTCTCTGTTCCTTTGTTTAGCGTTCTGGTCTCTTGCACTATTCTCGTATCTTTGACCGTTTTCGATTTATTTGCAAAAATAGCCATCGATGAAAATTAAGTGTAGGCGAAATAGCGCAATAATAAGTATGAGAAAAAAAATAGTAGGCTGGGATAGGGCAATTATTAATTCTGTTTATTGCCCTTCTGATATTTTGTAACAAATATTTTTTTGTTTGACGTTTCCGGAATTGTTTTGAACTGGTTAATGATGGTTGAATTCACAAATCAAGAATTTGCAGAGATTCATTTAATCTATGGACTTGCCGATGGCAATTGTTATGAAGCCAGACGACTGTATGCACAAAGGTATCCAAATCGAATACTGCCTGTCCCACGGACATTCGCAAATCTACATAATCGACTATGTGAAAATTGATCGTTCAAGAAATCCACTCGTTTAGCAGGAGCAAACAGAACGGTTAGGACTCCTGAAGTCGAGGAAACAGTCCTGAATGCAGTGGAAAATGATCCTGCTACTAGTACGAGAAAAATTGCCGCAACACTTAACATTTCATTTGTGCTTGCCTGGAAAATAATAGACAACTTAATGTACCCTTACCATATTCAAAGGGTTCAAGCTCTTCTTCCACGTGACTTTACACTACGTTTTAATGTTTGCCAATGGTTCCTACAAATGCTAGCCCAAAATCCGTTATTTGAAAACACGATTTCATTTAGCGATGAAGCAAATTTCTCAAGGAATGCCATAAACAATTTTCACAACAACCATTTTTGTGCAGAAGAAAATACGCATTCGATACGCGAAAATAATTTCCAAGAACAGTTTTCAGTAAATGTGTGGGCCGGCATTATTGGAGATTATATTATCGTCAATTTCGTGAAGAGGAACTCCCCGGGCTGCTAGTAGAGGTACCAATTCTTGTCAGAAACCAAATGTGGTTCATGCACGGTGGTGTACCACCGCACTTCAGCATAGAGGTGAGAAACTTTCTTAATCAATTTTTTAACAACCGTTGGATAGGTCGAGGAGGATCTCAGCCATGGCCCCCTAGATCCCCAGACCTAAATAGCCTGGATTTCTTTTCCTGGAGACACCTGAAAGCATTAGTGTATCAGACCCCAGTCCAGACAGAAGATGATTTAAGAAACAGAACAAAAGCTTCATGCGACATCATTCTCAATACTCCTGGATTATTTAGCATGAGGCGAAGACTTGATTCCTGCATTTTAGCAAGAGGCGGACATTTTCAACAGTTTTTATAATTTTGTTTTATTTTTATTTAATTACCTAATTAATTGTTTTGTTTTAATTTATTTTTAATTTGTAATGTTTTTATCTGATTGTGATTGTTGATAACCCTGTCGCTTGATCTAAAATAAAAATGAAAATAATTACTTAAAATACATACAAATACAGCTTTTTACTCTGCTTTATTTCGCCTACGCTTAATTTCCATCGATGTCAATTTTTGCAAATAAATCGAAAACGGTCACAGATATGAGAATAGTGCAAGAAACCAGAACGCTAAACAAAGGAAGCCGAGAGTTCAAATTTCATACCGGAATTCAAACAGGGCGCTCCAAAAAAAAGTTCTGAAAGAGAAAATTGTAGCCGATTCAAGAAAATGTAACACCCTGTATACTGCGACCGACAATTTTGATACTTTATTGTAGAGACTCTAAAAAGTGGTTGATGTTCCAGATTTGAAACAATCATCACAGAATATAAGAGAGAAAACGTAAAATACGAGAAAAAAAACCTGCCACCCTGTATAACGAAAATAACGCGTTTTAGACCATGCATATATTTGCATTTTTTCCTTATTTTGACTAGTACTATCACCCCCTGAAATATCTGCATGGCATTAATTAACACCCTGTATAGTAGGGTAGAGCGAAAAAGAATAAAATTGGACATTGCAAGTCGCGCGCATACCAATAGTTTTATATACATCTAAAAGGAATGTATATAAAATTTTAATAAAATCGGTAAATATTTAGAAGTGCCCCCGTGACCTTGAAAATCAGAAAAAAGGGTAATTTTTCGATTTTCAATATTTTTTAAATTGCTAATTATGATTTCTTTATGACTTGTTGTGGATGTGGGAATGTGTACACAAACATTTTTCCAATAAAATGTTTTTTTGTTCGCTCAAAACTACTTTTTTGTCCTTAGAATCTTCATTTGCACGATATTAAACGTTTTTGGGAGCAAATTTGTAGTTTCCATCGAACAGAAAAATATTTTATTGGAAAAATGTTTGTGTACACATTCCCACATCCACAACAAGTCATAAAAAAATCATAATTACCAATTTAAAAAATAAAAACCAGGGGAAAGGGGAACACTTGTTACGGTTGCTGTAGCTGTAAATGCTTTGGGATATTCTGTGCCTCCCATATTTATATTCCCACGAGTGAGATATCAAGAACACCTTGTGAGGGATGGACCTGTAGGTTGTATTGGTACAGCTAACCCTTCTGGTTGGATGCAAGATGAAAGTTTTTTAGTGTTCCTTATATTTTAAACTTAAAATTAATACATTTCGGATATTATTAATTAAAAGGTGTAATATTTTCTTACTTTTATTAATAAAATATTTAAAATTACATGGATTTAGTTTCTTTCATATACGTTACAACTAACCCCGTCCAATGTTACAACTGACCCAGGAGTTGGGACAGTTGTAACATTTGACACTTATTTTTTAATAATCTGGTGAAAATATATTTTATTCACTTAAGTTTGGAGCATGTTTACATTTGGTTGCGAAAATAATATACTTTACGATATATATTTAGGTTTTATTCCAGCTCTTACAGAAAAGTCGGTATAATTTATTTTAGTAAAAATGTTACAACTGACCCCGGTCTACCCTACTATCACCCCCTGAAATATCTGCATGACATTAATTAACACCCTGTATAGGTGACTATATTATGTAAATTTCTGTACAAATCTTAAGAATAACTTAAATAAAAATTTGTTTTTAAACATTTTTATCGTACTGTCGTGTTGGCGGTAGGTAGTTATGTATATTTGTTATTATTATTTAGTCCGAGCGCTAACCACCAAAATTTTCTGTCAATAATTATTTTATTTTTGCATAATTAGGTATAGTTTGACAAATTATGAGGTCAAGGCTTTCCACCCTATGGCTCGTTTAAACAAAAAAGCAACTTATGGTAAGAATCCGTAGGTATAGTATGTAGATATAAGTTTATGCTGGCCTTAATTTTCGTATACGCTGTTCAAACGAATTTAAGTATTTGCTCTTTTGTTATGGGTTTCTTAAGAATTAGTTCCAAGAATCCTTTTTTTTTTCTATAAAATATCTTTGTTATTATTAAATCAGTAGGTAATATTGGTTGTTATATTTTACGCAATTTAAGACTAAAATAATTATAAAAAATACAAAATTATTATGCACGCCTATGCTGCCTACATCGCGTCGTAGCGATTATTTTTATGGATTTTACCGCCCTGCCTCCTTAGGCCTTGTATCTCTAGAACCGTGTGTCGAATAATACATGTCTCCCTTAAGAAAATTTAAAAACGCCAAAGAAAAACCTAAATCTCAAAACTACCTCAGTTTGCGAGACTAAAACACAACAAAGAGCAAAACTTAAAAGTACCTGTCTACAGCCTTTAATTGTTTTATTGCAAGGCCTAGGCCCTGGACTGTCTAACTAGAAGGAATATTCTGTAACATAATAACCTAATTACTTTCACTTCTATCCCACGCTGTTTTTGCAAACAATTAAAACAAAATCATAAGTCAAAACATCTTGTTCCATAATACAATACTTTTTTTATTTCATTTATTTATTTTTTAACAACATTTCTGTGTAAATCTTCCCATTTACTTAATAGAAATCATGCAAATGACTCTTAAACCTAACTTCTCGAAACTATTATTATGATCATTGACCCGCATTTATTATCATATTATGCCATACCAGTTAATAAGACAAAATGTTTAAATTATATACGTGCATACGTGTGTATTAGGCGTATGCTACATTATACTTATATGTCAGGTAATAAAAAAGTGACATAAATACATTAATAACTATGTTACGCATTACACAACGTTTGTTTATTTTGCCATAGTTAAATATAGGTGTAAAACGTTGAAAAACCGTTCAATCTGTTCCCATTTAATCATTTTTATTAATAATTTATGTTAAATAATAAAACCAGTTACAATATATTGACAGAGATCCATTTACGCATAGTAAATTAATCGTTATCTATCAAGTGTTAATCAGTTATTTTTAATTTATATAATTATTTATTAACTGGTTAATGTTTTAATAATACGATGTTATGCCACAGATTATAAAATAAAATTCTCTAAACTATGGTTCTAACCATAGACATATAAAAAAGAGGTTCTACCTACATAAATATAATTTGTAATAAAGAAAAGATATTTACCGCGCTGAATGATTGAAAGAGGTTGTTCTACGAACGTGAGGAAGGTTGCGAAAATTGCGATGCAAAATTTCCCGCGTCAGTGTGGAGGAAGCTCTCACCACTACTACCAGTGTTGAAAAACTTTCAGCAGTAGTGCGAAAAGTGCGACTTTCAGCATGCATATGAGTGCGAAAAGTAGATACTTTCTGGGCACTCGTAGAAGAAAATACTTTTTAAACCAACTAGTAGAAGAAAGTGGCCAAATATGGGGCACTTTTTTTTTTAAATAATATGTAAACTATACAGTTTGTACATGGTATTCCATCGAGGTCTGAACTGGGACTTATTTTTGAGAAAATTGAGTAGAATTTAAAAATTTTATTAAAAGAAGTATAATGTAACGTAATGTATAATAAATGGAACACCCAGTTTTTTATATATTCTTTGAAAACCCCCCATTTTATTTCCTCTATTTTGGTGGATATTTTTAATATCGCAATAAGTAGCTGTTTCTATTATAATTTAATAATTTTTCCATAATTATTTTATTGCTGCCTATTTAATTTAATATATGCACTGGTGATGCAGGTATAATCACCTTTAATAATTCCTTGAAAGTCAACAGAAATTTGACATTTTCTTATGATAATTTAATTATTTGTATTAATAACAATAAACTAATAAAACAAAACTACTAATAATTAATTAAGGTGTTCATGACCCCCTTTGTTCTTGAAGCAACATCGCAACATCGTCATTCTCTTGTAGCCTTTCTAAACTTGCTGTTAAAATGTCATTTATTTAGTTAAATCGATTTATTTCATAAACAATTTTGTCCATGATCTCTTCAGTATTTTGGTTTCTTTGTTGGTATACCACGTTCTTTAGATTCAAAGAAATTAGTGGCGTAGCCACAGGGGGGGGGGGGCGTTGGCCCCCCCCCCGCGCCCTCTTGGCCTGGCGCCCTTTACTACTTAAAAAATAATTCTTAAAAAACAGGTTCGGTATTATTTTGTTTTTAGTAAAGAAGAGCGATGGGACTAAACTTAATAAAACCGGTTTTGAGAGCGTCCCATCACATTAAATTTATTATTTTTTTATATAGCGGATTTTAACTTTATTTCGGGCCAGACCCCTGTTCCCCAGGGAGCATTAAGAAGGTGAATTCCTACAAAATTGGGCGTGGTCCCAAAAATTTGTTTGCGTGCGGCGCCTTAGCTCCGCAGTCCACGCCCCTCCGATAGTTTGCCCCCCCCCCCCCTAAATGCTGGCTACGCTACTGAAAGAAATGTATCTAAAGTAATCTCTTTTAGGTAAGTATGTAAAGTGTTCAACTTAGCAACCTAATTAGCCATTTAATACAATTATTTTATGCATATTACAGAATTTAATAAAAATCTTTTAAAAATTAATAAGCATGTCGCGTTATTTCCAGCACATTCGGCGTCAGCCCATTTAAGGTACTTCACACTGAACACATTTTTCTCCACTTTTGTCATCTTTAATAACCACCAAGGACAAATATTTCCAAAGTGTTTTTGCATAATTCCTATACTCTAGTGTTTTCTTTAATTTGCTTTTAAGTATTGCAATTTTCATATTTCAAAATTTAAATTTTGGTTTTATACTCTTCTTCTTAACTTCTTTTAACTCCCCACATTAGACTAAAACCTAGTTGTAATTTTCTTTCTTTAAAACAGACAGAAATAATTGGCTTGTTATGTCCACTTATAAACAGGGGTCATTTATTTTCACAAGACTTTCCTTTAGCTGGTAAGAAACAAGTTTTAAATACACAGTAAAAAAAAACTCGGCGACACAAATTTCTATAATACATGACGCATTAACGGGTCAGCTATGGCGATTTACACTTTCGTTAGATTTAGCTATTAAATAATAGGTGACGATACTTGTACTTTAGCAAATTAGAGCCCTGCACCATTATAGAAGATGAATAGTTATTTTTAGGTTTTCTGCCTGCAACTATTGTCTGTTTCTGGTGTTTATCTTTACCTCCTTGATGTGTCTTTTCTCTTCTCTTTTTTTTGTACTAAGAGCTTCATAGTAAAAAATATCCACCTGGTAAAAATCATTTCAGGAGTGGTAAAAAGAAAGTAGTGTTAATGTTAACACCCGAATCAACATAGTTTACCACATTTTCACACTCATATGGGACCAAAGTTGTTGTATTAAATTTGCCTATGACTTTAACTCTCTAGAAAGTTAATTTTGTTGAATGGGTGTTATTTATTCCATTTCACACTCTATCAGGGAAATTAAATACAATGACAATTAATTACACCACATTAGCGTGTAAATAAACCCCGCTAGAAGGTTATTTTAACACGTTGAGTGTAAAACTTATTCTTTAGTCGTTTTTTTTTACACGGCCCCCGGTAAAAATACCTGAACCTGTGTTACCGAAAATACAGGCGGCAACAAGTGGTGTGAAATTCTAGGAATTGACACATGACGCCGATGCTACGTGCAAATTCGACTTTCAAGTCAGTCTGATTGTGCTCTTTGAACGAAATATAGAATAATGTTATATTTAAATTAAAATATAGAAACAAAGCAAAGTTCTGTAAAGTGCCAAATGAGAGTGCCTCATGAGGATCTTGATAAATTGGATAAGCATATTAACAAAATTTAATAGAAACCTTACCAATAAGTACGCCATTTTTAAGAAACTAAGTAGGCATTTACGTTGTTACAGTTTTCCTTTTAGCTTTTAAATTATTCTGATATAAGCTTATACTATAAACGTATTCCTTTTTTATATAAATACTTAGGTACCTACCTACATATTTTACTTTATAGATCTCTAAATAAATTTACAATTATTATAATACTGCTCATTTTTATTCTATTATATTGTTCCAAAGCATACTTTTATTTAGTTGTTTAATGTTTAGTGTTCCAAGTATACATATATTTATTATGTTATTTGTTTTGTTAAGCTTAACAATGAGGTACATTAAACGTAGATATATATAACGAGTGATTTTTAATTATTTTGCTCAAGGGAGGCCATGCATTTTTAAAGCATCATGGCCGTACTGCGTAGATAAGATGACATGATTGTTTTATGACATTTACGTCTTATTTGAATTTTTGTATTTGTAAAGTTTAAAAATTGGAGAAATTTTGTAATTTTTGCAGTTATTTGAAGGTAGGTTACTATTGCTTTAACTAATATTTCTCCGGGGAGTCGTCTTTTGACTATTATAAAGTGCTATTTGCAGGATATGATTTAATTTTTTATTTTTTTTTTATTTTTCAGCGTATCAAGTTTTGGTGAAGCTTTGTTGCCGGATTGAAAGTTCTACAGTAAAAATGTTTAGTGAAGCACTGTTGTATATCCCCATAAATAGTGTTAAGTCCGATAGGTCTCTATCCATACATACATTAATGACTGTTTATTTTTTGCATGTAAAATGTTTCACGCCTGCCTGCTTGGCGAAATACAGCAGTAGTATAAAATAAATCGTCACTCAAACCAGTGCCTTTTATTTTCCCAAATATATAAATCGAGATATTAATTATTCATATTAATAATTAATATCACAGATAGTACATTGGCGACGAGGTTTTGGCTTTTAAGCCTACGGACCGATTTCGGTGAATCTCGAAGTTTTGTTTTAGTGAGAAATAACGATATTAAAAAGTAAAAAAAGTGAACAATAGAAAATGGCGCGGCCGTCAGTGGAAACGAGTGCTTCCGGTACTAAAATTGAAATGGTCGGGCTTCTGGGTTCGTTAATTTTTTTCGATCCAAAGGTTTCGGATTTTTCGGTGTTTAGCGAAAGACTTAAGCAATTTTTTATTGCAAATAATATTACGGACAACGAACGTAAACGAGCTATTTTACTGAATACTATGTCGGAGGACTGTTACGTTTTAGTTCGTAATTTATGTGTACCTGAACTACCGGACTCGAAAGGTTATGATGAGTTAATAAAATTACTAAAGGAACATTTTTCACCTATAAAATCCTATTTTGCAGAACGGCTGAAGTTTTACAATTGTAAAAGAGAGACTAATGAATCAGTGGCCGATTGGGAGGCAAAAGTTAAAAGTTTAGCTTCAAATTGTGGCTTTGGTACCGAACTTTCTACGGTTATGCGTGACATTTTCGTCATAGGAATAAACGACGAAAAAATAATGGATAGACTTTTTGAAGAAGATGCTTCAAAAGTTACATTCAAGCAAGTAGTAAAAACCGCCCTTAGCAAAGAGTCGGCCTTGCGAGAGCAAGAGGTACGAAACCTTGGAACATCCATTAAACCTGAACCAGTTTACTTCCAGAAACCAATATTTCGTGGAGGTAAAAACCATGAAAATTTACAAAGGAGGAGAGGACCTTCATCGTCTGGGGGCAACACTGGCAACAGTTTTCAGAGTGAGTTCCGAAATGTTGCAGCTGGTGGTAAGAGTATTCAACCTCAGTTTAAGTGCTCTGTATGCGGCAGAAAAAATCATTTAGCGGTTGACTGTGTTTTTAAAAATTGCATTTGTCACAACTGTGGCATAAAGGGTCATTTAGCTCCTCAGTGCAAGGGTAGGAGGCAACATTTTTTGCAGGACTGCGAAACTGATTTTAACACTGATGAATATCTTTTCAATATTCGCGATTTAGATGTTAATAATATTGATAGTTCAGGGAACATTAAACCATTTTTTGTTAAATTAATTTGTGAAAATATTCCATTAAATTTTGAAGCCGATTCAGGTTTCGCGCATTCCGCTATTTCTGAAAAGTTATATTTAAAACATTTTCGAATGAAAGAGTTGTTAAATAGTGATTTGTCATTAACCGATTACGTAGGCGTAACATTTAAACCATTAGATTGTTTGAATTTAAATGTTTTTTTTTAGGGAAAAAATTATATTTTAAAAACTTATATTGTTAGAAATGGTGGACCACCCTTAATTGGTCGTAATGGGTTACAAATGTTGAAATTAGGTATTTGTAAATTAGGAAATAACGAGCATTATTATAAAAATCACATTAACAATTTTACTGTTAGTAAAGTAGGTGTAGATTCATCTACCAAGCTCTCAGAATTGGTAAATAAATATAACGACATTTTTGAGCCCACACTGGGAACGTTTAACAAATTCAATGTTAGTTTAAAACTAAAAAAAGACGCAGTCCCGAAATTTTGTAAGGCTAGGCCGGTGCCTTTTGCATTAAAACCGAAAATTGAAGAAGAAATTGAACGTCTTATTAATAATGGGGTTTTAGTTCAAACTGAATTTTCCGACTGGGCAACGCCGATTGTGCCTGTGTTAAAACAAAATGGAGGTATTCGTATTTGCGGAGATTTTAAAATTACTTTAAATCCTCAGTTAGAAAGTCAGCATTTCCCTCTACCACGAATTGACTATTTATTTGCACAATTACAAGGTGGAGAGAAATTTTCTAAGATTGATTTGTCTGAAGCATATCAGCAAATTCTTTTAACTGAAGAGTCAAGAAAATTTGTCACCATCTCTACGCATAAGGGTCTTTTTTCGTATACCAGATTACCATATGGAATAACGTGCGCACCCGCCATTTTCCAAAACATTATGGAACAAATGTTTGTAATGCCCGGTGTAGTTTGTTTTCTTGATGATATTTTGGTTACAGGAAAAAATGATCGGGAACATATGGAGCGCCTAGAAAATGTTTTCCGACGTCTTCAGGAATGTGGTCTTAAAGTTAAGAGAGAAAAATGTTTTTTATTTCAGAATGCAGTAACATATTTAGGTCATAAAATTGACAAGGGGGGACTTCATACTTCTGAAGAAAGAGTTGTAGCGGTCAAGCAATGTCAAATTCCCAAAAAAGTAACTGAATTAAAATCATTTTTAGGAATGTTAAATTTTTACTGTAAATTTCTTCCTAATGCTTCATCAGTTTTAAAACCTCTTTACAATTTACTTAAAAAGGACGTTAAGTGGTTTTGGACGCTAGAATGTGAAAATAGTTTTCAAGAGGCAAAAAGAATGTTGTTGTCGGCAGGAGTGTTAGCTCATTTTGATCCTACTAAAAAACTTAAATTAACTGTGGACGCAAGTCAGTTTGCTTTGGGTGCAACTTTAAGCCACATTTTTGAAAATAACAATGAAAAACCTATAGCTTTTGCATCCCGTTTATTAAATAAGGCCGAAATTTCTTATTCTCAAATAGAGATATTAATTATTCATATTAATAATTAATATCACAGATAGTACAAGCATAAAAAATTTTTATTGTTGAAAGTTTTTTTAGAAATGGAAACAAAATAGGCGGTGTGTGGAATTACTCTATGCATGACTGCTTTGATGAATTTCGAACCGAGTTTCCTGATGTTGCGGTGACCTTTCATAATTTTCGTACTGGGTCACAATACCTAATTGATAAATTTCGTCAGACTGGTTCTGTTCAACATAAAAAAGGGGCTGGAAGACCAACGAAACGATCGAATGAGGTTATTGAAGAAGCGCGACAAATTATGGAAAATAATCCTTCAACTTCTATTAGGCATTTATCTCAACAAATTCAGCAAACGGATTTATGCTACAGTACATGTCAAACACTTTTGAAAAAGGCTCTGCATCTATACCCTTATCGTGTTACGGCTATTTATGAACTCCTTCCCAATGACGTTCCCCAAAGACTTAATTTTTGTGAATGGTTTTTAAACAATTTTCAAGAAGAAAATAGTGGTGCTTTTGAAAAAACATTTTTTACCGATGAGGCTTATTTTTATTTATCAGGCTATGTTAATTCACAAAATATGCGAATGTGGAATACGCAAAATCCGCATGTTTTTGTAGAAAGACCTCTTCATCCTCAAAAAGTTGGTGTGTGGGCAGCAATTAGTTCTAGAAGAATAGTAGGCCCAATTTACTTTGATGGCACAATTACAGCTGAGAGATATCGGATCGAAATTCTGACAACATTTATTAATGAGCTTCACGATGATGAATTGCGGGAAGGTTACTTCCAACAAGATGGCGCTACACCTCATGTAACCAGAGAAAATTTAAATTTTTTAAGTGAATTTTTTGAAAACAGAGTTATAAGCCGAAATACGCAACAAATATGGCCACCTCGTTCCTGCGATTTAACACCCTGCGATTTCTTCTTGTGGCCTTTTATAAAAAACTCCATTTATCGAACACCAATTGAGGATATAAATGATCTTAAACGAAGGATTTCAGAAAAAATTGCCGAAATTAATAATTCTCCAAACGTATTGGTTAATGTGTCTCTGAGGGTAAGAGGAAACATCAGAAGGTGTCTAGAAGTAGGAGGCGGCCATATAAAGTAGGCTTTCAAAGTAGGATAGCTCAGGATTTTATATTACATACCGTCAAAAAACATTATTTTAGGTTTTCAACGTGACAACGCTGCTTTCTTGCAAATTCGCCCTATGATTTAATCTACGAGCTACTGCTACACTATGTATACTGGGTCACAGCCGCCCTTGAGCAAAATAATTAATAATCACTCGTTATATATTTATATATATATATATGTTTATTTTACTAAATTGTTAAACTATATGACCAACACTCTGCAGCTTTCTTCCTGGATATCCAAAAGGCATTTGACAGCTCATGGCATAACAGGATACTCTATAAACTCTCCAGAATGAACTGTCCAACCTATTTAATAAAACTTGTCTACAGGTTTTTATCTTTCAGGACATTAAGGGTTAGAGTGCGAAATTCATACTCTGCACAGTTTTCACCTGAACAAGGGGTTCCCCAGGGATCACCACACACACCACTACTGTTTAATGTTTTCTGTTTTGACTTATACAGCCATATTAATCCATTTCAAAACGACATAGACCAATCAGCATATATCCTTCAGTTTGCGGACGACACAGCCCTGTTAGCTCATGGAAAAACCATCCTTAATACGGTGACCAAACTGCAAAATCTCTTAAACCTAATAATCGCCTGGATGCATAAATGGAGAATACTTCTTAATCCTCAAAAATCCCAATTTCTCATATTCCACCACAAAATTAATGAACACGACCCCACCATCAGACTCTATAACAATACAGTAAAACAAACAAATCATTGCAAATACCTCGAAATCATGATTGATCAAAAATTAAACTTTAAGCTACATACCAACGCTGCAAAAAGAAATGCCATTAACCGGGCGAAACACTTTAGGTCTTTAACATATAAAGATCAGGGGGTGTCAGTACAAACTGCAAGTAATATATATACAATGATATGCCGACCTTTATTGGAGTATGGACACATCCTGTACAGTAATGCCGGAAGACCAACACTTCAACCGTTGGAGGTGGGTGAGAGAAGCTGTCTGCGGATCATCACAACCCTTCAAACTTAATGCTCTATGAAAAGACCAGAATAGTTCCAATCGATCAACGACTGAACAATTTAAATAATATAAAGTTTGCAAACAGGCCGCCGAATATCGAAATCATGCAGAGACTTACCATAGCACCAAATCCAGAGATCCAAGCAAGAAGAAAATATCCAGTGATGAACCTTTTTCAAACTATTTTATCATTACGTTTTCAATGAACAATAATACCTGTATAATGTATGTTTTATGAATGTGTTTATCTATTTTTTTTTTTTTTCTTTTTTGCTTTCTTTAATACCTAAGTGATAAGGGATCATTATTTTTTTTATTTAGGGAGAAATTGTATTATATTATATGTGTAAAAGCTCATGGACAGGAAGACTCCGGTCGTTAGCCCTTTGGCAAATTATTGTCAATAAACTGTGATAAATAAATAAATCAATGTTAGACTATATAATAGGTGTGTCATTTTGTTCAACTAGTTATAATATTAAGTGTAAAAAAAATCACAGGGTTTTCCAGTTCTGTTCTAACCATCATTTTGTTTATAAATAAACGATAAATAATACTCAATATTTTTATTCATTTAACAAACCTTTTCCAAGCGATCTAAAGATATATTGGGGGCTACTACTTTCGGCTTTGATTAAGTCATTTAATCATGTATCAAACTAAGCAGAGGTTAATAATGTAAAACATCTTGAATGCATAGGTAATTTTTACATTTTAATTATAAACGCCCGGTTAGTTTGATACAAGATTAAATGACTTAATCAAAGTGGAAAGTATTCTAGCCCTGGGTAGATTATTTTATTACACTTACTATAGTAAAGTCACACCGAAATAAAATAAAATTTACACTACAATAATATGATATTTACACTAATTAATCACAAGTCACCATTAAAAAATGGTTTACTTACACCTCTCATTATTTCTTTTACACCCTAGAAGGATAGGTTTACAATCTGTGAGTTTAACTTACACACGATAGTGTAAATGTACCTACCCATAAATTAGAAGAATTAACACTCATCAAAAAGTAAAAAAAACATTCAAAAATATCTTTTTTACCAGATATACTGATTGGTTAATATACCCTATTAAGTGTGGTCCTATATGTACGACCATTGAGTGTTAAATTTAAAACTCAATTTTTTACTGTGTTCTTGTGTAATTAATGTTTCATTGTAAATAATTATTGATATTTCAGATTTATTATGCATATAAGATTTATTGTAGTTGATAAATGATATACCTAGGTATAGCTTAAATCTTTTCACTCGCTTAAAGAATAGCCAATGGCTACACGTCGCCTTTATTTTCAGTGTTCTGTTTTCCTCATTCTTAAGTATGCTGCTACTTAACGAGGGAATTAACAATAAAAGATGTTTATTATTATTATTAGTATTATTATTAGTGTTATTATTTTCCTCTACACTTTTTTATTTTCGAGGGATATGCAACCATCAAGCAGTAATAAATATCATCAATTCATCTCTAGCACAGCGAAACACACCGTTAGAATGTTACTTATAACCTAAAGCATCTATCTTGATCACCGAGATGTAGTGAAATGCGTTGGTATGGGGTATTGCTGTCAATCAAAGCATTTTCAACTGCCTTACTGGCGAATTTATTTATTTAACGCATTTTATTGCATATTAGTTTGCAGCGCTTCAGTTTACCGGTATACCTAGTTACAACTAACTAAGTGTTTGTAGTTTAATTTTAGTCCACATTGCTTATCAAAAAATATAACGAACGCGGTAGTTGCTTAAGACAGGTTACTTTGTATTCAACATTTTTATCCTCTTTGATTTTTATATTGAAAAACAGGTAGAGTAAAGATTCTAATAAAACAAATTTTATGAAAAGTTGTCTATATTCTCTCAATCCAACTTCTCCTTGGTCTTCCTCTGTTCCTTCGCTATTGAGGGGTGTATAATATTGTTCGTTTTGGTAACCTTTCATGTGTCGGTATCATCGCAACTGGTTTGTTATTATATCGTCAATAATATCGTTGGTAACGACCATAATTTATCGTATTGTTCCGCATATTGAACCGGAGTTGAAGCCGAACACATATTTTGCTTGCAAAAAAATGTCTTTGTTTTTCCATGCTTCATTCGTGGTCGTGTGAGTTCTGTGACTTTGAGGGTGAGACCAGGACCGAAAACGTAACTAAGAACCGAGCCGGATATATAAGTACTTATTTTTTTTGCATGGAATTGGATCAAAACTGTTCAAAATGGTCGTTTTTGGATTTAAACTGAATCGAAATCAAAATTTCTTATTTTGTATGGAATCGGAACTGCACCGACCACTAAATTATTAATTTCATCTGAAACCGAAACCCAAAAGGACCGTTATTTCATTTCGGCCCAGGATTCTGGATATTACCGTCACATGACATTTTTAGTCGGAGATATTTATATTTCTTGGAATGTAGTATTTTAAAGTACATTGCCCTGTTTCCAAACGTAGGACTTGATGTGTATCGCCTATGCACATATTCTGTCTTGCTGCATAATATTCACGTCTAGTCCCCATTTATATCATTTGCGAAACAGGCCCTGTTCTGAAATACAACATCCCCGCTAAAATAACTTTTTTTCAAATTTTCACTTTTGCTAATTGTTATTGATGACTTTAATCATTTCATCAGGTTCGCGCTAATGTTCTAGAGCTTTCCTGTTATACAGCCTCCGTATGTCCCTGTAAGTAGGTATCATTATGTATGTATTTATCGTACTGATAACTGACATTCTACGGTCATTGCTACAGTTCTTTTTATGGCCATTCTTCATTCATTAAAATCAATATTCTTCGCCATTGATACGTCTACTAAACAGTTGTATTAGCATAATATATCTTTACTATAACCATGCTCAAGTAGTAGAGGTGCAATATCTTCTGAACCATCAGAACATTTCTTATTTTTTAAACATTAACATATCTGTTTAAATTGTTTATCCTCCACGAATCGAGGATTTTATTGTACCAATATTTTGTGTTTTTTGTGTTGTCTTCGTTTCTGGATTCTATTCGATCTTCTGTTGGCAATTTGTTAAATCAATAATTCTTTATCTGTTCTCCTTTTATGGGCGATATAACATCTTTGTTTGTATCTTGTCAATGCCTTAAAGATCGGACTCCACGAGCCAAGATGGTACAATTTTTTGGTCAAGAGATTCTAACATTATTGATTAAGTTTGTCGTACTCAACTTATTGATAAATTGTCAAATCAATCCAGTGTTACCAACTAAAATCTTCAAACAGCTGTTATGGGCATATAAAGTCAGCTTCTGCTTTGTGCCTTTTTGTAATATATTCTGTCAAAATCCGTTTTTGTGATTATTTAAGGCTAGTTTACACAGTGACAGACTAAATTTAATCTAAATAGGTACTTAGTCACTTGAAGTAGAAATTTGGTAGCCGAATAGAAAATTTTTTATTTCTTCGTTGAAGCCATTATACTCATGTTTACTGGCTGAGTAATTTTTTGGGCACTGTACAGCACGTCGTGTCTTCTTCATTTTCTTTACTCTTTTTTAGTAATCTTATTTTCTTTTACGATTCTTTCTCGTTTTATTTTTATTATTTTCTGTTGCTTTCTTTCACTTTCTTTTATCGTTTATTGAGTTACTTTCCCCTACAATACAATTTCTAGTATTTATTTTATTCCGTTAAATGTAGCAACATTTGTATTTACTTTATACATTAATTTTTTATATAAAACTAATTAGTATAAGAAGTAACACCCATGTTGACAGGCTATTTAGGTTACTTAATTATTCATCTTAGTTAATTAATTAGTATGTATCTAGCATATGTCTTCTTCTGCTAAATTACGCAGATTATGCAAACACGCAGAAATAACAACTAAAAATTTATATAATTTTTAGCAGTTACAGTAGTTTAATTTCTTTTATTGCCACTTTTAATTAAGATTTGCATATGTATGTAGTTGTGCAAATAGAAATTATAAACAAATTAAATATTTAAATAAATATGAGCCTCATTAAATAATTGACAATTATTAAAGCTCTGCCCTCGATCGAAAACACTCCGCCTTTTATAAATGCAATTTGTTACATCGCGGTCACAGAATGTAAATGTTTCCACATCGACACTGTCTGAACAAAAACACCAAAGAAGTATTACAGAGTGGCAAAAAAGTCGCGCATAATGCCTGTAACTTTTGAATTACGTCGTATATGAAAAAGTAACCTTTATGAAAGTTAAAAAAAGTTCGCATCTGTCTCCACCATTATAAGTTTAAAGAGGTGTTTAAAAAAGTAATAAAGTCGGATTCAATAATTACCTTTTCGTGTTCAAGTAAAATTTTCAGTAATTCCGTTCTTACCTTAATCCAAAAAAAAAACTAATTTGATCAATTTTTTAAGAAATCACTCCAAAATTTAAAGATATTCAAAACAGTTGTTTAGTTTGATTAAACAGTTTCTTAAAAAAGTTTTGAGACATGAGACAAGAAATTTCAATAAATAAGCAACTTTTCGGAAATTTCGTTATTATTAATTCACAGTGCAGGTTTAATTACCTTAGGTTTATCATCTTGTCAAGATGAAAACTACGATTTCAATGCATCCCACAATCAGTGGCGTAGCCAGCATTTTGGGGCGGAGGGGGCGAACTATCGGAGGGGCACAAATCGCGGAACTAAAGCGCCGCAGGCAAAAAATTTTTGGGACCACGCCCAAATTTCGTAGGAATTCACCTTTATGCTCCCTAGGGAACAGGGGTCTGGCCCCAAATGAAGTTAAAATCTGCTATATATAAAAGAAATAAATTTATTGTGATGAGAGGCTCTCAAAACCGTCTTATTAAGTTTATTACTATCACTCTTCTTTACTAAAAATAAAATAAGACCAATCTTGTTTTTTAAGACTTATGTTTTAAGTAGTAAAGGGGCGCCAGACCAAGGGGGGCGGGGGGGGCGATCGCCCCCCTTCGCCCCCCTGTGGCTACGCCACTGCCCACAATTCTGTCAATAGCAAGTTGTGGCAGGTTGAAAACGCTGAACCGCGGAACGCCAAACATGAAATAGAACGGCGAGACGTCTACCTACACTGTGGCTCAAATTAAAGGAGTATACTTTTTAATTGTGAATATTTTCTTTCATTTTGCACTGATTTAATTTATTTTTGGAGTGATGATAAACTGAAATCGTCTGAGTAAATTGTGTAATTTTTATCAAAATATTTTGAACAGGGCCGGATTGACAGTTTTTTTTTTCAACTAACGTGCGCTTATGTTCATTGCAAACGGAAACTGATTTATTTAACATTCAGATGATACGTTTTTTTGGTAGTGTAACTATCGAAAATTCTCCAGTATTATAGGTCACATTGTAAAAGATGTTGAAATTCAAGAAATACACTTAAAATCGAAAGTAGTCTAAATTTTTCCAGGATAACATCATGAATATGACCACCATGATTTTCTATCACTGATTGCAGTCGGCTTCGCCATAGGTCAATAGCTGCATTGATTATGTCCTGGTTAAAATTATACCAACAGAACTGTAACCTTTCCTTTAGCTCTTCGATGGTGTTAAACCTTTGACCATTGTGAACATTTGCCTCTAAGATTCCCCATATGGAATAGTCAACAGGGTTTAAGTCTGGACTATTAGGTGGCCACGACATCTCTGGTCCGATGTAATCACGGCATTGCTCAAACAAAAACATTCTTGTACTCCAAGAGGTATGGGAAGAAGCACCATCTCGTTGGAACACGTAATCGTCGCAGATTGCTTTAATTTCAGGAAGCAAGTTATGTAAAATTTGTTGTTGATACGCGTCCGAGTTAAGTTTTACTCCGGCATCTATAACAATGAGACTTGACTTCCCCAATTTGGAAACTGCCACAGAGACCATTACGCCAGGGGAAAAGTAACTTCTTTCGATTAAAAGATTTTTCAAAGGGATTTCCCTCTTTACGCGCACATTTGCGTATACCCGATTATTTTGTGTATTCTTTGGCGGCCTCAAGTAAAACATCTTCTCATCTGAAAATCATATATTTGCGACAAACGGAATCTTCGTAGTAATAGATTACATCTTTCTAATCGTTTCTCCTTCACATGGGCATTAAGTTTTTGACAGTAAACTTTTTTAAAGACTTTAAGTTGGCAATCATTTTTTATAATTTTTTGAACTGTTGAACGGTGAATTCTTGTTCTTTTCGCTATTTTTCTGGTACCTACAGAATCTTCAGGTCGTACATTTTCTATAATATTTCTTACCATGGTATTATTTCCTTGAGTTCTTGAAGTTTTCTTCCTTCCCCTTCCAACTTTTATTTTTATGGATCCATTTATTTTCTCTAAGATGTCTTAAAAAATTTTTTTCAGGAAACTCCTTTATAATTTTTCTTGCACCGTAATTATGTTTTTGTCGAAAATATTTGATAAGAATTCGATCATCTTCACTTAAGACTGCCATTGTGTACGGATTAGATGTCACGAAGCGTACAAAACATCAAAAATAACATTGTTTATTATTTTAATAACAGTAATGGATACTCTTATTCTTAATAACGGTCATTGATGGTGCGATCATGGTTTAAACGACTTCAAATTTCCAAAATGATAACCGCAATGCTTTAGTACATCAATGAACAAAATAAATTGTATTTCTTGAATTTTTAAATCTTTCAGAATGAGACCTATACTGGAGAATATTCGATAGTTAAACTACTAAAAAAAAACGTATCATCTGAAATTTAAATAAATCAGTTTCCGTTTGCAACGGACATAAACGCACGTTTGTTGAAAAAAAACTGTCAATCCGGCCCTGTTTAAAATATTTTGAAAAAAATTACACATTTTACTGAGACGATTTCAGTTCATCATCACTCCAAATTAAATCAGTGCAAAATGAAAGAAAATATTCACAATTAAAAAGTGTACTCCTTTAATTTGAGCCACAGTGTACAATCCATCATATAACCAACATTCCATGCCATGCACGCTGCAGTGGCTGTGCGAAATTTGAAATGGTAGGAAACTACTATTTAAGCACAAAAAACATTTTTTCCACTACTAACCTTAACATCGCCATTATTGACCGATTAATAACGTTAGAAATCGTTTTTCTCTACCTTATAAGTTATTATTGACCATGGTCAATAATAAGGCATTGAAATCCATTATTGACCGATCTTCAAGAACTTATTTGAACGCAGGTAATTTGATTTTTTGATTCTACAACATGAATTCATAGGCATTAGGCAACCAGATAATTATCAATACATATTAGATTATTAGAGATGTAAAATATCGATACAATCAACATTTTTTCTGCTTTCATCCTTAATTCTGGAGGTGTACGCACATGATAATATCACTAACATTTTCTTCGCTCATTTTTTACAAAAACGGAAAACTTGTGAAATCTGATGACATAAATGAACAAAAATTGACATTAACAAAGCCACCTGACAAAACAACAAAATATTTTGCCAATTCCGAAGCGCAGGTAACTTGATTAAAAAATATACTTATACCTACCTATAATTTTTTATAATTATTAATACTATAAAGATAAAAATGTCTTATAAAAGTTTGTAGTAGTGGAAAAAATATTATATTAACCACGGTTTAGACAGCTTATAGCCCTCGCGTCTTAACTCGCCGCTCGGGCAATAATGATGGCTGTCTAAACCTTGGTTAATAATATACTATTTTTTTTGTTGGTTGGACAATGATTTTCACAATATTATAATACTAGAAAAGGAGGACATTTCGGTAAATAAGGAGAAAGGAGGACTCAACGTCTTAAAGAAGGACTGCACACACAATACATACTGATAAACACAGGCAGTCATTCATAAAAAGGTCAATCATTTATGTCGCCTACATCTATCGGGCCAGCGGGGGTGAGGAGTGTTTACTGCGGCTTCTAGTTAGAAGCTAAACCTAAACGGCGTAATGAAACAAGGCACCACTAGCTGGAAAGTAATTAGATTGTTCAAGAAGTGTGACAAATAGCAAAAGTCAGCAAAATATTGGCTAAATCGAGGGTAAATGTATAAAGCATTGTTACCAGACATAATTGTTTAAGTGAACGAATTTTAAGGAATAATTATCGCCATTCCGTTTACAAAATTTGAATAGAACAAATGACTGTGAGGTGTTGTTGGCGACATGCCAAATGTAAACAAGCGATGTCAATATATGTCGTTTCATACAAACAAATCAAAATAACACTAACAAATAGGTATTATTATAATTAGGTATTCGTAAATTATTATAATTTTTAATAATCTTTGATGTCTTAATAAGCATAATATAAATTAAATTTATGAAATGGTAAAGCAATTAAAACTTGATTTAATTAAATAAAATCATGCAACTAAACTAATTATTGTATTAGGTTTAATTATTTTTTCTTTAGCATTTGTTACAAGGTTTACATTTTTTTAATTTATTTCAATATTAATTATTTAATTTTGATATATTAGAATATCATTTTTAATCCAATAAAATACAGTTTGTGTAATAGATTCATTACATTGTTTTGGTATTTTTGACTCTATATAACGTGTATACTGTAGGTATGTTAAAAGATCAGTAATATACAAGGGATTAAATACTGAACTCCTAAAGCCTTTCAAAGAATTTTGTTATAGTCAAAGTCAAAATATGCTTTACTGTCCAAGATTAATCTCATTGACAAAGGTCTGTTTACAATTAAAACAATTTCCAAAATAAATATGTGAAATATTTGGGTATTCACAAATATATAAGCAAAACCTAACCCTGGAGGAACACGTCTATAGCATATTATTATGATTTTTTTAATATAAAGCAGACAACCTATCTTAATATGTACAAAACTTAATTTTATTGTTGACTAAAATGAAGTCAAATACCAAAAGTCGAGAAAGTAAAAGCAACCACAAACAATTTAGAAGTGAATAATAAGTCACCAAACAATAATAAACTCGAGAGCATTAAAAGTTATGACTAAAGTATCACCATAAGGTATTAAAGTTATCACCATAGTATTCAAATAGTGTGTAATGAGTCATAATAACTACTACAAGGTTTTTTTTTTATTTTATATCGGAATGATTTCCTTGAAGTTTCTTGTCTAATATTTATAGGTAAATGAGTGAAGATTTGTCTACACCTCATAAATGATTGATTTCAAAGTCAAGATATGCTTTATTGTCTGAAAGAAATATCTTTATCAACTAAGCTTTTAGAAATTTTAATCAACAATAAAATATAGTATAGTAAGATTTCAAATTTTACCCTATTATATTTATTAGAATAAAAAATGCAAATAATCATGACCGACTATCATCGAAATAATAATTTATGGTAAAATAAGCTTGGTTCAATAATACATTTTTGACAGTTTTTTACACATTTTAAAATTTAACATTTTTTAACATAAACTGGAAAATAGTTTAACAAAATTTTAGAATGATAAATTATAATTTTTTTTTTACAAGACTTGAAGAAGGAATAGGTAAACATACAGGGTGGTTATAAAGTTTGGAATAATAGGAATATTTCTGAACAGGTTAACTTAAAAAAAAAACGCTCAGACACGTCGATTTTTATTTTCACATCTGCATTTTTTTAGCTAATACTAGAATATACAGGGTGTTACATAAATGAATTATTACGTCAATGTCACTTTTTCTAAATGGAATACTCTGTATATTATTTCATTTTTTGATTCTACGCAAGATTCTGTTTACAGATATTTCTATTTTTCCCAACTTTATTTTTATTCATATAGGGTGTCTCAAAAAATCAGTATCAATTTCAAGTTTGTTTTTATAAACGAAATGACACTTTTTTAAATTTTAAACATATTATTTTATTTAATGAACATTATTTACAATAAAGGAATATGCCTGCCTATTTTAATAAATGTTGGAAGTGGTATCCATACACAGATCTACAATGCCCCAATCTATCCACAAACTCTATTTAGACGTTAGTAACAATATCTGGGGTAATTTGCCGTATCGTGGCTCTTATTCCTATTTTCAAGTCTTCTAAATTTTGTGGTTTATTTAGGTATACTCTCTTTTTAACGTAGCCCCATAAGAAGAAGTCGAGCGGAGTTAAATCGGGTGACCTTGGTGTCCACTTTATTTCGCTTCGTCGGCCTATCACACGATGATGAAAACGTATAGTCCAAATATCTTCGAACATTTGCGCTAAAATGGGCAGGAGCTCTATCTTGCTGAAACCAAAGTCTATCATCAAACGTATCTGGAACATCTTAATTTGGAAATAGTGTAATTAAGGCAGGTACACGTTCTTCCTCTAGAAATGACAGGTATCGTTCGCCATTCAATGCCCCCTCAAAAAAGTATGGCCCGATGATTCTATTCTCAATAATTCCCGCCCAAACATTAATATTCTCCCTATACTGCGTATGGCCCTCTCTATACCATTGTGGATTTTCATTTGACCAATAACGAAAATTTTGCTTATTTACTTCCCCATTAGGGTAAAATGTGGCTTCATCAGAGAAAATCACGTTTTTTACAAGATTATTATTATTTTCGCAGATATCCATCATTACCTCACAAAACTGATTCCTTCGGTCCGGATCATCGTCATATAGATCTTGAACTATTTTTATTTTATAAGGACGCCACTTTTCTTTCCTTAAGAACTTCACAATTGCTGAATCCACATCAATGTTGTCTTGGTTTGAAATACATCTAGTACTTCAATGAGGATTTTCTTCCAGCGACATTAAAATATCAATTTTAGTGTCTTCAGGGATGCCTGGTCGTCCTGAAAGCGGCTTGTCTCTGACATATCCGAAATTATTAAATTTATTTATTGATTTACTTACAGTGGCCTTACTGATTGGCTGTCTCTCCGGGTATTTATTATTGAACGTCTCACACACTTCTTCTTGCGTTCGAGTTTTATCTCCACAACCAGCCATAATGAGGATCTCGATTATTTGCGTTTCTGTTAAGAACATTATGATAAAATAATACAAAATAATCAAATAATCACAAGGCGTTTGCCAAAAAAGTAAATTAGAATGACATCAAATAACATCACTATGAACGCCAGATATTGGTAACCATGCTAACGTCCAAAGGTTTTTTGTAGATAGATTGGGTCATTGTAGATCTGTGAATGGATACCACTGCCAACATTTATTAAAATAGGCAGGCATATTCCTTTATTGGAAATAATGTTCATTAAATAAAATAATATGTTTAAAATTTAAAAAAGTGTCATTTCGTTTATAAAAACAAACTTGAAATTGATACTGATTTTTTGAGACACCCTATACGAATATAAATAAAGTTGGGAATAATAGAAATATCTGTGAACAGGTTAACTTAAAAAAAAACGCTCAAACAATTCAATTTATATTTTTATTTTCATTGAAGATGTCTAATTTTCAATTGTCAATAATTCGTAAACAGTTGAAGATAGGTATAGGACATCATAAACGAAATCTGCTTAGAATCTTATGTAGAATCAAAAAACGAAATAATATACAGAGTATTCTATTTAAAAAAAGTGACATTGACGTGATAATTCATTTATGTAACACCCTGTATATTCAAGTATTAGCTAAAAAAATGCAGAAATAAAAATAAAAATCGACGTGTCTGAGCGTTTTTTAAGTTAACCTGTTCAGAAATATTCCTATTATTCCAAACTTTATCACAACCCTGTATATTAAAGTCTTGTCTTGGTTATTATAAGTAGGTAAATTAATATTATTTCTATGTTTTTTGTTTTAATCAAACAAACGGTTTCCAATATAAAAATTTAAGTAAGTGCACCGAACTCCCACCAGTAGAAAGTCTATAGTCTATTTCTTAATGCGAGGGAGTAATAAATAATTATTGAACTATAAAACCCAGTGGTCTTCGCCGTATTCCATAGGCGAGTCCAATTATTATTTTATATAACATTCAAAGTAGCAAAAATAGTTGATTGTAATAAATGAGGATGAAAAGAGCGCCATCGGAAGAATCATACACTCATTTTACTTAAAAAAGGAAGTACCTACCTTAGACAAAATAATGTCTGAAATGAGAAAAGGATGATTTCATTCCAACCATGGGTAAGAAGAAAATATGGAAAACTTTGAAGAAAACGAGTTTTTGTTGTGAAAAAATTCAAAGCAGAAAATCACTTTTAATAGAGAAAGACGAGATCATCTGCTGGCAACGACGATATTTGAGAGCAGTTAGACAATTTCAGAGAGAAAACAGGAATATCTATTATTATATTATACAGTGAGCTCAAAAAGGTTGGAATAAATTCGTTTAAAATTCAGGTGATTATTTTCTGGAAAATCGCTTGGACATGTCGATTATTATTTTTAATTGCGAATTTTCTGACATAAGAAATGTGTATACAGATTATCTCAAGAAGAACATATACCGTCAACATTAATTTTTTTAAATAGACACCCTGTATATTATATTATTTTTAAATTTTACGATACATTCTAAACACTTTTTTTAAAAAACATACCATATCTCCAAAATCAACGGTTTTTTAATATTTTTCTGAAAAAATGCTCAGATCCGTGGATTTTTAGTTTTAATTGCGCATTTCTTTATTATTATTGTAACCTGGTACCTGAATTAATTTATTTTGACACAGAGATTTACTTCTTGTCAAAAATTCTTCAAATTGTGTAGATTTATCTAACTTCAAGTAATTCTGTAAAAATGGCGCGGTTAAGTAAAAAAGATGGGATAGAGGTACTTGCTTGGCTTGGCTATCGAGATAGGATGCGAACCCAAACAGAAGTGTGTGAGTTATTTAACAATAAGTACACAAACCGAGCACCAATATCTCAATCTGTTGTTAGAAAAGTTGTAAAAAAATATAGGGATTTGGGGCATGTTAGAGACAATTATATTCAAGGTCGACCTAGGATTTCAGAAGATGTGCAGTTAAAAATGTCCTCTTAGCTGTCCAAGAATACCACCATAGTGTTACTCGCGGTATTGCCACGGAAAATAATATTTGTCAAGCAACCGTATTAAATTATTTACAAAAAATAAATGGCATCCCTATAGGGTACAGTTGGTTCATGAACTTAATGAAGATGACCCGGATAGAAGAACAGAATTTTGCGAAATAATGATGAACAGATACATTGAAGATCCTCCAATTTTAAAAAGAATTGTGTTCTCTGATGAAGCAACGTTTACTCTAAATAGGCATGTAAATCGCCAAAACTGTCGATATTGGGCTAAGGAAAATCCACACTGGATCATGGAGTCCCACCCACAATACCCGCAAAAAGTGAATGTTTGGGATGGAATTGTTGATACCTGGATTTTAGGTCCCTTCTTTGTTAATGGTACGTTAAATGGCGAACTGTATCTAGAATTTTAGAATTTAAGTTAATACCGGCATTTGCTGTACTCTATCCAAATCCAGATGAGCCAGACATTCCCAACAATAACTTATGGTACCAGCAAGACGGAGCACCAGCCCATTACTCACGCCCGGTGCGTGAGCACTTGGATACAGTCTTTCCTGGCAAGTGGATTGGTCGACGGGGTCCAATAGAATGGCCGGCAAGGTCACCAGATTTGACCCCGCTATATTCTTTTCTGTGGGGCTATTTAAAATCTAAAGTATACTTTAATAGACCTAACAATATTGATGAACTTAAAGTTCGAATAATGCATGAGGTTAGATTAATAGAGCCCAGGTAATCCATAACGATTTGGAAGAATTCAAAGATCGAGTTGCATATTGCCAGGAAGTTGTTGGCGGTCAATTTTAACATTTATTAAAATAAAATTTAATATAAGTAGTCTATGTAAATATTATAGACTAAATAGATGTAAAGAGTTCATTTTTAATTGTAGTTTTCGTACCAGAAAAAATGTCAATATACCGAAAACCGTTGATTTTGGAGATATGGTATGTTATACAAAAAGTGTTTAGAATGTATCGTAGAATTTAAAAATAATATAATATATAGGGTGTTCTATTCAAAAAAATTAATGTTGACGGCATATGTTCTTCTTGAGACAACCTGTATACACATATCTTATGTCAAAAAATTCGCAATTTAAAATAATAATCGACATGTCCAAGCGTTATTCCAGAAAATAATCACCTGAATTTTAAACGAATTTATTCCAACCTTTTTGAGCTCACTGTATAGACAAAACTTGGTTAAATGAAGATTATACCGTTGGTAAAATATGGCGGGATAAACATATAAAATGGGCGAGGCAAGCTTTCATGGAAGGATGGCCCACTAGAATAGAGGCACCCTCGGGAAGAGGTAAAAGATTAATAATTACTCATATTGGTAGCAAAAATGGATTGGATATGGCTGCTTACTAGCATTTAAATCAAAACGGACTGGAAACTATCATGAAGTTATGAACGCTGATGTATTTGAAGAATACTTTCAACAAATGATAGATCTTATTCCTCCTGGGTCTGTTATAGTCATAGACCTCGTAACTATTAGACCGAACAATAACAAATAAACATGTTGTCATCATTGTATTTCAGTGTACAGTAAATCAACATTCAAGCTGCTCCCCTCCACTTGGTTTGCCAGACTTACGCCACAGAAAACGTAGTTTTCTGGGCTTACTCTGTTAAAAGTATTAACTTTTATGATTTACTAGAATAACATGATGTGGGAAATATATAACATTGCCTAAAACCTTGTAAAAAATCTGTAGTATGGCAACGCAGCAAAAAAGAATTCGCCCAGATCCCATCATTTTCGTGGCCATCCGCATCGACTCGGCAATACTCGGATTTGTGACAGCGTTTTTCTGTGGGTTTTCCTGGAGTTTTGTCAACCTAACCTTTATTGTTCTGTGGTCTTGTCGCATGCATATGTAAATTCAGAGTAATCCCCACTCCCGACCTCACCTAGCTCCTCACGGCGTCTCGCCACCAAACGATTTTGGCATCACAATTTTATAGCATTTATGAATGGCGTGTCGGATCTATAGTTACGATACCTATGGTTATAGTCATGGAAATCCGAAAAAATACCAACGTCTTCTTGGAAAAAAAAATGACATCATTTATTGGCTTCCTGTAAAGTTGAATAAACCTCTTTGTACGATCTTTGTCGATGAAATCGCTTCAAAACGAAATATAACGGTACTTCGCCTTCCGCCATATCACTGTGAATTAATCCACATAGAATTGGTGTCGGGGCAAGTAAAAGGGTTTGTAGCAAGGCATAACACCACTTTTAAAATGAGAGACGTTAGAAACCTCTAGCAAGAGGGAATAAAGACAGTGGATTGTAAAAGATGGAGTAAATGCGTCGAGCATGTGATTAAAATTGAAGAAAGAATGTGGGAAGCTGATAACATGCTAGAAAACACTGTAGAGCCCCTTATTATTTCTCTGGACACCAACGTCGATAGTTCATCGGAGTACTCGGAACATGATAACCAAAATTTAAAAATTAAGTTGTTGTATTATACATAGTAGATTTTTTTATAAATATTAATATTTAAACTACCTGTAGTAACGCCGCTGTTAGTACAGGTAGTTTTCATTTCATTCGCCAAGCTGGTCTTTCCATTGTATGCTTATTAGGGCGACCCAATTTAAGACCGATTCGGGGTGTGTAGGTTTGAAATCTGGAATTTTTAAAAACTATCATTGCAATTTACCTGAAATTTACAATGCAACCTCTAAGTTGTTCATCCTGCCTTATGGGTCCTGGCATTGTAAATTTACATTTTATTGCTCTCTCGCATGAAGAAGGAAAGTATAAGCGCTCAGCAATCTAAAAATGTTTCGCGGAAGCGTATTTCATGCGCCGTACGTCAGATTTCTACGATTCTTCGATATGTGACGTTTATGTTGCCCAGAGCCGGTCGTCTCTTTATTCTTTATTTACACAGTGTTTGGCGTAGATATTGTAAGATTTGTGGGCATTCTTATTTATTGTGTTTGGTGAAACTGTCGTTAAAAGCTGGTTACAATATTAGATTTCTACAGTTTAGCTATATTTAGGTTATAGTGCAGTAGTTAGTGTAAACTCGTAATGAAAAACAAGTGTATGGTGTTGCTTCGCAACAATGTTGGCCAGCGACTAAAATTCAGTTTTTTAGGTAGTTCGGTAAAATAATATCCTCGCATAGCATTAACCTTGCTGCTCTAACTGAAATGGTTTTTCTGTTATCACTTTCAACCGCGATTTCAACACAACCATGTATTTATTTAAGTCAGTGTTTTTTTTTTAGGTTTCAGCTGTTGATAGGTATACCGAACAATAGCATGTTACTTGTATATTGATTTTTGACAAATTAGTGAATTATTTTACAAATGCTTTTCTCTTCCTGCCATCGTAACAAAACAATTCATAGTTTATCTAATTATGCATCAATATTATGTATTTTCTCAATGCGGCTGCTAGTTAAATGTTGACTCCATCTTTCAACATAAAAAACTTTCTTTTTGTTTAAAGATCACATACAACGCCTTCATCCAAATACTTACTACTTTTATTGTCCCTATTTTTCTTATCAGTGTACTGAACATAAACATTTTTTCTGACTAATAAACTCCAACTGTAGTGTTGTAATATAAATAAATAAAATAAAAACCTTAACTGGTTGTTTTACTGTTTTACAGTTTTTATAATGCGCTACACGTTGTCTTTCTACAATAATTATATGCGTTCTAACATATTAATTTTCTTTCCTACAGACTGCCAAGGCAGGAGAAATGCACATGATTCTCGAATCTACTATAAACATTTAAAACCTCCGTTCTGATTTGCTTTTAATCTGTTTAAAAAAAAAAACAGAAAATTTTGTGTAACTTTCGTCGTATGTTGCATAGAAAACGATAAAAGGTATTAGGAACTACCATTATTACTTACGGTACTATGCCGGAAACAAAACTTTGATTCGAAATTTTAATTTCCATATCTACGCCTCAAAATGCGCAAGTACTAAAGTTCACATAATTTTTCGCAGTGTATTGCTTCTTCGAGAAAATGCATGCCATACGTCTTCTCATATTTCATGTTATACCAACATTTACTAATATTACTTTTTCTATGAATCAATATCTATTCAAGCCAATATGTTAAATAAGTTTAAAGCCGGACCTGACGCACGCGAACTGCGCAGATGCAAAGCTTCCGCAAAACGTCGCGTACTAGAGATGGAATTCCTTTACTTCTGCTATAAACTTAGCATATTTCATACAGAATAAATCCACATTTTCCTGTTGTATACTATTATAAATTCTACATATATTATGCAATGGTGACCCTAGCTGACGGTTGTTGTGGGCTACATGCTACATCAGGTGTGTAAAAAGTAACTGGGTTTCTGGTGTTATGTATTGGAGCATTGAAATTTAAGTTTTCCAGAAAGACAGTATCGTTTGAAAGGCTATTTACTGTTTTATGCAAATAGAGCATGCATGCGGGTCATTTTATTTTGTATACGGGCTCCAAATTATACTTGCATGCTCTAGTGTGGTCCCAACAATCGAGAAATACAACTGGCTCATGCACTGAATATTTTTAAAATATTTTTTAAATTGCATATGCAGGGTGTTTTAGAACTACGATACGTAACTTAAGATGGTGATGCCTTATGATATTCTAAGAGAAAAAGTTCATACGAACATGTATCTGGAGTTGCCCCGTTTTCGATATACAGGATGTTGTAGTTATAGTTATAGCCCCCTAATCACCTATTACCAAGTCAGTTTGAGTTTCTATATGTATGCCACCATATACATCTGAAGAATGCGGTATATAATAAAAAATTACAAAAATACAGATCTAGTTAAAACTTAATACACTGTATAGTTAATGCAAAACAAAAACCGATGCACGTCATGCCCTTCGAATGATGTCAGTTATCGACAGTGTTGCCAGCTTGTAACCAAAATATCCGAGTGAGGGAATTACACAGTTTTTTTTTTCATAAAAACAAGGTTAATATACAGAGATTTCCCATAGTTTATGTATTTGTTTACTGCGTAATACCTTCTACCATCAACTTGAGTAGATCCAACACTTCTTTTATTTTCATCTTGCCAAGATCGACCAATGGTGCCATTCTGAAAAATCCATGTTTCATCCAAGAAAACGAATTGATACAAGAATAATTCTTTTTCTTTAATATATTCTTTCAAAAATGACAGTCGTTTGAAAGCTAAATAGGAAAGTTCCATAAGCACTCGCCTCAGTTCATTTTTTTACCATCCGAAGCCTATTTTCTTGAAGAGGCTTTTTAAAGAGTTAAGACAACCATCAAAGAGTTCTCTGTCTTATAATTTCTAACTTAAAGTTGTCAAAGTTACATGATGTTCTAAAAGAAGTTACAGCTAATGAATAATCTATGTAAAATATTATAACTGTTAAATAATACAACTTACTTGTTTCGTACATTCCATAAATAGTATTACGGAGAGAACTTATATCCAATCTTCACACATTTACAACTCTCTTTGAATTAGAACGTTTGTTTTAAGGCGATTCTAATAATTTGTCTTCCTTAACTGTTGTTGAAATTGCGCTTACTGTGGAGATAGACCTTAACATACTCTTTAAATTTAGTTATATGTATTGCTGTCAAGGGTAACAATAGGCCATTGTTGTTAAGTTCTTCCTGAAAATAGCTTCTTAGAGAAGCTATTAGCTCTTTGCACCGACTAGTTAAATGCTTCGGCATTCTTCACAAATAGTAAACAACGTAATCAACAGAGATATGTATGTGCACTTTTGTTTCTCTTAATAGAACAGTTATTTAAAGCTGTTTATGAAAAGATCTGGAGCTTTTCTTATAAAATAGACGCGCAACAACACGGAACCACAAACAATAAAGGTTAGTTTTGCATGAAACGTCAAACTAAACCAACGAACGAGCTGGCGCCACCGCACCGTTTACAGTTGTGTTGCCAACTATCGGCCAATAAAATTAAAATTATAATAATTTTTACAAGCTTAAATAAACAAAATATTTGCTATAAGTGGGTTCGTATTAAAGAAGAATACTTTAAGTTTGGAGTTTAAGTTTTAAGTTTTAAGTTTGAAGTTTAAGTTTGTTTTCTTACGGATTTACAATAATTATCAGCTGATAGATGAGGTGCACCGGTTTTTGTTTTGCATCAACTGTACATAGGAACTAGTAGATAATTCACACATTAATTAGCTTTTCCAAATCTCTCTTGTGATTAAAATGCAATGCTTTTAAAGTTGGGGATTAAACATGATCTAAAATATTATTTGTATCGCTTTAATTTTTGCTTTTATAAAGAAATTCTTTAGATCAAAATCCACCCAAACCTTTATCATACCACACCTATCTTTCGCAACCCTCTAAAATTTCATAAAATATAGCCCACCTGCATAATCTACAAAATTGAAATGTTGGCCTGAAATTAATTAAAACATTTTTCACCGGAGACTGCGGCCGCCTGTAAATTTTAATTTTAGAAATTAGAGTCGTTAATGTGAAAAACTTGATAAGTTGCAAAGATCTAAAAGTTAATGGGCAAAGTTATTTGCATCTGCATTAAGGTGGAATCTTGAACCTTTCAGTAACTTTCTTCTATAATAAAATTTTATGTTTTGTTGGCTTTACCTGCTAATAGGGCATTTAAATGTTATACCCCTTATTTGAGGCACAATTTAGGCAAATATGTTGTTCACTTTAGACCACAGATATAACTATATATACAGTGTGTCCACGTAAGTTGGCGGCATATGGAAAACTTCTTTATTATTAATTTTACGAAAAAAAGTTATTCTTCATAAAAAGTTCTGCATGGTCCAATACCTAAAATGCAACCATCAGATGTTTAATTTTTTCAGTCATATACGAGGTTTGTCAAAAAATGTGATTTTTGCTCTAGAGTAAAGTACCTTTCTTTTTGACAATATCGAAAATTGTTATAAAGAAAAGATGTTTAGAATTAAAAATAGCTTTTAAATATTCAACATTGTTTATTTACATTAAAAAAATATTTTTTTCTACATTTTCTCTGCGATTACGTTGGAAATTTAAGTTTGCACATTAATGCATTGCATTTATTAATTATAAATTTGATTAAACAATTATAAATAAACTTTTAAAAACAATTATCTCTTAATTTTTATCGAACACTGATAACCTTTAAGTTGCTTAATCACTAGTTTGTAACGTTCTAACGATGCATTTAAATGAATAACAAGTTGTATGCATAATCTACTTTGTTACAATAAATACTAATGAATAATATCTATCTTCAATTTACTAATGCCTCCACATATCCTCTATTTCTGTTTATACATGTAACAGTTCTATTACAAAATTCTCTTAAGACATTGCTAACCATATGGGGAGTTATATTACGAACCGCTTCTGCAATTATTCTCTCTAAATGGTCAACATCTTGAAATGGCCTTTGAAGGTAAACTTTTTGCTTTAAGTAACCCGACAAGAAAAAATCGAGTGGGGTTAAATCTGGAGACCGCGGAGGCCAAGGAATTTCCGAAAAACGATGAAAAACTCTTCCATTGAAAATATTTTCAATGTATTGACGTACATCTAATCTGCTGTGACATGGGGCACCATCCTGCTGGAACCATATCTGCTGACGTTCAAGTAAGGGAAGGTTGTCAAGAAAATCATTTATTCTATTGTTTAAAAAGCACAAATAACGATCAGCTTTCAAGGTTTCTCGGAAAAAAAAGGTCCAATTATTTGATTTTTATACATTCCGCACCACAAGTTTGTTTTGAACGAATATTGGTCCCGAGTTTTCAACGTAAAATGTGGATTTGTATCACTCCACCAACGACAGTTTTGGCTAGAAACTGTCCCATTTGATGAGAATGTTGCTTCATCCGTAAAAATAATACACCTTGACATAAATGGGTTATCTACTAAGATTCCCTGTATGTCACAACAGAATTCAAATCGTCTATCATTATCTCCTGGTCTTAAAGTATGAATTTTTTTAGGTTTGTAAGGGTGATATTTGTGTTTACTTAGAATCTTTGAAACTGTACTTTTTTTTATAATCATTGGCAATGAAGATGCCCTTTTTCGCAAAGGATATTTAGGATGCTCAGTTGCAGAGAGCATTACTTGCAACGCAATGTCATTATTTTCTACCATGCTTTGGCGTTTTTTTCCAAATTTATTATGTACATCTCCACAAGTCTTAAATTTATTAAATATTTTTTTAACAGTTTCATTGTGAATATTTTTATCTGGATGTCGGAAATTAAAAATGTCTGCTGCTTCTCGAAATGTTTTATACTTATCTCCCACTATTAGCACAATCTCAATTTTCTCTTTCAGACTTAATGTTGGTGGCATGTCTAACTTTTCATAAACAAATACGTCTGTCAAACATAAAACTGTATGTACAATACGGATCTCTAAAAACTTTGAAAAACACTGTTAGACTGCCTAAAAAAAGTGTTTATACCGTGGCACTTTTTGAAATACGATTGTTGACGTTTCTTCGAATTTTCGATATTTAGACAGTTTGCAAAGCCTACTTTAATTATCAGTTTTAAAAAATGCCAGTGCATCCTAGATTAATTATGGATTAATGTGCAAACTTAAATTTCCAACGTAATCGCAGAGAAAATGTAGAAAAAAATATTTTTTTAATGGAAATAAATAATAGGGAAAGGGGAAAAAAAGGCTAAAAGTCTTTCTCCACTAATTTAATAGTGAGCTATTAAAGGCTCAATTTTAAAGTTAAATTGTCTCTACATGTTTCAAAGGTAGTAACCTTCATCTTCAGGAGACCAAAGTAGTGCTGCAGTTATTATTAGCAGTAGAGAGAAAACTGTTGGTGGAAAATGACGTTGATTGAGCTTTTTTTATTTAAAATATTTTGACAAGATATTAATAATTGAATGTAATCAGCATGCTAAAATTGGAATTGAATGTGGAATATAACATTCCCCCTTTCCCTATATTTCAACTCCACTTCGAGAATGGACTATTTCTTTAAATTAAATAAATAATGTTGAATATTTGAAAGCTATTTTTAATTCTAAACATCTTTTCTTTATAACAATTTTCGATATTGTCAAAAAGGTACTTTACTCTAGAGCACATTTTTTGACAAACCTCGTATATGACTGAAAAAATTTAACATCTGATGGTTGCATTTTAGGTATTGGACCATGCAGAACTTTTTATAAATAATAACTTTTTTTCGTAAAATTAATAATAAAGAAGTTTCCCATATGCCGCCAACTTACGTGGACACACTGTATATAATATAATAAATTAAGGAAACAATACAACAGAAATAAAAACAATGTAATATACAGGGTGCTTGTATTACTTAAAAACGAGTAAAGTAATCTAATTATGGCAAATGACAAAAAAGTCAAAAAATAATTTTAAGTACTTTCAAATGTACTTACTTTTGAAGTCCCTGCAATCGATTTATATTTTTGAATATAAAGGTGCGTACAGACCAACTGCTCAAGCGAAAGCGAGCGCTCGCTTTTCTTGTATTGCTTGTTCAATCAAGTGGACAATTACTGCTTTTAATCTTGTGTTCGCAGAAAGATCCAAAAGTTGGAAACAGAATATGGCTGATTCAAATGAGTTGCTCAGTTGAATGCCAACTTTTTTTAAATTTCTGCCTTCCTCTTCCAAACGACGCACATAAAAACGTTATTGCTTGTTAACTTCATAAATGTCAGTCCCAATTAATGTAGCGCGATCTTGCCAGGCGCCATACTTTACAGTATAGTTATTAGTTTTGTTTTTAAAAACCGGTTTTTCTCTATAACCTTTTATTAACCTAATTACAATATAATTTGACCACTCCATTGTCAAAACTAGAACACTGTAAAACAACTCAATGCTTTTGCTCGCAAAATAAAATGGAAAAAGCAAATTACGTTTTACTATCCGTCCACACTAAACAAGCATAAACGCGATTTTTCTTTGATGTACCGACAACTGCGGGATCATCAGAAAATGCCCGTTAAACCACAGAGTAAAGTCTGTGCGTTTTAAGAAGTCCGATATCGGATTAAATCACCAAGGGATGTTATCGCTTTTAAAACAGTAAGTCGGTTAAGTTACAATATCTTCGCACCTTCGCTATACTTGATCACACCGAACATCCCATTGGTTTACTGTATTCTATTACTGGGCGAAATCAGAGGTTTCAAAACAAAATTATCTTAGAATTACGCGTTGAGCATAAATAATAATTAAATAGATAATTAAATTATTTTTCTATTATTATAGTTAAATCTATATAATAATCGCTATTTTCCAAGAACCAATTAAAATTTGCTCAAGTGCGGGATGGTTAAATATGTTAAAGATTTTGTCAGGTATATACTTTTCCGATAATGACATTATTTTGGGATTATTATAATTAAATCTTCATAATAATTACTATTTTCCAAGAAATAATTAAAATTTGCTGAAGTGCGGGATGGTATGTTCTACTTTATTTTAAATAAGTAGTTGTGCTTTTCACTTTTAGTTTGTTTCTCATTGTGTGTGAATTAAAATCAGTTATTAAGCAAAGTTATGGAAAATGTTCAGCAAGGTGGCACATCGCCTAGAAGGCATTTATCTCCAGGTGAACGCCGTTTGGTATTACAAGTGGAACGTTATTTTACTTTAGAAAAAGATAACTCGGGCCCGTTAGAGTCTGTTTTGGCAGTGCAAAAACGAACGTCTGATGCTTGCGGCATTTCAGAGAAGACCTTAAGAAGACTTCGAAAAAGAGTGAAGAGGATTTGGACAGACCATATAAAAGGGTTCGACTCCATTCAATAGAAAATGTAATTCATCAACATCCAAAATTACCTTCAATATAATTTATTGTTTGAAAGCCACCGACATAATGCTCAAGAGGTTTTATGGCTTAGCGGACTTCTTAAAACGCACAGACTTTATACCATAAATAAATTGGTTAGTCGAATTATTGTTTGCTCTCGCTCGCTCTTGCTTGTTTTTTTAGTGAGTACGCGCCCTAATATTAATGTGTTGTATAGTATATACAAAGTCAATCCGAACAGCAAAAAACTGAAATTTGGGTTATAGGCGGCAACTTCTTTTTGAAGCATGGGCGGCGTGAAACGCTGAGAATGGAATATATTTTACCGCATTAATTAATTTTATTCTGTATATACAAAACCAATTTAAAGAGCATGACTATTGAGGTCGGCATTGTGGCGTACCATTTAAGTTATAATTATGAAAACTTATTCCCAATAATTTTCATATAACTAAACGGATCTATTTTTTTTTTTTAATTAGCATTATAATAATATATAGTGATGATAAGAAAATACTTAACACCCGTTTTTCATTATATTTTATTTCCTACGAATTTTATGAAAAGTCAAAATTTACTATCCGAATTTCCAGAGCTTGAATCCGTATTTGGGGATATAATAATGGGATTAATTGCTGATAAAATACAATATCCATTATCCTTCTGTATGACATGCTGGATATATTTCATCCATATATCACTGTCGTTTACTTCATCAACAACTGTGCTTATATTTCCAAGTACAAAAGAATTATCAGTTAGGCGATTGGTTAAATTTTCTCAGTTTGTTCTTGACTGCAGCCCAAATCATCTCGATTGGATTAAATATACAGTAATAGGGGGGAAGGCATCAAATAGTATGACCATGTGCTTCGCATACTTTGTCGATTACGTATTTCTTTTTAAAGTTCTCTTTTTTTATAGCTTGTAGTAGACGCGAATGATAGGATGCATTGTTCATTTCAATGACAGAGTTGGGGGATAGACTTGGCAGCAATTGTTCAATAAATCACTTTTCGAATAGACTGGCGGTAAGATCTTTACGATAGTCAGCCGATGAGTGCTTTATATTATTAGCCAACAATAATAAAGCGTTAGGAACAAAACCCTTATTACTGCCTGCGTTTAGTATGATAACTCGTTTACCGCGAGAACAAGGTTCATTTATTGTGGACTTGTTACCATCATACACCCAACCATATACACTATCTCTCTTTTTAATTGGCGATATACCTTAATTTCACGTAAATATTCTTGCCGCCATGCTACGATACGAGACGATTCCATTATACTAATCTTTTGCTCAATTTTTTGTACTTGAATGTACTGCCACGATCAAGCAAAATACCTCGTAAGGTGTCCAGATATTTATATTCATAATCGGGATAATCCCGTAACTAATCCCGAATCATTTCTAATATCAAGACTTTATTTTCCTCGTCAAATTGATATACAACTCGAAGTATAACTTCTTTGTCACAATTATCACCTTTTTTAAGCTTCTGATTAGCTCTTTCTCGCTTTACGGAATGGTCGATAATAACTCCTGCTCGAATCATTGTGTAAATTGTAGCTCGAGCAAGTTTATTCAAGTCACAAATCCTTTCTAATATTTCGTTTTGGGAGGCCCCAGGACTTTCACTTTTTAAGCAGGTTAGTAAATATTTAAAATAAGTCTCTGGGTTTGAACATCTAAGTCTTTATTACAAGATTCCGACAGCTCCGCCATGAATTCGACTTCCACATTGTTCGAGTCATTATCAGAAACATCAAAAGGTCTCCACAACGCCATCTTAATTAAATATTTAAATAACAACAACGAAACAATTAAAAAAACAGGACACTTAATAACAACAGTAGCAACAGCAACGGCAATAACAACGGCAACAACAACGGCAACAACAACAAAATAACTTAGAAAATACTACACTCTTAATATACCTACTTTCTAAAGTTTCCAATAACGAATAAAAGAATACACTAAATTTACTTCCCCCTATATTAATAATTAAACTACACCACTGTCAGGGGCAACAGGTTAAAAAACGCAGTGAAACAGACATTTTTTAGGCATTATTTTATTTTTTTGTCCATCAAAATTATTTAATCAACTAGAAGCGGCCGCCTAGGAACGCATGGGCGAGAAAAAAAATTCATACGCGGTCTAATCATAATAAAATTAGATTATTTTTATTTAAAATTTATTGGTAAACTTAGCAGACACGGTACTTGACTTTTTTTTTTAGCTGCTCAAATTGACTTCGTATACCTAGACTATAGTGTTTTCTATAATAATTCATATTTCTTGGAAGAAGAAATATATTGAGATGAATAAGAGAACAAAATGTTAAGAGTAAAAGAGAAAAGCAGATTCACATTCCGAAACATTGTTGGTAATCTAAAAGAAATTAATTACAACATTATTTTCTACCTTGTATACCAGAGGGAATAATAACCGTCCACTATCCCTTCCCCACTTTTTCGTCCTGCTCCCATGTATATACATAGCATAACTATCCTTTTTAAACAACTTAGAATAAACAAAAACAAGTTTGTTGCAAAAAAAAACAATTCCCTCTTGTTAAAAATTGTACATAGGTATTATTAAATATATTTAAGAAATTGAAAGTTCAATTAATTTATTAACAATAAAAAACTGCGTAATTTGGTGACGCAATGCACTGTTACAATAAAACATAAGTAATTATTAATTAAATATTGCAATCACTAAATTATATATGATTTGAGCATTTCTTTTTTGTTAAGGCGTAAATATTCAAAAGAATGATTTTATTGGAAAACTTAATTGCACAATATGATTATAAGGTAAGACATTTTTTTTTAACAAAGTGGCTCATTGTGAAAATGTTTGTTAATTTAAAAATTGTCTCAAGGCAAAGCTTTGTTTATTTTATTCAAATTTTTCCTGTTGCAAAGGAAAAAAGTAATCATCTTTATTATATTTTATCTGCCATTACAAAACGACTAGTTCTTACAAAAGACCTGAGAATACAATAAAATATCTAACATGAATCTTAACATTAAGAATACATTTTAGAATAATAATTATAAATGTACAAGACATGCATTAATTTATTTATGAATAAAGAAATTTTAAATATGGGAAATAAATTATTCGTACCATATGTATAGGTACCGGGTTAGTAGAAAGTACCGGAACGCTTAAATATCTTCAAAACCGCTAAAGCTGCGCTTAAAAAATTTGGCAGTTAGAGGCTTCTCGGCATGCGGAATTGAAAAATGATATCGACACTGTTGCCAGATTTCCCAGTATTGCGCTACACATAGTCGTTTCGTTATTTTAAATTGAATGCCCCATTTATTTTTATTCCAATGAATTGGACGTCTCTAGCTTAGCAAGATCCTATTTTTTTTTTAATTTTATCTGTACTAGTTGCTGAGATATGACAACACCGCATTTTTAGTCAAAAGTACTGGAACGCTTAAATATCTTCAAAACCGCTAAATCTGCACGCAAAATATTCGGCATTTGGCATTTTAATCTTAGTGAGATCCCAAATCTTCAAATTTCTGTTTGCACTATTAGATACTAGTCAGAAATTTCTGAGATAGTTACCTAGCATTAAACTTATCAGAAACGCCCGGAAAGTGAATACCTTATGAACAAGTAGGCGCTGCTTCAGTTTTTTTGAAAACAATTGCCGTCGCGTTACCATGCTACAACAATGACAAATTAAACACATCACTGTCAGTTAAGCAGCTTAATAACTGTATTTATTATAAAATTATAATTTTATTATGGCTTTTGTTCTCTCAGAAACCCAACGTATTGATATTTTGATTTTTCGTGGATATGGAAATAAAACAAGGACATATCAAGAAGTCTGCGACTTGTTTATTGACCGCTATCCTAACAAACTCATTAAAAAGTCCACCCTACACAGAACTTGTCGACGTTACCAGGAAACAGGGTCCATAAAAGTTTACCTAAAACCGGACGTCCCAAAACTGCTACAAGTGATGAAAATAAATTAAACGTTTTATTACGAATAGAGGAAAATCCAAAGTAAGTACCAATCAGTTAGCTCTAAATGCCGAAATTTGCCAAAAATCTGTAAGGACTATCTTGAAGGAAAACAAATTAAAGGCGTACAAGATTCATTACACTCAAGAACTTTTAGAGGATGATCCTGACCGCCGGCGCCGTAATGAATTCGCCGCAATCATGATGAAAAATATGAACCGAAATCCTTATTTTGCGCACAAAATTGTATTTAGCGACGAAGCTACTTTTTGGTTGAACGGCCAAGTTAATAGGCACAATAATTGTAGAATTGGGTCTAGAGATAACCCCTATTGGATAGAAGAACTTCACACCCAATATCCTGAAAAAGTTAATGTCTGGGCGGGAATATTGGGTGACAATATTATGGGACCTTTTTTCATAGAAGGTACATTAACAGGACAGAAGTATTTGGAGCTCCTTAGAGATTGTACAGTTAATACCATTCAACAAAATAGAAATGTAGGTGAAATATGGCACCAAAAAGACGGTGCTCCGCCCCATTATTCAAAGGTAGCCATGCAGTTTCTAAACAACCAATTCCCAGAGAGGCTGATTGCAAGACGTGGTGCATTAGAATGGCCACCTCGATCTCCTGATATCACTCCACTGGACTTCATTTTGTGGGTCATTTGAAGAATCGTGTCTACAAAAATCTTCCAGAAAATTTAAACGAACTCTGCGAAAGAATCCGCACCGAACTTGCTCTTATAATACCGAATATGTTAAGTAACACACTTCGAGAGTTTTATCATCGACTTGGGTACTGTCTAGCAAATAATGGGGCCTACTTTAAGCATTCAATTAACAACTGGTGTATAAATAATAAATATAAATAAATTCATTGGAGTAAAAATAAATGGGGCATTCAATTTAAAATAACGAAATGACTATGTGTAGTGCAAAACTGGGAAATCTGGCAACAGTGCCGATATCATTTTTCAATTCCGCATGCCGAGAAACCACTAACTGACGAATTTTTTAAGCGCAGCTTTAGCAGTTTTGAAGATATTTAAGCGTTCGAGAGATGTGCGTTGACAGCCGATGTCCGAGCATCCAACGTTAAAGATGAAACAAGTGTGCTGTCATCAGCTATACAGAGGATTTTCAGTTTTTTCCAGATGATCGTTAATGTATACTAAGTAGAGGTGGTGGTGGACGACAATATAGAACCCAGAGGGACTCCAGAGTTGATGTTAAATGTGTCTGAAAGAAATCCGTCCATCCCCACGCACAGAGAACTGTCTACAAGAAAGCTTAACAGTCATGAACAAAATTGAACCGGCATTCCGTATACTCTCAGTTTAGTTAGGAGCCCCTCATGCCATACTCGGTCAAAGGCCTTTGAAATGTCAAGTGCTACCGCCCCGGACTCCCCATGATGTTCTATTGCGTTGTCCCAAACGTTAGTAACATAACCAAGAAGGTCTCCTGTTGGTCTAGACTTACGAAATCCATACTGGCGATACGTAATGATGTTGAAGCCTTCCAGGTACTTTAATAGTTTTTTGTTGATGTTGTCCATAACTTTAGTAGAGGAAAACGGAGAGAGCGAGGCCAGGTGGTGCTGGTGGTGCTGGTGGTGCAACTAACCCAGGTGGTGCAGGTGGTGCGTTTTACGATCTAACCCAAGTGGTTCGGTGGTGCGTTTTATGATCTAACCCGGGTGGTTCGGTGGTGCGTTTTATAACCTAACCCGGGTGGTTCGGTGGTGCTGTTTACAAAATAACCCGAAATTAAACCCGACTTTTTACGACCTAACCCGGATGCTTTCATGAGGCGGCTTCTTATCTAACCCTAACTTGAACCTGAATATTTATGAACTGACCCGAGATAAAACCCGACTTTTTACGACCTAACCCGGATGCTTTCATGAGGCGGCTTCTTATCTAACCCTAACTTGAACCTGAATATTTATGATCTGACCCGAGATAAAACCCGACTTTTTATGATTTAACCTTAGTGAAACGCCGCTGCTAAAGCGGGATAATTAAATCCCAATTTTTATAAGCCATCCTTAAACCCAACTTTTTACGATGCGACCTGAGTCATCCTTAAACCAGACTTTTTATGATTTAACCTTAGTGAAACGCCGCTGCTAAAGCGGGATAATTAAATCCCAATTTTTATAAGCCATCCTTAAACCCAACTTTTTACGATCCGACCTAAGCCATCCTTAAACCAGACTTTTTATTATTTTCCCTTAGTTGAAACGCCGCTGTTAAAGCGGTATAGTAAAAACATTATTTATATTTTCTATCTTAGTGAAACGCCGCTGGTGGGTAGTAAAGCGAAATAAAACCCTAATTTATATGGTCTAACAAGATAAGTATATTAAGGCGGCACATTTGTCACCCCGCAATAATTATTTATACCTAAATAACCCTCTCAAACCCTCTGCCGACTCGATTTAAAAAGAAAGGGACATAAACCTTTATTTATTATTCCGAAGGACCCTCATTAAAATTCAGTAGCATATCTAATAATTGATTCCAATTTTTGCACCACTTATATAAAATACAATAAAATAATTACCATCTAGAACCATTAACTAGAGATTTCTTTGTACTGGAAATGGATAAATTATAGGACTATCTTGTAATGAGAACAGAGTAATAAAAAGTAAATAAAACTTAAATACGTATAAAATACCAAGCAGGTATAGGTACTATACAACTTGTGTTCGCCATCAGGTAAAAGCCCTCATAATGCTTTTATAAAAATTTCGGATAATATCATAATATAAGTAAATAGGCTACAATTTCAGGAAAAAAGTAAAAAAAATTAATTCACAGTGTAAAATTGTAGTTAAATGGATTGTAAATACGAAATAATATAAAAAGCTACCTTTTGTTTGCGATGATGTATGCACAATAACTCTATATTATTCGGTCCTTAAACTGAAAATACCCACTAGATAGGTATCATAAGCTGTATTTGTCATCAGGTAGAACCCCCAATAAAATTATGAATATCAGGCGTAGGCAACAATAAGCAAATCACGTTGGTTTTTTAATTTATTATTAATCTGGCTAACTTAAGAAACTCACAATATAACGACCATCCAAAAAAATCATAATACATTACTGGGTGTGAAAGCAATTGCGCTGCAAAATATAGTGTATACCGACTCTGAGGTAGTTAATTAAAATCCCAATTAGCGCTAAAAAAAAATCAATTAGATATTTACTTTAGATATTTTAATAAAAAAATTCAATATTCTCACCAACATTTAACTTTTGAAATTAGCATAACAAATCCTTTACAATGAATTAAACAAACGCATACATAATTTTAAAATCTCATAATAAGAATATAAGCTAAAATCTAACAAGTTTCGACAAGTTGAAACTTGTCAGTTTACATCTGTAGAGAATACCCAACTCTCGAATCATAAAAAAATGGTCAAACTTTGTCGGCAAATACCCTTCTATGATGCAGGGGAAGGACAGGTAACTCGAGATGTTTATAAAGAAACGTTAAAGAACATTATTTGCTTATTTCTAGACTCTTAAAAATTAGATGCAATCGAACAATAAATGTTTTCATCATGTATATTTATGAGTAACACATTACCTTCGACATACATAAATTCAAATTGATAATTACTTGCCTTAGTACTTTTTTAGAAGCTTGAATCATTGCATATAACCGTCTGAGGAGACCCAAACTTCCCCTAACATATTTCTCCGCAACCGGGGAAAAAGAGGTAGAAAAAGTAAAATAACAACTCCAAGTGTCTTTGCGAACAAACGGCAATAAAATAGAGTATTTCAGTTTTTAATTTTTCGTAAATAAAAGTTGGTTAGATTAATAGTCTCTGTGAATATAATAACATAAACAAAGTGATATGCCGTAAATTTAGGAGTACAGTATAAATTATGCCTCTATTAAAATATTCCGCAATAACTAACTACCAAAGGATTTTTGATATTTTGAATATATTTGATGCTCATAGCATTATCACATTTCCAAAGGCTCTAAATTTTAGAAAAATGTTCTAATAGAATATGTCTATCAATATAAAGTAAAGGTATTGTTAGGTTTTTTTAAAAAATACGACCTACAACAGTCTCTGCTACAGCACGGCTGACTCTGTAGAAACTTCTGTGAAACCATAATAATTATATCAATAATCGAGTTGTCCTTATGATAATATTTTCTTCCAATATCCGACTCCACTATCCATAAAAGTTATGTTAGAAAATTCATAATTGAGCGCATTGTAATTTTTTAAAAAGAAATTCACTTCACACACAAAGATGTAGCCATTCAATCCATGAAAATAATGCAAGTCAGTATGCGTATGTTATGGCTAACTGTTTAAATGTCTATTCCTTCCACGTTTATCGGAAGAAATACTTTTTTATACTAGTATTTTAGTTGAAAATAAGATCATAAATCATCTATACAAAACAAGCGTCCCTTATGGATTTGAACGAAAATCATAGATTCGACTATTTTCATGAAAAATAAATCTAAGTACGGAATAATGCAGGAAGATTATCTATTTTCTTGGTTTAGAAAGTGATGTAGTTAAGATTTATAACTTAGGAATAAATAAATTATTATTAATCTTTTCGACCTATTTCTCTTGCATATTTAATTTCTTTGATAGTAAGAACTAATCTTTTTATTTTACAAAGTAAAAAAAAGCTAAAGATCGGCGTTGTCAGTCAGGTATAAGAACTGATTTAACACGATGGTTTTTGTACAAACGTTCACATACAATTGTATGCTTTTTAACCGATTGTGTTGGAAAAAATGACGATTTATAGATTAGATATTTAGACGAAGAGGTAACCTTCTCAATAAAGTATTGATTATTGCCCTGCTAGCTAGACAACACTTTTTATGTTAGTCAAAAAAAAATTTTTTTTTTCGGACGCTATTACAGATTTCATCGTTAACTATCAAACATTAAGACCAAAAAATTAGCGTGCAAGATGAAATGTATAGGTTCACTTCATTTCTACATTATTTTACAACTCTCAATCGCATTAAAAACAAGATCGAATAAAAAATAACTTATGACATATGGACGAAAAATGTTTTTCGGGCTATTTAGGTTAGCGACCGCATTACGTCTGAAATACTACATTTTTCGAGCTTATAACATAATTTACTATTTTAACGTTAAAATAGGGGAAATGATGTATCAAAATGGATACTTTTTTTTGTCGGTCACGAGATTATAGTTTCTTTTAAAATGAACTCTAATATTTACAACACAAAATATCCTTTAAACCACATTAGTTTAAAACTCGTCTGTCGCTTTCCCTCTATTGTGAGTTTGATTAAAGTATAGCGTAGTATATATTTAGATGAATTTCGCAAATGTTGAATACTTTCAAAACTGAAAAAGCCGCCCTTTGCAATAAATATCTCCGTAGAGTTAGGTACCCTGCAGATTAAGGGTATTTCAGCGGATAATCATATACAAATTCAAAGATTTTGTCTATTTTAATGGATTAACAAACAATATCTATAGGATGACTTTACTGATAAAAAAAAAATAACAAAAATCCATAAAGTCTAGGCTCACATGAAATTCCATAAAGAGCAGCTGCATAGCCTTATCACATCAAACTATATTTTTATTTCGTTCTATTGTCAAAAGTCTGTGTTTAGGAGATTATCGTTCATTTTAAAATGAACTCTAATATGTACATCACCATAAACTACCTCTTAAGCCGTCGTAAAAATACACTTTTCGATTTACCTCTATATTGATTTTCTAATATTAAATATCTACAATACTCGAAATTCGCTCGCTAATACCTATGTATGCAAGGTTTCTTCAAAAAATGACAATTTTGTTGTTTAATGGCTTGAAAAAATGGAAAAAGGAGGTTTTTGCATCCATTTATTTCCAGATGAGTGTTAAAAATACTTATAAAACTCGGTATACCGAAGATCAAACATTAATGAGAGGGTTGAGTCCTGTTTGCCAAATCCTGATTTTTAATTTGACGTTGGCAACGGTACAATTTTTTAACATTTATCATAAGAGGCGTATATTTTTGGAGCTTAGATCTACCAGTTTATCCACGCCCCATTTATTGTTAGTGCTTTAGTAATTTTACTTTCCAATTATTTTTTACCAAAACGCGTAGTTGAAACAGTGTCTATATCAGACGATATAATAAATTTTAAGGATTAATTTGCTTACAAATACACTTTAATTTATTTAGGCTAAAGCAGCCAGACATATACTGGAACTACGAAAACCCTATTACAATTTGGTTGCCTAGAGAAAATTTTGTAAAAAACATAGCTTTCTACACAAATGCTTGCACATTATGTACCTATCATTTTAAGATACCTGGCGACATCAATGTAAGCATTGACATAATGACGCAAGATATAGGTAGGTACTAGAATATTCAAGATTTCTATTAACGATACACTTCAGCATACATGCGAGATGTCATTAATGTCTACGGAAGGCAACAGACATACCAGCTATTTTTACATGGGATTCCATAGACTTGGACGCTTCTTGTTTAGAAATATTTGATGTCATCTTGAGGAGTTCCGTATTGAAGCATCAAACCTACCTGCCAAATAATTGACGAAATATGGGATATCATAAAATATGCCCCCCATCGAACTAAATGATCCTATAAACCAGCTTCACAGACCGTAATTTGTGATGCTAACACGATTAATACGCAATAGAACAAGATTAAGAAACAAAATTTAAAGTAGCTCTTTATCACACGAAAATAATTAAATAATTTACGGTTACAGAACAATAATTATTTTAAAAAGCTGTATAACTAAATATATTATGTTATTAGGAATATTCTGTCTAAAGTAACAGCTAATCTTAGTCGAAAATGAGATCGTATTATTGATTGTTGAATTCGTTAGGTATGAAATAAAATTAGAGATTTCGTCTATTTTTTCACGATTAAAAAAGAATACCTCTATTTAGCTAAAAATGAAACGATTACAGTGGTAGATTAATTCACTTTACCAAGCATGTAAACTACTAATTTTGCAATAAATATCTTCTATATTTCTAGGTAGGTTTACTCGAAAATGTGGGGCTATTTTCATCAAAAATCCCGATACGAAATTGAAAAATTTGCCTATTTTTGTCGGTTTACAAAGTGATAGTGGAATATTGGTTTGATCAAAGAACAATAATTATTTTAAAAATGTTGTATAATTAACTAAATGTCGGTGTTATCAGGCAGGCAAGAAGTTATTTATCTGAATCTTATTTGTACCATTAGCGTTTATATACAAATGTTAGTGGTTTTCAAAAATTGATATCTCGGAAATTATTAGGTTTAGACTTATAATACGCTTATTAAAAAATAATGACTACTTTATGCAAAATTCAAAAATATTATAAGATGTAGGGTATCCCAGTAACTTAACCAAAGATTTTCGGTCTTCGTAAAGCTTTACACGTTTCTTCAGCGTACCAAACATTCACTTTTTTTAAATATTGACATCGGGTTAGGATTCTGAACATAGGATTAACATCACTCCAATAGTGAACATGTTGCGTTGTCACAGTTCCATTCGTTGAAAAGTAAACAAAACCGTTTGAGCTACGTGGGGAATAAATAAAGTTGGCTTGTTGAAAAATTTTAATATTTATTAAGGTAAAAGACTATAAATATATCGATACAACACTTTGGCATTTCTAATACTACAAACATGAATATCTAAAATGTGATATTTACAACCGTCAACTCTCTCTCCCTTCTCTAATTTTGGTACACCAATGCTGTCTTCTAAGTTTATAATATATGGCGTCCTGCAGTTTAATTCCGAAAATGTTTTAACTAAAAATTCCTCTTTAACACATCCTTTAACGTAAATAATGTCTGCGTCTATCAGATTGTTGGATATGATATTATGTAGTTCCTTGTAATCGGTATCACCATAATTATAAAGGATACCATGATGATTTCCAAATAGATATTTGACTTGTTTCTTGCAAGCCTTACTTAAGGTGTCGAATGGTTTAACTGGTTTAAAAAAGTAACTTTTCATACTATTCCCATCATAAATAGCCAATTCTTTCGCGCAAAATTCAGGTATGTTAAATCCTTGAATATCGACTACAACGAACTTCATTGTCTGAAGACTCAAATCAAACAAGTATATTTTCATATTTTTATCGCTCTTAAGTTCGATTTCAAAAGCACACCCCCACTTTTCGATAATTTCACAGTCTTAGCACATAGATCTTATATTTTTATTTACGATCAATTCATCTTTATTCGCCAATCGTCTCAAACGAGTCTGCTTTTGAAAGTAATATAACCTTAGTATTCAGAAAATATTAATGATATCGGAGCCTAAAACATCCTTGACACTAAAAAATCATTGTGTTTCCTAACAAAACCCATCATCTTGTCTATTTAGCTTGCTTTCCTATTGTTTAGCAGGTTAAATAAAATTATTATTTCGCTCTTTTTGTCTGTACTGAATCGTTAGGGGAATACGTTTCTAGTTCTATAAGAGAGACAGTTAAAATTTATGTAAGCAATCAAAAATCCTACACTATGAGCTACTTAGTTAAAATTTCATATTTCCTTCCTGGGTCAGGCAAAATTTGTGATGTGTCGGACAAAATTTATAAAAATACAAAAAAAAAATGCTGGATGCATTTTTAGCGTGACTTTCTATTTAATACCATCTTATTTCAAGGTATAATTCGGCTGTCAAAATGAGAATAAAATAATTTTCCCATGGTTTATGTCATCTTAAAAAAGTCAAAAGGTTATATTCTGTAGAGGGTCAGATACATTTAAATTTAAATATTTTCTCCAAGAAGAATTTTAAGATAGTATTATAGTAAATAAAAATTCTATACCTCCAATATTTCATGGAAACATATCGTGTTCTAGCGACATAACCCAAAAGTACCTCTATTCAGAAACGCATCGTACTTTTCTTGTCAATAATTGTCTCATTGTCCCATCCATTACATTATTATAATCTTAAAGCACCTGTTACCAGCATTATCTGTTTTTATGGTTTTCATAAAACATAGCGATTACCAATGAAAATTAAACGAAAACTTAATAAATAACTTTTTTTTTTCAACTGAAATAGACTGATTTTCGATGGAAAAATGTTACTTTTAACTAAAAATGAATATAAGACATATACGCAATGATATTTAGAATAAATCAATCTTTTCTAAAATTACTATGAAATATTCACAAAATCGTTTCGTTATAACCAAAGTAGCAAGGCTTGCAGATTTCGTATAGAGTTCAAACGCGATACTGAGATGATCTTTTTTTTTTTTTATATTTTTGTAGGATAATGCACCACTACGTTGTAAGTACTTGAGAGAGGACTTTCTTGAAAAATCCTCAAATTTCTCTGCAATTTTGTTCCTTCTAGAGTTAAATTCACACAGAAAACCCCGTATTCTTATCTTTCAGGTTGGTATATTAAAAAGGGCTTATTAGTATGGTTTAGAAAACAAGCAATATTAATTAACGGATGTTTTTTCGTCGTATGAAGAGTTGAAAATTTTTTTTTTTCCACTCCAATGGTTACGATGCAGAGAGTCGGGTTTCATCATAATCTTTCAGGGTAGCTCAGGTTTGATTGCATGTAGAGAGTCGGGTTTCATCATAATCTTTCAGGGTAGCTCAGGTTTGATTACATGTACTAAGGTTAGTGCTCCTTGCAATCGGTTTCAGGTTTGACGCGCCCCCCTCAGGTTTGTTCAGGTTTCTCAAACGTTTGAGAAACCTGAACAAACCTGAGGGGGGCGCGTCAAACCTGAAACCGATTGCAAGGAGCACTAACCTTAGTACATGTAATCAAACCTGAGCTACCCTGAAAGATTATGATGAAACCCGACTCTCTACATGCAATCAAACCTGAGCTACCCTGAAAGATTATGATGAAACCCGACTCTCTGCATCGTAACCATTGGAGTGGAAAAAAAAAATTTTTCAACTCTTCATACGACGAAAAAACATCCGTTAATTAATATTGCTTGTTTTCTAAACCATACTAATAAGCCCTTTTTAATATACCAACCTGAAAGATAAGAATACGGGGTTTTCTGTGTGAATTTAACTCTAGAAGGAACAAAATTGCAGAGAAATTTGAGGATTTTTCAAGAAAGTCCTCTCTCAAGTACTTACAACGTAGTGGTGCATTATCCTACAAAAATATAAAAAAAAAAAAGATCATCTCAGTATCGCGTTTGAACTCTATACGAAATCTGCAAGCCTTGCTACTTTGGTTATAACGAAACGATTTTGTGAATATTTCATAGTAATTTTAGAAAAGATTGATTTATTCTAAATATCATTGCGTATATGTCTTATATTCATTTTTAGTTAAAAGTAACATTTTTCCATCGAAAATCAGTCTATTTCAGTTGAAAAAAAAAAGTTATTTATTAAGTTTTCGTTTAATTTTCATTGGTAATCGCTATGTTTTATGAAAACCATAAAAACAGATAATGCTGGTAACAGGTGCTTTAAGATTATAATAATGTAATGGATGGGACAATGAGACAATTATTGACAAGAAAAGTACGATGCGTTTCTGAATAGAGGTACTTTTGGGTTATGTCGCTAGAACACGATATGTTTCCATGAAATATTGGAGGTATAGAATTTTTATTTACTATAATACTATCTTAAAATTCTTCTTGGAGAAAATATTTAAATTTAAATGTATCTGACCCTCTACAGAATATAACCTTTTGACTTTTTTAAGATGACATAAACCATGGGAAAATTATTTTATTCTCATTTTGACAGCCGAATTATACCTTGAAATAAGATGGTATTAAATAGAAAGTCACGCTAAAAATGCATCCAGCATTTTTTTTTTTGTATTTTTATAAATTTTGTCCGACACATCACAAATTTTGCCTGACCCAGGAAGGAAATATGAAATTTTAACTAAGTAGCTCATAGTGTAGGATTTTTGATTGCTTACATAAATTTTAACTGTCTCTCTTATAGAACTAGAAACGTATTCCCCTAACGATTCAGTACAGACAAAAAGAGCGAAATAATAATTTTATTTAACCTGCTAAACAATAGGAAAGCAAGCTAAATAGACAAGATGATGGGTTTTGTTAGGAAACACAATGATTTTTTAGTGTCAAGGATGTTTTAGGCTCCGATATCATTAATATTTTCTGAATACTAAGGTTATATTACTTTCAAAAGCAGACTCGTTTGAGACGATTGGCGAATAAAGATGAATTGATCGTAAATAAAAATATAAGATCTATGTGCTAAGACTGTGAAATTATCGAAAAGTGGGGGTGTGCTTTTGAAATCGAACTTAAGAGCGATAAAAATATGAAAATATACTTGTTTGATTTGAGTCTTCAGACAATGAAGTTCGTTGTAGTCGATATTCAAGGATTTAACATACCTGAATTTTGCGCGAAAGAATTGGCTATTTATGATGGGAATAGTATGAAAAGTTACTTTTTTAAACCAGTTAAACCATTCGACACCTTAAGTAAGGCTTGCAAGAAACAAGTCAAATATCTATTTGGAAATCATCATGGTATCCTTTATAATTATGGTGATACCGATTACAAGGAACTACATAATATCATATCCAACAATCTGATAGACGCAGACATTATTTACGTTAAAGGATGTGTTAAAGAGGAATTTTTAGTTAAAACATTTTCGGAATTAAACTGCAGGACGCCATATATTATAAACTTAGAAGACAGCATTGGTGTACCAAAATTAGAGAAGGGAGAGAGAGTTGACGGTTGTAAATATCACATTTTAGATATTCATGTTTGTAGTATTAGAAATGCCAAAGTGTTGTATCGATATATTTATAGTCTTTTACCTTAATAAATATTAAAATTTTTCAACAAGCCAACTTTATTTATTCCCCACGTAGCTCAAACGGTTTTGTTTACTTTTCAACGAATGGAACTGTGACAACGCAACATGTTCACTATTGGAGTGATGTTAATCCTATGTTCAGAATCCTAACCCGATGTCAATATTTAAAAAAAGTGAATGTTTGGTACGCTGAAGAAACGTGTAAAGCTTTACGAAGACCGAAAATCTTTGGTTAAGTTACTGGGATACCCTACATCTTATAATATTTTTGAATTTTGCATAAAGTAGTCATTATTTTTTAATAAGCGTATTATAAGTCTAAACCTAATAATTTCCGAGATATCAATTTTTGAAAACCACTAACATTTGTATATAAACGCTAATGGTACAAATAAGATTCAGATAAATAACTTCTTGCCTGCCTGATAACACCGACATTTAGTTAATTATACAACATTTTTAAAATAATTATTGTTCTTTGATCAAACCAATATTCCACTATCACTTTGTAAACCGACAAAAATAGGCAAATTTTTCAATTTCGTATCGGGATTTTTGATGAAAATAGCCCCACATTTTCGAGTAAACCTACCTAGAAATATAGAAGATATTTATTGCAAAATTAGTAGTTTACATGCTTGGTAAAGTGAATTAATCTACCACTGTAATCGTTTCATTTTTAGCTAAATAGAGGTATTCTTTTTTAATCGTGAAAAAATAGACGAAATCTCTAATTTTATTTCATACCTAACGAATTCAACAATCAATAATACGATCTCATTTTCGACTAAGATTAGCTGTTACTTTAGACAGAATATTCCTAATAACATAATATATTTAGTTATACAGCTTTTTAAAATAATTATTGTTCTGTAACCGTAAATTATTTAATTATTTTCGTGTGATAAAGAGCTACTTTAAATTTTGTTTCTTAATCTTGTTCTATTGCGTATTAATCGTGTTAGCATCACAAATTACGGTCTGTGAAGCTGGTTTATAGGATCATTTAGTTCGATGGGGGGCATATTTTATGATATCCCATATTTCGTCAATTATTTGGCAGGTAGGTTTGATGCTTCAATACGGAACTCCTCAAGATGACATCAAATATTTCTAAACAAGAAGCGTCCAAGTCTATGGAATCCCATGTAAAAATAGCTGGTATGTCTGTTGCCTTCCGTAGACATTAATGACATCTCGCATGTATGCTGAAGTGTATCGTTAATAGAAATCTTGAATATTCTAGTACCTACCTATATCTTGCGTCATTATGTCAATGCTTACATTGATGTCGCCAGGTATCTTAAAATGATAGGTACATAATGTGCAAGCATTTGTGTAGAAAGCTATGTTTTTTACAAAATTTTCTCTAGGCAACCAAATTGTAATAGGGTTTTCGTAGTTCCAGTATATGTCTGGCTGCTTTAGCCTAAATAAATTAAAGTGTATTTGTAAGCAAATTAATCCTTAAAATTTATTATATCGTCTGATATAGACACTGTTTCAACTACGCGTTTTGGTAAAAAATAATTGGAAAGTAAAATTACTAAAGCACTAACAATAAATGGGGCGTGGATAAACTGGTAGATCTAAGCTCCAAAAATATACGCCTCTTATGATAAATGTTAAAAAATTGTACCGTTGCCAACGTCAAATTAAAAATCAGGATTTGGCAAACAGGACTCAACCCTCTCATTAATGTTTGATCTTCGGTATACCGAGTTTTATAAGTATTTTTAACACTCATCTGGAAATAAATGGATGCAAAAACCTCCTTTTTCCATTTTTTCAAGCCATTAAACAACAAAATTGTCATTTTTTGAAGAAACCTTGCATACATAGGTATTAGCGAGCGAATTTCGAGTATTGTAGATATTTAATATTAGAAAATCAATATAGAGGTAAATCGAAAAGTGTATTTTTACGACGGCTTAAGAGGTAGTTTATGGTGATGTACATATTAGAGTTCATTTTAAAATGAACGATAATCTCCTAAACACAGACTTTTGACAATAGAACGAAATAAAAATATAGTTTGATGTGATAAGGCTATGCAGCTGCTCTTTATGGAATTTCATGTGAGCCTAGACTTTATGGATTTTTGTTATTTTTTTTTTATCAGTAAAGTCATCCTATAGATATTGTTTGTTAATCCATTAAAATAGACAAAATCTTTGAATTTGTATATGATTATCCGCTGAAATACCCTTAATCTGCAGGGTACCTAACTCTACGGAGATATTTATTGCAAAGGGCGGCTTTTTCAGTTTTGAAAGTATTCAACATTTGCGAAATTCATCTAAATATATACTACGCTATACTTTAATCAAACTCACAATAGAGGGAAAGCGACAGACGAGTTTTAAACTAATGTGGTTTAAAGGATATTTTGTGTTGTAAATATTAGAGTTCATTTTAAAAGAAACTATAATCTCGTGACCGACAAAAAAAAGTATCCATTTTGATACATCATTTCCCCTATTTTAACGTTAAAATAGTAAATTATGTTATAAGCTCGAAAAATGTAGTATTTCAGACGTAATGCGGTCGCTAACCTAAATAGCCCGAAAAACATTTTTCGTCCATATGTCATAAGTTATTTTTTATTCGATCTTGTTTTTAATGCGATTGAGAGTTGTAAAATAATGTAGAAATGAAGTGAACCTATACATTTCATCTTGCACGCTAATTTTTTGGTCTTAATGTTTGATAGTTAACGATGAAATCTGTAATAGCGTCCGAAAAAAAAAATTTTTTTTTGACTAACATAAAAAGTGTTGTCTAGCTAGCAGGGCAATAATCAATACTTTATTGAGAAGGTTAGCTCTTCGTCTAAATATCTAATCTATAAATCGTCATTTTTTCCAACACAATCGGTTAAAAAGCATACAATTGTATGTGAACGTTTGTACAAAAACCATCGTGTTAAATCAGTTCTTATACCTGACTGACAACGCCGATCTTTAGCTTTTTTTTACTTTGTAAAATAAAAAGATTAGTTCTTACTATCAAAGAAATTAAATATGCAAGAGAAATAGGTCGAAAAGATTAATAATAATTTATTTATTCCTAAGTTATAAATCTTAACTACATCACTTTCTAAACCAAGAAAATAGATAATCTTCCTGCATTATTCCGTACTTAGATTTATTTTTCATGAAAATAGTCGAATCTATGATTTTCGTTCAAATCCATAAGGGACGCTTGTTTTGTATAGATGATTTATGATCTTATTTTCAACTAAAATACTAGTATAAAAAAGTATTTCTTCCGATAAACGTGGAAGGAATAGACATTTAAACAGTTAGCCATAACATACGCATACTGACTTGCATTATTTTCATGGATTGAATGGCTACATCTTTGTGTGTGAAGTGAATTTCTTTTTAAAAAATTACAATGCGCTCAATTATGAATTTTCTAACATAACTTTTATGGATAGTGGAGTCGGATATTGGAAGAAAATATTATCATAAGGACAACTCGATTATTGATATAATTATTATGGTTTCACAGAAGTTTCTACAGAGTCAGCCGTGCTGTAGCAGAGACTGTTGTAGGTCGTATTTTTTAAAAAAACCTAACAATACCTTTACTTTATATTGATAGACATATTCTATTAGAACATTTTTCTAAAATTTAGAGCCTTTGGAAATGTGATAATGCTATGAGCATCAAATATATTCAAAATATCAAAAATCCTTTGGTAGTTAGTTATTGCGGAATATTTTAATAGAGGCATAATTTATACTGTACTCCTAAATTTACGGCATATCACTTTGTTTATGTTATTATATTCACAGAGACTATTAATCTAACCAACTTTTATTTACGAAAAATTAAAAACTGAAATACTCTATTTTATTGCCGTTTGTTCGCAAAGACACTTGGAGTTGTTATTTTACTTTTTCTACCTCTTTTTCCCCGGTTGCGGAGAAATATGTTAGGGGAAGTTTGGGTCTCCTCAGACGGTTATATGCAATGATTCAAGCTTCTAAAAAAGTACTAAGGCAAGTAATTATCAATTTGAATTTATGTATGTCGAAGGTAATGTGTTACTCATAAATATACATGATGAAAACATTTATTGTTCGATTGCATCTAATTTTTAAGAGTCTAGAAATAAGCAAATAATGTTCTTTAACGTTTCTTTATAAACATCTCGAGTTACCTGTCCTTCCCCTGCATCATAGAAGGGTATTTGCCGACAAAGTTTGACCATTTTTTTATGATTCGAGAGTTGGGTATTCTCTACAGATGTAAACTGACAAGTTTCAACTTGTCGAAACTTGTTAGATTTTAGCTTATATTCTTATTATGAGATTTTAAAATTATGTATGCGTTTGTTTAATTCATTGTAAAGGATTTGTTATGCTAATTTCAAAAGTTAAATGTTGGTGAGAATATTGAATTTTTTTATTAAAATATCTAAAGTAAATATCTAATTGATTTTTTTTAGCGCTAATTGGGATTTTAATTAACTACCTCAGAGTCGGTATACACTATATTTTGCAGCGCAATTGCTTTCACACCCAGTAATGTATTATGATTTTTTTGGATGGTCGTTATATTGTGAGTTTCTTAAGTTAGCCAGATTAATAATAAATTAAAAAACCAACGTGATTTGCTTATTGTTGCCTACGCCTGATATTCATAATTTTATTGGGGGTTCTACCTGATGACAAATACAGCTTATGATACCTATCTAGTGGGTATTTTCAGTTTAAGGACCGAATAATATAGAGTTATTGTGCATACATCATCGCAAACAAAAGGTAGCTTTTTATATTATTTCGTATTTACAATCCATTTAACTACAATTTTACACTGTGAATTAATTTTTTTTACTTTTTTCCTGAAATTGTAGCCTATTTACTTATATTATGATATTATCCGAAATTTTTATAAAAGCATTATGAGGGCTTTTACCTGATGGCGAACACAAGTTGTATAGTACCTATACCTGCTTGGTATTTTATACGTATTTAAGTTTTATTTACTTTTTATTACTCTGTTCTCATTACAAGATAGTCCTATAATTTATCCATTTCCAGTACAAAGAAATCTCTAGTTAATGGTTCTAGATGCTAATTATTTTATTGTATTTTATATAAGTGGTGCAAAAATTGGAATCAATTATTAGATATGCTACTGAATTTTAATGAGGGTCCTTCGGAATAATAAATAAAGGTTTATGTCCCTTTCTTTTTAAATCGAGTCGGCAGAGGGTTTAAGAGGGTTATTTAGGTATAAATAATTATTGCGGGGTGACAAATGTGCCGCCTTAATATACTTATCTTGTTAGACCATATAAATTAGGGTTTTATTTCGCTTTACTACCCACCAGCGGCGTTTCACTAAGATAGAAAATATAAATAATGTTTTTACTATACCGCTTTAACAGCGGCGTTTCAACTAAGGGAAAATAATAAAAAGTCTGGTTTAAGGATGGCTTAGGTCGGATCGTAAAAAGTTGGGTTTAAGGATGGCTTATAAAAATTGGGATTTAATTATCCCGCTTTAGCAGCGGCGTTTCACTAAGGTTAAATCATAAAAAGTCTGGTTTAAGGATGACTCAGGTCGCATCGTAAAAAGTTGGGTTTAAGGATGGCTTATAAAAATTGGGATTTAATTATCCCGCTTTAGCAGCGGCGTTTCACTAAGGTTAAATCATAAAAAGTCGGGTTTTATCTCGGGTCAGATCATAAATATTCAGGTTCAAGTTAGGGTTAGATAAGAAGCCGCCTCATGAAAGCATCCGGGTTAGGTCGTAAAAAGTCGGGTTTTATCTCGGGTCAGTTCATAAATATTCAGGTTCAAGTTAGGGTTAGATAAGAAGCCGCCTCATGAAAGCATCCGGGTTAGGTCGTAAAAAGTCGGGTTTAATTTCGGGTTATTTTGTAAACAGCACCACCGAACCACCCGGGTTAGGTTATAAAACGCACCACCGAACCACCCGGGTTAGATCATAAAACGCACCACCGAACCACTTGGGTTAGATCGTAAAACGCACCACCTGCACCACCTGGGTTAGTTGCACCACCAGCACCACCAGCACCACCTGGCCTCGCTCTCTCCGTTTTCCTCTACTAACTTTTGATATAATCGAAGGCAATGCGACAGGACAATAGTTGTTTGGCAAGGTCTTCTTGCGTTTTTTGGGTATGGGCTGGACTCGCGCAATTTTCCAGCAAGAAGGAAATTTGCTTTTGATTGTTGTTCGCTAGTGATGTTAAAAGTAATTATTGTTAAGTCCATTCCATTTTTCAAAGTATAAATAAATGTGAAGCTCTTTAAATAGCGATCATATAACTGATCATTTTCCAATAATTTTCTTCCGTGAAGACTAATCAGTCTAAACATAAAGAAAATCAAAATTATTTTAAATTTATAAAATGATGATTTTTTTTATGATAAGGCACAGCACTGCAGGATAAATCCTCTATGGCGCTCTGGGAGTGGTGCGTGTGCGTAGGAAACGATTCACTTTGGTCTCGAATCTTTGGAGATTTTATTCGTTGGGGAACACGATCTCAGGGAGGTCGTTCCACAGTGATGACGTTCTCCAGATGAAAGAATTTTGAAACAGTGTCGTTCGGGGGACACTAAGCTGAACCACGTACTGGTGGGGTGCAGTGGCTCGTCGTGTATTTCTACCATGCACCGCTCTGGGTGGTATCAAGCGGGCAACCTCAGTTGAATACTTGCCATGAAAATATTTGTAAAATAGACTCAACTCGCCAACCCGCCTTCGATGTTCAAGGCTTTCCAGGTTGTTTGTCAGACTATGGTCACCGATCAAGCGAATGGCTCTTCTTTGAATGGGATCTAGCAGGCTCAGGGTATGTTTAGGAGCAGAGCCCCAAATATGCGAACAGTACTTCAGCGATGGTCGAATTTGGGCTTTATAGAGCATTAAAAAGTGTTGGGGTATATAGAGGTTCTTTGTTCGGAAAAGTACTCCAAGCTTCTGCGAGGCTGCTTTAGCAATGGCTGCAACGTGACTATGTCAAGACATATGGCTATCCAAATTAACGCCCAATAAAAGAATTGATAAAGCTAAGGGAATCGAGTGTCCCGCCATAACTAAATCGGGTTCTTCAACATTAACTTTTTTAGAAAATACTGCCGCCTGGGTCTTTTTAGCGTTAAATTCTACTTGGTTACTGTCACCCCGAGACAGAATTTCTTCCAGGTCTTTGTTGAGTTGTGAGACCTCTTGCTGCCTATAGAGATGTGCATTAGCAGCCGATGTCCGAGCATCCAGAGTAAAAGATGAAACAAGTGTGCTGTCATCAGCGTAGCTGTATATAGGATTTTTAGTTTTTTCCAAAAGATCGTTAATGTATAGTAAGGAAAGGGTGAGAAGCCAAGAAACTTCAGGGACTCCGGCGTTGATGCTAAATGTGTCTGAAAGAAATCCGTCCACCGCCACTCGCAGAGAACGGTTTTTAAGAAAGCTCGACAGCCATAAACAAAATTGAACCGGCATTCCGTATGCTCTTACTTTAGTTAGGAGCCCCTCATGCCATACTCGGTCAAGAGCTTTGGAAATGTCTAGTACTACCGCCCGGGACTCCCCTTGATGTTCTATTGCGTTCCAAACATGAGTAACATAAACGAGAAGGTCTCCTGTTGATCTAGACTTACGGAATCCATACTGGCGGTCACTAACAATGTTGAAGCCTTCCAGGTATTTTAATAATTTTTCATTGATAGCCTTCTCAATAACTTTTGATATAACTGAAAGCAATGTGACTGGACGATAGTTGTTTGGCAAGGTCTTCTTGCCTTTTTTGGGTATGGGCTGGACTCGCGCAGTTTTCCAGCAAGAAGGAAATATTCCTTTTTTGTAGGATAAATTAAAAAGCCTACAAAATTCCGGTGTCATCTTAATGAAAAGCATTTCAACAGTGCTTGTGAAGATTTTCTATGGATGAAACTTGTTGCTGTCAAGAGTCCACCATGAAGAGCTTATGGAAACACCAATCTTTCCTTTCATTTTGGCTAGTGAACTTTTAACTCAAACTCAACAATAACTCATCAACTTGCTGTAAAACTTGGGCTGTATTTTTATCATTTGTAACAATTTTTCTCATATCTCTTTTCGAGTTTTCAAAGCAGCCATAGTTACTCCCTTAAGTTCCTATACAGAACGGCAGAAGTTTGGTCATCAGAAATTCTTCTATGAATATAACGATACACATATGTGCATCCTTAGTAGTTGACTTATATTCACCGTAAATCTGTAACATGTCGACACAAAAGTACCAACAACGTCTTTATCTCTAATAAACATAATATGTGCTTCAAACCATGGATTACTCCAAACCTTGTTAAATGTAAACGACAAAGGGCCCAACTAGAAACAGATGTAGTAAGATTAAAAACTACATTGATTATGGAGACAATCTGTTCAAAATCATTAGAAAAAAGCCTCTAGCGAGTTTCATGGTTACTTCAATTCAATACAGTTCACTTCACTGATCTAGAGAATTCTAATGAATTGAATAGATTGTATTACCCCTCAAACAATTATTATTTTATTAAAAAATATAAATTATAATATTAAAAGCAATATCATATATTTATAAATACGAAATATTAACAAATAACAACCAATCAATTAATCAATTACAGGCGGATCGTTGCACTGAAGTATTCCCTAACACAGTAAAATTGATTCTTCAATAGAAACTTCTTAACTTTGCTTAAGAATGTTTTTTTCAGGTAAGGACCTCAATTCCTGTATAATCTGGTTCCAGATGTTGAGAAGTGAATGCTCCTCTGAATGAAAGTATATTTAGTTAGTTCTGTCGAGTGTAAAGTATGATTACTTGTGTACATTTTTTCATTAGATTGAAACAATGATTTATTTTGCACTATAATTTTTATTGCTTCAAACATAACTATACAGGGTGATTCACGTTATTTAACACGGCATATTATAGCTAAATTAATTGTTTGGGATAAAAAAAAAGGTTTCGGAGTGGATCAGAGGAGATTTTAAAATTATTTTCATAACGCACCGGGTGTCCCACTAAGAATGGTTGTCGGCCGTATCTCAGAAAGTGTTAGTCGTATGGCTTGCGGAAAAAAATATATTAGGTAAAGTGGTCATGAGAAATTGCTGGAAATAATTTTCAAGTTTCTCAGACTGGCGCTAGAGGGCGCAACAGTAACGGTAAATATGAGTCACGAAGTTTCCTCAAAAGTCGCCTAGTTAAGGTATCCCGAAAATAACATTTTTGTATATTTCGAAGATTTATTAATAAAATTCACCTATAGAACGTGTCCGTCACTTTTCAAATAAAGTGGTGGGGGAAGGTTGAACATTATTTGTAATAAATGCTGATAACTCCGGTCTGGCTTAACATAATTTAGTAAATTTATTTTCGTTAAAAGGGCTTTTCTCACTCTATATATCATCTTATGAACTACGGCAATATGTGTTTTACACTAGGCGCTAGGGGGCGCTGTCTTACAACTTCACAAATATTGTGCGTTTTTTCCATAATTGTAAATTTAAATATACAGTATATTCAATTTTACCTGATTACAAGGATGATTAAAAGTTTAAGAAGTCAGTGAAAACCGCAAGTTAATATCTATTTTCAATCCGGAGATATCAACAACAATAATTATAATTACGGAACATTATGATTTTATTTTCAAGTTGCCATTGTAAAGCTTTTTTTAAAAGTCAAATAATAGGCCTTGGAAAAACAAAATATGAATTGAAACTGTGCACGCGTGTCACCTTTCATTATTACGTCAAAATTTTTGTCGTGCCAACAGTGTTGTGTCGTATTTGATTTTCAAAATGCCTCTGTTACTTGAAGAAGCGGTTGACATTATCGCGGTGTATTTTGAATGTTTGGGAAATGCAACAATTGCTGAACGGGTTTACGCAGTACGATACCCTCAAAGGCGCCGATACGACACTAGTATATAAACATTGTAAATGGTTTGGCATGTGCGGAATTTAATCCACAAATTAGTATTAGATTAATTTAGAGACTTGGGCGTTACTCGCTCTCCTGTGCATAGGATTTTATTAGAAGAAAGGTAAGTAATTATATCTATATATTATAACTCTTAAATAGTTTAGAATAATGCCAATATTTATCTTAATAGTTTTCAAGTTAATGTAATAATTATTTTGTTTTTCTTTAGGCTACATCCCTACCATATTGTGCTCCACCAGGCTTTGACCCCGCAAGATTATGATAGAAGATTGGATCATTGCTATTGGTTGCTCAATATGATATTCGAAGATAGAAATCTCCTCTCCAGAATTTTGTGGACTGATGAAGCTACTTTTCATAGTAATGCAGGAGTAAACCGCCATAATATGCATTATTGGTCGAGGGATAATCACCATTGGATGCGGGAGGTGCAGCATCAAGGAAGATGGAATGTCAATGTCTGGTGCGGCATTTTGGGTGGCAGAATAATTGGACCGTTTGTATTTAATGAGTCGCTTACTGGGCAAATATATTTACATTTTTTAAATCACTAACTCCCAATTCTTCTCGAAGATGTGCCCTTGGATATTAGCAAAACTATAGTTTTCCAACACGATGGATGTCCTGCACATTTTGCGGTAAACCTTCGTCAATTTTTTGTCGACACATTTCCTGCAAGGTGGATAGAAAGAGGGAGTATATTTCCGTGGCCTGTCAGGTAATATTATAGGATATATTGTGATACTGTTAATGAAAGTGGTAATTTCTATTTTAGATCACCTGACTTATGCCTAGATTTTTATCTGTGGGGGAGATTGAAGGATCTTGTTTTCGTTACGAGACCAACCACAAGGGAAAACATGATAGAAAGGATAATGGATAGCAGCCGCCGTATCCCTATGGCAGAGGTGGAAACTGCAGTATTATCAACCAGGGAGAGATTGGAGTCGTGTCTACAGAACGACGGGCGACAATTTGAACATTTAGGGCGCCACTGAGAATTATTGTCGTAACGATATATTTGCTTGAAACATACGTACCTTCATATTTTGTTTTTCCAAGGCCTATTTGACTTTAAAAAAAAACCTTTACAATGGCAACTTGAAAATAAAATCATAATGTTCTGTAATTATGATTATTGTTGTTGATATCTCCGGATTGAAAATAGATATTAACTTGCGGTTTTCGCTGACTTCTTAGACTTTTAATCATCCTTGTAATCAGGTAAAATTGAATATACTATTATATTTACAATTATGGAAAAAACGCGCAATGTTTGTGAAGTTGTAAGACAGCGCCCCCTAGCGCCTAGTGTAAAACACATATTGCCGTAGTTCATAAGATGATATATATAGTGAGAAAAGCCTTTTTTAACAAAACTAAGTTTACTAAATTATGTTAAGCCAGACCGGAGTTATCAGCATTTATTACAAATAATGTTCAACCTTCCCCCACCACTTTATTTGAAAAGTGGCGAACACGTTCTATAGGTGAAATTTATTGATAAATCTTCGAAATATACAAAAATGTTATTTTCGGGATACCTTAACTAGGCGACTATTGAGGAAACTTCGTGACTCATATTTACCGTTACTGTTGCGCCCTCTGACCACTTTACCTAATATATTTTTTTCCGCAAGCCATACGACTAACACTTCCTGAGATACGGCCGACAGCCATTCTTAGTGGGACACCCGGAACAGGTTGTCCCAGAAACACGAAACGCATCAAAGTTGTATTTTTTTTTAAATCATTTTCGGTTTATACGATCGAAATAAAAATAAGTTTCATTGGGGTATATTGTAGTTAAACCCTAGGGTTTTTGAAATATTTCGTATTTTGTGAAAATGCAGTAACAACTTTAATGATTAACTTCTCAATATGAATTTTCTTTTTTCAAACCAAATTCACACTGGGGTCTACTAACTGATTAGGTTTTATGTTGTACTTCAAAATTCACTTATTATCAACTTATTCAAGGTGCCCAAGAAGCACAGGGTGTCTCATTTTCGACAGTTTTATAGGGTATCTCCGTAAATATTAGTGCTATCAAAAAAAGTAATATAGGCTCTTTTTGGGTCAAACTTGAAATGGTAAAATCAAAACTTGAAAATTTTCGCTCGCTTAAGAGATACGGGGGAAAATAAAAAAATTGACAAATTCAAAATTACCCTATATTTTCTTAGAGTAAGTAAGAATAAATCGCTTAGGAAATCAATATCATCCATGGTGTGTTATATATTTGAAACGAGAATTTAAAATGCTATCTTTTTAGATTAAAATATACAGGATATACCATTTAAAAAAATGAGGTAAGGTCCGATAACTTTTTTACCTGACCCCGTATACTTATTCTGAAAACGGCAGATTATTCAACAATTATTATAAAGAAACTTTAGTACAAAACATTTTTCTGCGTCTCTTTTAACTAAAAAAATATAGGGTAATTTTGAAATTATCAATTTTTTGATTTTCCGCCGTATCTCTTAAGCGAGCGAAATTTTTCGAATTTTGATTTTACCATTTTAAGTTTGAACCAAGAAGAGCACATTACACCTATATTACTTTACAACAAAATAACTACAAGTTTGAAATAATAATAACTTGTTTAATTTAAATATGACACCCTGTATTTTATGTCATCAGTAGATGTAATGTAGATGACTGATTTTAACAAAATTAATATTAAAAAAAATATTTCAAAAACCGTACGGTTTAACTACAATAAACCCCGATGATACTCCTTTTTAATTTGATCGTAGAAACCGAAAATAAAATAATATGCAGGACATTCCATTTAGAAAAATAAAACTTTGATGAGTTTCGTGTTCTTTCGTGTTCAACCTGTACAATATGAAAATAATTTTGAAATGTACCCTTAAGAGGCCTCTATCTATCCCGTAAACTTTTTTTTTTATCCAAAACAAATAATTTAGCTATAATACGTCGTGTCGAATAACGTAAATAGCCCTGTACATATAAATTAAATACCGTGAAGATTTTTTTCTTTAAATAACACCCTACAGCTCTCCCTTAATCGCATTTTAAGAACAATTCTCAACTCTGTTTTTAGGTGAATTCTTGGCAATATTTGGGCGTGGCTCCTTTTCGCCTGCGCCGCTTTGCCTCCAGCGGACCTACCAGCAGTGTTTTCTCATATCTATAAGTGACTGCAGACCCCCCCCCCCCCCGTTGAAAAGCTATAGATCAGCCATGTCAAACATGCGGCCCACTGAGCATTTTCCTGCGGCCCCGAATCAATTTTGAAAACAGCCATGTAATGCGGCCCGCGAGCCTGTTAAAAACCGAAAATAAAGTACTGTTACGATTGGTAAAAAATGGCCCAAATAGTGCCATCTATGTTTAGGAGCATGAACTAAGATGCGCGCTCAACCTAAAAGCCTGGCTTGTTCCGGAAAGTTCTATCGCGCGAGAATACAGATGACGCTACCTGAACATTCTGGAAAGAACTGTCGAGAAATCACAATCCGTATATAAGCCAATACCGCTCGATTGAGTTCAGTTGTTCAGTTAGTTATGAGTCAGTTGCGATAGAATTGCGAGTTTAGTTGCGTACTTATTGTTACAACACGTAACAGTACTTATTGTTATTTATTTCGGATAAAGTTTTTAACATGTCTGTTTCAAAACCAAGTGGAAGTAAGAGGAAACTTGGAGATGAGCATCGTATCTTTCAAGAAAAGTGGGAATTAGAGTTTTTTTGCTGTGAAGTGAAAGACAAAATTATTTGCTTGATTTGTAACAGTACAGTCGGTGTCCCAAAATTATATAATATAAAACGTCACTATGATAGTCATAAAACTAAGTTTGACAAGTATACAGGCATGATTAGAAACGAAAAGTTAAAAGAGTTAAAATCACGGTTAAAAGATCAACAGCTTATGTTTACACGTCCAAAGCAAGAAAATGAATCTGCCGTTCAAGCGAGCTACGTACTGTCGGAGTTGATCGCAAAACACTCAAAACCATTTGTTGAAGGTGAATTTATAAAAGAGTGCCTTGTAAAGGCCGCGGAAATTGTAAGTCCCGGGAGCGTGAAGGCTTTTCAAAATATATCCTTGTCCCGGAATACTGTCGCTAAAAGAGTTACCGAGTTGGCTGCCAATATAAGCGAACAGATAAAAACAAAATCAGACTCTTTCATTGCATTTTCTATTGCCTGTGACGAAAGTACAGATGTGTGTGGTGTGGCGCAACTCGCTATTTTTCTTCGTGCTGTTGATAGAGATATCAACGTTTATGAAGAATTACTGGAATTAGTACCATTGCATGATACAACAACTGGGGAGGATATTTTCAATGCTGTTTATGGACTTCTGCAAAAGTACAATTTAGATTTGTCAAAACTGTGTTCCGTTGCAACAGACGGAGCTCCTTCAATGACTGGAGTAAATAATGGCTTCATTAAAATATTACAAACAAAGATCAGAGAAACGGGCAGTGACAAACCAGATTTTCATCATGTTCATTGCATAATCCACCAAGAAGTTTTATGCTCAAAAGTGATCAAGTTGGAAAGCGTTTTAAAGTCAGTGAAAAAAATGATAAACTTCATAAGGTCACGTGGCTTGAATCAGCGACAGTTTTCTGCGTTTTTACGTGATTTAGAAAGTGAGTACACTGGTTTACCTTATTATGCAGAAGTGCGATGGCTTTCGTGTTCTATGGTTCTCGATCGGTTTTGGAAACTCAAAGAAGAAATACGCCTTTTCATGGAAGTGAAAGAACAAGATGTCAGCTTATTATCCGACGTACCTTTTTTACAAGATCTTTCATTTATGGTAGACATCACAAAACACTTGTCGGACTTAAATACGAAATTGCAAGGACCACGTCAAGTTATAACAGATATGCATGATCATGTTAAAGCTTTCAAGTGTAAGATGATGCTGTGGAAAAACCAGTTAGCGGTGGATAATCTGTCACATTTTCCGACTTGCAAGGCGTATCAGGAAAGTACAAGTGGCCCAATATCATACAAAATGTATACAGAGAAAATGGGAAGCCTTCTGTCAGAATTTGAAAAGCGTTTTCAGGATTTTAAGTCCCAAGAAAACAATTTTTCTTTATTTACTGGTCTTTTCACTATCGATATTGATAAAGTTCCCCCTCACTTGCAGATGGAAGTGATTGAGATTCAGTGTCAAACCCATTTAAAAGAAAAATTTGATAGTGTTGGTACATTCGAATTTTATAAGTACTTGCCTTTTCAATACCAAGAAATGAGAAAATTTGCCTGTAAAATCCTGTCAATGTTTGGAAGTACCTATAAGTGTGAACAATTATTTTCTTTGATGAAAGGAAACAAATCTCCCGCAAGATCGCGATTGACGGACGCACACTTGGACGCAGTTTTAAAAGTTATTTCCGCCGATAAATTCACGCCACAAATAGACAACTTAATTAAAGACAAAAGATGTCAAATATCTGGCAAAAGAAGTTAATGTTTGTAAGTTTTTGTAATGTCCTTTTTATTGGAAATTTAATAAATATACTTCTAATCTAACATAATAGTACTTTTTTTCGTTAAGATTTTCAGTATTTTGTCTTCTTTAAGATTAGGTTTTGCGGCCCACCTAGTCTATGGTCTTCATGCTTTTGGCCAACCAGTGATTTTGAGTTTGACATGGCTGCTATAGATACATCCCTGATTACGTAGTTGTGATGAAAGCTATATTAGTAATATACTAAATGGTAATTTTGTCAATCTTGAACTAGAAGATAAATAATTGAAACTTAAAGTATTGAGTAAGCAAGATTTAAACCTGACATAAATTAGTAAAAGCACAAAATAGAACTTTTACCCTTAAACATATAAAAACATATCTGTGCTGTAGCTATGCCGGGTGTCGACGGAAGGTGGCTCGCACCTATAACTCTTTTGTTTTAAAAGATAATGAAATGAAATTTGGAGGATTCGTATGCGATATAAAACTGCATTCTTTGACGGGTGATTCAACTTTATAGAACTTCCGGTTTTACCGGAAGTGACATAAACTTTCGATTTTTCAATGAGATACCTGGTATATTTTTCTTTCTTTGAATCCATATGACATTCTAAATACAACAATGTGTCACTTGTCACTTTTTGTCATAAAAAAAATAAATAGATAAAAGAAGAAATAACTAAAAATCTACATCCACATATCTATTAATTTTTAGGGTTGCAGATATTCAAAGTGACCTCCATCTTGTTGCTGACATAGCCGTAATTTTTCTACTGTCGTTCTTGAAACGTTTCTTAACTGCTGTGGTGTGATTCTATGAATAGCTGCCCTTATTTTCTCCTCTAATTCATTCCCTTGGCAGGAGGTACACCATAAACCTCGTTTTTAATAGAACCCCATAAAAAGAAATCTAGAGGCGTAAGGTCAGATGACCTGAAAAGATTGAAAAAGGAATAAGTCTTAGTAAAGGTATAAATTAAAAACAATTCTGTTTTACCTAGCCGGCTAACTAACTGGACCTTTATTTCTAATTCAGTTTTCGTTGTATGATTCGTTCAAATATTCTGTAACTGCCCTCATGTTGTGTGGTGGGGCACCATCTTGTTGGTAAGATAGTCCCACTCGATTTGCTAATGGTATCTCATCCAAGAACTGCTCAATTTCTTGCGCCCCTGTTAGCGAACCGTCAAAGAATATAGGGCCTAAAATCCCAACCCAACAGTTAAATTGTGAAACCTTTCTTGAAAATTTCCCTCCTGCATCAAGTATACATTTTCGTGGGACCAATATCGCTTAAAATTTCTGTTAAAATGTCCCAAATTAGTGAAACGGCTTTCGCCAGTATAAAGAATTTTATATGGAAATGTATTATCCTCCAAATATTTTCCTAAGAACCAATTATTGCAATACTCAAGTCTCCTTTCATTATCGTTTGGGTACAGGTGCTGATGTAGTTGGTATTTATATGAATGGTATTTATGTTTATTTAAATTATTGCCGGCAGAAGACTTGCAAATGCCACATTCTAGCGCGATCTCCCTGAGTGACGCATTGATATTCACTTGCACGTATGCCAGAACATTTATTTCTATTTCTTCACTCACAATAATTGGATCGTTTTCATTAATATCAGGCTCATTTCGCATTTTCTGAATCAGTTTTGGATAATAATGCCGGGTTGGGTATTGGCGTTCAGGATATCTCTGTGCGTAAACACGTGCAGCATCGGTTGCGTTTTGCCCACACTCTCCAAAAATGAATTACATAACAACTTTTTCGCTCCTTGTATAAAAATTTACAGTACTTTACAAAGATGCAACCGAGGAGGACATTGAAAATGCCGAAGCAGAGTGCAACGCTTGTGAGTATTGTGAGATTTGAGATCTGCGAAAACTCATAGATTTGAATGTTATATTTAGGTAGTTGATATAAGTTTTATTGATTCATAATATAAAAAACAGTAAAATAAAGGTTATAAACTCTAACGCGCCTCTAACTCTCGAGTTGGTCTGATCCCGTCGTCCTTCGTCCCTTCTCCCTTTCCCGTCATTATCGGCCCACCGGCTCGGCGGCGGCAGTCCGCGTAGTTCCGCTTGTGGATCATTTTAATTCGGTGTCGTTAGACTGTGTGACGTATGGGACAAATGCAACACAAGAATTTCGTTGAATTCCGTACCCATACTAACGTGACTGTGCGATAATATAACATTTTCAATGTTAATAGTATTATTTTCCATGATTTTTAAACAATAACGTACATAATAATTACTTAATTTACTTTTGCAGAAGCGAAGTTCCATAAGATGTTAACTTGTTAATTTTTTACAAGACATCTTAACGTTTTTGTGTTTATCAGTTGTGTTGGTCACAGGCTACTCGATTAAATCTTATTTTATTCTCAAAATGCGCTTTATTTTAGGAAAGTCGTACATTACGTAACATTTTTAAAGAAAGTTTGTTTAAAACCTAATAGTGTGTGGTATCAAATTAATCGTAATAAAATGCTCTTTTAACATTGAAAATGTTTATATTATCGCACGGGCACGTAGTATGGGTACGGAATTCGAAATTCTTGTGTTGCATTTGTCCCTGACGTCACACCGAATTAAATGATCGGGATCAGACCAAGTCGAGAGTAATCGTATGGTCGTAATCGAAATAGAGTTACGGTTGTCATTAAGTACTGATCAATATTTCCTTCGTATGCATAATCTTGGATTTGAATATGGTATAGGGTAGACTGGGGCAAGTGTAAAAATGGGGTAAGTGGAAAATCAGAGCGCCAATCAGGCAATATTGAAAGTTTACTTGTCTGTGTGGTTCGAGACAACTAACTATACGTTAGCGCTGTTGAATTATCTACTCCCCGCGAGTTACCAATTGTTTTTTTCTTTCTGAGTAGTCATTTGTAACATAACCTCCGAATCGGTCCGTTAAATAGTGTGTGATATCTCCATAAAAATTGGTCAAAGGTAAAAACTTATAATATACTTTCAGTTTTATTGCATTTTCTTATGTTTAGTCAATTGTTGTAGCTTTAAAATCCTATATACCGACCAAATCTAAAAGCGGTTTTTACTCACGAGCAGGTTTGCACTTCCTCCATAAAAAACATAATGTGGGGCATGTGTGAAAATTGTAATGGGGAAAGTGTAAAGGTTAGTTTACACTTGCCCCATTTTCCTGGGAATGCTAAAGTTCGTTGGCACTGACACTTAAAGCTTTTATTTTTTACAGAGAGTTGACGTCATGGTACGAAATTATAAAAGAAAGTCCGATAGGGCTGCCTATGGGGAGGAGCAATTAAATGCTGCAGTAAATGCCGTCAATCAAGGTCAATTAACCATGTCGATGGCTAGTACCGAATTCAGAATCCCATACATTACAATCTACTGTAGAATAACTGGCCGCCGTGGCGAAAAAAGTAAGACACAGGGCCGACCTCCAATACTTTCTTGGCAAGATAAGTGTCAACTGACCGAAAATATAAAAACAATGGAGAAGTGGGGATATTGATTAACTTCGAGAGAGCTTCAAGAAAAAGTTCGGGACTTTGTAACTTTAAATAATATTCCCAATCCTTTTAAGAACAATATGCCAGGCACAGACTGGCTAATAAAGTTTAAACAACGTCACTCGTTGAGTATGAAGAAACCACAAAGCTTAGAGTACTGCAGAAAGAAATCTACGGACCCATTCATAATAGACCAATATTTTGTTTTATTGGAAAAGGCTATATTGGAGTTGGGTCTTCAGGATCGTCCTGAATCTATTTACAATTTAGATGAGACTTCACTGTGTACAGATCCTTCTCGTCTTAAAATTGTTAGCGCGAAAGACAACCCCTCTTTAAGCATTATTGCTGGATCGGGCAGAGAAAATATATTGCCACCATTGATATTATTTAAAGGCAATAACATTGATACTATTTAAAGGCAATAATATTGCTGGATTTCAGAAAAAAATGAAGACTTCTTCAAAGACACCGTAAATGCAGCCAGCGCCAATGGATGGATGACCTCCGAAATATTTAGAAATTACTTTCTAAAGACTTTTATTCCTTTGGTTCGTGATCAGGCACCAATTATTGTTATATATGATGGGCATGTCTCGCATGTGGATTGCTTATTAATTCAAGCCGCAAGAGAAGAAAATATTCATATACTTAAACTGCAGCCCATACAAGTCATTTACTTCAAACCTCTCGATTTGGGTGTGTTTAGATCCTTTAAGGCAATATGGGAGAGGAAAGTAATAACATGGCAAAGACGTCATCAGGGACAATGACTACCAAAAAGGGACTTCGCCACATTGCTAGTGAAAACCTGGGCTGAAGTAGATTCCGGAATCATAAAAACAGGATTCAGAAAGGGTGGTATTGTTCCATTTAATAGACATGTTATTCCTAAAGAAAAGTATGACGTCGATGCCCTAAAAAGATGGCAGGAACACTTAAAAAATCAAAGATCTGTAACAGATTTACAACCGAGGCCAGATTGCATTGATATTGAAAGGAATGAACATGATGCTGTAGCACCGAACTTAACAGAAAAAACCGCTACTTTCGAACAGTCAATGTTAAAAACAGTAAAGCCTTCTACATCTAGCGCTTCATTTAAAAGGAAACTAACATCTAATGCAGAATTACTTACAGCTCCTTCAGCATCTAGTGCCACCAATCTCAAAGTAATTGTCAGCTCTGATCAAAATGAAGAAATATACTAAATAATCATCAGGAGCCTATAACTGAACCTGTAGTACCAGCTACAACCGAAAATCGGCAAGAAAAGAAGGCAAGTTTTGATGATCTACTACTTGATTCGCTCCGACAGAGTCCTTCTTCTAATCCAAGGAAACGAAAGCGCTTAATTCAAGGTGGCCAAACCATTGCAGGTACTATCGCAAGTAGTCAGTCAAAAATCTCTACAAGTTCATCTACTATATCTAAAACCAGCTATGAAAATTGACCGAAAGAGTAAACAAAGTCGGCCAAGTCCGTATCAATTTGAATCCAGCTCCAGTGAATCAGATAATGAAAGTATACCTTTTATGGAATCGGATCAAAGTTTCACTTTAGAATCGGATTGCGAAGATCAAATTCCTGAAATAAACAAAGACAATATTTCCATTGAAGACCGGGTACTGGTTAAATACACATTACCAAAAGCAAAGAAACATTTTATTGGCCAGGTAAATACTGTTGACAACGGCTTTGAAATCAAGTTTACTAGAAAACTAAAAGACAATTTTTTTATGGCCACTCACCGATGATGTCGATGTAGTACAGCTAGACGATATAGTGACTCGTTTACCTGAACCGGTAGTAACACGCCGAGGAGGTTTTCATTTTAATGTGAAATTTGCGGGATACAATATTTAACAAGTTCCATAAAATTATTCGAATTTTTAAACTTTAAGTTTCTTTTCTGTTTTAGTTTCTCCTTGGGAATAACCCCTACTGTTTTAGAGATTAAAGCCAAACATTGGGTTTTGAACGGATAAATACGTTTATAAAAATATTATTCTTGTTATTAGGAATTTTTTGAGGGTTATTTTGGTTTACTTATTATTTTTCAGAGGTACCTTTTAATTTTTCGTTTTTATGATTTGCTTGGCTAACTATTTCCCAACAATAAAAAGTTCATAACTTCCCAGATTTTTATTTTTTTTTAAGTCTGTAAAAAGAAAAATTGGCATGGGAGATATAAACTTCATTTACACTTTCCCATTACTACTTCTGCGAACATGCATGGAAATTGTATTCCGATTTTACACTTTCCCTTTTTGGGGTAAGTGTAAAATTTCGGTATAAAAAAAATCATTCAAATCTCAAGATCTCAAAAATAATTCATGAGTGCCCTATGCAGTATGAAAAGTAAACATATTAAACTATTAGTTTCTTACAAAGACACTTTTATAAATATTGTATATTTAAAGTAGGAAGGAAATAAACTTGAACTATTAAAAAGGGCTTCGCAGTTGCCCCAGTCTACCCTAATTATAAGCTTTGTAATGTAATGCTGAAAAATAAACAGAATGGTTTTGTACACTTTACCGTTCTTCCCTACACTTGCTGTCACTTTTTTTCATGCATTTTGTTTCATTACAACATTTTTGTAATTTTCGTTCTCATAGTTGTATACTTTTGCACCTCCTCTATCAAACACTCGTCAGCAATTGCCGAAAACGGTGGCATTCTGCTGAGCGATCACGGCTGGACTGGTCTCTCTAGCAGTCCGAACGCAGCCACTGCAATTGACGGCGAACGCTATTTCGCTGAGCTGCGGCAGTGAAACCGTGTACATACAAATCGGCAAATCGCATTAAACCAGTACCGAGCTACCAATCGCGAACGCCAGCCGCGGCCGCTGACTGCTCCAGCCAAACCATACCTTAGAGGCACGTTAGAGTTTATAACCTTTATTTTACTATTTTTTATATTATGAATCAATAAACCTTATATCAGCTACCTAAATATAACATTCAAATCTATGAGTTTTCGCAGATCTCAAATCTCACAATAGTCACAAGCGTTGCACTCTGCTTCGGCATTTTCAATGTCCTCCCCGGTTGCATCTTTGTAAAGGACTGTAAATTTTTTCCTAACCCGACGAGCCACCATGTTGCCATTTGAAAAAAATGAGTAATACAGGTTTCAAAATTTAATTTGACACAGCAGAGGTGTATTTGTCAAAGATGTTAGGACTGAAATTAAAGATTTTAACGTATTCATAGCCTTCTACATAAAAAAATGAAATTAAAAAAAAAAATAAAAAAATGGTGACAAAAAGTGACAATTGACAAATGGTTGTATTTAGAATGTCATATGGATTAAAAGAAAGTAAAAATATACCAGGTGTCTCATTGAAAAATCGAAAGTTTATGTCACTTCCGGTAAAACCGAAAGTTCTATGAAGTTGAATCACCCGTCAAAAAATGCAGTTTTATGTCGCATACGAATCCTCCAAATTTCATTACATTATCTTTGAAAACAAAAGTGTTATAGGGGCGAGTCACCTTCCGTGGACACCCGGTATATGATGTCAATAAACAAAAATTTAGTATATCAAATAAATGATTTGAAGAAAAAGTCTTGGAGAAATTAATTTCCATGAAAGACCGTAAGCGGATTTTCACCTTCTTCGGGGCCAGAAGCCCGTTCCTAAGGGAGCATAAGAAAGGTGAATTCCTACGAAAATTGGGTGTGATTCCAAAAAATTTTTGCCTGCGGCGCTTTACCTTTACGGTCTGCACCCCCATAGTTCGCCCCCCCCGCCCCAAAATGCTGGCTACGCCACAAAATGTAAATTATTTATGCAGACTTAAAAATAAGAAATCAACAGTCACTTCAGCACATAACCTTGTTTTAAATGTTGCCTTTTACATCTATAAAAATGACCTAATAATATAACAAGAATTTGTACGGTTTTATGGCTTATATGTACCCAATAAATTACATCTACCGAAAACCTGTTTGGCTTAACTATCTACATTTTATTCTACGAAAATTAGACTCCCTGTTGATGTAACTTTTAATGGCACTTTGATAAAAATTACAGAAGATGTAGGTTGGTCTAAGATTACAACATTTTTGTAATTTTCGTTCTCATAGTTGTATACTTTTGCACCTCCTCTATCAAACACTCGTCAGCAATTGCCGAAAACGGTGGCATTCTGCTGAGCGATCACGGCTGGACTGGTCTCTCTAGCAGTCCGAACGCAGCCACTGCAATTGACGGCGAACGCTATTTCGCTGAGCTGCGGCAGTGAAACCGTGTACATACAAATCGGCAAATCGCATTAAACCAGTACCGAGCTACCAATCGCGAACGCCAGCCGCGGCCGCTGACTGCTCCAGCCAAACCATACCTTAGAGGCACGTTAGAGTTTATAACCTTTATTTTACTATTTTTTATATTATGAATCAATAAACCTTATATCAGCTACCTAAATATAACATTCAAATCTATGAGTTTTCGCAGATCTCAAATCTCACAATAGTCACAAGCGTTGCACTCTGCTTCGGCATTTTCAATGTCCTCCCCGGTTGCATCTTTGTAAAGGACTGTAAATTTTTTCCTAACCCGACGAGCCACCATGTTGCCATTTGAAAAAAATGAGTAATACAGGTTTCAAAATTTAATTTGACACAGCAGAGGTGTATTTGTCAAAGATGTTAGGACTGAAATTAAAGATTTTAACGTATTCATAGCCTTCTACATAAAAAAATGAAATTAAAAAAAAAAATAAAAAAATGGTGACAAAAAGTGACAATTGACAAATGGTTGTATTTAGAATGTCATATGGATTAAAAGAAAGTAAAAATATACCAGGTGTCTCATTGAAAAATCGAAAGTTTATGTCACTTCCGGTAAAACCGAAAGTTCTATGAAGTTGAATCACCCGTCAAAAAATGCAGTTTTATGTCGCATACGAATCCTCCAAATTTCATTACATTATCTTTGAAAACAAAAGTGTTATAGGGGCGAGTCACCTTCCGTGGACACCCGGTATATGATGTCAATAAACAAAAATTTAGTATATCAAATAAATGATTTGAAGAAAAAGTCTTGGAGAAATTAATTTCCATGAAAGACCGTAAGCGGATTTTCACCTTCTTCGGGGCCAGAAGCCCGTTCCTAAGGGAGCATAAGAAAGGTGAATTCCTACGAAAATTGGGTGTGATTCCAAAAAATTTTTGCCTGCGGCGCTTTACCTTTACGGTCTGCACCCCCATAGTTCGCCCCCCCCCGCCCCAAAATGCTGGCTACGCCACAAAATGTAAATTATTTATGCAGACTTAAAAATAAGAAATCAACAGTCACTTCAGCACATAACCTTGTTTTAAATGTTGCCTTTTACATCTATAAAAATGACCTAATAATATAACAAGAATTTGTACGGTTTTATGGCTTATATGTACCCAATAAATTACATCTACCGAAAACCTGTTTGGCTTAACTATCTACATTTTATTCTACGAAAATTAGACTCCCTGTTGATGTAACTTTTAATGGCACTTTGATAAAAATTACAGAAGATGTAGGTTGGTCTAAGATTACGAGATTCGGGCAGATTATTTATTTAGGAAGGTCTAATTTTGCGAAATCTCAACTCTAAATCCAAAAGTAATACCAACCAAAACTAATATATTATGTAGATAATTTAAACAACTGTAAAATACATAGTGATCGAAAACACAGATTGGTCTACTTATAAAAGACAAAAATTTCATGTGAATACGAGGCGCCTTTAAAGATTATTAAAGAATATGTATACCGGGTGTTGCATCGTCGAGCGGGACATAGGAAATCCCATGTAATTTTAAATGGGGTCAATTATTGGCTTCCCTAATTATTTTAGAGAAAAATTCTATTTAGGTTTATTAAAGAGCACTAAAACCCGCATTCAAAAGAATAACTTTAGATATTTTTGATGAGCCCGTTTACGGGTTATCGCCGATTTCTTTTTAACTATTTCTCCTTTTTATGGCCCCGTATTTACGGGCACCAGTCAAGGTAAAAGATGACTGTCAAATAAAGTTGTCATTTTGAAATGTGTGCTTTATTGTTATAAAAACTCGTACATCGAAAATATTAAAGGTGTATTTATGAGTACAAATTAATCTGAATAAAACTAAAATAAAGTATCCAATTACAAGGTTAATTATGACATTTTACATGTTTCAATATTTTACTAATTAATAGGTAGGTACTATTAAATTGTTAGAACTTTAGGATTTAAGAAGATGTTCAAATATTCCTCCATTGACTGCTAGACAATAACCGAGGCGATCATAAAATTCTCTTCTTACATTCGCTAGTTGGCAAACTGAAATTCTATTGCATTCGGCAGAAATAGCATTTTTTAACTCTTCTAGATTTGGGTATTTTTTATCTTTGTACTTATATCGTGTTTTTTAAATGGCCCCAGAGAAAGAAATCATTTGGCGATAAATCAGGAGACCTGGCTGGCCAATTTACTGTATGATTTAAGCCAATAACATTTCCATTAAAAGCACGGTTTAAATATTCCCGGACAGCCAGGGTACTATATGTGCCGGGCAGCCATCCATTTGGTACCAAACTTCCTGATTTTCCCTGGCGGCATCATGTAAAGTAGGTAAAATATGATCTTCAAGTAGTTCCAAAAAATATTCTGCATTTAAATTTCGTGTAAGAAATAATGGCCCGATAATATTTTCTCCGAAAATCCCAGCCCATACATTAACTTTTTGTGGATATTGTGTCCTTGTTTCCACAAACCTGTGTTTGTTTTCTTTGCTCCAATATCGATAATTTTGAACATTGGGTTCATTGTTTAAGGTAAATGTGCATTCGTCAGTGAAACAAATGTTTTTTAAAAATTCCCTATCCATGTTTGCTCTTTCCATCATACCAAAACAAAACTCCTGTCGTCGTATTTCGTCCCTATCTCTTAGCTCTTGGTGCTTTTCATATTTGTATGAATAATATTTATGTTGTTTCAAAGCTCGTAACGCTGTGGTGTGATCTAATCCTATGTCATCCTCAAGTTTCCTTGTGCTGATCTTCCCATCATTTTCTTCCACGCACAATAAAACTTGCAAGCCCCTATCATTTCTTGCATCTCTTCTTTGTTCCTGCCTTTCTTCACATCTGCAGTTATTTATTACAGTGCCTTTTATCTCAAATTTCTTGATAGTCCTTTCGACTGTAGATTTTGCAGGTATCGGTCTATTCGGATACAGAGCAGCAAACATGTCGTGACACATTTTGATAACTATTTCCTTGATAATACCATTTAATCATCAATATTTTTTCTTCAGAAGTGTAATTCATGGCTAATATTTTCGATGTACGAGTTTTTATAACAATAAAGCACACATTTCAAAATGACAACTTTATTTGACAGTCATCTTTTACCTTGACTGGTGCCCGCAAATACGGGGCCATAAAAAGGAGAAATAGTTAAAAAGAAATCGGCGATAACCCGTACACGGGCTCATCAAAAATATCTAAAGTTATTCTTTTGAATGTGGGTTTTAGTGCTCTTTAATAAACCTAAATAGAATTTTTCTCTAAAATAATTAGGGAAGCCAATAATTGACCCCATTTAAAATTACATGGGATTTCCTATGTCCCGCTCGACGATGCAACACCCGGTAAACATATGTAATAAGTATCTAGTAAGAATATATGAGGTGCATATACTATTTTCCGTGTGTTTGAAAATGAAATAGAATAAATTGCAAGATTGTATAGTAGGGTGGAGCGAAATAAATCTAAATTTTTTTCCCAAAATCGAACTAGCACTAGTGCCTAAAAGTTGCATTATGTGGTCTAAATTATTATAATGTTAAATTTTTGAAACATTTTTACTTTCTTGAGAAACAAGCCAGCGCTAGCACGATAAAAATGCATTTTGTGGTCGCTTTTCTCTTGAAAACATCTAGCTTTTATAATACGGCGTAAAGCAAGCTTCCCTAAGATGTTGTCGATGATCAGCAACCAAAGAAAAGAGTATATCTTCTGGGTGCGCGAAATAGCAGCGTCCACGGTTTTTATGTTACATTCATCTAAATATCGTGAAAATTTAATTGGATGGAAGAGAGTATTTGCACCATCTGTACACAAATTATTAGTTTTTATCACATAACCACCATTTAAACCAAATTGGTGTATATTCTTTAACCACCCATGTGGCAGGTTTCTTTAATTCTTGGCAAGGATTAACGGTGGCAATAAACAGGGTGTTTCAGAAATACGATACCTAACTTCAGCGGGTGATTCTATACGATATTCTAAGAGAAAAAGTTCCGTATTTAAAAAAAAAATCTGTTTTTTATATTTTCTTAAATATCCTTTTCCTGATTTTATTAAAACTTGGTACCTTTATTCATAATGATTAGTGGCTTAATTAGCCTTAACTAGATTAAATTTATTAGGTCCAGTTGCCTCTCGGGGAGCACCTTAACTATTATCATTGTCAAAAAAATTTACGCCAGTGACTTTTTCTAATTTTTTTCGGATTTACCAACTAATAGTACAAGTTTTTTATGCCTTAAATTGTTTTCATATCTTGCTGCGTTGTCGAGGGAAAAAATAAAAACCACTTTATTGCATGTGAAAAAAAATTTCAAAGACAATTAAAACATTTAAACTAAAAATAAAAAATGATAAACTGCACGATTGAAATCGTATCACTATTGATTCTCTTACACGTTCAAAAATGCCTGCATTATTTCGTATCGCATTGCAACTTTCAATAATTCGAATTCTTAAGCCGCTTTCATCTAGTACAGACGTCTTGTATACAAGGTGGCCCCATAAATAATAGTCTAGAGTCTAGAGGATTTAAGTCGGGACTGCGAGCTGGTCAACCTTGGGGACCTGCGCGTCCAATCCAGCAATTAGGAAAAGTGTTGTCGAGGTATTGAAGAAGCATCGAGGCTAAAATGAGCTGGGGCACCTTTGTGCATTAATCACATATTAGATTCATATTTGTACGTCTTTTAACAGAACGTCAAGTTCTTCAGATAGAAACTGCGTATAGGAGTTTCCATTCAATCGAGGTGGTAAAAAATATGGTCCAATAAGATAGTCGCCAATGATCCCTACCCATACATTCACCGAACATTGTTGCTAATAACGACCTTCTTTAATTTTATGAGAATTATCGTCCGCCGAATGTTCGTTATTAAAATTAATAATGGCTTCTCTTAAAAAAGGTATGGTATTGGTATAGTTGATAAGGATGCAAAACCCTCCAAGCAGTTGACGCACTTGTTTAAAGTTGCACTGCTATCTTAGCACAAGTTGAAGGATCATCTTCTGTCTCTTTAAATAGAGCCTCTTCTAACTCAGGCGTGGTTACTGTTGCAGGTCTGCCAGAAAGTTCCGTACTACGTTTAAAAATCCCAGTCTCACTCCATCTTGCATGGAACTGTCTAAATATTTTGGCACATTAGTGGAATTATTCATTTTTGACATGGATAAGGGATATGCGCTTTTCGAAGAGACTTGTTATTGACCAAACAGGTAAATTAAACATTGAAACTTTTACCTTTACCTCATATTTTACCTAACACTGAAATACATACGTGTTTTTCTTTGTATATGCAATAAAGTGAGTTCTATTTTTTCTCTCGAAACGAAGCAAGATGCAAAAATAATTCAGAGACCAAAAAAGTATTATTAGTTGGTAAATCCGAAAAAAAATATCCAGAGTAGAAAAAGTCAGCGTAAATTTTATTGTCAAAAATATTCGTTAAGGTACTCCCGGGATGCCACTGAACTTAATAAATTTAATCTAGTTATGCCTAATTAAGCCCCTTATCATTGTGAATAACGGTACCAAATTTCAATATTATCGGAAAAAGGATATTTAAAAAAATTATAAAAAAATTATTTGGTTAGAAAACTTTAACACCCTTTATATCAGAAACTTCAGGCTCCTGTTTATATGAACTTTTTCTCTTAGAATATCATAATGAATGACCCCCTTAAGTAACGTACCATACCTCTGAAACACCCTGTATGTGTGTCTCGCATGCCTGTAGCAAAGTTCCTATTGGACCAGAACAGCTCTCTGGTCCAGTCGTTTTACCATCTACACTATAAAACAAAGGAGGAAGAGGAAGCTTATTTCCATGTAGTTGACATACAAACCAGTATTACTTTTTTTTTAAATCTAACTCAATTAGTCTTAAAATCCCCCTTTTGTACTCGTATTAGCAACAGAGTTGTGATAAATCGGTACTACAGTATGTCCGTGGATGCTGTTAACAAGAGAACAAATGGACCAAGATTTGAAAGATACGAAAAAAAGTCATTCTTGATAAAAAAAATTTGCTGGTCCAAAAAATAGGAATTACGCTGAGAAAATTGATTTTTTTTATACTCTCAAAAATGCAAAAACATAAAATCAAAGAAGAGCAAACAGTCATTTTTTGGACTTTTAACGTGAAATGATAAATAAAAAAAATTCTCAAAATTTAGTCCTAACCCTGATTCCGAACTTACTGAAGGAAACTGGAATTTATGAAATTAAAAAAAAAATAAATATTTTTACAAGGCCGCAGTTAACTACTTTTACTTGATTATTACCTTCACATTACTAGGCATTAATAAAAATAAATTTACAATGGACGAAAACCCCTCTCCTATATTCAACACACTTTTCCAACTGCTTCCTACTGTGATCAAAACTGGCTTGAATCTTTTCAACTGATTATGATTCCACTGCTTGCCTAATTCTTAGTTTTAAAATTTCGACATTGCTATCCATTATTTGCGCAAAAGTAAGCTGCTTTATACGACCCCAAAGGAAAGAATCGGCTAATGTCAGATCGGGGCTTCTTGGGGACCATAAAACTGGTCCATTTCTTCCTATCCATCTCACACCGAATTTTCTGTTAAGCCATTCTCTGACCTCTTCAGCGTAATGTGCAGGGCACCCATCGTGTTGAAAATACATTGCGTTGCGATAATCCAGGGGCAGCTCTTCAAGATTATCGCAAAAGAATGTATCTAGTAATTGCAAATAGCTCGCTCTGTTACAAGTACTTTCGAAAAATAATGATACCGTAATATGAAATAGCACACCACACATTGACTTTTTTAAAGTACTGACGTCTTGCGGGAATTCTAAATTCAGGATTCTCTTTACTCCAATATCTGACATGTTGAGAAGCAACAGTTCCGTTTTTTGAAGATGTTGATCCATCAGAAAACATTATAAGCTTGTGAAAATTGACGTTACAAATCTCATTTCCAACCCATAAACAAAAATCTAGCCTTTTAGCTTCATCCCCAGCCTCCAAGGTTTGGTTGAAATGAGGCTTGTAAGGATAAAGTTTATTATCTTTTAAAACTTTTTGAATGGTATATTTTTGTACCACCTCTAAATGCTTAGCCCTGTTTCTCAAGGAAAGCAATGGATTTTCATTTACAGATTGCAATATCAAAACTGTACAGGCATCTTCCTCATTATATGACTTCTTCTCTTTTTTAATGTCAATAACTGATACTGTTCTTTGAAATTTTTTTACCAGTTTGTGTACACCAACTTTCAAAACGTACAGGCCAAGAAATTTGCGTTGGAATTCTTCCACTACGTAGCGATAAGAGCACTGACCATTTCCATAGCATTTCACTATAAAAACTCTTTGTTCTACGGTCAGCATTTTCGAGAATATTTATTTTGACACTGACACTAACAACTACAACAACAGGTAATAATGTACAGGTATAAAAGTCCTAATATGAAAGTAGTAAAATACGGACTTGCAAAAATGTTTAATTTTTTTTTTAATTCATAGATTTCAATTTCCGTCAGTAAGTTCGGAATCAGGGTTAGGGCTAAATTTGGAGCAAGTTTTTTATTTATCATTTAACGTTAAAAGTTCAAACAATAACTGGTCTTGTTTGATTTTATGTGTTTGCATTTTTGAATAATAAGAATATGATAAGAATCAATTTTCTCATCGTAATTCCTATTTTTTCGACAGGCAAATTTTTTTATCAAGAATGACTTTTCTTCGTATCTGTCAATTTTTGGTCCATTTTTTCCTCCTAATTTCTGGGGAGCATACAGTGGAGGTCAAAATAACCGTCCCATTTTTAACGTTCTGTCCTTTCTGTCGTCAAAATAAACTGATTGAGGGTAGTGGGTTTCACGCTTTTCAGCAATCTAAAGTAGATTCCTCTGTCACTTTGTCCCCCTTCGAAGTTTTGATTTGTCGATTACCTGACTATTTTCACTATCCGATACAATACCAAAATATTTTAAAACAGCACAAATAATTCTTGTTGCTGCACGACCAGAGACAGAAGTCCTATATCCCATTCTAAAGTCACTGTGGTTAGAGATTTTCACATTTGAGATGAGGTAACCCCTGAAGATGTAAACGGTTAATTTTGTATTTTACAGATTATTTCTTCATCTTCTTCGATATTAATAGTTTTCTGAATATCGCTTACCGCTACTTTTAATTTTGTAAGCCTTTCTTCTGAAGCTAGCATTTTCCAAACTGTCCCCTGATCGAAAATAAACAGCTGTTCCTATTTAGGGATTTTCCTATCTTTACTACAATTACAGTTTAAAAAATCCTTGCACTTACAGTAAGATATATCAAAAAGTGTTGCTTTTGCGTGGGTTAAGAATTGCCTATTCTCTTTTTATATTAAAAAGGTATTTTTTGTGTGAAGATTTTTTAATGTTCGTGAACTTTTTGTTATTCTTGGCTTACTGAGTATCGGAATTAAAGCTCTATCCCATTGGTCTTGTATTTTATGAAATTAACAAACTGAAAAATTTCCCATATTTATTAAATGATAAACAAGATATTGATACCTCTCTTTTGTTAAACTTAAAGCTTTGTCGTTAGGACGTCTAGTTAATATTGTCAATATAATAATTAATACCTTAATGTTTACCTTAGGTTTTTCCATCGCTACCTTTAGTCTATACCTATATATTAAGATATTTGTTTTTAATACCTCACATCTGAAGAAGCCGCTGTGACGGTGAAACACGTGTCATGTTGACATAGTAAAGTGAAAATCAAAAAACAATTACTGTTTTCTTTCATATCGTATTTTTTGTATAATAATTTTGGGAATATCAAAAAAAGTTGCTTCCTTAAAATTCACTTCGTAAGACTATCACGAATATCTAAGTAACACTTCTTAATATCGTAATATGTCGGTAAACCTCTTGTGTCCTAATCACTTTCTAGTCCAAATATAGGATATGCAGATTTTTTTCTAGTTTTAACATTACTTGCACTTTTATCAAGCACATGAAATGCGAAGATTTAAAGAAATCTATGTACTTTAAACGCCCAGTGATGACAACTAAAGATCAATCGATTTTGTATGGATTCTATACACCTAATATCGGGTTATTTAAATCTTCTCATTTGATTTCAACAAATACTTTTTAATTTTAATATTTTTAATATTAATACCTGGTTATACGTCTTTAATGTCATTATTCTCTTGAAATTAACCTCACTTCAACAATCACGTTGCAGCAGATACCACGGTTGTGATTAAGCACAGGTTATATTTAATCTTTTATAACCACATTTAAGATTTTTTTTAAAATTTTCTAATATGAAACAATTTTACTCATTTTCTAAAATAGGGTGCCTAGCCCAATATCACCACGTTAGTTAACAATACTAACAATAAATACATTTAATAATTTTTCAACAATTAAAGTAACATTTTAATCTTCATATTAAAGTTAAAATTTTTTTCTCCAAATGTTATGGCTAATTTATTATCTTTATCCACAACGTTTGTTCACTAAATAAAATTTCACATTTATAATCAATACTATATTTTTATCTAAATCTCAATACAATTAATATCTTTATATGACCAGTCCGTACACCAAGTCTTCAACTTTACACTTCCGACCTGCTGAGTTGTACTCATTAATTTGAGACAACTTACATTACATTTCCACTAAACTCGATGTTAGGTAAGTCCTACTTAAACTTTTATTTTATATTCATTGTTCGTTCTCAACTTTGTACTATCCTTTCTAGTATTCCCTGATGATGAGTGCTTAGCATTCGAAACATATAGGGAGCTTTTCATTTACTTTTCAATTATTAAACGACGAAGGAAGACTGCATTGTTTCATTTACATTACTTTGACTCCACTGAAAGTATGACTATTTTTTTATTATACATATTTTTAAGTTTAAATTTTTTTGCAATTTCCTATTTAAAGATCATGCAAAACAAAAATATATTTTTTGATAAAATATGCATAAATATTAAAAGTAAAAGTTTCGGGGAAAATGAATTTATTTAATTGTCGATCGGACCCTGAAGATTGTCTTTGATCAAAAGAAGTAAAAGGTTTATTTAATCTCTAATATAAAAGGCAACTTTTAATTAGTAATGCCAATAAAAATAAAAAAAAAAGTCGCTCCACCCTGTTGTAAAGGCTCCTTCTACCAACGGTATTGCGTTCTACAATGTATGCTATTATTATTATGCTCGTAGAAAAATCTTATTTTATAGAAAATTGCTTTAATTACAAAATAACACTTAATTCAGAATAAATATGTATAACAATTTTATCCGATACGACACCTCCTAGCGAGCTTACTGTACCTATTATTTCGTACATATTTCCTTTCTTCGATCTCGAATACGCTTTCGCGTCGATTCGATATACATTTAAAAACAAATAAATCATTATCAAGATGGTAAAAGTCGGTATGGCGTTCATTTCCTAATGTAACTCGTTAAGTGTGGGCTGTACCTTCCTTTACAACTTTAAATGTAACATTCACATCGCATAAACAAGTTATGGCCAAAGATTTAAAACTAAATGGTTATATAAGCCTTAGATAATGTTATTAAGCACCTATTTGATCTAATAACCTAATATCATAAATATTAAGAAACTCTCTACGCAATCACCATCAAAAATATTTTTACCTTGTATTTTTTCAAAATTTCAAGGCTGTGGATAAAAATAGTAAAACCGATGAATTTATACCAGAGAATGAACAATCGCTATTGTCTTCTTTCTTCTTTTAATTTCATGATACAAAAATTGCCACTGTTCCGCGTGCCCTGCACCCTCATCCTCAGAACTTGGCTACGCATCTGGATTTAGACATATATATTTTTATGTTTTGTATTAAGTATACTTTTTGGAGATGAATCCAAGTTCACAACAAATGGCATTGTTTCTTCCCAAAATTGTAGGTAGTGGCCGGACGAAAATCCAAATTTTGTCATTGACAATAAAAACCAGTATTACCATAAAACAAACGTTTGGTGTGGTATTATTAACGACAAATTGTTGGGCCGTTTATACCGGTGATACCTATTTACATTTTTTGGAAAACGAACTAACGGATTTTTTGCATAATATGAGTATACAAGGACATAAATTATGGTTTGTACATATGATGGTTGTCCCGCTTATTCTGCCAGAACTGTTTCCGAATGGTTAAATGGGGAAATTGATGATAAATGGTTGAGACGAAATACCTATCCACGGTTGCCTCCTCGTCCGCCAGATCTCACCCCATTAATTTTTTTTTTATGGGGATATTTAAAGCAAAAAGTTTATAAGGATCGGCCGTTTAATAATGTCGAGGAGCTTAAAAATTCGATACGATTTCATTGCAGAAATATTCCAGCAAGTGTATTGCGATCCACTCTTTTTGAATTTTATGATCGGACAATTAAATGCATTGAACGAGAAGGTAGACATACAGAGACGGGTCAATAATTTTTTACACATACATAATTTTATTTCTTTCTGCATTTTAAATAATTTCTGTTTTATTTTTTTTTGATTTGTTATATTGTTAAGTTATAATAAAAAAAAAACGATAAAAATTGGCAAAACCATTGGCACCATATTCAAATACGTTTAAAAACATTGTATTTCTTGATTTTGGACTAAACGCATACGTAATGCATACATTGTTTTGTTAATAATGCCACCAAACTGTCATAATGTTTTGGTAGGATTTCATGTTTGTCGATTCATTTGTACAGTTTTTTAATAAACATTTAAAATAAAAATGTTGCACTTTAAATGAGAGTTTTTTAATTTGCATATTATCATTACTAATGTTTTATCTTGTTAAGAAGAATTTTTAGGATATTTTAAAGTTGTGTTTAATGTCGTTGCAACAACCATGAAGTTTGTGATTCCTTAATAAATTAAAAATTCAAGTTGATTTTACAAATATGCTTGAATTTGAGGAAATATATGTGAAAATGATTTGATTTTGATTAATTTATGAAGGTCTTTAGGGTGAATATACAAAAAAAAATATTTTAATAGGTCACGTTTTCGAATCTATGCATGCCACACTGGAGTTCCCCAGGGAAGTATTTTAGGACCTCTGCTTTTTAGTATTTACACATCAAATTTTCATGCCTGTCTTAAAAATTGTCGCTACCATCTGTACGCTGACGATACGCAATTATATTTGTCATTTTTTCCTCGTGATTTCGCTATTGCTGAAGCAAAAATTAATACTGATTTAAATGCACTTTTTAAGGTATCCTCGGATCACATGCTTAAATTAAATCCAACCAAATCTTTAGTACTTTTGTTAGGAAATGGCGCTGCCATCGATAACCTCAATAACCGTATGCATATTAGAATTGAAAATAATGATTTGCCATTCGTGCAAAAATGTAAAAGTTTGGGCTTAATTTTGGACTCTGAACTACGTTTCAAAATGCATGTTAATTATATCTTAAAAAAAGTATATTTTTCTTTAAAGGCGTTGTACCCACTTCGGCACTTTCTCGACAGGGAGATCAAAAAATTATTGTGTGACTCTTTAGTTTTATCGCATTTCAACCATTGCGATAATGTTTATGGTCCTTGTTTGGATGCTGCTGATGTGCACAGAATACAGAAAGTCCAAAATAATTGTTTGCGTTTAATATTTGGAATCCGCCGACGTAACAGAATATCACATAAGCTTAAAGACCTCTATTGGCTTAACATGGTTAATAGGCGTAAACTGCATGCAACTTGCCTCTATTACAAAATTTTAAAATTTCGTTCTCCTCCCTACCTCTATAATAAAATTACTTTTCGTACAGATGTTCATCACTTAAATTTACGTAGAAAAAACATAAACATTCCAAAACATAAACATGAGTTTTTTAAAAGATCTTTTTCATATAATGTTGCCTTATTAATTAATTCATTAGATCTGGATTTGGCTCAAGTCAATATGTCATGTAATTCCTTTAAAAATAAATTGAATAAAATCTTGTTTAACAACCAGTGTCATGGTCAGAGATTATAAGTAGTGGAAATTTTTTATTTATCTCTTTTCTGCATCTTTTTTTTTTCTTTTCTCTTCCTATCACTAGTAAATCTAGTAGGAGTGGGTATCTTCGGGATGTATGTGTGTAGCAGCGCACTAATGACATAAAGTATTATATTATTTAAGCTTTTGGCCTCATGTTAATAACAGAATCTGCCGAGTGCAGAAGTCTGAAATGATGGCCATTTATTTGCTCGTGTTTATAGTATAAATATAATTTTATTTATTTCCAATTTTTTTTATAAAATATTGTAATGCTGTAAATGTATGGGTAAATAATAAACAGTTATTTATTTATTTATTTATTTATTTACCTTTTAATTCTAAACTACTTTTCTTAATAACATTTTGCTGAATATCAGGTTAACTGCCATGAGTACCATATCAGGTACACGCTACGTTTGTCGCAGGGGTCATTGTACTTATCCGCATGCTGGTCGATCTGGTCGACTCACTTTTATTAATAAATTCCAATTTTAAGCGTTAAGTTCTAGTAACAGACAACCAAACATGCCTTTTTGTGAAGTGTGTTGCCGATATTAGCCTGAGTACCTTGTGTGGTACACGTGGCCCCGAAGGCAAAGTTGCGTTGTTATTGTTAGATAGTAAAAGAAGAAGGAAGAAAAGTAGCACAGAAAAAACACCTAGAGTTTGGACCAAATGCGAATCTTGCGAGAAGTTTTTATGTAATGGTTGTTTTTTCTCCAAACATGCATCAAAATTACCTTAATTCTAACAAAATAACTTGTATTTACCGTTGTACGTTGTACCTTTATAAGTATTTCATTACAATTATTTTTTTTAAATAAACGGGCCCCTCAAGCCGAAAACCAAATATACGCGGTTGGTCTCTGAGGCCACCAGTATTTATTTTCCGTTTAAAAGTAAAGGAATGAGTACCTACCGTGGAACACAGTTGCTTTCAATTTGTAGTCTCGCGTGTACCACTGTAGGTACTCATGGCTGGAATGTGCATTCTACCTGAGTACCTAAATTGGTACACACGGCCTGACGACACAGTTACGTAAATGACCCTTGGCAGTCAACCTGATATTCTGAAATAGGGGTACTTTACTCTTGTATAAGTTTTATATTTTTTGACCTACCCTGTACGGCGTTTGACTAGCAACCATTCCAAGTACACATAATATGATTATCGAATATGCACCAACTTTTATCAAGAATAAAATTTTCTGAGAAATCGGTAATAAAAAAAATTCCTATATGTTGCACATTTGAATGACAACACTATATATTTGAAGACAAACTTGAATTTAATGTACTTGTACCATTTCTGCACAAATTTAGAAATTTGAGCCCATTTAAATCTACACATGTCGAAAAACCTTGCAAGCCGATGGAGCAGACGGTATTGATTGATTTATTACTTCACATCATGTTTATTACATCTTATCTAGGCAAATTGTAAAGAAACCCTTTTTCTCAACTTGTTTTTAATGATACGCCCCCTAGCGATCATTTAACAAACTAAAAAATAATTTTCAGCAATTTTTCTTGGCCTATTTACTAACTTCATCTGGCGACCATGTTTTAGAATAATTTTCTTAAATACAAAAATAAGACACCCAACTTGTTAATTAGCTCATTCTTTTGTCATAGTGGAAGTCATCATATTTATTAACTTCACCGGTAATATTATACGTTTTACGTACCGTGTCCAATAAAAATGAACAATAATTGTTTCCTCTATTTATGCGGCTTTCTATTTATAATTAAAAGAATTACCTAAATAATCTAATTTTCACGTTTGATACATTTAGGTTGGTTTTGTTAAAGTAAACTCATGCCACACCGTTACTTATCTATATGGCCTAAATACCTGAGTATGTGTAAATCACTATAATTATTAAAGAATAATGATGGTTTTATATAAATATACCATCCGTGCGTAACCATATTTTTTTATAATAATATGTTAAACTAAATATTTGGGATAACACTATCGTAAATAGTTAAGCAAAGATCAGAATGTATGGTATAATTAGGGATCGAGTAGATTGTGTCAAAATAGGGTCAGAAAGTCATGTATCATGTTGTCGTATGCCCCTCCTTAAACGAGCTGCAGCCTCGCGAGCAGTAGACCCTAAAGTTGTTATTTTCTAAATATTTTTAAGATCATTTAAGATACAAACTTAAAATTTAGGTATTCGAATAAACCTTTTAGGGGGAATCGAACTATTGGGCATTGTCTTTAATATTTTAAAGCAGCGTCAAAAATAGAGTTCAACTATACCTAGTTTCTTTCATATTAATTTTTATACTTTTTTATATCAAATTAGGAAACTTTAAGGTTTTTTGCAATAAATAAAAAAACAGTATTAGTAAAGGGGCCTACAGACACGCGTTCAAGTATTAATATATGTACGCGCGGTGATGTCCGCGCGTATATGTCTGTCACTTTACCCTACACACATAGATATTATACCATTGCACGAACTTGTGTATCAGTATTCTACCCGTTGCGGTAGTATTTTGTCAACATGCATAAGTATTCTCAACATGATCTCCTTGAGGAGCTTAGATTATAATCTAAGGATTGTATCATATCTTCGAATATGAAGATAGTTATGCAGCACTCCTGACGTTAGTAATACCACTTATTAAAGAACAGGACACAATAAATGAGATCTGCTATTTCGGCTTATGAAACGCTATCAAACACATTGCGGTATTTGACCACTGGCAGAAATTATGAAGATTTGAAATATTCTACTATAATTTCTCCTCCGTCGTTGTGTTACATAATTTCAAAGACATGCAGTGCTATTAATAAAAAGGTGGGAAACAGAGTAAATTAGAGTACAATTTGTAAAATTATTGCAAGCTTTTAACTGTTTTTAATAAAGAATATAAATGATTAACATGATAAACTAAAACAGATATTTAAAAAAAAAATTAAATAAATCATTATTATTTTGATAAATTAAGTCATACAGAAATATGTGAATAAATCTCTGGTCAATGTACATTCTTTTATGATAAGGCACGGCACTGCAGGATTAATTCTTTATGGCGCTCTGTGAGCGGTGGTGCATGTGAGCAGGAAATGATTTACGTTGGTGTTGAATCCTTGGAGATTATGATCGTTATGGAGCAAGGCCCCAGGGAAGTCGTTGCTGCAGTGTGGCTCGTCGTTTATTTCTACCAATCACCGCTCTGGGTGCAATCAAGCGGGCAACCACAGTTGAGCACTTGCCATAAAAATATTTGTAACATAGACTCAAGTTGCCAACCTGCCTCCGATGTTCAAGGCTTTCCAGGTTGTACCTCAGATCATGGTTACCGATCAAGCAAATGGCTCTTCTTTAAATGAAATCTAGCAATCTCAGGAAATATTTAGGAGCAGAGCCCCATAAATATGCGAACAGTACTCCAGCGATGGTCGAATGTGGGCTTTATAGAGCATCAAGAAAGTTGGTTTTTCTAAAACATGGTTATTGTATAGTAAAAAGAGGGCTGGCGACAATATAGATCCTTGAGCCGTTGATGTTAAATGTGTCTGAAAGGAATCTGTCCATCGCCACTCGCAGAGAACGGTCTTTAAGAAAGCTTGACAGCCATAAACAAAGTTGAACCGGCATTTCGTATGCTCTCACTTTAGTTAGCAGCCCCTCATACCATACTCGGTCAAAGGCCTTGGAAATGTCAAGTGCTACCGCGCGGGACTTCCATGATGTTCTATTGCGTTGTTCTAAACGTGAGTAACATAAGCGAGGTCTCCTGTTGATCTAGACTTACGGAATCCATACTAGCGGTCACTAATAATGTTGAAGCCTTCCAGGTACTTTAATAATTTTTCGTTGATAGCCTTCTCCATGACTTTTGATATAACCGAAAGCAATGCGACTCGACGATAGTTGTTTGGCAAGGTCTTCTTGCCTTTTTCGGGTATAGGTTTGACTCGCGCAGTTTTCATGCAAGATGGAAATATTCCTTTTTTGTAAGATAAGTTAAAAAACCTACAATATACCGGTGTCAATTCATCGGCGCATGTCTTAATTACGATGAATGAAATTTCGTCAGGACCAGAAGCTTTCTTGGTGACAAGACTCCTTGAGAATCGTTTAACATGGCGCGGCCGAATAATAATCTCGGGCATTCTCGACTCTACAGGGGGAATGTTCGGTGGAGTTTTTTCCTGAAAATTAATCGTTGAATGTGCGAAGAGAATAGTTTCGCCATTAAGTTTGCTTTTCCTGTACTTTGGTCGCGAAGGTGCCATCAGCACGTGTTAGAGGTGGAATGGTTGACTATAGGTAAAGTTCTGACTGACGGCCTGACCTACCGACCAAAAAGATCTGAAGCCGTTAGGACATTCAAGAAGTTTGCCTTTGATCCTCTGTTTGTGTGCTGGTTTTGAAGTGAATGAGTGTTAGGTATGAGTTAGTATGTTAGATTGTATCATGGTTTGTAGAGAATTATCCTCTAAATGTAAATTTATTTAATTCTTTAAAATAAAAAAGTTTCTCGACTTCTGAAAAAAGTGCTGCAATTAAAGTACAGGTTAAGGATTCACCTAGTCTTACAAAGAAACTAGAATTTTCAAAAAGGACAAAATTAACATAATAACCTTTGCTTACATTTCTCCTATTAATTAAAAAAATATAACGGATTTATATTGATTAGTTCCGAAGATATGTGTAAAAATGTAAGGCACATTAGTTTCCTTCCAAAAAAAATGTTATACCTAATTGGTCATTATTTCAGATTTTAACCGTGTTTTGTTGTTCAGTCTCGTCATAATTTAAAACTAAATATAAAAAAAAATTCGACACCAACCACGACCTTAGAATGATAAACCGACAGTCAACCTGTTAATACTACTTCTGCACTAAACTGACAAAGTCTTAGAACAAGCAAATTTTTGTCTCCACATCTTCATACATATACGCGCATTAATGTACGTGCGTATATAAATTCGAGCAGAATCAGTAGACATGTACGTCGGCCTTTCAACGGAAAATTTGTCTACACAGGTCTTTGGTCTGTCTACACACTGGCGAGCATGTATGCGCGTACATCACCGCGCGTACATGAATTAATACTTGAACGCGTGTAGACCCCTTAAAAGGCACGATTTAGAGCGTCGTATTCGAGATAAATCGATCAAAAAATTATCTTGCATGCTTATTGTATTTGGCTATAGTCTGTTGCTTAATACAAGAGAATAATAAATCATTATTGAACTGTAAAACCCAGTGGTATTCGCCTTATTCCATAGGGGTAGTCCAATTATTATTATTTAATTATGTTTATTGTCAGGGGTTCCGAGATCGGGAGGTAGAGCCACAGGTAGTTTACCTTATATGGGAACCTATTTTCGCAAAAAAGTGTTAGCATTTTCTAATTTGAGATTTTAAAGAAAGTATAAAAATAAATATTAAAAAAAGTTAGGTATATTTTGACTCCGACCTCCCCCATTTCTGGCGTCACTTTTAGATTGTTGACATTTTAACAACAATAATTGAATTCGGCGTATGAAACTTACTGGAATACCTGAATTTCAAATTTCAAGTTTGTATCTGTATTAATTTCGAGAACATTAAGAAAAAGACATCTCAGGAATCCCCTTTTCTTGAGCCTATAGGTCGGTTATAGAGGGATATAGGACAAAATGTTCGTTTTGGATCCAATTTTTCCCCGATCTACCCGATTCCTTATTATTGACGATACCTTTTAGTACACCCTGTATTTATTAACGTTCTAGAACCTGCACGAATTTAAAAAAAGTACGTAGTACCTACTTACCAAAAACGTAAGTAAAGCAACTTTCCACATCAAACAAATCGAAACATTTTTGGATATTAACCAACAGAAAAAATACGGGTCTACAATTTTTTTTCTCTTGGGCAATCTGAAATGCCCCCAATTTAATAAAATAATCTACTGGGTTCTTCTATCCTTTAGGTCATTAATGTTGTCTTGTCTTTTCTGATTTCTGATACACTTTCTTCTTCAAATACCCTCACAGAAAGAAATCCAATAGCGTAGGGTCCGGAGACCTTGGTGGCCATTCAATTGGACTCCGTCAACCTATCCAGCGACTTAAAAAGTTTTCGTCTAAGTACTTCGAACATTTACACCAAAGTGTGGCGGTGCACCAGCTTCGTTAGGAAAAATAACTGTTAATGCAGGTATTAAATCAAATGAGAGGAAATCTAATTAACGATGAGCAGTAAAATTTTCGTCAAAGAAATATGGTCCTGCAATTCTGTTATTAATTATTGCAGCCCATATATTGACTTTTTATAAATATTATGTATGTCCTTTACGTATTAACTGTGGATTTTGATCAGATTAAAATCGATAATTAGTCTATTGATCATTTCATTTAAATCAAATATAGCCTCATCAGAGAATATAATATTTTTAGACAAGAATGTTGTTTTCTTCGCATCTTGTAAATGTAATTTCCTATCGTAATCGTCCTCGAGAAGTTCCTGTCCAACATTCACTGTATATGGGTATTTTTTTCTTAACTTTTAATTTTGCGCAAAATAATTTAAAAATTTTTTTTTCTGAAAATCCGGTTGGTAAAGTTTTTAAACATTAAATTTTTATCCAAATTTATTAAAATCAGTAAGAAAAATCGAGCTGCTTGAAAATTTGTATAGGCAAGGCAAAGGCAAAATTATCAAAATTGCTAAAAATGTCACCTCTGTCCCCTTTCATTTTGTTTCGGTATTTTATATGCCAATCTACTGAAACACATTGATTTATATGATTTTGTAAAAAGTGTTTATCATATAAAAAATTTATAGTAATTTATGTAAATAATACTACCATATTTAGAAAAAAAAGAAAGAAATGTACCGATTTTTTAGTTTTTTTAAATCTAAGGAGCCTTTTTTTGTTTTTATTAAAACCGTATAAATGCAGTCCTACTACATTTATTTTATCAGTGCAGTTATATATACCAGCAAATAAGGGAGAGACAGTATTTAACAGTCAAAAATTAAGAATAAAATTGTTTTGATGCAAGTAAACAAAGGGGACAGAAGTGACCGAAAGGGACAGCAGAGACAAAAAAATAAGCAGTGTTTTATTAACTGTGTATTTTTTATAACTTAAGCATTTAGATTATAAATTTAAACAGGAAAAGTAAATGAACGAAATGTACATAATATATCTTTATAGCAAATCAGTATTAACGTTAAACTTAAATAAACCACGTCCATACTTCTCCGGGTCCGTGAGCATTCCTTTTATATTTTCGTACTTAAACTCAAAAATATCTGGCACATCTGAAAAACCGTAAATGTACCCTTGATGATCTCTTGTTGCTTTTCTTCTCAAAAATGTTCCTTTAAATTTTTGTCCTGCAGACAATAGTTGGCATATGTAGAAAAGAGGCTTGGAACCTTGTTTTGAAAATTCTGGTGTAAAATTAACTAGCAGCCAGTTCCCTGTTGTTACTTCATTTTTATTTATCGACAAAAAAGATTCCTGTCTGTGTGTGAAAGTTTCGGTGGAAATTGTTGATTTGAAAAACGAAAGCGGTAAATCATCCTCGGAGCTGTCTTCAGTCTCTTTATCATTAATACTATTAGCTGTAGTTGCCTTGGAGAGCATTGGTGTTTCAAATTTAAATTCTGAAGGTTGTAGAAGAAAATGATCACATGTAATGTCACCACACTTAAAACAGCTTCTGTCTTTTAATTTTATGGTGATCGGATTTTCACTGGACCAAATTATTTGTCTAATTTTCATTGTATTTGGGACACTTGCTGAACTGTCCAACACATCAGTGTACAATTTTGTAACTTCGTTGATGTCAGTAGTGGTTATTTTGTATAAAAATATTTTGCTGTTGTTTTTCTTTACAGCCTCGACAAAACTCTCTGCCGATGTTATACTATTCCCGTAAGTTATAGACTGATCGGCAACCCTCTTCAGTGCTCCTCCAATGCCATCAGCAACACTTTTCCCGTGTCCAGGTTCATAAAAGTTCCAAGTAACAAAATTAATTTTGAACCATGACGCAAAATAACAGATCAGTCGGAAGTTTCTTCTATTTTTATATTGGGATGTTGGCCCATCACTAACAAAATGAGCAACCTTAATATTTTTTTCAGTTATAATAGCCATAATGGGTTTTAGGTAAGCCCAGATGGAACAAGCATTATGAAGTAAATCATCAGATACGCCAGAAAATGACACGCATTGTAGCTCTTGATTATTATCTTTAAAATAAAGGACACCGGTGTGCAGAGATATTTGTCGACGGGAACCCCCAAAATGCACACTTTGTATCTCTTCGTTAAACTTGCACAAGTAGTTTTCGGAAAAATCAATATTTATTATTGCTTCTTGTTCAGTGATGGCGTCTCGCAATAGTCTTATTTGGTTTTGCTGATGATTTGCTTTATAGTGATGAGGGATAATGGTTTTTAGGCTATTTTCAAAAGCTGCTCTAACGTCTTTTAAGCTTGACCTAATGGCCACTTTGGTATTAACTTTAACTTTAATTTCATTCCTCTTTTTATCGATTCTGTTTTCAATTTTCGTTTCCCATTTATAGTATAAAACTTGTTGTTCAGAGTCACTCTCATTATTCAATAAATGTGTTACTTTTTCACTACAAATATGACACAATCGGGACAAGCATGCATCTGTTTGAGCCTCGCAAGTAATATTTCGACCTAAATCCTCTATTGTTTTCACAGTAGTACGGAATTGGTGCAACAGTTGTAATTTTTTAAATATGTAGTTAAAATTAGCATGCTTCCACGCATAGGCAGGTATCTCTTGAGCCAATTGCTTGTTTGACGACCCAAAATGGCTTATATTTATAAAAGGTTGCAAAGCTGATGTTTCGACGTTCTTGCTTAAATCTTTTATGTAAGTTTTTTAAAGAATCCCTAAGATACCGTTTTTGCATTTTGATTTTGCCAACAGTAATACAGTCCTTCTTTCCAGGCGCCTGAACTGAAACAACATCACTTATAAAAAAGGTGTGTATTTCTTTTTTAACTGCTTCACTTTGGAACAACAGTCTTGATTTTTTCAAAGGCATTATATTTGGTTGAAGAAGTGATTTATTAAATCTATGGTATGATATTAGGCCCTTTAAATTTTTGGTAACTTTGTATTTTTTGGCCACTCTTCCACTTATTATTTTGCTGACCATTTTTTTTTCAAATTCATTTGAACAACTTTGTATGGAAGATTTAATTTGTGTTTGCAAAACTTCACCAATTAACAACTGTTTTTTTATTCTTTCTGTATCACCTTGTCGCAAAATTGTTTCAACTCTTGTTTGTGGAGAAGGAGTTTTATAATTAGTTTCGTGGTGTGTTTGAAAAGAAATCCTCTGCAACTTTTTCTTGTAACGTTCAGCTTTCATTTTTTCCAGTTTAAGCTTCTGACTTGTTCTGCTCAATTTGTTTTTCATGTAATTTAATTTTTTTAAAAGTTTTTGCTCCTTTAGATCTAATTCTGGACTTTTCACCGCCTCTGTAGATTTTAAGGGAGTTTTTTCCCAAGATGGTTGTGTGAAATCCCTTGCTTGATTTTCGTTGTTGGAAAGATCTTGAACTGGTGTAGTTTCCCTCTCGTATATTGGTGTGTCTGGTCTACTTTCGGGTGGACTATTGCTTACTATGTAATCGTAAATTTTTTTCATTTCTTTAAGTTTCTCTCGACGTTTCCTTTGTTTTATACGCCATATTTTTCTTTGTTCTTTTTGATCACGAAGAGACATATCTGTTATAGATTTAATTTTTTTTAGTCTTTTTTTTTCTTGGTAAAGTTCTCTTTCCTTTCGACAATAATCTTCATGCTTCTTCTTATTTTGTCTCAGTTTTTCTCTCTGCTTTCTTTTTTTCTCGCGTTCTTTTAGGCGTTTTTCTTCAGTAGAAGTAGTTATTTTCTTCTTTTTGGTCTTTTCTTTAATCGCTTGTTGTTTCGATTTTTTTGCTGTGTCCATCTGATCTTTCCTTAATCTTAATATATCTGATGTAGCTGTTCTTACTGGTAGTTTATTTTTTGAAGATGTTGGTTGTTCCAGTAATTCATCTGTTATTGGCAAATTGTTTAAAAATGTTTCTTCCTCCTGTTGTCTTCGTTCTTTCTTCTCATGGTACCTTTCTCGTTCTCTGCGTTTTTTCTTTTCATATTTAGCTTTTTCTTTTTGTTTTCTTTCCATATAGGCACTTTCTTTCATCGTTTTTAGTCTTCCAATCAAGCCCTTTACATCAATGGTAGTTTTGCGTTTCACCGTAGAATCCATATTCTAAGTAACAAAAATATAACTGAAATACATTTCAAAGTACCTACCTAGAGCTAATGTTTTAGCCGCGGACTTTTTTAATACATAAAATTGGCAGAAAACTAAGCTAACTATAGGCCTCATTCAAATTATAGTCATGCAAATTGAGGTAGGTAAAAAGTTTGTCACTTCTGTCCCCAAGTCACTTCTGTCCCTTTTACCGAATTAAAGGAAATGGGGACAGAAGAGACAGGGACAGAGGAGACAATAAGTCAATTTATCTTCCGCACAAAAAAAGTTTGGTTATGTTTACGACCTGTTGACATTTTATGTTTGTTGTTTTTACATATATAAACTATTAAAATACCAAAATGCTTGAAATTAATTTAATAAATACATTTTTGCCAAGGGACAGTAACGACTAGAAAATAGAAATACTTACGTTTTTAAGGTTTTGCGCGTTTTTATGCAAACAAGCAAAAACTATGGCTGAAAAACAACATGCCACCATGAAAAACGATGGTTAACTAAATAGTTTTAACCTGTCTAATTTAGAAAAGCGCCATCTACAGATGAGCTGCAACTCGAATAATACCAAGGGACAGAGGTGACATAAAACGCTGGGGACAACTTATTTTACAGAACTGTGGATCCATAATCAATTTATTTGCCAAGCATATGGAAATTTTGCAAAGTAGATACTACCAAAACTTTTTTTTTTTTAATTCGGCGTTAGCAAACATACATTTTTAGTTGGCAAAATTGGGTAGAAAACTAATTTTGAGCAGTGGGGACAAGGGACAGAAGGGACAATTTGACTTTTGACACTTGATTTAAACCGTAACCTTGGTAGAAACCTATGGTTTAAATGTTGTTTTAATTGGCAACAAACTTGTACTTTATCGTAAAAATCAATGGCACCCAAATAAAAAAATGCCAGGGTGCAAAATATAGCTGGGACATCGTTTTTTAAAGTTAAGAAAAAAATACCCATATGGGTGATCCTGTCTTTTTAAAAGAAGATCTAGTAACATCATTATTAAGCGCTAAGGTATTAGGTGAAGAATGCCGATTTTCAATTACTGATAGTACATCAAGTTTTTTATCTTCAGTTAAGGTGGATGATTGACCACTTTTAGGTAAATCACGAACCGTCCTATGGTCTTTAAATTTGTGAAATACCCTACTCACAGTTGACTGCGTAATTGGACTCTAAGGATGATTAGAATAAAAGGTGATAGGGAACAAAATGGCGCAAAAAGATTTTTTTATTTTATTTACTTAACAGCATAAAAAAAAACATTTTTTACAATTTAAATAAGGTATCCTTTTTCAAATGTAGTTGTCAAATGAAAATAATGTAGGCTTTTGCTAACTACTAACAGATTTTTGGGAAAAACTTATAATAATAATAATAATAATAATAATAATTAATAATAATTAAGTTCTTTATTCATAAATGATATAATCAAAGTACTACATTTTGTTATTGGGCGAGGTTCAGTTCAACCTGATTACAATATATGCAACAAGGCATCTGTTCAACTAACCCATAACCAAACTATAACTAGTGAAATAACCATAAAGAAAGAAAGTAGTAGACGAGATAAACGTAAACTAATAAATTATATTTTATCTTTAAAAGTGGAGAGTATTACTAAAAACAACAATTCATTACCCAGGCCGCACTTTCTATTATGATTGCGCACCAAGCTTTTGATAAATAAAATTTCTGAAAACAGGTGCTGACATAGCATAAACATCATTAGGAAGAGCGTTCAATAAATTGACAATGTTGTACGAGAAGGATCGCTTAAAAACCTGCGATCTATGTTGTGGTATTGTAAGCCTACCCTTAAACCTAATATTAATATTGTGTACGTCTGTGCGAAATCTAATCTTCTGATAGAGATATATTGGAAACTTATTTTTTATAATAGCATGATAGTGGCAAATCATATGCAGATAACGCCTTTGGTACATGCTTAACCAACCATTATCTTTAATTTTATGGGTAATGTGCTCTCGTTTTTTGATGCCAAATATAAGCCGTAAGCATTATTTGGGTTGGTTTTTTTTACCGTAACGAAATGAGCAGAACCCTGCTTTCTGGTTCCATTCAGTTTTTGGAGACAAAACACAAAAAAAAGTTGGGGTAGCTAGAGGTTACGGGGTGGAAGGGAGGGGCTGAAAATATTACACAAAGATGAACAACAAATTAAGTCAATTTCCGTGTTTCCGCGTTTTTCTTAAAAATATCTTATAGAAAAAATATGAATTTTGAGGACTTAAATGCAATCGATTGGTTACATTACAAAAAAATATACTTAAATCTGGCCACCACAAAAATAATTTTGTCTCTAGTAAACCCTAAAATAATTGCCGTTGTATTTTTGTCATTAGACCCCATTTAGCAGGTGATATTGTTTCGTGCCTCCAAACTTTTAAAGTTTTAGGTTTAAATGTAATTTGACCCAAATAAAACAGGGCAAAATAAACTAAATATAATAAGTAACAATTAAAACGAAACAGAAACAAGTTTTAGGAGCCTACCTACCTACTCCAGTACCCAGTTAGTATCTTTAAAATTACTGAATAAATCGTGAAATCCAAGACAGATTTAAAAAAGCCAATTTATAAATTACTGCAACACCTTTGGAAATATTTAGGGGAGAATGGCAGTGGCGTAGCCACAGGGGGGCAATTGCCCCCCGCCCCCTTCGCCTGGCGCCCTTTACTACATAAATAATAATTATTAAAAAACAAAATCGGTCTTATTTTATTTTTAGTAAAGAAGGGCAAGGGGAATAAACTTAATAAATCCGGTTTTGAGAGCGTCTCACCACATTATATTAATTTTTTTTGTACCGGGTGTCTCACTAAAAATGGCTGTCGGCCGTATATCAGAAAGTGTTAGTCGTATGGCTTGCGGAAAAAAATATATTAGGTAAAGTGGTCATGAGATATTGCTGGATATTATTTTCAAGTTTCTCAAACTGGCGCTAGAGGGCGCAACAGTAACGGTAAATATGAATCACGAAGTTTCCTCAAAAGTCGCCTAGTTAAGGTATCCGGAAAATAACATTTTTGCATATTTCGAAAATTTATTAATAAAATTCGCGTATAGAACGTGTTCGTCACTTTTCAAATAAAGTGGTGGGGGAAGGTTGAACATTATTTGTAATAAATGCTGATAACTCCGGTCTGGCTTAGCATAATTTAGTAAACTTAGTTTTGTTAAAAAGGGCTTTTCTCACTCTATATATCATCTTATTAACTACGGCAATATGTGTTTTACAATAGGCGCTAGGGGGCGCTGTCTTACAACTTCACAAACATTGCGCGTTTTTTCCATAATTGTAAATATAATAGTATATTATTCAATTTTACCTGATTACAAGGATGATTAAAAGTCTAAGAAGTCAGTGAAAACCGCAAGTTAATATCTATTTTCAATCCGGAGATATCAACAACAATAATCATAATTACGGAACATTATTATTTTATTTTCAAGTTGCCATTGTAAAGGATTTTTTAAGAGTCAAATAAGCCTTGGAAAAACAAAATATGAATTGAAACTGTGCACGCGTGTCACCTTTCATTATTACGTCAAAATTTTTCTCGTGCCAACAGTGTTGTGTCGTATTTGATTTTCAAAATGCCTCTGTTACTTGAAGAAGCGGTTGACATCATTGCGGTGTATTTTGAATGTTTGGAAATGCAACAATTGCTGAACGGGGTTACGCAGTACGATACCCTCAAAGGCGCCGATATGACAGTAGAATGTTTAATCGTTTAGCTAGCCGTTTTAGTACTACTGGAAGTATTCGTCGCCCTGTATATCGCAGACGCCGCCGAGGTCGAACCGAGGAAAACATTGTAAATGTTTTGGCATATGTGGAATTTAATCCACAAATTAGTATTAGATTAATTGTTAGAGACTTGGGCGTTACTCGGTCTACTGTGCATAGGATTTCATTAGAAGAAAGGTAAGTAATTGTGTCTATATGTTATAACTCTTAAATAGTTTAGAATAATGCCAATATTTCTCTTAATAGTTTTCAAGTCAATGTAATAAGTATTTTGTTTTTCTTTCGGCTACATCTCTACCATATTGTGCTCCACCAGGCTTTGACCCCGCAAGATTATGATAGAAGATTGGATCATTGCTATTGGTTGCTCAATAGGATATTGGAAGATAGAAATCTCCTCTCCAGAATTTTGTGGACTGATGAAGCTACTTTCCATAGTAATGGAGGAGTAAACCGCCATAATATGCATTATTGGTCGAGGGATAATCCCCATTGGATGCGGGAGGTGCAGCGTCAAAGAAGATGGAGTGTCAATGTCTGGTGCGGCATTTTGGGTGGCAGAATAATTGGACCATTTGTATTTAATGAGTCGCTTACTGTGCAGAGATATTTAAATTTTTTAAATTACGAACTCCCAATTCTTCTCGAAGATGTGCCCTTGGATATACCGTTACTGTTGCGCCCTCTAGTGCCAGTCTGAGAGACTTGAAAATAATTTCCAGCAATTTCTCATGACCACTTTACCTAATATATTTTCTTTTTCGCAAGCCATACGATTAACACTTTCTGAGATACGGCCGACAGCCATTCTTAGTGGGACAGCCGGTATATACAGGGTGATTTCTAAGGTGATACTTCTTTTTCAACTAAGTATACAACTACTTAAAAGAAACAACTTTTTCAAATAACTTTTTTTAACACGTCCGCTGCCATCCACATTTCTCATTTTTTCCCAACAGGCCATTTACATATTTTCATACATATATGTACAATAGAAGCAAATAGAAGGTAAGTTTCAAAATTATAGTATGCTACATAAAGTTATGAATATTTTTCTGCGCTGGTCCCATGGGACCAGCTCTGCCCGTCAGAAGTAATTTTATGTTACTGCGCCGCTGGTCCGTCGATGAGTTTTCTACGAAGCCATTGTTGATCACAGGATTACTGCAATGATGGTTAACCAGACGAACCTTTATGCTACCCAAATCCTAGGTTCAGAAACCGATGTTACTCCTGGGTCACGTCTTCATGAATGGCATCCCACAACGGTGGTGGAAATAAAACAATTTTTAGGTAAACGATTTTTCTTTTATGTTGTAACTGTAATAATGTCTAAATTTTCTTTTAGCGCTTATTGGATATATGGGTATAGTCCGACTACCATCTTTAGCTGACTATTGGAGTAATAATCAGCTATTCAACCTTCAGTTTCCACGAAAAGTAATGAGTCGCAATCGCTTCGAGATTCTTCTTAGAATGATTCACTTTGCCGATAACAGCGCGGATCATAATAATGATAAACTCTATAAAATCAATCCCATGGTTGAGAGGCTAGTACAAACTTTTAAATCTTTGTATATCCCTGAAGAATATGTCTGCGTCGATGAAACTTTATTACCATTTCGTGGCCGTCTTGGATTTAGACAGTTTATAAAAAACAAACGACACAAATATGATGTCAAATTATTTAAACTTTGCTCAGGATCTGGATACACCTACAACTTGTCTACCTATGCAGGCAAAAATGATGATAACAGAAAAACAACATCATTTGATGTTGTGGTTTTACTAACCAACAATCTTCTACAAGAGGGTAGAACTGTTGTGACCGATAACTGGTACACAAGTATTCAACTGGCAAATAAAATGTTGGATGCCGAAACACATTTGATTGGAATGGTTAGAAAAATCGAAAAGGTATCCCCAAAGAAGTGGTAACAAAAAAATTAAAACAAGGCGAATTATACGCTGAACAAAACGAAAGAGGGATGTGCTCATGCTGTCGACAAAGCATGATGATAAAATGTCGGAAAAAGAAGGCAGAAGGGGTGTAAAAAGAAAGCCTGAAGTTGTATGCGACTACAATAAAGGAAAAGGGTCTGTAGACCTCTCCGATCAAATGGGTGCTTATTCAAATCCGCTTAGAAAATCCCTTAATTGGTATAGGAAGGTGGCTCTTGAACTTCTGCTTACGACCTCTATGGTTAATGCATATGTATTATATAAAGAGGTGTGTGGTATAAATATTACAATTACCGAATTTAAAAAGTCTGTCGTGAAGCATTTGGCTTCATCTTCAGAACCAGACAATATTGAACAAAATAATCAAAGGACACGACGACGACAACACACATTCGCTCAACATGAAGAAGGAAATATGCATAAGCGTAGAAAAATGGCGCAACAAACCGAACAAAAAAGGTCGACACATATTGTATGGATTGTAATAATAAGCCTTCTCTTTGTCTAGAATGCTTTAATAGTATTCACGTTAGAAATGAATAATTTGTGTACTTTCAGCTAATTAATATAATAAATAGTTTTGTAAAAATATGCTTTTTTTTAGCATGGGACCACATGTGACCTTAATTAATAAAATTGAACGCTGAAACGATTTAGATACTTCACGGGGCCGCGCTGGTCCCCTCAAGTTATTTAAACACGTTCAAAGTTCACCAGCGGCCGGCTACAATGAAATAAATGTGCTGGTCCCATGGGACCAACGCTGCCCAATATAATAACCACTTGCTGGTCCCATGGGACCTGCGCGGCAGTGAACGTGTTAAATAACTCAAAAATAAACGAGATATTTTTTCATACACATGAGTCATTTTTATTTTTAAACACTCCCAAACTAACTGAAATCTATCACGCGATGAACTGACAACAAATTGAGACTTCACTGCTTGACATAAAAAAAAAATAAACACCAACAAAAAAATTTGCAATCAGCAGTCGTATAGTAATCTTTTTACATTACCGTATCTCCTTTATTTTTAAGTTATTTAAAAAAAGTTATTTGAAAAAGTTGTTTCTTTTAAGTAGTTGTATACACAGTTGAAAAAAAGTATCATCTTAGAAATCACCCTGTATAGTGGATTTTCACTTTGTTCGCGGCCAGAGCCCCGTTCCTATGGGAGCATGAGAAAGGTAAATTCCTACAAAATGTTGCCCCCCCCCTACCCCCCCCCCCCCGCCCAATAATGATGGCTACGTTACTGGAGAGTTGGATAAAATGGAATAAGGTTAATAACTTAATAGGCAGGCATTGACATTTATTGGTAGGTAATCATTAAAACTTTGCTACCTTCTCCAAGTTAATGTACCGGGTGGCCAAATAAGAATGGACGCCGGCCATACCCCAAGAAGCGTTTATCACAGAGTTTTCAAATAAGAAAATGTATTACAATGTTAACCAAAAGAAATTGCTGGAAATTATTTTCGAGTTTCTAAATTGATCCAACCTATACAGCCAAACCCTCGTTATATTTGTACAGAAAAATATTTAAAAATATGTTTTTAACATAAATGTGAGGCAAGGGCCTAGCGACACTTAAAGCACCGGTTCCCGTCAGATCACCGAAGTTAAGCGGTGTCGAGCGCAGCTAGTACTTGGATGGGTCACCGCTTGGGAAACACCGCGTGCTGTTGTCTTAGGGAAGAGTGTAAAATGAATCGACATCAAAACCATCCTATTCACGCCGGTACAGGCCGGATGAGATCGGATATCTCGTAGGATGAAGGTGCCGTTTCACACTCCCCAGTCGGTAGACCGCACGATTAAAAACCGTACGGTCGATGACCGGTTCAAGATGGCCTCTGATACGCCGACGACCGTAAAAAATAGTAAAAAATAAAAATAAAACAAATGTGATTAAAATCTGAATTAAGAAAAAAATGTCTATGTTTTCCTCGATGTTTTCGTACATCGATGTTTCTTAAGCATTGATTACTAGTTTCGATATTAACATCCATGCTCGAAATCGATGTGCCCAACCCTACTTCTAACGCAAATTTTAGCGTGTTCCTACATGGGGCAATGCAGTGAACACTTCCAGTTTCTCGAAGTCTGGTGGCAAGTCTAATAAAGGCCCGTTTACTAAAATATCTCCTTTCAGGATACCTTAATATATAGGCTCTGACATAATATGGTACATATATGCATGCAAATATATTTCCAGCGTATCACATGCTTCAGCATCTGGAATTAGTATTTCTGGACAGAAATAAGTTTAAAAAACTCGATGTGTGTGTCAAATATATTATGGGTATGAACTTTTACACAACTAATTTTATTAGCAAAGGATTTCAAGCAGTGTTTTCCTCATTGATAACTTTTTGTAATTTGGTGTCAAAACCTACTTTGTGAAAAGTAAATTTTCCTTGTTTAATTATAATACTATTTTGCATGTCCGTCATTTGGTGCAGAGTACATGGAAAATAATTTTTGTGGAACATTTTTTTTATCTATTTTTCATTTAAATAAATATTTATACAGGATGTATTTCAGAAGCACGGTACGTAACTTAAGGGGGTGGTTCCTTACGATATTCCAAGAGAAAAAGTTTATATAAAAATGTATCCGGAGTTGCCCGTTTTTGATATACAGGGCGTTTTAAAAAAATAGGTTTTTTATAATTTTTTTAAATATCTTTTTCCCAATTTTATTGAAACTTGGTACCGTTATTCATAATGATAAGGGGCTTAATTAGCCCTAAATAGTTTAAATTTATTAAGTCCAGTGGCGTCCCGGCGTGCATTGTAACGAATATTATTGACAAGAAATTGTACGCCACTGACTTTCTCTAATTTTGATATTTATTTTCGGATTTTGCTTCGTTGTCGGGATGAAATATAAAAACCACTTTATTGCATGTTCAAAAAATAGTTATTTACATTACTAGATGCGAAAGTTAATTTTCTAGTGTGAGGAGGTTTTTGAAAAGCCGAGGCGAAGCCGAGGTGATTCAATACCTCCGAACATCAAAAAAGGCTTTCGCATCGTGTGATGTATTACATTTTTTCTACTACTGTTCTCTGATCAATATATTATTAGGTAATGAACTTTGATTTTATTCAAATTATAATGATAAAACAAGGTTTGAGTATTGTCAGAGTCTGTCAGTTCGAATTTTTTAATTTCACTAGTCTAAAATGTTCTCCCAAGACGTTGCTATTCATAAGGCGGCCGAGTTGGCATATACCTCACTGTTACCTGAGAAGTCGAAAGATAGATACTATCAAACGTACAACCTTTTTCTGGAATGGTTCGCGGATATATTCGTGTTTTTTTGTCCTGGCACCGAAAGTAGTACTTTCGTGGCTATAAACAATAAACATACTACTTTCGTAGCTAGCAACGTATAATATTCAGGTAACTCTAATGTTTACTTTCGTGATCTTTCGTGTTGCCCGAAGGCTAATTTATTTATACAGTAGTAGAAAAAATATATATTTCAAAGTTAATTAAAATATGAGGTAAAGGTAATTTTCATGTCTGATTTACCTGTTTTGTCAAATGAATAACTTTTTGGCCTAGCAAATGGAAATGCTGAAGAAGCTCGGCGAATTTATAAGGAGCGTTATCAAAACATAGTACTGCCATGTGCCAAAACATTTAGACAGCTTCATGCAAGATTGAGTAAGAGTGGAAGTTTCAAACGTAGTTCGGAACTTCCTGGCAGACCTGCAACAGTAACTACGCCTGAGTTAGAAGAGGCTATACTTCGCGAGATAGAAGATGATCTTTCAACTAGTGCCAGGAAGGTAGCAGTGCAACTTCAAACAAGTGTTTTGAGTGCTTGGAGGGTTTTGCATCTTTATGCCATATTCGTTTTCAGCAACAAGTTTCGGTTAATGTATAGGCAGGGATCATTGGACTATCTTATTGGACCATACTTTTTAACACCTCGATTGCATGGAAACTCCTATATGCAGTTTCTATCTGAAGAACTTGACGTTTTGTTAGAAGACGTACCTCTAGAAATAAGAACTAACATGTGGTTCATGTACGATGGCGTCCCAGCTCATTTTAGCCTAGTTGCTCGTCCATACCTCGAAAACACTTTTCTTAATTGCTGGATTGGACGCGCAGGTCCCCAAGGTTGGCCGGCTCGCAGTCCCGACTTGAATCCTCTACTCTAGACTATTATTTATGTGGTCACCTAAAGTCTCTTGTCTGCAAGACGCCTGTACTGGATAAAAACAACTTAAGAATTTGAATTATTGAAAGTTGCAATGCGATACGAAATAATGCGGGCATTTTTGAACGTGTAAGAGAATCAATGATGAGACGATTGCAATCGTGCGTTTTATCAGAACGTGGCCATTTTCAATAGTTGCTTTGATTAAGTGTTGCATTTTTTTGTAGCATTATTTTAAAAAAATAATTTTATTTTTAATTTAAATGTTTTAATTAACTTTGAAATACACTATGCATTCTTTTTATACATGCAATAAAGTGGTTTCTATTTTTTCTCTCGAAAATGAAGTAAGATATGAAAACAATTTAAGAAACAGAAAAATTGTATTATTAGTTGGTAAATCCGAGAAAAATATCAAAATTAGGAAAAAGTCAGTGGCGTACATTCTCTTGTCAATAATATTCGTTAAGGTGCTCCCCTTGACGCCACTGGACCTAATAAATTTAATCTAGTTAGGGCTAATTAAGCCCCTTATTATTATAAATAACGGAATGAAATTTCAATAAAATCGGGAAAAGGACATTCAAAAAACTATAAAAAAAAACCGACTTTCTTAAGAATCTTTAACACCCAGTAGGTATATCAAAAACAGGGCAACTCCGGACACATGTTCATATGAACTTTCTCTCTTAGAATATTATAAGGAATCGTCCTCTTAAGTTACGTACCGTACTTCTGAAACATCCAGTATAATAATATGGTCCCATTTAAAATTTTTGGAAAAAATTGAAAATTCTGGTGATTGCGCAAATGGTGTCTTCTAGCAGCGTTACTATAGGTTAAGCTCCTTTAAACGAGATAAAGTTTATTAAATTTGGTTAAGGCTAACCGGGCCGTTTAAAAAAAAAACTTCATATAAACGTAAATTTAAGCCTCTTGTCTTGACTTTTGAACTGCATGGTGTTAAAGTTTGAAAATTTTTTTATAATAACTTTAATACGGTTTCAGATAATTATGTGAAATTTGGTAAACACCTTTTATATAACATTAACATGGTTTTTCTTACATTGGCGTTCGTGCAGGTTTTTTGCTAATGAAGGCGAAAATGGTACACTACAACTATTTCTTGACATTACGTAAATCAGTTTTTGAATCCTTATTCATTTCTGATCACATCTGGTCGACACTCTTTTATCGAACACATGGTTTTCGCGAAAAATATTAAAAATCATTTTCTCCTTGGGCATGTCGCCAATGATATGGTAATTGATACGTACAAGTAGTTTTTTTATATACGTTTCCTACAGTAAGAACAATTGGTTATAAATTGAAATTATTTTTCATCTATTAATAATTATTTACCTATAATACCTTAGAACGGTTGCTATAAACATCATCATTATATCATAAAAAATATTAGAGGGCGATAAAGTTCATAATGCCCGGTAATTATTAATAAAGAAAATATTGAACAAAATTTGTATTTATTTTTAACAATTTTTTTACGAAATATTATTCTGTTTTTCCTATGTTAAATGTACAATTCTTGAATTTTCCTGAGAAAGAAGCTGGACCAACTATGAAATTTTCTGAGTTTCTCGATGTGCATGCGGATTCCTGCTCCATTTCAACATTAATTAACATATTTTTTTTTTGGTAACAGAGCTATCATTTTTGCTATTCGGTTTTTCGACGTGATGCTTTCCTCTATATAACCCTCCGCTACGCTAGTACTCTTCCACTTTCCGTGTAGCTTAGCACCACCTTGGCGTTTTCTAAATTAAGAAATTTTGCTATGATTGAAGGAACACGTCCTAGTGTATTTTTACCCACAGGCATAGCTTTGCATTTACCATTTCGGTATGTAAGGAAACATCTGCGTTCCTTAATTCCTTTTGGCCTTAATACAAGGTACTGTCTAACCAATTTTAAGGCATCTGTTTGGTCTCCTTCGATTATAGCAAAACTTTTTGGCGTAGCAGTTTTAGTTTCTGATACCTGGACAAGCATAACAGGCCCCTTATCCTCAATATCATCAATGGTCATTTTTACCATCTCATCCCGTCTTAGGCCGCCAAGAACTGCCATTACGAGTTACCACTTTATGCAGCAGGAAAGTATCATTTGGCGCATTTTTGATAAAAGTTAAAACTTGTTCACCAAACTTTTGACTTTTTAGGAAGATATTATTTGATTTAATTTTTAAAAATGCTATTAATTGACAATATCTTGAAAAATTAATGTTTTCCTTTAATATAAGTTCAGACTTCACCTGTGAATATTTTGTCCAAAGACTATTTGGGGTATATTTTTCCGACTTAAACAAAGTAAACATAATTAAATATTGGTATTACCAATGAGCAAAAGGATAACATACCAATTCCTGAAAGTAAGCCATCATTACTGTTTCAGTAATCACCGTAATTTGGTTTTTTACTTTCCATTGTAGAAAATTTTCATACTCTTTGTCGTACAGGGCTTTAGACTTTGCCGGTAATGAGTATTTCTTAGCTTTTTCAGCATTTTCTAAAATACTTTGTGAAATTTCCATATTTTCGTTTAGGAAACGTAAAAGACACTTAAATTAAACAACCCTTAGCAACCGTCAAACTTATTTTATGACAACCGATCACAGCTCACTAAATACTAAAAATTGGCGAAAATGCAGAACTTTAACTATTCATATTTTAAAATTAATGAAAAATAAAGTAGTGTATACACCACACGCATCACTAGACTATAATGACCATCAGGCGAAAACTATCCCTCGGGTCAAAGGCCCTCGGGCTAGTTGCTTTCGCCTTCCGGGTATTATAGTCTGCTTAACGCCCTTGGTACATAAATAACTATTAATACTTCAACGTTTAATAATAAATAACTTAATAGCTTCAAAGAATCAAAAAACGATTCAGGTAAAGTACCTATTAGCGAAATGGTTATGCAGAAAATGGCTCTTATTTTTCAAGTCTCTATCTTTATCTCTAAAATAATGACAAAATTTAGTAAAACCATATTTCTCTTTATAAAAATAACTAGAAGAGTACCGAACCAAATATCAAATATTTTTCCATTCTAATATAATAATTATGATTTTGAATGTTTTATATTTTTTAACGACTGAATATTTTTCACGGCCAACAAAATATGTTTCAATGGTAACAACCAACCCTCTGCGTTATCGTAGGTTGTTATATATAATTATGATCGGTGTGTCCAAATGGCATAAGAAACGACGAAAAATTTAACGCACGCGACTGTCCAAAATAGATTTTTAATAGTCCAGCAATTTTTTGGTTTCGAACTGAAGAAACGACTGTCGACAATTACGTTAAGATTTGCACCTGCAAGGCTTTCGAAAGGTTTCTTAAAAAGGGTGAGGTAAAAACCGACACAAAAGTTAAAATATCCTATTAGTATTAATTGAAGCTCCTTATGCAAGACCTGTACAGCAAAATATATCATGCGATTTCAAGAAACAGTATTTTTAGGGTTCTCAAGACCATTCATTTAAGTTAAAACTAGGGAAAATTGTAACTTAAAGTCACGGTCTTAATACAAAATCTTTATTCACTATCTTAGCAGGCTACATGTTTCGCCATTTCTGCCATCATCAGGCCCAAAATAATTCAATGAGAATGTAAAACCCATTTCAGAAAATTTACAATTCTCAACTTACCCAATAAAACACCGTTAAAATAAAGGTAAAAATAAAAAACTAACAACAAAACAACCACACCCTGCATGATACAAACGACATAACATATAGGTATACAACTCAATAATCATGAATGAAGTGGTCAGCCCATATACTATTAAAATTTGTCTGTACAGTAGAAAAAAAAGAATATCTAAAATAAAACATTAAAAAAGAGCGGGCAGAAAGATAGGTTGTGATTATGGAGGGCTTTAGAAAGGAGGCCGATCGAATATGGCCGAATTTTAAATTTACGTCCCTGTTTCTCGTTACTTCGCTGGTTGGCCGTCGAGGGCGCCACTGCACGCTTCCCGGCTATTTTTTGCAGGTTTTGATAGGCGAGTGCGGTATTTTTTTCGAATATCTTGAAAAATAAGCTTTGGAATCATTTTTTTGCGTTATTAATATAAACAATGAGTGGCGTACAATATTTTACAAGTAGCGTTTGCTTCGTACCGGGGTGTAAAACTGGATATTCGTCTGATAGAAAGCTCAGGAAAAACCCTTGTTGAGAAAAATCCTAGTCTCTTTCTTCAAGCCCCTAAGGTAAGCAAAAACCACAAAAGGTTCACAATATTGTTTATTAATAGTGGTCTTTCGTTACTCGTCTGTCTGTGTCGTCTATCCTTGATTTTGTCATCATAGATCTTAAAGATAGATTATCCGACAATGGACGTATTTCTATTAACCAAATTTTTAATAATGTTAATCAAAATTTAATTAAAATTTATTCATTGTTACGAACTGTTAAACTAACTTTAAAAGGTATTAATAATTTAAGAAATAATATTTCTCCTTTAATTGGTATTTTATACAAATTAAGATATTATAATATAGGTACCTTACGTCCCCTTAAAACTTTTAAGAAATATTTACTTTACAATATAGGTAGGTAAGTACTCAAAATTTCAATATTTAATATCAGTTTGCTAGTTCGTCAAATATTAATCCAAGCCCCCCCCCCCCCCCCCCGCGCCTAATTATATTACCTACCTACAATTTTGGAAAACAATCAATTATAGATATCTACCTATTGTATATATATGATAGAATAATAAAAGTTTAAAATTAATATTCCAAAAACAATTAAAAATACAATCAATACCTATAAAAAAAGTTTAAATATTTATTAAAAAAACATTTATCGAAAATAAAAGATTTTTTATTTTTGTTATACTTTCTAAAAAAAGTTTTAGAAACTTATTAATATATTAATTATTTTATTGTTAAAAAAAATTTTTTTTAATTTAATTTTTTGGTGTCAGTATACTATAATTTTTATTGAGTTTCTTTTCAATTTAATTTTAAAATCCCCATTTATAATCTTTTGTAAAGTTAGCTGGGAAATAAATAAGTTAAGAATCCTCTTCTTTTCAGGTCTGTTAAAAGGTGTATGTACTTATAATGAACATATTTTAATTTATTTTTAGTTTGAATTTAAATAAAAAATGTATATAGTAACGTGCAGATTGTGTAATTATTTCCTTTCCAAATAAAAAAGTTGTTTGAGTGTCTATAAAGAGTAAAGACCGCCAGTATTTGAAAAAATTAATCCTCCTGGTAATAACAATACATTGTCTTAGAATGCAATACACCCTTTTACATGCTAGAATTATGTATCTAGGGAGTATCCCGCACCCGCCTCTCACACATATCTCGGTCTGTAGACTGTTTAAATTAACTAATTTCGATAAAACTGTTAATTCTCCCATAAGAACCCATGAAATTTGCGGCGCTAATGGAACAATGCGATCCTGGCGGCAGTTTTTGAAGCAATGCAAAAGTGGGACCGGAATCGATGTATTGCGATCGGTCTCCTTCCTAAAGCCCTCCATAGTTGTGATAAACTCCAACTGCCGTGTTTGTAAACAACCAAGTCAACCAACCAAATTGTTAAAAATCAGGTATGGCTTAAAATTAAAGACTTCGTTAACGCAGGTGAGTATTGGGCTCTTTTTTGCTTTTGTAATTTTAAGTTTCTCCAATAAATCCAACTTTTTACCTTTTTGGCATTCATGTAAAATTTTTGGATTTCTAGATGAGGAAAATTGGTGACCTGATTCTAAAAGGTGGTTTGCGAAGACTGATTGTGTGTTACATATTATTATATACGTAGATGATATTTTTATCATCTGAAACGGTGATGATCTTAAACTGATTTTTAACAATTTGGTTTATTGACTTGGTTGTTTACAAACACGGCAATTGGAGTTTATCACAACCTATCTTTTTCCCGCTCTTTTTTGACGTTTTACTTTAGACATTCTTCTTTTTTCTACTGGATAGGCAAATAACATGTGGGCTGACCACTTCATCTTTGATTATGGAGTCGTATACACATAATATGTTATGTCGTTTGTAACATGCAGGGTGTGGTTGTTTTGTTGTTTGTTTTTTATTTTATTTCAAGGGTGTTTTATTGGGTGAGTTGGGAATTTTCTGAAATGGGTTTTACATTCACATTGAATTATTTTAGGCCTGATGATGCCAGAAAGGGTGAAACATGTAGCCTGTTAAGATAGTGAATAAAGATTTTATATTGAGACCGTGACTTTAAGTTAGAATTTTCCCTAGTTTTAATTTATAACGGGTCTCTTCGAGCATATGGACAGTTTTTTTTGAATTCATTGAAGTTTTAAATAAAAACTATTATTCTCAAAAGGAATGTTCCTACTCAGTTCCTACTTTATAAACCCAACAATATTACAAAAGTAATATATTATGGAATACCTACATATAATTTTTCATAGGGCTCAAGCCCCGGAAATTGTTCCCTTCCGTGTATACGCCCCTAGATGTTAGATAAGCTAATGTGCTGCCTCGCTTTCAGATTTCGAGGTTAAATCAAGAAAACTTTCGTCCTAGCGCAGGCCCCAGACTCCGCGAGGTTTGCCCCGTTCTGAATTTTGGAAGACATTTGGGGGTGTTTTCCGTCCTTTGTCCTGCGTCATGCCAAAAACGCTTGCAGGACGCGGCTTCTCCTTAATTCAACACTTATGTTCAGTTTTCAAAATATTTTTTTGAATATTCTGGCAACGGAATCTGCGTTACATTAGAAGCCAACAGTAAGTACGAACGGTTTTTGTCTTATTTCACCCTTTATTGCCAGCAGCCCTGTATATAAGTCGTTTTGGGGATCCAACCAGCGAGGTAATGATTTTTGGCTAGGAGACAGCCATGCCTTAAGATCGCAATTTTTTTGGGCTACACCCAAATTTTTTCACGAATTCACTCAATTTGAGAGGGTGAACTAGAAGTATTCTTCTATCTCTCTTGTCATTTAGGCTACTAAAAGAGGTTCGTACAAATCAGTTCATGAGGAGAACATTAAAAGCTGGTATTAGTACTGGTAGTAGTAGATGAGGGGAGGCATACTCTCCTGGCAAGTAGACCAAAGTTACAGGTGAGGGTACTGACTTCCTCCAATTGTTTCATCATTTAATTTTACCGTTTACGATTTGGATATTTAATCCCTGGGGGGAGGGGGCTTCCTAATTCCTTGGACCTCCGTACCTACGCCTCTGGTTTTTGGTGGGTCGTGCTCAGGTTAATTAGAAAAGCATCAATACGAGCCTTGTACGAGTAGCAAAGTCAAACAATCTAAGAACTATTAAAAGGATAGTAGGCTCTTATTATAAAATATTATATATATTCTCATTATTTTTACTACTTCTATTAAGTAAGAATATTTTATAGTTATACATATTATTTTGGTTCCATTAAAAATATATTATATTTATTGCTGTGTTTACTTGTACCGTGATCTTTTTACGGGAGGTTTGATTTTCATTTACACCATTTTGAACAAAAATTTTCTAAAATATATATATGTGTGTTCTTGGAAAGTAAAAGAAGATAACAAATATAAGAAATAGAGCTAAACTCGTACGAAATTCAAACTATAAGTGATTAAAGTCATTCTTGTCATTAATGGGAAAAATTCTACTGTCAAATTTACAATACAGTCCGAGCAATAATTATTGCTAAATGCCGTAAATAAGTTTAAATTGATTTTCCAGAAAAACGGATGATTTTAGACTTAGATTTAGAAAGCTGATTAAAAAGAACTTTTTCTAAAATAATAATATACATGTTGTTCATTTTGAAGAAATTGGGACAACGTATGATTTGCGTTTGCTTCAACATCCTATATAAAAGTATAAGATTTGGAAGAAAAAGTAGTATAATTATAAACAACAACATCAAACGCAAACTTTTGTAGGCACGTCTGATTTTTGTTTGCTTTGGGTCTTCCGCGAAAATGCCATGGAATATAGGACGTTTCGCATAAAAAAAAAGGCCAAGAATGCTCATTTTTCCTAAAAACGACTAATTTCTGGCATACATCAAAGTGATCAGAGTTATGGAGGCAATAATTTAAAATATTAAAATATAGGGTGCCCAATGCCCATTTAAAAGAAAAACGCAATTTTATATCATAAACACTTTTTGGGTCACTCAAAGTCACTCTTAATAAACGTTTTTGCTTGTCTAGAAAATACGATTCATCATAAGAAACTTCAATTTTTTTATACAGGGTGGGTAAAAACTGCAAAAATGTTATTTTGCTTAAGAGTAAACATACTTTATTTTTAAAGACACGAAAAAAAAAGTCACTCTTAATAAACGTTTTTACTTGAATAATGAATAGGTGATACTTGTTGTCAATGTCTTTATTTAATGAAGTAATTATAATAATAATAATAATACGAACATTTTTATTAACATGAAAAGAATACGATAACGATTTCATAATTCAAAAGCTCCACCCCATTCTCGACACATTTTTCTAATTGCTTTCTCAAATAAGTGAAATAATTTCTGATTTCTTCCTGAGATATCGATTGGACAGCCTGGATAATTCTGCCCTTTGTTTTAAACGGCCCCATAAAAACATATCCGCCAAGGTTAAGTCGGGGCTTCTTGGGGGCCACCACACTGGGCCATTCCTGCCAATCCACCTTGGACCAAATCTGCGGTCAAGCCATTCTCTAACCTCACGAGCGAAATGGGCTGGACAACCATCTTGCTGAAAATACATATTTTGTCGAAAATTTAATGGTAGATTTTCGAGTTCATCATTGAAAAATGTATCCAGCATTTCTAAATATGGATGGATATCGCGCACCACACGTTCAATTTTGTGAAATATTGTCTTCTCGTCATAATTCTGAATTCGGGATTTTCTAAAGACCAGTACCTAACGTGCTGGGTTGCAACGGTTCCATTGGTAGAAAATGTAATTTCATCAGAAAACGTGATACATTTATAAAAATCAACATTTCCACTTAAAATTTTGTTTCCTATCCAAAAATCAAGTGGTTTCGCGTCCTCTCCCTCTTCCAATCTTTGATTAAAGTGCGGTTTATACGGATACAATTTATTTGCTTTAAGGATCGTCTGAATTTGACTTTTTTTCACAACTTCCAACTGAGTAACACGATTTCTAAGGGACGTCATAGGACTTTCTTCAACAGATTGAACAGAAGACTGTAGCAGCATCATCATGGTCGTATTCCTTCTTTTTTTTTTTGAGATCCAAAACGGAACCAGTTCTCTGGAACTTTTTTATTAACTTCTTTCTCGGTAAATTGTTCCATGACGTAGCGGTATGAAACTTGACCATCCCCTTAACATTGTATTATAAAAACTCTTTGTTCAGTAGAGATAGCATTTCTACTTAAATAATAACTTCATTAAATAAAGACATTGACAACAAGTACCTATCACCTTAAGTGTCATTATTATTTTAACTAGGTTCACCAGTCAGAGGTGTGCCAGCGAATACTTCTTGGGAAATAATTTTTACATAGGTAAACCTTTTAATGAATTGTTCTACTTCGGTTTGTTGTGTAGAAAACACATTCATTAAGAGTCACTTTTTTTCGCATCTTTCAATTTTTAGTCCATTTGTCCTCTTGTAAACCCCATCCGTAGACATACTGTATATTAAGTTTTCGTATAGTGTTCCACCCGGGTTTCGTTTGACCACCCTGTATAACTACCTACTTTGTAAGTATATTCATGCCGATAACCTTCAGTTTACCCAATGGAATGGACCGAACTCCCTAATTCTCAGGTTAAACTGGAAGGCCCAATTGTATAGGTTGGAATTAACTATAGAATTAATATGATGATTTACCCTGAAATGAAACCTAAAGTTAATCTAAGGTAGGTTTTTGTTGCAGTTGTATAAGATGGGGTTAATCCATAAAACTGCTAACTTCAGAGGGATGAGAATATCAAAATTGCTTTCTGTTTTCACATTTCAAAAGTAACCTACATTTGCAACTTTCTTTTCATTTAATATTTTTTGATTTGTAAGTTGCAAAGATATTAATGTCTTTGGTGATTTGATATTACGTTTCTCTTTGTATGCGTTGGCCAATCACTTAGGTCGGCATTCCTACAGAAGGTTTTGATATTCTAAACCTTGCAATGAATTCTAGATCATCCAATAGTCCACATTTTCAATACGAGGCTTAAAAACCCAAAGTCTTCACACATTCTCAACTACGTTAATAATTCCCAAATCTTCTTCGTCATCTGAAGACAGTTTACAACATCGAAAACATCCATATAGGGTTACTATATAATAACGCAGCAGTCGAGATTCAATAGGTACAAATGGTAAAATAGGTTCAATAACAAACATATTATGTTAAAAATAAGCCATTTTTATCCCAAGATTGCGAGTTAACTCATACCCAATCCATGAGTTGAGGCCGGAGATAACCTCTGGTTATACTTTTGAGTTAATCCCAACCTATACAATTGGGACTAAGCTTAAAAGTAATCTGAACCTAAAATATCCGATATCAGTAATAAATAGTGACAAATTGCCTAATTTTCTATTACGTTTTATCTTCAAAAATAGTTATTTTCATTCGGCAATAAATGCCCTCAATTATTTTCTCTTGTACTAAATTGTTATTTGCTTGATCCTGAAAACATAAAAAAGAAAACAAAGGTGGCAACCCTACAACTCTCCGCACTAAATAAAAGTCTTTACGATAGGCCGACAGGCCGAGGACGGATGTCGTTTTTCTCGGTTTTAGCACAAAGTTAAGAAAATACCCATTTATTGTGACTATTAAGATGTAAACTATGCATGGTATTTTAAATTTGCAGTTGAGTGCTATACTAAATTACTAAATAATGCTATTATGCAATGATTTTAATTACCTGTGTACTGTTACTGTTAAGTGATTGAAAAGCATTAATGAACAACGTAAGATATTGGAAAGTTAAGGAAGAAACACGTTAGTAAACATGCTATTAAATCTTGATGGTTACCCATCAGGAGGTTTGAGATACTTTTATTTTGCATTAAACATTATCGCATAATGAAAGTAAACTCGTTAACCAGCTCTACTTTCATGAATAATGTACCGAAATCTGAATGAAAGTATATCATATTGATTGCGGTACCGGGATAAGTTTTGGCGCTGCACGGAATAGTACCTATCGACTTGTTAGGATTTATCGAGAGACTATAATTTACCATAAACTAGGCCTAAAAACGATAAAGGGATCATTTTAAAATGTTTCTTGACCTATTTAAATAAGGTATTTCTCAGGGTTAGAGAAAAAGTGTTTGTTCTTCCACTTCCAGAAAAATATGCATTGTATGAATAAATAAGTTTCGACGCAAAAGAATATTCGCTTCTTTTCCTTATTGAAAAATTAATAGGGGGGGGGGGGGGGGGTCCAATAGAGGAGAGGAACCTTTCTCGGTGGAACACATCTACTTCGTACAGTAGTTACGCCGCTGGTTGTGTATGTAAAATAATCTAACTGTTATTACATTGGTATAGGTACTACAGAGTGTTCAACATTTTGTTCCAAACAGAATTGAATTGAACAAAAATGAATTTAAAACCAAGTTTTCGTTATTCTTTAAATGAAACACCGTTTCTTTTACATTTTTTTCGGAAAGATATTTTAATTTCTTTTAATTTGATACCAATATCTGATACCTGATTTCAAAAAGTTGTTGTAGGAAACATGATTTCAAAAAATTGTATCTTAAAAGCAAGCGAAATTTCGTAATGCTTTAAATTTAATAACTAGTTGGCTATGCAAATGGCAGACATAATAATTATCAATTATTTGACGTTTTACAGTGGCCTTGTCTACGTTAATTTTCAAAATGAATTTTAATTACACTCCAGTAGAATTAGTAAATATGATTTACGCAATTGGAGAAAGTGATGGAAATTGTTTTATGGCATCACGTTTATATGCTCAGAAGTTTCCAGAAGCTCGATGTCCGGACGAAAGATCAATAATTAAACTAAAAGATCGATTTAAGAGAACGGGGAGCGTAGAGTATGAAAAAACATCTAGGACCAAAACAGTGCTTTATGAAGATAACCAGCTAGGCATTGGATTGGCGGTGGTGGAGAATCCAGAAATAAGTGTCAAAAAGATTAGTTCTAATTTGAGTAGTGAGAAACGGACAGTTCTGGCTCAGGTGGTGCTGGTGGTGCTGGTGGTGCAACTAACCCGGGTGGTGCGGTGGTGCGTTTTATGACCTAACCCGGGTGGTTCGGTGGTGCGTTTTACGATCTAACCCAAGTGGTGCGGTGGTGCGTTTTATGATCTAACCCGGGTGGTTCGGTGGTGCGTTTTATGACCTAACCCGGGTGGTTCGGTGGTGCTGTTTTACGAGACCAGTGATGCTGGTGGTGCTGTTTTACGAGATCAGTGGTGCTGGTGGTGCTGTTTTATGATCTAACCCGGGCGGTTCGGTGGTGCGTTTTATGACCTAACCCGGGTGGTTCGGTGGTGCTGTTTTACGAGACCAGTGATGCTGGTGGTGCTGTTTTACGAGATCAGTGGTGCTGGTGGTGCTGTTTTATGATCTAACCCGGGCGGTTCGGTGGTGCGTTTTATGACCTAACCCGGGTGGTTCGGTGGTGCGTTTTATGACCTAACCCGGGTGGTTCGGTGGTGCTGTTTTACGAGACCAGTGATGCTGGTGGTGCTGTTTTACGAGATCAGTGGTGCTGGTGGTGCTGTTTTATGATCTAACCCGGGCGGTTCGGTGGTGCGTTTTATGACCTAACCCGGGTGGTTCGGTGGTGCTGTTTTACGAGACCAGTGATGCTGGTGGTGCTGTTTTACGAGATCAGTGGTGCTGGTGGTGCTGTTTTATGATCTAACCCGGGCGGTTCGGTGGTGCGTTTTATGACCTAACCCGGATGGTTCGGTGGTGCTGTTTTACGAGACCAGTGGTGCTGGTGGTGCTGTTTTACGAGACCAGTGGTGCTGGTGGTGCTGTTTTACGAGACCAGTGGTGCTGGTGGTGCGTTTTATGATCTAACCCAAGTGGTTCGGTGGTGCGTTTTATGATCTAACCCGGATGGTTCGGTGGTGCTGTTTATGAGCTAACCCGGGTGCTTTCGTGAGGCGGCTCTGTCAATATCTCTCTACTGTGTTAATTTATGCGGGTAATAAAACCGACAAGGGTCGGATCGGCCTGCATGCTTATAGAGGTAAAAAACCGCTTTAGAATGTTTTTGGTATATCTTTTTTAGATAATTTTGGGGGAAATAATTTGCCTGAGATGCCAATTAAAAAAAGCCTACATTTAATTGTATTTTAGATTCTTGAATTTTGTACATGGATTAAAAATCTACTATTTCTTGAAATTGTATACATTATGTTAGATAATTAAGGAATAAAAAAGATGAAAATAGCAATTATAATTAGAAAAAAAATATTTTAATGTTATTAAGACTTTGTAAATATCTGTAAAAACTGTTCTAAATCCTGTCATTTCTGAAACTTGTATACTGAGTGTTTAGAATTTAGTAAAAAATTAAAAAAATGTTTTAACGTTATTAAGCCCTGTGAAACTTTGTAAAAAATGACTAAAACAGTCGCAAATCGTCCTATTTTCTTAAAAGTGTATACTGAGTGTTTAGAATTTAGTAAAAATTAAAAAAAATGTTTTAAATTTGTTAAATCATGTGAAATCTTGTATAAAATGACTAGAACCATTCTTAATCATGACATTTCTGAAAATTGTATACTGAGTGTTTAGAATTTAGTAAAAAATTAAAAAAATGTTTTAACGTTATTAAGCCCTGTGAAACTTTGTAAAAAATGACTAAAACAGTCGCAAATCGTCCTATTTTCTTAAAAGTGTATACTGAGTGTTTAGAATTTAGTAAAAAATAAAAAAAATGTTTTAAATTTGTTAAATCATGCGAAATCTTGTATAAAATGACTAGAACCGTTCTTAATCATGGCATTTCTGAAACTTGTATACTGAGTGTTTAGAATTTAGTAAAAAATTAAAAAAATGTTTTAACGTTATTAAGCCCTGTGAAACTTTGTAAAAAATGACTAAAACAGTCGCAAATCGTCCTATTTTCTTAAAAGTGTATACTGAGTGTTTAGAATTTAGTAAAAAATAAAAAAAATGTTTTAAATTTGTTAAATCATGCGAAATCTTGTATAAAATGACTAGAACCGTTCTTAATCATGGCATTTCTGAAAATTGTATACTGAGTGTTTAGAATTTAGTAAAAAATTAAAAAAAAATGTTTTAACGTTATTAAGCCCTGTGAAACTTTGTAAAAAATGACTAAAACAGTCGCAAATCGTCATATTTTCTTAAAAGTGTATACTGAGTGTTTAGAATTTAGTAAAAATTAAAAAAAATGTTTTAAATTTGTTAAATCATGTGAAATCTTGTATAAAATGACTAGAACCGTTCTTAATCATGACATTTCTGAAAATTGTATACTGAGTGTTAAGTATTTTAGTTGAAAATAAGATCATAAATCATCTATACAAAACAAGCGCCCCTTATGGATTTGAACGAAAATCATAGATTCGACTATTTTCATGAAAAATAAATCTAAGTACGGAATAATGCAGGAAGATTATCTATTTTCTTGGTTTAGAAAGTGATGTAGTTAAGATTTATAACTTAGGAATAAATAAATTATTATTAATCTTTTCGACCTATTTCTCTTGCATATTTAATTTCTTTGATAGTAAGAACTAATCTTTTTATTTTACAAAGTAAAAAAAAAAAAGCTAAAGATCGGCGTTGTCAGTCAGGTATAAGAACTGATTTAACACGATGGTTTTTGTACAAACGTTCACATACAATTGTATGCTTTTTAACCGATTGTGTCGGAAAAAAATGACGATTTATAGATTAGATATTTAGACGAAGAGCTAACCTTCTCAATAAAGTATTGATTATTGCCCTGCTAGCTAGACAACACTTTTTATGTTAGTCAAAAAAAATTTTTTTTTTCGGACGCTATTACAGATTTCATCGTTAACTAACAAACATTAAGACCAAAAAATTAGCGTGCAAGATGAAATGTATAGGTTCACTTCATTTCTACATTATTTTACAACTCTCAATCGCATTAAAAACAAGATCGAATAAAAAATAACTTATGACATATGGACGAAAAATGTTTTTCGGGCTATTTAGGTTAGCGACCGCATTACGTCTGAAATACTACATTTTTCGAGCTTATAACATAATTTACTATTTTAACGTTAAAATAGGGGAAATGATGTATCGAAGTGGGTACTTTTTTTTGTCGGTCACGAGATTATAGTTTCTTTTAAAATGAGCTCTAATATTTACAACACAAATTATCCTTTAAGCCACATTAGTTTAAAACTCGTCTGTCGCTTTCCCTCTATCGTGAGATTGATTAAAGTATAGCGTAGTATATATTTAGATGAATTTCGTAAATGTTGAATACTTTCAAAACTGAAAAAGCCGCCCTTTGCAATAAATATCTCCGTAGAGTTAGGTATCCTGCAGATTAAGGGTATTTCAGCGGATAATCATATACAAATTCAAATACCTCATTTGTTTCGGAGCAGTAACCATCAACTTTTACACCATTTAAAACAGCTTCTTTACCATTAGCAGCATGTAAGATGTTGATTTTTCTGTGATTCTCGGTCCAAAGTAACCAATCTATGGCAATTTTGCTCTGCCTGTTTCTCCATCGGTATCCATTTTTTGGTATGATTCCTATAGTATTAGGCTTCAAAAAATGTCTTCTAAAAATTGCATTGCATGCTGAAGCAATAGTTGTAGCTTCAGTAAATGGACATACATTGGTAGTTTGTATAAGTTGTTCTCTAAACTTTAAACATGATTGCGCAAGGATTTCGACATCCGATACGCAGTAGTCTACCAGATCTCTTTGCATATCGAAACCATCATTTTCATGTTCTACAAACCATTTAAGAAATTTGGCTCTGTCTTCTTCTTTCATACTATCTGAGGAGTAATATTGAATTGATGGTAGAGGTCCTATATAGTTTTCATTTGCCTTTGTATTAAATAGGTGCGGGAAGTAGCCTTTTTTAAAAATATCCTCAAGTCCAAATGCCTTTGGTAGTTTGGCTTAAGGCATAGGGAAATAGTTAAGTGAGTCGATAAATTTTACATTTTCAAGTTGCATCGTAATTATTTTGGTACCTCTCATGATTAACTCAGGTGTAAAATCTGTCTTTGTCATAATATAGTTTAATATAAACTGGTGATCAAAAGCCTGACCATTATGGGCTATTACAATAATTTCTTTAAAGTTTTTCCTCATTTGTAACAAATGGCTAGTAAATGTTCCCGCTGGGTCTATACCTCTGACTTTTTGTAACTTTAGACCACATTTTTTTACAAGTATCTGCTTCAGAATCCATGCACTCATCGCAGTATTGTTTGAAAACACAGAGATTGACTTGATGTAAAAACGTTGAATTTTCCAATAGTTTGTCTTGGCTCGTCTCTAAATCGTAGAATACAAAAAAGATCATCTTTAATCTTAGCTTTTCCCTTATCAGACCGAATATAACATAGATGATCCTCGGATGCATGTTTATTACAAATTTTACAATAAATTTCACCACATGCATGTGCTCTTTTGGCTTTAATGGTTTTTAATCAAATAGAACATAGTTTAATTTGTTCGCATACTGTAAATTTGCCTGACGAATAATCCTTTTTATGATTTTCGTAACAGTTTTGACTTCTAAAAAATCATAGACAGTCCTGACATTTAATTTTTATTGCTATTTCACAAGCAGAGACTTGCTGACATGCCTGACAGCTTCCACCACATCGGTGCTCATTTTTGTGATCATATGGGACGTAACACTTTTCACAAAAATAGTTAGAACAAAAAGCTGCTGTCAGCGATGTAATTACATTAAAATGGCTTTTGTAATGTAATAAGTTCAGCCGTTTATTGCTTTCAGTTGAACCTTCAAATATAATATTTCGTCCTTTTGATCCATAGCTATAAACAACTAATTTATATTCTTTTAGATGATTTTGAAATTGTATTAACTCGGGAATTCCACCTCCTGCCTCAGGAATGCTAATTTTAGCTCTCTCCAACAATGATCTTGTTCTTTCGGTTTGAATTTTACTAATATCTCTTCCAACCTTACTGAATTCGGGATCTCTTTTATTATGGGCAATGGCGACTACCAAAGCATGTGCTAAACACAGGTTATCGGTATTTTTAATACTTATAATACCTCGTCGCTTGTCGCATTCCTCGTGAAAGCTGTTATAATTTTTTCCTCTTCCCCCACCAACAGGTAATCTAACAGTTGTCACACTAAGACAAAATGATTCTGTATTAAGACCTGCTGAGTTTGACTGATAAATGCCACTTATAACACTCCAAACATCTTAAAAGGTTATGTCTTTAGCTGCTTTGAAGCGAATCCAACCTTCTCCTCGGTTGAAGTCTTTAGAGCAAAAACTAAAAGCCGCACGATCTAAGGGTTGTAGGCCTTCTGTAGCGTTTTGAATAATTTGATTAATTCCTTTTTCCGCCCAACCAACTGGTTCAACTCCCTGTGGAACAGGTTTTAACTTAAACTCTAGAGTGCGTCCTGTAAGGTTAAATTCTCGTAACTTTTTAACAACGTCTTTAACAATAATAAACTTCTCCATCTTTCTTTTTTTTTTTTTTTGTTGTTTTATAATCTACTATCTACCTACATAAAAAAAAAAAAAACAAGTATTTTTTCATATTTTTATCGGTCTTAAGTTCGATTTCAAAAGCACACTCCCACTTTTTGATAATCTCACAGTCTAAGCACATAGATCTTATATTTTTTATTTACGATCAATTCATCTTTATTCGCCAATCGTCTCAAACGAGTATGCTTTTGAAAGTAATATAACCTTAGTATTCAGAAAATATTAATGATATCGGAGCCTAAAACATCCTTAACACTAAAAAATCATTATGTTTCCTAACAAAACCCATCATCTTGTCTATTTAGCTTGCTTTCCTATTGTTTAGCAGGTTAAATAAAATTATTATTTCGCTCTTTTTGTCTGTACTGAATCGTTAGGGAAATACGATTCTAGTCCTATAAGAGAGACAGTTAAAATTTATGTAAGCAATCAGAAATCCTACACTATGAGCTACTTAGTTAAAATTTCATATTTCCTTCCTGGATCAGCTAAAATTTGTGTTGTGTCGGTCAAAATTTATAAAATACGAAAAAAATGCTAGATACATTTTTATCATGACTTTCTATCTAATTCCATCTTATTTCAAGGTATAATTCGGTTGTCAAAATGAGAATCTAAAAAATCCTCGTGTTTCCTCACAAAACCCATCATCTTGCCTATTTAGCTTGCTTTTCTATTGTTTAGCAGGTTAAATAAAATTATTATTTCGCTCTTTTTTGTCTGTACTGAATCGTTAGGGGGGATACGTTTCTAGTTCTATAAGAGAGACAGTTAAAATTTATGTAAGCAATCAGAAATCCTACACTATGAGCTACTTAGTTAAAATTTCATATTTCCTTCCTGGGTCAGAAAAAATTTGTGATGTGTCGGTCAAAATTTATAAAAATACGAAAAAAATGCTGGATACATTTTTAGCGTGACTTTCTATTTAATACCATCTTATTTCAAGGTATAATACGGTTGTCAAAATGAGAATAAAATAATTTTCCCATGGTTTATGTCATCTTAAAAAAGTCAAAAGGTTATATTCTGTAGAGGGTCAGATACATTCAAATTTAAAAATTTTCTACAAGAAGAATTTTAAGATAGTATTATAGTAAATAAAAATTCTATACCTCCAATATTTCTTGGAAACATATCGTGTTCTAGCGACATAACCCAAAAGTACCTCTATTCAGAAACGCATCGTACTTTTCTTGTCAAACTTGACTTTGTTGTAATGTTGTATGCAGAGCACTTTGAAAACAAAAATTAGATTAGAAACCGCCGCCTCTTAAGGTATACTTTTTTAGGTCTTACATAGGGTACACTGGTATACAGAACAAATGTCATCTTTAATTGTCTCATTGTCCCATCCATTACATTATTATAATCTTAAAGCACCTGTTACCAGCATTATCTATTTTTATGGTTTTCATAAAACATAGCGATTACCGATGAAAATTAAACGAAAACTCAATAAATAACTTTTTTTCAACTGAAATAGACTGATTTTCGATGGAAAAATGTTACTTATAACTAAAAATGAATATAAGACATATACGCAATGATATTTAGAATAAATCAATCTTTTCTAAAATTACTATGAAATATTCACAAAATCGTTTCGTTATAACCAAAGTAGCAAGGCTTGCAGATTTCGTATAGAGTTCAAACGCGATACTGAGATGATCTTTTTTTTATATTTTTGTAGGATAATTCACCACTACGTTGTAAGTACTTGAGAGAGGACTTTCTTGAAAAATCCTCAAATTTCTCTGCAATTTTGTTCCTTCTAGAGTTAAATTCACACAGAAAACCCCGTATTCTTATCTTTCAGGTTGGTATATTAAAAAGGGCTTATTAGTATGGTTTAGAAAACAAGCAATATTAATTAACGGATGTTTTTTCGTCGTATGAAGAGTTGAAAAAATTTTTTTTTTTCCACTCCAATGGTTGCGATGCAGAGAGTCGGGTTTCATCATAATCTTTCAGGGTAGCTCAGGTTTGATTGCATGTAGAGAGTCGGATTTCATCATAATTTTTCAGGGTAGCTCAGGTTTGATTGCATGTAGAGAGTCGGGTTTCATCATAATCTTTCAGGGTAGCTCAGGTTTGATTGCATGTACTAAGGTTAGTGCTCCTTGCAATCGGTTTCAGGTTTGACGCGCCCCCCTCAGGTTTGTTCAGGTTTCTCAAACACTTGAGAAACCTGAACAAACCTGAGGGGGGCGCGTCAAACCTGAAACCGATTGCAAGGAGCACTAACCTTAGTACATGCAATCAAACCTGAGCTACCCTGAAAGATTATGATGAAACCCGACTCTCTACATGCAATCAAACCTGAGCTACCCTGAAAAATTATGATGAAATCCGACTCTCTACATGCAATCAAACCTGAGCTACCCTGAAAGATTATGATGAAACCCGACTCTCTGCATCGCAACCATTGGAGTGGAAAAAAAAAATTTTTTTCAACTCTTCATACGACGAAAAAACATCCGTTAATTAATATTGCTTGTTTTCTAAACCATACTAATAAGCCCTTTTTAATATACCAACCTGAAAGATAAGAATACGGGGTTTTCTGTGTGAATTTAACTCTAGAAGGAACAAAATTGCAGAGAAATTTGAGGATTTTTCAAGAAAGTCCTCTCTCAAGTACTTACAACGTAGTGGTGAATTATCCTACAAAAATATAAAAAAAAGATCATCTCAGTATCGCGTTTGAACTCTATACGAAATCTGCAAGCCTTGCTACTTTGGTTATAACGAAACGATTTTGTGAATATTTCATAGTAATTTTAGAAAAGATTGATTTATTCTAAATATCATTGCGTATATGTCTTATATTCATTTTTAGTTATAAGTAACATTTTTCCATCGAAAATCAGTCTATTTCAGTTGAAAAAAAGTTATTTATTGAGTTTTCGTTTAATTTTCATCGGTAATCGCTATGTTTTATGAAAACCATAAAAATAGATAATGCTGGTAACAGGTGCTTTAAGATTATAATAATGTAATGGATGGGACAATGAGACAATTAAAGATGACATTTGTTCTGTATACCAGTGTACCCTATGTAAGACCTAAAAAAGTATACCTTAAGAGGCGGCGGTTTCTAATCTAATTTTTGTTTTCAAAGTGCTCTGCATACAACATTACAACAAAGTCAAGTTTGACAAGAAAAGTACGATGCGTTTCTGAATAGAGGTACTTTTGGGTTATGTCGCTAGAACACGATATGTTTCCAAGAAATATTGGAGGTATAGAATTTTTATTTACTATAATACTATCTTAAAATTCTTCTTGTAGAAAATTTTTAAATTTGAATGTATCTGACCCTCTACAGAATATAACCTTTTGACTTTTTTAAGATGACATAAACCATGGGAAAATTATTTTATTCTCATTTTGACAACCGTATTATACCTTGAAATAAGATGGTATTAAATAGAAAGTCACGCTAAAAATGTATCCAGCATTTTTTTCGTATTTTTATAAATTTTGACCGACACATCACAAATTTTTTCTGACCCAGGAAGGAAATATGAAATTTTAACTAAGTAGCTCATAGTGTAGGATTTCTGATTGCTTACATAAATTTTAACTGTCTCTCTTATAGAACTAGAAACGTATCCCCCCTAACGATTCAGTACAGACAAAAAAGAGCGAAATAATAATTTTATTTAACCTGCTAAACAATAGAAAAGCAAGCTAAATAGGCAAGATGATGGGTTTTGTGAGGAAACACGAGGATTTTTTAGATTCTCATTTTGACAACCGAATTATACCTTGAAATAAGATGGAATTAGATAGAAAGTCATGATAAAAATGTATCTAGCATTTTTTTCGTATTTTATAAATTTTGACCGACACAACACAAATTTTAGCTGATCCAGGAAGGAAATATGAAATTTTAACTAAGTAGCTCATAGTGTAGGATTTCTGATTGCTTACATAAATTTTAACTGTCTCTCTTATAGGACTAGAATCGTATTTCCCTAACGATTCAGTACAGACAAAAAGAGCGAAATAATAATTTTATTTAACCTGCTAAACAATAGGAAAGCAAGCTAAATAGACAAGATGATGGGTTTTGTTAGGAAACATAATGATTTTTTAGTGTTAAGGATGTTTTAGGCTCCGATATCATTAATATTTTCTGAATACTAAGGTTATATTACTTTCAAAAGCATACTCGTTTGAGACGATTGGCGAATAAAGATGAATTGATCGTAAATAAAAAATATAAGATCTATGTGCTTAGACTGTGAGATTATCAAAAAGTGGGAGTGTGCTTTTGAAATCGAACTTAAGACCGATAAAAATATGAAAATATACTTGTTTTTTTTTTTTTTTATGTAGGTAGATAGTAGATTATAAAACAACAAAAAAAAAAAAAAAGAAAGATGGAGAAGTTTATTATTGTTAAAGACGTTGTTAAAAAGTTACGAGAATTTAACCTTACAGGACGCACTCTAGAGTTTAAGTTAAAACCTGTTCCACAGGGAGTTGAACCAGTTGGTTGGGCGGAAAAAGGAATTAATCAAATTATTCAAAACGCTACAGAAGGCCTACAACCCTTAGATCGTGCGGCTTTTAGTTTTTGCTCTAAAGACTTCAACCGAGGAGAAGGTTGGATTCGCTTCAAAGCAGCTAAAGACATAACCTTTTAAGATGTTTGGAGTGTTATAAGTGGCATTTATCAGTCAAACTCAGCAGGTCTTAATACAGAATCATTTTGTCTTAGTGTGACAACTGTTAGATTACCTGTTGGTGGGGGAAGAGGAAAAAATTATAACAGCTTTCACGAGGAATGCGACAAGCGACGAGGTATTATAAGTATTAAAAATACCGATAACCTGTGTTTAGCACATGCTTTGGTAGTCGCCATTGCCCATAATAAAAGAGATCCCGAATTCAGTAAGGTTGGAAGAGATATTAGTAAAATTCAAACCGAAAGAACAAGATCATTGTTGGAGAGAGCTAAAATTAGCATTCCTGAGGCAGGAGGTGGAATTCCCGAGTTAATACAATTTCAAAATCATCTAAAAGAATATAAATTAGTTGTTTATAGCTATGGATCAAAAGGACGAAATATTATATTTGAAGGTTCAACTGAAAGCAATAAACGGCTGAACTTATTACATTACAAAAGCCATTTTAATGTAATTACATCGCTGACAGCAGCTTTTTGTTCTAACTATTTTTGTGAAAAGTGTTACGTCCCATATGATCACAAAAATGAGCACCGATGTGGTGGAAGCTGTCAGGCATGTCAGCAAGTCTCTGCTTGTGAAATAGCAATAAAAATTAAATGTCAGGACTGTCTATGATTTTTTAGAAGTCAAAACTGTTACGAAAATCATAAAAAGGATTATTCGTCAGGCAAATTTACAGTATGCGAACAAATTAAACTATGTTCTATTTGATTAAAAACCATTAAAGCCAAAAGAGCACATGCATGTGGTGAAATTTATTGTAAAATTTGTAATAAACATGCATCCGAGGATCATCTATGTTATATTCGGTCTGATAAGGGAAAAGCTAAGATTAAAGATGATCTTTTTTGTATTCTACGATTTAGAGACGAGCCAAGACAAACTATTGGAAAATTCAACGTTTTTACATCAAGTCAATCTCTGTGTTTTCAAACAATACTGCGATGAGTGCATGGATTCTGAAGCAGATACTTGTAAAAAAATGTGGTCTAAAGTTACAAAAAGTCAGAGGTATAGACCCAGCGGGAACATTTACTAGCCATTTGTTACAAATGAGGAAAAACTTTAAAGAAATTATTGTAATAGCCCATAATGGTCAGGCTTTTGATCACCAGTTTATATTAAACTATATTATGACAAAGACAGATTTTACACCTGAGTTAATCATGAGAGGTACCAAAATAATTACGATGCAACTTGAAAATGTAAAATTTATCGACTCACTTAACTATTTCCCTATGCCTTAAGCCAAACTACCAAAGGCATTTGGACTTGAGGATATTTTTAAAAAAGGCTACTTCCCGCACCTATTTAATACAAAGGCAAATGAAAACTATATAGGACCTCTACCATCAATTCAATATTACTCCTCAGATAGTATGAAAGAAGAAGACAGAGCCAAATTTCTTAAATGGTTTGTAGAACATGAAAATGATGGTTTCGATATGCAAAGAGATCTGGTAGACTACTGCGTATCGGATGTCGAAATCCTTGCGCAATCATGTTTAAAGTTTAGAGAACAACTTATACAAACTACCAATGTATGTCCATTTACTGAAGCTACAACTATTGCTTCAGCATGCAATGCAATTTTTAGAAGACATTTTTTGAAGCCTAATACTATAGGAATCATACCAAAAAATGGATACCGATGGAGAAACAGGCAGAGCAAAATTGCCATAGATTGGTTACTTTGGACCGAGAATCACAGAAAAATCAACATCTTACATGCTGCTAATGGTAAAGAAGCTGTTTTAAATGGTGTAAAAGTTGATGGTTACTGCTCCGAAACAAATGAGGTATTTGAATTTGTATATGATTATCCGCTGAAATACCCTTAATCTGCAGGATACCTAACTCTACGGAGATATTTATTGCAAAGGGCGGCTTTTTCAGTTTTGAAAGTATTCAACATTTACGAAATTCATCTAAATATATACTACGCTATACTTTAATCAATCTCACGATAGAGGGAAAGCGACAGACGAGTTTTAAACTAATGTGGCTTAAAGGATAATTTGTGTTGTAAATATTAGAGCTCATTTTAAAAGAAACTATAATCTCGTGACCGACAAAAAAAAGTACCCACTTCGATACATCATTTCCCCTATTTTAACGTTAAAATAGTAAATTATGTTATAAGCTCGAAAAATGTAGTATTTCAGACGTAATGCGGTCGCTAACCTAAATAGCCCGAAAAACATTTTTCGTCCATATGTCATAAGTTATTTTTTATTCGATCTTGTTTTTAATGCGATTGAGAGTTGTAAAATAATGTAGAAATGAAGTGAACCTATACATTTCATCTTGCACGCTAATTTTTTGGTCTTAATGTTTGTTAGTTAACGATGAAATCTGTAATAGCGTCCGAAAAAAAAAATTTTTTTTGACTAACATAAAAAGTGTTGTCTAGCTAGCAGGGCAATAATCAATACTTTATTGAGAAGGTTAGCTCTTCGTCTAAATATCTAATCTATAAATCGTCATTTTTTTCCGACACAATCGGTTAAAAAGCATACAATTGTATGTGAACGTTTGTACAAAAACCATCGTGTTAAATCAGTTCTTATACCTGACTGACAACGCCGATCTTTAGCTTTTTTTTTTTTACTTTGTAAAATAAAAAGATTAGTTCTTACTATCAAAGAAATTAAATATGCAAGAGAAATAGGTCGAAAAGATTAATAATAATTTATTTATTCCTAAGTTATAAATCTTAACTACATCACTTTCTAAACCAAGAAAATAGATAATCTTCCTGCATTATTCCGTACTTAGATTTATTTTTCATGAAAATAGTCGAATCTATGATTTTCGTTCAAATCCATAAGGGGCGCTTGTTTTGTATAGATGATTTATGATCTTATTTTCAACTAAAATACTTAACACTCAGTATACAATTTTCAGAAATGTCATGATTAAGAACGGTTCTAGTCATTTTATACAAGATTTCACATGATTTAACAAATTTAAAACATTTTTTTTAATTTTTACTAAATTCTAAACACTCAGTATACACTTTTAAGAAAATATGACGATTTGCGACTGTTTTAGTCATTTTTTACAAAGTTTCACAGGGCTTAATAACGTTAAAACATTTTTTTTTAATTTTTTACTAAATTCTAAACACTCAGTATACAATTTTCAGAAATGCCATGATTAAGAACGGTTCTAGTCATTTTATACAAGATTTCGCATGATTTAACAAATTTAAAACATTTTTTTTATTTTTTACTAAATTCTAAACACTCAGTATACACTTTTAAGAAAATAGGACGATTTGCGACTGTTTTAGTCATTTTTTACAAAGTTTCACAGGGCTTAATAACGTTAAAACATTTTTTTAATTTTTTACTAAATTCTAAACACTCAGTATACAAGTTTCAGAAATGCCATGATTAAGAACGGTTCTAGTCATTTTATACAAGATTTCGCATGATTTAACAAATTTAAAACATTTTTTTTATTTTTTACTAAATTCTAAACACTCAGTATACACTTTTAAGAAAATAGGACGATTTGCGACTGTTTTAGTCATTTTTTACAAAGTTTCACAGGGCTTAATAACGTTAAAACATTTTTTTAATTTTTTACTAAATTCTAAACACTCAGTATACAATTTTCAGAAATGTCATGATTAAGAATGGTTCTAGTCATTTTATACAAGATTTCACATGATTTAACAAATTTAAAACATTTTTTTTAATTTTTACTAAATTCTAAACACTCAGTATACACTTTTAAGAAAATAGGACGATTTGCGACTGTTTTAGTCATTTTTTACAAAGTTTCACAGGGCTTAATAACGTTAAAACATTTTTTTAATTTTTTACTAAATTCTAAACACTCAGTATACAAGTTTCAGAAATGACAGGATTTAGAACAGTTTTTACAGATATTTACAAAGTCTTAATAACATTAAAATATTTTTTTTCTAATTATAATTGCTATTTTCATCTTTTTTATTCCTTAATTATCTAACATAATGTATACAATTTCAAGAAATAGTAGATTTTTAATCCATGTACAAAATTCAAGAATCTAAAATACAATTAAATGTAGGCTTTTTTTAATTGGCATCTCAGGCAAATTATTTCCCCCAAAATTATCTAAAAAAGATATACCAAAAACATTCTAAAGCGGTTTTTTACCTCTATAAGCATGCAGGCCGATCCGACCCTTGTCGGTTTTATTACCCGCATAAATTAACACAGTAGAGAGATATTGACAGAGCCGCCTCACGAAAGCACCCGGGTTAGCTCATAAACAGCACCACCGAACCATCCGGGTTAGATCATAAAACGCACCACCGAACCACTTGGGTTAGATCATAAAACGCACCACCAGCACCACTGGTCTCGTAAAACAGCACCACCAGCACCACTGGTCTCGTAAAACAGCACCACCAGCACCACTGGTCTCGTAAAACAGCACCACCGAACCATCCGGGTTAGGTCATAAAACGCACCACCGAACCGCCCGGGTTAGATCATAAAACAGCACCACCAGCACCACTGATCTCGTAAAACAGCACCACCAGCATCACTGGTCTCGTAAAACAGCACCACCGAACCACCCGGGTTAGGTCATAAAACGCACCACCGAACCGCCCGGGTTAGATCATAAAACAGCACCACCAGCACCACTGATCTCGTAAAACAGCACCACCAGCATCACTGGTCTCGTAAAACAGCACCACCGAACCACCCGGGTTAGGTCATAAAACGCACCACCGAACCACCCGGGTTAGGTCATAAAACGCACCACCGAACCGCCCGGGTTAGATCATAAAACAGCACCACCAGCACCACTGATCTCGTAAAACAGCACCACCAGCATCACTGGTCTCGTAAAACAGCACCACCGAACCACCCGGGTTAGGTCATAAAACGCACCACCGAACCGCCCGGGTTAGATCATAAAACAGCACCACCAGCACCACTGATCTCGTAAAACAGCACCACCAGCATCACTGGTCTCGTAAAACAGCACCACCGAACCACCCGGGTTAGGTCATAAAACGCACCACCGAACCACCCGGGTTAGATCATAAAACGCACCACCGAACCACCCGGGTTAGATCATAAAACGCACCACCGCACCACTTGGGTTAGATCGTAAAACGCACCACCGAACCACCCGGGTTAGGTCATAAAACGCACCACCGCACCACCCGGGTTAGTTGCACCACCAGCACCACCAGCACCACCTGAGCCAGAACTGTCCGTTTCTCACTACTAATTTGGAAATAAAAAAATCTTCAGTGAATAATTGTTTATTGGCAAACAAATTTTATCCCTAATATAAGGTTAAATTACATCAAGAATTAAGCGACAATAAGTTTGAAAGAAGAACATTATTTTGTCAAAGGGTCCAAAATACCACTGCTGAAGATGAAGATTTTTTTAAATAGGTATGTCATGTTCACCGACAAATCGGCATTTTATAGAAATGGATTCGTCAATCGACATAATTTTCACGTTTATGATACTCAAAATCCACATGCCCTGCTAGTAAATAATTTTCAACATCAGTGGAGCCTAAACGTTTGGGGTGGTGTTATCCACGATTATGTCATTGGACCTTATTTCTTTGAAGAGCATTTGAATGGTCGTTTGTTTTTGGAATTTTTGCAACATGACTTTGTTGACTGATAATCTCCCAGAGTTCATAACGAACAGGATGTGGGTTCACCCCCTCACTACGATTTATTCCCGTTTCGTCGATTGACCGTTTCGTCGACTGGACAATTTTACCTGTTTTGTTACCGTTTCGTCGATTGAGGAATTGAGGAAGGAATAATTACTAGGTACCTATTGGATATAAATGACACCCATTTATACCTGTGAAGGCCAGTCGACGAAACGGGAAAATTTCTTAAAGTCGACGAAACGGGAATCGACGAAACGGGAATATACCCTCACTCCCTCACTACAGCAGATTAAATTAAAAACATATAAATGCACAGTTTCCAGAGCGGTGGATAGGGAGGAATGGTTGTTGAAAACCCAATAATATGAAGCTTCTGTTTTACCTAATGTTTTTATTATTTTAAGGTCCGATCAGTTGGCCAGCAAGGTCACATGACCTAACGGTCATGGATTTCTTTTTGTGGGGCACCGTCAAGGTCGATGTTTACAGCACACCAGCAACAACAAGAGAGGACATGATGGAACGAATCCGACAATCATTTGGTAGAATTGCCCCATTAACGTTGAGAAATGTAAGGGGCTCGTTCTTTAAACGAATTGACGCTTAAATTTTGCAAAATAATAGACACTTTGAACACTTAATGCGTTAATATGTATTCGGTTTAAATTGGTGAAAGATATTTTCAAAATTGGAGATTTACATACTTTTCGATAGGTAATAATTTGAGTTTCTTCTGTAAAATTGTTTATAACTACTTAGATATGAATTATACACCAATTTATTAAGTTCTCAATTTTTTTGGAAGTAAATTTAAAAATGAATTAGCAAACATTAAAATTGCTCATAATATTAAGGTTTATTAAGACACAATTTTTTGAAATCATGCTTTCTTCAACAATTATCTTTCCGAAAAAAATGTAAAATAGAGGGTGTTTAATTAAAAAAAAAACGAAAACTTGGTTTTAAATTCATTACGTTTGGAACAAAATGTTGAATACTCTGTAGTTGTAGTACTTATACCAATTTTAATAACAGTCAGGTGATTTAACATGTTATAACTTTTTTTTTCTAAATTTTAGTAAAAGAATTTGTAAAGATAGTTATAATTCAACGATTTTTATGTAAAATCGTTTTTAGCCAAAAATTCATATCTTAGCAACGTCGCATTTAATGATCAAAATTCTTTAAAGTAGAATAGAGAACTACTAAAGGCTTCAATATAATAAAAAAATATATGGTGTTCCATTTCAAAAAAGATATATATGGCCCACCCTGGATTTTTGAGCCAACCTGTATATTTAAATATATATTAAAAGGTGCGCGGCGTTAACCTGTACAATTTTTGTATAAAAGTTTTTTTCCATAAGTCGACCGTTAACGAGATATCGTCCAGCGGCACACTAAATGGACACCCTGTATATTTTAATATAAACATAATAATTCTTATGCAAAAAGGACCCAAGAATATTTCAACAAAAATTAAGCAACCTGGTAATTATTACAGTATTATCGTCTGATGCCAGCTTTTTATATTTTATATTCCGACGTGTCATGACATTATTATGGATTTCATTTTCAGTGTCAAAATGACATACTTTATAGGACTGAGTACTATAATGATTTCATTATAGGACTGAGTACTATAATGAAAAATAGACGCAAAAATGAAAAAATTTATTTAAAACAAAATGGAACAAAATTTAATGATTAAAATTAAAAGTAACATTATTACAATTCGTTAAATTGATGTTGGACATAGGAGTTGAAATTATTTTCTTGTTTTCGCAAGAGTTCCCTATATATCCTTCAGCAACTGTGTCACTTTTCCAGCCACCATGGCGTTTAATAGTGTGAAGATCGACTCCTGAATCAGCCAGCAGTGAAGCTGAAGACCTCCGGAAACAGTCTCCTGTGTATTCGGCGGAATGGGGTAACTTTAAAAATGCAGCGATCGTTTTGCACATATTTCCGAAAGTATGGATACCCACTAGTTGCTTTGTACATTTGTTGTTTTTAAATAATAGAACAAAACGAGAAACTTCGGCATCGGGGGGTCTCATTGCTACATAGGTCCGAACAAGCTGCACCATATTTATTCCTTCGACATCGCCAGGCGTTACGTAAAATTCTCGGGGAACGTTGGTTTTTGTACTAGGTATGAAAATTCAAAAACAACCCCCTCATCGTGTACATCTTCTATCCTTAAGTTTTTTAACTCAACTCTTCGACATGCTCCACTTATACCTATTATCATTGACACTTTTAATAGCAAGTATGTTTCGTTGTCTGCCTCTTGTAAAAACTTTGCAATATTTTCTTTAGTTAAAATCCTAGATTTTTTGGGTGTGTAAGAATCAGATTTTCGTTTTAAAAAAGCTATCAATTGATTGAACTTACTTATGTCGACGTTTTTTTTAAGTAATAGTGTACTCCTTAATATAGAGTAATAACTCCATAAACTCGAAGACTTTTTCTTCATTGATTCTTCCTTGAAATATGCCAAAAGTACCTTTTCGTGTACGATATTGACAACCTTTTTCTGGGAACACCAAGTTTTGTAATTGGCATAAGTTTTTTCATATATGCCTTTAGACTTTTCGGGCAACAAACCAACAACTGCTTTATTGGCCAATTCTTCGATTTCTGATGGCAAATTATCCATATTATATTATATAAACGTTAAAATTAAAAATTCAATTCTGACAATAACAATACAAACAAATATTTCTATAGTTACCTGGTTTTATTAAAATCAAGCTATTAGTTTACCACGAAAACTTAAAATTCATAAAAAAAAACACAAAAATCGTCGGAATATAAAATATTGTATGAAATTCGGATCACAAACAATCATTATGGTACACGCCGTGTTATTAGACTCGGCTGACGCCTCGTCCAATAATACTCACGGCTAGTACCATAATGATCGTTATTATGATCCTTATAACATAAATATCTATTATATTACTGATCAATTCATTTTATTAGTTTATTATTTTGAATTTCTTGTCTTGACTTATTTTTTAAAAATGTACCTATACACTTTTGAGCAGCATATGGCCATGGTTCACTAAATTAATATTTATACCCAGTAGCAAATTATTTAAAATCCAATAGGGTGTTCATGTGAAGTGATCTATAACCTGTCAGCACAACTATGTTCCGTGCGGTTGCGGTACAGTGATTTTACTTCACCCCACAATGTGTTACCATTTGTCTATTATTCCACTAGTCGATTATATTAGCAAATAATCTGTAATGCCACTCCAGAGAATTGGATAATTACAATGGTGTAGTTTTGCTGCTTGCATCATGATTTATTTATTGTTCTCTGGAAAGTAAATTTTAAAAAAATTTCATTGCAAAAATTGATAAAGTATATTTAATCAAACTAATTGAAGTATACAGGGTGGCGCATCGAAAACAAAACAGAGACATTTACTCGCAGCTCAGCTCTTTTTTGGAAAAACGCTCAGACCCGTCGATTTTGTCTTCGAGGGGACACAAAATTGGCAAAAAATCACGTTAACACGTGCAGTCCCCTGGGCGGGGGTGGCACCACCCCTAAAATCTTAAACGGAAAGGGGGGTCGAGTGATACCTTATTTTAAAGGTCCTGCAATTCCCTTAATAATGATTTGAATTTCATGTACTTCAGTTCAGTAGTTTTGGAGATTTATTGATTTAAAGCTTAAATATAACTCTAATACATCGTCATTAGTGGAGATCAATACATTTGGCAGCAAATAAGTGTAAAAATGAAAAATGAACTGACCCGTCAGCCAAGTAAATGTTGGAAATGACCATCATGACTCTCCATGCAGTAATAAAGATTTTGCTCAGAACGTTGCCGCACATTTTACAATATTTGAGGAATAATTTGAAGGCACTCATTCACAATTCTTTGTCGCAAATCTTCTAACGATGTTGGCTGAGTAGCATAGATTTTGCTTTTTAAGTGACCCCACAGACAGAAATCGAAAGGTGATAAATCTGGCGATCTTGGGGGCCATTCAATGGCACCTTTTCTACCAATGCATCGACCTGGAAACGTCTGATCTAAATATTGTCGAAAGAAAAAAGGACCAACTAAATGATCGCCAGAAATACCAGCCCAAACATTTAATTTTTGTGGCTGCTGTGTGTAAATTCTGGGATTAGAATCGGACCAATATCGGCAGTTATGACGATTTACTACGCCATTTAAGAAAAAGGAACATTCGGAAAAGCAAGTGTTGAATAGAAAATGTTCATCGTTTATAATTCGTTCACTCATATCTTCACAAAATTGTAACCGCCGATCAAAATCGTCTTCATTAAGTTCTTGTACAAGGTGAATTTTATACGGATGAAAACTATGGGCCTTTAGAATCCGTTCCACAGTATCCAATTTGCGGGTACTTAACGTAGGATCTACATAAACTTTCCCTAAAACCCACACTTCCATTGCTTCGTTCCTTACGGGATTATTAATGTTGCGTTTCTTATTGGCGACTGATCCAGTTTCCCGAAATTTTGCTATAAGTTCTAGAACATATCGTCCTATTAATGCGAAAAGTCACTAACCAGCATTCAGTTGGTATTGAGAAAAACCTAATATTTTAATATTAAATAATTAATAATATTTTGTTAAGAATGGATTTAGTGAATTTTAAGATTTCTAATATAGACTGATGCCGCAAGTTAATACAGTTAATGACTTTTTGCAATCATATATTGGTTCGACATACACTTAGACCCCTTCGCTACCAGACCGATTTCGCTATCTACTATATTATACCAATCGCCCATCATTACGGGTTCTCCATCAGAATAATCCGATATGCTGGACAGGCTGTTATTATCATCTTCCTCATCCGTATCTGGTACGTATTCAGAGCCCGAGTCCTGGAATGGCTCACTATCGCTTGAACTACTCATTTTCGGGAGCAAAAGATTTAACCCCAATAAGAGCAACCACTAAACTGAACAAAAAATATCGCACAGCGACTGCCGACCGCTTATGAATTCCACAAGACCACAATAGCGAGCGTGACCTTGGGAGGACCAATCAGAAATTGACTCCTCCTATAAAATTTTGCTATACCAGGGCTAGAATACTATCAACGAAATTATACTGGCCCGTAAAATGAACAATAATGCAACTAACAAACATGTAGCCATAGTGGCAACATGGTATATTTGAGAACATACATTTGTAGCCACTATGGCTACATGGTAGCGAAGGGGTTAGTGACACATTTTCCTCGATTATGTCAAAAATGTTAGTTAGTGATTTTTCGCTTTAATAGGACGATATTTTCGATGCACGTTACTGTTCTCATGTCGCTCATAAAATATTTGTGCTGTTCTATTAGCGCACTGATTATTTCCGAAAAATATTTCGATAATTTCAACCCTTTCTGCCGTGGAATATACCATGGTTAATTTATGTATAAAGCGTTAAAAGGTATTTTAACAACAAAGTTTGGTCGAATCAATCGCAAACTATGTACTAAATTCCTATTTAAAATAAGTACGAGACATTCCCTTCTTATCTTTCTTCAAGAAACAACTTTTTTTGCCACAAAAAACGCTCCAATCGCTATTTTTAACACTAAAATGATAAACAAACCATGGGCGTAGTGAAGAAAAGCATTTACTTATTAAGTAAATGCTTTTACTCAAACTTCTTCTGAAAGTAGTACAAACTAATCTGATGTACCTATTAACGTCTATTTTAAACTTTAAATCAATAAATTTCCAAAACTACTGAACTGAAGTACCTGAATTTTACATCATTATAAAGGGAATTGCAGGACCTTTAAAATAAGGTATCACTCGACCCCCCTTTCCATTTAAGATTTTAGAGGTGGTGCCACCCCCGCCCAGGGGGCTGCACGTGTTAACGTGATTTTTTACCAATTTTGTGTCCCCCCCGAAAACAAAATCGACGGATCTGAGCGTTTTTCCAAAAAAGAACTGAGCTGCCAGTAAATGTCTCTGTTTCGTTTTCGATGCGCCACCCTGTATACCGGGCGTTGCATCGTCGAGCGAGACATAGGAAATCCCATGTAATTTTAAATGGGGTCAATTATTGGCTTCCCTAATTATTTTAGAGAAAAATTCTATTTAGGTTTATTAAAGAGCACTAAAACCCACATTCAAAAGAATAACTTTAGATATTTTTGATGAGCCCGTTTACGGGTTATCGCCGATTTCTTTTTAACTATTTCTCCTTTTTATGGCCCCGTATTTGCGGGCACCAGTCAAGGTAAAAGATGACTGTCAAATAAAGTTGTCATTTTGAAATGTGTTCTTTATTGTTATAAAAACTCGTACATCGAAAATATTAAAGGTGTATTTATGAGTACAAATTAATCTGAATAAAACTAAAATAAAGTATCCAATTACAAGGTTAATTATGACATTTTACATGTTTCAATATTTTACTAATTAATAGGTAGGTACTATTAAATTGTTAGAACTTTAGGATTTAAGAAGATGTTCAAATATTTCTCCATTGACTGCTAGACAATAACCGAGGCGATCATAAAATTCTCTTCTTACATTCGCTAGTTGGTAAACTGAAATTCTATTGCATTCGGCTGAAATAGCATTTTTTAACTCGTCTAGATTTGGGTATTTTTTATCTTTGTATATCCTGTTTTTTAAATGGCCCCAGAGAAAGAAATCATTTGGCGATAAATCAGGAGACCTGGCTGGCCAATTTACTGTATGATTTAAGCCAATAACATTTCCATTAAAAGCACGGTTTAAATATTCCCGGACAGCCAGGGTACTATATGCCGGGCAGCCATCCATTTGGTACCAAACTTCCTGATTTTCCCTGGCGGCATCATGTAAAGTAGGTAAAATATGATCTTCAAGTAGTTCCAAAAAATATTCTGCATTTAAATTTCGTGTAAGAAATAATGGCCCGATAATATTTTCTCCGAAAATCCCAGCCCATACATTAACTTTTTGTGGATATTGCGTCCTTGTTTCCACAAACCTGTGTTGGTTTTCTTTGCTCCAATATCGATAATTTTGAACATTGGGTTCATTGTTTAAGGTAAATGTGCATTCGTCAGTGAAACAAATGTTTTTTAAAAATTCCCTATCCATGTTTGCTCTTTCCATCATACCAAAACAAAACTCCTGTCGTCGTATTTCGTCCCTATCTCTTAGCTCTTGGTGCTTTTCATATTTGTATGAATAATATTTATGTCGTTTCAAAGCTCGTAACGCTGTGGTGTGATCTAATCCTATGTCATCCTCAAGTTTCCTTGTGCTGATCTTCCCATCATTTTCTTCCACGCACAATAAAACTTGCAAGTCCCTATCGTTTCTTGCATCTCTTCTTTGTTCCTGCCTTTCTTCACATCTGCAGTTATTTATTACAGTGCCTTTTGTCTCAAATTTCTTGATAGTCCTTTCGACTGTAGATTTTGCAGGTATCGGTCTATTCGGATACAGAGCAGCAAACATGTCTGACACATTTTGATAACTATTTCCTTGATAATATACCATTTAATCATCAATATTTTTTCTTCAGAAGTGTAATTCATGGCTAATATTTTCGATGTACGAGTTTTTATAACAATAAAGCACACATTTCAAAATGACAACTTTATTTGACAGTCATCTTTTACCTTGACTGGTGCCCGCAAATACGGGGTCATAAAAAGGAGAAATAGTTAAAAAGAAATCGGCGATAACCCGTAAACGGGCTCATCAAAAATATCTAAAGTTATTCTTTTGAATGTGGGTTTTAGTGCTCTTTAATAAACCTAAATAGAATTTTTCTCTAAAATAATTAGGGAAGCCAATAATTGACCCCATTTAAAATTACATGGGATTTCCTATGTCCCGCTCGACGATGCAACACCCGGTATGTAATTATATTCGAATTCGAGTATCTACATGAGAATTTCGCTTATTGTAATAGATAGAGAGGCGGTTAAATGGGGAAAGTTGTAAGCAATTATATTGGTTCTGGCGCATTAGGAATGATTCTGTTTTTTTTGGTTTCTTGAAATATTTTGAAGAAATTAAAATGTATTTTAAAAAATCTGCCATATCTTTATTAGTTTCAAAATTTGCTAAAATCTTTAAGCACATTTAAATAACCACGTTTTACATGAAACACGATTGTTTAATGATATTTTGGCTAGTTACCCTCCATGTGTAATACATATTACTCGACAATTCTTTTTGTAGGGCAAATATGCAATTTTTTAAACATTTATATATTTTCATGAAACATTAAATTTTAAGTATTTCATTTTCATTATTGTTTGTAGTTAATGAACGTTCTTAATCTTCATTGATATTTTGTTACACTTTGCTCAATACGATGAGAGTAAACACATTTAACAAAAACAGTATTTCATATTACCCCTCCCTTCCATCATTGAAATGGTAATTTAAGAGGGAATTGCACCATCGAAAAATCCAAAATAGCCGCCGTATAAGAAGACACAGATATTCTTCATAATCTTTTGATTACTTTTCCGCAATGTTTAGCATAATGCCAAGAAGTAAATGAAAGACACTTGAAACACCTAATTTAGTTTCTTTAATCTGGTTTTTAATAAGTTAGTTTAAACAATAAAGACACAATGTTTTAACATTTTTGTTTCATTAAACTTTAAAATGCATGTTTGTTAACCAACTCGGATAACAAAATTCTCTGCTACAACCATAGATTATCTTTGTACAAATTTCGATGATAGTAATAATATTAAGTGCAATACTGTCGCTTCAGCATTATCGAATCACGAGGCTGTGATATTTTCCTATTCTGCAAATTCAGGTGTGAGTTGCAAAAGAAACCGACATGGTAGAATCTTTAGTAAGGGAAATTATAATAGATTTAAGGAATCATGTAATACTGAATTATGGAAGAATGTTTTGAGATCGGAAAAGCCATTTGAGTGTTTTCATAATATTTTAATAAATGTTTTCAATAAGGCTTTCCCACTTCAAAATATAAAAGTAAGGGAAAACAAGCCCTGGCTTACTTCTGGCATTAAAACGTCGGCAAGGAATCTAAGATCGCTACATACCATACGAAAGTTTTATAGTAAACATGACCTTTTTATAAAATAGTTTAATAAGTATAAGCAAATTTATAGAAAACTTATCAAAAAAGCTAAGGATCTCTATTATAAAAGAAACTTTGAAAATGCAAAGAACAAAACTAGAAAAACCTGGGAAATCATTAATAATTTAAGGGGCAAAAAGAACATATTACGAAAAAATGTAAAAATGTAGAGATATATCCTAATATTTTAAATGATTTTTACTGTACAATTGGGGAAAAATTAACTTCACACTTAAGACCTAAAAAAGAGCCTCTTGAGTATCTAAGAGGTGTTCATATTAGTTATGGATTCCTAATTGATGTTACTGATGCGAATGAGGTAAAGCAAGTTTTTAAGGAATCAAAAAATAAGTGTTCTGCAGGATATGATGGAATTTTTGTAAAAATAATGGACAATTTGCCTGAGACGGCCTTGCATGCGCTTGCACACTCCATTAATGAATGATTCAGGACGGCCGAGTTTCCATCATGTCTTAAACGAGCGGTTGTTATTCCATTGTTTAAGGGAGGTGATTCTACTGATCCTTCCTGTTTCCGACCGATTTCTCTCTTGTCAACACTCTCAAAAGTAATTGAAAAACTAGTCATAAAAAGAGTAATGACATTTTTGGAGGATCAGGGCATTCTGAGTCCTGTTCAATTTGGCTTTGTATCGGGTAAAAGTACAGATGACGCTATATTTTCTTTGCTCCACGATATTTACCTTAACATAAATAGTGGTGAGGCGGTTGCGGCTATATTTTGTGATTTTTCGAAAGCTTTCGATTTTGTGGACCATGAAATATTGCTGCAAAAGTTACATTGCTATGGTTTTGATCAGCTAACAGTTAAGTGGTTTTCATCCTATTTCCATGAAAGAGGGCAAGTGGTAAGGGTAGGCTCAACATGCTCTGATACCTCCATCGTTACGAGAGGAGTGCCTCAGGGCTCGGTGTTGGGACCGGTCTTGTTTCTCCTATATTTGAATGATTTGGCATTTTTGGATATTCAGAGCGCGTTTACAATATTTGCAGATGACACTAGTCTCTGTGGCATGATGAAAATAAAAACGATTTAAAGTTGGTTATTGACAGTGATCTACGTGAGGTTAAAAAATGGTGCGATACAAACTTATTATGTTTTAATATTAACAAAACAAATATAATGAATTTTGGTTTTAGTTTTAATGAGATAAATCTTGATGATCAACAAATTCAAAATAAAGCACTTACTAAGTTTTTGGGTCTAACGTTAGATAATAAACTGAAATTTGAGGAGCACATAAATGTATTAAGCAAAAAATTGGCAGCTGGCTGTTATGCAATAAGGATAGTCTGTAATGAACTTAGTAACTCAACCGCTAAAATGGTATATCATTCCTTGTTTGAATCGCACTTGCGTTATGGTATTGTTTTTTGGGGATTTGCAAAGAGGCAGTTGCTAAACTCCATATTTGAGTTGCAGAAGAGAGCAATTCGACATTTGTGCAGAGCAAATAACCGTGAACACTGTCAGCCTTTATTTAGAGCAGAAAGAATTTTAACTGTGCCTTCTTTTTTCATTTTGGAAACTGTTTTCCTTTTGCATAAAAGATGTTCCAGATCAGATATTGAGGAATTTAAGTACAGTACTAGAACCAGCGTACGAAATTGTCGACTACCTATTCCTAAGACCGCTCTTGTGAAACAGTCGGTCTTCTATGAGAGTAAAAAGATTTTTAATCATTTAAGTAATGAGCTGAAATCAATTTTAAACTTCGGTCAGTTTCGGAAAAATGTCATAGACATCTTATTGCAGAAAGCTTACTACAGTCTGGATGAATATTACAGTGACGCTTTATAGTTGGTTTGTGTTAATTTTATTGTTGTTGAGAATGCATTTTATGTTTGTATGGGTGTATGTGCATACATGTATGTATGTGTATTGTGTATGTTATATATTTTTATGATATGTTTTTGTTTTTATTTTATTTTTACTTATATTTTAAGGACTTTTTATACTCGCTTTGTTTATAGAAATTTAGATTTCTTTAACAATAAAGCATATATTGATTGATTGATTGATTCATTGATAATAAATCCTCGTTTTTTGAGCTCGAATGCTAAAAAAAATATCATAATTAATTATAATTAAATATTATATTTATTTTTATTTATTAAATATAATTAAATACCTAATGTCAAAGTTGTTCAGAATTCGTTGAGGAATCATTTGTTTTAACTATACCTTCAGTATGTCCCATTTATTTTTCTATAGATTGCTGAAAAACTGTATTATGTAGAGTATAACCCCAGAGTTTAACATCGCCAATATCTACCTAGCGTGTACAGCAGCTTACCAAAAGTACAAAAACAGGTCGTTTTTACCTTTTTTATTACAACAAATGACAACGATTAATAGCATTTGCTGGTGTAAAACTTTGCTTTTTTGACAATTCTAGTTTTATTCCTGTGGCCTTCAATGAATGAACAATGAATGTGCTAATAGAACTGCCCAACTGTTTAACCATCAATATCAAAATAGACAAGTCCATCAAAAGTACATTTTGGAATTGGTGCAAAAATTTTGGGAGACGGGGTCAGTAGCTAACAAAAAACGTGAAGTGAAAAATCCAGTAGTAAATGAAGCTACAGAGGTGGCGATTTTAGGGCATGTTGTTCAAGATTCCACACTGAGTACAAGAAAGCTGAAGAACCTAACAAAAACGATTTTGATAAGCGATTGCAATTTTGTGAAATTATGAATGAACGGGCAATAAATAATCAGAACTTTCTTTTCAACGTATGTTTTTCTGACAAATGCTCTTTTTTCCTAAACGATATTGTCTCAACTGTCGTTATTGGTCTTATTTAAATCCCAGAATATTTCATGAGGTGCATACGCAACATCCGGAAAAACTGAATGTTTGGGCTGGTATTTTTGGTAACCGTATAATAGGCCCCTTTTTTATACCTAGCAATTTAGCAGGCGAAATGTATCTGGAATTATTACAAAACGCCATTTATCCAGCGTTAGTAGAAATGCCCCTACAGCGGATGCAGAAGAGAATGATATAGAAATGTTCTACGAACAAATGGAAGAAGCTCTCAAAATAACGAAACACAGAGAAATTACTATAGTCCTAGGTGATCTAAATGCAAAGATCGGAAAGGGCCAGAGTGGTAGGAATGTAGGAAACTATGGTCTGGGGGAACGCAACGAAAGAGGGGATAGACTGCTACAATTCTGCCAAGAGCAAAACCTAATTATAACAAACACCTTTTTCAAGTTACCAGACAGACGGTTATACACGTGGCGATCACCCGCAGATAAACCGGAAAAAATAATCAGAAATCAGATAGACTATATTATGATCAGCGAAAGATATCGTAACGCTGTTAAAGCAGTGAAAACATATCCTGGAGCAGATGTCTCCTCCGACCACAACCCAGTAATCGCCAACATTACACTTACACTCAAAAACACTAAGAAACATCAGAGAATCCCTAGAATAGAAACAAGAAAACTTAAAGAAGCTGAAGTAAAAGAAAACCTCCAACAGAAATTACACAAGAACCTTGATAAATTGAATACAGACACCAATGATATTGACGAACAATGGAAATTACTAAAGCATTGCCTGCTCGATCCATGCAGGGAGACCCTAAAGGACACCCCGAAGAGGAAAGAAGAATGGATGACTGATGAAATACTATATATGATGGAACGGCGTAGACATTTTAAGAACAAAGATATACACAAATACAATGAGATCAATCGCGATATCAGGAAAAAGATTAGGGAGACCAAGGAAACATACTTCGAAGAGAAATGCAAAGAGATCGAAGATCTCCAGAACAGATACGACCTGTTTAACCTGCATAAAAAAGTTAAAGAAATGGCAGGGTTAAGAAGACACAATCCCATTAGTACAATCCAGGACAGAAATGGTAACACCATAACACAAACAGATGAAAAGTTACAACGATGGAAAGAGTACATCGAAGAACTGTTTGAAGATGAAAGAGGGGATCTGGAACACACAGAAATAGACCCAAATGAAAATGGCCCAGATATCACAAAGGAAGAAATATTGTATGCCCTAAAAACATCAAAGAATGGAAAAAGCCCTGGACCCGACGAACTGTCTATAGACATACTAAAAATCATAGATACAAGGTACATACATATCCTGGTGAAACTCCTTAACCAAATCTATAAGACGGGTGTTATGCCCGGGGAATGGTTGATTTCGACCTTTATCTGCCTCCCCAAAAAAGCCAACGCCAGAGAGTGCAGTGATCACCGCACCATTAGTCTGATGTCTCATACATTAAAATTGCTCCTAAAAATTATCCATAACCGCATATATCACAAACTGGACATGGATATAGAGGAAACACAATTTGGATTCCGTAAAGGCCTGGGTACACGAGAGGCTCTCTTCTCACTCAATGTATTAATTCAGAGATGCCTAGATGTGAACCAAGATATATATATTTGTTTCATTGACTATAACAAAGCGTTCGATAAAGTCCGCCACGACCAACTAATGAAGGTCCTCCAAGCGAAACAAATAGATCATAACGACCTTAGAATCATATCTAATCTATATTATGGACAAAGAGCAAGAGTGCGCATTAACGAACATCTGTCAGAAGAGATTGAAATTAGACGAGGGGTGAGGCAGGGCTGTGTATTATCACCACTCCTCTTTAACACATACTCAGAAGAAATAATGAAAAAAGCGCTGGAGGGAGAGTCAGCAGGTATAAAGGTAAACGGAATACCGATTAACAACATTAGGTATGCGGACGACACTATCATAATGGCAGAAAACATCGAAGATCTTCAGAGACTGACGAATAGGATAGTCGAATACAGTCAAGAATACGGGCTAACAATGAACATCAAAAAGACAAAATATATGAGAATATCGAAAACCCAGAGAAACAACGAGAACCTGACAATCAGTGGCACCAATGTAGAACAAGTAGAACAATACACATACTTGGGCACAATGATTAACTCCATGGGTGATTACTTCAAGGAGATTAAGACAAGAATAGAAAAGGCACGGGCGAATTTCAACAAACTAAGAAGAGTACTCTGCACAAGAGACCTAAAGCTGGACCTGAGAGTCAGATTGGCAAGATGCTATGTTTTCTCGACATTGCTTTATGGATTAGAGGCTTGGACCCTGAATGCAGCAACTACCAAAAGGCTGGAATCATTCGAACGATGGGTATACAGAAGGATGTTGAAAATATCATGGACAGCGCACGTCACAAACACTGAAGTCATGAAAAGGATAAACAAGGAAATGGAAATTATAGAAACAATTAAGATCAGAAAACTACAATACCTCGGACATATTACACGCGGGACAAGATACGCCGTGCTTCAGCTGATTATGCAGGGTAAAATCCTAGGAAAGAGAAGTATAGGAAGAAGGAGAATATCATGGCTGCGCAACCTGAGAGAATGGTACGGATGTACATCGAATGAACTTTTTAGAGCAGCTGCCTCCAAAATCCGAATAGCTATGATGATTGCCAACCTCCGTCGCGGAGACGGCACTTGAAGAAGAAGTAGAAATGATTGAGAATGACGATCAGTACATGGAAAACCACTTAATATTCCAGCAAGACGCTACGCCACCCCACTTTAAACTCACTGTTCGTCACTATTTGGACCAAACCTTTCCAGGACAATGGATTGGAAGGAGAGGAAGTTTTGAGTGGCCCCCACATACTCCGGATCTAAGCCCGTTAGATTTATTTTTATGGGGTCATTTAAAAACTAAAATTTATGCCACCCAGTCAACATCTTTGGAACACCTACAACAACGGATAATTGATGAATGTCGTCAAATCACCCCATGTACATGTAAATGTACGAGGGCGTTGTGAACAAAATCTCTACTATTGCATGAAGGCCCAGGGGCAGCATTTCCAGCATTTACTGGACTGACTTGTAAGAATTTTTGGTGTAATAAAAAAGGTAAAAGCAACCTGTTTTTGTACTTTTAGTGAGCCACTGTACAGGCTAGGTAGATAGTAACGATGTTAAACTCTGTGGTTATAATCTACATAAAAATACCTTTAATCACTCGACCCTCATTCCATTTAAAATTTGGGGGCAGTTGTCGCCCCCGCTAGGGATTTGGCTTTCAGGGGGCAAAAATGCCAAACAAATATTTACCTGAGCTTTTTTTTAAACTTGGTGTGCCCAAAATTGGCTTTGTTTCGTTTTCAAATAGCCACCCTGTATAAGAAGTGATACGGTAGTTTTCTCAAATATCTCTGGTATAAATGATGTTCCTTAATGACATGCTAATATTTAAGGAGGTGATTACTCGATACATTTTAAGAAAAAAACTTCATGTGAACGTATGTCCTAAACGTCTTAACTTTTGAGATACAGGGTGTTAAAGTTTTTAAAAAAATAATCTATTTTTTAATAATAACTGTAATACTATTATAATATCTTTATAAAATTTGGTACACATCTTCTATGCATTAAGGAGCATTTTCTGATGAAGAAACAATTTTATTATTTTCACCAGTGGCGTCTGTACGGGTTTTGCATTTAATAGTTTTGGAGAAAATAATGGTACGCCACTGCTTTCTTCTTAAATAAAAATTATTTTTTAAATCTTCATTCATTTCTGAGCAAATTTGATCTCTTGATTTTCTTTCGTCCGACGCATGGTTTTCGCTTAAAAAATATAAAAATCGTTTTACTTCAGGGTCAAATCGCTGAAAATCTGAAGCGGTGACTGTTGTGCTGAAATCGTTTTTTTGTTCCTTTTTTAAGCTATTGAGTTTGTTTAATATTAATTGTTAATTAATTCAGTAATAAGTAACGGATTTCACTTTAGGAAAAAAAAACTTTCAAGTGGCAATAATTACCACATTAGAATTTCAGCGTGGAATTCAGCTTGCAGAAAAAGAGTTTAATTTAATTTTTTGAAAATAAGTTCACATGAACGGCCTAAATTTATTAATTATTAATTATTGACAATAATAACAATGATTGTAAAAATTGTTGAAAGTGGCCACCTTCACTTAATAGGCATGCTTCCGCCCGTCTACGCATGGAATTGCGCACTCGTTCAAATATTCCCGGCGTATTCCGTATAGTTTCACACGAGGCAACTATTCGCTCTCTTAAATCTTCTAAAGTGTTAACGGGAGTTTTATACACTAGAGTTTTAAGGTGCCCCCATAAAAAGTAATCCAAACTATTGAGATCGGGGGATCTTGCTGGCCATTGCTTAGGTCCTCCGCGACCTATCCAGCGATCAGGATAAACTATATCTAAATGATTTCGGAGAATTACACTGAAATGAGCAGGAGCCCTATCGTGCATGTACCACATTCGATTTCTTAACGCAATCGGTACGTCTTCAAGCAACTCGGGTAGTTCTTCTTCAAGAAAATACAAATAAGGCATCAAGGCATCCTGGTAGAAAAAATGGGCCTAGTAGGTGATTACCAATAATTCCTACCCATACATTAACCGAAAATTGAAGCTGAAAATGGGTTTCGGTTATGGCATGGGGGTTTTCTTCCGCCCATACATGATTGTTATGGAAATTTTGAATAGCATTCCGAGAAAAATTTGCTTCGTCTGTGAACAAAATTTGTGACTAAAACTGCGGATTTAGTCTAATACTCTGAAGATACCACTGACAGAAGTTCACACGCTGTGGAAAATCCCTGGGGAGTAACGCCTGCACTATTAGAATATGGTATGGATATAACAGAAAATCAACCAAAATACGCCAAACAATTTGGTGACAAATATTTAGAGCTCTAGCGATCTTCCTCGTACTTGTCTCAGGATGTTCGTCGATTTCTTGCAGCACCGCTTCCTATCTTCTGATGCATTACCATCTGCGAGGCTATATGCGTAATGCATTCCGCCATTTCCGCATTCGTATAATTTATCATATTTACTGATAACCGAAAAAACATCGAAAAAATAAAATAATTTCGATGACACACTAAAAATCATAGAAATGACGCGCTTAAATGGTTTTGAACACCAATAACTTACTTTAAGTCAACAGGTATGTGACTATGCGTGACATCGACGTTTGCAAAAACAAAATTTATTCCACGATAACTAGATTTTAATTGTCTAAATAGCCTCCTATCACAATGTCTGTGTTTAATTCAATTTATTTTTTAAGTGAAAACCATGCGTCGGACGAAAGAAAATCAAGAGATCAAATTTGCTCAGAAATGAATGAAGATTTTAAAAATAATTTTTATTTAAGAAGAAAGCAGTGGCGTACCATTATTTTCTCTAAAACTATTAAATGCAAAACCCGTACAGAGGCCACTGGTAAAAATAATAAAATTGTTTGTACATCAGAAAATGCTCCTTAATGCATAGAAGATGTGTACCAAATTTCATAAAGATATTATAATAGTATCACAGTTATTATTAAAAAATAGATTATTTTTTTGAAAACTTTAACACCCTGTATCTCAAAGGTAAGACGTTTAAGACATACGTTCATATGAAGTTTTTTTCTTAAAATGTATCGATAAATCACCTACTTAACTATTAGCATGTCATTAAAGAACACCCTGTATAAACCCTGCAAACATGAAAAGATTTATATACTTTGTTACATGTATTATCATTGTGTTAATTCGTAATGATAACCCCTCCCCTATTACAAAGATCCTCAGAAGGGGAACAGCAGATGCCCTTATGATTTTGTAAAAACCAATCAAACGGAAAATTGCAAAGTGTTGCAGTTTGCTTGACTCTGGTTGGTTCAGGATAAATACAAATTTTTTTATGATTTATTTATTGCATTGACATACTTACTTCGATATACTGAGTCTTTAAAATTTATTTTCTTATTAGTTAAAATGTACACAAACAAGCTTATCTAGTGGCATCACAGGGCTTAAGCCCTGGAACCTCCACAAAAGGGGGCCCCCACAAATTCAAATTTTTTGCAAATTATTTCCGAAAAATAATGTCAAAAGCAATAATATTAACGAAATAGTTTTACGCCAAAAAATATATGTAAGTAATAATATACCAAATTGTAAATAATTTTATTTTGACAAAAATCACCTTTATTAAAAATCAGATATACAAAATTATCATAATCGTTCTAAATATCAATTATTTTTTACCTCTTCGAACACGACAAGGGGCAAAAGTAAAAAAACTCATATTGGATTAATTGAATACAACAATATTCCGAGAAGTTAAAAGGTTAAAGGATAAAATAACATTTAAAAACATCTAAAATCATTTTATATAACTTTAAAATTAATTTGTGATGATCAAATTATCAAGTATACAAAAACAGTTAAATTATTAGGAATATTTAGATGATAATCTAAGTTGAAAGTACCACATTCAAAACTTAAAAACTAATATATCTCCATTAATAGGAATTTTATATAAAATAAGACACTTTGTTCCCTTAAAATATTTGAAATATACAGTGTGGCCCAAATTGGGCCTACATGTATGGGGATCTTGGAAACTATAGAAGATTGAGAGACGGTTAAATAGGGAAAGTTTTTGACAATTATATTTCTAACTGAAAACCGTTTAGTACGCGGCCCTATCTTTTTTGGTTTTTGAAATATGTCGAAAAAACCAAAAAGATGTATTTTCGAGAATATGCTGTAGATTTCTTATTATTCACTATTTTGGCAATCTGTAAAAATATTTTTAAAGCAACTTTTTAAGTAGATTTCAGTTCTGCAATTTAATTTTGAACATGACGTTTCAGTTATTTTATACCATCATCAGGTTCATTTTTTCTTATGTGCGCCGTATTGTATTTTATACTTAAAAGGTAGCTTATGACGTCAGCTTTTCAACGATGTATTATTTGTTGGAAAATAAATGAAATTGACTTGAAAAATAAAGAAAATTAATTTTCGCAACACGTCAAATTTGAGAAGAACACATTAGGCAGGGTTAAATTTGTTTAAAATATCATAATATTATAATACATTATTTTATTTTTTCTTTATGGTTAAAAATCTCATATTAACATTTCAAATAAAGAAAACTAAAAACGCAATGAATAATAATTATTGTTTTGAAAAGAAAATAAGAAAAAATATCTAACTTACTATACTTATTCGAAATGTTGGCCGTTTTTATTAATACATTTTTGACACTTTTTTAACACAGTATTGATGACCCTGCGAAGCGTGTTGCCATTTATGCTCGTAAACACATTCCTCACTCTCTCTTCTAATTCTTGTACAGATTCCGGGGGTTCAAACTCATATACTTCATTTTTTACATAACCCCATAAATAAAAATCGAGAGGAGTTATATCAGGGGATCTAGCAGGCCAATTAACTGGTCCGCCGTTTGAAATTAATTTGTCATCAAATATCTGTCTTAAGAGAGTTTCAACTTCCAGAACATTATGTGCGGGACAACCGCATTGTTGAAACCAAATATTATTCAATTGATCTTGAGGAACTCTTGCTCTAATTGCCGGTAATATTTAATCTTCTAACAGCTCCAAGTATCTTTGGCCATTCAACGTATGATTATAAAAGAATGGTCCTATAAGTCTGTTGTCTAAAATGTAAGGAGAAAAGTAAAGCTGGGTTACTTAATACCTGCTATGTATTTAGCAAGCTAGGTGACATTACTTACCATACATACCACACCATACATTAAAACCAAATCGGGTTTGCAGTCTTCGTTGAGCCAATTGGTGAGGGTTTTCTGTTGCCCAAAAATGATGGTTATGTCTATTAAATACCCCGCAGTTGGTAAAATGTGATTCATCGGTCCAAATTACAAGACGACTGAAATCATGATTTTGTTCGCATTGATTCACATACCAATTTGAAAACTGCATTCTTCTTGGATAATCCGTTTCTCGTAAACCCTGAACTATAGTTGGCTTGTATGGTCGATATTTATTTTCCTTAAGGACTCTTTGTATGGTACTTCGCGGGGTTGGTAAGTCTCTTGCCGACGCTCTTGTAGATGATGTCGGAGCGGCATTAAAATAGGCTCTGACATTTTCGTCACGCTCGTTATTACCTGCTTTTTCGTAACTCTTGGGCCGCGGTTTTTCAAAACTTCCATGGTTTCTCAGGTTCATAACAATTTTTGGAAAAAGTCTGACACTTGGCTGCGGTCTTTCAGGAAAATTTTCAAAATACCTTTCTAATGCAAGGTTTGCATTTCTGTTGCAATGAATGTAACATTCTAGCAAATCAAATTTTTCTTCGTGAGAAAAACGCAATGCCATTTTCTTTTAAATTCAGAATACACAAATAAATCGTTATTATTAGATAATAATAATAAAAACTATTATACTTTTACTCGTTATGACAAGTAATATTTTTGTTTCATTTTCAAACGGTAGTGGTTGGTCATAGGCTACTGGATTTTATTTTTGATTCATAGGTTATTGTAAGGTCATAGGCTACTGGATTTTATTTTTGATTCATAGGTTATTGTAATATTGTTGATTGAAACAATGCAAGCAGTGTTTTGTGAATACTACAAAATGTAAACCTTTTAATTAGTATTCAATTTAGGGAGTTATAGTGCAGTTGTCAAATTTGACGTGTTGCGAAAATTAGTTTTCTTTATTTTTCAAGTCAATTTTATTTATTTTCCAACAAATAATACATCGTTGAAAAGCTGACGTCATAAGCTACCTTTTAAGTATAAAATACAATATGGCGCCCATAAGAAAAAATGAACCTGATGATGGTATAAAATAACTGAAACGTCGTGTTCAAAATTAAATTGCAGAACTGAAATTTACTTAAAAAGTTGCTTTAGAAATGTTTTTACAGATTGCCAAAATAGTGAATAATAAGAAATCTACAGCACATTTTCGAAAATACATCTTTTTGGTTTTTTCAACATATTTTAAAAACCAAAAAAGATAGAGCCGCGTACTAAACGGTTTATATATATTATATATAATTGTCAAAAACTTTCCCCATTTAACCGTTTCTCTATCTTCTATAGTTTCCAAGATCCCCATACATGTAGGCCCAATTTGGGCCACACTGTATATATTTTTGTCTTATTTATTCAAAAATCCAATATTTAATGTCAATCTGAGGCTCTGCATGTAGAACCAATTTAAAACCATTACAAAAACTACAAAATAAAGTAATTAAATGTATACACAACTAACCATTTTCAGAACCAACATTAAATTTATATACACCAAGAAGATATCTACGCCTCAAGCATTTATATGAATTAAAAATAAGTATACTAATACAGACACATAAACTTAAATATAAGAAATTGAACCATACAATTATTAGAATCAATTAGTGTTCACCAACAATATACAAGACAATGTAATGATTTTCAAAGTACCCCAATCAGATGGAATTTTGGTAAACCATTAATTTTACATGAAGGAATTAACCAACATTTCTTAAAGATATCCAAGTACCTAATAAAAATATTTTAAAATAAACTAACAAAAACAATTCTGGAAGAATGATTTTGTTAAAAGTTTGTGAAATATATGAACATATGAAATCCCATGGAAATTTTGAGGTGGCTAAATGTTGGCTTCTCTGTACATTTTAGAGAAAAATTGTATTATTAATTCTTAAAGAGGCCGATATAATAAACCCATGTGCAAAGTTTGAATAAATTTCAATAAGCCAATCCTAACTTATTTAATTAAATGTGATGGCAAAATTACGAGTTTTTCATAGTTTAGGTAATACAGCAAGCACCAGCAAATAATTTCTATGACGCTATTGCCAGAAATTGACGTAAAGCTAGCTGCACACAACGAATAAGATTATTCCGCATTTAAAACACATTTTCGTTTCACCAATAATCACACATCCAAAATAAAAGAAACCATTATATTTTTCTCACTAAGTCTTTAATTTAACATATCATACCTAAGACTACAGATTTTTACAAAAACATTAATTAATTAAATGTTTAAACAACCCTCCATTAACTGCTAAACAATATTCTAACCGACCATAGAATTCATTTTTAGCATTACTCAGTTGTCTCAGTTGATATTGAGAAATTCTGTCACATTCTAACGACAGTTCTACAGTTTTTTAGCTGGTGTAGATTTTTAAATTTTACATCTTTATAAATAAAATTCTTTAAGTGACCACACAGAAGAGAAGTCGTTTGGCGAAAGGTCAGGAGACCTGACTGGCCAAAGGATTAGATGCCCTGGGCCAATAATATTCTCGTTAAAAATATTTTGCAAGTATTCCCTAACCATGAGAGAAGTATGGGCAGGACAACCATTCATTTGTTACCAGATCTCCTGATTTTCGCGTACAACTTTTTCTAGCCCAAGGAGCAATTAACGACTCACTGTAGACAATGTGTCGACACTACGTCGACTCATGTTTATGTGCACGACACATTTATAAGCCGCAATGTCGACTTTTGAAGCGATATGTACGGAAAATGAGCCCAAAATGGTGACAAAAGTGTGTACTAAAATGAGTCCAAAATTTACCACAACCTGAGTCTGAGATGGGTTTTGTTTTTGCCTAACATGTGCCCCAATGTGCCGTCTGTGTCCAATATCTATCTAAAATGAATCTTTATTGTGTCCAACCTGTTTCTATACTGTTTCCCATTTGTTACCATTATGTTTATTGAAAACATCTTAAATTTGTCCAAAATGTGCGCATTTAATTCCCGATATGTTGCAGGATTGTGGCCTTCATTATGGTTTTCAAACAGACACCTGTGGGTCCAAATTGTTTCGAACATATTATTTGGGTGTTCATTGTGTCGTGATATAAACTTAATAGACACAATATTGGATATACGACGGACACGACGCTTACTACAAGTGTTAATAAGATATTAAATTTTTTAGCAAATAATGAAAATATTGCGGATATGTGACTTGAATTTCTTGTGCCGACTTGTTTTTACTGACAATATTTGGCAAAATAATTCTATAAAATAAACGCGCCTCAATGAGAGTGAATATACATTATTAATTACTTAATTTAAAATTTTATAGGAAATTTTATTTTTAAGAATTTTTACTAAAATTAGATAAGAACATATTAATTATGGCTTGATATACTACATTTACTTTATTTTAAGACCTAAATAGACCAAACATGCAGATTTAAAAATAAAATAAAAAATTCCGCCATTTTTTTGTAAAGCATCATGGTCCATTTTAACAACAAAACATGGCGCATTTATGAAATGCGTCTTAATAGAATAGCTATTTTCCTAACAAGTGCAGAAAATCGATTTTTCCGCACGCAAATGCCGTTGACAGCACGACGCGTAGCGGAGTGGTGTCAAGCATTTAAGTGCGGAAAAATAGGTTTCTGCACGTGTTAGGAACAATAGTTTTTCTACTAGCGTGAGGAAACAAATTGAAAATAATTTAAAAAACGGAGTTTTTTTTTATATTTTTATTACAATGAACAAAATTTTACAATATTAATTCGTTCATCTCTTCATCGGAAATCATTTTGCGTGCCGAAGAATTCAGCAAAACTCCAGTAGAAAAACTGATAAACTAGTTTAAATTTACAATATTCTGTTGACAGTGACATACAAATCAACAACTGGTTATATACACCATAGCAACTAAGATATTTCAAAGGTAATATGATGAACAGTGACTTCAAATCGTACAGCATTTAATTTAATTAAATTTAATTTCAAAATATAACAGTGCGGAAAAATCTTTGCCGCACGGTGCGGAAAAGTGGATTTTCCGCACTAAAACATGTGCGGAAAATGCGTTTTTCCGCACGCTAGTAGAAAAACATGTTTTCATTAATTGAACAAAATTTCACCAAAAAATGCCTAAAGAGACACAAAAAAGTCAAGGTTCAGCCATAGACATAATTTAGGCACATGTTTCCGAAATGCGGTGGTATATTTTACTAAAATATGCCCATACGGCCATACAGTTATATTCTGGAAACATACAAGGTCCCTGAGCCCATACTGTCCCCAAAATTTGCCTAATTTAGAACCGCACTTATTAGAAACATATTTGCCTAAAATGTGCCCTGTGGGTATCGAAATGTTTCTATTTGGCCTCGATTTGGACACATACCTACGGTTTTCTAACCTTAAATTTATAGTTTGGAAGCCGGAAGCTGCGTTGATATTGTACGAGTGAATTTTTTGTGAAAGTTGGGTGATTTTTTGTGAATTAGTAAGAAGTATCGCTTTTAAAATTGTTAAGACGGTCTAGAACATAAAGGTTCAATTAGTTGTTCCAACGGCCTGGGAAGATGATGGAATTTCACATTGGCAGCAAAACAATAAAAAGACAGAGACAAGCTTATAAAAAATCTAAATTCTGTACCTTGTAATGACAGGATAAAAATGCCATGTAGTGTTAAGGAGGCCGAGATCCAAAGTCTTATTAGTGCTAAGAAATATTGTTCATTATATGCCAGCCTATCCGATACTTGAATTTAATTTAATAAATACCCATTGTTTAAAATTTTCATTTGTTATATTTCATTTTGCTGCGTTAGAAATCACTTTATACAGGGTGCCCAAGATAAGGAGGGCCTCTATGGGGATCTCGGTTATGGTAAGAGCTACAACTTTGATTAAATGGGGAAAAAGTTGCGCAATCAGAGGACTAATAACATGGCATAAAAAAAGTTTTAGTAATATTTGTAAGTTTTGAGATATTAAATAAAAACTGATATTTTGGATTTTTGATTTTATTTTTCTTTGGCGTTATTATTAAAGTTAGAGCAAAACTGACAAAACTCTCTCACAGCAACTTGTTATGAACTTAAAGATTACATCGCAATTTTTTTTATACGACGTTTCGTTTCCAAGCAAACACCATCAACTTCATTTTTTCTAATACGGCCCTGATTTCTTATTGTCAAATTTTGAGAGCATTTTTTATTCTTAATTCAATGATGTACCAGACAATGTTGTTTAATTACGTTTCGAGCCTTTTTAACCATCTTTATGAAATTTTCAGGGTCCGGACCTGGATCCTAGAGTGTTGCATATGCTTTTTCAGCTTTTTTAATTAAACCTTACGATACTGTTTAAAAAAAAATAAAAACTTCCTGGGTTTATTTTCTTTTTGAAACAACACAAATCTACGCTGTTGCAAACTAAGTATTGTTCTTTTCCCAAATTAGCGAAGTAGGCATTGGAAAAAAAAATGAGTAGGTATGGTGTCAGACAATTTGGCATTACTTCAGTTGAACTAAATATGGCAGGTTATTATTCAAATGAAGAAAAATTTGATATGTTATCATGTTTTATTTTAAGCGGAGAAAATTGTAATGTAGCGGAGCGGATGTATTTGGACAAATATCCGGAAAGGAGACAACCAGCTAAACGGACTTACAGTAAGTTAGTAACTAACCTTAAAGAACACGGTGCATTTAAAAAACCCATGCTCTCCCGAAAAAAAAATAGTAACCAGGAAAAGGTTTTCAGCGTATTATTAGCTGTTACTAAAAACCCTGGAGTATCAACTAGAGAAATTGATGAAAATGTAGGCGTAGCGAAATCAACTGCTCAATTTATTTTAAACAAACAAAAATTTCACCCATATAAATACAGAATTTGTCAAGGACTGAGGCCAGGTGATGCAGAAAGACGTCGATCATTCTGCGAATGGTACACCAGAAAATGCCACGAAAACATAAATTTTCCTTACCAGATAATTTGGTCTGATGAAAGCATGGTAAATCGAAACGGGATCTTTAACAGAAAAAATGTACATTACTGGTCTAAGGAAAATCCACGTGTATTCAAAGAATCAAGACACCAATACCGTTTCGGATTTAATATGTGGGCTGGAATTTTGGGAACAAGAATAATAGGACCTTTTTTCTATCAACATAATTTAACATCTGAGCATTACCTGAATTTACTCCAAAATGACTTAGAGGAGGCTCTGGATAATTTACCTCTGGCAGAACAACGCGACACTTGGTTCCAGCAGGATGGTGCACCTGCACATAATTCAAGGGTAGTTAGAGAGTACATTTCAGCAAGATTTCCAGAAAAAAGTATCAGCACTTATTCTGTAACACCCTGGCCGGCGCGTTTCCCAGATTTAACCCCGCTTGATTTTTTCCTTTGGGGATATATCGAGAATTGTGTTTATAAGCAGAATTTTGAAACAGAAGAAGAGCTTAGACAACTAGTGCTTGCAGCCTTTCACAGCGTAACGCCACAAATGTTAACTAATGTCCTAAATAATACAGTTTTAAGATCCTATTTATGTTTGGAGAACGACGGAAATCACTTTGAACACCTTTTGGAAAATTAATTTTTAATGAGTTAATGTTAGTTTTATTTCAATTAATTAAAGTTTAATTATTATGGGTTCGGAATCAGTATTTTACAATGTTAAATAAATAATTAAAAATCTATTATGTAATTTTATTATTTTTTTTTAAATTCATAATGAAACTAAAAAGATTACGTTGTTACCTTCTACATCCATCATTTTCATTTTTTTAATTAAAAAAGCTGAAAAAGCATATGCAACACTCTAGGATCCAGGTCCGGACCCTGAAAATTTCATAAAGATGGTTAAAAAGGCTCGAAACGTAATTAAACAACATTGTCTGGTACATCATTGAATTAAGAATAAAAAATGCTCTCAAAATTTGACAATAAGAAATCAGGGCCGTATTAGAAAAAATGAAGTTGATGGTGTTTGGCTTGGAAACGAAACGTCGTATAAAAAAAATTGCGATGTAATCTTTAAGTTCATAACAAGTTGCTGTGAGAGAGTTTTGTCAGTTTTGCTCTAACTTTAATAATAACGCCAAAGAAAAATAAAATAAAAAATCCAAAATATCAGTTTTTATTTAATATCTCAAAACTTACAAATATTACTAAAACTTTTTTTATGCCATATTATTAGTCCTCTGATTGCGCAACTTTTTCCCCATTTAATCAAAGTTGTAGCTCTTACCATAACCGAGATCCCCATAGAGGCCCTCCTTATCTTGGGCACCCTGTATAGATTTGTACAGATGTACACTTTGGCTACTTAAGCTAGTGGCTATATTTATTTACTGTGCCGCCCATACCTTATTTTAAACACATATCAGGTGATCCAACACATTTAAGGCACACACTAGAAATTATGTGTTTAAAGTATAGCCATATGGAAATTATTGGGTCCAATCAACTCATTTTTGTGACAAAATGGAAACATATTGTAAAGGAAAAATTGGGAAACCTTGAGTCGACTAAGAGTCGACACTACTGTGCCTTAACTGTGTTTGCTTTTCCAAATGAACACAAATGCGACACATTTTAAACAAGTTTTTCCAAAATGTTGATATTTGGACACATACATTTGTCTGACTTAATGAGTCGGTACTGGGCCGACACAAACCGCAAACAAAAACAAAAAGTTGACACAGTTTCCATTCAGCCTCAAACATTCTTTCAAGTGTCGACATAATTTGGGCACAAAGAAAATGTGTCAGAATTCAAGCACAATTTGCTTCTTGGGAGTGCAGGTTCAATTCAATTTTGTAGTAAGTCCAAATAGGTTACTGCTGCAACTTGCCTTCCCTAAAAAATGGTCAATTAATGTGATGTTCTACAATTTCCGCTCAAACATTTATTTTTTATAGATATTACGTCCGAGTATGAGCAAAACGATGTTCATTTTCTTGGCTCTAATACCGGCAATTTTGAACATTTGATTCGTTGTTAAGGGTGAGTACATTCATCGGTATAACAAATATTTCTCAAAAAATCCCTATTATTATTTGCTCATTCCATTACCTCAAAACAGAATACCATTCTCCGTTTTTCATCACCGTGCCGTAGCTCTTGATGTTTTTCATACTTGTAAGGAAAATATTTATGTTTGTGCGCAACACTGTAGTTTGATGTTTTCCTACGGCTTGCCCAAGAATCCTCGTGCTAATCATTTTATTTTGCTCCACGAGCAGTAAAATATCAAAATCTCTATTATCCCTTTCTTCACCTCTATTGACATTCTGAGTTGAGCATTTACAGTTGCTTATTACAGTGCCTTTGGACTCAAACTTACTAATGATAAGTTTAATTAATGATATGGAAAAGACATGCTTATCAGGGAATTGAATTAAAAACATTTGAGACACTGCTCCTAAACTGTTTCCTGCATAATACCACTTAATCATAGTTACTTTTTCCTTAATGGAATAGCTCATAATTAGCTATAATTAAAGCGCCTTCAATGAAAACGTTGTCACTGACGATACTTTTCGTTTTGTTAATAATAAAATTGTTAATAATAATCTGCTGGTGTTTGGTATTACCTAAACTCTGAAGATTTCGTAATTTTGCGATCACATTTAATTGAATAAGTTAGGATTGGCTTATTAAAACTTATTCAAACTTAGCACATGGGTTTATTGTATCGGAATCTTTAAAAAATTATAATCCAATTTTTCTCTAAAATGTACAGGGGAGCCAATATTATTAATCCTTTATTGTACATTTATTACTTTAATATTATTTCTTTTCTTGTTTCAGTTAATAGTATTCTACGTTTGTATTATATTCCTTGTAATGAACTATAATAGTTAGTTGGTAATAAACAATTTAATTGATAATAATTAATTTATTAATAATTAATAATATGAATTAAAAAAAAAATAAAATAAAAAATAATAATAATAAATAAAAATTAATATAAATTGGGCTTATAAATAATATAAGTCAAATATAAAATCTCTTTATTTTCGTAGGATTCTAAAATAAAGTAAGTATGTTTTACCATAATAACAGAAAATTTAGAATTCCGCTTATATTTTGCCCACATTTGGATAGGCTTTCGGTAAAACACACCGTTAGGGGGATAATTTTGCACTTAAGCTTTAATCTTGATAACCTAGATGTAATAAAAGGCAGAAAATGTTACTTTTTCCCATAAATTAGAGATATTCCCTACAAAACCTACCTACAACTTGATATGTTACCTATATTAATCCAAGAGATTGAAGCAAATTTCTTTTGCCCTGTATTTTTTGGTGCAATGGTACAACTTATTTTTTAAGCGCAACAAGCGAAAATATTTGAGAAAATTGCCAATAAAACTTTGTATAATATCTATATAAGGAAAAAAATAGTTGACTCAAGACTTCAGGTTAGTTTCTTATGGCTTCATAAAATGGAACTTACAGGGAAAACATGCAGGAAAGGCCGTAAAAAAAAGCGCCGCATGCGAAAATTTTCGATATAGAGCTGGTCGTGATATCATGTTTAATTTATTACCTTCTATTTTACATCACAATAAATTATCTTTTCTAGTTATTCCCATATTATTATCTATATATGAGGGGGGAAATGCCATGCTCCTGTGGGTTTAAAGACACTTGAAATCATTTGTTTCCAGTTCAATACACTGCAGCTTTGCCCTAAATGAATAACTGTTTATGCTCTATTTTAATAAATATCGTAAAATATTTAGGAAAACGATTGAAACTGCTAAGCAACAATATTTTAATGTTCGAATAAAAAATTCTAGAAATAAACAAAAGGAATTTTGGGAAATTGTTAACAATTTGAGACGTAAGAACAAAACTACATCTATGAACTTGGACTTAGATTGTCAAAAAATTAATGAATTTTATTGTTCCGTGGCTAAAAATCTTAAGTTCTAAGATAAATTCAAACCACGATTATGGACAGTTTTTGAAAAACATTCATGTTCCACAGTCGCTTTTTCTAGCACCCACAAATGTTGGCGAAATTAAAAATATATTTCGGTCATAAATAATAAAAAAGCCACAGGATGGGATGAGCTATCGATACAGGTATTTTTGCATCTGCCAGATAATGCACTAGCAGTACTTGTAGATTGTATAAATCACTCATTCGTATCAGGAATTTTCCCACCGTGTTTAAAAATAGTAACTGTGTTACCCTTATATAAGGGAGGCGACTCTAATTATTGTCCTTTCAATTTTAGACCAATATCTTTACTGCCTACTCTTTCGAAAATAACAGAAAAATTGGTAAAGAATCGGCTACTTTCATCTTTAGGTAAATATAACTTAATTTGCGCAGAGCAATTTGGTTTTCAGGAATCAAAAAGCACAAATGACGCCATTTTTTCATATCTTGAAAACTTATACTTGAATCTTAATGATAGTGAGGTAGCCGCGGCAGTATTCTTCAATTTGTCGAAGGCATTTGACAGTGTTAATCACAAAGTTCTGTTATTCAAGCTCAAAAAGTATGAAGTGAGGGGAAGTAGAGTGGTTTAAATCATATTTAGCTGGACGCTTCCAAACTGTAAGTTTCAATAGTAAATATTTCAATCAATTGGAAATTAGATCAGGAGTGCCACAGGGATCTGTTCTCGGTCCCCTATTGTTTTTAATATATATTAATGATTTAACAAATATTGAAATAAAAGGTAAATTTACTCTGTTCGCTGATGATTCTACAATACTTTGGGCAGGTAAAAATCTTAGTGAATTTGAGCCAGATGTAAAGAATGATCTTGTCGTGGTTACAAAGTGGACAAGCATTCTTACTTTTAAATGCAATTTCAATGAAGTTATAGTTGGAGACCACGTAATAAATAATAAAAAAGTAAATAGATTTTTAGGGTTAAACATGGATGATAAATTAAAATTTGAATCACATATAATTAACCTCAGCAAAAAACTGGGAAGACTGCTATGCAATTGGGGTAATTTCTAATAACTTGGATTTCGTTGCTACAAGGACCACATATTTCTCCCTAATTGGATGATATTGTACTGTTCCTTGAGTGTGGTAATAGTTTGCCCAAAATTTTAGAATCTTGACTGAACTATTTTAATTATTTGAATATTATTTATTGTGCTTTGGATTTTTAGCAATTTTATTTAGCTAGTTAATTTAATATGTAGTGTTTTAGTGTTTATTCGTTTGTTATATTTTGTTATTTTAGCGCTTTATTTTAGGATTCGTTAGGGTTTTGGCGCACCAAACGCATATTGAAAGCCTGATAAAAAATTTTTTTATTCTTACAGCTTTGTAGATGAGAACGTAAATATTCTTTGTACAATAAAGCTTTTTTTAACTTTGACTTTGACTTTATAGCAATTCTTGACAATAGCTCTAAATAGGTTTCAGGCTGCGATATAACTTTCAATTTTTTGATATCCTTTTCAATATTACCGAACACCCTATCAGCAGGCAAGAATGAAGGACCTACCACCGGAAAAATCACTTCGAAACTCTGGACATGTTCTGGCGCTCTTTCCGAAAGCCATTTGCAGCACATTCCAATAAGTGTGGTGTTCTTATTTTTCCCACTGCAACCATCTGCCATCAGCCTGACGGTAGTTACAGCAGAGTCAAAATTATTTTTATTTTATTGAGCCTGTCAAATACAGCAGAAGAAACTTCATTGGAACCCTTCCCAAACTCGTTTTCTGTCCAGTAATAGGAAAATACATTTTGCTTGATAAGTTTAGACTGAGATGTCCCCTGAACATTTGTAAAATTGTACAGATACATTTGCCTTGAGTAGTACGCACTTTGGTCTGGGACCTTGAGGAGGACAAGGTTTTTTTGTCAATCGAAAGGTGGTGTTATTAAATCATCCTGCAGCCGAATTACGAACACTCGACATCGACAAAACTCCCTTGCGTCTCCCCTCGTCTTGTCGTAGTCCGGTTTAAATCGACCAAAATGGGAATTACAGACAATCTATTAGTTAAAACATGTCGATTTTCTCGACACGACAATAAGCGACTAGTTTTATGGACCCGATAGCCATATCGAGCCAAAAGATAACCTCACTTTTTAGCAAGAAAGAGTAATTTTTAGTGCTGATGTTTTAATTTATTCATTTTTCATTTTTAAATTAAATTCAAATTTGTTTAATACCTACTTAAAGTGGAATTGTATAAAACGGTTAAGTATTTACTGACGAAATATTGTTTGCTGAAATCAAATTGTTCTAAAAGCTACCTAGAAATTTCTTCCAAAAATTAGTCTTGTGCAAGTTAAATGCTTTACAATATTTATCATTTAACTGTGAGTAAATTAAACGTAATATTGCCTGTACTATATATTTTATATATCAATCATTATTTAATATTATTTATTGAAAATCCTCATTATATAATATACATACTATTTCTACAACCATGTAATAGTTATTTACGAAACTGCATAGTATAAAATGAGGTTTTTTACTGGCATCGAGTCATTAATATTTGTATTTAAAGAAAATAGGTAGTTCGTTTGTTCGTCTAAGGTAGTTACCTTCCTACCGGTGCTACTCCAAAGTCAATGTTTTTAGGAATAGCTAGATGTCCACTGTCGATTGACCGAAAGTAACCGAGCACATATCGATAATTACCAAGCGATTGGTCGTAGTCGCAAATGTATCCTGACTCGAGATGCCACTGATCGACTTCGATATCTCGATCGACAATTAATAGAGTGTTTGTAATTCGGCTGCTGGGCTTCTTTAAGTAACTCAAAATATGCATTTGCTCTGAGATTATGAACCTTCTTTTCAACGACTAAATATTTTTCTCCTCTTCATCTAAACATCTTCTCCGTGAGTTCTATATATAAGGAACACACGTCAGTACGGGTTGTATAACTGAGGTTGTACTTGGTATTAAAAATCATTCCAAAGTACGACGATTTCACCCTCTCATCTGGAGAATATTGATTGTTATACATTTTACACATTTTTTCTATAGATAAATCCGAAGTAAGATAACGTCTACGTGAGGAGGAACGACAATAATGTGATTCGATACTTTTAAATATATTAATACATTTTTGGACAGCAGTTTGTTTTCCTTCGAACTTTGCAGTTTTTCTGTCGCCTTCTCTTTTCTCTGAAGGCGCTTCACCTGTTCCTAGAAACGATTTCATAACGAATGTAAGACGATGTTTCGTAATGTGTAGTACTTTTAAAAACGCTTGTTAGCACACTGAAACCTCTTGTTTAAAACCACTATTTCTTATAAAGCATTTTACAAAAGCTGATTTTGCTCTATGTCTCGAGTTTTTTGGACGGCGAAGCTTAATAGTTAGAGCCGCGGTGACAAAAATGCCTTGGAACTCCCAAACGGATGAAAAGCACGTTTTTGTATAGTTCGAGTGTCGTTCTCGAAATCCGTGTTGTCGAGTAGGGGTCTGGCGCTCGGCGGTGAGCGGCTATAATATGTTTTCCAAATTTTGACCAGCGGTTTAAAAAAACATTTTCCAAACGGATGAAAATTACTGGAGGGCATCTAGGCAACCCCCCAATTACCGGAAAAATATTTTCATCCGATTTGATCTTTGCAAAGAGCTCTTCCAGGAGCTAAAAAAAAAAATGGAAAAAGGGGGGAAAAAAATTTGCTCATTTAAACTTGAAATTTGGCAGGGAGCTAGAGTTCGTGTCTGAGAATATGTAAAAATATTTTTTTTGATCCATGTGTCACCATCGCTTTATAACAGTTTTTCAAAATTTAAATCGGGAAAATTTGATAAAGTAATTCCCACATGGATGAAAATTTGCACACAGGTTCTTTGACACCTACAGAACATCGAAAAATTATTTTCATCCAAATTTATTGCGGCCAAGACCAGATCTTTCAGAACATGCATGAAAATTTTTACTTACCATTGAATAGTCACTCAACATTTTACCGCCTCTCGGGAGCATATCATTTTTTTTTATATTTTTAAACCAAAGACAATAGTATATTACAATACAAGTACGGTAGGTACGTCTTTACCGCATGTGTTTGATGTTTAACAAAACGAGCCGAAGGCGAGTTTGGTAAATCACCCAAATGCGGTAAAGACACCTACCGTAAGTGTATTGTACGATATGTTATCTACAAGCATGTTTTAGGGCACCAATATTAAAAACTCTAAAAGAGCACTGTTTTAATTTACCCCGTAGGTGCCTCGTAAGTCGTTATCAACAATGCATTAACATCAAGTTGCTAGGGAAATAAATTATAGAAATTTAATAGTATAATATATGACAGATGTAAAACTTGACAACGGAATAAACGATATTTATTTTTGTAACAATTTCGTGAAAGTGTGTTTTACGTCCTTTAAATGGAAGTCAGTAGCAGCAGTGATGATGAAATTCCGAAGGCAGTTCTGGACATTGCTAAAGCAGCTACCCTTAATTTATTGCCGGATAAATCACGGCATAGATATGAGAAGGAATTAGTGATGCCGCCGAGACGAGAAATTCTCGTGTCTCGTCTCGTCTCGTCTCGTCTCGTCTCGTCTCGTCTCGTCTCGTCTCGTCTCGTCTCGTCTCGTCTCGTCTCGTCTCGTCTCGTCTCGTCTCGACGAGACGAGAGTGAAATTTTTTTCTCGAGAGAAGTCACGAGACGAGACGAGACAAGACCATTTCTCGTCGAGAAATTTCTCGTTTTTTCTCGAATTTTCTCGTTTGTTAGAATACTGAATTTTAGATATCTCCTAATATATTGACAGAAAAATAATGTGTTTAACGTTCTCACTCTATCGTATTGTGAAGGCATTTACCTTAAAAGAGATATTCAAGAGAACAGAATCAAATTGTCTAGCCTCTTTCTTCTGTCTATGGTTAGTAGTTGACATTTTTAAATAATTAACCAAATCTGAAAGAAAGCATTTTCGATTGAAAACGTTGTAGCGGCGGTGATCTTAAACCAATTACAGTTTACATTGTATAACTCATATGTAAAAGAAGGACACAATAATTATCTAATGTTACCGCGATTTAGTCCGAATATTTCATAAACTATGAGAGATTGATATGTCAAATAGAGCATTTTCGGAAATACTTCTTTAAGTTCTTTTTCTTGCACTTTCTATTAATGTAATAAAAAAATTAAGGTTTTTCCCCGGATGACATTCTGGGCTGATCCCTTTATTTAGTCAAATATTTTCCAAACTATTGCAGTTAATTATGCCCCGAATTATGCCAAAAAATAAATAATAAAAGAAGGGTAGTTCCATTATGAATCAATTATTATTATTATAAATCGTTCTCCATTCTGTATATTTTACCACCCCGTATATTTTGGACTCAAAATACCTCGGTGCCAAGCCTATTACATTACGTGAATTATGTCTTATGGCCGCTTGCAATATTTTGTTGATCTAAGAAAAATAGTTTCTAAGTCACATGCCTAACAAACCGACTTATATTAAACCCTTCTGCGAGACGACCAGATGCTTTTAAATGTTTACCCCCTTTAAGATTCGTATAAAAAAATATTTTTTGTACAACTGTCAAAAAAAGTTGACATTTTTTCATCGCTATCGATACGTAAACCTTTTGTTTTTTTAACAGTGAAAAAAAGACTTTTTTTAACTGGAAAAATGATTTACAAAAAAAACGATAAAACATTACTTTTTAAAAAATGTATTGAATTTTTTTGTACAAATTTACTAATTAATTACCAACTACCAAAAAATCTCATTTGTTACAATAATAATTGATGGTGAAGTTCGAACAATTGCTTCCAATATTAATTCCCGAAGCTAGTCCACCTTGCTGCTGATCAGAAACGCTAGATATTCCTTGAAAAGTTGAGTCCACAATTGTATCAGTTATATTGATTTGTTTGGAAGTAGAGGAACAATTTAATTTATTAGAAATATCAATTTTATTACTCAAACTATCTTCTATATATCCTTCTGCTATGGCGGCAGATTTCCAACCACCGTGGCGTTTTATAGATGTCATGTTACCCCCTGCATTGGCTAAGAGAGTTGCAGAACTCCTCCTAAAACAGTGACCTGTGTAGCTCTTATGCAATTCTTTTCCCAGCCATTTTGCAATCAAGCTAGGAATTTCCCCTATTTTATTTATTCCCACATGTTGGTCAACACATTTTCCTCTTGAATATTTTAAAAATAATCTCTTTTTGTGTGTATGGGACGGCCTTAGTACTCTATACTTGCGATATATCTCAATATAATCAGAATTTGAAACGGTAAACATTCTTGGGCAATAGGTCTTTGTATCCGGTATTTTAACAATCAATATAGACCCGGTATCTTCAATGTCATCAATAGTTACCTTCAATAATTCTTCACGGCGACAAGCACCGCTGATTCCCAAAATTAACGCAACCTACAATTAAAAAAATATTGAAATTACTGAAATAATACAAAATTTTGATCATCTGTACCTTATAAAGTAAATTTGTTTCATCATCAGCTTCTTGAATGAATTTATTAATATCGTCTCTCGATAAAACTTTAGATTTCTTCCCTCGGTATCCGACGTTTTCGTTCTTAATAAAAGGCACCAATTTTGAAAACTTCTTTATATCAATATTTTCTTTAACATTCAATGTACTCTTCAACATTGAGTAGACACTCCATAAAGTAGAAGGTTTTACAGTTTTTGATTTCTCCTCAAAATAGCATATAAGTACCTTTTCAGACACTTTTTGTATATTTTTCTTGCCGCACCATTCACGGAATTGGTTATAATTTTTCTCGTATATAAATTTTGATTTCGCCGGTAACATGTTAGCTATAGCCGAATTTGCTATATCGGCTATATCTGAAGGAATCTCGCTATCACTATCGTAATCTACATCCATTTTAAGTACTTATACTATTTATTTAAAAAATTGCAATAAATATGAACAGCTATCAACGTATGACAACAAAACAAGCAACGTGCCAACAAACCATTTCTATAGTAACGACAGGGCTGTTAACTTGATTATGTGAAATTATATGGTAAAATTTTTATTATAATATACAATTTTACCGATTAATTCAAACTTTCAGTTGTACAAAAAATGTTGTTTGTATTTCGTTTGTGAAATTCGTGTTTTAATGGCACATTCGAGAGAATTTTTCGCCTCGACCTGCGGTCTCGGCAAAAAATTGACACTCTCATATGCCATTGAAAAAACACTCACTTCACGCACTTAATACAAAAATAACTATTTAATGATTCCCTACTCACGAGAAAAAACGAGACGAGACGAGACGAGACGAGACAATTGCACTCTCGAGCGAGAAAAACGCGTTTCTCGTCGAGACGAGATAAAAAAAAATTCTCGCCTCACGAGACGAGACGAGAATGGGCCAATTCTCGTCTCGTCTCGTCTAGTGGCATCACTAGAAGGAATATGGGCTCTTCATGGACTGGTGTTCATCAAAGAAAGTTAAAGCCATTAGTGAAGATGTGATGCTTGCCTATTTTGTGGATAAATTTATGTCTAATAGAGTTTCTTTTAAAAATAAAAAATGCACTTGAATAATATAAAAACTTGTTTTTATAGTATGTAATTACTTACAGCACTAGTGCGGTAAAGTGATACTTACCGCACTCAAATCAGTGCAGTAAGTAGTTACTTACCGCACGCTTGTAGATAAATAAGTTTACGAAACTTCCATGTAAATCTCGCAGAAAATTTACGGGAAATTCCGGGATCAAAATCACGCGTGCTGGCGAGGTTTTTTGTTATTTGGCATAGTTTAGCCAGGCTTTTGGATGAAAACTTTTTTTTAATAACATTAATAATATCAATTCATTTCAGTCCTGTTGCATGCATGCGGCTGATTTTTTTTTTAAATTTCGGAGTTTGGGTCCATTTAATAGTACTGGAGGTTACGGCAAGGATCAAATCGGATGAAAATATTTTTCCGGTAATTGGGGGGTTGCCTAGATGCCGTCCAGTAATTTTCGTCCGTTTGGGAAATGTTTTTTTAAACCGCTGGTCAAAATTTGAAAAAAATATTATAGCCGCTCACCGCCGAGCGCCAGACCCCCTCCCCTACTCGACAACACGGATTTCGAGAACGACACTCGAATTATACAAAAACGTGCTTTTTATCCGTTTGGGAGTTCCAAGGCATTTTTGTCACCGCGGCTCTAACTATAAGTAGGTGAACAGTGCAAAACTTTAAAATTAATGAATCTTGGCGGATTTTATCTTTTAGTGCATAGAACGCTTCATGAAAACTCTTAATATCCCTCATTGTTAGGGTAGAACATTGATAGGCCCTTGTTTTATGACCGGAGGTAGGGCATTGTGGCAATTGCGGTGAAGATTATCTGAAAAAAAAAGAACTTTGTCCAGTTTTTTGTTCAAATGCCTACCCACATCAAGAGACTAGTTAAATAGTTAACTAAAGCTTTCTAGCCTCTAATCTACCTTATCTTTTTCTGCATATTTTGCTGCCATGTAGATGAATTGAGAATTCTTTTTCGAGCTTTATTGTTTTTAACAGGAGTTGTAACATTTTACATTTCTATTTCAATTCATACACAAAATAATATTTAGCGCTATAAACAATATCTAAAAGAAAGTGTTCTGTTTTGCACTGTAGTTTAGAGAATCCACTGACAATCATATAACGAAGTGTCACGTCACGTGGCCGCTACGAGCCATCTAATTAGCCGAAGTGAAGATTGCCGACTTTGATTCTAAACGGTTCTTAGGATTCTAAACGGATGCTTAGCCTAAATTATCGTGCCATATTATAAGGGGATATTGCCGCTTTTGGTCCTCTTATCCACCATTTTCTTAACAAGGGCAAGAAAATGAAGAATTTGATGTATCAAACTAAATTTCGTCAAAAAGTGGAGATTGCCGCCTTTGATACTAGACCCTTCATATTTTTTTTAATAAAAATTTGCAACACATTATTCTATCTTTCAGAATATCATGGGTTATCTACCGACAATAGATTATTCGAATGATATAAACCCTTTTCAAAACTCCCATGGGTCCAAAGTGAAAAGTGTGACTCAAGTAAAGGAAGAAAGAAGCCTACATAAAAAACAAATAACATAATTTTGTTTTAATATATATTTACAAACAGCAGGTGGATAAATCCGCATTAAATCCTAATCTGTACAAAAAAAAATGCAAAAATTAGGGTAATTTGGTAAATTTGATTATATTAAAGTGACATTATCGCCTCCGGATAAGAGGTAGCCACTCACAACTATTAAGATGCAATCCGCAAAATAATTAGCATGCAAGAACCGAGAATTGGGGTCTTCAAGCCCACTGAAATCTAAATTAGAAGGACGATTGTGAATTTTAATGCGCGGCTGGAGAAGCACCACAAAACCGCATATTTTAACAGTATTTCTCATAAGCAATAAATAGGAGATGATTGAGATGAAGATTCAGTAAAAAATGTGGTGCAATAGAGTCACTTAGACATTAAAATTGACACTCATTGTCAATCAATCAACAGTCAATCACTAGACGATATTCGAGTAACCGGATTGTAGGGGCGTGCGATCGATGAAAGCCATGGATCCATGGAAGCACCGCTTCTCCTACTTCTTTTTATAAGAAAATAATTTTTTAATAAAATTAATTTAATCTATGTCAATTGAAATTCATAAGACCTATTTATTTCTTAGCTTGGAACCAAATCCGGCCCTGCATGCCTCCCTAACCAGCTCAATATGAAGTTTCTTACATTAAATACTACCCTCTGATTTGCCGGGCGCAGTAATCTTTTTAACCGTGTACGCGTAATCTATCGAGTTTTAAGATGGTCATCGGTCTGCAGCACTGGGTCTTGGTTCCATATATATATCCACCGACATATAAATATGTATATAGACTAGCGAATATTGGGGAGTGCAGCAAATGAAAGAATACTCTTTAAAGTTATTCCAAGCTTTCGGAAATCATATATTTCATTTCCATCCTCAGGGAGACTACAAATTTATATAAAAATTGAGATTAGGAAAATTGTTGTGATTAATAATCATAGTGTTTACTTACAACTTTCTTGAGATTGTTCATAAAGATGTTCGTATAAAATAAGAGACATGCGAGGAGAAAATGTGTTGAAGATCAAAGTCAATAATTGCAATTAAAGCCGACGTCTGGAGATACTATTAAAACCATTGTATATGGACGAAGAAACACACAATTTAAAATAAAAATTGATGCCTTAGACATGTTTCATAGATAGTTCTTATTTGCCTTAATGAATTTAAAATAATAAAAGGCCACGTTTGTAACTCCATAAATGCTCTTTCAGTGGCATTTCTTAAATCTGCAATTGTTTGGTATTGAATAGAATAAATTCTAATCTTCTTGCAGATGCAACTTATTGAGAGTTAATACATTAATTAATTAATAATAGTCTTCTATTATTTCCGGCACAACGTTTTCTAGAATTTCCAAATATTTTTTTGCATTAGGGCTGCCTTCAAATATATTATAATTTATTTTGCTTCCTAGTATAAAACATAAAACGTTAAAGCCAAACCTGCCTTGCCGTTCGAGTGGAAATATTACATGCTGATTTTCCTGAGACCGAAACCTCGTATTGTACCGGTTAAATATACCAGCACTGGTAAAATGAGCCTCATTGGACCATATAGCGGTTCTTTTAAAATTATTCTCCCTGTTGAAATTATGTAAATACCAATTACAGAACTATATACGGCGCTGTGCATCACCAGGATGTAAGTTTTGTACTAGGTGGAATTTATGTGGCTTTATATTGTGTTTCTTTAGGATTATTTGAACTTTTCATTTAACTACTCCGACCGAACCTTCAACCGTTCTGTAAGAGCTAGTTTGATTTGTTTCAATCGAAGCTAAAATATTTATTTCATCAGTCTCGCGGTTTTCCTTGTTGTAGATTTTAGGCCGAGGTTTAGAAAATGAACCGTATTCAATTAAATTTAATGTTTTTCTTAGAAAAATTCTTTTATCCGGCTGTCGTCTTTCAGGATATCTAAAATTAATTTAAGAAATTTAATAAATCTTCATAGAGATACTACAAAAGGCGTATATTTACTTATTGAGATACGCTTCTAACGCTTCATCTGCATTTTCATTACAATGGACGTAACAAACGAGCATGTCGTATTTTTCATTATTTTGACAGTTTACATTTTCTGCCATAATTAGGACAAACTGATTCTTTACTATTAATTAGATATTTTAAAACAACTTAGAGAACCTGTATACTCTGACAGAAACTAAAGAAGTTTTTAATATGACATAAATGACTGTTTTCTTTTCTTGTTTAAATACCCATTGTCTACTAACTATTGAACGTTTAAAAAATCTGAGTACGTCACTGTAGTCTACGTAAGAAACCACAAAAAGAACATTTGTTTTCTCTTTGATAAGCTACAGGGTAACCTAAATATGGGGGGGTGTCCCAAAATGTAAAATTTTCAAAAACATCCCGTATATCAAAAACAAGCAGGACTAGAAAAATTCTGATTGCGGCATCTTTTGTTTCACAAAAAAGTAGTATAGTGCTGCGGAAACCGTATCCTTCTATCTTTACTAATAACGGAGATAATCCGTAAAATCATCGAGAAATGGACACCCTGTACATGATTTATAAAGTTATTGGCGCACTTGTCCCACTAAATGGTAAAGCCTTTCCAGAGATATAAGAAAGTTACACTTTGCCTTTGAATGAGATTATCCAAGAGTGGCCATAAACAAACAATGAAAAGGTTAATTATGGTCCGCACTTAGAATGTCTTAAAAAAAACTGCAAGTCCGGAAGACGTAATTTCATTATTAAAGTAATAGTTTGGTCATTTTAAACCGATTTTAGTCTCATAAAACAAATTATGTTCTGAAGACTGTATATATAGCCACTCTAGTTAGTTTTAAGCTTAGTAATTATTCTTACTTCGTGTGTAATACAGCGTTTGTTTAATCATGTATGAGTCATGGAAAATATGTGCGAGCCCAATGTATCTCAGGAGATGACCCCGTCGAAAAGCAGAAAACACTTTTCTGTGGAAACTAAGGAAGTTATAAACAATGTTTATTCAACTCTCATTAAACGTGCGGTCAGCAAGCAAGCAGCGTTAGAAGAAACGGCTACATGGATGTAAAAATGTATGGAAAATTGTAAATAATCCCATTTTATTCAGGAAAAAAAGAACCGATACTGGCATTTTCTCGAAGGTAGATGGAAGTAATCAAGATAAAATATGGCGTAAAATTTACAAGTTATACGAGGAACAAAGCGTGCCTACATTAGATAATTTAATTAAGAGACTTGAAAAAGATGAAACCGGCATTAAATGTGGCAGACCAACGTTATGGAAGTGTATCGAACACATTGGTTTTAGATTTAAAAAAATTAACAAAAGACAAGTTTTAATGGAATCCAGTAGAATTCGGGAATGGCGATCCGAATATCTACAAAAAATTAGGATTTACAGAGATCAGAAAGGCCGAATATTTACTTGGATGAAACCAGGTTCGACACAAATGAAACCCCGGAAAAGGGTTGGGTTGACTTAAGCGGCAAGTGTAAAAAAAGCGCGCCATCAAAAAGAGGTAAACGAATTACGATTTTGCATGCTGGATCTAAAGACGGATGTATAAATGGACTTTCTCGGTCTGCAAAAAACATTATAGATTCTTCTCTGGATTACCATGAGGACACCACTGCCGATTTATTTGAAGATTGGTTCAAAAACAAGCTAATTTCAAATATACCTGCAAATAGCGTAATTGTAATGGAAAATGCAAGCTACCATAGTAGGCAGTTGACCAAGACTCCCTTCTGAAATGACACAAAAGCAGCTATCCAAAACTACATGTATGATAATGACATGTATTTTCAGGAAGATTACACCAAGAGGCAATTAATTAAGGTTTTACAAAGTTTAAAACTACAAAAGGAATACTTCTGTGATAATTATGAAAAAAAATCTAGGGCATACAGTTTAAGGCTTTCACCATACCATTGTATATTTAATCCAATCGAACATGTTTGGCACCAACTGAAATCTGCCATTCGTCGTAACAATATTTGCCCTACTTTAACTCCAGTGTACTTGAGCTTATAGAAACTGAAGTTTTTAACATCTCTTCACAAAGTTGTGCAAATTCTGTTACACATGTTGAAAAAGTGGAAAAATCCTATATCCATATAAACAATTATAGCACAAAAATAATAATTAGAACAGATGATGATAGCGATAGGTAGTGATGTTGATATATTAACAGCCGCTTGCAGCGACTTTTTTTTAAAGGACCTTTAGGGTAAAGGCCCTTTAAAGTGCCATTAGAGTATTTTGTATCTTGCACCGATTTTAATGGTCTTTTAAAGCGTTCTTTAAAGGACCATTAGTTAATTGGCCAAATTTGGTCACTTAAAGCTGTTTTAAGGTTAATTGTGCGTGCTAGTTTTGATTTTGACACAAAACCCAAAAACAGACAAAAGAAAAGATGGATTATGTAAACGTTATTGAAGATGGGTTGGTAGAGGATGGTGTTGCAGATGATTTGGAAATATTGGATTTTGTTGTATTTGGCTTCCCTCGAAGACTCAATGAGCGCCGTAATTATTACGAAGAAATGGACCAATTTGGTTTTTTTCGAAGGTTCAGGTTAACCAAAGCAACTGTACTGCATCTTTTAACACAGATTGAGGATCAATTGGAATATCCAGATAACAGGTAGGTATAGAGAGATTATTAGGATGTTATAGGCAATGCATGCCCTTGGAGGACTAATATTATACTATTTCTCCAAGGGCATATCTTAGAGGTATAGGCTATGCCTTGGTAGTGTGAGTTTGCCGTCTCTATTTTTTTAGGAATAACAGTTTATCGCCAATGAACCAGCTACTTCTGACTTTGCGCTTTTATGCAAGCAGTGGACACCTTCTCCAGGTAGCTGACTTCATGAATGTCCACGAGTCAGCTGCAAGTCGAGTTGTAAGTTACGTATCCAGGGTTCTTGCAGCACTCAGACCACAAAAAGTAATAATGCCAGAACCACAGGAAACTGTTAGGGCCCAGAATGACTTTTACAATATTGCAAGATTCCCAAAAGTACAAGCCCTAGTTGATTGTACACACAAAAGTTCAATCCCCTGGTAAGTACCTACTGCCCAGATTCCATAAAACGTAGTAAAGTTACTAGGTAAGCCAGGGACGGATGGGACGCTATTATCTGGCTCGGGAAAATTGCCTTAAGGGGCCTCATTCCTAGTGTGTGGTTCTTGGTTTGTTCTATATGAAAGTGAAAATAAAATTTATTATTGTGGACCTGGCATTATTTTGTTTTTACTAGTGATTTTTTTTAGGCGGAGATAACGCTGAGATATTCAGGAATAGAAAGTCATTTTTTTCAATAAATGTTCAATGCCTGACAGACGCTCAGCTGAAAATCGTCGATGTGGCCGCGCGGTGGCCGGGGTCGGTGCATGATGACACAATCTTTGCAAATTCTGCCATAAGGGCAAGGTTCGAAGCAGGTCATTTTCCAGGATCAGTTATTATAGGTCATTTACATGTTAATGCACTTTATAGCTACAATTTTATTATTGTTTTTTTATTTATTTAGCAACTAAATAGGTACTTAATTGTCAGCTAATATTTTTATATCCTGCCTTTGCGCATGAATACTGTATTTGCGTAATTCTCATCTTGTTCTCTCAAGCAAAGTGATGTCTACCATTAGAAATTCAGTGTTTCATTATTTTAAAAATAAGTTGCATGTTTTGTGCATATCATTCTTTGTCAATCACAATTACAAAAAAAACAATGATCAGTGATCACAAATGATGAGCTTCTTTACACATTATAAATTGAAAAACTATTTACTGCAGTTTGGCAAATATGACATAAACTGTGATCCTATAGGTAACTATCATTTTTAAATTTTATAATTATTAAACTTTTTTTTTTCCTTTTTTAGGAGACAGTGGATATGGTCTTTCAAATTACCTTATGACACCTTTAGCAAATCCGATCACAGCAGGTGAACAGCGTTATAATGAAGCCTTAATTCGAACAAGAAATTCAATAGAACGTGTGTTTGGGATCTGGAAACGTCGGTTTCCAGTTATGGCCTACGGCCTTCGACTTAAACTAGACACAGTTCTAACAATCATAGTAGCTACTTCTGTGCTTCATAATATTGCCAGAGAAATTAACGACCCAGAGCCTCCAATACCTGAAGATATAAACGAGGTAGAATTAAATTACCTCATAGAAACGCAGCAAATTGAAATGGATGCCCAAGACCGCCAAGGTAATAATGTTGTGCAGAATGAAATGATCAGATATTTTAGTCAACTTTAACTTATTCATTTCAAAAATAGTTTCATTTCTCTGGCAAAATTATGAAACATGAAAGCAGCTGCATTTTCGTTCAGCTTTAAATTGCTGCTATTTTCTTTTAATAATATATTTAAGTTTAATATGATTATTCTGTTTGCTCTTACTATATCAGTAAAATCAACATAAAATAGTTTTTAAATCACTTTATTATTTTAATGTTTATTTTTGCTCTAAGTAAGTTTTTATAAACGTATTTTACTTTACTATAGCTTTTTAATTTTTTCTTCTTGGTAAAAAAATATTGCCCATCCCATAGGTATAGGTATAGGGACCTACTGTATATACTCTGTGACTTTTGTCATTTCCTTGCAACCAGCAAGCTAACAAGAAAGTTTTTGTAATTGTTTTTTCTTGATCTCCAAATCTAATTGAAGGCATTCTTTTCTTAGGCGATGCTCCTCCTCAGCATGCAACCTTTCTCTCTCTATTTTCTTGATAGTGTGATCGGCAATTATAATTTTTTTGTCCGCCAAGTATTCGTATTTTTCGGCTAAAGCATTCGATGCCAATGTTTTTACCAGTGTGGCATTTGGCCTCCTTCTATCGGGCCCCTAAAATATAAAAACAAAAATTGTAGGTGTCCCCCTGAAAAAGAGCTGCTTGCAAGATTTTAATTCAATGTGGATTACAAAAATATATTGTTCAATGTCTGTTTTTTCCTCTGTATTTTTAAGTAACTGGTAGTCTAAGGTTTTTTATTGTTTTCACAAACTTTCATACTTAAAGATTAACTTATTTATTAGAAATCTTACTCTTTTGGTTGTCCCTCTTCCACGTATGCCTCCTTTGCCTCCACCATTTCCTCTAGTTCTTTTATTGTAAGTGTCCTGATATTCCAGCTCCAGACCAGATCCAGCGGTATCTTGAGATACCGCTGGATCATTTGTTGGTTCATCTTCAGATTCCATACCTTGATTTTCATTTTTATCCCTCATATCAGGCCGCAACAGTGCTGGATTTAGAGGTATTTTCAGGTCATTTGTACTGAAATTCTTCCAATTAGTCTTCTCGGCCTCGGTGCTTCTTGCTTCTTTCTAAAACATAATATATGGGCAATGAGGTGTGGAAAAAAATATTTTTTTTAACTGATGCATATTATGTCAATGCCTAAATAACGCTCATAACTGATATTAACTTATAATTTTCTTAACAATTTATAAACTTTATAAGCTATTGTTATATATATTGTAAATTATGTTCTATTTTAAATAAAGATTATAATATTATTATTATTAGTATTATTATTATTATAGAAAGTGGAAAACATACTTATAAAAAATTATAAATTGTGTGAAAATTTAAAAACTTATATACAGGGTGTCTCAAAACTCAGTATCAAGATTTTAGGGGCGTATTTGCCAGGTCAAAATAAGCCTTTTTTTTTCTATAAGCATGTGTCCGCAAACGCTTCGTCACCGATCTACAGAGTGTTAAATTTTCAAAAAAATTTTATTTTTTCCTTCATAGCTCTTTTAGTTTTTGAGATATTAAGATAAAATTTAAAACATAGATTACGCTTTAGGGCTTACATCATCTAGTATACCGAGTGATTGTAAGAATCTACAGGGAGATATTTTTTCAGGGGTCATGCTCCATTTTCTCCGCATAAACTTTTTTATAGTGCGCTGCTGGCGGATTCTGAAATATGCAGTACATTCTTTGTTTTGTTTATAAACTTTTTTATCTCTTATAATTTTTATGCATCTAAGATCGTTATCGAGAAAAAAATTTAAACAAATTTTTGTAATTAGCTACATTTAATTAACATTTATAACAACAGGGGGGAATAAATACCACAATGAAAACAAAAGACGCTATACTTATTTGTTATAAGATTATTTAAACATTACCTCAAAAATAAGAAACTTAATCAACTTTGACTTTTTATAAAAGATGCTGGAAATGCCCTCCTCTTTCTGCGATACAACCCTCTACTCTTCTTCTCATAGACTGCCGTACGCGTTCTAATATTCCGGGATTATTTCTTACCGTTTGAAAGGCATCCATAATTCGTCCAGTTAGAACTTCGATGGAAGGCACTGGTCCTGCATCATAAACTAGACTCTTTACATGCCCCCATAAAAAGAAGTCCAGCGAGTTGCAATCTGGGGACCGTGGGGGCCAAGCAATTGGACCTGCTCTGCCAATCCACCGATTGGGAAACACTGTGCCTAAATAATCGCGGACGGTGACTCGAAAATGAGGGGGGGCCCCATCGTGCATAAACCACATTTGTTGACGAACGTGTAAAGGCACATCCTCCATTAATGCAGGCAATTCATTCTGTAAGAAGTTTAAATATGTGTCACCATTTAAAATTCGCGGTAAAATAAAAGGACCAATTAAAGTATCTCCTACTATTCCTGCCCATATGTTTACGCTAAACTGTTCCTGGTGTCGAGATTCTCTGATCATGTGTGGATTTTCTGGTGCCCAAATATGAACATTGTGGTAATTCACTACTCCGTCGCGTGTAAATTGAGCCTCGTCGGTAAAAAGGATACGAGTTAAAAATTCAGGATCCACAGTACACTTGCGCAGTATCCATCTGGAGAACTGCAAGCGCTGTGGAAAGTCTCGAGGAAGCAAACCTTGGACGCGCTGAATATGATATGGGTATAGCATGTTTTCGTGTAAAACCCTCCAGACAGTTGAACGGGAAACATCCAAATGCCGTGCTATTTGTCGAGTACTCATACCAGGGTTTTCGTCGATAACATTTAAAATCTCTTCATCAACTGCTGGGTTGCGTGCTTGTCTTGGTCTACCAGTATCGTGCATTGGAGTCTGAAATCTGCCGTATTCCCGAAGGTGTTGATGGGAATTTATAAAAGTTCTGTAGTTGGGAAGCCTGCGATTAGGAAATCTTAGCGCGTACAACCTCTGAGCATTAAGCCCGTTACCATTAGCCAGACCATAAACGAAATGGATGTCAGCCAGATGTTCAAATGAATATGGTCCATTTTCCATTTTAATGTTAAACAAATCAAAAAATATACGATAAGTTATAAACCAACTTTTAAATAATGTCAAATGCATAAACCAACTTTTAAATAATGTCAAATGCTTCAAAATAAGCGTAAACGTCAAAATGAAAATAGCAGTCAAAGCCCACTAATTGTTTTTTTTATTGTTTCATTGAAAAATTTCAATTAAATATGGCGAATTACAAAAATTTGTTTAAATTTTTTTCTCGATAACGATCTTAGATGCATAAAAATTATAAGAGATAAAAAAGTTTATAAACAAAACAAAGAATGTACTGCATATTTCAGAATCCGCCAGCAGCGCACTATAAAAAAGTTTATGCGGAGAAAAGGGAGCATGACCCCTGAAAAAATATCTCCCTGTAGATTCTTACAATAACTCGGTATACTAGATGATGTAAGCCCTAAAGCGTAATCTATGTTTTAAATTTTATCTTAATATCTCAAAAACTAAAAGAGCTATGAAGGAAAAAATAAAATTTTTTTGAAAATTTAACACTCTGTAGATCGGTGACGAAGCATTTGCGGACACATGCTTATAGAAAAAAAAAGGCTTATTTTGACCTGGCAAATACGGCCCCTAAAATCTTGATACTGAGTTTTGAGACACCCTGTATATGTATATAATTCCTGTTTCCAAAACTGTATTTAAATTTGTGGATTTTTAAGTTTTTTTGTGTCATTTTTGCAAAGGATATTATAAACAGTTTTTTCTTTTTAACCACTAGAGTACTTAATCATAATTTTTAATTGTTCATTCACCACATTAGTATTGGTAGGTACCTACTTATACAATATTTTAAAGTTTTAATCATATAGAAACTATACAAAATGTATAGTCTTGTCAAACTTAGGTAGGTAGGTACCTCATATTCGCCCTTGCTAATATGCAAATATATTTAAATTGATATAGATATACTTGCTTTTCGTAGCTCAATGGATGCGTTTGATAATTTTTTATTGTCATCATCGTTCTGTATATCGTTTTCCTAAAAAATATTTTCATTGGACCAATTTTACTATAGGTATACACTAATGGACTCACACTTTGACTCTCTCACTACGATACAACTGTAAAGCAGGGTATACGACTGCTTTCCTAAAGATACCTATGTCAAAAAAATAAATATGTACCTACTTACCAAACTTTTAAACTCAAATTCAATTGATGTAGAGTTTGTATCCACGATTGACCAACTCACATCCGAGTCGAATTGATTATGGTGCCCCTCCACTGTAATGGGGTCCATGGTGGCAAGCACCAAATCATCAAATTCATCCTTGGTTTCGGGGGTAGGCAAGCCACCACCAGTTTTTAGGTACTCTTGTCGGACCTGCGCTTTTTTCTTCCTCATTGTCTGTTTTTTATTTTCGTAGCATCTTTTAAGTTGCTCCACGGATCTATTATTTAAATCGGACGAGGTTGCGTTGAACTCGTTACATATTTTTACCCAAGCTTCGTTCTTTTGAAAATTTGTTGTGCCATTGGTTTGTTTATTCTCCAATATATTTTTATGTTGGAGTGCTAAGGTAAAAAGGTGATTTACTTCCCTGGGGCTAAAATTCAGTCCCCTAATTCTTTTTGCCTCTGCCGCCTTCTGTGCTGCCGACATAGTAGCGAAAATGAATAGGTACCACAGATAGGTGTTTTTTAAAAAACTCAACACTATAACACACAGATAGGTACTTTTTAAAAAACTCAACACTAAACAAAAAGAAAACCAAAAATAATTTTTGCGCCAAAAAGATATTTGAATTTTAAGCACAAGTCAATTTGAAGTTTAAATCAAGGCCCTCCAACAGAAAAACGCAAAAATTACAGCGTCCTTGCGACGTTGTCATATTGTAACAAAAATTAAAGCATAGTTAGTTAAAATTTTGAGGAAATGTTTCCGTGCAAATCATTTGCAACTTAAGTAACAATTAAAATTAAAGGTCCATTTGTTAAATAACAATTAATAAAAAGTCGCTGCAAGTGGCTGTTAGTGAATCATTATTATAAGTACCGAATAATTTGTATATTTTTGTAATCATAAATAATATAATTTTTAATAATAAAATAACTTGTAATTTCATATTTAAACATAAATAAAATATTATTTAATGTCTTACTTATTTTTATTACAAACCATGGTCAAATTCTAAGCAAAATACGGACCTGTTCGGATATATTTCAATTTTACAGCTAATAGGGATCAGTTAGTCACTTTCTTATATCTCTGAACAGACTTTATTAGTAAACAACATTTGCATTATTGTCCTTTGATACTTTTACAGGCGCAACATCAACAGTCAGTAAAGAAAGAAACCTTATACGTACCTGCGCAAATAACACTCTAAAATGAAGCCCAAAAACAGTATAATAGTTACAGTCAGCAAGGTGGTTCTTTACCAATGCGTCATTATGTCCACGGGACTAAAACCATATAAATCTAATCAACATTGCAAGATTTAAAAAGTCGAAACAAAGTCAAAGTTCATAAACGTCAAAACTTCTGTGGCTAGCGATCGGACTTGAATAAACAATAATAGATTTATAAATACTTACCGCCAACACTAAAGTACGATAACATTAGCTCTGAAAAGAACAGTTGTTATAGTTAAGGAGCTAGCGTGCAAAAAATGCCATAGTTGGCTGCCCGTCAGTCGAGTTTGAAAAAACGTTGCCATTACTCCACTAAACACCCTGGTGCTTGAAGTTTTGCTTTTACCCATCAACTTTAAGATTCATTGGCAATAATGACATAGGGCGATTGGCCATAGTAAAGAGCCCGTCAGTCAGGTTGAAAATTAGGTTCTGTAGGTTGCCAAGATCATGTGTCTAAAATTTCGTTGCGATCTAACCACTAGATCGTGAATTAGGCCAAATGGAAGATTATAATTTGTTTTTTGACCGCCATTTTGTTGGCCATAGTAAGGAGCCCCTCCAAAACTTGTTTCTACCTCTTCGTTTGGATAAAATGACAGCAAAAATGCACTTGACTGACAAATCGAATCACGACGTTCTTCCCTGGGTGACCTACAAAATCTCGAAAAATCCAATTTTTCAGTCTTTAGCATGGCTTTTTCAGAAATTCAACCAAAATCATCAGTCAATCATTTCTCCTGATTTTTAGACATCCAATTAAGTAGAAATCAGAAACGACTGACATTTTCCTCGAATATTTTCAATTTGGCCATACTTTCAAAATTTTCTGATTTTGGACTTTTTTATAATGGCTCAATAATGCTGTTCCAAATGGACTTAAAAGTAAAACAATGTATGACGATGATGTTTGATGACCTAAAAAACGTTTCAATACATAACTATCATCTATTTAACCCTTCCTCCACCCCTCTGCTACCCTCCACCCCTATTCATTCGTTGAATTTATGTTATATTATATTGGATTCAGTAATCAAAAAATATAGAATTTTTGCCACAAAAAGATACGATAACCAATTTCAGCAGTAAGAAATGAATAATTACTGAAGAAAATCGAAAAAATATTTTTTGATTACTGAATCCAATATAATATAACATAAATTCAACGAATGAATAGGGGTGGAGGGTAGCAGAGGGATGGAGGAAGGGTTAAATAGATGATAGTTATGTATTGAAACGTTTTTTAGGTCATCAAACATCATCGTCATACATTGTTTTACTTTTAAGTCCATTTGGAACAGCATTATTGAGCCATTATAAAAAAGTCCAAAATCAGAAAATTTTGAAAGTATCGCCAAATTGAAAATATTCGAGGAAAATGTCAGTCGTTTCTGATTTCTACTTAATTGGATGTCTAAAAATCAGGAAAAATGATTGACTGATGATTTTGGTTGAATTTCTGAAAAAGCCATGCTAAAGACTGAAAAATTGGATTTTTCAAGATTTTGTAGGTCACCCAGGGAAGAACGTCGTGATTCGATTTGTCAGTCAAGTGCATTTTTGCTGTCATTTTATCCAAACGAAGAGGTAGAAACAAGTTTTGGAGGGGCTCCTTACTATGGCCAACAAAATGGCGGTCAAAAAACAAATTATAATCTTCCATTTGGCCTAATTCACGATCTAGTGGTTAGATCGCAACGAAATTTTAGATACATGATCTTGGCAACCTACAGAACCTAATTTTCAACCTGACTGACGGGCTCCTCACTATGGCCAATCGCCCTATGTCATTATTGCCAATAAATCTTAAAGTTGATGGGTAAAAGCAAAACTTCAAGCACCAGGGTGTTCAGTGGAGTAATGGCAACGTTTTTTCAAACTCGACTGACGGGCAGCCAACTATGGCGTTTTTTGCACGCTAGCTCCTTAACTATTAGGACCGAATTGAATGTCAAGTTTTGACGCAATTGTTTAAAAACTAATTAAAATTGACAGATCAAAACGATAACCTTGAAATCAATGGACAACTTGTATTTTGTCTCTGTCTAGCACTGTGTCTGCTTTGAATTCAAGACATATTGCGCAACCCTGGAGATGCTCTATTATATTATTATTCACTTTTAACGTTATAATAAATAAAGATGGGGAGTTGTAAATCACGTTGTCTCTAGATCGTTGATCCATGACGCACTGACAAGGATCCACCAAGCCGACAGTATTTGTATTATTGCCATCTGATAACACAACAGTCGGCAAAGAAAGAAACCTTAACCCTGCAAAAAAAATTGACTCCAAAAACAATATAATAGCTACCTATTTCAATTTTTAATTTCAAAAATACTTTATTGTCAAGAAAAACAAAGTTTTATGTGACAAAGCATTGTTAATAAATAATATTAATAAAATATAAGTACATTTGAATTAAAAACATACAAATAACATTAAAATCTAAAGTAGGTAAAAGAAACTAAACAACAAAGCAAAGTAAATAAACAATAAAAAACATAAAAGGGAACAGAGAAACTTAATGACAAAACCTAAAAAACTATTAGAAATCAAATTTCAAGTCAAAAATGTGTATGATGTGCATAATCATTAAGCGTACCAAATCATAAGCGAGAGGTAAGGATGCAACACATAAAGGTAGCCGAAAAACTATACTCTAAACACCCGGAGGCGCACTGTCTAGTCGTCACTCGAAAAATTCGTCCAAAGAATAATATGCTCTCTCCAGCAGCAGTGCTGTAAGAGACCTTCGAAAAAGCCGCACCGAGGGAACAGTCCTAATATTCAAAGGTAAGTTGTTAAATATTTTTCTTCCTTGGTAAATTAGAGATCTCTGGGTGAAAGCCCTTGATGGAATGGGCAGTGGAAGGGGAAGGTCAAGAGCCCGGCGAGTCTCATAGTGGGGGGTGGGGCCCAGAAATGCTCTACGATTCTTATAGAAAAGAGTGGCTGTCTCAAGTATAGACAAAGAGGTAAAGGTCAGTATCCTTTGAGAGAGGAAGCAGGGTCTACATGTTTCTCTCTGACTGATCCCCGTAGTAAAATGCACTGCCCTTTTCTAAATAATAAATAAGGCATTAGTTAGATAGTGAGCACCCGCACCCCAAAAAGGAATCACATACCTAAGCTGTGACTCGAATAGGGCAAAATAGACAGTACGAGCCTTTTCAGAACCCAGTTATTTAGCAGCGGCCCTCACCGCAAAGCATGCAGAAGAGAGCTTCCCGGCAAGTCCATACACATGATCCTCAAAACGAAGGCTGTCATCAACAGTGACACCAAGAAACTTGCACACATGTCCACCCTGAACAGGTATCATGCCCAACTGAATCTCCCCCAAATCACATCTGAAACCCATTGCATGAGTCTTCTCCGTGTTAAAACACAACCTGTTTGCATCGCACCAGTGTTTCACCTCCACCAGATCTACAGCCATCCGCTCTCTCAGGTGAATCACCGATCCATCGCTCCACACGATGGAAGTATCGTCAGCAAAAACCGTAAATTTTCCCGATATTCTAACACGTACTAAATCATTAATGTAAATGAGGAAGAGTAGCGGTCCCAGTACAGACCCCTGTGGAACACCGCATTTAACATCTATATATGTACAGGGTGACAATTTAAAAATTTGAAATGGCCATATCTTAGGAACGAAAAACTGAAGAAAAAAACGCAAAAACAGTTTCTATAAAACGAAGGGGGAACAAAAACAAGCGTATTATCCCACCCTTATCTGCAACCCCTTGGACAGGGTGAGATACACCCTAAAATCTTTAATAGAAAGGGGGGTCGAGTGATACATCATTTTGAAGCTCTTGAAAAATGCTTTCCAATGGTACCATAGAAAGCTACATTTCAGGAAATTATTCTCTGTTTATTAAGGAAAACAACAAATAAAAACACAATTTTGAAATTTTTTATTATTATTTAATTAAATGTTCAAAATCATTGCTACCAATATCCTGGCATATTAAGAGGTATCTCTTAAGAATTCTAAACGTTTTAAGCCTAGGTATTTTGTTTCGGTTTATTTGCTATGTTTTTTTTGTCGAAAAAAAAAATTTGTTTATAAATATTCGCATTTTATTATCACAGAATTTACTTTAAAAGTAACTTGTACTAGTATTATTATTTTAAGAACAGTTGACTTTCGGTTCAGTTTAAACGAAAGGCAGCACCTCTTATCTTTAACAATGGTGTACAGCACAGCTGAACGTGGAGAAATTATTTTCATTTATGGTTCCCAGGATCAATGTTTCTTAAGGGCAGCTCAACGTTTTAACGAAAGGCATCCAGGTCAAAATGTAAGCCCGGAGTATGTTCGCCAACTAGTAGCCAAATTTGAAGAAACTGGTTCTGTCGCGAATAAAAAGAGAAATCAACCGAGACTAGCCGACGAAGCAGCGCAAATTGAAATTCTGGGGCAGTTTGCAATGAATTCAACTTTATCAACTCGTGAAGCAGCTGTAGCAACTGGATTATCTCGTGAATCCATAAGAAAGGTACTTAAATTTCATAAGTTTTATCCCTATAAACTGCACATACTGCAAGAACTTTGTGACGACGACCCGGACAGAAGAATTCAGTTTTGTGAAATAATGACAGATAGAATTACGGCAGGACCTCGACTAGTTAAAAATATTTGCTTCAGTGATGAGTGTACCTTTTATTTAGATGGGCATGTTAATAAGCAAAACTGTCGTTACTGGAATGACGAGAACCCCCACGTATTTAGAGAAGGGCATACCCAGTACCCCCAGAAAATTAATGTTTGGGCTGGTATATTGGGAGATGGTATTATCGGCCCAATATTTATACAAGGAAATTTAAATGGCGCCAGGTATGCTGAAATGCTACAGAAGTCTATCGAACCACTAATAGTGCGAGAATTAGAAAATCAGAGGGACATACTCGGAAATTTATCTTTAGAAGAACGCTTACTACATTTCCAACAGGATGGAGCACCTCCGCATTATGTAGTTCCCGTTAGGCAGTGGTTGGATGATAATTATCCCAACCAGTGGATTGGAAGAAGAGGTCCTGTTGAATGGCCACCTAGATCCCCGGACCTAACACCTCTTGACTTCTTTTTGTGGGGTCACCTAAAATCTGTGGTTTTTAAAACGCAACCTGAGTCACTAGAGCAACTCCAGCATAGAATAGTTCAGGAATGCCGTGCTATATCCAGAGAAACATTTGCAAATGTACGTGAAGAATTTGAAAGTAGGCTTTACTATTATTATTGTCTTCAAAACAACGGAAATCATTTTGAACATTTAATTAAATAATAATAAAAAATTTCAAAATTTTGTTTTCATTTTACAGTTTTCCTTAATAAACAGAAAATAATTTCCTAAAATGTAGCTTTCCATGGTACCATTGGAAAGCATTTTTCAAGAGCTTCAAAATGGTGTATCACTCGACCCCCCTTTCTATTTAAGATTTTAGGCTGTATCTCACCCTGTCCAAGGGGTTGCAGATAAGGGTGGGATAATACGCTTGTTTTTGTTCCCCCTTCGTTATATAGAAACTGTTTTTTGCGTTTTTTTCTTCAGTTTTTCGTTCCTAAGATATGGCCATTTCAAGTTTTTAAATTGTCACCCTGTATGTAATCTATAGTTAAGTAATGAAGAAATTTATGTAATCAGCTACTAAACAAAAAGTATAACTTTTCGTAAATATAGTTATGAAATGGAAGACATTATAAATCCTGTCACTCGTTAGGGAGGTGGTAGCAAAATTTTTTTAATGATTTGCTCGTGCGGCAGATGTTAAAAAATGTGAAGACCTAACAACAATAGTATATTATTAACCAAGGTTTAGACAGCCATCATTATTGCCCGAGCGGCAAGTTTAAATCACGAGGAGCGAACCGACGAGGGATTTAAGACGCGAGGGCTATAAGCTGTCTAAACCGTGGTTAATATAATATTTTTTCCACTACTACAAACTTTTATAAGACATTTATCTTTATAGTATTATTAATTTTAAAAAATAATAGGTAGGTATAAGTATATTTTTTAATCAAGTTACCTGCGCTTTGGAATTGGCAAAATATGTTGTTGTTTTGTCAGGTGGCTTTGTTAATGTCAATTTTTGTTCATTTATGTCATCAGATTTCACGAGTTTTCCGTTTTTTTAAAAATTAACCAAGAAAATGTTAGTGATATTATTATGTGTACACCTCCAGAATTAAGGATGGAAGCAGAAAAAATGTTGATTGTTTCGATATTTTACCATTTCAAGCATCTCTAATAATTTAATATGTCATTGTATTGATAATTATCTGGTTGCCTAACTGTTTAAAATATTTATGAGTTCATGTTGTAGAAGTAAAAAATCAAGTTACCTGCGTTCAAATAGATTCTTGAAGATCGGTCAATAATGGATTTCAATGCTTTATTATTGACCATGGTCAATAATAATTTTTAAGGTAGAGACAAACGATTTCTAACGTTAATAATCGGTCAATAATGGCGATGATATAGGTTAGTAGTGGAAAAAAATATTAAACATCATTTCTGTAACCTGTAATACAGTAGTTGACTGTAGTGACAAAAAAAGAAATTACTGTGAGAAAATATTGATAAGAGTACAAGAACACACAAAACAAGTCGTATTATTAATCCCCGGTTAACAATATTTTATTAAATTACAATCCTACTTTTTAATTTCATCATGTCACATGAACGCAACCACTAATCTCGCGCGACGTCATTTTACTCGACGTATTGTCATACACAACTAACCATTATTTGTCTATGATTGTCAAATTTAATTGTCATTACCTTTCCATGTAAAAACATCTTATTTTTGTTGTGTCGTTTGTGAAATTCACAAATAAGTAAGGCAATAATATATAGATATAGCAAACAGTTACAATCACAACAAGATATCATGATCAAAAATGTCAACTTCTTTGACATAATTGTAGGTCATGACACCTCTTCTATCGGTATATTACTGTTGACAATAGGTCTGCTCCAACCATAGGTACCTGACAGTTTAAAACTGTCAAATACAATCAAGAAGTTGTAGGATTTAAAGCATCCTGGGGTCTACATGCAAAATTCATCTGGTAGACTCTATTTCTGATTAAGAACTAGTCCCGAACTGCTGGCTGGATAGCTCTATTATCATTAGAGTATTTTATATCGCAAAATACCACGACAGCGATCTGTTCTCTTCGGCCAAAATAGTTAGTTACCTGGATCCACCTTGACAAGACCGACATGATGGTTTCTAGCGACAAATTTCGTTGGGCTAGGTTATCAACCACTGTTAAACTAAACGTTTTGAAAAAAAATAATATTCTGTTTGGTGTTTATTATGTTATGTCGGATTTCATTCCAGTGAAAATTGTGTCTGAGGTAGTTGTTACTATAATGTCTGGCAATTCCATTCATGACATTTTTGAGATTTGTTGTCGTAAAGAATGTCATTCACGAAATTTCCTAGCAAAAAGCTTTCACAACAATCGAACATGTTGCCAAGAAAATGTCCTCTATTATATTAACATTATGTAAAATGAAGTAAGCTTTCTTCTGTAAGTCAGCAGGCTGTTTCGTTTAGATAGTGATGGGCAAAATCGCATGTTTCCAATAATCGGATCTTTTGTATTCGAATTTTATTGAAAATCAGATTCGAATGATCACTCGAATAACTACTTACACTATACTCGATGAAATCGCAATGAGGTTTTTAAGCCAAGTGATGGGATAGATTCGCATACGATGAGAGTGATGTGAAACACCGATTTTGAACAATCGGGCGGCATACAGCATTCACATGTCGACCGCTGGTTGGCTCACTGGCTGCTTGCGCTGGCCGCTGGCCGCTTGCCGCTTGCCGCTTGCAGTTTGTTCTCTTACACAGTTAAGGTAAACCCACCTTGAATGAGCTATCAGAGGCCACTTTAACAAAACCGACATAATGGTTTTCTAGCGACAAATTTCGTTAAGCTAGATTATCAACCACTGTCAAACTAAACGTTTTGAAAAAAAATAATATTTGGTGTTTATTATGTTATGACGGATTTAATTCCAGTGAAAATTGTGTCTGAGGTAGTTTGTTACTATAATATCTGGCAATTCCATTCATGACATTTTTGAGATTTGTTGTCGTAAAGAATGTCATTCACGAAATTTCCTAGCAAAAAGCTTTTACAACAATCGAACATGTTGCCAAAAAAATGTCCTCTATTATATTAACATTATGTAAAATGAAGTAAGCTTTGTTCTGTAAGTTAGCAGGCTGTTTCGTTCAAATAGTGATAGGAGAAATCGCATGTTGCCAATAATCGGATCTTTTGTATTCGAATTTTATTGAAAATCAGATTCGAATGATCACTCGAATAACTACTTGCACTATACTCGACGAAATCGCAACGAGGTTTTTAAGACAAGTGACGGGATAGATTCGCATACGATGAGAGTGATGCGAAACACCGATTTTGAACAATCGGGCGGCATATAGCATTCACATGTCGACCGCTGGTTTACTCACTGGCTGCTTGCCGCTTGCCGCTTGCCGCTTGCAGTTTGTTCTTTCACACAGTTAAGGTGAACCCACCTTGAAGGAGCTATCGGAGGACACTTTAACAAAACCGACCTAAAGGTTTTCTAACGAAAAATTTAGCTAGGTTATCAACCACTGTCAAACTAAACGTTTTGAAAAAAATAAAATAATATTCTGTATGGCGTTTATTATTTAGTTATGTCGGATTTCATTCCAGTGAAAATTGTGTCTGAGGTAGTTGTTACTAAAATGTGGCAATTCCATTCATAACATTTTTGAGGTTTGTTGTCGTAAGGAATGTCATTCACGAGATTTCCTAGCAAAAAGCTTTCACAACAATCGACCATGTTGCCAAGAAAATGTCCTCTATTATATTAACATTATGTAAAAGGAAGTAAGCTTTGTTCTGTAAGTTAGCAGGCTGTTTCGTTTAGATAGTGATGGGCGAAATCGCATGTTTTCAATAATCGGATCTTTTGTATTCGAATTTTACTGAAAATCCGATTCGAATGATCACTCGAATAACTACTTACACTATATTTGACGAAATCGCAATGAAGTCTTTAAGCCAAGTGCCGAGATAGATTCACATACGATGAGAGTGATGTGAAACACCGATTTTTAACTATCGGGCGGCATACAGCATTCACATGTCGGTTGGCTCAATGCCTGCTTGCGCTGGCCGCTTGCCGCTTGCCGCTTGCCGCTTGCCGCTTGCAGTTTGTTCTCTCACACAGTTAAGGTGAACCCACCTTGAAGGAGCTATCGGAGGCCACTTTAACAAAACCGACCTAATGGTTTTCTAGCGACAGATTTAGCTAGGTTATCAACCACTGTCAAACTAAACGTTTTGAAAAAAAAATAATATTCTGTTTGGCGTTTATTATTTAGTTATGTACGGAATTCATTCCAGTTAAAATTGTGTCTGAGGTAGTAATTACTATAATGTGGCAATTCCATTCATAACATTTTTGAGATTTGTCGTCGTAAGGAATGTCATTCACGAAATTTCCTAGCAAAAAGCTTTCACAACAATCGAACATGTTGCCAAGAAAATGTCCTCTATTATATTAACATTAAGTAAAATGAAGTAAGCTTTCTTCTGTCAGTTAGCAGGCTGTTTCGTTTAGATACTGATGGGCGAAATCGCATGTTGCCAATAATCGGATCTTTTGTATTCGAATTTAATTGAAAATCCTATTCGAATGATCACTCGAATAACTACTTACACTATACTCGACGAAATCGCAATGAAGTCTTTAAGCCAAGTGCCGAGATAGATTCACATACGATGAGAGTGACGTGAAACACCGATTTTGAACCATCGGGCGGCATACAGCATTCACATGTCGGTTGGCTCAATGGCTGCTTGCGCTGGCCGCTTGCCGCTTGCCGCTTGCCGCTTGCCGCTTGCCGCTTGCCGCTTGCCGCTTGCCGCTTGCCGCTTGCCGCTTGCCGCTTGCCGCTTGCCGCTTGCCGCTTGCCGCTTGCCGCTTGCCGCTTGCCGCTTGCCGCTTGCCGCTTGCCGCTTGCCGCTTGCCGCTTGCTGCTTGCCGCTTGCTGCTTGCAGTTTGTTCTCTCACACAGTTAAGGTGAACCCACCTTGAATTAGCTATCGGAGGCCACTTTAACAAAACCGACCTAATGGTTTTCTAGCGACAAATTTAGCTAGGTTATTAACCACTGTCAAACTAAACGTTTTGAAAAAAAAAAAATATTCTGTTTGGCGTTTATTATTTAGTTATGTTGGATTTCATTCCAGTTAAAATTGTGTCTGAGGTAGTTATTACTATAATGTGGCAATTCCATTCATAACATTTTTGAGATTTGTTGTCGTAAAGAATGTCATTCACGAAATTTCCTAGCAAAAAGCTTTCACAACAATCGAACATGTTGCCAAGAAAATGTCCTCTATTATATTAACATTATGTAAAATGAAGTAAGCTCTCTTCTGTAAGTTAGCAGGCTGTTTCGTTTAGAAAGTGATTGGCGAAATCGCATGTTTCCAATAATCGGATGTTTTGTATTCGAATTTTATTGAAAATCAGATTTGAATGATCACTCGAATAACTACTCACACTATACTGTACGAAATCGCAATGAGGCTTTTCAGCCAAGTGACGGAATAGATTCGCATACGATGAGAGTGATGTGAAACACCGATTTTGAACAATCGGGCGGCATACAGCATTCACATGTCGACCGCTGGTTGGCGCACTGGCCGCTTGCCGCTTGCCGCTTGCCGCTTGCTGCTTGCAGTTTGTTCTCCCACACAGTTAAGGTGAACCCACCTTGAATGAGCTATCAGAGGCCACTTTAACAAAACCGACATAATGGTTTTCTAGCGACAAATTCCGTTAAGCTAGATTATCAACCACTGTCAAACTAAACGTTTTGAAAAAAAATAATGTTTGGTGTTTATTATGTTATGACGGATTTAATTCCAGTGAAAATTGTGTCTGGGGTAGTTTGCTTCTATAATGTCTGGCAATTCCATTCATGACATTTTTGAGATTTGTTGTCGTAAAGAATGTCATTCACGAAATTTCCTAGCAAAAAGCTTTCACAACAATCGAACATGTTGCCAAGAAAATGTCCTCTATTATATTAACATTAAGTAAAATGAAGTAAGCTTTCTTCTGTCAGTTAGCAGGCTGTTTCGTTTAGATAGTGATGGGCGAAATCGCATGTTTTCAATAATCGGATCTATTGTATTCGAATTTTATTGAAAATCAGATTTGAATGATCACTCGAATAACTACTCACACTATACTGTACGAAATCGCAATGAGGCTTTTAAGCCAAGTGACGGAATAGATTCGCATACGATGAGAGTGATGTGAAACACCGATTTTGAACAATCGGTTTCATACAGCATTCACATGTCGACCGCTGGTTGGCTCACTGGCTGCTTGCGCTGGCCCCTTGTCGCTTGCCGCTTGCCGCTTGCCGCTTGCCGCTTGCCGCTTGCCGCTTGCCGCTTGCCACTTGCTTCTTGCTGCTTGCTGCTTGCAGTTTGTTCTCTCACACAGTTAAGGTGAACCCACCTTGAAGGAGCTATCGGAGGCCACTTTAACAAAACCGACCTAATGGTTTTCTAGCGACAAATTTAGCTAGGTTATCAACCACTGTCAAACTAAACGTTTTGAAAAAAAAAAAAAATATTCTGTTTGGCGTTTATTATTTAGTTATGTCGGATTTCATTCCAGTTAAAATTGTGTCTGAGGTAGTTATTACTATAATGTGGCAATTCCATTCATAACATTTTTGAGATTTGTTGTCGTAAAGAATGTCATTCACGAAACTTCCTAGCAAAAAGCTTTCACAACAATCGAACATGTTGCCAAGAAAATGTTCCCTATTATATTAACATTATGTAAAATGAAGTAAGCTCTCTTCTGTAAGTTAGCAGGCTGTTTCGTTTAGAAAGTGATTGGCGAAATCGCATGTTTCCAATAATCGGATCTTTTGTATTCGAATTTTATTGAAAATCAGATTTGAATGATCACTCGAATAACTACTCACACTATACTGTACGAAATCGCAATGAGGCTTTTCAGCCAAGTGACGGAATAGATTCGCATACGATGAGAGTGATGTGAAACACCGATTTTGAACAATCGGGCGGCATACAGCATTCACATGTCGACCGCTGGTTGGCGCACTGGCTGCTTGCGCTGGCCGCTTGCCGCTTGCCGCTTGCCGCTTGTCGCTTGCTGCTTGCAGTTTGTTCTCCCACACAGTTAAGGTGAACCCACCTTGAATGAGCCATCAGAGGCCACTTTAACAAAACCGACATAATGGTTTTCTAGCGACAAATTCCGTTAAGCTAGATTATCAACCACTGTCAAACTAAACGTTTTGAAAAAAAATAATGTTTGGTGTTTATTATGTTATGACGGATTTAATTCCAGTGAAAATTGTGTCTGAGGTAGTTTGTTTCTATAATGTCTGGCAATTCGAACATGTTGCCAAGAAAATGTCCTCTATTATATTAACATTAAGTAAAATGAAGTAAGCTTTCTTCTGTCAGTTAGCAGGCTGTTTCGTTTAGATAGTGATGGGCGAAATCGCATGTTTTCAATAATCGGATCTTTTGTATTCGAATTTTATTGAAAATCAGATTTGAATGATCACTCGAATAACTACTCACACTATACTGTACGAAATCGCAATGAGGCTTTTAAGCCAAGTGACGGAATAGATTCGCATACGATGAGAGTGATGTGAAACACCGATTTTGAACAATTGGTTGGCATACAGCATTCACATGTCGACCGCTGGTTGGCTCACTGGCTGCTTGCGCTGGCCCCTTGTCGCTTGCCGCTTGCTTCTTGCTGCTTGCTGCTTGCAGTTTGTTCTCTCACACAGTTAAGGTGAACCCACCTTGAAGGAGCTATCGGAGGCCACTTTATCAAAACCGACCTAATGCTTTTCTAGCGACAAATTTAGCTAGGTTATCAACCACTGTCAAACTAAACGTTTTGAAAAAAAAAAAATATTCTGTTTGGCGTTTATTATTTAGTTATGTCGGATTTCATTCCAGTTAAAATTGTGTCTGAGGTAGTTTGTTACTATAATGTCTGGCAATTCCATTCATGACATTTTTGAGATTTGTTGTCGTAAAGAATGTCATTCACGAAATTTCCTAGAAGAAAGCTTTCACAACAATCGAACATGTTGCCAAGAAAATGTCCTCAATTATATTAACATTATGTAAAATGAAGTAAGCTTTGTTCTGTAAGTTAGCAGGCTGTTTCGTTTAGACAGTTTGTTTGTTTCCAATAATCGGATCTTTTGTATTCGAATTTTATTGTAAATCAGATTTGAATGATCACTCGAATAACTACTTATACTATACTAGACGAAATCGCAATGAGGCTTTTAAGCAAAGTGACGGGATAGATTCGCATACGATGAGAGTGATGTGAAACACCGATTTTGAACAATCGGGCGGCATACAGCATTCACATGTCGACCGCTGGTTAGCTCACTGGCTGCTTGCCGCTTGCCGCTTGCCGCTTGCCGCTTGCCGCTTGCCGCTTGCCGCTTGCTGCTTGCTGCTTGCAGCTTGCTGCTTGCAGTTTGTTCTCTCACACAGTTAAGGTGAACCCACCTTGAAGGAGCTATCGGAGGCCACTTTAACAAAACCGACCTAATGCTTTTCTAGCGACAAATTTAGCTAGGTTATCAACCACTGTCAAACTAAAAGTTTTGAAAAAAAAAAAAATATTCTGTTTGGCGTTTATTATTTAGTTATGTCGGATTTCATTCCAGTTAAAATTGTGTCTGAGGTAGTTTGTTACTATAATGTCTGGCAATTCCATTCATGACATTTTTGAGATTTGTTGTCGTAAAGAATGTCATTCACGAAATTTCCTAGCAAAAAGCTTTCACAACAATCGAACATGTTGCCAAGAAAATGTCCTCTATTATATTAACATTATGTAAAATGAAGTAAGCTTTGTTCTGTAAGTTAGCAGGCTGTTTCGTTTAGACAGTGATTGGCGAAATCGCATGTTTCCAATAATCGGATCTTTTGTATTCGAATTTTATTGTAAATCAGATTTGAATGATCACTCGAATAACTACTTGCACTATACTCGACGAAATCGCAACGAAATTTTTAAGCCAAGTGACGGGATAGATTCGCATACGATGAGAGTGACGTGAAACACCGATTTTGAACCATCGGGCGGCATACAGCATTTACATGTCGGTTGGCTCAATGGCCACTTGCCGCTTGCCGCTTGCTGCTTGCAGTTTGTTCTCTCACACAGTTAAGGTAAACCCACCTTGAATGAGCTATCAGAGGCCACTTTAACAAAACCGACATAATGGTTTTCTAGCGACAAATTCCGTTAAGCTAGATTATCAACCACTGTCAAACTAAACGTTTTGAAAAAAAATAATGTTTGGTGTTTATTATGTTATGACGGATTTAATTCCAGTGTAAATTGTGTTTGAGGTAGTTTGTTACTATAATGTCTGGCAATTCCATTCATGACATTTTTGAGATTTGTTGTCGTAAAAAATGTCATTCACGAAATTTCCTAGCAAAAGGCTTTCACAACAATCGAACATGTTGCCAAGAAAATGTCCTCTATTATATTAACATTATGTAAAATGAAGTAAGCTTTGTTCTGTAAGTTAGCAGGCTGTTTCGTTTAGAAAGTGGTTGGCGAAATCGCATGTTTCCAATAATCGGATCTTTTGTATTCGAATTTTATTGAAAGTCAGAGTTGAATGATCACTCGAATAACTACTCACACTATACTGTACGAAATCGCAATGAGGCTTTTAAGCCAAGTGACGGAATAGATTCGCATACGATGAGAGTGATGTGAAACACCGATTTTGAACAAACGGGCGGCATACAGCATTCACATGTCGACCGCTGGTTAGCTCACTGGCTGCTTGCCGCCTGCCGCTTGCCGCTTGCCGCTTGCCGCTTGCCGCTTGCCGCTTGCTGCTTGCTGCTTGCTGCTTGCTGCTTGCAGTTTGTTCTCTCACACAGTTAAGGTGAACCCACCTAGATAGATTCGCATACGATGAGAGTGATGTGAAACACCGATTTTGAACAAACGGGCGGCATACAGCATTCACATGTCGACCGCTGGTTAGCTCACTGGCTGCTTGCCGCCTGCCGCTTGCCGCTTGCCGCTTGCCGCTTGCCGCTTGCCGCTTGCTGCTTGCTGCTTGCTGCTTGCTGCTTGCAGTTTGTTCTCTCACACAGTTAAGGTGAACCCACCTTGAAGGAGCTATCGGAGGCCACTTTAACAAAACCAACCTAATGCTTTTCTAGCGACAAATTATCCTTATCTCTATTTTTCTAAACTTCTATTATATCTGCTACTGTGAATACCTTTTTCTTTTTCTTCACATTTCTGTATCTTATCTACTAAAAGTGTATAAGCGGTTATTGGTACTCTTTATGCAAAAATTTAGAATTGCACATATTAATGTCCGATCCTTAGTTGCTAAGTTGAACGAATTAAGGGATATTGTATTGGGTGGTGATTATGATGTGGTGGCTGTGACGGAGACCTGGCTGAGCGATGGCGTCGACTCTAAGGGGGTCCAAATGCCTGGATATTTACTGGTAAGGCAAGACCGTTTGAGTAGGGGTGGTGGAGCTGCTATTTACTTTAAAAAAAGCCTAAATGGAGCGCTAATTAATGATTTGAGAACCAGTATAGATTATGAACAAGTTTGGTTAAGTATAATTCTTAATAAAGAATCATTTGTCTTTGGTTGTATATATCGCCCACCGTCCTGTAATATAAATGTATTTTTACGAGATTTTGAGGAACAAGTTATGGCACTGGTCCCAAAATTTGATCATATTTTTTGCTTAGGAGATTTTAATATTAATCTTATGAATCTGAACACCAAAGGTGCATCTGATTTTTATTCACTTTTAGAAGCCACAGGTCTTAAACAAATCATTAACAAACCTACAAGAATAGCTGCAGATAGCTTAACTCTCTTAGACCTTATAATAGTACCTGAGGACCTACTCATAGATATCTCAGACACTTTGTCAGTTCCAAATATTTCTGATCATGATTTAGTCTATGGTTAATTCCTTTTGCGTAAACATAAACCTAAGCCTATAATTAGGGAATACAGAGATTTTAAGAATGCTAATTATAATCAATTCTATGCCGATTTACAATCTATTCCATGGAGAAACATTTTTGATTATAATAATATTGACAAAAAAGTACAATTTTTTAACGAAAATATAATGGCTTTGTTAAACATTCACATGCCATTACGAACTGCTAGGATTACAAAAAAGAATGATCCGTGGATCACAGATACCGTACGCGATATGATTAAAACACGAAATAGTGCCCTGACTCGTTTTAAAAAGTCCAAGTTGCCTGCGCACTGGGATTTCTACAAAAGTATCAGAAACTTGGTGACACTAACAATTCGTAGGGAAAAAAAGGCTTTTTTCGAAGCTAGATTACAAAACACGTCAAACGTGTGGCAAAACTTAAAAACATTTCGTCTCTTAAATGATAATAAAAAATTTGAATTTCCAGATGCTCTAATAAAACCCGATGAACTTAATTTATTTTTTACAGTAGGAAGACCACAAACAGATAATACACACCTACTTAATACCTATAAAAATAAACTCAGTGATAAAGTTTCTTCTGTTCTCAATCTTAAGGAGGTATCTGAGGCTGACGTGTTCAGAATATTAACAAACATTAGATCGGTGGCTGAGGGAGTTGACAATATTGGCAGTTATATTTTAAAAGTGTGCTGTCCCTTCTTATTACCTTACATTACTCACATTATTAACTTTTGCATTCGTAACTCGGAATTTCCTGAAGTATGGAAACAGGCTTCAGTGACACCACTTCCTAAGGTCTCGTCGCCAAAGGAATTTAAGGACCTCCGGCCTATCAGTGTTCTGCCTTGTATGGCGAAAGTTTTGGAGAAGGTGGTAAACGCTCAACTGACTAAACATATTGTAAGTAATAATATCCTGCCCCAAACACAATCGGGATTCCGCGAACATCATAGCTGCGCTACAGCATTGCTTAATGTTAGTGACGATGTTTTTCAGGCTATTGACAATAGTAAAATAACCGTTTTGGCATTGTTGGACTTCTCCAAGGCTTTCGACACTATAAATCATTCCTTATTATTAGCTATTCTGCACCATGTGGGACTGTCTGATGAGGCAGTTGGATTTTTTACCAATTTCTTGTCAAATAGATCTCAATCAGTGCGTGTCGGAGGTATGATATCGAATCCTCTCATAATTAAAAATTGGGTGCCATAGGGCTCGACTCTGTCTCCCCTTTTATATGCTATCTATACATCATCTCTCTCAAACTCATTAAAACAATGTTCAGTTCAATACTATGCTGACGACACGCAGGTATATAAATCATTTAGTTGAACCAATACTGTTGAAAGCTGTAAAATAATAAGTTCTGAACTAAACTCCCTAAATAAATTGTCTTTACAACACTCCCTTACATTAAACCCTAAGAAGTGCTGTGTAATGGTTTTTGGGCGCAAGGCCGACTTGGACTCAGTTAAAAGTGAAATTAAAATTCAGATTGATGACATTATTTTGCCAGTGAAGGAGAATGTGCGTAACTTGGGAGTGATTTTTGACAGTTCTCTAAGATTTAGTGCGCATGTGTCAGGTTGTATACAAAAAGCTTTCATTAGATTAAAATTCTTATACCATATGCGGCACTTCCTATCTCAAAAGGTTAAATCACTTTTGTGCGATTCCCTCGTGCTCTCATTATTTAACCATGGCGACGTTGTCTACGGAAATTGTCTCACTGTAGTCGATAAACGACGAATACAACTTGTTCAGAATTCTTGTTTGAGACTTATTCATGGAGTAAGGAAATATGAACATATCTCCCACAAGCTGGACGAGTCGCACTGGTTGAGTATGGCGGAGAGGAGGGAGCTGCATCAAGCATGCTTTTATCATAAAATTATATCTTTGAAATGTCCTGCATACTTGTATAACCGTATTGTTTTTCGAACTGACGTACATACTTTAAATACCAGATTTAAAGGCAGAATAACGCCCCCGCATCACCACACTGCAATCTTTGAGCGAAGCTTTTCACACAATATTGCTAAGTTCTATAACTCGTTGCCAGATAACTTAAAAATACTTCCGCTCTCTTCCTTTAGGCTGAATTATATTAAACATATATTGAATAGACATGTATGATGAACATACACCCACTGCATCGTGATTGTCACGTTAAATAAAAAGTTAATTACCAATACACCGCCAGGTTAGGTTAAGATATTTAAGATTAGCTATAGGTTAAGTAGATCAGGGAGGTATTTTAGGATGCCTCATCTGGACTTCGCCTATTTCAGAATAACATATGTAATATGTATCCCTTCTTTTTGTACTTTTGTAACAGAAAATTTAATATTCTGAAATAAAGACATTTATTATTATTATTATTATTATTATTTAGCTAGGTTATCAACCACTGTCAAACTAAAAGTTTTGAAAAAAAAAAATAATATTCTGTTTGGCGTTTATTATTTAGTTATGTCGGATTTCATTCCAGTTAAAATTGTGTCTGAGGTAGTTTGTTACTATAATGTCTGACAATTCCATTCATGACATTTTTGAGATTTGTTGTCGTAAAGAATGTCATTCACGAAATTTCCTAGCAAAAAGCTTTCACAACAATCGAACATGTTGCCAAGAAAATGTCCTCTATTATATTAACATTATGTAAAATGAAGTAAGCTTTGTTCTGTAAGTTAGCAGGCTGTTTCGTTTAGACAGTGATTGGCGAAATCGCATGTTTCCAATAATCGGATCTTTTGTATTCGAATTTTATTGTAAATCAGATTTGAATGATCACTCGAATACCTACTTATACTATACTAGACGAAATCGCAATGAGGCTTTTAAGCAAAGTGACGGGATAGATTCGCATACGATGAGAGTGATGTGAACACCGATTTTGAACAATCGGGCGGCATACAGCATTCACATGTCGACCGCCGGTTGGCTCACTGGCTGCTTGCCGCTTGCCGCTTGCCGCTTGCCGCTTGCCGCTTGCCGCTTGCCGCTTGCCGCTTGCCGCTTGCCGCTTGCCGCTTGCCGCTTGCTTCTTGCTGCTTGCTGCTTGCAGTTTGTTCTCTCACACAGTTAAGGTGAACCCACCTTGAAGGAGCTATCGGAGGCCACTTTAACAAAACCGACCTAATGGTTTTCTAGCGACAAATTTAGCTAGGTTATCAACCACTGTCAAACTAAACGTTTTGAAAAAAGAAAAAATATTCTGTTTGGCGTTTATTATTTAGTTATGTCGGATTTCATTCCAGTTAAAATTGTGTCTGAGGTAGTTATTACTATAATGTGGCAATTCCATTCATAACATTTTTGAGATTTGTTGTCGTAAAGAATGTCATTCACGAAACTTCCTAGCAAAAAGCTTTCACAACAATCGAACATGTTGCCAAGAAAATGTTCCCTATTATATTAACATTATGTAAAATGAAGTAAGCTTTCTTCTGTAAGTTAGCAGGCTGTTTCGTTTAGATAGTGATGGGCGAAATCGCATGTTTTCAATAATCGGATCTTTTGTATTCGAATTTTATTGAAAATCAGATTTGAATGATCACTCGAATAACTACTTGCACTATACTCGACGAAATCGCAACGAGGTTTTTAAGCCAAGTGACGGGATAGATTCGCATACGATGAGAGTGACGTGAAACACCGATTTTGAACCATCGGGCGGCATACAGCATTTACATGTCGGTTGGCTCAATGGCCGCTTGCCGCTTGCCGCTTGCCGCTTGCCGCTTGCCGCTTGCCGCTTGCCGCTTGCCGCTTGCCGCTTGCCGCTTGCCGCTTGCCGATTGCCGATTGCGGCTTGCTGCTTGCAGTTTGTTCTCTCACACAGTTAAGATAAACCCACCTTGAATGAGCTATCAGAGGCCACCTTAACAAAACCGACACAATGGTTTTCTAGCGATAAATTCCGTTAAGCTAGATTATCAACCACTCTCAAACTAAACGTTTTGAAAAAAAAAAAATATTCTGTTTGGCGTTTATTATTTAGTTATGTCGGATTTCATTCCAGTTAAAATTGTGTCCGAGGTAGTTATTACTATAATGTGGCAATTCCATTCATAACATTTTTGAGATTTGTTGTCGTAAAGAATGTCATTCACGAAACTTCCTAGCAAAAAGCTTTCACAACAATCGAACATGTTGCCAAGAAAATGTTCCCTATTATATTAACATTATGTAAAATGAAGTAAGCTTTCTTCTGTAAATTAGCAGGCTGTTTCGTTTAGAAAGTGATTGGCGAAATCGCATGTTTCCAATAATCGGATCTTTTGTATTCGAATTTTATTGAAAATCAGATTTGAATGATCACTCGAATAACTACTCACATTATACTGTACGAAATCGCAATGAGGCTTTTCAGCCAAGTGACGGAATAGATTCGCATACGATGAGAGTGATGTGAAACACCGATTTTGAACAATCGGGCGGCATACAGCATTCACATGTCGACCGCTGGTTGGCGCACTGGCTGCTTGCGCTGGCCGCTTTCCGCTTTTCGCTTTCCGCTTGCCGCTTGCCGCTTGCCGCTTGCCGCTTGCCGCTTGCCGCTTGCCGCTTGCCGCTTGCCGCTTGCCGCTTGCCGCTTGCCGCTTGCCGCTTGCCGCTTGCCGCTTGCCGCTTGCCGCTTGCCGCTTGCCGCTTGCCGCTTGCCGCTTGCCGCTTGCCGCTTGCCGCTTGCCGCTTGCCGCTTGCCGCTTGCCGCTTGCCGCTTGCCGCTTGCCGCTTGCCGCTTGCCGCTTGCGGCTTGCTGCTTGCTGCTTGCTGCTTGCTGCTTGCTGCTTGCTGCTTGCTGCTTGCTGCTTGCTGCTTGCTGCTTGCTGCTTGCTGCTTGCTGCTTGCAGTTTGTTCTCTCACACAGTTAAGGTGAACCCACCTTGAAGGAGCTATCGGAGGCCACTTTAACAAAACCGACCTAATGCTTTTCTAGCGACAAATTTAGCTAGGTTATCAACCACTGTCAAACTAAAAGTTTTGAAAAAAAAATAAAAATATTCTGTTTGGCGTTTATTATTTAGTTATGTCGGATTTTATTCCAGTTAAAATTGTGTCTGAGGTAGTTTGTTACTATAATGTCTGGCAATTCCATTCATGACATTTTTGAGATTTGTTGTCGTAAAGAATGTCATTCACGAAATTTCCTAGCAAAAAGCTTTCACAACAATCGAACATGTTGCCAAGAAAATGTCCTCTATTATATTAACATTATGTAAAATGAAGTAAGCTTTGTTCTGTAAGTTAGCAGGCTGTTTCGTTTAGACAGTTTGTTTGTTTCCAATAATCGGATCTTTTGTATTCGAATTTTATTGTAAATCAGATTTGAATGATCACTCGAATAACTACTTATACTATACTAGACGAAATCGCAATGAGGCTTTTAAGCAAAGTAACGGGATAGATTCGCATACGATGAGAGTGATGTGAAACACCGATTTTGAACAATCGGGCGGCATACAGCATTCACATGTCGACCGCTGGTTAGCTCACTGGCTGCTTGCCGCTTGCCGCTTGCCGCTTGCCGCTTGCCGCTTGCCGCTTGCCGCTTGCCGCTTGCCGCTTGCCGCTTGCCGCTTGCCGCTTGCCGCTTGCCGCTTGCCGCTTGCCGCTTGCCGCTTGCCGCTTGCCGCTTGCTGCTTGCAGTTTGTTCTCTCACACAGTTAAGGTGAACCCACCTTGAAGGAGCTATCGGAGGCCACTTTAACAAAACCGACCTAATGCTTTTCTAGCGACAAATTTAGCTAGGTTATCAACCACTGTCAAACTAAAAGTTTTGAAAAAAAAATAAAAATATTCTGTTTGGCGTTTATTATTTAGTTATGTCGGATTTCATTCCAGTTAAAATTGTGTCTGAGGTAGTTTGTTACTATAATGTCTGGCAATTCCATTCATGACATTTTTGAGATTTGTTGTCGTAAAGAATGTCATTCACGAAATTTCCTAGCAAAAAGCTTTCACAACAATCGAACATGTTGCCAAGAAAATGTCCTCTATTATATTAACATTATGTAAAATGAAGTAAGCTTTGTTCTGTAAGTTAGCAGGCTGTTTCGTTTAGACAGTGATTGGCGAAATCGCATGTTTCCAATAATCGGATCTTTTGTATTCGAATTTTATTGTAAATCAGATTTGAATGATCACTCGAATAACTACTTATACTATACTAGACGAAATCGCAATGAGGCTTTTCAGCCAAGTGACGGAATAGATTCGCATACGATGAGAGTGATGTGAAACACCGATTTTGAACAATCGGGCGGCATACAGCATTCACATGTCGACCGCTGGTTGGCGCACTGGCTGCTTGCGCTTGCCGCTTGCCGCTTGCCGCTTGCCGCTTGCCGCTTGCCGCTTGCCGCTTGCCGCTTGCCGCTTGCCGCTTGCCGCTTGCTGCTTGCTGCTTGCTGCTTGCTGCTTGCTGCTTGCTGCTTGCTGCTTGCTGCTTGCTGCTTGCTGCTTGCTGCTTGCTGCTTGCTGCTTGCTGCTTGCTGCTTGCTGCTTGCTGCTTGCTGCTTGCTGCTTGCTGCTTGCTGCTTGCTGCTTGCTGCTTGTTCTCTCACACAGTTAAGGTGAACCCACCTTGAAGGAGCTATCGGAGGCCACTTTAACAAAACCGACCTAATGCTTTTCTAGCGACAAATTTAGCTAGGTTATCAACCACTGTCAAACTAAACGTTTTGAAAAAAAAAAATATTCTGTTTGGCGTTTATTATTTAGTTATGTCGGATTTTATTCCAGTTAAAATTGTGTCTGAGGTAGTTTGTTACTATAATGTCTGGCAATTCCATTCATGACATTTTTGAGATTTGTTGTCGTAAAGAATGTCATTCACGAAATTTCCTAGCAAAAAGCTTTCACAACAATCGAACATGTTGCCAAGAAAATGTCCTCTATTATATTAACATTATGTAAAATGAAGTAAGCTTTGTTCTGTAAGTTAGCAGGCTGTTTCGTTTAGACAGTTTGTTTGTTTCCAATAATCGGATCTTTTGTATTCGAATTTTATTGTAAATCAGATTTGAATGATCACTCGAATAACTACTTATACTATACTAGACGAAATCGCAATGAGGCTTTTAAGCAAAGTAACGGGATAGATTCGCATACGATGAGAGTGATGTGAAACACCGATTTTGAACAATCGGGCGGCATACAGCATTCACATGTCGACCGCTGGTTAGCTCACTGGCTGCTTGCCGCTTGCCGCTTGCCGCTTGCTGCTTGCAGTTTGTTCTCTCACACAGTTAAGGTGAACCCACCTTGAAGGAGCTATCGGAGGCCACTTTAACAAAACCGACCTAATGCTTTTCTAGCGACAAATTTAGCTAGGTTATCAACCACTGTCAAACTAAACGTTTTGAAAAAAGAAAAAATATTCTGTTTGGCGTTTATTATTTAGTTATGTCGGATTTCATTCCAGTTAAAATTGTGTCTGAGGTAGTTATTACTATAATGTGGCAATTCCATTCATAACATTTTTGAGATTTGTTGTCGTAAAGAATGTCATTCACGAAACTTCCTAGCAAAAAGCTTTCACAACAATCGAACATGTTGCCAAGAAAATGTTCCCTATTATATTAACATTATGTAAAATGAAGTAAGCTTTCTTCTGTAAGTTAGCAGGCTGTTTCGTTTAGAAAGTGATTGGCGAAATCGCATGTTTCCAATAATCGGATCTTTTGTATTCGAATTTTATTGAAAATCAGATTTGAATGATCACTCGAATAACTACTCACACTATACTGTACGAAATCGCAATGGGGCTTTTCAGCCAAGTGACGGAATATATTCGCATACGATGAGAGTGATGTGAAACACCGATTTTGAACAATCGGGCGGCATACAGCATTCACATGTCGACCGCTGGTTGGCGCACTGGCTGCTTGCGCTGGCTGCTTGTCGCTTGTCGCTTGCCGCTTGCCGCTTGCCGCTTGCCGCTTGCCGCTTGCAGTTTGTTCTCTCACACAGTTAAGGTGAACCCACCTTGAATGAGCTATCAGAGGCCACTTTAACAAAACCGACATAATGGTTTTCTAGCGACAAATTCCGTTAAGCTAGATTATCAACCACTGTCAAACTAAACGTTTTGAAAAAAAATAATGTTTGGTGTTTATTATGTTATGACGGATTTAATTCCAGTGAAAATTGTGTCTGAGGTAGTTTGTTTCTATAATGTCTGGCAATTCCATTCATGACATTTTTGAGATTTGTTGTCGTAAAGAATGTCATTCACGAAATTTCCTAGCAAAAAGCTTTCACAACAATCGAACATGTTGCCAAGAAAATGTTCCGTATTATATTAACATTATGTAAAATGAAGTAAGCTTTCTTCTGTAAGTTAGCAGGCTGTTTCGTTTAGATAGTGATGGGCGAAATCGCATGTTTTCAATAATCGGATCTTTTGTATTCGAATTTTATTGAAAATCAGATTTGAATGATCACTCGAATAACTACTTGCACTATACTCGACGAAATCGCAACGAGGTTTTTAAGCCAAGTGACGGGATAGATTCGCATACGATGAGAGTGACGTGAAACACCGATTTTGAACCATCGGGCGGCATACAGCATTTACATGTCGGTTGGCTCAATGGCCGCTTGCCGCTTGCCGCTTGCCGCTTGCCGATTGCGGCTTGCTGCTTGCAGTTTGTTCTCTCACACAGTTAAGATAAACCCACCTTGAATGAGCTATCAGAGGCCACCTTAACAAAACCGACATAATGGTTTTCTAGCGATAAATTCCGTTAAGCTAGATTATCAACCACTCTCAAACTAAACGTTTTGAAAAAAAAAAAATATTCTGTTTGGCGTTTATTATTTAGTTATGTCGGATTTCATTCCAGTTAAAATTGTGTCCGAGGTAGTTATTACTATAATGTGGCAATTCCATTCATAACATTTTTGAGATTTGTTGTCGTAAAGAATGTCATTCACGAAACTTCCTAGCAAAAAGCTTTCACAACAATCGAACATGTTGCCAAGAAAATGTTCCCTATTATATTAACATTATGTAAAATGAAGTAAGCTTTCTTCTGTAAATTAGCAGGCTGTTTCGTTTAGAAAGTGATTGGCGAAATCGCATGTTTCCAATAATCGGATCTTTTGTATTCGAATTTTATTGAAAATCAGATTTGAATGATCACTCGAATAACTACTCACATTATACTGTACGAAATCGCAATGAGGCTTTTCAGCCAAGTGACGGAATAGATTCGCATACGATGAGAGTGATGTGAAACACCGATTTTGAACAATCGGGCGGCATACAGCATTCACATGTCGACCGCTGGTTGGCGCACTGGCTGCTTGCGCTGGCCGCTTTCCGCTTTCCGCTTGCCGCTTGCCGCTTGCCGCTTGCCGCTTGCCGCTTGCCGCTTGCCGCTTGCCGCTTGCCGCTTGCCTCTTGCTGCTTGCTGCTTGCTGCTTGTTGCTTGCTGCTTGCTGCTTGCTGCTTGCTGCTTGCTGCTTGCTGCTTGCTGCTTGCTGCTTGCTGCTTGCTGCTTGCTGCTTGCTGCTTGCTGCTTGCTGCTTGCTGCTTGCTGCTTGCTGCTTGCTGCTTGCTGCTTGCTGCTTGCTGCTTGCTGCTTGCCGCTTGCCGCTTGCCGCTTGCCGCTTGCTGCTTGCAGTTTGTTCTCTCACACAGTTAAGGTGAACCCACCTTGAAGGAGCTATCGGAGGCCACTTTAACAAAACCGACCTAATGCTTTTCTAGCGACAAATTTAGCTAGGTTATCAACCACTGTCAAACTAAACGTTTTGAAAAAAGAAAAAATATTCTGTTTGGCGTTTATTATTTAGTTATGTCGGATTTCATTCCAGTTAAAATTGTGTCTGAGGTAGTTATTACTATAATGTGGCAATTCCATTCATAACATTTTTGAGATTTGTTGTCGTAAAGAATGTCATTCACGAAACTTCCTAGCAAAAAGCTTTCACAACAATCGAACATGTTGCCAAGAAAATGTTCCCTATTATATTAACATTATGTAAAATGAAGTAAGCTTTCTTCTGTAAGTTAGCAGGCTGTTTCGTTTAGAAAGTGATTGGCGAAATCGCATGTTTCCAATAATCGGATCTTTTGTATTCGAATTTTATTGAAAATCAGATTTGAATGATCACTCGAATAACTACTCACACTATACTGTACGAAATCGCAATGAGGCTTTTCAGCCAAGTGACGGAATATATTCGCATACGATGAGAGTGATGTGAAACACCGATTTTGAACAATCGGGCGGCATACAGCATTCACATGTCGACCGCTGGTTGGCGCACTGGCTGCTTGCGCTGGCCGCTTTCCGCTTGTCGCTTGCCGCTTGCCGCTTGCCGCTTGCCGCTTGCCGCTTGCCGCTTGCTGCTTGCAGTTTGTTCTCTCACACAGTTAAGGTGAACCCACCTTGAATGAGCTATCAGAGGCCACTTTAACAAAACCGACATAATGGTTTTCTAGCGACAAATTCCGTTAAGCTAGATTATCAACCACTGTCAAACTAAACGTTTTGAAAAAAAATAATGTTTGGTGTTTATTATGTTATGACGGATTTAATTCCAGTGAAAATTGTGTCTGAAGTAGTTTGTTTCTATAATGTCTGGCAATTCCATTCATGACATTTTTGAGATTTGTTGTCGTAAAGAATGTCATTCACGAAATTTCCTAGCAAAAAGCTTTCACAACAATCGAACATGTTGCCAAGAAAATGTTCCCTATTATATTAACATTATGTAAAATGAAGTAAGCTTTGTTCTGTAAGTTAGCAGGCTGTTTCGTTTAGACAGTGATTGGCGAAATCGCATGTTTCCAATAATCGGATCTTTTGTATTCGAATTTTATTGTAAATCAGATTTGAATGATCACTCGAATAACTACTTATACTATACTAGACGAAATCGCAATGAGGCTTTTCAGCCAAGTGACGGAATAGATTCGCATACGATGAGAGTGATGTGAAACACCGATTTTGAACAATCGGGCGGCATACAGCATTCACATGTCGACCGCTGGTTGGCGCACTGGCTGCTTGCGCTGGCCGCTTGCCGCTTGCCGCTTGCCGCTTGCCGCTTGCCGCTTGCCGCTTGCCGCTTGCCGCTTGCCGCTTGCCGCTTGCCGCTTGCCGCTTGCCGCTTGCCGCTTGCCGCTTGCCGCTTGCCGCTTGCCGCTTGCCGCTTGCCGCTTGCCGCTTGCCGCTTGCCGCTTGCCGCTTGCCGCTTGCCGCTTGCCGCTTGCCGCTTGCCGCTTGCGGCTTGCCGCTTGCCGCTTGCCGCTTGCTGCTTGCTGCTTGCTGCTTGCTGCTTGCTGCTTGCTGCTTGCTGCTTGCTGCTTGCTGCTTGCTGCTTGCTGCTTGCTGCTTGCTGCTTGTTCTCTCACACAGTTAAGGTGAACCCACCTTGAAGGAGCTATCGGAGGCCACTTTAACAAAACCGACCTAATGCTTTTCTAGCGACAAATTTAGCTAGGTTATCAACCACTGTCAAACTAAACGTTTTGAAAAAAAAATAAAAATATTCTGTTTGGCGTTTATTATTTAGTTATGTCGGATTTTATTCCAGTTAAAATTGTGTCTGAGGTAGTTTGTTACTATAATGTCTGGCAATTCCATTCATGACATTTTTGAGATTTGTTGTCGTAAAGAATGTCATTCACGAAATTTCCTAGCAAAAAGCTTTCACAACAATCGAACATGTTGCCAAGAAAATGTCCTCTATTATATTAACATTATGTAAAATGAAGTAAGCTTTGTTCTGTAAGTTAGCAGGCTGTTTCGTTTAGACAGTTTGTTTGTTTCCAATAATCGGATCTTTTGTATTCGAATTTTATTGTAAATCAGATTTGAATGATCACTCGAATAACTACTTATACTATACTAGACGAAATCGCAATGAGGCTTTTAAGCAAAGTGACGGGATAGATTCGCATACGATGAGAGTGATGTGAAACACCGATTTTGAACAATCGGGCGGCATACAGCATTCACATGTCGACCGCTGGTTAGCTCACTGGCTGCTTGCCGCTTGCCGCTTGCCGCTTGCCGCTTGCCGCTTGCCGCTTGCCGCTTGCCGCTTGCCGCTTGCCGCTTGCCGCTTGCAGTTTGTTCTCTCACACAGTTAAGGTGAACCCACCTTGAAGGAGCTATCGGAGGCCACTTTAACAAAACCGACCTAATGCTTTTCTAGCGACAAATTTAGCTAGGTTATCAACCACTGTCAAACTAAAAGTTTTGAAAAAAAAAAAAAAAATATTCTGTTTGGCGTTTATTATTTAGTTATGTCGGATTTCATTCCAGTTAAAATTGTGTCTGAGGTAGTTTGTTACTATAATGTCTGGCAATTCCATTCATGACATTTTTGAGATTTGTTGTCGTAAAGAATGTCATTCACGAAATTTCCTAGCAAAAAGCTTTCACAACAATCGAACATGTTGCCAAGAAAATGTCCTCTATTATATTAAACTTATGTAAAATGAAGTAAGCTTTGTTCTGTAAGTTAGCAGGCTGTTTCGTTTAGACAGTGATTGGCGAAATCGCATGTTTCCAATAATCGGATCTTTTGTATTCGAATTTTATTGTAAATCAGATTTGAATGATCACTCGAATAACTACTTATACTATACTAGACGAAATCGCAATGAGGCTTTTAAGCAAAGTGACGGGATAGATTCGCATACGATGAGAGTGATGTGAACACCGATTTTGAACAATCGGGCGGCATACAGCATTCACATGTCGACCGCTGGTTAGCTCACTGGCCGCTTGCCGCTTGCCGCTTGCCGCTTGCCGCTTGCCGCTTGCCGCTTGCCGCTTGCCGCTTGCCGCTTGCCGCTTGCCGCTTGCCGCTTGCCGCTTGCCGCTTGCCGCTTGCCGCTTGCCGCTTGCCGCTTGCCGCTTGCCGCTTGCCGCTTGCCGCTTGCCGCTTGCCGCTTGCCGCTTGCCGCTTGCCGCTTGCTGCTTGCTGCTTGCTGCTTGCTGCTTGCTGCTTGCTGCTTGCTGCTTGCTGCTTGCTGCTTGCTGCTTGCTGCTTGCTGCTTGCTGCTTGCTGCTTGCAGTTTGTTCTCTCACACAGTTAAGGTGAACCCACCTTGAAGGAGCTGTCGGAGGCCAGTTTAACAAAACCGACCCAATGGTTTTCTAGCGACAAATTTAGCTGGGTTATCAACCACTGTCAAACTAAACGTTTTGAAAAAAAAAATAATATTCTGTTTGGCGTTTATTATTTAGTTATGTCGGATTTCATTCCAGTTAAAATTGTGTCTGAGGTAGTTATTACTATAATGTGGCAATTCCATTCATAACATTTTTGAGATTTGTTGTCGTAAAGAATGTCATTCACGAAATTTCCTAGCAAGAAGCTTTCACAACAATCGAACATGTTGCCAAGAAAATGTCCTCTATTATATTAACATTAAGTAAAATGAAGTAAGCTTTCTTCTGTCAGTTAGCAGGCTGTTTCGTTTAGATAGTGATGGGCGAAATCGCATGTTTTCAATAATCGGATCTTTTGTATTCGAATTTTATTGAAAATCAGATTCTAATGATCACTCGAATAACTACTTACACTATACTCGACGAAATCGCAATGAAGTCTTTAAGCCAAGTGCCGGGATAGATTCGCATACGCTGAGAGTGATGTGAAACACCGATTTTGAACCATCGGGCGGCATACAGCATTTACATGTCGACCGCTGGTTGGCTCACTGACTGCTTGCCGCTTGCCGCTTGCCGCTTGCCGCTTGCCGCTTGCCGCTTGCCGCTTGCCGCCTGCCGCCTGCCGCTTACTCTTTGCTGCTTGTCGTTTGTTCTCTCACACGGTTAAGGTAAACCCAATTTGAAAGAGTTATCGGAGGTCACCTTGACAAAGCCGACATAATGGTTTTCTAGCGACAAATTTCGTTAAGCTAGGTTCTCGACCACTGTCAAACTAAACGTTTTGAAAAAAAAATAATATTCTGTTTGGCGTTTATTATTTAGTTATGTCGGATTTCATTCCAGTGAAAATTGTGTCTGAGGTAGTTGTTACTATAATGTGGCAATTCCATTCATGACATTTTTGAGATTTGTTGTCGTAAAGAATGTCATTCACGAAATTTCCTAACAAAAAGCTTTCACAACAATCGAACATGTTGCCAAGAAAATGTCCTCTATTATATTAACATTAAGTAAAATGAAGTAAGCTTTCTTCTGTCAGTTAGCAGGCTGTTTCGTTTAGATAGTGATGGGCAAAATCGCATGTTTTCAATAATCGGATCTTTTGTATTCGAATTTTATCGAAAATCAGATTTGAATGATCACTCGAATAACTACTTACACTATACTCGACGAAATCGCAATGAAGTCTTTAAGCCAAGTGACGGGATAGATTCGCATACGATGAGAGTGATGTGAACACCGATTTTGAACAATCGGGCGGCATACAGCATTCACATGTCGACCGCTGGTTGGCTCACTGGCTGCTTGCGCTTGCCGCTTGCCGCTTGTTGTATCACACGGTTCAAGTAAGCACACCTTGAAGGAGTTATCAGAGGCCAGAGCTATCTCAAGCTCTGATCTCTGCTTACTCCCCGCAGGCTTGCCTGCCTCGCTACCCTGCGGATGAACTATGGAATATTCATGGCTGTTCGGATGTAACGATTTTCGAGGGATTGGTTTAGGATGGATGGAGCTGTTTATCCCCAGGCTGCCGAACCGTATGTGAGGGTGGGGGAATGATTGACTTGATGAGGAGGAGTTTGCTTTCGTGGCTGAGAAAGATAAGTCTATTGAGTAACTGCGAGCAGACTGGATGGTTTGGGTTTTATCGGGATTTAGTAGAAGTTTCCAATTTACGCATTAACTGGAGAATTCGCTTGCTGCTTCTTGCAGTTCTCGTGTGACAATGTGTGGGCGCAGTGACCTTACGACTAAGGCGGTATCATCGACGTAGAGGGTTAGGGTGTTATCTGGGGCTATGGGGATGTCATGGATATAGATATTGAAGGGAAAGAGGACAGGGCCTTAAGGGACTCCTGCCTCTAGAGTTCTGAGGGTGGAGAGCGAGTGGCTTATGTACTTAGTAAGTCTAAGGGTCTGAAGTTCGATGTTCAGATTTTAACGAAAGCCGAACTGTTCGTCAGGAAGGACTTCCAGTTCGGCGGTGTTTGCTTGTTGTCTTGTTCTCATATTAAGATTTCATACTCGATTATTCTCATTCCTGTATCGTATTTTAGTAGCGCATAGGCACAGGTTGTAGCGAATTGATTTTTCATTAGGTTATTTTTCATTCAGACGCTCCAATAAAATATAAACACTAGTTTAGATGTATAGTCCGCCGCACGAGGCTAGCACTACGACGTATGAAGAGAAAAGGTAAATAAAAGCCATAAATTTGGAGTTTTAAGCAGGGTCATCATAGACGTGCGTACAACTTTTCTGAATATGATTTTTTTATTATAAATTTATATTTAATTAAAAGAAAATAAAGACTTATATGAAAATAAAATAAACTTAATGCAACAGCTCGCTTAAGACGTCTCTAAATTATAAACATGAAAACAATACAACGCGTAGCGCTTACACATTCACCAATAATCGCATTTACAATGCTACTCTAATTACGAATAATAAGCACACGCCTAGAAACCAGGCGCTCCTTAGATGTGCAGCGCAACAAATGCTTTGTGGTTCTGTGGAACCTGTGTCACTTAAATTACTTTTCTTGTTTTTTATAGGGTTTACAATGCTTGTTATTATTTTATATTTTATTGTATAATAGTTATTGGTGCTGTAAATAGCATATTGCTCAGGAATGGACACGTTACCCAGGAAGCCGAAATAGCGCGTGGCAAATTGCACAAGGTTTAAAAATCGTATGTAAATAACTTTTAGTAGGTATAGGATAAACAGAAATAAAAACCCTGGAGCACAAAACGAAAAAGAAAACCGAAAAAAAAATCTGTATAGCAAGAAAATACACAGTGACTTGTTTCCCGATCCAACGGTTATCTACATAGACTTCGAGAAGGCAGATATTCAGGCAGCAACTGGGGTACTGAAAGACCATATTTGTGTAAGAGGCTGCTTCTATCATCTTTGCCAGACTAGTTTCAGAAAAGTGCAAGAACTAGGTATGCAAAAAGCATATATGGAAAATCCAAACTTAAACAGTTTCTGCGGAAAACTTGATGGACTGGCCTTTCTATCTGCAGCTGACGTGAAAGCAGGAATGGACTATCTAAAGACAACTCCAGAGCCGCAAGAGTTTTCGCATCTCATTAGTTATTTTGACGCTACCTACGTTTCGAGAACAGTTCGAAGAATAGGTAGTTATCCAAAACCCCAGATTCCAAATATTGCTCCCTTGTTCTTGCTGGAACTATGGAATGGTTTATGAGGCCACCTTATTCGATGGAGGCAGAACTGATAACCAGACACAAGGATGGAACAATATATTCTCCAACCCTGTTGGACAAGACCTTCCATCTATTTGGCTGCTAATTGAGAAGATGAGGACAAAAATGGCAGTTGATTTAGCGAAGCTTGAAAATGCGGTATTAGTATAGGTTAAAACTGTTGTGCTAGCAGTATCATGACCAGGAAACAGATTTGCCTAAATTTTCAAGTGCTATATCTCATAACATAAGGTCTAAACCTAATATAGTTGTACCTAGGGTTAGCTTTTTGTATTTATATATACAGGGTCGTTGGTATGTATGGAAACGGTCGATTATTTCTTAAAGTAAAACAGTCAGCAAAAAATATTTTAGATAAAAGTTTTAGGGTTTTTTAAGGTGTATTAGAATTTAAAAAGATAAGTATACAGGTTGAGTCAAAAAGCCGTAGAGACACAAAGTTACTTTTTTTTAAATGGAATACCCTATATCTTCGAATATTTTTGAATTTTACATAAAATAGCAATTATTTTTTAATACGTGCGTTATAAGTCTAAACTTAATAGTTTCCGAGATATCGACTTTTGAAATATGATATTTTTGAACTTTGACAGCTTCTAGCTTTCTAACGGTACCTTTTAGAATAAAACGGCTTACATGCCCCTATCTTACTTTTTATTATCTTTCCAAAAACATCAACTTCCGGTTAAACCGGATGTAACACAAAAGCCGGAAATACAGTACTTCCGGTTTAACCGGAAGTTGATGTTTTTGGGAAGACAATAAAAAAGTAAGATAGGGGCATGTAAGCCGTTTTACTCTAAAACGTACCGTTAGAAAGCTAGAAGCTGTCAAAGTTCAAAAATGTCACTTTTCAAAAGTCGATATCTCGAAAACTATTAGGTTTAGACTTATAATGCACTTATTAAAAATTAATTATTATTTCATATTAAATCCAAAAATATTCGAAGATATAGGGTGTTCCATTTAAAAAAATGTAACTTTGCTTCCCTACGGTTTTCTGACTCATCCTGTATACTTATTTTTTAAAAATTCTAATACACCTTAAAAAACCCTAAGACGTTTATCTAAAATATTTTTTGCTAACTGTTATACTTTAAGAAATAATCGAATGTTTCCATACATACCAACGACCCTGTATATGGATAAATGTATAATAAGGTATATAACAACGTCTCGTTTTGTAGACAAATTTACTTTAGTTATTTTAATTTATTTATGAGACACAAAATATAAAAAAGTAAGTTCCTCCAAAACAAAGAAAAAAATTTATATTCGGGTTTTTGCTGGATACCTTTTTTTTCCGGAAGTATTTTTTTCTGTAGGTTCTTTACCGGTTTTTTTTTCGGGGTTTTCTTTCCAGGGGGTTTAATTCCTTGATTCAGGTATGGTATACCTAAATAAATTCATAACAAATTTCAGCAGCTTTTCAAATCGATAAAATTATATAGGGTGTTTCATTTGAAAGAAACTGCTTTCAGAAATTTTTTGCAGTAACTAAAATAACTGTATTTTTAATCCACCTCGTATATTGCAACTAAGATTTAGCCATAGCGTAAAAGACCTGTGGGCATTGCCTAACTGTCAAGCATATTTCAGTGTCTTGTTATGTCACAGTTCAAAAATATCAGCACTTATTGCAGGTCATGATTTAAAAAAAAATGGCAATTAATTAATATATCGAAAACAGTAACAGATATAAATATACAAAAATAATAAGGAAATTACTAGAAATTCCCAATATCAAAATTGCTACTACTTTCTAGTAGAATCGGCAATACCGCATTGTCGAGAATACTTTAGCCGGGTAGATGTTCTTTTATGCAAAAATCAAATGTATAGATCATCTCATTGATTGGTTCGCCATAAACATACAATACCTTCAACAAATTTGTGCGGTATACCAAATTATAAAGTTTCCAGAATCCCTAAAAAATGTATTTTGAAAAAGAACTTAATTTCCTTAAATCAAAAGTCATCGGCCTTCAAGCTAATATCTACGTTGATCGATTAATTTTATCAAAATTTTATGCGATAATCATATACTGCAGGTATTCTATCTTGAGCTCCGGGATGCGTGGATGATAGAAAAGGAAAGTCCTTGTATGACAGATATGTATGTCTCAGTGTACGACAGAGACACCTATTATAATTTCTACTGCGCACCTGAAGGTCAAAGCTCAACCTGTACCCATATTGTAACTTTAAGCAATTTTTTGACAATATCAATTTTTACACATCGTGTGAATTATTGACGCTTACTTGGTACCCTTCTTATATTTTACCAAAGCGCATGTAAGGGTTAGGTAGACTTTATAATTAATTTTTCTTCAACAATAATTACTGCAGTGAAGTTGTTTTTTACGATTTCGTTTAAGAAGTGTTAGAGAATCACATTAAATATATTATTATTATTCGTATTATAATCTACATAACTGCACAAAGTTATTTAAGTTATTCGACACGAAAGATTATGGATATTATTTGATTTTTAAAAAAGTTTTTTTTCGCTGATGGACATTTTCATAATAAGCCTATGATAGGTGACTTGATAAATACGTAGTATCGGAGGTATTAATTTTGTGTTAAAATTTGAATTTACCAAGACGCGATAAATAAGTTTTAGAAAGTAATATGACGTTCAATAGACAATTTAATATTAAACTTGATATAAGATATATTAACTCACTCTTAAGAGAACTGAACTTGGGGGTAGTATCATATCTTATGCTGACGATACAGTTTTGATATTTGATGAAAAATATTGAGCACAAGTTAAAGAAATAGCAGAAAAGAGACTGAAACTGGTTAGAGCATGACTTGACTTATCTAAGCTTTCGCATTGATTCTCGCTCCTAAGTTTAGATAGAAGACGTTAATATCTTTCTCATTCTTTTTTGTAAAAGGTTGTCAACGGTTGTATTGTTTTTGAAGAGTTATTGGCAAAAGTAGATTTTAGGGTTTCTACGTTAAGTTCTCGCAACACAGATACTTTTTACCTACCACCGTGTCGTACTATTGCTTGCACCTATTAACTCGATGTGCGCCTACTATGATTGCAATGTTAATGCTTATGACATTTTTGCCTGCAGGTTAAGCGCAATGAAGAGTCACTTATATCAACAAGAGATTTTTTGATTTTCTCTTTTTTGTAAGTGTTTTTGTTGCCTTATTATCAATCTTCTATTTTCTTTTCATTCATATATTATGTAAATCTATATAAATCGCTTTGTATTAAGTCATATGGGTTTAATTATGTAGTACAATTGGGTTGGTTTCTAAGTTTTCGTTTGTTCCGGGTGTCCCACTAAGAATGGCTGTCGGCCGTAACTCAGAAAGTGTTAGTCGTATGGCTTGCGAAAAAAAAATATATTAGGTAAAGTGGTCATGAGAAATTGCTGGAAATTATTTTCAAGTTTCTCAGACTGGCGCTAGAGGGAGCAACAGTAACGGTAAATATGAATCACGAAGTTTCCTCAAAAGTCGCCTAGTTAAGGTATCCCGAAAATAACACTTTTGTATATTTCGAAGATTTATTAATAAAACTTATCTATAGAACGTGTTCGTCACTTTTCAAATGAAGTGGTGGGGGAAGGTTGAACATTATTTGTAATAAATGCTGATAACGCCGGTCTGGCTTAACATAATTTAGTAAACTTTATTTTGTTAAAAAGGGCTTTTCTCACTCTATATATCATCTTATGAACTACGGCAATATGTGTTTTACACTAGGCGCTAGGGGGCGCTGTCTTACAGCTTCACAAACATTGCGCGTTTTTCCATAATTGTAAATATAATAGTATATTCAATGTTACCTGATTACTAGGATGATTAAAAGTCTAAGGAGTCAGCGAAAACTGCAAGTTAATATCTATTTTCAATCCGGAGATATCAACAACAATAATCATAATTACGGAACATTATGATTTTATTTTCAAGTTGCCATTGTAAAGGTTTTTTTAAGAGTCAAATAGGCCTTGAAGAAACAAAATATGAAGGTACGTATGTTTCAAGCAAATATATCTATCGTTACGACAATAACTCTCAGTGGCGCCCTAAATGTTCAAATTGTCGCCCATCGTTCTCTATGCACGACTCCAATCTCTCCCTGGTTGATAATACTGCAGTTTCCACCTCTGTTGTTTTCCCTTGTGGTGGGTCTGGTAACGAAAACAAGATCCTCCAATCTCCCCCATAGATAAAGATCTAGGCATGTTAAGCCAGGTGATCTAAAATAGAAATTACCACTTTCATTAACAGTATCACAAATCACAATATATCCTATAATATTACCTGGCAGGCCACGGAAATATGCTCCCTCTTCCTATCCACCTTGCAGGAAATGTGTCGTCAAGGAATTGACGAACGTTTGCCGCAAAATGTGCAGGACATCCATCGTGTTGGAAAACCATAGATCTGCGAATATCCAAACATTCAAAATACACCGCAATGATGTCAACCGCTTCTTCAAGTAACAGAGGCATTTTGAAAATCAAATACGACACAAGACTGTTGGCACGATAAAAATTTTGACGTAATAATGAAAGGTGACACGCGTGCACAGTTTTAATTCATATTTTGTTTTTCCAATGCCTATTTGACTCTTAAAATAACCTTTACAATGGCAACTTGAAAATAAAATCATAATGTTCCGTAATTATGATTATTGTTCTTGATATCTCCGGATTGAAAATATATATTAACTTGCGGTTTTCGCTGAATTCTTAAACTTTCAATCATCCTTGTATACTATTATATTTACAATTATGGAAAAAATGCGCAATGTTTGTGAAGTTGTAAGACAGCGCCCCCTAGCGCCTAGTGTAAAACACATATTGCCGTAGTTTATAAGATGATATATAGAGTGAGAAAAGCCCTTTTTAACAAAACTAAGTTTACTAAATTATGTTAAGCCAGACCGGAGTTATCAGCATTTATTAGAAATAATGTTCAACCTTCCCCCACCACTTTATTTGAAAAGTGACGAACACGTTCTATACGTGCATTTTATTAATAAATCTTCGAAATATACAAAAATGTTATTTTCGGGATACCGTAACTAGGCGACGTTTGAGGAAACTTCGTGATTCATATTTACCGTTACTGTTGCGCCCTCTAGCGCCAGTCTGAGAAACTTGAAAATAATTTCCAGCAGTTTCTCATGAACTAACCTAATATGTTTTTTTTTTCCGCAAGCCTTACGACTAACACTTTTTGAGATACGGCCGACAGCCATTCTTAGTGGGACACCCGGTACTATATTTTTGAGACGAGGAAATTGAGCTTATTTCAAGGATGTGACAATATACAGGGTCTTCCAGTTAAAAGAGCCCATATTGTCACCATTTTTATTTTGCGATCGTTTCTTGTTTGTGTGGTTAACAAATATTATACTTTGTTTCTTAATTATACATTATTTCTTCTATTTCAATCACATGTTCGATGCACTTACCCCATTTTTCACAATCCACTGTCTTTATTCCCTCTTGCAAGAGGTTTCCAACATCTCTAATTTTAAAAGTGGTGTTATGCCTTGCTACAAACCCTTTTACTTACGCCCACACCAATTCGAAGAGATTTAATTCACAGTGATAAGACAAGGTACCGTCATATTTCGTTTTGAAGCGATTTCGTTGACAACAAACTCCGTACAAAGAGGTTTATTCAACTTTACAATATCCAGTAGCCCCTCTTTCAGCATATCTTTATGAAATGGCTTTTTATTTACAGTAAGCCAATGAATGATGTCATTTTTTAGTATTGAAAATACTTATGGGCGCGCTTATATGGGAATAGACGACGGGCGACATGCAGAAGAAAACGACATGCAGCGGCGCGCGGCGGCAGTCGGCAGTGGGATATCATCTGTCTTTGATTCTAGTCGCAATGTTACGGGCTCGAGACTGCTTAGCGTATCTAATATGAATGAACTTTAAAATTATTTAAGCGGTGACAAATTTGTCTAATAAATAAACATACATAGTTTGGGTGTTTAATAGTTTTCAAATTGGTATAATATAAAATAAATAAAATTTCGTAAAGGGGTAGGAAGTACTATTATACTGGTGACTGGATCGTATAGTAATTATTTTACTATTTTAGATGACGGGATTTTGTCAAAAAACGGAAATTTTATAGGTAAGGGATGGCCAGTTTCCAAGGTTTATAGATGAAATATCCATGATAAATACCCGTAAATCAGGTCAAAAACTGTAGTATTCCAAATGAGATTAAAAATACTAAAGTCGAAATTGTACCCATTTGTAACATCATAAAAGACAAGTGACACATAATTTTTTTTTTAATTAATGCGATTTAAAGCAATTTTAAAGTTTTACTCAAATGGAGCGCGAAGAGGTATTGTTGGCCTTTCTGGCCCGCATAGAAGTATATTAGTAAAATGTTTACATTTTTCATAGGTACTTTAAGAATATTAAAATGCGTTTATTTTATATTTGTTTTTCTGATTTTTTCATCTTAATTGAAGGGTATTTTGCAAAAACAACCAATGTAATTTTTTAATAATTTGCTTAAAATGGCTTGAATAATGGGTTGTTATTGCCAAACAAGGTAATTTTTCAAAGGTATCATTTAGCTCACTATGGCAGCTGTTGCTACAATAATAATTAACCAGGATAATATGGCAATGCGATTGAGATGCTGCAAACAGCACCAGTTTTAAAAAAATTAAATTGGTTGTTTTGGCAAAATACCAATTGAAGGTTAATGTTGACACAAATCAAAATCTTGATAATAGTAACGAGTAATTAGATTTAAACATCAGAAGGTATAAGTCGTGTCGGGCATTATTTTATTTTACTTTTGCAATTTTGCATTCTCCTTAATATTCAAAAAAAAAAAATTTATGTATCAGTAGCATACATTGTATGGTTCTCATTACGTTGAATTTCCTGTCGCCAGCTTGGCGATTCACCACTCGGTATAAGATGCTGCCAAATAACAAATTAAGATAAACTTAGTAAACAGTATATTATTATTACCTATATTGGAAGGGATTTTTATCACATCACATAGAAAAACATTAAAATGTAAAAGTTGTGTCGGGTATTTTCAATACATAGGATGGTTGCGTAAGATGCAATATCTGTGAATTTTTTCCAAGAAGACGTTGGTATTTTTTCGGATTTTCTTGAGTGGTAGATGGCATTAACCATGACTATAACAGACCTAGGAGAAATAAGATCTAGCATTCGTTGGAAGTATTTTTCAAGGACATCAGCGTTCATGTCCTCATGATAGTATCCAGTCCGTCTTGATTTAAATGCTAGTAAGCCGCCATCGACAGATCCATTTTTGCTACCAATGCAATGTGAGTAATTATTAATCTTTTACCTTTTTCCGAGGATGCTTTTATTCCAGTGGACCATCCTTCCATGAAAGCTTGCCTCGCGCTTTTTATATGTTTATCCTGCCATATTTTGCCAACGGTATAACCTTCATTTAACCAAGTTTTGTCCAAATAATAGATATTGCTAATTTCGTCTCTCTCCATTAAAAGTGATTGTCTGTTTTGAATTTTTTCATAACAAAAATTCATTTCCTTCAAAGTTTTCCATAGTTTCTTCTTACCCATGGGTGCAATGAAATCATGATTCTTCTGATGGCAGTCTTTTTATCCTCATTTATTACAGTTTCTTTTCTTCCTGTACATCTCTTTGGTGGCCTAATGGGGCCGCGTTTATCCTCTTGCACAAGTCGGTATAATGTTGACTGTCCGACTTCAGTGATATCCGAACACATTTCAACTATTTTTGCAACTCCGAATGTTATATGAAATAATAATTGGACTACGCCTATGGAATACGGCGAAGACTACTGGGTTTTATAGTTTAATAATGATTTATTACTCTCTCGCTTTAAGAAATCAGGAAAAATCCTGCTGCTTTGTATTTATGTTTTTTTTTTACCTTAAGTAATAAACTTTTAGAGAGGCGGTAAAGTGTAAGAAAGAGCCCTGTAAATCATACATTTGAAATGTATGAAAACAAGCTAAAAGAAACAAAAATCACATTTATTTTGATTTTTTGTGTTAGCTTGCGACACATCAGAGAAATTAAAAAATAAAGCTGTGTTTTTAAATAATTCCAGGCTGCCTAAATTTATCCATCCTCCAATAAACACTATTCGTGGTTTCTTTACACCCCGTTTTGAAGGATCGTCGACCGAACACCGGAAGCTCTTTCCAGCTCCGATCTCGTCCCGGAGCCAATGCGTGACGACAGAGGCACGTGCCACCAATCGAACAGCGGAGAAGCTCCGGTTCGGGCCAATTGGATGGCACGCGCTACAGCCCTCGTGCGCTTCATGGTGTCAATGATAAATAATCCGCAGGGTCGGATTGCCTAGTGAAATGAACTTCTGAAATAGTTTAATTTTGTATGCGGTTTTATGATGCATCATGAATCAACGATCAAGAGACAACGTGATTCACAACTACCCATCTCTATACAGGGTGTTTATTAAACATGCGGCAAAAATTAAAGGGGTTATTCCCTGGATTATTCTGAGAATATTTTGTCCTTGGATAATTTTTTGTTCTGAATTTACAGGACGAAAAAAAATTTCGAGAAAACTAATTTTCATATTTTTCAAATTAATAATGTAGTCGAAATAAAAGTATGTCGTACTACACTGGGCTTACCGAGTATACATTTTCTTTTTAAATGCGTTGTTATTTTTTAAGCAAATCAGTTTAAACGTGGATTTCATTTCAATACTTCTAGTAATAGATCATTTTTTATGTGTCGAACTTGTTGAGACTGGTTGACGTTTTGTTGCTTGACGTGTATTTTCTGTCTTTAAGAGTTTAACTTTTGTTAGTGTAGTACTATACTTAATGCAAAACAAAAAGAGGGAATTACACAATTTTTTCATAAAAACAAGATAAATATACAAAAGCTTCCCATAGTTTATATATTTGTTTACTGCATAATACCTTTTACCATCAACTTTAGTAGATCTGACACTTCTTTTATTTCTATCTTGCCAAGATCGACCAATGGTACCATTCTGAAAAAATCCATGTTTCATCCAAGAAAACGAATTGGTGCAAGAATGCTTCTTTATCTTTAGTATATTCTTTCAAAAAACCAGTCGTTTGAAAGCTACATGGGAAAGTTCCATAAGCCCTCCCCTCAGTTAATCTTTTTACTATCCGAAGCCTATTTTTTTGAAGAGGCTTTTTAAAGGGTTAAGACAACCATCAAACAGTTCTCTGACTTTTAATTTCTAACTTAAAGTTGTCAAAGTTACATGATGTTCTAAAAATGTTACAGCTTATGAGTAACCGATGTAAAATATTATAACTTTTACATAATACAACTTACTTGTTTCGTACATTCCATAAATAGTGTCACGAGAACTTATATCCAATCTTCACACACTCTTTGAATTAGAACGTTTGTTTTGAGGTGATTCTAATAATTTATTTTTCTCAGCTGTTTGTTGAAATTGTGCTTCCAGTGAAGATATTCAAATTTAGGGCAGCTGCTACACGCTAAAATTAGAAAAATAGAAATAAAATATCTAGACCTTAACATACTCTTTAAATTTACTTCTCTGTACTGCTGTCAAGGATAACAATGGACCATTGTTGTTAAGTTCTTCCTGAAAATAGCTTAGTAGATGAAGTAACTAGCTCTTTGCACCGGCTATTTAAATGCTTCGGCACTTTTGAGAAATAGAATAACAACGTTATCGCCAGAGATATGTATGTGCACTTTTGTTTCTCTTCATAGAACAGTTTTTAATGCTATTTATGAAAAGATCTGGAGTTTCTGTTAAAAAATAGACGTACAGCAACACGGAACCACGAACAATTAAGGTTAGTTTTGCATGAAACGTCAAACTAAGCCAACGAACGAGCTGGCGCCACCGCACCGTTTACAGCTGTGTTGACAACTATTTGCCAATAAAATTCAAATTGTATTAATTTTTACAAGCTTAAATAAACAAAATATTTGCTATTAGTGGGTTCGTATCAAAGAAGAATATTTTAAGTTTGTAGTAAATTCAATATCTTATAAAGTTTTAATACTTTTTGCCCGAATTTAATTTGCTCCTGTTTTCTTACGGATTACAATTATCAGCTGATTGATGAGGTGCATCGGTTTTTGTTTTTCATCAACTGAATATCATGAATCGCTATAAGAACGCCGATATGACTGATATACATTTCATTTACGGACTTGCTGATGGCAATTCATTAGAAGCTAGGCGGTTGTACATTGAACGATTTCCTGACCGTAATGTTCCTGATAGAAAAACCTTCCAAATTATTCATGAAACAGTCCAGGAAGGCCAATGACAGTTAAAGGGTGGAATTGGAAGAGAATATGCTGGGCATGATAGAGAAAGATCCAGGTACTTCTAATCGAAAGATTGCATATATTTTGAATGCAAGTAATGAGCCTGTTTGGAAAATTCTTAGTGAATATTTGTTGTACCCATACCACATACAACGCGTTCAGATACTTCTTCCTGCTGATTTCTCTCCACGGATTACATTCTGTCAATGACTGTTGAACACATTGGTTCAAATCCCTCAACTTCTGACGCCGATTCTTTTTACCGATGAATCGAATTTCTCACTAAATGCAATAAGGAATTTTCACAACAACCATGTGTGGGCTGAAGAAAATCTACATGAGGTACTTGAAAATCATGTTTAACATCAGTTTTCGTTCAACGTTTGGGTTCGAATGGTGGGTGACTGGCTAATCGAACTGGTATTTCTACCAGGAAGGCTTCCCGGCGAGGTGTATTGCCACTTTTTAGAACAAACGCTATCTCAGTTTCTGGAGCGTGTACCATTGGCAACAAGAAACGCAATTGAGTGTATAACTCAATAAGAAACGACCCTGGTGTTTTTGAAAAAGTTCGGCAGTCGATGAGGAGAAGACTGGATTCCTGCATTCTTGCTGGAGATAGTCAACAGTTCTTGTTCTTCCACCGTGCCGATCGCACAGTTTGTGCGGTGGTTCTATGCCGGTGCGTCATTACTTCCACGTGACTAAAACCCTATAAATCTAATCAAAATTGTGAGGTTCAAAAAGTCAAAACAAAGTCTGAGTTCATAATAAACGTCCAAATTTTCGTGGCTAGCGTTCGGACTAAATAATAGTAACAAATAATCACAAATATTTACCTCCAACACGAAAGTACGATAAATGTGGCTCTGAAACGAACAGTTTATAGGATTAAAGTTAATTTAAAGGCACAAAAACGTTTGAAAACAAATTAAAGTTGACAGGTCGAAACGGTATCTTTTGTCTCTGTCTACCACGTTACTTTGAATTGCAGACGTATTTCGCATCCCCGGAGATGCTTTATTGTGTTTTTATTTACTTTTAATACTATAATAAATAAAGATGGGGTCTTGTAAATCACGTTGTCTCTTGATCGTTTATCCATGACGCACCGTACAGACTGCATATACAGTCTCCTGTCATAATTACCATAAAGTATGGCAAATGTTTTAGTGATCGATAGACTAAGCTACAGTACGAGTTTCTCATTTGAATTTTTTTTTAATACCATAGAGAAAGACATGAAAAATACTCGAGCGATATCTGAAACAATTTGTAAGTATTTTCTGTAATAAAACGTCAACGAAACGAAAACGAATATTCCAAGATATTTCACTGTTAAATATATCGATGTCTCGTTTATTATTAATTAAGTACCTATTGACTGAACGTGAAATATCACCAACCAATAAGCTATCTTCGTTTCTCTTCGAAAGAACTATTCTGAATTAATTAACAGATCAACTAAAACTTAAATTACAGAAAATCATCACACCAGAAGTCGATTATAGGAACCAACTATCATTTGTCGTGTACCGGTAACCGACGTAATCATTTACATAGACACTACATATACCGGGTGACAACGAAATTACTGCCCAGCTTGTCACGTTCTTATAATATATAAATAGAGTAAGCATAGGAATCAGATAGTTGTGGCCAAAACACTCCTGATGATAGGGTAGGGAGGTAGGGACGAGATCAAGTCGGAAAGACGTTGAAATTTGATTACAACTTACTTACAATAACAATTAGTTGGAAATGCTAGTTGTCTGATAATTTTTAACAAATTTCTTAACATATTCTTAGTGAGTATCCCATTCCTTCTACCTTTTCGATGAGTTCCGCAATTTGTGCAATTCTTTAAAAATCTTACTCTGCTGTATTTTGGTGTCCTTTGTTTAACATGAGCGTTATTTTGTTTGTAAGATAAATGCGAAGGGTACATGAGATAGAGGAGGAAGTTGCCTTTGTCTTGTTTTCGAGAAATTTCTATTTTAAAGTTTAAAACCGTATACAGGGTGTGAAAAAAAATTCAAAGACATGCAATTATTGGGATATTATGCTATTTTCAATTTTATGCTTTTTTTTCAATTTTTCTTTTATTCTTGGTCAAAGAATTCCTCTTTTTCTTTGTGATAATCGTGTGTGGCAACTTCTCCTAGTAAGTTATCGTCTTCTAAGTGCTGCCAATCTAATAAATTTCCTTATTTTTCTGCTGATATCGGCTTCAACTCTGAAACGAAAGTAACCTTATTACTTAATGGAAAAAATCTAATAGGACAGCTTACTGCAAGAGTCAAAATACAGTTAAAATGCAAAATCTTTAATACTAGAACCTGTCAAATTGACAGCTGTCATAAAAGAGACCGCAAACTTTTAGAAATTATACAATATTATTATTAGCATATTGATGTTTTTCTTACCACATTAGAATTTAGAGGGCAAAACAAACTCTGTAGCTGGATGTGTGGTTGTGGTTGTATCTGGAGCTACAAAGGGGTCACGAATCACTGAGCCAGCTTCCGATATGTATCCCTGTGTTCAATCAGGTGAGGATGTTCTTTGAAAAATTCTTCCTTGTCTAATTACTCGTGATTGGTATGAAGGTTTGGTCATATAAATTAAGTCCAAGAACTCTGTCAAATTGTTCATTACGATTTAAAAAATTGAAGTGGTTAATTATTATAAGTGACTGATTTTTTTCTTCAACATTATTGAAACATTTTAATCTTTTTCACCGACAATTTTTACCTACCTCATGACTTTGATCTCGAAGTATTTTCATCATATAAATTCTGTAACTGTCCTCTTCCTGATTTTTCCACAAGTAATGACGTGTTTATTATCACTGGGAACCACGTCTTGATTATCACTAGCCATATTTAAACCTGTCACATCCGTAAAAATTTAATGCCAAAATCAAACTCAAAGGCAAGAAAATAAGTTTGTGGCGTAAGTACAAAAGTTAACCTTCCCTATTTCTTCGCTTTACGCGCAGATGTTCCCCTTTTCTTCCCTGTACGATTTGAACCATAAAAACGCTAGATTCTCGCCTGTTTAGACCCGTACCCTTAGTCTATAAATATTTGCCTACACTTTTTCACCTTCTACTCATTTTGCCCAAAAATTGACCTTCTTCTTTCTTCCCTGTACCCTTCATAAATTAAGTTACTACATTTGTGTATGACTCGTCAATCTACATTTGTAAATTTTAGCAAAAATCAACGAATTTGTATTTATTATTATTCTACAGACACGACAAGCGTTTTTACATGCCTATACCGATTTTATTTTCAGGCCACATCGATGAAATTCGGAGCTTCGCCTATGCCGGCTCTGCAACCCAGCTGCCCTGTAAAGGGGCGGACTTTTAGCGACCCTCGCACGCGCCTCGGCAAACGGCAAAAAGAGCGACGCTCCAGAAGAACTGGCGAACCTTCAGTAGCCGAACCGTGGCCACCTGATTGAAACCACCGAATTCCGGAGTCCGGGTTGGGGAAAGCACGTGACGGAGTTCTTTTAACATGGTTATCATTTATGATGTAATTTATTTTTAAAGTTTAATCTGCTACAAGTTGGGAGCACTTTTGAAGGTAGGTCATTATTTATTATGTATGCCCTTAGATTTTGAAGTTATTAGTTGTTTATTTTGATTGCGCAGTGCTGTGGGTCTTTATTCAATGGGGATCTCGTAAAAAAATATGTTTTGGATTAGAGCAGTTTTATAGAAATAAATACAATTTACAACGAGAAAGAAAGAAGACAACAAATTAAAAATGTTAGCAATATTTTTAATTCTCCCAGAAAGCAAATGGGAATAATCGTCTTTAAATTTTTATGAAAGTATATAAACTGAACTAAATCATATAAATATTTCTTAAGTTTTATAAAATCAGATTATTCAGGTAAAATAAAAAACAGGTGATTGACATTCAAAAGTAATTTCCTCGATTGTAAAAATTTATACGAAAAAATATATTTGAGCAATCAGAAAAAAACATTTTAATTTATTGCCGATAAATTTTCAAATAGAAATTAACCAGCAGATTCAATAAAGGGCTTCAAGGTTTAGCCCGGTTAGAATTCTTAGCGTTATGACAATGATTGTTACCTATCATATCATATTGTTAATTAAAACGTATATAGTATTTCAATGTTTTTGTGATTTGTAATTTAATTTTTCAACCAAATTTTATTTTATTCTATTTAAGGAGATCAGAAAGTACTTACTATAGTCTATCTTTAAATGATGCAAAGTAATAAATCAATCAAAACCGTCTTCCCCATGGGCGTGCCAGATTTTTCGGCATATATAGAGGTAAATAGGCCTGAATTTTTATATTTGTGCAGAATTAGTACAAGTATCGACATTAAATTCAAGTTTTGTCTTGAAATATATATTTTAATATTAAATTTTTTAAGCTTAAAATTATGTACCATTTACTTGGAGTTTTAGAAAGCAATTTTATCAAATCTAATAAGAGTCTAGGTACTTATTCCGTTTCTGCTCTAATCATTTTATTCCCTTTTTTTGTACCTATTCCTGGTTACCTGTTTGCTAATTATGTGGTTATTATGCCTTTGTCGGTGCCTCTATTTATATCTATACATACCTACCTTGGGTGTTTGTTTCTCAGTGAAACTAGTCAAAGTGTGAAGTGTCAGTATTTTTTTAATTAAATATGGAGAATTTTCAACAATTGCCTAAACGCCCTAGAGTCGGTCCATGTACAGTAAACGAAAAAAAAAGTCTTAACTGTTACGATTATATTAAAAGTAAAAATGCGGATTTGAGTGTTGACAAGTGTAATTTACAGCAGATATGCTTAACGTTGGGAAAACAACAATATATAAACTATTAAAAGAAGAAAAAAGTGTTGGCGTCCAAAAACTTCTCCAGGACGACCAAAACTTGAGCTTGGATGACGTTTTAATGCAAAAAATAAGGCGAAAAGTTTATAGTCTCTTTTTAAAAAAAAATTCCCACGCTAAACAAAATTTTGTCCTCAATCCGAGAAGACCAAGAGTACCCATTTATGTGTAGAAACACGCTTTGGAAATTATTAAAAAAAAATGGGTTTTCGGTGGAAGAAATATAATAGGCAATCGATTTTAATAGACAGAAGCGATATCGTCTCCAATTTAAAGCATGAATTCTTTATCTTAAACATTTCATTTATGGGGTTTAAGGGAAGGGGCTGAAAATATTACAAAATGATGAACAACAAAATAAAAATTTTGAATTCATTGTGTATGTCAGGGGATATACTCCAATTTACAGCAAAAATCTTTTGTATTCGAAATGCACATAGCAATTTTTTTTTATATTTGATATTTTGCCCCTGATACGGAATATAGTTATTCTGGATAAACCAATTTTGATTAAAGAAAACATTCAAGCTTGTCGAGAAACCAACAAAAAGAACTTTCTGGTTAGATACTGTTAATAGCTAGAGTGGCGGTGGCAAAAATGATAATATGATTTGTTCGTGCAACAGAAGTTGAAAGTGTGAAGATCTGACAATAAGAAAAATAAAAACCATTTCTTTCTGCGTCTTCGATTAACTAAACCATCCAGAAGTGTAGAGATATGTCTTTGCGTTTATTAGTAATTTTCTTTTCATTTATTTATGATAAACCAAAAAGTATACGATTTTTTCGTCGATCATAAGAAATAACAAAAAATAAGTCTGCCGCTTATACGCCCCGGCTAGGAGGGATGAATTTTTGAAAATGTTTTAAAGTATAACATGTACACTGAAAAAATTACCCAATACCTGAAATAAAAAATATTATATCAGTTATTAGAATTCCGCATACGTATTTGGACAGCGCGACAGTTCGCTACTGTAACTAATCTCGCTTTGCTAAAATGTAGTTATAGTGGTAACAATTTACTTTGTATCCGTTTATAAGAATTGCTAATATCAGTGATAATCTAGATAATATCGAATATCATTGTTTTTTCCACTTAAAGATAGTTTATACCCAATATAAGAAAGGTTCTAATACCTATTATAAGAAAGTTTTGATACTGTGTATTAGAATATCTTATATACTGACAATAAGAAATGTTTAAATAAGCGAGATTATTACCGATAGAGACTATTTTTATAATAATTTTTATGATTACTCTAATAGTGCTAAGCGAAAATTTTGCTGTCGGTGCAAACTAGGGATTTACAAACCTTCTAATGGTTCAATTATTCTCAGTGTACATCGGCCAACTTGTTTATTTAAAGAGATAGATCTATAATTCTAAAACCCAATAGTGTAACAAAAAGAAATAAAAAATACATTTCCCCAGTTTTGCATATACCTGATATTTACCCAGTATATACCCAGTATTTCCTGCAATTAATAGCATCCAAAAACCTAACCTTATTCTACTGTTATTATAATATTAGGGTATTCCTCTATAGATCGCGCCGCCGAATCGTTTCGTATTTTATATCTGTGATCGTTTTTGTAACGACCGAACCTTGGAGGCACAATCAGACTTTGAATCACACTCGTAGTCTTAAACCTCAGACGAACAATCGTCTGAGTATTAAACACTATACCAACAAGTGAATCTGATCTCTGAATCAAATGTTCAGGGCCGCTCCTGGTGTAGCTGGCCACCCGTGTGCGAGAATAATTTTGCCTTTCCCCCCGCCCTCATACCGTATGGATTAATTGAAATTTTTTACCGTAAATGAAACAACAAATTACAGAAAATATAATAAATTAAGTTTATTTTTTAATTTTACAACGTAACATAATAATTATTGATTTTTTTATATATTTTATCTAATGACCAATTGAATACGTTATATTAAATACATATATACACATATCTATTAATACATCAAGAGGGTAGTCGTTGCTGATTAGTTAAGAAATAAACTAGTGAATATTGGGGAGTGCAGCAAATGAAAGAGTACTCTTTAAAGTTATTCCAAGCTTTCGGAAATCATATATTTCATTTCCATCCTCATAGTCCGGGAGCCAGTAGCAGATTGAGGTCGATCATTTCATCTCGACCGATAATTTGTGGAATGATTCAGGCAGTTGTGTCATAAAGCCTCGTGCACGTCAGCTGCGGCACCAGCGGTGGGTGGGCCAACGGCAGCCACGAAATCACGTTAAAAAAAAAACAAATTTTTTTATTTCATCCCGGTTTAAAATTCGTGAGTCAATAGTTATTATAATATTGAAGTGAAAAAAAAACGTCAGCTGGCTGTAACGCGGTGGATTATACGTCAGCTGCTCATACGAACATGAAAAAAAAAATTATTTTTAGTGATTTCATCCCGATTGAAAATTTGTCAGATGATGTGTTTTAATAGACGAGCGGAGCTCACACCTACATATCGCGCCACACATTTCACTGCGTCAGCTGACGGTTTTTCCACCGACATATACACAGCTGACGATTTTTTTTATTCAAAGAATTATGTAAACTATCATCTGACAAATTTTCAATCGGGATGAAATCACTAATACTTTTTTTTTTTCATGTTCGTATGAGCAGCTGACGTATAATCCACCGCGTTAGAGCCAGCTGACGTTTTTTTTTCACTTCAGTATTATAATAACTATTGACTCACGAATTTTAAACCGGGATGAAATAAAAAAATTTGTTTTTTTTTTAACGTGATTTCGTGGCTGCCGTTGGCCCACCCACCGCTGGTGCCGTAGCTGACGTGCACGAGGCTTCATGACACAACTACCTGAATCATTCGACAAATTATCGGTCGAGATGAAATTGGTCGCACAAATCTGTTACTAGCTCCCGGGCTATCAGGGAGACTACAAATTTATATAAATTGAGATTAGGAGATTTGTTTAGATCAATAAATAAAAGTTTTTACTTACAACTTTATTAATACATATTTTATATATACTTAAAGTCATTCAAAGAGCCTCAATAATCTTTGCTGTCCTTGCCTATTTTAATGCAAATTCTGTTATAATATTTGATACATCTATATCTTACGAAATGTCCTTTTCAATACTAATAATGGATAATTTCCTTGTCCCATTATTGATCTCAAATAATCTTTATTATTTTAAGTTTTGAGAAGCTTCTTTCCCCGCTAGCCACAGTCACGGGTAATGTTAAAAAACTTGGTATGGCAATCACTAAATTTGGAACCAAATGATGAGGTTATTTGTAAATAGGTATTGAATCACATTTAACGCGTTTATTTCAGGGGAAATATAGGGTACAACGTTGTCAATTTCATCGCGTAAATCTTCAGCTATAATATCTTTTTCATTTCTAGATGGATCATGAAACATACCTACTTTCCACAGATTTACATTTTGTAGACCTATTTGATTTATATGTTTTAAGGAAATTATTCAGGTCGTTGAGAAAATTGAAAATTCTGTGATGTTGTTTTGCAACCTGACAAAAACCGCCCGCACCGACGCAATGCCGGCGATGCGACGCAATTTGATGGGATGATGGATTAAAACGTGTTAGAATAAAAATGAACAATGTATTTCCCAACTGGTTGCGACGTGGAGTAGCGTTTGCAAAACCAATGTTGTTTTGCTGATTTTCAGTAATACTTGAAAATGCATTTCTAACTCTAAGTAGTTACCTACCTAGTATAATGATAATATTTTTATACTGATTATTTTAGTAACAAATTAGTTTTAAATTTATTTCTTTTAACCGGACGGCTGTCGCCGCCCCCTTGACTCGCCGCCCGTGTGTCTTGCACCCCTGGCACCCCCGGGTTGGAATGGCCCTGTTCCGATTTATTCACTTTGAAATCGAGTAAAATACATTTCTTGAATGAAGAAAGTGTATATTCAGTCTTAACTGGATAATTCTTTCTTTCTTAAGTTTTCTTTCAAGACAATAGTTTCTTAAATGAAACAACGACGACTATCTTAATTGAAGAATTCTAAAATTAATTTACTCTTGACTAAAGTGAGAGAATCTTAAGGGGAGAAATTCTTCATTCACTAATACAAAAATGTCTTGGATGAAACCTGTAGATTTCTTCGGGTGACACAAAATAAACAAGAATATAATATGCTCTAGTTATGAATAAATTTTCTTCGTTACATACAAATCACTAAATATCTTGGATGAATGCAAATCGATTTGACTGAAGCATAATTTTTTTTCCGTGAAGATTAAAGTAGCTTTTATTTAGGTTAATAGATACGATAGTTATGTTTACGCAAATGTACAAATATTTCGAAAAATCAGCAAAGCATGCACACTTCTGCAACTGCTATTTTTAAGTACTGAGTATAAAAACGAGCCGAAGAACGAACAAATAACCTAATAGAGCTTTTTTTTCAAGTTTACAATTATTTTTCTGCAAATTCTAATTTTATTTTGTTGTTAACATTGATAAATGAACATTGTATAACAATTGCGGCAACAAATTAATGATGTAGTAGCCGTTTTTTTTAATTATAAAATTAATTTAATTGAAATAGTAGCGGCCTCTAAGCTCAAAACCCACTTTGATGGGTTAGTTTTATAAAAAACGTTATTTTATGTTGCTGGCAGCGACGAACCTTATAATACACATTAGTGCCACCTTCCTAACTAAAAGTGGAGGAGGTAAAGATAAGAATAAGTATTTTAAATAAAAACAAGAGGGTTTTTAAGACTTATTTATCACTTTAGTAGATTTGTTTGCAGGTATAGTTCATTGTCAGTCAGCATTATTAATTAATAAATTTTATACAGTGGTGGGCTAAAATATGGAACAAATTGATTTAAAAATCAGGTATTCATTTCTTGAAAAAACGCTCGGACACGTCGATTATAATTTTTTCTTCCGAATTTTTTGCCTCAAAAAGAAATTATACAGGGTGTGTCAAAAAGTAGATGTAGCAAAAATTTTTTGTATTTTAAATAGAACCCTATTTTTTTCAGTCGAATTTTGAATTCTACGTCAAATTCTGCGCATAATTCATGTAGCATACCCTATCCTTATCTCTAACGATTTTAGAGAAAAATTACATCATAAAACGAAATTTCTCTTTAAAAAAAGTTACATGTACCTACTTAAAGGTAAACAGGTAAATTTAAATGAATTGTCACTACGATAGCAAGTCATGTGTTAATCAAAAATAATTTTAGGTATAATTTTGAAAAACGGTAGTATCCAGAACGACCGATTACAAGATCTACCGTGAGTAAAATTGAGAAGAAATTCAGAGAAACAGGGAATGTAAAGGATCGTCTACGGCCAGGTCGTCTAAAAATTAGTGGAAACACAAAATTGAACATTTTGTTAGAAGTTGAAGATATACTGCCTCCACTGAAGTAGCCCTTAATAAGGTGTGAGCCGACGATCTGCTTTGCGGGTATTGAAACAAGAAAAATACCATCCGTACAAAATTAGGTTGCTGCACGAGCTAAACGAAGATGATCCCGACCGCCGACTACAGTTTTGTGAAACTATGATGGAAATTTGCAGCTTAAATCTATTTTTCCATTGCAACAGACTTTTTAGCGATGAAGCCACGTTTTGTTTGAATGGTTCGGTAAACAGACACAATTTTCGGTATTGGAGTACAAATAATCCCCGTTGGATGAGAGAACAGCACACGCAAAATCAACAAAAAGTAAATGTTTCTGTAGGAATATTAAATGATAGAATTATTGGACCTTTTTTCTTCGATGGAAATCTTACAGGAGATCGGTATTCACAATTTCTTCAAAATGAATTAATTCCCACACTGGCAGCGGATTTTCCAAATCCGAATCAGCCTAATCTACCAGAAGCGTCTATTTGGTTTCAGTAGGATGGTGCTCCGCCTCATTTTGCTTGACAAGTACGAGAGTATTTGAATACTGTATTTCCCGAACGATGGATAGGTAGAAGAGGACCCATAGAATGGCCTGCAAGATCTCCCGATCTTACACCAATGGATTTCTTTCTTTGGGGTTATTTGAAATCAAACGTGTAGGGGAGAGTGTTGTACCTTGGGACACTTTTTGTGTTCGGAAGTGTGACTTATTTATCAGTCAATGTAAAAATCTAGAATTAAAAAAATTAAACTTATGTTATGTTGGTTATACAGCGTGTCCAGAAACCATCTTAACATATGGGAAACTTTTTTATTTTTAACTTTACGAAAAAAAATTATTCTTCATAAAAAGTTCTGCTTGTTGATAAAATAACATTCAAATCAAAAGTTTTGAGCCAGCACATACGGGGTGTTCAGAAAGTCAATAATATTAATACCGTAAATGGAAAACTATATTTAATAATTTTAATTACAAAGTACAATAATGAAATACTACACTAAGCTTCAACATGACCACCGTTTTTTTCCATACAAACGGTTGTACGTCGTAAATATTCCATTAATGCATTTCTAACCATCTGAGGGGAAATTTCTTGGACACATTCTCTGATAATTCTCTCTAAATGGTCTATGTTCTCGAAAGGTCTGTGGGTATACACTTTTTGTTTTAAAAATCCCCATACGAAAAAATCCAGAGGTGTTAGATCAGGTGACCCTGGTGGCCAAGCAAATTCTGATCTTCGTCCAATCCATTTCTGTGGAAATGTCCGCTTTAAGAATTCTGTCACTCTTACAGAGCTGTGGCATGGAGCGCCGTCATGTTGGAACCAAAGTGTTTGTCTTATATTCATTGGTAGTCCATGAAAAAATTCAAATAATTCTGTGTCTAAAAAGTTCAAGTAAATTTCACCGGTAATATTTTCTCGAAAAAAGTACGGCCCTACAATTTGGTTCCTAAAAACGCCGCAGCAAACATTTGTCTTGAAAGAATACTGGTCACGATACTCAATTACAAAATGGGGATTCTCATCACTCCACCACCTACAGTTTTGAGAACACACTACTCCATTTGAGGTGAACATCGCCTCATCTGAAAACAATATTTTTCTTGCGAATAGTGGGTCATCTTCTACCTCACCTTGAAACCAAGAGCAAAACAAAAATCGTGAATCAAAATCTCTAGGCTGCAGTTTGTGAAGAAATTTTGGCTTGTATGGGTAAAAATTATTTTTCCTTAAAATAACTTGGGCAGTGGACTTTGCAACAGGTCGTGGAACAGTTTGTGAAATATTTCTCAATGAGATTTTAGGATTTTCCACGACAGCTAGCAAAACATTCAATTGGGTATCTTCGTCCGTACGCCAAACCTGATGCTTGTCAGAAAATTTATTACTTACAGATCCGGTATTTTTAAATTTATTAAAAATATCTCCAACCGTTACATGGCTAATAATTTTATTTGGATATCTTGCATTAAAAATTTGAGCAGCCTCTCTGTACGTCTTGTAGTGGTCTCCAACAATTAACACTATTTCAACTTTTTCCTCGATTGTAAATTTAAGCACCATATTTAATTAAAAGGAAACTGTCCGCCTTGACAAATAAAATAATTAGTTGTCATGGTTTCATTTAGTTTTCCAAGGCGTGCTGGACCTACTAAACGAGAATGAATACCGCTTCTTAAAATCTTGCTCGCCCTTTTCTGAAAAATTCTGCGAGATAATTAGAGAAACTATGGAATCAGGAAAAACAACAACATTACGCCACAGTATCTTTGTTTTAAGCTAAGTCGCCTTTCGAATGGCAACTTTAGACCATTTATTATATTTTTGACAATATCGAAAATTGTCATTAAAAAAAATTGATCAGAACCAAAAACCACGTTTAAATTACAATTAGGTAATGCAATGAAAAATTAGGTTTTATTATTTTTTACGAATTTTTCTTCCACAATCAAAACAATTTCAATTTTCTCCTCAGAAGTTAATAACGCTACCATTTTTATGTTTTATAAATTTTAACGCGTTTTGACGGTTGCTGTCAAACATTTCTTGCTATCAACAATTAATTTGTATGTTACAACCATCCTAGATTACATGTAACTACAGTTAAATTTGCATTGTTATTGTAGACATACGTTTCAAAAAAGACGAAATAATTTTTTCAATGTAAATGGGCGTAATTTCATATTTGAACGTGGTTTTTAATAACAATTTTCGATATTATCAAAAATAAAGGTACTTTACTTTTAAGCCAAATTCATATTTTTTGACTTACCTCGTATACGCCTGGGAGAATTTAATATCTGATAGTTGCATTTTAGGTTTTAGACCATGCAGAACTTTTTATGAAGAATCACTTTTTTTCGTAAAGTCTAAAATAAAAAAGTTTCCCATATGTTAATATGGTTTCTGGACACGCTGTATAGTAATGTATTCAAAAATGTAAAAAAACAACATCAAGCGAAACTATTTAGGCTTTCTTAATCCTATGCAAAATGGACCAATGTACAAACTGGTCTTGTACAGGGTCTTCCAACGAGGACTGAACAGGGGCTCATTTTTGAGCTTCCTTGTATTTAAAGAAAAATCCAAAATAGCCAATCGATGTACTTTTTCCTGCAGAATTCAAAAATGAAACCAAAAATTCATTTGAACCAGAAACAAAAGAGTTACGCTATGGATAAGGTGTTTTTTAAATGGAACATAGCTTTTTTTATACGATTTTTGGAACGAGTGATTTTTTTTTTGTCCGTTCTGATTAAAATATTTAATATTGTGACAGCTATTTTTATTAAATTTTAATGTTTTATCCAGTATAATTTAACTTTAACCTGTTTGAAACATACACTTGGTAATAAAGTATAATCACCTTTGAATCCTTCAGAGTGAAAAAATTTGACAAATTTACTATAATATTGCCGAAATGAAATATTCATTAGATGAGAGATTGCAGATTGTTATCTTGTTCTACAAATGCCAAGAAAATGCAAGAGAAGCAAGGAGAAGATTTATTGCAAATTTTCACAGAAATATATCCGTCAATACTATTCTAAGGATAAAGAACCTATTTGAGGAAAATAAAACATTACATGACAGAAAAAGAAATCCAACTCTATACTAATTTAAAAAAAAAAACATTAATAATTTAATTGTTTAATGTGACCTCCGTTGTTCTCGAAACATGTGCGATAACCTCTTTGTAGCCTGTCCAAACTTGCTGTTATACTGTGATTTTCCTGGTTAAGGCGATTTATTTCATTCACAATTTTCTGCATGATCTCTTCAATATCGTGGTTTCGCTGCTTGTATACCACGTTCTTTAAATGGCCCCAAAGAAATGTGTCTAATATTGACAAATCGGGACTATTGGGTGGCCAAGCATAGGTTCCATTTCTACCAATCCATTCTTCATGGCGTCCGTTTAAATATTGAGTAACCTCACGCACGGCATGCGGAGGGGCCCCATCATGTTGCCAAATTAAATTTTGATATTTTTCCAGTGCTAAATCTTCCAAAAAGTTCTCAATTTCGTTTTCTAAGAACTCGTAGTATCTCTGTCCATTTAAAGTCCCGTTAAAAAATATTGGTCCCAAAATTCTATTATTTTTTATGCCACACCAAACATGGATTGAAGTCCTTCCTTGAAATTTAATTGTCTGAAATTTTCTTGGATTTCCAACGGCCCAGTGATGATTATTATGTCTATTGAAAACCCCCGATGTTGTGAATGTGGCTTCGTCAGTCCATAAGATATTTCTGAATAAATTAGGGTCTTCGTTTTCTTTCCGAATCACAATTTGGGAAACAAATTGGAAGCGAAGTTCTGTTTGTGCCGGTGTTAGATGTTGAAGTGGAAGGATATGATAAGACTTAAATTTATGATTTCTTAAAGTCCTGTGAACAGTTCCTTGGGTAACTCTTCTGCGTCTTACACCGCCGCCGTATTGAACGTCCCGAACTGCGTCCGAAATTGATTTGGTTGGATTCAGTCGAAAATAATTCACAATGGCACGGTCTCGATTTCTATTCCTTTCTGGATTTCTTTTTCTGTCATGTAATGTTTTATTTTCCTCAAATAGGTTCTTTATCCTTAGAATAGTATTGACGGATATATTTCTGTGAAAATTTGCAATAAATCTTCTCCTTGCTTCTCTTGCATTTTCTTGGCATTTGTAGAACAAGATAACAATCTGCAATCTCTCATCTAATGAATATTTCATTTCGGCAATATTATAGTAAATTTGTCAAATTTTTTAACTTTGAAGGATTCAAAGGTGATTATACCTTTATTACCTAGTGTATGTTTCAAACAGGTTAAAGTTAAATTATACTGGATAAAACATTAAAATTTAATAAAAATAGCTGTCACAATATTAAATATTTTAATCAGAACGGACAAAAAAAAAATCACTCGTTCCAAAAATCGTATAAAAAAAGCTATGTTCCATTTAAAAACACCTTATCCATAGCGTAACTCTTTTGTTTCTGGTTCAAATAAATTTTTGGTTTCATTTTTGAATTCTGCAGGAAAAAGTACATCGATTGGCTATTTTGGATTTTTCTTTAAATACAAGGAAGCTCAAAAATGAGCCCCTGTTCAGTCCTCGTTGGAAGACCCTGTACCTTGGTACTAATGTGATTGTACCTCGGTCCAGTTGAAACAAACTATAAGTACACATAATCAGAATGGCTTGACACATACTGTTAAAGCAAGAATACAAGGAAACAAATCCTTCTCCAATATTTATGACCTTTTTCTACTATCTATTCAACACTGTAATGACCAAAACTAACACCAAAGCATAACATTGCGGCATTTCGAGCGCTTCCACCTACATTGCTAGGTGGTGGTAATTTCGAAATTATGTCCCCTTTAAGAAAAGAAAACGTTGTAGTTGCATCATTTAAAAACTTGTTAGTGTGTTTAAATCGAAGTAAGTATTTAAGTTCATTATCGTCGCCGTAACGCATAACTTCTGCAACGTAATAACAGAACCTATTTTTTCCAGCAACCTTCACTAAAACAAAGTCACCGATTCTTATATCAGCGTCTTCAAAATTTTTCTCCAGAATTAGCCCTTCTTGTTCCCTTTCAATCTCCTTGATCCATGTTTGATCTTCGCCGCTCCCACTACTAGTTGACAAATTATTCTCTGATTCAGAGCTGCTTGAAATTTTTCTTGTTTTCTTATGCGAAATAGAAACTACATTTTATTGAGAAATCTTTTGCACAGAATCTTCGAACACTTGTTTTTTTGTGCTTTTAGTTAACTTCAAATTAACTTTTTTTAATGCGGCAATCTCAAGTTTTTCTGCAGTGTCTGTTAGAATACGAGATTTGCCTCTGGGCCTTCCTCCGACAGCTTTTTTACGGGGCAGAGCTTTGGGATATGGTCGTATCATTTCGGGAGTCACCGTTTTATTCGCAGTATCTGATGTGATGGCGTTACAAGGATTGTTTAAAAAGCAGTGCTCGCAGAGTTTTCTAAATTAGCTGTACCAGAATCTGTCAGACTTAAAGTGCTGGAGGTTGAAGGTTGTTGTTGTTCAGACTCAAGTTCCAAGGGCCCATCTGTAACGTAAGAGGTGAGAAATTCATCTTCCTGGAATAAATCCTCATTAATCGGATATAGCCCGGATACTTCAAAACCTTTTACAATATTACTTTGAGAGAAGGCCTTTGGAAACGCTTTTCCAATGAGTTCCGCTATGTCGTATATTGATATTGGTTGACCTGGATGAATAAGCATCCATTCACTGCAGGCTGCGTTGTAATATGTTTTCATTGGTCCGAATACTGTACGATCCAGCGGCTGCATTTTGTGACTGGTATGTGGGTGAAAAGATACCAGAATTATCCAGTTCATTTTACAAAACTCAATTACTGGGATGTTAACGTGGGTGTCGTGATTGTCAAGAAGTAAAATGATGGGGTCTTTAACGAATGGTTTCATGTGGTTTTTCAAATGTTTCAGAAATTCCAAAAAACATATGCGCCTTAAAATTGACTCTGGGAAAAATTAACATAGGTGGGATGTGATTTCCAGATGCACTAATTGCCGCAATGCAAGTAACGTTTTGTCCCCGTTCTCCACTGGTCATCTGTCCTAGCTGCTTGATTCCTTTTGGTCCAATTATTTTAGGCGGTACATGAACGGTTGGGAAACGGCCTGGAGATTTCTTTAAAAGCCAGTAAAAGCAAATGGACCGAGGTACACGCATACCCAAGTTACAACACTCTCCCCTATAAGGATAAACCACAAAATTTGGAAGACTTAAAATTTAAAATTAGATATGAAATTAGGCAAATTAATGAAAATACTGTAAATAATGCTTTAGAAGGGTTTTTAAGTAGATTGGCATATTGTCAAAAGAAGTTAATGGTTGGCATTTTCAACACTTAATAAAATAATTTTCGTTTTATGATGTAATTTTTCTCTAAAACCGTTAGAGATAAGGATAGGGTATGCTACATGAATTATGCGCAGAATTTGACGTAGAATTTAAAATTCAACTGAAAAAAATAGGGTTCTATTTAAAATACAAAAAATCTTTGCTACAACTACTTTTTGACACACCCTGTATAATCTCTTTTTGAGGCAAAAAATTCGGTAGAAAAAATTGTATTCGACGTATCCGAGCGTTTTTTCAAAAAATTAATACCTGATTTTTAAATGAATTTGTTCCATATTTTAGCCCATCACATATCTATTTGTTGACTTGATTATGGCTTAAACCTCAACTAAAACAGACGCCTACATACAGAATGTCACCTAATTAATATTACAGAGCATAACTACAGACTCCTTATGTAAAGATATTACCAAACCATTCCTTAGTCCAAAAATTCATAACAACCGTTATTTTTCGATTTGCCTTAAAATTTTGAATTCGGTTTTAGAATGCATTGTCTATGCGCCTTTTCAAGCTATTTGCACTTAAATTGCTTAGTATAGTCACCGTATACGTACGAACAAAGACATCATATACGGTGGTATAGTTTTTCCTCGCCTTGAACTGCCTCCGTGGATATTAGACATCGTATTGGTCCATATTACTATATTCATGATATTCACAATGATTGTAGCCTGAACTAACCTGATCTTCAACCCTTTATTTTACACTGTAGGATGAGTTAGAGCAGATGATATTTTTCGTTTCTCATGATATGTCCAAAGTACTCAAATTAAAAGCCAATAATGAAAATTCCATATTATTATTGTGATTTTTTCATACATTTTAATACAAGTAACTGTCAAACGGTAGCGTAGGTAAAGATTTATTACATTTATTGGGAATAATACATACAAAAAATTAAGTTGCTCTTTAATTTAGTGACGTTTGTGTTTCTAAACTTATTTACGAAAATCGAAACAGAACTTTTAAGCTTTTGGACTAAGGTGAGTTTGGTGGTATCTTTACCTAGATAATATGTGGCTTTTATGTGTATCATTTATTAGCAGATACCTTGAATACAGAAATTTTAACATAATTTAAAAAAAAATTATTTAAGCTCGTGGCCCAACTTCATAGCGTGATTCTTTGAGTGATTCTAAAACGAAAAGTTTATATAAACATAGGTCCGGTAATGCTTCGTTTTCAAGATATAGGGTGTCAAAATTTAAAAGCAAAATCGTTTTTTCTTAAATATCCTAATAATGCTTTTGCCGATTTATTTGAAATTTAGCAATTTTATTTAGGGTAGTAAGGAACTAATTTAGCCCTAACTAGATTTTTGACCAAAAAAATGTGCGCCACCGATTTTTTTGCAATTTTTGTATTTTTCTCGCTTTTGAGAAAAAAAAATTTTGTGTTTTATAAATAATTAAAAAGTGTTTTTATCATTTATAATCTTATCCCAAGGACATGCAATACAGTAATCTTTATGCTTCTTCTCAAAAGAGAAGTAAGATACGAAAAAAAGGTAAAAATAAAAGTTGTGGTTTTAGCTGCCTAATACGAAAAAATTACAAAAATTGCAAAAAAATCAATGGCGCACATTTCTTTTGTCAGGTGCCTTCCGGGACGCGCCTGCCCTTAAAAATTTTAATCTAGTTAGGGCTAAATTAGCCAGTTACCTACTATTCTAAATAACTCTACCAAATTTCAACAAAATCGGCTAAAGCATCATTAAAATATTTACGAAAAAGTCTGTATTTTGAAAACGAAGCATTACCGGACCAATGTTTATACTTCTCATCTTAGAATCATTCAGAGAATCATCCCTTGAAGTTTGACCACGTACTTAAATAACACCCTGTATATTCTGTGTTAATACCTAGCTTCTTTTCCCACCTTTAAAAGTTAACAATATCCCCCCTGGAAAGCAACTACGATTTCGTTATAACAGACTTCTTTTTCCAACGATTCCTCATTTAAAGTTTGCATTATCTCAAAACCTCTAGAGGACCCCTCGTCATGGTTGACATTATTTTTCTCCCATCAGTTCACGGCGTCGCCACAACGGACAGGTTATGAGCCGTGTCAATTTCGCACATATGCGGACTCATATTTCTCCGATAATCATCACTGTGTAATGAGTCTGGCATTGTTGTGGCAATGTTATGTCAATAGGGAAAATAGATTATTAAATAAAACTTGTAGGGTTACTTAGTTGTATAATGTTATGGGGTAAGGCATCATAATAAACTATGGAACAATTGAAATGGATTAAAGAAAATTTTATGTCATATTTAATGTTCAAAATGAAATGCCGGGTGACAATAAAATAGTTGCAATAATTTGAAATCTTAGCAGTAAATAGTATGCATGCATGCAAATTTTAGAGAAGTTGATGCGTAATTTGCTTAATAATGGAAACGTCTTTAAAAAAACCCTTTTTTACTGACGAGGCATGGTTTTACCTGTAGTTATTTAAATTTTCAACCAATAAGAACGTGGAGTTCTGAAAATCCACATTTCTTTATGGACATTAAAACCGCTCAAATCCGTCAATCTCTATTTCAACACTGATAAAATTAATTATTTGAATTAAAAAAATTTTCCATTGACAAAAATAAATATTTGTTTCCTATTAGCCAAACAAATATGTATTTGAAAAATACCAAGGGATTATTTGCCTCAATTTGTATTATCTGATTTGATACAAATTACTTTTTATTTGGAATTAATCACTAAATACAAAATTCAAGCAAATATTTATTTCCTTAACACTAACCTAACTTAACTAACTAAATAAGCCGCTTTAATGACTTAAAGTAAATAGGTTAAAAGTTAAGTTAACAAAATGTATATTTGATTAATATTTAGATATATTTTATCAAGTATATATTTATTTTACTTTTGGATTACATGTATTTGCCGTAACAACAACGTTATTTAATTAGACAATTTAAGTGATTGGATTTAAATAAACCGGTAATTTCCATCAAAGTCGTTGTTTCTTATTCAAGTACATAATTATTTAACTTGTCTTTTATATTTATTTAAACCAAGTATATAATTTTATTTGGTTTAAATACCTTTTTTTAATTTTAAATAGATCAGAACGTTCATTCAAATCAGTTCCTATTTTATCCAAGTACGTGTTTAATAGACGTCACATAAAAATAAGATATAAGCAAATTAAATCCCCTATTGCTATTGAATATAGTTTAATCAGTACCTATACCATAATAATCACAAACCTTATCAAATTGTTTATAGTGTTCAAATAATAAGGCAAGCCAACAGAAAAAAACACATTTTTGCCGATAATAAAGGTTATGACAAATTACGCGCACGCGCACAACGATTTTTACATAAAATTAACATAAAAGTTAAAAGATAACCATCTCCTATTTTATTTCTTATTTTATGTTATGTTATGTGGATCTATAAACGTCTTATGGCAGATCTGTAGATTCAACTCTTATTTTATTTTTATGGTATATTATTTTGCTGAATAAACCCACCATTAGTGGTTGTCCCCCTTAAAATATACGTCAATGAAACATTATAGAGAAGTTAATAACTTTGATAAAAAAATTAAATATAGGCAAATTGCAAATATTATGTACAATAATTATTAATATTATATTAATTAGGTATATTATATTATTTACGTTAGGCGGTTTAATAGGTATTGAAATATAGTGAAAATTGAGAAAAACTGTCTTATTTGTAACACGATTTAAAAAAATACACCTAGGTAGCTATGATTTATAAATACCTGGCTACATTTTTCTAAAAATATTTTGTGTTCAAAATTTCAAATTAGGTATTATAAGTATCTTTTCTTTGCCTCTTATCTTATTTTTTTAACTCGTTTCATGCGTAACTAAAATATTCAAATATAGTTTCCTACCTTGAAAAGTATCTAACAGATGGGATATACCCCTCGATATACCCCAATCTTCCAAATAATTATTCATATTACGTTTATTCCCCATATCTTCGTTTTAATTTTTGCTGGAAGCACTAACTTCTGTGCCACTAACAAAGAAGATTTTACTCTCACTCATAAATTTCTACAAGACAAAATCGAACACCAATAACCAAAAACGCGATGATGATTTATCATGCCACTTTTGTATAACCAATCAAATTACTCAAAGCCCAAAGTAGGCGACTGGAGTTCATTTAAATGCTTAATTATTAGTTTGGATAACCAAATTATTTGAAAAGTTCGGCATTGAATGATTTAAATTAGGTATTTAGTTCTTAACTTAAAATGTACTTCAATTAAATAATTAGTTATTTGTAAATATTTGGTTGTTTTATATTAAGAATATAATGTAGATACATAATTATTTAGTTTAAATAACCTAGACATTTAAATAGTTCTCTATTGGGTGATTTAACTAGCGATTAACGGAATTTAGTTCCTGAGTGAAAATTAGTTCGATTAAATAATTAGTTATTTAGATTTTGTTACTTTAGTGGCTTTTTGGTAAGATATTTCTTTGAAAGGTTCTATGATTTGACACAAATCCACCAACAGTCAAATAATTTTACAAATAAAACGAAATACTCTCATTTATTTCAGTTAAATAAAACTTAGTTAATTAAAATCACATTTATTTATTACCAATAATTATTCACCAAATAAATCAGATTATTTGATTAAGGGAGCACAATTTTATCAGTGTAATTGCCCATTTTTTGATATAGAAAAATAATATACAGAGCGAGTTATGACGTCATCGATAAGTTTTTTAATGGAACAGCCCTTTTTTTATTCCAGTTATGTATTCTATGAGAAGTTCTAAACACATTCCATTTATTTTTCGTTTGGCATATATCGAATTTATGCGGGACTTTTGGCGGTCACTGTATATTGCGCTTTGTACCGAAATAGGGTTATTGACAGGATATGTTTCCGATAAATTTTACACCTCTCGAGGCAGATGCTCATCGTGCCCAGTTTGTTACAAACTATCATGAACATAATTTGAATTTTTAATCCTAATCCTAACGACCGTATACCTACGGCTTATTCTAATCGGGTTTTCAGATGAGGGATAATTATTTTCTTTCTAATTACCGGGTAAATATTTTTTTTTTTGGACATTTGTCCGCAACTGTCCAATAAATTGGAGCCCGTATCAACATCAATTCTAGTTTTTTTTGTCTACATGGTGCCATCAGTTTGATACGCACATGCTTGTCTTGAAAAACTACATTTTAATGCAATTTTTTACACCCAAAGGATGCATATAGACTTTTTTAAAGGTGTATAGAGGTGTTTACATAATAAATTAAGGACTCTACAAATTGTATTATTTAAGTAATCTTTTATCAGAATGAAACCAATTAATTGAATTAAGTCATTTTTCTGTATACATAACATGCCTTTTTACGACGTATAATATAGTCTTTAGTCTCAGATGGTCGGTTAGTTCAGTTCTTTTATGTGCTCAAGATCGAACAACTTTGAAATAAGTATTCAAACTCTCCACAAAATTTGACAACTATTTGTGGTTAGATCGCAAATTGTAATGTGTCCAGTTTTTCCAGGAGAGCAATTTTCAGTTGTGATATGCTCTGGTAAATAACAGTTTTAATGACCCATATTTTATGGAGAATATGTGTAAAAAGTGTTGTGTCATGCAAAATTCGTCTTTTTATACAGTCATCTTCCTACAGGTCTTTATTTTTTGAGCTTTTCTTAGTTCTCCGGAACATATTATATTTATTTAATTTTTATTACAGACTCTACAGATTATGCAATCAAATTATAGAGTAGGAGCAATTACACAAATCAACTAATCTATCTGATACTAATTACTTAAATGCTATAATGATTTTCTAATTCTGCATTAAATTGTTTGAGCGTAAGAATAAAAAATATGTCACATTCGGCCCGAATTTCAATAAGTTTTTACACAGAACATTAATGGGGGAATTACTAAAATTATTAGTTCTTGCACCTTCAATATAAAAAGTTAAAGGGTTTCGTGTATTATAAAATGGTATATAAAAATTGACTTGTGACAATAACACTGAGTCATCTACTTGGCTGTTAAATAATTCGTACATAAATATACCTGATGCGATCATTCTGCGTTTTTCTAAATCTGGTAGTTTATATTTTTGTATTTACTCTGTTTTAGGGATGTTAAAATTATAGTTTCCAGTTTCTTTGTAATTCAGGTATCTTAGAAACTTATTTTATACTCGTTCAATGCAGTATTTCTGATTATCATATTGAGGACTCCATACCACATATGAATATTCTAAAGTACTTCTGACATATGAAATGTAGAGCTGTCGTATGAACTTAATATCCCTAAATGGTCTACTGTTTCTAAAAATAAAACCATACTTTTGAAGAGCCTTGTTGGTGAAATGGGAAATATGTAATCAAACCAGTTATTTTATTTAAAAGTAACTCCAAGATCTCGCATATCTTCAACCCGAGCCAATTGTGGTTCATTGTATATTCAAAGTGAATTGGTGTCTTTTTTCTGTAAAAACTAAGGACATAACATTTTGTTGTATAAAAATTTAATCTATTTTCATTAGACCATTTTATTAATCTATTTAAATTTTTTTGAATTAATAGTTAATCATTAATGTTCTTAATTCTTGAATACAACTTAAGATCATCTGCAAATAACAAAACGTTACTATTAGAAATACCCCTAGTTATACTACTAATAAATAGCAGAAACAAAAATGGCCCAAGGTTGGAGCCCTGTGATACCCCCGATCCTGCCAGAAAACAGTCCGATTGATAACCTTTTATTATAACTTTTTGTTTTCTGTTTGGCAGATATGATACAAAAAAACCCTATTAAGTTAAGATGGAACCGAAATTCATTATACAGTTTTGCTACAAGAATACTATGCGACACTTTATCAAATTCTTTGGCAAAATCAGTGTGTATCACGTCAACTTGGTACTTCTTGTCAAGACTTTCGGATATGTATTGAGTAATGCTACAGAGGTTGCCTACTTTTTTCCATAAATCCGTGCTGACTTAAAGAAATTTTTCTAGAAACCAAACTATATGTATATTTATAAACTATTGACTCAAATATTTTAGCTGGAACAGGTAATATCGCTGTCAGTCTATAGCTTTTTTATATCCGTTTTATCTTCATTTTTGTATACCGGACATATGTTCACTTCCTTCCACTTATCAGGAAGAATGCGAGATTTAAGAGACATATTTATACAAAACTTTTAATCGAGTCGATAAGAAGCCCACCAACACCTTAACAATGTATGCTAGGAAGTTGTCTGGACCGACAGCCTTATTAATTTTTAGACCTTCGACTGCCTCATACACATCCTCAGAACTAATATAATATGAAACATTAACTACATCGAATAGGTTACACTCGTCAATAAACTGAACATTTTCCATGTCATCTGCATGTTCATAAACAGAACCAAGATATTCAGCAAATATACGAGAGATAGCATCTCCGGTTTCATATTCAGTACCATTAAAGTGCATCTTACCGAGGGTTGATATACCCCTTTTTTGTTTTTTAAATACTGCCAAAATACCTTGGAATATTGACCAATATTACGCTGCATATCATTTATATACATATTATAGGCTACTTTCATGTCATGCTTTATTTTGGAATGTAATTGTATAAAGTAATTTTTAAGTTCATATTTTTTGTCTTTTGACTTTTCAATCTCAGTTTTTCTTTCGTTTTATATCCTTTATGATTTGTTGATCGAACCATGTAGGGTATTGCTTGCTTTTTTTAGTGCTTGTGATACACGTGTCAAATACACCATAAATTTTATTATAAAAACATTTGACAGCAGCATTAACATTGGTAAATAACTCCAATTCATCCAAAGAGACAGATTGAACATCTGAAACACAGCATCATAAAGTTGTATTTAAGTAAGTTATTTCGAGTCATATTCTTATGTTTCGCTTGTTTCAAATGCATATAAATCGTCAGTGTGGGATGGTGTGCGTCCTCATTAACAAAACAAAATGTACTTTTCTCAATAACTCACACCACCCGTGAAAGCACTATGTCTAAAATATGATCATAGTTGTTGCATACCCCATTAAACTATTTACAATCATAAAAATTTAAAAGATTGAAGTAAAGCTCAACGTCATTATCTCTATAACAGTGATTCCGGTAGTACTCATTTAGACGTGTGATATTAAAATTATGTAGTTGTTATCATAAAGAAAGTCTAGACTCTCTAAACAATTGAAAAATTTTTGTTTGACAACAACTGAACAGTTTGGTGTAATATATACTACAAGAACATAGAAGTAGTGATTGTTATTAGTAGTTATTGTTATATATGGCCATCTCGCCATTATTACTATTTTATATTTTTTGTGACATGTCGGAATTTCAGGTAATGAAATTAGACTTTAGGATAGTCCATCAAAGTCTTCAAATTCATCGAACTCGGGAGCCTCTTCAGTTTTGCGCAATGTTCAATAGAATTTGTAACAATTTTTCATCTATAAGGGATAACATTGAAATAAGGTCTTTTTTTTAGAGAGTTGATTGGTACTTTCCAGTATAAGAAAGGGGTATATGAATTGCAGCTAAAGTACTCGGTCTTCCCCTTTTCTGTCGGCTGAAGGGATCTTTCTTTTCCATAACTTTCTTGGAAAGATGAATTTTTCCACTAAGAGTTTCTTGTTTCGCCTCTTTCGATTTTAGCAAAAAAAGTTAAATGTGTCTTTCTGATCTCTTGCTGTTCAATTCAGGGAACACTTCATCCTGCAATATTCTTCAACTAGAAGAAAACATTTAGCAGATTCTATATTTCCTCTTCAACTGATATAAAGCTAATCCTGCTTCCTTTTTCTTTTCTCCTACTTTCCGTTTTCTTACTCCCTTTCTTCGCTTCTTGTTAGGTTTTATGACCGAGGGATATCTTCTCCAGTTGCAGGAAGATCATTTCGAATCGGTACAAACCCAATTAGTTGTTTAGCAACATCTTTCGCTTGTTTCTCAACCTTTTAAGGGAACACAATATTAGTTACTGCTTCAAAAGGAGCCAATTAAGACTTGATCTGGTAATTTTCTTAACTGAAAGCCGAAAAAATATTTACCCCACGCTTTCATATGTAACCGTAAAACATAATTTGATTCACACCTACCCTTTCTGCAATCATTACCAAAATGGCTGTTTCTTGCGTTTTCATTATCAACCTACACACTTGAGGTTCAAGAAATGGGTAATAAAATATATAACATAGTTTCAACCAGAAAGACACAAAAATCAACTTAAGTACAAACATCTGAGGTTCAAGAAATATATTATTTTTTCTACAAACAAGGCTAAATTTGTCTTCTGAACCATAGAAAAAAATCTGAGAAAATGGTTAATAGCATTATTTCAAAGACCTTTAAGGTGTGAGCACTCATCATTATAGGAATTTAATTCACATGGAGAAAAAATTGAACCTTTGCATCTGTTGAGTCTAAATTGCTTTACAGAGAGGCCATCAGTGTCTGGTTCATATGTGGGGTCGGCATCACTATTATCCTGAGACTTATTTAAAACTCGATCCAAAGCTACAGAAATGTAAGATTCTGGTATCTTATCTATATATCCTTATTGTTTATTTTTCAATCCCTACTAAAATGTAACATAAATAGACAAAGACGACATCTTTAAAAATCATCAAAATACAAATTTTAAATTAACTTCTCATCCTATACGTACTAAGAGTAACTAACGACTGCCTCCAAAAACACTAGGTACTGCTTCTACAAAAATACTAGGTGCATCAACAATAATTTGCTAGTGGTTGCATGCACGTCCTATGGAGATAATATTTCTTTAAAAGTGTATCTGTAAAGCAGATAATTTTGCTAACAAAGTGGATATATACCTGATTCAGAAGCAAAGCTTATATTGACTTTCATTACATTTATACTAGGTACATACCTATTGTTAATGCTAATTAATATCACACTTTGTATGGGTAGCCAGTAAATCACATATGTACACATATTATGCTTTGCCAACTTATATCTGGTAGAAAAGTTGTTTGGAGACGCATTTTGCAATCTTATCGAATCAAATTTTTTGACATATCATAATTTGACCCCCTTTGTATCTCTATTTCGATAAAAGCATAGACTAGACATATCATATTTTGTCATTTGACCATAGATTAAGGTATAAGGCAGTGGCGCACCCAGGGCGGGGGGGCAAGGGGGTCATGGCCACCCCAAAACCTCAAATGAAATTGAATTCAATCAACTATACCTGCCCTACTATACTTACCCTTCCCGTCACCACCAGTACCTCCAAAAGATCATTTTCTACTTTAAAGTACTTACAATCGTACTTAAGAAAAAACCAGTAAAACTTAATGGCTTGGCAAATTTATTTATCCATAAGAATGTTTCTGTTTCCTGTGAAGAAATTTTAAATAAACTTTCTAAGGATCGAAGAAAATTAGATTTATTTATTTAAAAAAATGCAATGGTGTTATGAAAAAGTTTTAGTTTTTATTGTTTCTAAAATTTTGTTGTGCTTTGTGTACTAATTTATATTTTCAAATATGAACAAAAAATAAATATATTTGTGTTAAGGATATGTCGTCATTACTATTATATTTTATTGGGTAAAAAGAGGGGTATATATGTTTTGTCAGGAATAATCATTAAAGTCGATGTTTTAAAAAGTCAATTTTTTTAGATAATAACCTCGATTGAACTAGGATATTGCAATCTTCCAAAAGTACCTGTTAAAAAAGCTCTAAAGTTCTAGAAGAATGCGCAACCTTGAAGTTTTTTTAAAAAATTTGCTTCCGGCCCTGTTGGCGGCCCCCCCTCCCCCCGCCAAGAGAAAATCCTGGGTGCGCTGCTGGTATAAGGTAAAAACAATTCGATGTATTAGGTATTTATTGCATATGTTTTATAGTACAGAAGCCATTTTAGGGACCATTTGCTTTCTGAATATTTAATCATGTTTGAGAATACATCTATTTTTATATAATATTATGTGCTATAAATATTGTGTATTGATACAAAATCTGACAAGCTTAATTTTTATTTTTATATTTTTTTATTTGCATATAAAGTTTGGAAGGGTAGGAATGGTTGAAATGTTTAATGATGTTTCGTGTAATTAAACTGTGCGGCTTATTTAACGCATAACGAAAAATTTGCCTCAATTTTGATGTTATGTATTTTTTAAATTTGTGGTTCATTTTTAATGATTTCTTTTTCTAATTGTAGGTTTTTTTCTTAAGCATATCACTGCCTTTATTGTTTTGCTTAAAAAGGAACTTTGGTATTATACCGGGTCTTATAAAAATGTTGTGTTTTATTATCGAAATTCAAAACACCCTGTGGGATTTACTAGCCGTTGCAAGTTATGGCAATTATAGCCAAATGAAGGTTTCATGTTTCCTTTATATTTTCTTTGTGGATTCATTTGTTTATCTCTGTTTTTCCATGAAATACACAATTTTTAGTTCAACTTATTTTTCATAAAAAAATGTTTAGTTAAAAAATACAAAATGAACGAAATGCTTAAATTAATGCAACAGCAATAAGAAACAAAATTTAAAGTAGATAAAAAATCAGAATCTAATTTTATTGAATCCACAAAACATAGCAAAAAAAAATACAGGGAAAGAAATTGTAATTTCTGAAGTTGTTCAAAAAAGTTAAATAACAACATTTAGTAGCGGGTATTGCCTCCCCTTGCTCTAATTACTGCTTCGCATCTTCTTTGGCATACTTAAAATCAGATTTGTCTTGATTAATCTAATTTCATATTTCCATAAGCCTTAATGACAAATCATTTAAGTTTCTAGGAGGAGGAAGCAAGGCTCTAACATGTCGACCCATGTTATCCCATAAATGCTCAATAGGATTAATGTCAGGGCTTCTTGCCGGCCAAGGCAAAGTTAAAATTTCTGTTTCTTGGAGATAATTTTACACCACTCTTGCCACGTGTGGGCGTGCATTATCGTGCATAAATAAAAAAATTATCCCCAATAAATGGGGCATATGGTATCATATGGGCCATTCATACACGACTTTTTTCTTTCAATTCTAAAGCCATTCCATTCCAACTGATTACTATACCGCTGCATCAGTGTGACGGTAAGCAACGATCGCTTAGAAGTAGTCTTAATTGCAGTATCGTCGGCGAGCAGCTATCTAGCAGCTGTCATGTGTATTACATATCATACAGCGTCGGGGAAAGAGGTGAGCATTGCGGCACTCCCGCCCTTTAATAGCTAAATACCTAATAAAATTTATATTTGTTTGTTCCGTGTCATTTGCATTCATTACTACGACTTTTAAACGTATATTCTATAATAAGTAGGAAATGGCATTACATACCAGCTCTAGAATATACTTTCTCTATTTTAGAAAAAGAAATTATTAAAAGTTATTTTTTTCTCCTGTTGATGTCTACTCCGTTACCCAGCAACGAGAAATAGCCACCTGTCTTCTTAGCCGTAGATAGCAATTAACCGCGGCAGCAAGTGCGACTCGACTTGCTATAGAAGATAGTGACGTCACACAGCGGTTTCCGCGAGGCGATGTTTGTATTATTTTAAATGCTTTAGATGCAACAGAAAATTAAAATTTTTTTCAGTTCGCGCTAAAATCTTTGACCTTATTATCAGTAAAAAAAATGAAAAGTTTTCGACTAAGATTACAGATATAACAGTTTTTATGCCTCGAAAACTGCCAAAAAATCACGCTTTTCAATATTGCCAAATTGGATTAGTGGGCAATAAAAAACACGTGTTTGTTGAAAAATATTAAATGAATAGCAAACGTCAAGCTGTCAGAAACTTCGAGTTTTAATTTGATTTTACTCTTATTGTTGCATAGTTTTGGGCCCTGAATAAAATATTCTGTAAACTTTGGTACCTGATACAGATGTTACCAAATTTTTAACTGTTTTTACCTGAGACTACGACATCGAAGTAAGTCTATATTTCCCATAATTTATTTAATAATGCCTCACAATAGCGCAGTCGTATATTATAATTCTGTCGTTATAATAACAACATATACGTCGTCGGCTAATCAGAATATCAATCAAATCGAAAAAATTACATTATGATGCAAAGGTAAATAAGAGGGCATCCGTTCGAGAAATCACATAAATAATTCAATTATTAAAATTTCTTTACGGTCACCAACAAACTGGGTGGTTTCCTCATAATGAGGAAAAAATCAATTCATCGTTCATTTGACCATTAAATATCTAGATTTGAATAGACTGAGATTTAGGTATAATAATACTATACAGGGTGTTTCCTAAGCAAGGTCGGTAGTTTCAGGGTGTAGTTTCTAGTATATATAGTATATTTTTTGAAAATTTAAGTGAAACTCCCACAGGTTTATTCCAGTGCTCCCAATCCGCAAGGCTAGCAGGCGAAAAACGGGAAAAGGTGTTTTTTGCATTTGAAGAGTTGTTTAGATTAGTTAGTTAGTAAAACGTTGCGTGGGCTTGAAAACCCCAGGGGACTTTTTTGCTAAGAAACATTGATAAAGAATTAAATTCTACTCCGGAAAAGGGCAGTGGCGTACCACTTTTTTTTATCACTTCGTCACTCTGTTACCCGAGCGCCATTGGTGGAAGTGGAAAAATTCTGCTTAGTTACAAATTATTTATGCCATACTAACAAGAGGCAAAATTCAATTCAGTAATTTAAAGCATTTTTGAAGTATTTAGCGAAATGAAAAAAGTTTAATATCCTGTATTTCGAAAGGTAGACGGTTCCAGGCATAACATATTAATAAAAAGAAAACAACAAACTTAAAATAAGTTCGTGTACAGAGTTGTCCCTTATCCTTCCTTCAGACCCAATGCTTGGACGCGTTTCGTCTACTTTCTTCTACCTTCTACTCCAACTTTAGGCGCAGCTGTCCTTAATAATATTCAGCAGGTAATAACGAAATGAGTAACGATGTATGGAAAAATTGCGTAACTCATGTTATAAAAACAGAAAATGGATATTCTGTTTCACCACCCATAGCGCCAGTAGTAATCCAACCTGGAAACGAGTCCACTTCTGAAGGTTTTGACGATCCCAGTCATTAAATTGTTTATGAAATTTAAGCTAATTATTATGTTCCTTTAACACGTATCTTAAAAACTTGTTATATTACAGAACGTTTACTGTGATTCTGCTGATGCGATCAATTTCTCGTTAAAATATATATAGTAAATTCTAACTACTAACTGTATATTACAACTAATATAGTGCCTGCCCCTATCCTTCCTTGGCAAGGAAAACTTATACCTCCTAGCGGTCCTGGCTGGACAAAGGCAATTTTTTTTAAATTGCTTTCGGCAAAATGAGCATTTTTTTTACCGAAAGACCATTTCAAAAATATTAAATGTGTGTGTTTTTTGCAGGCGAAGTCACGGGTATAAACCTCCTATCAATATTAACTATATTTTGAATTGTTTGGCTAAATTAGCATATTTCTTTACAGAAAGACCATTTTAAAAATATTCTATGCAGGCGAAGTCACGATTACAAACCTTTCATCGATATAAACTATAATGAACAAGCTGTAATATATACAGTGATGGGCTAAAATATGCAACAAATTCATTTAAAAATCAGGTATTAATTTTTTGAAAAAACGCTCGGACACGTCGATTATAATTTTTTCTTCCGAATTTTTTGCCTCAAAAAGAAATTATACAGGGTGTGCCAAAAAGTAGATATAGCAAAAATTGTTTGTATGTATTTTAAATAGAACCCTATTTTTTTCAGTCGAATTTTGAATTCAACGTCAAATTCTGCGCATAATTCATGTAGCATACCATCCTTATCTCTAACGCTTTTAGAGAAAAATTACATCATAAAACGAAAATTATTTTATTAAGTGTTGAAAATGCCAACCATTAACTTCTTGACAATATGCCAATCTACTTAAAAACCCTTCTAAAACATTATTTACAGTTATTTCATTAATTTGTCTAATTTCATATCTAATTTTAAATTTTAAGTCTTCCAAATTTTGTGGTTTATCCTTATACACTTTTGATTTCAAATAACCCCAAAGAAAGAAATCCATTGGTGTAAGATCGGGAGATCTTGCAGGCCATTCTATGGGTCCTCTTCTACCTATCCATCGTTCGGGAAATACAGTATTCAAATACTCTCGTACTTGTCGAGCAAAATGAGGCGGAGCACCATCCTGCTGAAGCCAAATAGACGCTTCTGGTAGATTAGGCTGATTCGGATTTGGAAAATCCGCTGCTAGTGTGGGAATTAATTCATTTTGAAGAAATTGTAAATGCCGGTCTCCTGTAAGATTTCCATCGAAGAAAAAAGGTCCAATAGTTTTATCATTTAATATCACTGCCCAAACATTTACTTTTTGTGGGTTTTGCGTGTGCTGTTCTCTCATCCAACGGGGATTATTTGTACTCCAATACCGAAAACTTTGTCTGTTTACCGAACTATTCAAACAAAACGTGGCTTCATCGCTAAAAAGTATGTTGCGATGAAAAAATAGATTTAAATTGCAAATTTCCATCATAGTTTCACAAAACTGTAGTCGGCGGTCGGGATCATCTTCGTTTAGCTCGCGCAGCAACCTAATTTTGTACGGATGGTACTTTTCTTGTTTTTATACCCGCAAAACAGATGGTCGGCTCACATCATTATTAAGGGCTACTTCAGTGGATGCACTATGGGGATTATCCTCAACTTCTAACAAATTGTTCAATTTTGTGTTTTCACTAATTTTTGGACGACCTGGCCGTAGACGATCCTTTACATTCCCTGTTTCCCTAAATTTCTTCTCAATTTTACTCACTGTAGATCTTGTAATCGGTCGTTCTGGATACTTAGCGCTAAACAAGTTACAAACTTCTTCTTGATTTCTTGTTTTCTCTCCACATCCAATTAAAATTAAAATTTCGATTCTTTGAGTTTCATTTAAATGCATCATGATCACCGTTTTTCAAAATTATACCTAAAATTATTTTTGATTGACACATGACTTGCTATCGTAGTGACAATTCATTTAAATTTACCTGTTTACCTTTAAGTAGGTACATGTAACTTTTTTTAAAGAAAAATTTCGTTTTATGATGTAATTTTTCTCTAAAACCGTTAGAGATAAGGATAGGGTATGGTACATGAATTATGCGCAGAATTTGACGTTGAATTCAAAATTCGACTGAAAAAAATAGGGTTCTATTTAAAATACAAAAAATTTTTGCTACATCTACTTTTTGGCACACCCTGTATAATTTATTTTTGAGGCGAAAAATTCGGAAGAGAAAATTATAATCAACGTGTCCGAGCGTTTTTTCAAAAAATTAATACCTGATTTTTAAATGAATTTGTTCCATTATTTAGCCCATCACTGTACATACTATTAAATCATGTTAAAAATTTACAACAATCCGCATTTTAATTATTTGGTAGAAGCGACGCCTATGGTCAGGAGTTTAATGCTTTTTTATGTCATCAAATTAAGCTTGGAACAACTATACCTACATAGAATCTTAAGCCCAAGTTTAATTGAACTTGACTTTCTTAATTAAAGTTGAGTGCACAAATTTGCAACGTTGAGCTAGAGAACCGACCTACTACTAGAAACTCCTCATTGTTAGTAATATTTTGAAAATTATTCAAACTTTTTTTTAATTTTAACTTTTTATCATAAACTTCAAACTTAATTTTTTAGGTTATTTGTTTCTAAAACTTGGCTTAAGCCAGAATTGTTCAACAGTTTAGGCTAGCTAAAGGTTCTTTTCTCCCAAGCCTTGTTTGTACAACCGGGCATAAGTATAAAGAAGTTACATTTTGTTGTTGTTATTGTAAATTCCTATAACTAAGCGACCAATAGAGTAAACGTAATAAATTTCTGGTTACTTACGTAGTTGTTGAAGGAGAATCGAATTATGGTAAAAACTAAATACCTTTCCATTTGATATTTCAAATTAGTCACCAGCCAGATAATCTCTGGAGTAGGGATAAATGTCAAAAATATTTTAAAATATGTCACCCAACCTCCCTATTGACGTCCTAAAATTTGAATAAAATATTTCCAGTCGTTTATCGGATCTTGCATTGTAACACTTTAAAATCCTCACCTTGTATATTTAGGAAAAAAATATATTAGCGTTTTTTTCCGATTAGCCTTATGTGGCTGGACAAGACGTTTCACATAAAAGTAAACTTCATTATTTTCTACCAGCTGCCATAGTCGAACACCGCTCAATATTTTTCCAAATTTATTGATGGCTGTCGATCATAGCTGTCATTATACAGAGCACCCTGGTATTTGCAGTGATTATTGTAGATCTCTTTCGGGATCTTCTGATATGATTTATTGATAAACCTTATTAGGTATACAGGAAGCAATTATTCACTTATTTGGATCTATTTTTAATACTTAATACAATAAAATTGTTTAAATCAAAGCGGGTCAATAATTTAAGTGTGAAGAAAAAGTGACTTTAGCAGCAATATTCGCTCTAATGGCTCTCTGACATAGCAATTATGGTAAGGCAACTGAATAAAAGGTTGATACAAGGTCTAGTCATCAATTGACATTGATTTAGAAAGACGCGTTTGACCAATATTTAAGAAGAGACTAACAGTAAAAAAGAAACAGACGCAGCCACGGGGGTTATCCCCCCAGAGATCAAATAAATGTTCTCAAGCAACGTTTACAATGACGTTCTTTCTCTTTATTGTCACTCCCCCCCCCCCCCCCCCCCACCCACCAGAACCTATTCCTGGCCGCGCCACTGAAAAGGAATATCATCGATGTTTAACCATACACACACATTTAAAATTGTTCAGAAAACGTGTTTGTTGCAAACGCATGATAAAAGTTTAGAAGCAGCCATGCTTGGGATCTCTCTGTTTTTTTCCTTAAGTTGGAAATGCTTCTGTGACTTTATTTGAATCGTGAATCGCAAACTGTTTAGGTTGTATCATTTGTAGAATTTTTAAAATTGACTTTTGCATTGATTATGCTTGTTTGTGCTTGGTTGACTTAAAAAGTGTTTGCACTGCAAAATTTTGGCGCCTCCTATTCTATTGATTCTGATATGGATAGTGCCTCACTAATATTAGTACCTCTATATTATGGGATTGGAGCAACAGGAAGTTATTCTTCAGGTAGCTTGTACAGGGTTATCCAACCAAGACTAGACAAGGCGATTTTTTGACTTTTCCTGTACTTTTATAAAAAAACTGAAATAGCCATCTTAAGTCATTTTCTCCCGCGAATTCGAATATCTTCAGCAAAAAAACAATTGAACATCAAACAAAAGTACTAGGGGTCACTTTGATATTTTTTTAAATGGGATGCCGTATTTTTAATGAGCTTATCCGATTTCTCATATAAATTTTGATCTAAAATGTTGGATTTTTAATTCAAAAACGCCTTTTTTCTTCAGTTTTAAATTCGGAAAATGTTCGTCTACCGTAAGATTAATACCTGATAGATGGATACCCGTTTCACCTGTTCACCCTTTAACCTGCTTTAAAGCGTCCGTCAGTTAGACAAAATAATCAAGTTTTTTTTTCACGAATTAATTACAAATAATGAAATATTATTTAGAAGAACGGCTAAATGTAATAAAATTATATTACAAAAGTGGAGAGAATGCTCGACAAACACAAAGAACATTTTTTGAGAGTTTCCAGAGACACATTTCAGTGGATACAATTCTCAGAATTAAGACCCTATTTGAAGAAAGTAAGACATTGAAAGATAAGCCAAGAAAGATGAAAAGACGGAATATAAGGGATCGAGCTATTTTTCAATATTTTACTATAAATCCGAAGAGTTCTATTCCGCAAGCGGTACGAGAAGTAAGGTATAGTCCAGGGCTCCGGAGAGTAAGCTATGGAACAGTTCACAGAACTTTAAAAAAATGTGGTCTAAAACCATATTGCATCCTTCCCGTTCAATACTTAACACAGCTTCAAAAAGAACTGCGCTTTCGATTTGTTGCTTCAATGCTGATGAGAGAGCAAGACGAAGATTATAATTTATATAATAAAATTCTATGAAGTGACGAAGCGTCATTTACAACATCGGGGGTATACAATCGGAAAAATACAAGATACTGGGCAGCAGTTAACCCTCATAGATATGAAATGATAAAGTTTCAAGGTTGAAGCTCACTTAATGTTTGGTGTGGGATGTTAGAAAATCGAATTATTGGACCACTATTTTATCGTGGCTCTTTAACAGGCCAAAGATACCTCCATTTTCTTCATAACGATATCGAGGATTTCTTGGAAAGGTTGCCATTGCAAGCCTACAACAATATCATTTGGCAGCAGGATGGTGCTCCGCCTCATGCAGTTCGAGAAGTGGTAACATACCTAAACGAGCGTTACAATCAGTGGATTGGCCGTAACGGAACAATTCATTGGCCACCAAATAGCCCCGATATCACGCCAATGGATACATTTTTATGGGGTCATTTAAAAAATGTAGTTTATCAACGACCCAACAGAAGTCTGGAGGACATTCAGCAAAAAATTATAAATGAAATTAATAGACTTAACCAGGACCAAAATATTGTAAGAGATTCTTTGGAGAGATTGAAGGGGGCATCGGTCATGTTTAGAAAATAATGGAGGACACATAGAACAATTATATTATTGAGATTAAAGTTATTCACTTTAGTTTATAGTTTTTTCTAATATGTTATACTTTTTTTATACGTAAGCAATAATAGATTTGCAAAAACTACTAAATTTGTAATTAATTCGTGAAAAATATATAGAAATTTGAAACTTGATTATTTTGTCTAACTGACGGACGCTTTAAAGCAGGTTAAAGGGTGAACAGGTGAAACGGGTATCCATCTATCAGGTATTAATCTTACGGTAGACGAACATTTTCCGAATTTAAAACTGAAGAAAAAAGGCGTTTTTGAATTAAAAATCCAACATTTTAGATCAAAATTTATATGAGAAATCGGATAAGCTCATTAAAAATACGGCATCCCATTTAAAAAAATATCAAAGTGACCCCTAGTACTTTTGTTTGATGTTCAATTGTTTTTTGCTGAAGATATTCGAATTCGCGGGAGAAAATGACTTAAGATGGCTATTTCAGTTTTTTTATAAAAGTACAGGAAAAGTCAAAAAATCGCCTTGTCCAGTCTTGGTTGGATAACCCTGTACGTACTGTTTGGTCTGGATTTCGTGTGTGAGTCCGTGATTAATGGGTTTGTCGATACGTCCGTGCGTCTGTAATAATTTTTGTAAAAAATCCATTTGTATTCTGCATACGAAAGTCTTGATGAAGTATGGGAGTAACTCGCAGGTATTTTACCTCCTAGCACCAGTTTACCTGGGCTCTTTTGACGCGAAACCTTGTCTCATGCCTACTAACATTGCTTTTCGAATAATAAATAGCCTTCGTAGAATCAGCTGTAGTAAAGGTCAAGAATATTTATAATGAGTGGGAGAAAAATGCTTGGATGCTACTTATGCCCAATACAAGTGCACAGGGCCAGATTTAAGGGTGCGGGGGCCCTGGGGCCACAAGCAAATTATTTATAGAATGAGATAAAATAAAATTTTTTGAAATTTTTGAATAGTTTTACCAAGTTTCTCGAAAATAATTTGAAAGCAATGTGAATTTTTGGAGGGAGACTTTAGGGCTTAAGCCCCTATTGCCCACCCCTAAATCCGGACTTACAAGTGCAGAATTAGCTCTCACCTGGACAGCACAAGAAATTCTGCAACATTTATTAATAAATGAGATTTCAGTGAATCGAAAATGTGGCAGTTAAGTGTCTACACGAGGTTAGTATTACTTATGCTAGTGCGTGGACAAAGACTATATTTTGGCTATTACAAGTGTGTTTATTATTATGCGTTGTTTAAAAAAAAAAGATAAACAGACGCTCTTGGGTACGACCCTACCCAGTTCTGCGAGAGTCGCTTTTAATTTTAGTTTAATAAATTAAATTTTGACCAATTCTTATTTAAAAACTTTACCCGAAATGACCTTGGATTATTACTAAATAAAGTGAGTCCTATGATTACAAAACTTGCAATAACTTTGAGTTTCCTGGTAATGGGAAATTCATACGACATTCATTAATTCAAAAAACCGCGTGTCGTAGCGTAACAATTAAAAGATAAGAATGATATGTGCGATAGAAGAAACACCCTAAATTGCTACATATTTTCCAAACTCGGCAGCAACTGCATCTATAGTCCGCCTTACGAGTCTGTGATTACGACGGCTGAGGAAACAGAAGGGTAAAAGGCATAAAAAAGTCAGGTTTAACTGTAGCGGCATAAGCGTGCGGTGCCTCGCTTCATATAAATATTTTATTAAGTTAATAAACTAAATTTACTTCCTCTTATTTTAATAATTAAACCACACCACTGTCCACTCTCAGTGGCAATAGATAAAAAAAAAACGCAGTGGAACACACATTTTTTAGGCATTATTTTATTCATGTGTCCACTACAATTATTTTATCGACTAGAAGCGGCCGCCGGGAAATGCGTGGGCGGGAAAAAAAATCATACGCGGTCTAATCATCATAAAATTAGGTTACCTTTATTTAAAATTTATTGGTAATCTTAGCAGACCCGGTACATGATTTTTTTTTTCGAACTCCTTCTATAGCCACAGAACCGTAAGGCGGACAATAGAGCAGCGTTAGTTCAGGTTAGTTGGTCGAAATAATTGCCGTATATTGCAAAACATTGCTATATTAATTGTTCCACTGAACCTAGAGATAGTCGCCGACAAATCATTGCTCTAAAGGTTGTCCGATGTCCGTGTAAAGGCACCTTAACTCTAACTACAAGACAACTTTCAAGACTGTTGTAACCATGAAATTGGTATATTTGAAAGGTTTGTTACAGTTTCGGTTAGTTCAGTATTTATTTCATAGTTTAATGATCCCGGATAACCTAATAATTGTAAAAAATATATTAGTGAAAATCAAAGATAAAATACATCACTGTAGAGGGTGTCCAGTTTTCGTATGTTTTATTATAAAAGATAGAAAGATGGCGTTTGCGACTTACTATTTATTCTATTATTTTATGAAGCTTTCATTGCCGGAAACGAAATTTTCATAGTCCCCTTGGTTTCTGACACATTTTGAAAATTTGTCATTTTTTACGCTCCCCTGTATCTCGATTATTTGATAACTTATCAATAGGGTACGCAAGGGTTATTATAGAGTTTTTATGAAGAATTCAGTGGTGTAGTTAGTTATTCTCTAAAGAGTTTTGTTTTTCAGTTATAACCCAAATTTGTGTTTTTTTAAACGGGACTTTCTATATAATATTTCTTTGTCTGATCCCTCTTTTCAAGAGCCTTTAAAAAATATATAATACTCCATATTTATTTCTTTTAAAGAGGGATAATTTTAACATTTTTGTAAAATTAATTATTTTTCCTGTAGAATTATTTTTATTATACAACTTTATATTATTACATGACTTTAAAGCAACAATAAAACAAATATATTATTTTATTAAATTAAAAAATTGCTCGAATTGGGCTCCGTTGTGTTCTAAACACTTTCGATACACCGTTTCGATTCTTCGCAATGCATTTAATAAAATAATTGACCTGCCCTGAAAAAGACCTAAATGTTTGATGGGCAGCTTCTCGGAGCTGATCAACATTGTGATATTGGCTCTCATATAACTAATTTTTTATACACCCTCATAAAAAAAAATCCGATACGGAAATATCAGGTGATCTTGGAGGACACCTGACTGGTACCAATCCATTTATCGGGAAATGTGGTTTCTAAATATTCTCTCACTATATGAGAATTGTGACTAGGAGCGCCATCTTGCTGGTAATAAATATTATTTAAATCCGTCAAAGGAACATCCTCTAATATTTCCATTAGTGCATCTCGTATTATATCTAGGTGTCTATTTCCGGTTAAAGTTCCTAAATACTTAATTTTAGTGCCGAAAATAAAACATGACACGCTAAATCCAAACTGACCTTGACGTTCTCGTAGAAATATTACGTGTTGGTTCTCTTGGGACCAGTACCTTCAATTGTTTCGGTTTAAGATACCAGAACCCGTCAAGTAAGCCTCGTCGGACCATACCACCCTTCTTTCAAAATTTGCGTTTTCCTGCAACATTTGTACTTCATCATGCATTTTTCTGCATGATAGGTTATACCGTGACAGAGGCCAAAATAATTATTTCTTCTTCTTCCCTGTTTTCCTTGTTGTAAAAATTAGGCCTTGGGTTTTTTAAAAGATCCGTACTAAATGAGATTGGCTTGGATCTTCTAAAATATTCTTTTCTCAGGTTGTTGTCTTTCTGGATATGAAAGAAAAATTTAAATATGTAACAAAAAGCTAATAATAGATAAAAATAATTATTATAACTTTTTTTTTATTATGAATATTAATGGTACCTAACAAATGATTCTAAAACTTACCAATTAAAATACAGCTCCGAGGCTGCGTTCGCGTCTTCATTAGCTTGGATAAAACAAACATACATATCGTGTTTTCATAATTTTCATATTTATTATTTTGTGCCATGTTAAACAATTTTTCACAGAAATAGAAAATAAACTTACAAAATCAAACGAGTAGCACTAATATTTGACAACAAGACTATCCGTGATTGACCATGGTGTAGCCTTTTATACGAAGTATTATATATTTTACAAAAAAATCTAAAATGATCCCTTTTTAAAAGAAATGAATATGACCTATTATACAGGGTGTTTCAATAAAAACTCCCAGGCCAATTATTTCGAAAAGTATATTATTATGTGACATGTAAATTCTGTAAACGCCAGTTTTTAGCCTCTATGATTGGCTTCACAACTGTGTAAAAAATGTGTTTAAATAATTCAAGATGTAGGTGGCGCCATGATGCAAAGAATTTTTTCGAAAACAGGAACTTTTAAATGTTGTGTTTCTTAAAGATAATTAATTTTTGATCAAATTATGTCTCAAAAAAATTTTTGATAAATCCAACATGAACGGAGATATTTGGGGTTAAGTTTTTTATTAAAATAATTTTAACGAGTATTTTAATTATAAATATTTTTAATATTCTCTAGCAGATTTTAATTTAATTTTGTTAATGATAATTTAAGTGATAAAACGCTCGTGTAGCGCTAAACTATTACGTCCAGTGACGTCTCAGGGGACACCTTAACAAATAATATTGGCAAAAAATAAGACGCCACTGAGTTTTTGGTAATTTCTATATTTTTCTCGGATTAAGCAACTAAAAATTTCCTTTTATTGTCTGTTAAATTGTTTTCATATCTTGCTTCGTTTTCGAGAAATAAAAATAAAAACAATTTTATTGCATATGCATTAAGATACAAAACCATAAATTATCAATACGTTATATTTTTTGTTGTTTAAAAGCAAAGTTAAAACATTAATGCATAATAAAATAAAATTAAAAGATGTTTTAAATTTTATGAAAGAACTGATGAGAAATTATAACAAATTATTAATGAAAATTAGAACAATCCCAAAAACTAACTAATGGGGTCGAATGAGGTGTTCAAAATTATTGCCGTTTTCATACACACACATAGCAAATCGATATAATAATTCGGTTCTGCAAACTCTCAATAGTGTATTTCGATTAATAGCGGCTATAGTAGCATAAATTTTGTTGTAAAGGTCAGCCATGTCTTCTATTGGTTCTTTTAGATTTCATTTTGTAAGTAGCCCCATAAATAAAAGTCCATCGGGGTGAGATCAGAGGACCTTGCTGGCCATCTAAGATCCCCATTTGTGCTGATCACTTTTCCTGGAAACATTTAGATGATTCATAACGATATTGCTATTGTGTGCTGGGGCACCGTCTTGATGAAACCACATAGTATTTGCGTCAATTCCTACATTTTGTAACAGCAAAGGGAGATCGTTTTGCAGAAATTGTAAATAACGAACTGAAGTTAAATGTTCATGGTACAAATAGGGCCCGATTATGTAACCATTTACAATAACGCACCAAACATTTACCCCAAATCGTGTTTGGAATTTAGTCTGTCGCATCCAGTTAGGATTTTCCCGGGACCAGTAGCGACAATTATGTCTGTTAATTACTCCATTATTGTGAAAGCGGGATTCGTCACTCCGCATAATTTGGTTTAATAAATTTGGATTTTCTTCAAAAAGAATATGAAAATGTGTCAAAAAGTTTAATCTTCTGGTTGTAGATGATGCACTAAATGAATCTTGTATGGAAAAAACCCATTTCCTTTTAGGATTCTGCGACATGAACTTACTGTAATATTAGTTTCATCTTTTAATTTTTGTAATGACGTTTGTGGGCTATTTTCTACTGTTTGTAGGACTATAGCTACATTTTCGTCATTCGTAACCCTCTTCCTTCTTGAAACCTTTCCCTTTTTAAAGCTACCATATGTAGCTAAGTTGGTACACAAAGCTACAAAAGATTTGCGATCGGGCGTTGGTCCATCTGGAAAACGAGCTCGATAGCAGCGCACAGCTTCTGAAGCATTTTGATGGCAATTTCCATAAACTAAAACCATGTTCAATTTGTCTTGATTTGTATGGTGAACCATTTTTATTTTAAAAATGTAGAAATTGCAAATTCTGACACTGAGTGTTAATAATGTTAATTATTTAATGATTTTTGTTTTCCAGAGATATGCATTTTTATTTCTCGAAAACGAAGCAAGATATGAAAACAATTTAACAGACAAAAAGGATATTTTTAGTTGCTTAATCCGAAAAAAATATAAAAATTACCAAAAACTCAGTGGCGTCTTATTTTTTGCCAATATTATTTGTTAACGCGTCCCCTAAGACGTCACTGGACGTAATAATTTAGCGCTACACGAGCGTTTTATCACTAAAATTATCATTACCAAAATTATATTAAAATCTGCCAAAGGATATTAAAAATATTTATAATTAAAATACTCGTTAAAATTATTGTTGGATTTATAAAAATTTCTTATGAGACATAATTTGATCAAAAATTAATTATCTTTAAGAACCACAACATTTAAAAGTTCCTGTCATCGAAAAAATTCTTTGCACCATGGCGCCATGTCTTTGGGACATCTTGTATTATTTAAACACATTTTTTACACAGTTGTGAAGCCAATCATAGAGGCTAAAAACTGGCATTTACAGAATTTACATGTCACTTATATTTTTCGAAATAATTGGCGTGGGAGTTTTTATTGAAACACCCTGTATATGTTTGAAAAGCTCTTGAAAAGAGGAATAAGATAAAGGAATAATATACAGGGAGTGTCGTTTAAAAAAATACAAATTTGGATCATAACTCAAAAGCAAAACTCTTTAGAAGAAAACTAACTACGCCACTGAATCTTACATAAAATAAACTCTATAATAAACCGTTTTTACCTTATTGATAAGTTATCAAATAATCGAGAGACAGGGGAACGTCAAAAATTACAAATTTTTAAAATTCCCTGTATGTCAGAAACTGAGAGGGCTATGAAAATTTCGTTTGCGGCAATGAAAGGTTTAGAAAATAATAGATCAGTAAGCCGCAAACCCCATCCTACTATCTTTTATAATAAGAGAGCTGCATGGTATATGAAAACACACGAAAACTGGACACCTTAGTATGTATAGTTGATGCAAAACAAAAACCGATGCACGTCATCAATCAGTTGATAATTGTAAATCCGTAATTTTAATTTTATGGGCCGACAGTTGGCAACAGAGCTGTAAGCGGTGCGGTGGCGCCAGCTCGTTGTTTTGACGTTTCCTGCAAAACTAACCTTATTGTTCTGTGGTTTCGTGTTTGCGTCTATTTTTTAACAAAAACTCCAGATCTTTTCATAAATAGCATTTTCTATTAAGAGAAACAAAAGTGCACATACATATCTCTGTCGATTACGTTGTTTACTATTTGTGAAAAATGCCGAAGCATTTAAGTAGTCGGTGCAAAGAGCCAATAGCTTGTCTAAGTAGCTATTCTCAGGAAGAACTTAACAACAATGGCCTATTGTTCCCTTGACAGCAGTACAGAGAAGTAAATTTAAAGAGCATGTTAAGGTCTAGATATTTCATTTCTACTTTACTAATTTTTAGCGTGTAGCAGCTGCCTTAAATTCGAATATCTCCACTGTAAACGCAATTAACAGTTAAGGAAGATAAATTACAAACATTCTAATTCAAAGAGAGTTGTAAATGTGTGATGATTGGATATAAGTTCTCTTCCGTGACACTATTTATGGAATTCACGAAACAAGTAAGTTGTATTATTTTAAAATTATAATAGTTTACATCATTTATTCATAAGCTGTTACTTTTTTTAGAACATCATGTAACTTTGACAACTTTAAGTAAGAAATTAAAAGACATATAACTGGTTGATGGTTGTCTTAACTCTTAAAGAAGCCTCTTCAAAAAGATAGGGTTCGGATGGTAAAAAGATGAACTGAGGCGAGGGACGACTATGGAACTTTCCCATGTAGCTTTCAAACGACTGATATTGTTGAAAGAATATATTAAAGAAAAAGAAGCATTCTTGTACCAATTCGTTTTCTTGAATGAAGCATTGATTTTTCAGAATGGTACCATGGGTTGATCTTGGCAAGATGAAAATACAAGAAGTGTTAGATCTACTAAAGTTGATGGTAAAAGGTATTACGCAATAAACAAATATATAAACTATGGGAAATTTTTGTATATTTATCTTGTTTTTATGAAAAAAAAAAAACAGTAATTCCCTCACTCGGATATTTTGGTTACAAGCTGGCAACACTGTCGATATCTGACGTCACTCGAAGGGTATGACGTGCATCGGTTTTTGTTTTGCAAAGAGTATATAAACACTGCAGACAGCGTCACTGATAGGTGTAAACGGACCTTTAATATTCATCACTGATATAATACTTGATGTGTGTAAAGGAAATGTGCAGAGTCCCGGGCTACGCTACAACCTCACACCCTATTTTGTTATAAAGTCGTGTTAGTACGGTCAAGTTATCAAGAATAAGTATATTGAGTTGAGCGTACATGTGAAAAGAAAAGGAAACCGAAAATATTTTATAGAAAAATAGCTACGGTATCAGAGTCCTACATAAAACTTGCGACAAAATTTTAAGGGTAGTAAACCGTAATGCGTGATGGGGGATGCAAATTTGAGCTAACTACCAGAATAATTTGGCCTGAACACGTTGCGCTTATGATTTTGATTTACATTAATTTCATATTTTTCAGCATAAAACATGATCAATATTTAAATTTTTCATGCATGCCCGTCACAAAGCCCGACATGAATATTATAGTCACGGTTACGCTGATAATGCATATTTTTCCCTTATTTTTTTTTTATGAAAAATATTAATATGCCACGAAAACCGACTAATTTTAATACCCTTAAATGTCACGCGGGCAAAAATGTAGTGGAAAATTGTAAATGGTCGTTTAGAATATTTATGAGGAAATAATATGAACAAACACAAGGACTTTATTTATTTTAGTAAGCCACAGCAGCCAGAGGCAACACCAAAATAGGGTTAATGGAAAACAATCAATTTTCTATAAAATCAATAAACATTGAGTAGGTCGCTAGTGTCTAAGAGTGGGTAAAGATTTAATATTTTGCTCGCGTTACTTACATCATTTTGTGATTTTTTAATATCTGTGTAATTCCTTTTGAGCTAATCAAATGATTATTAAAAGAGATTATTTAATTATTCTGCCGTTAATACGTTTGATTTAACTGGAACCTTTTTTAAAATTCTATTTTTAAATCTACAAATGCAGGGTGTCCATTTAGTTGTGTAATTCTTCAATATCTCTTATGCTATTATAGATAAGGAAAAACTTTCAATATAAAAATCAAGGGGCGCTTAAAGGTGTATTTTTTAAAATTATTTCTAAATATACAGGGTGTTTCACAAAAGCGGGACAACTTAAGCTTCAATATTTTTAAATAGGACACCCTATATTTTTTGCCCGAAACAAGTGTATTTCTATATTATTTATATAATTCCAAATTTTCGTTTTAATCTGTGGCGGTGTTGCTAAGATATTAATTATTTTCCTAATTTTTGTGTTTTTGCACGGTTGAAATAAATATGCTACAGTTTTCCTATTGATTTTCATTTAACCAAGATTTTTTGCAAATAGTTGCATCTGAGTTATATGAGTACCATTTATAAGTGTTTTCGAGCTTATTTGATACAGGGTGTTCTAATTGTATTTCCAAATTTCGGATAGTTTGGATAAAATTTACTCAATTTTCGTAAATAGGACACCCTGTATATTTTGTTATAAATTGAAAGTTCTACTAAGTCCCCTTATGACGATAAAATATTTTTGTTATCGTCAGTGGCGTTGCGAAATTGTGATGATTTTCTCAAAAATTTTTGTTATTTCTTTTTAAGTTAAATGGTCTGGATTATTGCAATACCCTGTCTTTTTTTTGTACATATCTTCTACGCTTTATTAAAATTTTTGATGTTATACCGATCCAATAATTTTTCTTAGTAGTCATTAAATTTATGTGATTTCAATCATCTAAATATTTTATTTTATTTTGTACGTTTAAGACTTAGTTAGCCATGGAAAATAAATAACAATCCTCGTTTACTTCATTTTTGACATTTTATTGTTTTGTACGTGATATATCAATAGTTACAGTTGAGATGAATTACTCTCAAGAAGAATTAATAAATATGGTTTATACTTTGGGTGAAAGTCATGGGAACTCTCTTTTAGCCACAAGAATATATGCCCAAAATTTTCCGAAAAGAATTCATCCTCAGGAATTAGTATTTAAGAGGTTAAAAGAACGGTTTGAGCGAACAAGGAGTGTCAAGACTGTCAAGTATGAAAAAACTGAAAGAACTAAGACTGTTTTAACCGAGGTTTTAACCGAAGACAATCAATTTGCCATTGCTTTGTCAGTGACCGAGGATCCGTCGTTGAGTGTTCGAGGAATTAGTGAAAATCTTAATATTAAAAAATCTTCAGTGGCAGTATCGCTTAAAAAGAATAAGTTTCATCCCTACCACCTTCAGCTACACCAAGAACTCACAGACAACGATTTTGCCAATGGGCACAACACAAAGTAAGAGAAAATCCTTTATTCGTTAATAATGTTTTCTTCACCGATGAATCCACATTTCATAAGAATGGTTTTGTTAATCGACATATTTTCACTTTTACGCTACTGAAACCCCACATTCCATTCAAGTTTTTAATTTTCAACATCAGTGGTCGCTCAATGTTTGGGGAGGTATAATTAATAATTATATTATTGGACCTTTTTTTTTTGAGCAGCACTTAAATGTACAACGATTTTTACATTTTTTACTAGAGGATCTGTCAGTGTTACTTCAGCATGTTCCAGCTCAAATTAAGAATAATATGTGCTTTCAGTTGGATGGCGCTTCTGCACACTTCCCATAGAGATGTACGTGCGCATCTTGATCAAGAGTTTCCTCAAAAATGGATAGGTCGAGGAGGACCAATTAACTGGCCGGCCAGAACGCCTGATTTGACCAGCATGGACTACTTCTTATAGGGTTATGTAAAGTCAAAGGTATATCGTTTACCCGCCACCACCCGTGATGATATGAAAGAACGAATTAGAGAGGTATTTCAAAATATCCCTTATCTAATGTAAGAGACAATTTTATAAAACGAATTTAAACTTGCATTAATCAAAATGGACGACACTTTGAACAACTTATGTAATAAACTAATTTTTTGTATAACATGTATTAAATGATTTATAATTTGGAACGCCGCAAAATATTATAATAAAAAAATTTTAATTTGTATTTTTATTTCCATTAATATTTGACTTATTTGTATGTTATAAAATTTAGTATTTTCTTTGAACGTATGTACCTTATAGTACAATGAATTACAGAGTATTGCAATATTCCAGACCGCCTACCTTAAAAAAAAAGGTGAATTCCTACGAAGTTTGGGCGCGGTCCCAAAAAATCTTTGCCTGCAGCGTTTTAGCTAGGTCTGCACCCCCCTCCTTCACAGTTTGCCACCCGCCTCAAAATGCTAGCTATGCCACTGTATGTCGTTATAGAAAGCTTGAAATACATTTAATATCAACACCTTAGGTGCCACTTCATTGCATGTCGAGAAATTTCTTTTCTCGAAAACGAAGTAAGGTACGAAAAAATATTAAGAAACAAATAAGTTGTATTTTTAGCTGCCTAATCCGAAAACAATATAAAAATTTTAAGCAAGTCCGTGGCGTACATTTTTCTTGTCAATATAATTCGGGAGACTGCCCCCCGGGCGCCACTGGAACTCATAATTATCATCTAGTTAGTACTAACTTAGCATCTTATCAAAACGAATAACACTGCCAAATTTCACCAATATCGGCAAAAGGATCTTTGAGTTATTAATAAAAAACCGATTTTTTTTTAAGCTTTGACACCCTTTATCTTGAAGACGCATGTCTATATGAACTTCTCTACTTTAATTTGGTTCAGGAATGCGCCCCTGTAATTACAGGCTATTATTAAGTAACACCCTGTATTCCTGTATATAATATCTACTATAATATGTCATATTATACTATACAGGGTGTTATTATTTACAGGACGATTCCTCAGTTAATTATAAGGTGAAAAGTTCATATAAGCATGGGTCAGCAAGCCCTTCATTTCTGAGATACAGCGTGTTAAAAATATATTTTTATTTTTGTTCTTCGTAAATAATTTTTGAAATAATATCTATATTTGGACGAAAATTGATATTTGGGGATTTTTTAATATGAGAAATACAAATTTGATCTTAGTTTGGCCCTTAATTGTACGGGGCGCTACCTACAGGCAGGGTTGAGATGATTAAAATCAATTGATTAAAATCACGATTAAAATCATGATTTTAATCAGTATGATTTTTTTTTAAATCATAATTAATTTAAAAAAGAGAGCAGCTGGTTATTACAAAAATAAAACTTTAAAAAAATTAAAAAATTAAAACTAAAAAAACCTTTTTAATATAAAAAAATACTTAATTTAAACAAAAAAAAAATATGAAAAAACCTAAGTGTTATAATGCTTAAATAGAAATACTAGTTTAGCTGCTTTGTCACTGCCAAGTCTGTTTCTTATATCGGAATGTACGAATCCATAAGTAGAAAACATCCTTTCCATATCAGCAGACGATGCGCAGGCACACAAAACAGAAATTACTATAGGGAGCACTTGCTTAATTTTTGAAACATATTCTTGAGATCTCTACCACTGTACTGCTGTTACATTGATTATTATTTCCTCTGAAAACAGAGTTTTGTGAAAAGGGTCCGACTTAGCTTCCAACTTAATTAGTAATGGTAATAATCCTGTGTCTGCAAAATATTTGGAAACAATGTGTAGAGCATCTATCTTTTCTTTAGCTAGTAATGAACATTTTTCTTTGTTTATTGTAGGATCCAAAATATACGCCAAAACGTGAAAGGGGATTAGAGCTTGAACATATCTGTTCTTAAATAATTGATATTGACGCAAACTTCTTTCTTCTTCAAATTCAAAAATGTCAAAAATAGCCAGTAACTTTTTCCATATATAAACTGCTTCAGATAAAAATGCACCTTTTTGTTGCATTGCATCCATATAGAAATTGGTTTTAGCAATTGTAGAAAATCTTCAGCCATCCTTTTAATACAGAGATCTGAAACTTTTTTAAAAATTACTGGATCAATTTGATCTTTATGCTCTTCACATATTAATAACAATTTTGGCCACTCATTTACATAGATCTCAAGACAATCTGAAAGTATATTCCATCGAACATCCTGAGGTAAGACCAATTTCTTGCCCCCTTTTTCTTTATACCAAGCATTTGGCAAATGGGTATTTCTGAAGTATTTCACAATATGTACTATATGTTCTTTTATCTGCGATGCTTCTAAATCTTTGGAGAGCAACCTAAGTAAGTGTGCCGAACAACTATATGTAATTATAGGGTAATTGGACGACTCGGTAATTTTTTTCTTCATACTGACCATGTTGCTCGCATTATCTGTAACAATACTGTTAACTTTACAGTTATATTCATTTTTGCACTTATTTATTGAGTTAGTAGCCAATTCGGCAAGATAGTCAGCTGTATGGGGATGACCAGATGTATCTATGCTTTCTAAAAGAACACTGTTTCCATTCTTTGCAGTCAAAACGACACAGATTATCGGCTCATTATGTATATTGGACCATCCATCTAAGAACATGCAAACAGATTGCCCAGATAACTTGTTAAAACAATTAGATTTTTCTTCTTCAAATATTTCATTCAAGAGCGTTGATGATAACTGAAATCTAGATGGTGGAAGGTAACCAGGTCTTAGCATTTCTATGGCCTTTCGAACCTCTTTATTTTCTATAGCTCTAAAACTGCAATTTGTTGCGTAAACGGCTTTGGCAATTTGTTTCGTAAACGGCTTTGGCAATTTGTCTGTCCAATTCTTTTTTCTTATCTTGTCCAGTTTGCACAACCAAAGAATCCACATGACCGCTACTTCCACTATTTGCACGTCCACCTACACTTCCCTTTTCACAGTTATCGCTTTTCTGTTTCTTTGCCAACTGAATAATTTCACTCTGGCTAGTTCCAGGCTGTGACTGACAATCACCATGCAGAGTTTCAAGACCACTGCTGATTCACTTTTGCGGGTTTCCCAATGACTTTTTAGTCTGTCCACTACGCCACTAGACCTTGCAATTCTTTACCACACTTTTTACATACTGCTCTACAACCTAGTTTGCCCACCACTTTCTTTTTTATAAAATGCTACCAAACACTAAATTCCTTTCTGCTTCGGCTTATCAGGAGTTCAAATGTTTTGATAGATTAACCCCTAAAGCAAAAATATTACTGATAACTAAAATAAGTGCGTATCGTTTATATAGCCGGGCGTTTTCTGCCAGTTATTACAAGTTTCGACAAAGCGGCAAAATTGCAATACTGCGCGGACGAAATTTTCACGTTAATACAAGTTTCGAGAAAGGCGCAAACTTGCAAAAACTACTCGAACGAAGTTTGCATGTTAAAACTTCTCCAGTTTTGCTTCGTATCTGTACTATTCCTGCCTAAAAATATTTGTTTACTTAACAAAACAAAATATAAGCAGTTGGAAATATTTAAAAATAATAATCTTTGTAAAAGCTGGAAACTTTTTTTAAAAATCAAAAAAATCATGATTTTTATCAACCTGTTGCTAACTCAAATATTCTCTCACTTCACTATAAAAGTGGGGGGAGCACCATCTTGTTAGAGCCACATATTTTGACGTTCGTGAAAGTCTATTTCCGCTAATAGTTTAAGTCCCTTTGCAAGAAAAATAAATAAGTAGGTCTATTTAAATATTCGTTAAAAAAATATGGCCCTACAATTCTGTTGTGAATTATGCCACAGCACACATTAACCGACCAATGGTTTAGGAGTGAACTTCACGGGCCCAGTGTGGGTTCTCCGTTGCATAATAATGTATATTAAGTCTATTAACAGAACCATTACCTCTAAATGTAGCGAAATTTGCATGTTATTACTTCTCCAGTTTTGCTTCGTATCTGTACTATTCCTGCCTAAAAATATTTGTTTACCTAACAAAACAAAATATAAGCAATTAGAAATATTTAAAAATAATAATATTTGTAAAAGCTGGTAAATTTTCTTAAAAAAATCATGATTTTTATCAACCCTGCCTACAGGTCTCTCTCACTTTTGGGGAGTCACAACTTTTTCGTGCATGTACGTATCACATTTTCTAGAAGAAAAATCGATTCCTCTATCATTTTTAGGTGAAAATGGTATGCTTGTCAAAAGTCGCTACAAGCAGTCGTTTTTGAAATATTTTAATTTAAATTAATTTGTTTGTCACAAAGTGAAACAATTTTAAAAACTTTTTTTTTTAATCAACATAGAAACATTTGAAACGGTAGTTTTTAAAGAACAATAAACAACGAAACACTAGATATAAAACTGAATCAAAATTACAATAAATGTTAGAAATGTCCACCTCCTTGCTGTAACACCCTGTATCTCAAAAATGAATACTTATATGAACTTTTCGCCTTATAAATAACTGCGGAATCGTCTTGTAAAATATCGGACACTTATTAAATAACACCCTAACACAAACTAATATTAACAATTGCTAATTTATGATATTGAGAGTTAGTATGAAATTTTATCAGGGACGTTGTTACGGGGGGGGGGGGGGGGGCTTAGTTTATTTATTCCTAATTTTTGTGCACGACACATTTAAAAAATTTTACCCAAAAATTATAATTCCAGTGATTTTTCTACACAAAAAAGGCATTCTTAAAAAAAATTATCGGGTCAATGATTTAGGAGAAAAATCGATTTATTTAAATCATTGCATAAAGTATTATCGAATTGTGTTTAAACTAAAACATCAAAGTAGTCTTATGACAAATACAAATTTGAAGTCAAAAAAACATCAAGAAGCCCATGGTTAGGGTTAAAATAAATTGACAATGACAATAATTAAGTCAAAACGTTGTTTTATTGTAATTTTTAAACAAAACAAATTAAGAGTTGTTGGTTTAACAATAATAAACTAGTAATAAAAGTAAATAAGTAGAAAAGTTACAACAAATGTTGAAAATGGTTTCCATTCATATCAATACAACCAACTAAACGATTTCTCATTGATGTTCGTATTCTTGCGAAAACTCCTTCCTTATTGCGAATTTCCTCGCAACACGTTGTTCCAATTGTTGTACATTTTCGACAGGTACTGAATATACCAGAGACTTCAGATATCCCCAAAGAAAGTAATCCAATGGATTGAGATCAGGTGAATGGGGAGGCCAGGCAATGGGCCCACCTCGGCCTATCCATCGGTCTGGATATGTTTGATTTAAATAATCTCGAACCAATCTACTAAAATGAGGTGGAGCCCCATCATGCATAAAATAGTTTGTAAGTCTTTGCTGGTACGGCACATCTTCAAGTAAAACAGGCAAAGAGTCTTGTAAAAAATCTAAATATGCAGGCCCCTCTAAACGTTGAGGCATAATGTATGGTCCTATTAATCGATCGACCAATATACCTGCCCAAACATTAATTGAAAATTTATTTTGAAATCGACTTTCGAAAATTGCATGGGGATTTTCTTCCGCCCATACATGGTTATTATGGAAATTTACGATGCCTTCACGGGTAAACCCTGCTTCGTCAGTAAACAAGACTTTATGTAGAGAAAAACGGTCTTGATGACATTTTCTCTGCATCCACTGACAAAACTGTGCATGAGGAAGTAGGTCTTGAGGCTTAAGCGCCTGAAGTCTTTGTATATGGTATGGATAAAGAAGTTGTTCATGCAAAATTTCCCATGTTGTACTCTTAGGGATACCCTCTTGTAAGGCAATTATTTATGTGCTTATACCCGGATTGGCTGCAACGCATTCGAGCACTCTTTCTTCTGCTTGTGGAGTCCTAGTAGTACGGCTTCTCCCAGTTTCATTCATTTTTGGCCTAAAAGTTCCGGTTTCTCTTAATCGTTGATGTAAATTAATGAATAATTTCTCACAAGCAATTTGACGGTTTGGAAAATATTCTTGATACAACCTGCGAGCTTCTCGAGCACAACCATTAGCTTTGCCATACATAAAATGCATATCAGCTAACTCAGCAAATGAATAATCTGCCATCTTTTAAAATTTGCACCTCAATTAATCAAAAACACTTTGCACTTGATCAATGATCACTACAATAAATCGCAAAAACGTCATTGACAATATATTTTAACGCTAACACTCAAGAAGTTTTTTTGACTTCAAATTTGTATTTGTCATAAGACTACTTTGATGTTTTAGATTAAACACGATTCGATAATAGTTTATTCAATGATTTAAATAAACCGATTTTTCTCCTAAATCATTGGACCAATAATTTTTTTTAAGAATACCTTATTTGTGTAGAAAAATCACTGCAATTATAATTTTTGGTAAAATTTTTTAAATGTGTCGTGTACAAAAATTAGGAATAAATAAACTAAGCCACCCTCCCGTAACAACGTCCCTGACGAAATTTCATACTAACCCTCAATATCATAAATTAGCAATTGTTAATATTAGTTTGTGTGCCAAAAAGCACATCGGTACCTCAAGCGGTTGCAAAGATATAAAAGAGAAACTTATCTTTAGAGGTCACCTTTGGACGGCCATAGCTTCCTTATAAGACATTTAAGGACCTACATTCATATGAACTTTTTTTTATATTTTCATATGTAGAATATCCCCTTAAAATATACGAACGGAGTTTCCGGACACCCTGTATATACTAAAAGTAATAAACAATATTTTCGGGGGCATTTTAAGGACTATTTATTTGTTATCATATAGCATTTTAGATCATGTATAAATAGTGCACCTACTCCTTTCCATCGCGTACATTTACCCCTATTAAATAAATATTACATTGTAATGTTTTATTTATTTAAACACAAAGGGAGACCGTTACATACAAATATGAACATTTTTTAAATTAATCGAGATTTTCTTTTTTGTTACTTTTCCACAAAAGCTTGATTACTTTGTACCAAACAATTTTTTTTAAGAATAATAATATAAACGTTTTAGACTAAAGTTACGACAAGAAGTTACATTAATTGCAAGAAGTCTAGGCATCAAATTTATTTGTACTTCATTAAAAAAATACTTACCGAACCCGAATTTTAGTATAATGAGCTTGTTTACAGTTGACCATGTTTACATTTACTATATCCTACTTGACATCAGTTCATATGATTTTAAATTTAATATAAACGATTTATTATTTGTTTCAGGTTTTCTCTAAATCATGCCCCACACTGGTAAGTACAAATGAGCTACAAACTATACTGCCGTTAGGTCTGGTTTTCTCTGACTGCCTTCCTTGGTTATTGAATAATTTGCAAACATCTCTTAAAATGTAAATTATGAAATCAGACATTAAAATTTTGGTCATTTCAGTAGATAATCTAATATAGGAAATAGGTCAGCTATAGCCATAAAAGTTTGGAAAATATTTTTTTTTTTTCAAATTTTTATAGTATAGGTATTCAATACCAACTTAGAGTTTGCAAAGTAATTTCGGATAAACTAGGTGAATAAGTTAATTAAATTGGCTATTTATAGAAATTGATAGTAGCGTTTCAAGGTCTTTCAGAGACATTATGGGGAGGACGACGAGAAACAAACTGACTATACTCAAAATAATAAACCAAAAAAAAATGTAATATAACATGGTACCGCAAAACAAGATCAAGTGATAGAAGCTGTTAAAATAGGCGACAAAAAACTTAAAAGTAATTTGCTCACCTATTTAATTTGTGTCTGAACCAAAATATAGTTCCTATAAAATAGAACAACGCAATAATTAATACCCTTGTACACAAAAAAGGGGATATATTAGATCTCGAGCGTTGTCGACCAAATGAAATGGTCTACTAAAATCATCACAAAACGATTAGAACTGAAACTAGGTCTTGATCAAACTAGAGAATAGGCTAGTTTGGGAAAAGGATATAGAGCACATGACCGTTTTGCAAGCAATTAAAACACTCGTGGAAAAATGTGTCAAGTATAGGAAACCACTCACATTGGTATTCGTCGATTTCAAGATAGCTTTCGATACCGTGGAACTGCCGACATTATTAAAAGCACTTCTACTAGAAGCATTACCTAGAATAAAGTAGTAAACCATATTGATAAAAAAATATACAACTATACAACACCATGTGTAGTAGTAGTAGTAGTAGGTGAGGGAAGGCACACTGACCTGGCCAGTAGACCAAACGCGATCCTTTTTGCCTACCCCTGAGTCTTCACCTATCAACTTAGCCACCCAGGCCCTCGCCAAACCTACCCGACCTTCTCATGAAAGTCAGGACGTTATTCCAAGCAAGGGTCCTGACTTCCTCTTGTTGGATCACCACTGTCCCAAAGACTTGCTGTCTGAGTCTTCCCAAAGCTTCACAAGCGCACAGGTGCAGTGGTGTCTCCTCGTCCTCCAAGCATCCTGAACTTATCGGGTCCTCCTCCACACCCATCGTATGCGGGTGCTTCCTTAACTTAAAATGCCCTGTTAGAAGTCCTACCAGAGGATTCAGGGCACACCTAATTATGTTAAGAATCCACTCGAACTTAGCCCTATCAGGCCAAGTTATGAAATCTTTGAGTTGTCTACTGCCTGGCGTCTGCCGCCATTCCTCCTTGGAGAGGTTGGCGGCCCATTCCTTCAGTGCTGTCCCTACCTGTTGACTTAATATGCCTATTGCTAGTTCGGGTCCTAGATAGGGAACTCGGGCTCCAAGTCTGGCGAGCTCGTTGGCCGTCTCGTTGCCATGTACTCCGCAATGTCGAGAGACCCAGACCAAGAATAACTGCTTCCGTTCTGCGAGTCCTCCAAGTGCGTCCGCACACTCCTGTACGAGGGTCTAACTGCTCCTGGGTTAGCAGACTGCCTTGAGGGCGGTTTGGCTATCAGAACAGATATATACAGTCCGCTCCTGACAGTCCATGACCTTCCTCATACTTGCCACCGAGAGGATGGCATATACCTCTGCTTTGAAAACCGTCGCGAACCTTCCCAGTGGGTAGCTTCTTCTCATATTGATGTTTTCCAAGTATACTCCTGACCCTGATGATTCAATTCCAGCCATGCGCTACCCATCGGTGTAGCATGCCAGAGCATCGTCACGGAACTTCACCTGCTCTTCCCCCCACTGCTCCCTACTAAGGATCGTGAGAGTGAACTTCCTATTTACCCTCAGCACTCCTTCAACTGGCATTGCTCTAAAAGAAAGTATTGAGATTGCCCTTTTCACCCTCGGAGCTATCCTAGTGTGACCTAAGTCGCCCACTCCTTTCTAGCATCATGTGTAAAACGGATAAATACAGCGGGACACTATATTTCTAAGGTATTTGCAGCGGTTCTGGAATATGCATTCAAAAACTAGATTGGGAAGAAATATCGACGGGCAATATTTAAGTTCCCTGGAATTTGCAACTGTGAGTTTCCATGAAGCCCAAGAAATGATAAAAGAACTAAAGCAAGCTAACTAAAGCAACTAAGAGAAATCGAGGAAACCACTAACAAGCTAACGATTGACGATATACTGCAGGTAACTGGATAAATAACACAGGGAACAGTGGAAGATGTTGGAGGAGACTAACCTATATCCAGCTGTGGACGCAAGAGGTTGAGGGATAAAGATATGGGGGAAAGGTAAATGGGAAATGTTAGATTTGTACGTGGTAAACTCATTTATTAGGCCAGCAGTTTTTTTAAATAAGAAATTACTTCTCGTCGTAAAATCAATATTGAAGTTTTTTCCTTTGTCAACTCCAACCATATTCCAAACACACTGTATATCTAACCCCCAAATACGTAACACCGATTTGGAACACTAGTGATACATACATATTCTGTGCCACCTACATAGTTAGATATGCAATAAAATCTCCGGGAAAGAAAAAAAGGGATATAACAACAGAAAATCACCATGCTATGGTAATAAATGAATCAAAAAGGGCATGCTAAACCAATATGTACATATTGCTTACTCATATTTTTAAGTGACTGTATTAACCACCGGTTTAAGCGGTTATACTAAGTACAAGAGCGAGTAATAATTTTATTATTATTTCTTAACCTGAAAAGGTGTTTTATTTGCTGCGAATAACTACAGGGCGGCAGATTTAATCACACCTGCCAACGTTAATCGCAATTTTATGATATTATGATGATTTTATGATGAGACGATGAGATAAGGTGAAACACAGTCTTGTCAAGTTAACGATAACAAAAATAAAAAAACATGAAAACTAGTTCATTATTTTATGTTATCAATTAAGATTATTCTCGTATTGTACAGAACGTATTAAGAGTTAATTTGGATGTTCGGCTGACAGGCCTTTGAATGTGAAACTCCTTTGAAATTAAAAGCTCGTGCTTAAATAAACATGTCAATCATAATGAAAATGCTAATCGCAAATTAAAAATCAGATAAATACCAATAAAGTCGGTAACGAGGTGATTTAAGAACTTATTATATATCAGTTGGAGATAATTAAAAGCCTGGGGCATTTATGGAGTATTTTGTCAACAACTGAGCGCATAAATTAATAAAAGTAAGTATACATAAAATACTGCCGCGGTATAAAAGTAACAGCGATAACAATCAGGTGGTCAAAACCTACTCGGTTTGTTTCCTGCTTCCTTTGAAAAGGCCCTAATTAAAGTTTTTGGTATCTTAATCTTTGTTTGTTTTAATTAACTCGGCGAGTTCTTGTTTCGCCAAAATCAAAGATATTTTACGTTGAAAATATGGTCGAAAAATTCCGTTAAATGCGATAAGATGGCTAAAGGGAAAGGGCGGGATGTGTGCCATTTTAGAGCTATTTGAGGGGGGGGGGGCGTAAACTTATTTTTTATGAACAGCAGGTTAAATTACATTTTTTTTTGGCATCAAGACGAATTTGTTTTAAAATTAAAATACTAACAGGAAAAATATAAGAACCGGTGAATATTCATTATTCAAAGATCTGTAAAGCAGGCGTAATGTACGAGTAGAAGCGAAAATAATTATAGTCGAGGCGTCGAGGCGCCCGAATCCGTTGTCTATTAGGGTTGAATGGCGATCTGATTATTGAATTTGAAAGGGAAATTAAAGAAAGTGTCTATTTATTTCATAATCATTCTACTTAGCAAAACAATAACAAGGGTTTGCTTTTTCCTTCTGCCAGAACCATCCCCAGACGCGTTTCGCTTTATAACAGCTCGTCAGTGAGACTATAGGTTCTGACAAAAGGAAGGATACAAAAGTTATAAATCCATGTCGGAGGGCGCAGGTATCCTTAGAAATTGGTGATCTTTACCAGCACTACGAGATGGAGCCATCTAGTTTAATTCTCTGTTTCATTCCAAACTTTCTGTTTTAAAACAGACGCCGATGCTTCTTCCTTTTATCAGAACCTATAGCCTTACTAACGAACTGTTATACAGCGAAACGCGTCTGGGGATGGTTCTGGCAGAAGGAAAAAGCAAACCCTTGTCATTGTGTTAAGTTTTCGGTTACTAAACCGACAATACGCCCAGCTCGGGCATAGCGCTGCCTAGCGAGGACTCCTGCAATTATGACGTTCTGTCTTTACAGGTTTTCCTCTGGTATTTGTGGCTTTATAAGTCCATTTCGGAGGGCGCAGGTATGCTTAGAAATTGGGTATTCTTTACCAGCACCACGAGATGGAGCCATCTGGTTTCATTCTATTTAGAATACAGCCAGAATATGGCTAATTTAACCAAATTAAATCCTTTATGGCGCTCTGCGAGCGGTGCGTGTGGGCACGAAACGATTCACGTTGGTCTTGAATCTTTGGAGATTATACTCGTTGGGGAACACGATCTCAGGGAGATCGTTCCAGAGTAATGACGTTCTCCGGATGAAAGAATTTTGAAACAGTATCGTTCGAGGGACACTAAGCTGAACCACGTACTGGTGGGCTGCAGTGGCTCGTCGTGTATTTCTACCATGTACCGCACTGGGTGGTATCAAGCGGGCAACCTCAGTTGAACACTTGCCATGAAAATATTTGTAAAATAGACTCAAGTCGCCAACCCGCCTTCGATGTTTAAGGCTTTAGGGTTGTTTGTCAGACTGTGGTCACCGATCAAGCGAATGGCTCTTTTTTAAATGGAATCTAGTAATCTCAGGGTATGTTTAGGAGCAGAGCCCCAAATATGCGAACAGTACTCCAGCGATGGTCGAATTTGGGCTTTATAGAGCATCAAAAGTTGTTTGGGTGTATAGAGGTTTTTAGTTCGGAAAAGTACTCCAAGCTTCTGCGAGGCTGCCTTAGCAATGGCGGGCAACGTGAGTATACCAAGACATATATAAATATTGAATTCACCTAAGAACAGAATTGGATATCCATACCTACATTTTTATTTCCGACGTTTTATGCTTTTAACAGTTTAACTTGAACTCATTATGTAGTCTATAAATATAAGGTTTTAATTGAATGCCCAAAAAAGGATACTGTCATGACATGATGGTATCTATGGCGTGTCACCGCAAAAGGGCCTATATCCACTTCCAGTCATTTTTCAGTATTTACAAAAAACTGTTGAAAAGAAACTATAGTGATGGTAGGTACAGTCAAACGGGATAAAGTGAATAAAAAAATTCAGTTTTTCGCTAATATTACCCTAACGTGCGAGATATAAATTTCAAAAAAATTAGTGAAGGTTTATCTATGATTTATTCACCATAATCTGTACTTGTTACGTTTGCGCAAAAAATAGGTTCCCAATTTTTTTTGGTCGTGGTGTGATTCACTTTACCCCATAGGTTGGGGTAAAATGAATCGCATATGTAAATGATACATCTTTGTGACTTTAGGATTGTTCTGGGTAAAGTGAACCACACGAAAAGCTTTTTAACAACGTTTGGATAACTCCAGGAAAAATGCAATCAAAAAATTTGAAAGAAACAGATGTAAACCATCAAAATAAAAACTTTATTCGTTAGCACTATTTTAAAAGTCACAAAATCTCTTCTAAAATGCTTAGCAACAAGGTGCTGAGCAAGGAGAAAGTTGAAACAGATAACACTTCTTAATATAACGTTTATCTAAGTCTATGGTAACAAAGCTATGCCAACATAATAGGTACACTTATTTTAATAAGGAACAAGGAACTATATAAGTATAATCTTCTAAAAACCCAAAACCTGACGCTAAAATGAACCAAAAAATATACTAAAACTTCTTAAAATTGTTAGCCCATTGTTAAATATAGATAGGGTTAACTTATTTAAAATGGAAAACATTTACACTCTTATGACTAGGTAATGATTATTATTCTAGAATTGTTAATTCGTTATTGTTAATTACAAACTCATGTTGTCCCCTTTTAACCGACCTTAGTTTCACTTCTTTGTGAAATTGCGTAGAATCAATTTCAGTTACATCCGGGATTTGTGGATAAACGAAATATTCTTTTTCTATTCCTTTCTTTCTTAACACAATAAGTATTGCACTATTATCCCCAATAGATTCGAGTTTTCCAATGTAATATCGAACTCGTTTGGCAACTGGAAATTTTGCGATTATATAATCACGTGTCTGAAGATCCTCATAGGTCTTGCCTTTCAATGTTTCTTCCTGATGAGTTGCTTCAATATCAATCGAGCTATCGCTATCGTTTCTATTTGCATTTCCCATCGGTGTCGATATGGTTGGAAGGTCGGACTCGTCATTGTAAATTGCTGCGTCGGTGTCGTTATCACTTGAAGATTCTTCTTGGCGCATTGGTTCCTGGTCTGTTAGCTCCTTGATCATTAAGTCGGCAACAGCTATGCTTTTCCGGGGTGAAATGTTGACTTTTTTCCTCGCAGCAAGTGTCTCATCTCTCATCTGCATGCCCTTCTCATCTTGTCCTTCGGGGTCCTTCATGTCATTTGTTGCTGTGTTTTCTATCGACATCTCAACTGTGTTTCCCGAAATCACGTTCACATGTATGGTTCATTCTTCCAATGTATTCCAGGTTTCGCCGAAGCGCTTCTTCAAAACGTTTTTTACATAAAAAATCTTTGTTGCCTTTAAAGTGACTCCCAGCGGTGTTTCATCTGGCAATGCAATCGAACCTATTTTGGCATCCTTCTTAACACCCAATTTAGCATGGGTTAAGTTAAAGTTGTAAATTGATTCACCTAACCAAGATATTTTGCTGTTAATAGGGATCTTCCTTGTCTTCTAAGTCAGGCTTTATGCCTTTAACTTATATTCGATCATTTGTAGCTTCATGGGCCAAACTTCACATTAAAAACTCATTAGATTGTCATTCGAGAGTGCATCAATTTTGCTTGTTTTAAGTTGTGATTGAGTGAGAATAAAATAGAATAAATTATTGAACATGAAGTGCCAAGATGTAGTTTTTTTGAAGTAGAGTCTATTACGAAGCTTGATCGTCCCCGCGGGATTTCGAGACATCTGATTGGTTCGTTGGATATAGGCTTGTTTCGCGCGTTTTTTGTAAATATAAAGCCTTCTGCCGCGTCATCCGACGTTCGATAGTAGTTTTCAACGGGATAAAATCTTCTTTGCCACAGCCACAGTTTACCAGTCTATGCTTTGGACTGCACAGATTTGGAAACAGGGTCGAACTCATTTTTAACCGAAAATGGATATGGGCACTTTTGCTGTGTTACGCCTTACTGGTACCTATGATTTTTCTATTTTTCTTTTGTTTTATAAATAAGGCTTTGTTTTTTGATGAATTTTTACGTAATTTGTCTGTCGAAATCCTGTTTTCTAAATATGTGCATAGGTAAACTTGATATTTCGTCAGGTTTATTATAATTTGAAAGGCGCATAATAGGGCTGTTAGCTGAGTGGACCCAATACCCAGCGCTGCAGACCGATGATCATCTCGAAACTCGGAATATTACGCGTATAATAATAAAAAGATTACTTCGCCCGGCAAATCAGAGGGCAGTAATTATTGTAAGGAGCTTCATATTGCGCTGAGAGGAGAGACATGCAAGAAAAATGGTTTTAAAGTTAACTTAAAATCGGTTTAAATATGACAATAAAGACAGAAACATTTTATAATGTCGTTGGATTCAGAATAAAAAAATTAAATTTATAAAGCATCAAATAAATACTTTGGACTATTTATACAAACAATACCTTTAATGATGGTTGCGAAAAAACGAGATATCAGATTGAAAATTTAATTAAGGGATCTTGTTGAGGAGAAAGGAGAAAAGTGACAACGAGAATGTAATAGTATATTATTAACCAAGGTTTAGACAGCCATCATTATTGCCCGAGGGCTATAATAAGCTGTCTAAACCGTGGTTAATATATTATTTTTTCCACTACTACAAACTTTTATATGACATTTATCTTTATAGTATTAATAATTATAAAAAATTATAGGTAGGTATAAGTATATTTTTTAATCAAGTTACCTGCGCTTTGGAATTGGCAAAATATTTTGTTGTTTTGTCAGGTGGCTTTGTCAATGTCAATTTGTGTTCATTTGTGTCATCATCATTTTTCTTAAAAATGAGCGAAGAAAATGTTAGTGATAATATTATGTGTACACCTCCCGAATTAAGGATGGAAGAAGAAAAAATGTTGATTGTATCGATATTTTACAATATCAAGTAATCTAATATGTATTAATAATTATCTGGTTACCTAACCACAATGAATTGATGTTGTAGAATTAAAAAATCAAGTTACCTGCGTTCAAACAAAATTCGGTTAAGGTCAAAGATCGGTCAATAATGGATTTCAATGGCATATTATTGACCATGGTCAATAATGACTTATAAGGTACAGAAAAACGATTTCTAGCGTTAATAATCGGTCAATAATGGCGATGTTATAGGTTAGTAGTGGAAAAAAATTTATTTTGACATATATGTAGTGTGACGAAAAGAAAAAGGGACAAACTTCTTTTTTATATTTATATATGTCTAACAGTAAAGACGAAAGTATAATTTAAATATCTCTAAAAGGCAGTTATAATATCAAACCACCTTAACCCAAATATTCGTTTACATGTAACATCGAACCAGTGCTAACATATTGATCAATAATCATACAGGGTCGTTGGTATGTATGGAAACGGTCGATTATTTCTTAAAGTATAACAGTTAGCAAAAAATATTGTAGACAAAAGTTTTAGGGTTTTTTAAGGTGTATTAGAAATTTAAAAAAATAAGTATACAGGATGAGTCAGAAAACAGTAGGGAAGCAAAGTTATCTTTTTTTAAATGGAACACCCTATATTTTCGAACATTTTTGGATTTAACATGAAATATCAATTATTTTTTAATAAGTACATTATAACTCTAAACCTAATAGTTTCCGAGATATGGACTTTTGAAAAATTACATTTTTGAACTTTGACAGCTTCTAGCTTTCTAACGGTACGTTGTAGAGTAAAACGGCTAACATGTCCCTATCTTACTTTTCTATGATCTTTCCAAAACCTTAACTTCCGGTTAAACCGGAAGTACTGTATTTCCGGCTTTTATGTTACATCCGGTTTAACCGGAAGTTGATGTTTTTGAGAAGATAATAAAAAAGTAAGATAGGGACATGCAAGCCGTTTTATTCTAAAGGGTACCGTTAGAAAGCTAGAAGCTGTCAAAGTTCAAAAATGTAATTTTTCAAAAGTCGATATCTCGGAAACTATTAAGTTTAGACTTATAATGCATGTATTGAAAAATAATTGTAATTTTATGTGAAATCCAAAAATATTCGAAGATATAGGGTGTTCCATTTAAAAGGAAGTAACTTTGTTTCTCTGCGGTCTACTGACTTAACCTGTACCTATACTCATTTTTTTTAAATTCTAATACACCTTAAAAAACCCTAAAACTTTTATCTAAAATATTTTTTGCTGACTGTCTTACTTTAAGAAATAATCGACCGTTTCCATACATACCAACGACCCTGTATATCCCGTTATCCCTTAAAAAATCCTGCACAAGGTAATACTTAAAATAGTTACCATTAAAGGGCGGAATATATGCAAAGTGCATATACAAGTATGCATTTTTTGCATATTTTTATAATAAAATGCATATTTTTCCCAAATTATTATTTTATGAGCATATTTTTATGTTTTCGGCGTTATCGAAAAATTAAAAACGCCCGGTCATGAAAATTCGTAGACTCATAGGTTCAATGTCCAGTCCGGCACTTGGTTCAGGGATTTTTCAATCTGAAGATAATTACATAATAAGTAATATTTACATTTTGGTTATACATAAGGTATTTATTGGGGGTTTCCGGGGTTTGCAGGTATATTGTTAGGGGTTATTTATTGTCACTTAATAATGCCTTATTATTACCTGCCTAACAAACTGTATTTATATCGGGTTGTAATACGTACTTCTGTTTTAGTTTGTCGAAAGATGTCAGTATTTTCAGTGTGAAACTAGTTATTTTAAATTTGTGTTCAAAATGTCTAAAGTGGCGAAAACGTCTTCATTTATTAAAAATTTCCCAGAATTAAAATAACTAAAATGTGCTTACTTACATATCCACAACTCTGAGTTACCTCAAGTTAGTCTTCAACTACACAAATTTCACTTGCTATAACATAAAACGTTGTACTCATTAATTTGAGACAACTATTGGATCCAATTTCACACTCGATATAGGTAAGTCTCTTATGATGCCTGTTATTGTCTTTATATTCTCACACATTCCTTTTAGTTCCCCTGAAGATGACTATATATATGGTCGAAACATGTAGGGACAATCGTTAAAAAAAATTTTTTCAAAAATATATATTATTTGTGGAGGAAGACAGAAGTGTTGTTTTAATTTATCAAGAATATATTGTTCTCCCAAAAGTTAGAAATACTGCATAATATAATTATTATGTTTGAAGGTTAGGGACTGTTTTGGACTTCCATTGCCTTTATTTATTTTGATCACAACGTTTCAACTAGTAAAAATCTCCAGTCGTCTTTAGGTGAATAGTATTCAGTATTCAGGTGAACATTGTTCTGAAGACGACTAGAGATTTACCAGTTTAAACGTTGTGATAAACTTAAATAAAGAAAATTAAAGTTCAAAACACGTCCATCACTCAGGAATCAGGACTACATAATTTTTACTTTGTTTGTTTGCTGTAAGGTAAGTAAGGTTGTAACTAGGGGTGGGCAAAATAATCGATTTATCGATATATAATCGATTATCGATTAGTCGATTTTCCGATTTTCTGATTAGTCGATTGTAAAATCGAGTGTAAATAAATTTTTACCCGATAATCGAAAATATAAATTATTATGTTATTGAATGATTTTGTTGCTGGTGAAATATTAATTAATATACTGCACAATTAATTATTACTCTATACAATAACAGTTACGTGTACTGCGCCCGTATTTCTACTAGTATACAGGGTGTTAATTAATGGTATGCAGATATTTCAGGGGGTGATAGTACTCGTAAAAATAAGAAAAAAATGCAAATATATGCATGGTCTAAAACGCGTTATTTTCGTTATACAGGATGGCAAACTTTCAATTTTTTTTCCCGTATCTTGCGTTTTCTCTCTTATATTCTCTGATAATTGTTTCAAATTTGGAACAACAACCATTTTTTAGAATCTCTACAATAAAGTATCAAAATTGTTGGTCGCAGTATACAGGGTGTTACATTTTCTTGAATCGGCTACAATTTTATCTTTCAGAACTTTTTTTGGGGCTCCCTGTATGAATTCCGGTATGAAATTTGAACTCTCTGGTCCCTTGTTTAGCGTTCTGGTATCTTGTACTATTCTCGTATCTGTGCCCGTTTTCGATTTATTTGCAAAAATAGCCATCGATGGAAATTAAGTGTAGGCGAAATAGCGCAATAAAAATGAAAATAATTACTTAGAATATATACAAATAAAAACAGCATTTTACTCTGCTTTAAATTTGTAAAGCTCTAAAATATTACTTATAAACATGTTGCTTTGTTGTTTGTTCTTATTCTAATGTTGAAAAAAAGTGAAACGTTGCTTAAACGTCATATTGTTATATTATAATTTTTCCCATAATAAGAGATTGTTTTAATTAAATAAAAATTGCCTAATCGACCAGGACCAAATAAATTATTGGACAATAAATTTATTGCCTGTCCGATTTATCGATTAATCTAAATAATCGATATACCGATTACATCGAAATTATCCAAAATTATAAATATAATAAGATCGATTAATGGAAAAAATCGATTATTCGAAATAATCGATTAATCGAAACATCGATTAATCGAAATAATCGATTAATGGAAAAAATCGATTAATCGAAATAATCGATTAATCGAAATAATCGATTAATCGAAATAATCGATTAATCGAAATAATCGATTAATGGAAAAAATCGATTAATCGAAATAATCGATTAATCAAAATAATCGATTAATCAAAATAATCGATTTTCCGATTAATCGATTAAATCGAAATTATCGATTATTTTTCATAATCGATAATCGATTATAACTTTTGATAATCGCCCACCCCTAGTTGTAACGTGGCCACCCCGGACCTAGATCTTGCCCGGAGATTTTTAGTTGTTGGGCGGGGGGAACTAAGCAAGATCAATTCATCAATTAATTGATTTATTAACAGATTAACCGATTGTTTCTTAATAAATCATTTGTTTTTAATTAATCGATTGTTTTTTGATTAATCGATTGTTTCGATTAATCGATTTAATCAAAATAATCGATTGTAAAAATTCATAATCGCCTAGCCCTAGTTATAATGTTATGTTCTTGAAATTTATTTGAAGGAATATTGGTATCTAGTCACAATACTACCTTTTTTTTTATTTCCTAACGTACAAATAAATGATTCTGTCAATAACGAATATGAGAACAAAATCAAGACTTTTCAAGATTGTTATCGACAAGATATCTGTAGCAAAAAACAAGAACAAAAGGCCGATGTCTGGCTCAAGAAAACTGATTATAAGAAGCAACGGTATACAGAAATTTAGGAACAAAAAACACAAACAATACGAACTAGACTACAACGTCAAATTTATTTTTGACTATCTTTGGATGGAATCTCTCCCGACAGTTGGCTCATGTTTTCTGAAAGACCCTGTAGAATGATATTTTTTAAATTTTAATTTACGATAAAATAGTCCACGCACGTTATCTCTATGTAGTTTTTCAAGAAGGCCAAACAATGCTGAAATAGGCGACATGTACTAAATTAGGCTATTGATGAATAGCCGATGAATTTGTGGTTCTGGTTTAGGTTCAGGCTCTAAGTCGCCCATAGCTGTTCATAGTTGGTTCCTATAATAGCCTTACAGGATTAAAAACCACAAGTTTTGGAATATTAAATTCTTAGTAATTTTTATAAAGAAGCTAAGTCAAAACTGCCTTTGGTATAAAACCTTATTTTTTAGGTCAAGCTGGAGTAAACCAACTTGGAGGAGTATTCGTTAATGGGCGGCCATTACCAGACTGTGTCCGCAGAAGAATTGTAGAGCTTGCGCTTCTGGGGGTTCGACCGTGTGATATTTCCCGACAACTACTGGTATCTCATGGCTGCGTGTCCAAGATACTGACCAGGTTTTATGAAACTGGGAGTATTAGGCCTGGTTCAATTGGAGGGTCAAAAACAAAGGTAAATATTTAACTCTTGTTGTGATTCCTATTAACTGTTTCTATATCTTGCAAAAGCTCAAATCATATTTAAATTGAATTCAGAAAACTTTTTGCAACCGCTCCCGTTCGTCGCCATCGCAACTCAACCTAAAGGGAAATGACGAATGCATTTATAAAGCCGCCACCGCTCCCATTTGTAGTTCCAACATTACTAATTTTTAACTCACTGATCTTGATCGTTCATCGTTCGTGCTTCTAGCTAATGGAAAGAAGTAAACTTGTCACATATGATACAGAACACAGAAATATTTTCCATATTCCGACGATTTCAGCATTTAGGTATAGACAATAGACAGGGCCTAACTCATCTCATAATTAAATACTGATCGCATTATCAACTTTTTCAAAGAATATTAATATCCTAACCTAACTACAATAGGTTTTTTATTTTTTTTCCTTAGGCCCGTCCTTAGCCGGAGCACTGCGACCATAAGTGGGCCTATTGTGCAAACCTTCGTTTTATTGTATCCACTCGGTTATCTTGGTGCCGTGCATTAGTCTATACACGTCAACTGCTGATTTAGTCGTCAACAAATTTTGGTGTCATGTGGTCTGATCCTATCTTCATCTCCGACACATGTACTATGTCTTCTATAAGTTCGTGACCTACCTTCTTTCCTCTGGAGGTCGGCAGCATCATCTGAAGGCGGTGAAGGCCCATTCTCGCCTCTCCCTGTATCGTCAAGTCAAGAGGAGGGGGGTTCAGAAGACGCTCCATCACTGCAGAAGGGGTTGATTTCATTGCCCCTGTTATTTCTAAGCAGGTCAGTCTCTGAAGACTTCCTAGCTTCAGTATAGAGGTCTTCTAAAGAACTTTCGGCCACCAGATCACGGATGCGTAAGGTATTGAGGGTATATAACTAGAATAGGTTACTGCTCTCACTAATTTACAACGGTGCAGTTCGTATTTAATAAATACCCTTAGAACAGTGGCGACGAGCGGAAACGGCGACAACGAGCGGGAATGGTGACGAAAAGTTTTATAAATCAACCTTAAAAACTACTTATTCAAGAAACTATTGACAATAACAATATCTCGATATCGACCGGTCCGGTCCCATTGTTGTTTACGGGGTCAATTTCCAATAACTTACTTCCATAGATAATAATGAGAAAATGTGCTTTCTTGTAATTTAGTTATGAAAAGTAATCTTTATCACACTAATTTTCCTTGGGAAAAGTGGTTCATTTTAGCACTAGTGCTAAAATGAGTTTGTTTTAACGCTAGTGCTAAAATGAGCTAAGTAGTTTAGTCGTTCATAAACACATTAAGTCATTTTTACAAAGAACCTCATCAACATCGGAAGGTCTGTAGAGAGAGACCCGTCAGATTTTTAAACACAATATTAAGAAATAAAACTGGATCATTTAGAAAATATTTTTTGATTTGACTCTTTTTCATGGTATATTCCGCTTGTTCATTCTTATTTCTACAGAATCAAAAAAGTGCGTTTTATCATTTTTTAACCTAAATGAAACCGGATGTTACAAAATTATTTTTTTTTTGTAATGATTGAATTACAAAAAATCTACTATGAAACACAATGCAAAATAGCTTGTTTTTTGTACACAATGTCTTGGATTACTTGCTGTGCTCGTGGTCCAATCACCACATCAAGTACAAAAAACACGCTCTTTTTACATGTTATTACATAAATGTATAGCTAGTTTACTAATTTACTATGTAACCTGCACAAAAAAAAATATGATGTCACTATAAAAAATGCTAAGATATATTTTAACTAAGTCTATATAGACTCACAGGCAGTGACTCATTGTATTCTGCAGCTCCTGCTACCGATGCTATCTCGCCTCGCGTATGATGTGTACCTGTGGTATTTATATTACCACGGTGCACTTAGTACTTACTTAGCTGGGAACAAAATCACATTAAGCTGTTTTTTTCCGAGATGTTGAGTTTTTGCCGACCTACTTATCATAATAAAAGTCGCCACTTCAAAATGTCCCCCCCCCCCCCCAATGTACATTTTTTTTTTTAATTATCTCCGTTGGTTAATTTTGCGAGAAAAAGTGAAGAGGAAAAAAAAACTGCATAAAACTTTACACAAGTTGAGTTGAAAATAGTTTTTTGAAACAGTAGCGTATCACAGAGACTTTAAAACTCAAATAATACTTTTAAAAAAATTAAACTTCCTGTTTTGGACATTATTAATTTTTTTTTTTTTCAATTCTATTAAAGTAACATTTCAAATATTTCTTAAATATAGGTATATAATACATTGGCGTACTATTATTGTTCAAAATTGGCTTTAAAGTGTATTAATTAAAATTAAAAAGCGCTTAGAATAAATAAAAATATATATTGAACATTCATGAAAAATAACTTACGAGTGCGAATATTTATCAAAGTAAGAGGAAATTGCAGTACTATAGCGCCGCAGTCAAGAAATTCTTGGAAGCACGCCTAAATCTCGTAGGAATTCACCTTCTTTATGCTCCCTAGGGAACGGAAGTCTGGCCCCAAATGAAGTGAAAATCCGCTATATAAAAAAAATTAATATATATGTGGTGGGACGCTCTCGAAACCGGTTTTATTAAATTTATTCCCATCGGAATTAATATTTAAGTAGTAAAGGGGCGCCAGGCCAAGGGGGGCGGGGGGCGATCGCAACCCTTTGCACCCCTGTGGCTATGCCACTGTAAGTAGTGCGAGATATTAAATTACCCATCCTTTCCTGAATTTAATGGTAAACTCGTAAACTGACTTGACTTGGAAGAAATTCTGTCTTGGGGTGACAGTAACCAAGTAGAATTTAACGCTAAAAAGACCCAGGCGGCAATTTTTTCTAAAAAAGTTAATGTTGAAGAACCGGATATACACTATCGGACATAAGTATTGCAACAAATTGAAAAAAAATTTAAATTGTAATTAATAAAAAATTTTCATATTTCTTTAAACTTTAGTATCGTGTTCTTAATAGTTGAGACTGTGATAATGAAACAAAAACTTCTTTGAAGTAGGATTTAAAACCACATATGCAGTAAATAATTGTCAGAGTAATTTATTAAGAAATAGTGGCGACAAAAGTATTGCAATATTTTTTATTATTAAGGTTAACTGATTAAATAAACAAAGAACGAACAATTTAAACACGTTAAAATAACACGAGTAACATTTAAAAATATACACAAGTTTAATAACAAATAGCATATCCATTGTTAGCTATAACCTTGGCACATCTTCTCGGCATGGAGTTGATTAAATTTTTTAAGACAGAAAGTGGCAAGTTTCTCCAAACCTCTGAAATTTTATTCATCAGTGCTTGTTTATTGGGAAATAATTCGGTTCGTATTCGTCGTTCTACTTCTTCCCATAGGTTTTCTATCGGGTTCAAGCCGGGAGATTGCGCAGGCCAGTCTAAAACTCTAATATTGTTCTGTCTGAACCACTCTTGCACATGATTTGACGTGTGTTTCGGATCATTATCATGCTGAAAAATGAACCGTAAGGGCATTTCCCATTCTGCGAAAGGAAACATAACGTTTTCCATAATGTTGCTGTACATGAACCTGTCCATTATCCCATCGATAAAGTGTAGAGGACCAATCCCCCCAGACGAAAAGCAAGCCCACAAAACAACACTACCTTTGACATGTTTTATGGTAGGCGTTACATACTTGTGATTGAAACGCTGGTTTAGAGGTCTTCTAACTCGTCTCATGCCATCAGAATTAAAAATATTAGAACGTGTTTCATCACTAAAAAGAACCTTTTTCCAGTCAGCGGCAGTCAAGTCGATATGCCTTCGTGCAAATGCAAGCCTAGCAGCTTTATTTCTGGCAGAAATTAATGGTTTTTTTGCTGGTCTCCTACTATATAACTTTGCCTGCACTAACCTTCTTTGAATCGTTCTGCAGGAAATGTTTATATCAGGTACTCCGGCTTTGATTTGAGGACCAGACTTCCACGGATCGTTTTCAGAAATGCGTTTTATTAACCTATATCTGTGCGCACATGTGTTTTTCTTGGCCTACCTGACTTGGCAGTAGTATCTAAATGATGTCTTTCATTAAAATATGAGATTATCCGTGAAACCGTACCCGGAATTAACAAAAACCTTCTAGCAATAGCACCTTGTTTTTATCCATCTTGAAAAGCTCTTAGAATTCGTGATCTTAAATCTTTGGACACAGCAATTTCTTTTCCCATTTCCAAAAATACTTCTTTGAACTGGCGTTGACAAATTTTAAGTTGCAAGCTAGGATTTACTTCCAAAACCACTACACAAATGCAATAAAATATGTTTGTTGCAATACTTTTGTCGTTTAAAAAACAGCAAATTACTGAACGCCAAATTATAAAATCGTAATTGTTGATAGAATAATGTTTAGTTATGTCAGATATGATCACGGCCAACTCGAGAAACAATGTTGTTGTGATTTTTACAACAGGCCCTCGTTGGTCCGCTAAATATTATGCAAATTTTTGATTTTTCAATTTGTTGCAATACTTATGTCCGATAGTGTAGTTATGGCGGGACACTCGATCCCCTTGGCTTCATCAATTCATTTATTGGGCGTTAATTTGGATAGTTCACCTGAATTAGAAAAGAAGATACAAACAATAAAATTTAACAATTTGATGCAGACTGCTGTCTGGAGATGGAATCAATACTTAATTTCTCCATTTTGGGGTTTATGTTTGAATTGGTGGATTTTGAAATTTGTATTTACCTTAAATAAGTCTGGCTGTTGCCAGTTGCTTTAATTGGTTTGTTATTTTTTTTCGTTTAATATGAGGTTTCTATATACCTACGTTATATGCTTTTTTTATTTAAAATCGGATTAATGTGGGATGGATGATGGATTGCGGTATTTAGTTTTTAGGCCTGTGGCCCATCTGTAGTTTGTAGCAGTAGGGACCCCAGCCCAAAAGGAACGGCTTTAGGGTACCATGGCTGCATTTATCAGAATGTAGCGCTACTTCATATCGGGTGGTTCTTATTCACAGTAAGAACTCAAGAATGAGAACTACCCGACATGAAGTAGCGCTACCTTCTGATGAAAGCAAACAAATGATTTCTGTTTCAAAGCGATAGTTGGTGGCGTTTTCGTAAATAAATTATATAACACTTTTATCAGAACTGCGTAATTTCCGGAATCAGAGTTTATTGTTAATACTTAGTAATATATGTCTAAAAACTTGAGTACCTACTTTGGCAAACTCATTAATGGACCGGTTCGTTTGATTATCTTTTACCGAAACAACTTTAATATGCTTTGTGTGGGTTGATTGCCACTTAGTTTACATATAATATTTACAAAAATCAAATCCACATCGGATTATTACCTTGTAATAAAGATACAATATCTCATTTTGTACTATATATCGATATCCACTATGAGATGCGGAAATTCCCGAAGATAATCTGTATAATATTATACATTTTGCAGCTTGATCTCTAGAATAGCAAAGACTAATGCAGGATATTCGAATTATTTTCGAGGCTACAGTTTAACCTGAGGATTGGTCAATAACCAGTCCTTATTTAACATAAATTTCATATTTTGAAACTTTTGAATGCCCTCTATACTTTATCGTGATTTTGATCACTGCTGATGATGACGGGAGCTAAAATTTTAGTCTTCACTACAGGTAAAAACAAAATGTTATGCGTCTAAGCCGTACATAATTGCTGCTACTTCAAAACCAAAAGTTACAATAAATGTTTTCCTATTCCTACACTGAGAAAATTCATGCTATTAGATTTTCGAATAAAATTAACTTTAATAGCAGTAATACGATATGTCAATACACACTATTAGTTGACCTAATTGCTGCTAAAGATCTCGTCTAATAGAGCGTTATGCAGATAATTTTGCTGTCATTATCATAATTTATACTGTAACTATTAGATACTTTAATAGGAATAATATGCTATCACAATAGAAATTCTTTTATTGGATAATCATATTATCCCTATAACTATACCTTATTGTAGGTATTAGAAAAAATATTAATAAAATAATATATAGTGCCCATTAGATTGCTGTATAACTCTTATCTAAATTCGGAATAGCCAGAGAGCCGTTTGATTCTTTGAAACCTCCGACCATTGCCGAAAGCGTATGTTTCTCTTCGACCTACCCCGAGAAGCAGGTACTCAAGACGATTTGACGCGATTCAATGCAGTCCGCAGCGATTCTTAGCACCATTTAAATTTCGCTAATCGCGAATCTAGTGTGTGGTTAAAGCTTCTCGGATTAAAGTGATATCTTGTTATCATAGGAAGAATCCTTCAAAAATAGAAGGTAGGTACCTATTACAACATTTATTCTGTTTCGTAGAATTAATGTATCATATTTTCGCTATACCTAATGATCATCATACCTAACTAATAATTGGGATATTCCTTGCCTTTCCTTTACCGCTATACCGCCATGTTTAACCTTTAAACAGTTGTAACCAAGCGATGCCCAAAAATTTTAAAATGAAATTAATTATCTGTGGGATTGGTTACCTATATCATTTAAAGAAAACATTTGCTGATTATTTTTTGTGAGATTATCTATGAAGTTACTAAACTTCTATTTCCGTTCCTTTAAATTGGGAAATACTTTTCTGTAAATTTTTAAGAGGCCCTTAAAAAAAATGTTTTGATTTCTGAAATTTCCTGCAAGCAAAGGAATATTTATTTATTTACGTATTCATTTAGCTACTTTTATAGGAATCCCATATTGGCAGAGTATAAGTTTAAACTGATAGAATGGGGTTTGGAGGCATTCATTGAAAAATTTGAAGGTAAGAAATACTTTGTAATCAAGTGAGAGAGTTCACGTCCACGACACGAAACCCAGCCTAGACAGAATTTATATTTTTAGTTGCCTATAAACATTGAAGTGCCTTGGCAGACCTTAAGAAATCGTGGCCTAAGACGACATAAAAGGTGTCTCAATAAATATTACCTTAAAATTGATCAAGATTATAAGCAAAAGTAATATTTTTTCACCAGCTTTTTCACTTATATGTCAAAGTAACACTCGGCAAACTATGAAATTCATATACAGAACTTATAATTTTGATCAATTTCATCCTGGTATTCCGTTGACTGCTTTGTCATAATACGCCATCCATTGTGAAACTACTATTGTTTTGTTTGAAATATTTTATGTTAAGTTATATATTTTGGTTAAAGCTTGTGTTCTCTTTTTTTTTTCTTTAATTTCTTTTACTACGTTGTTAACATAATAAATAGGTTTTAACTTTAAGAAGTGTTTTTTTACCTTAAACAACGACAATAAAATATTAAGGCAATGAAAAAAGCAAATAAGGGCAATAAGAAAAGCAAATAGGGACTATAAAGTGCATTAATAAGGGCAATAAGAAAAGCAAATAAGGACAATAAAGTACATTAATAAGGGCAATCCAGTATAATAATAAAGCCTATAAGAAACTTGTATGGTGGTCATTCTTTTTATGAATACTCACAATAAAAATATTGTATAGCCGCAATTAAAAATCTTTATAAATGTATTGGGACACTTGTGTTATGGCTAGTTGTTTACAATATTGCCGTTATTAGAAGTCTGCATAAAGGCAACAAAACACTTTTATAATGTCTATTTGTTATTCTTAATACCCTATTCGGAAATCTAATAGCCTTTATTAGACAAATGTATACTGATTAATAAAAAACAATATAAAAAATTCTATTAGAAAATCTGATAGTAGCTATTAGATGGTTTCTATTAGACAGAACTTATAACCACTATTAGACACTTGTATTGGAGCCTATTTTATGCAGAAATCTGAGTAAAGGCTATGCAATTTCTATTAGTGGTTATTAGAAAATTCTCTCAGTGTACATTGCTCGGTCGATCATTTAGGAATGTTCATGCATGCCCACCACTATCTCCGTATAAAATCTATTGTCCACATTCTGGATAAACATCCTAGCGGATAAACATCGTATAACTACTAAATCAATCATCCAGTAATGGTAATTCAAAACTGTTTCTGCTGTCATCATGCACGATTAAACTGTTTGCTATGGTCAGTCATTTACGCCGTTTTTACACGAAAAAGGTCCAATCAAGCTGTTATTGTTCTGTGATTAATATTTGTTAATTGAGGCCACCATCAGAGATATAGACACAAAAACTGTGAAAATGATAAGTGGAAAGAATTGAGTTGTTTAAACAGTGGTCGGCCTCTTTAATATAGAAGAAATGCGAATGAAAATTTACATCGACAAAAATCCTTGTTTTTTTTTTATATCAGGGACATTTTTTTAAGTGTCTCACCCGATTGGCGATTTTCCTGCTGCCTATAGTAAAAAACAAATTAGACATTTCTCAATGATTTTCCGCAAAAAAGACAAATTTAATATCAAAAAGTACATAGATTCACAAATTCGGCAGATATGATGCCATTTTGAAATTTTTTAAAATGACATCCCTTGCCTATAATCACACGTTCCGAAAATACGGTTTCCTAAATTGCCGTCATCGATTTTGTCTTTTAAGTGTCACCCCTTTAATATTTTTCAATTTTTCAATTTATTGTCATTAAAATCCTTACAATTTCGTTGACAAAGCATGCTTAAACAATAAACACTTATAATTTATATACCACAATCATAATCTTGTTTATAGCCTAGCCAGAAGTTAACTATATAAAATGGCTGTGCGTAATCAAATAAAAATAAAAACAAAAAAACTAACTAACTAACTAAAAAAACTAACCTGAGCTGAAATAGAACACATAATTAGGAAAATATGACAGCAGGACTAGACCATCATTCATGTTGGGCTTTCATAGAGATAAGAGAACATAACAAGGGCACAATTTAAAATTCACAAAATACACAATATACATTCACAAGAATTTACACGGGGCCTGGGATACATCGTATAATAATCAGTCTTAAATTTAAATTTTATCAAAAATTGTCGTCATAGTATTCCTGCAGGCTATAATAGGCTTTACCAGCAAGTAGGTCCTTCACTTTCCTTCTCAACATTCTTAATGACTGTATAGCTCCAATTGAGCGGGGAAGATGGTTATAAATTTTTTTGCTTTCATATAGCACAGAATTCTTTGTTAAGGTACTTTTAGGAATAGGAAGCGGGATGTTACAATTTTGCCTAGTATTATGAGTTCCCTCTATAGGCAAATTAAAATACTTTTTCTAATTTTGTCTCGAAAAATAGATATTTCGAACGCGCTAGCGAGTTCGAAATATATCCATTTCGAACTCCGAATTTTATTTTTTAAAAGTTGGCATTGGTTATATTTAAATGTTTTATTCTGTTGACGTCTGACGTTTCCTGTTATTGTTATCCATGAGAAAAGAAAGTTTTCGGGATTTCTCTGGTAAAAGTTGATTTATCGTTTTATTAGCAATATCCCTTAACTCAGGGGGAGTTAAACTTAGATTATCATGCTCCATATTTTTTTAATTATAATTATGAACAACTCTATGAAATATTAAATCACAAATTTCGTGACAATGACACAAAGAAAATATTATTTATTGTCAAGGCTACTATGATAAAAAGAAATTTAGAGTATTACCAACATAGAATTTAGACACACAAATTTGCAAAATTTGAAGGGTTGATTTTCTTTTTAAATATGTATTTTCTTATTGAAAAAAATACAAAATAGAAAAAATAGTATAAAGTACGTGTTTTATAAAGCAGTTAGAGCACTTGTCCCGTTAAAAAACTCGCCGCAAGCGGCTCGTTTTTTAACATGGACGCGTGCTATAAGATGATGCTTTATAAAACATGTACTTTAATATACTATTTTATGTATGAGAGTCACCGCTTCAACAATAAAAAGAGAGGGCAAAGTAAGAACTTTTTGCCTGATAAAAAGAGGTTTACAATGTTCACGGGGTTTAACTTTACAGACATATCGGATTGCTCTTTTCTGCAGTATGAAACTCGAATTAAAAAGCTGTTGGCTGCAGTAGCCCCAAAAAGCTATTCCATAAGTCAGATGTGATTCAACAAAAGAATAATAAGCTGTTCTTGCTGCAGTACTTCCAAGTTCTTTCGATAAAACCCTAACAGCATAACAACCTCTGGCAATTTTTTTATTTAGAGCAGTTATATGATTCACAAATTTTAGGTTGGTACTAATATGTAAACCCAAGAATTTTGTATCTGTTTTGCTTTCAATGTGAATATCTGAAATATTGAGATTGTCAAAATTAAATTTAAATGTTAGTATATTAGTTTTACAGATATTAAAGATAAGGATGTTTGAATCGCACCAGTCTTTTATCAATACCAAATCCTTTGACATTGTTTCCCTCAACTCCTCCTCGTCCACATTTCGCCATACAATGGTGGTATCGTCCGCGAATAAAGTGAATTTACCGCTAATGTGAAGACTAGTCAGATCGGATATACAAGAGAAACAGTCAGTGGCGGATCAGGGGCACGTGCCCCCGTGCCCCCCCTGTCATAATAATTTCACGAACCAACATAAGCGCAACACCCAAAATTCCAAACACGGCGACAAAAAATTGTACAGTACAAGTGTCAATAATTTTTTAAGAGAATCCGCCTTAAGAACACAACTTCTAAGTTCAAAAATTGGGGAAATTTTACCAGCACAAAAAGCAGTAAAGGCTAAAAAATTTTGCGAAACTAGATGGGTTGAGAAGCACGATGGAATTCTACATTTTTTAGAAATATTCCCTGCAGTAGTGTGCGCACTGGATGAGATAAGTAGTAGCAGTTCACATGCCTCAAGTAAAGCCCAGTCACTATCCGCCGCAATTTGTAAATTTGAATTTTTGTTAAGCCTTCAAATTTTAAGGAAATTTTTGTCCATTACACTTCCACTTTCAATCCAGTTGCAGAGCTCCAGCCTTGACTACAGCAAAGGCATGTTAATGATTAATGCAGTGAAATCTGCGTTAAACAGAATTCGAGAAAATGTTGATGAAACGAAAAGTATTGCTCAAAAAATGGGCGTTAAAATTCGGATTCCTAGAATCACCGCTTTTCAACAAAACCGTGCTAATGCTCGCTTGACTGATCCTGAGGACATATTTCCCCTACCTGGATTTCCTTATTTCCGAGCTAGATGTCCGCTTTGACAAGAAAAATAATATTGTTATTTCGCAGTTACAAAAAGTAGTTCCCAAATATTATTTTGAATCTAACTTTCCCGATCGAGAAATTGTTGATGCCGCCCAAAAATATGAATGCGACTTACCCTCAAGTATAGACGCCCTTCGTGGAGAATTAGTTTTATGGAAAGAGCTTTGGATAAGCAAACCGCAAAAAGTTGATATTCCAATGGAAGCATTCAAATTTTCTTCTATGTTTCCTAACATACAGTGCATCTTAAGAATTCTTTGTGTTATACCAATCACAACTGCAACTGCTGAAAGGTCTTTTAGCGCTTTAAAAAGAATAAAGACATTTTTGAGGTGAACTATGGGTCAGGAGAGGTTAAATGGCCTGAGTATGCTGCATATTAACAGAGATATTGGAGTAGATCCTGAAGAGGTTTTAAATATATTTATAAACAAGCATCCTAGAAGACTACAATTAGAATTTATTTAAACTCTTTATTCTAGGTTTACAATAATTTAGTAAATAACCCCTTTAAAAATGAAACTCTCTGGGAGGAACTTATATCTAATGTGTGCCCAGAGGCGCAACTAGGGAGGGGGGGGGGCTAGGGGGGCTTAGCCTCCCAATTTGCTCATTAGCTCCCTCAAACAAAATTACAATATTTGCATTATTTTATTTCTTTCCATCATCGCCGACGACATTGCGACGACAAAATTTCACCCCCTAAATTTAATATTGTTGAAAAATCAATTTATTTCTAAGGAAGGAAGATTAAAAATATTTATTCAAAGTATGTGTAACAATAATAAAAGGGTTAAACAATTGTTTTAGGTAGGTACGTTAAATATAAGAAAAATCGTAGGGCACTAATCGATTAGGTAATTATTATTTCTACAATTTTTTAGACCATCAAAAAATTAAAAGTAGACTTTCTAGATTTTGTTTAATAGACCAAAAAAGGGCGTGGCATCAAAAAAAAAATTCCCTGCGGCGCATTTTTTTCAGAAGGACAGAAAGAAATAAAGATAATAAGTCACACTAGTTGCGCCTCTGTGTGCCCCCCTGTCAATTTTTTCTGGATCCGCCACTGGAAACAGTATAGGACCTAAGACAGATCCCTGCACACCACAGGGGATCAGCGACGGGGGGATATTTCCCCGCTAAAGTTTACCATCTAATAGCGATTGGACAAATAAGATGCAATCCAGTCATAGCAATTATCAACAAAGCCATAGTGTTGTAATTTTTTTAAAAGAATATCGTGGTTGGCACAGTCAAAAGCCTTGGAATAGTCGCAAAACACAGCAGCTACCATGTCACGGTCGTTTAAACTGAAATAAACACTTTCGAAAAACGAGAATATCGCATCTTCGGTACAGCTTGACTCCCGGAAACCAAACTGTGACACGTTTAGCAAATTGTACCTAGTTAAATGTGTCATAATACGTTTTTTAGCAATTCTTTCAACTATTTTCGAAATTGTTGGTAACAGGAAAATTGGTCAGACGTTTGTAGGAGAGGCTGTACTGCCTCCTTTATGTACCGAAATAACCAAGGCTGTTTTTAAGCAGTCTGGAAAAAATCCCGTTTAAAAGCTCTCATTTATTCCCTGAACCAAAAAATTTAACGCATTGTGAGGTACATTTTCTATAACCCTTACCGACACATTGTCTAATCCAGACGCATTTGCATTCCTGTATTTAATCTCTCGAACAACCTCGAGAGGGCTAGTATCAGACATAAACGGGGGCACCTCCACGCCTAAACCCAGGTACGACATCGGATCATGGGCTTGAGAAACATTTTCTGTCAATTTTGTGGCTATAGAACAGTAGCATTCATTAAAAGCATTTACATCTAAATTCGAACCAGTTATACTACTTTTTGTGTGTCCTCTAAGTTCATTTATAATTTTCCAATTTGCTTTACTTCTATTTGTCGCATTAAGCCTACTATTATAATAAACAAGTTTTGCTTTTTTTTGACATTCCCATAAATTTTTTTGTATTTACAGAAGTATTGGTAAAATGATGCACTGGACGTATATTTCCTTATCGTATAAAGGCAACGTAGGTTTTTTGATGAAATCTTAATACCTTTAGAGACCCAATGTTTTTTCTTCTTTACTTTTAATTTCCGCAATGGAAACACTTTATTAAAAATTTTAACTAATTCATTATGAAGGTATGTTAATTTATAATTTTGAGCAAAATCCCAGTCATGCAAACTGCATGCTGTGCAAAACCTTCCAAAATTGCCCTTGCTAAAGACTCTACCCAGTCTATGCCCTTTTACCGAAATATGAGACTCAAGGCTAACATCACAAATTATTGCTTCATGGTCAGACAAGCCTGCAGGAATTACTTGACAGTCAATTTGGTCAGTATCGAAATTAGAACACATATAGTCAATCTAAGTCTGTGTGAACTGGGTCACTCTTGTGGGGTTGCTTACATGCATAACAATACCCAAGGACAAAAACAAACCATTAAGACATTGGGTCACTGCTGAATCTAAATCATCGAAGTCTATATTAAAATCACCTACAACAATCAGCTTAGAACTCATTGGCACTGTCATAAGAAGCTGTTCTAGCCTTTCAACAAAAATAAGCGCACTACAGGAAGGAGGTCGATAAATACAAAAAAGGTAAAGGTTAAATGACTTATTAAAGACTACAGAGAACTCAAACTCCCTTTCTACCAAAAGATGATCATATTTATTTATGCCAATGAATTCGAGGCCTCTACCTATCCTACCTATACAAGAATTTACAAGTATGAGTGTACCTCCATATGTGGAGTTACTTCGACTAAATTTAGAGATTGTTTTATATTCTGGAACAGGGCTTGATTCATACTCATTTAGCCAATGTTCCGTGATCAGCACTACAGCAGGGAAATTGCAATGCTCAAGAAATATATATAACTCATCAGCCTTATTCCGCAAGGACTGTATGTTAATTAACAATGATCGTAGGCCACATTTTCTAGAAAAGTACTGTCATGGTTGCCGGAGATTTCTTCTTTATCAGCAGTGACCCCATTAGTAGACAGAATTGCACAATCATTATCAGTTGGATTTTGAGTTTTGACAAAAATAATATTCTTATACCACCGCCATTACATATAAACTTCACAACTTCCCTACTTGCTGCTTTTTTGCCCTCTCTAGGTCCGCGTTCCGAATTAAGATCAATGCAGCCGATACCATTTTCAGAAATTCTGTTTAGTTTGAATAACATATTGTTTAATTTATTATTAAATCTATATATTTTCAAGTCCACATTAAAATCATAGAGATAGGACACTAATAAAACTATTAGTACATTGGTATGAGTGCAGCTTTTAACTTTGTCAAGTAGTAGGTAGTCCTAGAGAGGGAAATTTAGTATTTTTAAAATAATTTGAGCCAGCTGCAAGAATTACAAAGTCTTTAGACGTAAAGTATCTAATCAGACCCTCCAGATTATCGACAACACCACTAAGGCTGGCGCCGGGCTTTATAATAAGTTCAATTTTATATTTGGCAATTTTTTCTGATAAAAATTTATTCAGCAAAATGTCTATATTGCGGCCGCGTTCGTCACACAAAACTAAAATCTTTATTGTTTCAATAATTTTTAGAGTTTCGCGGGTTTTATCTTGTTTTTTTCCTATATTATCCTGTAGAATATCCAGTTCAAATCTTGCTCTACTTAAATCGTTGATGTAAACTTGGTTTTCCGCTGTTAGTGTTTCAATACTAGTAAGCATATCCCTCTTTATGTCCTTAAGCTCATGGATCTCTGCTTCAAGATTTTGTATTTTTAGCTCCTGTTCTTGAGATTTGGCTATCTGATCTTGATTCGTTTCTATTAGTTGTGTCAGTATTTCTTTGGTATTTGAAATTTCTTCTTTGTGTTTTTTAATTTCGTCGATAATAATATAAATAGAGCTTTTAAGCTGAAAATCCCTTATTTTTCTGGCTATTTTTGTCTTGGGCCCAATTGTATAGGTTGGAATTAACTATAGAATTAATAATATTAAGATTTGCCCTCAAATTTAACCTAAATTTAATCTTAGGTAGGTTTTTGTTGCCATTGTATAGGATAAACTCATCCTAACATTAAGCTGCTAACTTCAGAGGGATAGGAATATCAAAATTGCTTACTGTTTTCACATTTCATTTGTCAATTGTCATGTTCATGTCATTTAAGGGAGAGCGCCCACCAGAGCATTGAATTGCTTGAGGTGAAGTGTCCGTGAGGCACACCTGATACGCACGTCTTGTATGCTTGAAGTACGCGCATACCAAAGCAGTGTACGAATTGCTTGCAGTGCGTAGAGGAGCAAAGGTTAATTGTCATTGTCAAAATTTCATCGTCCGATTATAAAGATCTTTTTTCCACTACTAACCTATAACATTGCCATTATTGACCGATTATTAACGCTAGAAATCGTTTTTCTCTACCTTATAAGTCATTATTGACCATGGTCAATAATAAGCCATTGAAATCCATTATTGACCGATCTTTGACCTTAACCGAATTTTGTTTGAACGCAGGTAGCTTGATTTTTTAATTCTACAACATCAATTCATTGTGGTTAGGCAACCAGATAATTATCAATACATATTAGATTACTTGATATTGTAAAATATCGATACAATCAACATTTTTTCTGCTTCCATCCTTAATTCGGGAGGTGTACACATAATATTATCACTAACATTTTCTTCGCTCATTTTTTAAAAAAACGCAAAACTCGTGAAATCTGATGACACAAATGAACACAAATTGACATTGACAAAGCCACCTGACAAAACAACAAAATATTTTGCCAATTCCAAAGCGCAGGTAACTTGATTAAAAAATATACTTATACCTACCTATAATTTTTTATAATTATTAATACTATAAAGATATATCTCATATAAAAGTTTGTAGTAGTGGAAAAAATAATATATTAACCACGGTTTAGACAGCTTATTATAGCCCTCGCGTCTTAAATCCCTCGTCGCTTCGCGTCTCGTGATTTAAACTCGCCGCTCGGGCAATAATGATGGCTGTCTAAACCTTGGTTAATAATATACTATTAGCATTCTACATGATTCTACATGCTGTACGCATTCAATATCGAATTGTTGATCATCACGCATTTTTATTAAAATAATTGTAAACACTAAAATAATTATCAAGGGGTAAACCGCTTTGGAAACGTCAATGTCAATCAATACGGAACACTGCAAGATATAATCTGAGAAGCTTTAACTCGGCGCGCATCAAGTGAAAATAGAATAGGTCCTATTTTACAGCACGCATAAAGATGTGAGAGGAGAATATTCTCGAGAGAATATTCTCGAGAATATTCTCTGTAAGAAAATTCTCCCGAGAATATTCTCTGTAAGAAAATTCTCCCGAGAATATTCTCTAGAGAAGTTTTTCTACATAATCTACTCTGAAAAATGTTGCAATGATTTTTAAAATTTTGAGCTTTTCAAACCTTTTCTATAACTAGAAATAGAATCGCGATCGAATACTCGTATACAGCTGTGAGAATTGTAAATGATGTGGTGAGACTTGTTTTATTTTGGCGTTCCGTTCGGCTCAGTTTAGACCGTCTATAAGTATAAAAACATGGAGCAAAATAAATTAAAGGGTATCACACAACCGAAAAGTAATGTTTGGAAATATTTTAATACAAAAAATGTACTGTAGTGTAATGTAAAAATTTTATTTCTTATTATTGCCATTTCTAGCGATGTTCTTACCATTCCCAGAAAATTCTCTAACTTGAGAATATTCTCGAGAATATTCTAGAATATTCTCCAAAAGAAAATTACCGAGAATTTTACATCTCTAAGCACGCATGCTGTGAGGCGACTCATATCTTTCGCACGACCGCCGCGCGGCTTCTGTATACGTCATTGCATATAAAAGCATGGTACGCTGCACTTCATACCAACCTCATGCGCACCTCATGTCTCTTCACTTAAAGTGCGCATCTTTGGTGGACGCCCTCCCTAAGAGTAACCTGACTTTGCAATTTTCTTTTTATTTAATATTTTTTGATTTGTAAGTTGCAAAGACATCAATGTCTTTCGTGATTCGGTATAATCCGTTCACAGATATAAGAGAATGACTTACCGACTTGTGTCGACGCCTGTTTAAAACCAGACTGGGGTCTACACAGGCCCGCACTGACTTGTATTTCAAGCATGGATGATTTGACACAAATAATAAACAATTTCAGATAGAATATATTATAATTATATATTATAATTAATTAATGCAACTACAGTTTACTCATTTAATTCATTTTCACTGTCACTATCAACACCTATGTTAATAATAAATCTTTCTGCAATATTCCCAATTTGAATGTATGAATTTTCAATAGTTTTAATATGCGAAACACAATTTTTCCAGCTACTCACAGGCACTTTGTCCACTTCAGTAATAATAATATCCAGTACACTAGCGTTTATAGTGGGTGATACATTATTACGTTACGTGAACGGACCATACCACATTTCTCTTACATGCGTTGGCCAATCACTTAAATTAGTATTCCTACAGGGTCAGTGGCGTAGCCACGGGGGGGGGGGGCGATCGCCCCTCCCGCCCCCTTGGCCTGGCGCCTTTTTACTACTTAAATAACAATTCTTAAAAAAAAAGATCGGTCTTATTTTATTTTTAGTAAAGAAGAGCGATGGAAATAAACTTAATAAAACCGGTTTCGAGAGCGCCCCACCACATTATGTTAATTTTTTCAATATAGCGAATTTTAACTACATTTGGGGTCAGACCCTCGTTCCGTAGGGAACATAAAGAAGGTAAATTCCTACGAAATTTGGGCGTCGTCCCAAAAAATTTGTGCCTGCGGCGCTTTAGCTCCGCAATCTGCGCCCCTCCCCCCGCCCCAAGATGCTGGCTACGCCACTGAGTTACTATATAATTACGCAGCAGTCGAGATTCAATAAGAACAAATGATAAAATAGGCTCAAAAACAAACATATGTTAAAAATACGCCATTTTTATCCTTTTATCCAAAAATGTTTATCCTTTTTATCCAAAAATTATTCAATCCACGAGTTGAGAGTTAATCCTAGGGTCGTATGTAGCCTCTGGTTATACAATGCATTTTACTACTAACTCCTGGATTAACTTCCACTTTTGAGTTAATCCCAACCTATACAATTGAGCCTTATGAAAATCGTTTTTTTTTATTATGAACTTATCCCAGTTATTTAAAGTATAATATGATACCTATGCATAGTTTTATATAGTACGTTTAAACAACAAGAAACAGTATATGTTTTGGGTACGGTACTAAGTAGGAAAAGAAAAAAGTAATTTTGGTGCCACTAGAATGATTGGGACTTGCTATTGCATTTCTAGTTGTAAAGTAAGTAAAAGTAAGAATTATTAAGCAAATAAAAATAAAGAAGGATACTGAAAACAAAGTTTTTTCGTTGCCATTTGTTTTGCTATATTGTCATTTAAAAATTCGCGAATAAAAAAATTTAATTTCGAAATATGGGTGGGACCAAAAATTGACATCTGTCAAAATGGATGTTGGAAAATGGGCGGGGGTATAAATCTGATATTATGACCGTACCCTCCTTTTCCGGAATTATGTTGTTTTTGAAAGTTTCGAATATTTATTTTGATATTTGCAACCTACAACAGCTCATGGCAACGAAAATTGATCATATTGAAAAGGGTGCCTAATTTTTATTTATAAGTTCGAAGAGAAGAAATTCGGAATGGGTTTCGAAAAATTGTTTGACAGCTTGTCATCGGAAAAAAAAAGAAAATCAAAATGAAGTTAGAGAGGCAAGAGTCGGTGGGAAGGTGGAGGATACGGTCAGGACCTCCAAAAATAATTTTAATCCAAACGACGGAAGATGATTTATAGCAAAAAAAAGTGGATTTCGCGGTGGAAAAAATCTGGGTGATTCGGATCGAGAATGAAGTGATTTATTTCAAATTCAATTTGACAGTTTTTGACAGCTGTCAAAATGGATTTTGGCGAAGAAGTGCGGGGGAGAAACTAATTAGTAAGGCAATTTAGGCACCTTCGTATTTCCGGAACGGTTAAAAATAAATATAAACTATATGTTTTTGAAATCGGATCGCGAAGTGCAATTCACTCGTGTGGTTATAGACGAGGGTAGCTATAAGAAATCAAAAACGAGAACATTAAAGGCAAAAGTCTCAATCAGAATTCCTATAAATGAAAAAACCTAAACAGTTCACGAAAATGCAAGAGAAGTCACAGTATGTATCCTAACTTAAAAGTACAGAGAAGACCCTGAGGGAGATTAGGGTTAAAAAAATTCAAAATAAAATATGTGTTACTTTTTGACATTTGTCGTATTTGGTTATAGCATAAATAGCTCAGCCACGGGATATTACGTTACTGTTATAAAAAGTGGGGCTTTCAGCTTGAAAGGTCTATTTAGTAGGGTTGCCTTCCGTCCGGATTTCCTCGGACAAGTCTGGATTTTCTGGTCGTCTGGGGAGGTCCTGGCGGGTTGTGATAACTTATCCGAATTTTCGAGGTCCCAACTATTTTAAAAGAAACACAAAAAATCAGTTTTTGTACAACTGCCAATAAAAGTGACACTTTTAATGACAGTCAACAGTGTTAAAAGTGATTGTTTACGTGGAAGCGTGTATATTTTTAACACTACATTTTCTTATGATAAAATCAAATAAAATTATAATAATAATTTTAGGTTCCAAAGTTGCTCTTCTTGCAGACTTTTCAATATCCACAGGAACAACCAAATCAACACTTTTATATTAATTATTCCACTATCGACAAACATATTAAGCAGTCAAGAACCAAAGACAAAAATTGGACAAGAACGCAATTATTTAAATGACAGCATCTTTTTTATTTGTAAACAAGCATTTGTTAGTAACCATAGCGTTGGCAACGTTTGTCATTCACAACAACCTTGTGATTATTTGAATATTAAACAACAACAACAACAAGCACAACAAACAAAAACAACAACAACCTTGTGATTATTTGAATATTAAAATGCATTTTGAAGTTTAATGTCATTCCAAATTCCCCTATTTTATTATCGAAATAGGGCAGTTATACAAAAAACATTGTATGATCTTTGTGTTAAAAGTAATTTTATTTTGTTCGTGAAATTGTTCAATTCGCTCCGCTCATTTCACAAACTTTTTCACTCACAAAATAAAACATCACTTTTAACACTCACATCATAAATAACTATTTTCCCCACTGATAATGTTTTTGAAAATGAGTGCCTTCTCTTCAAGAATAATGTATTTGGATTTTACAGCAATCGAATATTTAAATATTTGGATATAACCGTTTCATGAATTTAAAGTATTTAATTCGTTAAATATCAAAGACCTAGAAAAAATTAAGAAGTGGGAAATAATATCATTCCCTCAATTTCCTACGTTTTGAAAAAAGGAGTAAAGATTGATAATTCAACACTCATTTTTTAATTCACAGCATTATAAACATATTTTGCAGAACAAAATGATCATATTTACTTTCACAACAAGTGGGTAAAATACTCAAATACTTTTCGTCCTGCAAGTCCTCGTAAGCAGTTGCACAACCAGAAAATAAGTTTGGTAGGGGTTGGGGAAAAAAATAACGCCGCAGGCGAAAAATTTTTGGGTGTCACGTCCTTTTTTCAATGATGGTGCTTGGTTTTTAAGTTTTAAGAAAAATAAAAAACACAACAAAAAATCACAAAAACAGCCAGGCTTGTTTCTACTTTTTTGTAATTTTACCTATCTTAGGTAGTGATGAGTTAACACTTCTTGTAAACAGGTAGTTAGACGACACGAGCTACGCTCGATCGCTCGGACTGCAGCCCGGCAGCCCCCCCCCCCCCCCCCTTGGTTGCGCCACTGCTCAGAAGTATTATCTGAATTAATAGAAATATGCCAGTTTTTTTATGAGTGAACACTCTTAACAGCATACAATGCAAATGTCGGGAGGATCTTCTCTTTGATAAGACTGAAACTGGGAACAACTATAAAACATCTGATTTTTACCAAGTTCAACTTAAATTAAGTACACTTGTTTACAATTATATGATTTTTTGCTACAGCCAGTTTCTACAACAAATAAATATGCATACCTATAGTTGTATTTTTAAATATTTTTTTGAATTAGGTCATTAAGTGCAAGTGATTTCACTTTTTACTTCTTTAAGTACCGGCCGGATTTTTAAGTAGCCTTGTCGGGGTTTTTATATTTTGGAAATGGCAACCGTGTATTTATCAAAAGGGTGAGACACTTAAAAAAGACAAAATCGATTAGGGCAATTTAGGAACCCCCGTATTTCCGGAACTGTTGGAAATATATATTAACAACTATATGTTTTTGAAAGAGGTTCGTCAAATACAATTCACTCGTGAGGTTATAGATGAAGATTGCCATATAAAAAATTCAAAGTGACGTCATATCTGTCAAATTTGTGAACCTATATCTATTTTGACATTAAATTTTGCTTTCTTGCGGAAAATAATTGAAAAATATGTAATTTGTTTTTATTATGGTGAGCAGGAAAATCGCCAACCGGGTGAGACACTTAAAAAAATGTCCCTGTACAAGTTTCAAAAACTTGAAAATTTTGTGAAAAGCTGTTTGTCCCATGTTGAGCACCCCTTGGTCAAATTTTATGTAAACGGTTAATAAAGTATCGCTTTCTTAATTTTAATACCTCGAGCAAAAACAGGATCTTCGCACCATTCATGTAAAACAATGATATATATCTTGATAATCTTCCGAAGAAACCAAATCATAAATATTAAACACACGTGCTAAATAAAAGTCAATTTTGAATATATGATGCATACGCTTAGCATAAATTTATAGGAAATCCCTGTCGATTACACCACTTGCAATATTTTTCGTGCATTCAGGCTCCAATCGCATGAAGCACTTTAAAAATGGGTTGTTGGATAAGAATTAATTCAAAAGAAATTTAAGACTTAAGTACACATATTGAGCGATACTTACTTGATTACCTACCACTTTGGGCATTTGGCGTTTGTTTTTTGGGTTCGCGTGGTTTATTAAATTTCAAAGCAAAGTGTAATGTGTAATTTATAAAAAGTGAAAATTGCATGGATACGACAACAGATTTTGCATGGTTCCTTGCGAAGTTAGTTTTAATAACAGATTTTATTTCTCGACTACCGATAAATGCTTTGAGGTTTCTTTTAAAAACATGTATCGTCACCGACAAGAAAGAAGGGTGTTATGAATTTGAAGCGTGTTGCTTGTAATCTTTTCAGGACTATCGACTGGTCTCTGTTAATCTGAAGAAGGGGTAGTATTGGGGAACCACATAAATATCAACATAAAGGACACAACTTTTAAATAATCTTTTATAAGTATAAATATAAAAAAATAGGTAATTTCAGGCTAGTTCAGGGAGAAAAATATTGGATACATCCGATAATAAATGAGAGGATAAATATGGCATTTTTTTATACACTGTGTAACGAACTTAACGATGACCCAGAAAAATTCCTCAATTTTACCAGAATGTTCAGAGAAACATTTCAAGAATTATTATTAAATATTAAAGAAAAAAAAATACTAGCAGGAGGGAAAGTATACCAGGAGAAAATCTGCATAGAAATGGCAACACTGTCTCAACTAGAAAGTTTAAAAATAGCGGAAAACTACACTACGTATGTTGCTTAATTAAAGAAAGCAATCGCCCTTGTTATTGAACCAATTCACGCATGTCTAATTAAATGTCAAAATCAGCGACCATTTTGCAGTGTAGATCATATTGTAGATGCGACATAGGCATGCGCAAGGCCGGCTCTTTCAAAAAATGTTTTTCTACATTTTTACTAAAGGTTTTTAAATATTTTAAAGTAGTAATTAAACACAAAACTGAATGGTTTATGAACAGCTTTGCTTTAATAAAATGAAAATAAATATAATTAATAATACAATTAAATAAATAAATTTAAACTACATTAAATAGGGCAACATTATTATAATAATAAACAGCCCTACATACAAGAGACATACACAATATTTAGGGGCCGTTCATAAATCTCGTGACGCTCTGAGGGCCCCCCCTCAGAGCGGGGCAGGTCAAGCGTCACGTCTGTCACGGGGGGGGGGGGGGGGTCTTCAATCGTCACGGGACGATTTTTTCAATTCGCAAAAAAATCGAACGGTTGGTACATTAATGCGATTGGAACGAACACCCAATCAGCGCACAGCGTGGTGAATTGAGGTTAAAACTCATTTGGCTTGAGAATATGCCTTGTGGTTGACGAATGTCTAATTATTGGTTGACTAATATTTAGTTCGATATATAAGTACTTCTAATTTGTTTTCAAATTTGCATGTTAAGATCACCAATATGGAAAGAAATAAACCTATGATTTATTAAAAATGTATTCTTTATTCTATTCTGGTTATCGAGCATTGTACATGAAGGGGGGGGGGGGGTCACATGACGTTTAGGGAAGTATTAGGAGGGTCTGGTCTTTGATATATGTGCTCGAAGGGTCTGGTCAAGCGTTACGCTATCGTCACAGGGGTCAGATTTAGCAAATTTTAGCGTCACGGGATTTATGGACGGCCCCTTATATAACTAAATTATTTCTATAACAAAACGAGCTAACCAATAAATGATTTAAATGACTTACCTGTGACAAAAAGGACCATTTTTTTGCAAAAAATTGGAAAAAAAGTAATAAAATCACAATAAGGAAACGTCAGTCTCAAGTCACCTTTTATTCAAAAATCAGAAGATTAGACTTACGTATAGGCTAAACTTTTAAGAGTAAGAGTGATAAAACAACTTCAAATAACACAATTAACACATTGTAAGAAAGGATAACACGAGAAATGTCAAAGAGTATGGCGACTCTTTCTGCGGTTTTTGCAGTGTACCCTTTGTTACAGCTGTCATTCTTTTGCTTCGCTTTCTACCATTTGGGTGTTTTAGTTTTTAATGTGGTATTACAGTTGGCAAGTTTTTCTTTCTGGAGAAATGTTTTATTGCAGCAATTTTTAATTGCGGCAATGAATATTGCCAGTCGCTTTACAGTGTGCATTTATTGGCCATCTTTTTTTTTGATTTTGTACACGCTGCCAACAAAATAAAATAAAATGGCAGATAACCTAACTTTTTCGCGTTGTTTTGAGTGGATATGCACGGTTCGTTATTTGTAGGAATTAAAATAGATAAACCTCATGTAAATGGGGAGAATAACAACAAAAACAAACTACAATATAGTTGCACTGAAATTACCAAATAATCCCCCAAACTTGCGCTTGCAACTGCAGTAAAAATAGGTCCTGAGCTATTTCTGGCAATCGCAATAAAAATTGCAACAGCTGATTACTAAACTCGCTTTGCGCGTGCTTGCAACAAAAATCCTGCAATTTTTTATTGCAGCAATAAAAAATCCCTTACTGTAATGCGACCTTAACAGCTGATTACTAAATTGGCTTTGCGCATGCTCGCCACAAAAATCCTGCAATTTTTTATTGCAGCAATAAAAAAATCCCCAGCTGTAATGCGGCCTTTAGAGCAAGTCAATTCTGTTTGCTGTTTCACGACCTAACCATAGACATCGTAACTATTAGACCGAACAATAACAAATAAACGTGTTGTCATCAATGTATTCCAGTGTAAAGTAAATCAACATGCAAGCTGCTCCCTTCCACTTGGTTTGCCAGACTTATGCCACAGAAAACGTAGTTTTCTGGGCTTACTCTAAAAGTATTAACTTCTATGATTAACATGATGTGGGAAATATATAACATGGCCTAAAACCACTAAAACCCTGTAAAAAATCTGTAGTATGGCAACGCAGCAATAAAGGATCCGCCCAGACTCCATCATTTTCGTGGCCATCCGCATCGACTCGGCAATACTCGGCATGACGGATGTAGTTTTCCTGGAGTTTTGTCGCATGCATATGTAAAGGCAGCGTAATCCCCACTCCCGGCCCCACCTAGCTCCTCACAGCGCAGCGTCTCGCCACCAAACGATTTTGGCATCACAATTTTATAGCATTTATGAATGGCGTGTCGGATCTATAGTTACGATGCCTATGGGCCTAACCAACTGCAACAGGATCTCAAACTGACTGGGCGACATTCGGAAGAAATTTCTGAATCCGCCATTCACCATTACATCTGTAGATGATACTCTAGGTTTGATATGTCAATATCGTCTTTTATTAATCATTAGGGTCCAATTTATGAATTCCCTAGTATCTCTAACTATACAAGATAACTTCTAAGGATACCATTGTTGGAACAATTAATAATTTGGACCTAAACAAGTCAGTGCCACTATACTTTCTTGTGCTGGCTAGACTTTATCGAACCCAGAATCGCCAATTTTTTTAGATCTTTCTTCTCGAGGCCACGATTAAAAATGCCGCGAAAGAAGGAGAACATCCTCGTCACAACTATTCTGCTTACACTGATGATTTCAAATTTTTTTAAAAGCCGAACCGTGCCGAGTCGAATAAGTGGAAACAGGACACTCCGTCGAGATGGTATACCGAATAGCAAGAGCCAATCGGCCTTGCTGATCGGCAAAGCCGACTAAATGAAAACGCGCCTTTAGTGTGTACTGAACACGTCCTTGTCTTCCTTTACACTATCCCAAGTTTAGGACTGATGCTTTGTTTATGAATTCGGAGAAAGATCCTTTGAAATGTGTGTCCGAGTCGAGGACTGGACTTGGAAAAAGTTACATAGAGGGTGTACCGGAAAATAGTTTGAAAGAATAATAACTTTGATGCCCTGTATTTCTGAAACTATCAACTTTTAGACTAAGAGTAGTTGGGCTAGATCATTATAATTTATCCTAAGGATTTTTGCAGACTTTCTGGACATACTCTATATCTTCTTCACACCAAGAAATCTAAATAGCTTCCATCTTACAAATTCAGTCAATTTCTCATGGTGTTTACATTACGGTCGGGCGGGCAATAAAAAATAATTACACAATTTTTATCACTTAATTCGCTTGTAACAAACCCTTAAAAAGACGACTATAAACGGCAGGACGAGATAAGAGGATGACACGACAGTTAAATAGGGCCAACTACCGGACACCGACACTGACACAAAGGACGTAGCGCGTGTTCCGAACCCATCAGCCGGTGTTTACAGTATTGCAACCACCCCTTATCGGTCGTTATCGGACCATCATCGGCAGGGTTAAGTCGGCCGTATATGGGGTCAGGTTGTTCCGAGTTGTTCTCATGGCCCCCAAAAATGTCTAATTATTATCTGTGTCGCACGAAAGTGCGTTGCGTTAACGACATGGCGTAGAAATATATAAACGTTCTTAAATGTGTAATTTTTTTGATTTGTTATCTTTTTTTAATTAATATTTCTGCCCACGATGTGGATGAAGTTTACCCATCAAAATTATTAATTTAAGAAATAACGCGAGACAAAGAAACTGGCTTTGAAAATGTTCAGATTATCGTTGATTATAATTATTCATTTTTATATGCCAAATTACTCTGGTCAGAAATTTGATATACGAAAGAAATTAATCAGCTACACGTAGAGGTAGCTTTTTTTTATCTAATATATATAATGCGGTTTACAACGTTCTCCGACGTCTTCCGACTTCCAGTCTCCATTGATCATGGTCTTGCCAGAGGTCTTCCCCCAGCTCTCTTAACTTGATCTCCTTGTCTATCCCCTCTTTTCAACTTTTCCTGGATCTCCCTCGTTTTCGTCTTCCTCGTGGGGCCCATTTCAGTATCTGTTTAGGGAGTCGTTCCTCGTTCATCCGTTGTACATGTCCATACCACTTTAGTTGTTTCCATTATGTCGTGTGTGACTCCCATAATCTCTCTAATCCTCTCGTTAGTAACTCTATCCATCCTTGATCTGCCCGCTGCTCGTCTCCAGTAGTCCATCTCCGTAGCTCTTAGTTGTCCTTCGGCTCTTTCATTGATTTGCCATACTTTACTACTATATGTGACAATACTCTTTATGATTGTATCAAATATTCTTTGTTTGTTTCGTTTTAATACCTGCTAGTCCCACAGTATTCCATTCATCATAACTGTAGCTTTCCTTCCCTGCATGTTCCTTTCCTTGATTGCTCTGTCCAGTGCACCATCGTTTGTGATTTTTGTTCCTAGGTACGAATAGTTTTGGCATATTTTTATACATTGTCCATCTTCTAGCATACGGTCTTGCTGCACGCTCCCAATACCCATGTACTCAGTTTTATTTATATTTACTTTTCAAGTCCCACTTTTTATATTCTTCTGTTAGCTGTCTTGTCATATGCTCTAGATCGTCGTACTCTTGAGCCACCTCTATCTGGGCATCTGCGAAGCATAGGGTATACAGTGTGGTCTCGTTTAGTGGGATGCCCATTGTACTACATTTTCTTTTCCAGGGTTTAAGTGCTTGTTCCAGGTATATTTTATATAATGTGGGTGAAATGCAACACCCTTGTTTAAGTCCTTTATCTGTTTTAAAACCCTTCGAAGTTTGTATTCCGATTTTAACCTGTGCCCTGTTTTCCTCGTAAAGGTTTTTTTATGGCTTTTATAAGGGTTGCACTAATATTTGTTTGTTCGAGGACTTCCATAATTGGTCTTGAGTACACTGTCATAGGTTTTTTTAAGGTCCACATACAAAATAGGTGTCTGTAATGGATCTTCCCGCTCGGAATCCTGCCTGTTCTTCGGCTTCCATGTCCCGATTTCCAGTTCAATCTTTTCCTTTATGATCTTCCCATAAACTCGACTTAGGGTACTAGTGACGGCAATGCCTCTGTAGTTATCGCAGTCATCCAGCTTTCCCTTCTTGTGGATGATTGATATAAATGATGTTCTCCATTCTTATTCTTTGGGTACCGTCATTCCATTTATATTTCTTTGGAATAGGTTTGTGAGATGTTGGTAAAGCTTATTTGTTCCATTTTTTATTATATCATAAATAATATATATCCGCAGCTATGTTTTCCGGACCTGGTGCCTTTCTATTTTTTTGGGCTTTGCGTGGGTGTGAAGTATGGTATCACCTAGAGAAGTTGGTTAGTAGGAAAGGCGTTTTTGTCGGTGCGATGCTGCGACATCGTAATTGGAGGCCTGTCTGATGCGGGGGTTTTTGGGTGGGTGGGGGCGGAGGCGAAGATTTGTGTACCTCTTTCATGGTGGTATTGAGAAAGGAGGGTGTGTTTAATATCACGGTGTAGATTTACGTTACGGAGGAACCATGGATGTCCATGATTTATCCGATCTGTTCTAATATAACGATTTTTGAGGGATTGAAGGCTGGATGGGACTGCGTAACCTCATGCAGCAGAGGGTGGGGTGGATGATTGATTGAATGAGAAAATGTTTATTTTTTTGTGCCTGTTGAGAAGGGGGTATAGTTTGGTGTAGAATAGTCTGGCTTTGTTAAGGGTGTTTTGGATGTAGGGGTGCCAGTGAAGGGTTTTTCGAGTTATTCCTAGGTATTTCACTTTGATGCACCACGGGACATCGCGTCCGTCCCGGTTAATCTCGTCGTAGGGCCGCTGCCTTCTACGAGCAAACTCGATGGTTTAAGTTTTGTTGGGATTAAGGCGAAGTTTTTAATTTACGCAGTAACTGGAGAGTTCGTTAGCTGCATCTTGCAGCTTCTGTGTGACTATATGGGGACGCAATGACCTTACGACGAAGGCGGTATCATCGCTATAAGTCGTTATATGGAGTTTTGGGATTGTCGTGTAGGTATTCAAGAAATGTGGAGAGAGAACAGCGCCTTGGGAGACAGTGGAGACACCTGCCTCGAGGGTTCTGGGGGTAGATAAAGAGTGTCCTATGCGGGCGCGGATCTTGCGTCGAAATAGATACGATTGGATTAGACGGACGAGATTGGAAGGACCCAGGGATATCATCTTGTGAATCAGTCTATCGTGCCAAACGATGTCGAAGGTTTTTTCAATGTCGAATAAGATCATACCAACGTAGTGATTCCAGTTGAATCCCTGGGTTATGTACTCGGTGAGTCTAAGGACTTGGATGTATATTATTTAACCATGAGCTCCTTATTTAAGTCACAAATTGACTATAGACACAAAAATGTGATTGATAGGTTGCTATGTGTTCTTTGTGCTGCCGTGCGGTTGTATTCAACCACTTAATACAGTCGTTGGTTGTGCCATAGGATGCACAGAGCGAATCACCATTTCAGAGATTCTTCATAATATATAGAATGATAGGAAAAAAGAGACAAGGAAATTATAATACCTGGGCACCTAGAACACATCACGCAAAACTAAAATCTGCCTACTCTGATAATTACCCGTCAGTTTGTCAATATCAGTTGCAAAGCACAGAAGGTCACTTGATGGACAAGAAACTTTCAAATTAATTAATGAAAAATCACAATAGTATATTAAAAACAAGACTAATAAGGCGTAATTTTAGCTTACGCGTCCATGAATAATGACAGATGTAGCCTGCTGCTTCAAGCGACATCTCGTGGCAATCAAATGCATTACCTGGCCCGTCTAACAAAAATCAGTCACAAACGGAGAACCAAACTCCTGCAAAGCCCCGGTGAGCCGGTCATTCTTTGATGTCGCTTGAAGGCTATATCTGCCATTATTCATCCATCTTTCAGGGTCAAGTAGCCTTTATGGTGTTGCTTTCTTTCGTCGGATTCTATAGCCTTACTGACGGGCTGTTATACAGCGAAACGCGTCTGGGGATGAACCCGGCGAAGGGAAGCAAGTAACCTTTAGATTAGATCTCTTACGCGTCCATGTTAGACAACAAGCCGCTAACAGGGCAAGTGTGCTAATTGCTTTAAAAAAACATGTACTTTATACTAGTTTTTCTATTTTGCATTTTTTTCCAAAAAATAGTCCATATTTAAAAAGAAAATATAGGTACCATACAGATTTTGTAATTTGTGTGTCTAGATTTTATGTTGCTAATACTACCAAATGTCTGGTCTTCTCCTGACAGCAAATAATTTTGTTGTCCTTATTTGTTTATGCAACCAAACATATTTGACTGAAAAAGGAGATTTTATTATTGGTCACAACTTGCCATGCCATACGTCACCAGAATAAAACATTTGATAAATAATATCATTACCAACTTTTTAAATATAGTTTTATAAAGTGGAGCATTGTTAAACTTTGTTGGGTTTCATGAAGTAGTCATTATAAAACCCGAATTAATGGAAAGATAATATTATACCGGGAGATGCATCGCTTAGTTGAACATAGGAAATACCAGTAAATTTTGAGGTGGCTAAATATTGGCTTCCCTGTACATGCTAGAGAAAAATTGTAATAAAGCTTTTTTGAAGAGGTCGATATAATAAACCCATGTGCCTAGTTTGAATAAATTTTAAGTATCTATATAAGTATATATAATCCTAACTTATTCAATTAAATGTGATGGCAAAATTACGAAATTTTCATAGTTTAGGTAATACAGCAAACACCAGCAAATAATTTCTATGACGCTATTATCAAAATTGACGTAAAGTTGGACATAGCGAATAATAGTATATTATTAACCAAGGTTTAGACAGCCATCATTATTGCCCGAGCGGCGAGTTTAAATCACGAGGAGCGAAGCGACGAGGGATTTAAGACGCGAGGGCTATAATAAGCTGTCTAAACCGTGGTTAATATATTATTTTTTCCACTACTACAAACTTTTATATGAGATTTATCTTTATAGTATTAATAATTATAAAAAATTATAGGTAGGTATAAGTATATTTTTTAATCAAGTTACCTGCGCTTTGGAATTGGCAAAATATTTTGTTGTTTTGTCAGGTGGCTTTGTCAATGTCAATTTGTGTTCATTTGTGTCATCAGATTTCACGAGTTTTGCGTTTTTTTAAAAAATGAGCGAAGAAAATGTTAGTGATAATATTATGTGTACACCTCCCGAATTAAGGATGGAAGCAGAAAAAATGTTGATTGTATCGATATTTTACAATATCAAGTAATCTAATATGTATTGATAATTATCTGGTTGCCTAACCACAATGAATTGATGTTGTAGAATTAAAAAATCAAGTTACCTGCGTTCAAACAAAATTCGGTTAAGGTCAAAGATCGGTCAATAATGGATTTCAATGGCTTATTATTGACCATTGATAAGGTAGAGAAAAACGATTTCTAGCGTTAATAATCGGTCAATAATGGCGATGTTATAGGTTAGTAGTGGAAAAAGATTATTTCACATTAAAAACAAATTTTCGTTTCACCAATCCGGCAATCACACATCCAAAATAAAAGACACCATTATGTTTTTCTTACTAAGCCTTTAATGTAACGTAACATACCTAAGACTACAGATTTTCACAAAAACATTAATTAATTAAATATTGAAACAACCCTCCATTAACAGCTAAACAATTGTAACGAAACACAATTTTTTAACTGGTCTAGGTTTTCAAATTTTACATCTAATAATATTATTATAAATAAAAAAAATTTTTTAAGTGACCCTACAGAAAGAAGTCGTTTGGCGAACGGTCGGGAGAGCTGGCTGGCCAAAGGATTAGATGCCGTGGGCAAATAATATTTCTTTTAACAATATTTTGCAAGAATTCCCTAATCATAAGAGAATTATCAAAGCTGGCCAGTTTGTTTTAACCAGTACCAAAAAACTCAGATACACACACACACACACACACGAGAGAATTATGGGCAGGACAACCATCCATTTGATACCAGATCTACTGATTTTCGCGTACAACTTCTTCTAGTGCGGGTTCAATTCGATTTTGTAGTAAGTCCAAATAGGTTACTGCAGTAAGGTTGCCTTCCATAAAAAATGGTCCAATAATGTGATGTCCTACAATTCCTGCCCAAACATTTATTTTTTGTGGATATGGCGACGAATATGAACAAGACGATGTTCATTTTCCTGGCTCCAATACCGCAGTTTTGAACATTCATCGGTAAAAGAAATATTTCTCAAAAAATCCATATTATTATTTGTTCTTTCCATTTTACCTCAAAACAGAATACCACTCTCTGTTCTTCATCACCATGCCGTAGCTCTTGATGTTTTTCATACTTGTAAGGAAAATATTTATGTTTTTACGGCTTACCCAAGAATCCTCTTGCTAATCATTTTAGTTTCTTCCACGTGCAGTAAAATATCAAGATCTCTATTATCCCTTTCTTCAGCTCTATTGACATTCTGAGTTGAGCATTTACAGTTATTTATTACAGTGCCCTTTCACCCAAATTTACTAATGATAAGTTTAAATATTGAAATGGAAGGGATAGGCTTATCAGGGAATTGAACTGAAAACATATCAGACACTGCTCTTAAACTGTTTGTTGTATAATACCACTTAATCATAGTTACTTTTTTCTTAATGGAATAGCTCATATTTAGCTATAACTAAAGCACCTTCAATGAAAATGTTGTCACTGACCTACTTTTCGTTTTGTCAATGCCAAATAATAATTTGCTGGTGTTTGTTGTATTACCTAAACTATAAAAATTTCGTAATTTCGCCATCACATTTAATTGAATAAGTTAGGATTGGCTTATTAAAGTTCATTCACACTTGGCACATGGATTTATTATATCGGCCTCTTCAAAAAATTATAATATAATTTTTCTCTAAAATGTACAGGGTTATCCAACCAAGACTGGACAAGGCGATTTTTTGACTTTTCCTGTACTTTTATAAAAAAACTGAAATAGCCATCTTAAGTCATTTTCTCCCGCGAATTCGAATATCTTCAGCAAAAAACAATTGAACATCAAACAAAAGTACTAGGGGTCACTTTGATATTTTTTTAAATGGGATGCCGTATTTTTAATGAGCTTATCCGATTTCTCATATAAATTTTGATCTAAAATGTTGGATTTTTAATTCAAAAACGCCTTTTTTCTTCAGTTTTAAATTCGGAAAATGTTCGTCTACCGTAAGATTAATACCTGATAGATGGATACCCGTTTCACCTGTTCACCCTTTAACCTGCTTTAAAGCGTCCGTCAGTTAGACAAAATAATCAAGTTTTAAATTTCTATATATTTATTATATATTTATTATTTACATTTAGCCGTTCTTCTAAAGAATATTTCATTATTTGTAATTAATTCGTGAAAAATATATAGAAATTTGAAACTTGATTATTTTGTCTAACTGACGGACGCTTTAAAGCAGGTTAAAGGGTGAACAGGTGAAACGGGTATCCATCTATCAGGTATTAATCTTACGGTAGACGAACATTTTCCGAATTTAAAACTGAAGAAAAAAGGCGTTTTTGAATTAAAAATCCAACATTTTAGATCAAAATTTATATGAGAAATCGGATAAGCTCATTAAAAATACGGCATCCCATTTAAAAAATATCAAAGTGACCCCTAGTACTTTTGTTTGATGTTCAATTGTTTTTTGCTGAAGATATTCGAATTCGCGGGAGAAAATGACTTAAGATGGCTATTTCAGTTTTTTTATAAAAGTACAGGAAAAGTCAAAAAATCGCCTTGTCTAGTCTTGGTTGGATAACCCTGTACAGGGAAGCCAATATAATTAATATTTCCTATGTTCAACTAAGGCATGCATCACCCGGTATAAAAATGTTAGTAGTGGAGAAAAATTTATATTTACTGCGGTTTAGACACCTAATAATGGCCCTCGCGTCTTGAATTCATCTGCGCTTCGCGCCTCCTGATTTGAAGTTGACGATTGTGCAATAATGGCGCCTGTCTAAGCCTTGCTTAATAATCTACATCTCAGTAACACCCCCGTTTGTTTATTTTAGCAAGTGGCAACGCCGACGGTTGTCAAAAAAATTCTTCGTTTCAAACAAGAAAATCCGGGAATGTTCGCTTGGGAAATCCGCGAACAGCTGATATCCCAACGGGCCTGCGAGCCACACAACATCCCTTCAGTCAGCTCAGTGAACAGGATTTTGAGAAACAGTGGGGTTTGGCCCGATCAAGAACTGATGCCTGGACATGCTAGATCCGCCTTTGGACCAGGTATATTTTTTTGAAAATTATAATAAAAGCCTTTTTCTTTATAAGAACTTGGCTACAGTTAAAGTCAATAAAGAAAAAAAAAATTATGAATTTATTAATTATTTATCTATTCCCTATATAAAGGATGTTTCGAAAAGTCAGTGCCATCGCTCGTGTGGTGATTCCTTACTCAAAAATAAGACAAATAGTTCCTATAAACATAGGTCCGCAACCGTTTTATTTTTGAGACACAGAGTGTTACAACTTTAAGCGGAGCAAAAAAAATGTACGCCACTGCCGTTTTCCCTTTTGATAACACAGTTATCATATACTTAATGCAAGACAAAAACCAATGCACGTCATACCCTTCGAGTGACGTCAGTTATCCACAGAGTTGCCAGCTTGTAACCAATATATCCGAGTAAGGAAATTACACAGTTTTCTTTTCATAAAAACAAGATAGATATACAAAAATTTTCCATAGTTTATAGACTTGTTTACTGCATAATACCTTTTACCATCAAATTTAGTAGATCTAGCACTAATTTTATTTTCATCTTGCCAAGATCAACCAATGGTACCATTCTAAAAAATCCATGTTTCATCCAAGAAAACAAATTGGTACATGGATGCTTCTTTTTCTTTAATATATTCTTTCAAAAATGCCAGTTGTTTGAAAGCTACATGGGAAAGTTCCATAAGCCCTCGCCTCAGTCCATCTTTTTACCATCCGAAGCCTATTTTCTTGAAGAGGCTTCTTAAAGAGTTAAGACAACCATCAAACAGTTCCCTGTTTTTTAATTTCTAACTTAAAGTTGTCAAAGTTACATGATGTTCGAAAAGAAGTTACAGCTTATGAATAACCGATGTAAAATATTATAATTTTTAAATAATACAACTTACTTGTTTCATACATTTCATAAATAGTGTCACGGAGAACTTATATCCAATCTTCACACATTTACAACTGTTGTTGAAATTGCGCTTACAGTGGAAATATTCAAATTTGGGGCAGCTGCTACACGCTAAAAATTAGTAAGTATAAATAAAATATCTAGACCTTAACATACTCTTTAAATTTACTTCTCTGTACTGCTGTCAAGGGTAATAATAATAGGCCATTGTTGTTAAGTTCTTCCTAAAAAATTGCTTCTTAGAGAAGCTGTGAGCTCTTTGCACCAACTATTTAAATGCTTCGGCATTTTTCACAAATAGTAAACAACGTAATCGACAGAGATATGTATGTGCACTTTTGTTTCTCTTAATAGAACAGTTTTTAACGCTATTTATGAAAAGATCTGGAGTTTTTGTTAAAAAATAGACGCACAACGTCAAACCAAGCAAACGAACGAGCGCCACCGCACCGTTACAGTTGTATTGTCAATCTATCGGCCAATAAAATTCAAATTATATTAATTTTTACAAACTTAAATAAACAAAATATTTGCTATAAGTGGCTTCGTTTTAAAGAAAAATACTTTAAGTTTGTAGTAAATTCAATATCGCATAAAGTTTTAATATCTTTTGCCCAAATTTAATTTCCTCGTATTTTCTTACCGATTTACAATTATCAGCTGATTGATGACGTGAAATTAGTAATTAATAATTATTAATTAATGAATAGGCAGTTTAATGTCTAATGCGAAGTACCTTCTGGATAATTTTTTAATTTCTGCTTTGTTTAAGAGATAAATACAATTTTATCAAACTCTGATATGGGCATGGAGATATGCAAATAAGTGTCATTTATTTTTTTAATCGAAAACCATTGGTAACACGAAGAAAAGTCTAGGGACCGTTTTCGCTAAGTAATAACGCGCAATTTTGAAAATAATATTTATTTAGAAGAAAAACAACCTATGTTGATAGAACTTATTGGTCTTATTTTTGGGAAAGGAGTCACCAAACGAGCGATGGCACATGTTTTTGGAAACATCCGGTATATTCTGAGCTTATCAAAGATTAGTCACGTAGCATATATTTTTTTCTTTTTTTTTGCAGAGTCCATCATGAGACCCGATCTCTATCCAAAACATACCCCCTCATCTCTTACTCCATCTCTCCCCTACTTCACTCCCATGCACGACCCCTCTTCTTACCCCCAACCTGCCCGCCTTTCAACCCTACATCATCAACTTCATGTTGTCACCAACATTGAAAACCGATCTCCGAGTTCCTCATGGTCCAGTTTCAATAACCTAGTAATTCCGTATCAACACTCTGACGAGTTTTCACCAAGTTCAAGTGAAACTGACAACAGGGACACTAATGCCCCAGACAGGGAAGAGAAGGAAGAACCAAAGAAAAATCCTTATTCTATAGAGGAAATCCTTAAAAAGCCTAGCAAAAAGATTAAGCCAATTAGTCCTGTAAGTTGTATGAATTTTCATCAGCCAGTTGGTGCCATAATTATTACGTCGGATTTTGTTGATAATGCCGTTGAAGATAGTGAAGAAAAAGATGAGAAAATTGATGTTGATTAATATTTTATTTGCTGTTATATTTTAATTCATTGTTTACGCAAATGAACTGAATGAACAAAATGGTTTATGGTGACGCGCAGCGTCAAATTCAACGGTAACAAGGTCTTAAAATCGACATTTTTTAAATGATGATTTTCCTATTAGTTCCAGTAAAAAACAAATTATATAGAAAGCTGTGGCGTTTCGCAAAGAAGTTGAATGTCAGAGCTCATATTTTATAAGCACGAGTTATACCGGGTCCTCCAACGAAGCGGGGACAGAAGAGCTTATCAAAAATACTGAAACAGCATGAGGTCGTCTGGAATTAAAAGTGGCATATTTTAAAAATATTTTGCATTATACAGGGTGGCTCAAAAAAGTGAGGCGAACTAAACTACTATTTTTTTAAATGGAACACCCTGCATATTATTGGCCCAAAAAATTGGCCTAGTTACGTGGATTTATTTTTAGTACCTATCTTATGAAATAATTACGATTTTATCTAAACAATTCCCTAGTTTAGTAACCATTTCCAAATTACTAAAAGCAACTGAAATAATATTTTGGAACGTTGCCCATCTTTACAATAAAAAATATTTGCGTTCAGTACATTTATTATACAGGGTGATGGCATTATGCAAAATATTAAAAAAAACATTTTAAATGGAGCACCATGTATATTTTTTGAATTTTAGAAAACCCTTTTGATATCCTTTCTACTGATACCATATTTAATACCTCTTAGAGTTTATCGTATTTTAGATATTTGAATATTAACTTTAAAAGCCAACATTTTTGCTACTTTTTTGGAAAATCTGGAGGTAACCTTTTAAAGATTTGCATTTATTATGCATAACTTCAGTTTCTTCATGCAATAATTTTAATAAACTAGCATTAAATGGCATTTCTTTCTGCGATAAAGAAACTGAATTTGATTAATTATTAGATTTATTAAGACATGTAGATAAAACTTAAAATGAATATAAAACAATGAATTACAATACAAATTGAAGAAAACAAATGGGTTGACACAACAAAACTAAGCAAATTCTTATTAGGCAAGAAATCAGAATTGATTGTCTGGCTCTAATAATATGTTCAAATGTTCTTCCCTGTTCTTGAATGCATAAATGCAGCTTTCGAACAAAAATGCTGGACATCTTGTAGAGTTCGTATTCTAATATTTCTAAATGCCTCTCGTATACGATCTTTAATATTGTCTCGGTTTGTAGGAGGTATGGCATATACTTTTTCTTTAACGTATCCCCAGAGGTAGAAATCAAGGGGTGTTAAATCAGGGGACCTAGAATGCCAAGTGATTGGTCCACCACGTCCAATCCACTGATTAACCGGCTCACAATAATGGGGGGGAGCGCCGTCTTGTTGAGACCAGAAATTTTGGAGTGTCGGCATCTATATTTTGAAGCAAAATGGGTAGATCACTTAAGAAAATTTAAATAAACTTGTCCCGTCAAACGCTCTTCAAAGAAATATGGCCCAATTATTATACAGGGTGATGGCATTATGCAAAATATTAAAAAAAACATTTTAAATGGAGCACCATGTATATTTTTTGAATTTTAGAAAACCCTTTTGATATCCTTTCTACTGATACCATATTTAATACCTCTTAGAGTTTATCGTATTTTAGATATTTGAATATTAACTTTAAAAGCCAACATTTTTGCTACTTTTTTGGAAAATCTGGAGGTAACCTTTTAAAGATTTGCATTTATTATGCATAACTTCAGTTTCTTCATGCAATAATTTTAATAAACTAGCATTAAATGGCATTTCTTTCTGCGATAAAGAAACTGAATTTGATTAATTATTAGATTTATTAAGACATGTAGATAAAACTTAAAATGAATATAAAACAATGAATTACAATACAAATTTAAGAAAACAAATGGGTTGACACAACAAAACTAAGCAAATTCTTATTAGGCAAGAAATCAGAATTGATTGTCTGGCTCTAATAATATGTTCAAATGTTCTTCCCTGTTCTTGAATGCATAAATGCAGCTTTCGAACAAAAATGCTGGACATCTTGTAGAGTTCGTATTCTAATATTTCTAAATGCCTCTCGTATACGATCTTTAATATTGTCTCGGTTTGTAGGAGGTATGGCATATACTTTTTCTTTAACGTATCCCCAGAGGTAGAAATCAAGGGGTGTTAAATCAGGGGACCTAGAATGCCAAGTGATTGGTCCACCACGTCCAATCCACTGATTAACCGGCTCACAATAATGGGGGGGAGCGCCGTCTTGTTGAGACCAGAAATTTTGGAGTGTCGGCATCTATATTTTGAAGCAAAATGGGTAGATCACTTAAGAAAATTTAAATAAACTTGTCCCGTCAAACGCTCTTCAAAGAAATATGGCCCAATAATGTAAGACCCTAATATTCCTCCCCAGACATTAACCGACCAGCGACTTTGGTTATCTACATGTCGAACCCAATGTGGATTTTCAGTAGCATATTAATTATGTCTATTTACGATTCCGTTACTTTTAAATGTAGACTCGTCGCTAAAGGGAACTTTTGAAACATATCTGGTACTTCTCTAATTATTCTATTAAGCAACCAATCTAGTTAGCGTAGATCTGATTGCGCCAATAAACTAAACACTAAAAAAGAGAACGGGACACGTATCTTAGTTTTTTTGCGTCTCTTACCGATTAGCATACGGTGATAAAGTTTGGAATAATAGGAATATTTCTGAACAGGCTAACTTAAAAAAAAAAACCGCTCAGACAGAACTATTATTTCATTTTTTGATTCTACGCAAGATTCTAAGCAGATTTCGTTTATGATGCCCTATATACCTATCTTCAACTGTTTACGAATTATTGACAATTGAAAATTAGACATCTTCAATGAAAATAAAAATATAAATTGAATTGTTTGAGCGTTTTTTTTTTAAGTTAACTTGTTCACAGATATTTATATTATTCCCAACTTTATTTTCATTCGTATAGGATGTCTTAAAACTCTCAACACAAACTCTCTTTGGACGTTAGTAACAATATCTGGGGTAATTTGCCGTATCGTGGCTCTTATTCTTATTTTCAAATCTTCTAAATTTTGTGGTTTATTTTTGTATACTCTTTCTTTAACGTAGCCCCATAAGAGAAGTCGAGCGGAGTTAAATCGGGTGACCTTGGTGGCCACTCTATTTCGCCCCGTCTGCCTATTACACGATGATGAAAACGTATTGTCCAAATATCTTCGAACATTTGCGCTAAAATGGGCAGGAGCTCCATCTTGCTGAAACCAAAGTCTATTATCAAACGTATCTGGAACATCTTAATTTGGAAATAGTGTAATTAAGGCAGGTACAAGTTCTTCCTCTAGAAATGACAGGTATCGTTCGCCATTCAATGTCCCCTCAAAAAAATATGGCCCGATGATTCTATTCTCAACAATTCCCGCCCAAACATTAATTTTCTCCCTATACTGCGTATGGCCCTTTCTATACCATTGTGGATTTTCATTTGACCAATAACGAAAATTTTGCTTATTTACTTCCCCATTAAGGCAAAATGTGGCTTCATCAGAGAAAATCACGTTTTTTACAAAATTATTATTATTTTGGCAGATATCCATCATTACCTCACAAAACTGATTCCTTCGGTCCGGATCATCGTCATATAGCTCTTGAACTATTTTTATTTTATAAGGACGCCACTTTTCTTTTCTTAAGAACTTCACAATAGCTGAATGATCCACATGAATGTTGTCTTGGTTTGAAAGACATCTAGTACTTCAATGAGGATTTTCTTCCAGCGACATTAAAATATCAATTTTAGTGTCTTCAGGGATGCCTGGTCGTCCTGAACGCGGCTTGTCTCTGACATGTCTGAAATTATTAAATTTATTTATTAATTTACTTACAGTGGCCTAACTGATTGGCCGTCTCTCCGGGTATTTATTATTGAACATCTCACACACTTCTTCTTGCGTTCGAGTTTTATCTCCACAACCAGCCATAATGAGGATCTCGATTCTTTGCGTTTCTGTTAAGAACATTATGATAAAATGATACAAAATAATCAAATAATCACAAGGCGTTTGTCAAAAAAGTGAATTAGAATGACATCAAATAACATCACTATGAACGCCAAATATTGGTAACCATGCTAACGTCCAAAGAGAGTTTGTGGATAGATTGGGTCATTGTAGAGCTGTGAATGGATACCACTTCCAACATTTATTAAAATAGGCAGGCATATTCCTTTATTGTAGATAATGTTCATTAAATAAAATAATATGTTTAAAATTTAAAAAAGTGTCATTTCGTTTATAAAAACAAACTTGAAATTGATACTGATTTTTTGAGACACCCTATAGAAATGAAAATAAAGTTGGGAATAATAGAAATATCTGTGAACAGGTTAACTTAAAAAAAAACCGCTCAAACAATTCAATTTATATTTTTATTTTCATTGAACATGTCTAATTTTCAATTGTCAATAATTCGTAAACAGTTGAAGATAGGTATATAGGACATCATAAACGAAATCTGCTTAGAATCTTGCGTAGAATCAAAAAATGAAATAATATACAGGGTATTCTATTTACAAAAAGTGACATTGACGTGATAATTCATTTATGTATCACCCTGTATATTCTAGTATTAGCTAAAAAAATGCAGAAATAAAAATAAAAATGGACGGGTCTGAGCGTTCTTTTTTTAAGTTAACCTGTTCAGAAATATTCCTATTATTCCAAACTTTATACCCCATAATATTAACGAAAAAAAAAACACCCTGTACAGGGGAGCCAATATTTAGCCGCCTCAAAATATACATGGGATTTCCTATGTTCAACTAAGCCATGCATCACCCGGTATGAATATAAATCGAAACTTCAATTCAAAAAAATCAAAATTGTATCTGTTTAATTCGACAGTCGATTTGTTTTTGATCTGAAACTTCGCTTCTTTACGAAGAACCACAGAGGATTGTATAATTTGTTTTTTACTGCAGCTAATGGGAAAATTACCATTTGGACGAGAACCTTAAACAAATGTCATCATAGTGTATTATTACCATGTATGTATGTACATAAATTATTTATTTAACTTATTTCTTTACTGTATAAGAGCTTAAAGCCAATGATCGTTAGGATATTATATTTTAGTAAATTTGACGCTACCTAGAGTAAATATTTTTGTGTGTTGCGGCTTATTGAGAGAAAAATGTTAGAGACTTTGTATTTACGCACATTATTCTTTTTAATAATTGGACAAAAATATTACCCTCAGGTAGTTTCAAATATACACTTTGTGCATGAATTGACATTTTAGTGAATTTAGAGTTAAAAATGACACCAAAAATTTAATACTAAATCAATCAGTCTTAATAAAATTTATAAAACAACATTAAAATAAGGTCCAACCAACAAAGCAAGAGCACGCAACAGTTCTAACTATAAATATGGAGAGGATTTTTTGGTTTGTGTAATTATAATTTCGTAATTTCGGGATTCGGAAAATGTTCTTGGAGATGCTTAGCAAAAAACGAGAAAACAGCATTAGAGAGTAGGCAAAAATAAATCTATACGTATGTGGTATACAAAAAAATTGTAAATAAATATGTAGAAGTCAAATGTTTTGTTTCTTTTTTATATATTTTATAAAGATACTACACTCACCGACATAAAATTCGGGACAACCAAAATTTAGATCAAAATTAATGTATGATAACTTTTTCTTCCATAGTCCGATCTCAATCTTTTTTTCTTTCAAAATGTAAATAATTGTTTCGGTTTTAATTAATTTTATTCAATTTTCAAAAATACAGTTTACATGTTGAAATATACAGGAAAATAAAAAAGCATTTTTTTCTCTTAAGTTTGTAACACTCTGTAGAGTAATTTTGCAATGTAAACTACACTGGATATGCTTTTCTGCAGAGTTTGATTAATTTTTAACATGTTGCTGTTTTATTCTTCTCGGTATCGTTATCGGTTTAAGAGATATGAATTTTTGAAATAAACATTACACTTTTTGATCAAGTCTATTTTTAATTGAAACATAAAAGTAGGGGGTTTTAAAGGTTATTACCTCGTGTTACCTCCTCTAGCTCTTATGACAGCTACTAAACGTCGATTCATTCCTCTAATTAGGTTTTGGATATCCTCTTGTGGAATAGCACCCCATTCTTCTTCCAGAGCATTTCAGAGCTATTGGAGAGTGAATAACTGTCCTCGGCGTTTCCTGATTCGTCTACCTAACAAGTCCCATACACATGTTCTATCGGATTAATGTCAGGACTACCAGCGGGCCAGCGCATAACGTTTATTCCAACCTCTTCTGAATATTGGGCCACTATTCTGGCAGTATGTGGACGGGCATTGTCATGCATGAAAACGAATTGTTATCGATAAATTGTGCAAAAACAACAACATATTCTTCCAGAATTTCTTCAATGTACCTTCGGGCAGTTACAGTTCCTCTGTCAAAAAAAATAAGTTCTGTTCGAGCGTCAAATGAAATACCGCCCTACACCATAATGGATCCACCACCAAAGCTAACCCTTTCGCTAAAATTACATTGGACGAATCTCTCCCCTTGTCGTTTCCATACTCTTTCTCGTCCGTCAGGAGACCTCAGGCAAAATCTGGGCTCGTCTGAAAATACAACTTGCCTCCACTCTTGAAGGTTCCAGTTAATGTGTTCTTGCGAAAAAAGAAGTCTATTAACTCGATGCTGTCTGAGGAGCTCTGGCCCAGTTGCCGGTCTTCTGGCCCGTAAATTGACTTCATTAAGTCTTCTTCTTACTGCTATTTCATTGACAGCACCTTGACGAACTCTTTGGAGTTCATTTCTTATCACTACTGCACTGATATGCCGATCTCTTAAAACTGAGACTCTAATGAAGCGATCATCAAGGGCGGAAGTAGCACGATTTCTTCCAGATCCAGATCTTCTACCATAACCTCCAGTCTCACGAAACCTTGCAACGGCTCTCTCCACGCTAGATTTTGTAAAACCTAGCATATCCGCCACTTCTCTATAGGAATAACCAACATCATGAAGAGCAACGGCTCCAGCTGAATCTTCGGATGACAAAGGCATCGTGAAATAAGAAATAAATTCGGAATTCACTCACGAAACGTTTTAAATGCTCGAAATGTCTGATAAAACTGTTTGACAAATGCAAAATACGTTTCCAAGGAAACCTAAACATTCCAAAAAAAATCAACAATGTTTTCAATAATTGTTGCAAAAAGTGTAATGTTTATTTCAAAAATTCATATCTCTTAAACCGATAACGATACCGAGAAGAATAAAACAGCAAAATAATAAAAATGAATCAAACTCTGCAGAAAGGCATATCCAGTGTAGTTTACATTGCAAAGTTACTCTACAGAGTGTTACAAACTTAAGAGAATAAATATACTTTTTTATTTTCCTGTATATTTCAACATGTAAACTGTAAATTTGAAAATTGAATAAAATTAATTAAAACCAAAACAATTATCTACAATTTGAAAAAAAAAAGATTGAAATCGGACTGTGGACGAAAAAGTTATAATACATTAAATTTGATCTAAATTTTGGTTGTCCCGAAGTTTATGTCGGTGAGTGAAGATGGGACGTATTCCAAAAGCCCTAGATCCAGCAAACATAAGCTGCTGTACAAAACGAATGCAGCAACAACAATTTGGAACACATTTGAAGGTGTTTTTGTTTCTGAACCGGTCCGATTTGAATGATTTTTTTTTTGCATCCCAGAACCAACCTAGGGTGGTAGTGTCATAGTTTTCGCTATTTTTGATGAACATTTTTTTTTGTTTTCCACAAGATATAGAATAAAAATGTTTGTTTTTTAATTCATTTCACCCTGTGGAGTATACTAGCAATCGTAACATATCACAGTTAACATTAGACTGTACGTCTCTTTTCTTAACATTCTTATATTTGGCTCAATTGATTATCTCTAGGATTAGAGGAGATACACCGTTTTATCGCTGGACATGGTTTTATTGGTTTTCAAACGTTTTTTTATCGAATACTATAAATGTATTAACAAATAACAAATTACTAAAATGTCTGCTTGCTTTGGAAGTCAAAATTAACGAGTCAATATTTAATTAAGTCTGGTTTAATTGCAATATTAAAATTTCATGGGAGTTTATGGAACAAAAACTTTTTCGTTGAAAACAAGTGAAACGTAAAAAAAAAAAAAAAACAATAAAATTGATAGACCTAATATCGTGTATGCTTCCTTCTACTTGGCATTCATGTGCCTCGGCACATGGAAAATTACATTTTCAATATACCTATCTGCAATTACTGAATAGATAGATACACCAGTTGATTACAGATGCGGGTGTAAGACCTCGAACCACTATTTTAGGAGCGCACCATACGATGGTCTACGGGATTTAAATCGGTACTAAGAGGTGGCCACTCTATCAACGGTATAGTTACGGTCTACTTGCAGAATATTTAAAAATGAACTTATGCGATACTAAAGTAATTTTTTTTGCATAGTGGCTAAATAAGAATAGACGCCACCATATCTCAGGAATCGTTTATCACAGAGTTTTCAAATTAAAAAGTGTTTTAGAAAGTTAACTAAAAAAATTGCTGGAAATTATTTTCAAGTTCCTAAATTAACCGCTAGAGGGCGTTCAATCTATAACTAAAAAGATAATAGGATTTGTATCGATAATATGCCAAATAAAGTTATAAAACAGAGAATGAAACCAGATGACTCCATCTCGTGGTGCTGGTAAAGAACACCAATTCTTAAGCAAAAGGCAAACCCTTCTTTTAAAGGAAGTTATGTCAAAAATTAAGTGTTTTATTCTTTGGAGTATAATAAATGAATTTACTTTTATACATTTTGCTCTAACTCGCTAAATAGACTAGGGGGAGGAAGGGGAAGACTCTTTTGAAAGAAATATTCATAACTCCGGTTTGCCTTAACCAAATTTAACATACCTCGTCTCGTTTGAAAGAGCTTATCCTATGGTAACATTTAAAATTTTGTTCAACTATTGTTTGTTATATCCATCACCACTAGAGGGCACTATTACACACATTTTTTAATTTTTTCCAAAAATGTTAATGGCCCTATATACAGGGTGTCCGGTAAGTATACTGCATACTCTGAGGAACGTATAGGGGACGTCAAAATAACCCTAATTTTAAATTGAAAAAAAATCCCAAAGTGCCCATTAACGAAGATACAGAGCCTCAAAGGGATACCCAGCGACTTACCTTTTCGGCTCTTACTCTTGAACCGACATATACAATTTAATGAAATTTTAATATATCATGTAGGCCACAAAGACTCATAAAACTTTACTACAGTAGATGTTTTACATAGTCAGGGAAGTCAGGAACGGACTTGCCACCAAACTCGTTGAGCCAAAATTTTGTCAGCTGTCATTTTACAGAGCTGAAAACTGATTGCTTAATAAATCACAATACTTTATGGACAAGCACTCGGCAATTGTGTGGAGGCGAGAAGAATTTATTCTGATACATTTTCAAATCGACGGTTGCCGCACCAAAGAACCTTAGAAAGGGTTGATCAAAGTTTAAGAGAAAGGGGTAAAAAGTCAAGTGAAATAAAAAAAAATGCTAAAAGGTACTAATCTTTTACTAATCCATATTAGGAAGTTTTTTGCCGCATCGTGGTGGAGAAGGGCCTCCAAGAATAGCAAGGAACCCTTAGTTAGAGGGGGAAATTCTGGAGAGTAATAGTGTAAGAAAACTGTTGCGGATTGTTCAATTATTTATGAGGTCCTTCGAGAACAACTGCCACATGCTTATCACGTCCAAAAGGTACATGCCATGTCTCCCGCTGATTATCCTGTAAGAGTCAACTAATTAACCAGCAAATTGGTTTTTGCAACGATTTGGGCACAATCGTAATTTTACTAGTATTGTTTCGTTCACAGACGAAGCCGATTCACCCGAGACGGAGTAATAAATTGCCATAATTTGCATATCTGGAATGAAGAAAATCCCCATGTAACAGTACAGACAAAGCACCAACAAAGGTTCACGGTCAACATGTGGGCGGTATTATTGGGACCGTTCGTTATTAAACGCAGATTAAATGGTGCCATGTATTTGAAATTCTGGCAACAAAACTTAAACGCTTCGTTAGTAAATGTGGCCTTAGAAAATAGAAATCAAATATGGTATATGCACGACGGTGCACCGCCCCATTTTAGCAATTTAGTTCGTCAACACTTATCAAATACTTTTGGTAATCGATGGATAGGTCGAAGTGGGCCTATTTTATGGCCACTGAGGTCGCCCGACATAACCCTATTGGATTTCTTATTATGGGGAAATTTAAAGCAGTGGCGGCTCGTCGTATAAAGCAACTCACATGTAAAATTAATAAATTATTTATTTAAATATAAAACGTTTTTTAACTAATTCCCAACCATTAAAAGTATCAAAAACAATAGAACATTGAATTACCATCAAAGTTCAACATATTATCTCTTAAATATAGCGCGCACCCCATCCAACATTAATTTTAAAAACTGAAATCGTTGCCCGGCCGCATAAAAAAAAAATTGTAATCCCAAAAACTTGAGCTTCCTTTACGTCACAAATCGCTTAGCTCTCCAACCCGGCACCTCCACCGCTTTAATCGCGCACAACAGGAATAATAGTCAAATTTTGCAGGCGAGTAAGGCCCACTTATTTGGGCCTATATCGTATTATTTTTACAGTAGCTTGCAATGGCTTGCATGTTGCCAAATGTTGATTGAACAAGGACGCTTATTGACTTATTTACTTATTATTTAAATGTTTTATTTTTTAAAAGATAAAAAAAATAAGTTAGAAATGATTTATAAATGTTTTCATTGTTCTATTAGATATTATTAGTAAATATGCAATTAAATCCCAATAACAAAAAACAGATAAAAATTAAAGATTACAGGTAGGTGCCTAGTGCCTATTTGAAGCTTGGCAATGTTTTATTGTTAACAGGCTCATCTATCTTTTCTTCACGTAGAATCAGGTGCCGGCTTATTAGATTTAATTAGATCGTTGGAAAAGCCCTTTGCCGTTAGGTTACGAGTTACGACGCGTGCCATTCGTTTGTGATTGTTAACCTATCGTGATTTTAGATTTTCGAGGCGGGTCTGCGGGTTAAAAAAACTGACTGGCATAAGGCCATTAGTTTTTATGGTGTCAATGTAAACATATAGATGCTTAGAATATAAATAGGGCACAGTTTTAGATATTTTGAAGGGTACCGTTAGAAACGGCAGTTTTTGTTAGACATTCGTCGGGTACTTACGCCTTAAGATTTGTATTTGTCGATGTTTGAGCCTATTCGTACATAAAAAAGTTGATTATAAAACTATATCACTGATATATTTCGTTTTTTCTGTAGTAGTTCTTACAAGAGCAAAATAGAGACACAATAGCGGATGCACTGAGAGAAATTGACCCTGACCTTGCAAATTGAATATTTTTCTCGGGAAACCTAGTATTTCAAAATAATTATATGGCTGGTTGAATTCCTAACTATTCATTTTAATTAAGCCAATGACCTTGAAATCGCAAAAAATTTTCGCCTGCGGCGCTATTTTGTAGCCTCACCCCCTTATACACCCACGAGCCGCCACTGATTTAAAGAGGCTTGTATATTCGACGCCAGCTCACACCAAGGAAGATCTGATAGAAAGAATAATACACTATTTCACCAAAATTCGAGACAAACCTGGAATGTTGTTTCAAGTACGAGGAAGCATCCATCCGTTAAGGAAATGTATAGAGGTATAGGGCGCCCACTTCGAAAATCTGCTGAAGTAAATAAAAAGAAGCAAATCTTTCACATTTCTAACAATCTTGCGTTTAAGTGATTTCCGAAATGTCAACCCTTCCTGTATGCGGCACACTTCGATTTGGAGATCAGAATAAATTCTTCTTGCATCTACACAATTGCCGAGTGTTTGTCCATAATTAAAAATTATTTCCTTCGAAAACAGCTAATTTTATCGAAACAAATGTAGAGTACCTTTTTTAAAGACCAGAGTATTTAAAAAATCAGTTTTCAGCTCTGTAAAATGACACCTGTCAATATTTTGGGCCAACGAGTGTGGTGGCAAGCCCGTTCCTGACTTCCCTGACGATGTAAAACATCTACTGTAGTATGGTTTAATGAGTCTTTATGGCCTACATAAAATATTAAAATTTCATTAAATTATACATGTCGATTCAAAAGTGAGAGCGAAAAAAGTAAGTCGCTGGGTACCACTTTGGGGTTCTAAATTTCCGTTAAGGGGCCCTTTAGGATTTTTTGTCCACGACAAATTAAGGTTATTTTGACCTCCCTTATACGCTGTCAAGAGTATGGCATATAGTTTACCGGACACCCTGTATAGAAATTATCAATAATCACTAATAAATTAATTTAATAAAAACACTTAATTCGGGCGACAGCTTTATTGTGGAATTACATCAGTCAAACATAATACAGAAAGAAGTCAGTACATAAAAAAAACAACTAAAGGTAAAAATCGCAAATAATATTTTAATCTTAATAATCATTACGTTTGTTTCTTATTGTCAAATAGGCTAATAAAGGCACGTATTCGAGAACATATAAAAGTAGTTGAAACCTAACCTTAAACATAGAATCACTTGTAGAATATACGTAAACAAATACATTTTAATGGCCAATCTCAAAAAGAGGGTTAGTAATCCTGGTCTAACTTCAATTTTTTTTAAATATTTAAATGCCTATTATATTAAGACTAATAAAGAGCATATTTATATGATTCCAAAAATACAAAGTAAATATTGTGGAATCAATACGTATGCAATTCAAAAATTTTAGTCTATACCGTGTGGTTTATTAAGTGTGCAATAAATAAGACTTTTTTTTATTAACTTCACAGGCACAACCGAAATATAAATGCCACCAAAAGTTCGGGCATATCGGACAACTATAGCAGGTACACTTGAAACGGCTTCAAACAGCATACAGGGTAGGCCAAAAAATATAAAAATCGTCCCAGAGTATTGTAAAAACACACGAAAACGTAACAAGTCGCTTAGAATTAAAAGATATGCCCAAATACAAACGCAATCTATTCAATTTTTTTTTTGTAGCATTAGCTTATTTATAAGAATATTTGTGAAACTTGTGGGTAATAGCGTTGCAACAGACATGAAGTTTTTGGTTTCTTTAAAAAATATAAATTTAAGTAAATTTTACAAATTTGATGAAAGTTATTTCATTTTGGCGGACTTCAAAATGCATTCTAGCTGAATATAAAGGTAGTATAATAGGTACGGAAGTAATTTAAAATAGAACCATGTGACTTCGTATTTGGGGACATCATTTAATAATTATATATAAAGTTTTATAGTATTTTTAAAAATAACGTTACCCATGAACGATGTTTTAAATTTTTGGCCTACCCTGTATACTGTTTAACTTGAAACCATTCCAAGCGCACCTGACATAGTTCATGTTTTGACGGTTTATAAAATTCAGTCGTGAAACTAATAAAAAATTTAATTTATTGCACACTTATTGGGCCACGCTCTATATACCGGGTGAGTCAACGATTGCGCGGAGTAATTTTATGCCTTGAAGATAAAATTTGTCGATATAAGCTCTTGTATTAAAGTATGGTTGGATATATCTGCCACATTTTAAAAATATTTTGAATTATACAGGGTGCGCCCAAAAAGTAGGATGTCATAAAGTTACATTTTTTTAAATGGAACACCCTATATCTTAGAATATTTTTGGATTTTACATAAAATTACAGTTATTTTCCATTAAGTCTACAGCTACATAGCTTTCGAGATATCGACTCTTGAATAAAGACATTTTTGAACTTTGACATAGTCTAGCTTTCTAACGATATGTACGCTATAGAGCAAAACGGCTTACATGTCCCTATCTTACTTTTTTATTATCTTCCCAAAAATACCAACTTCCGGTTAAACCGGAAGTACTATATTTCCGGATTTTGAGCTACATTCGGTTTAACCAGAAGTTGACAATTTTAGAAAGATAGTTGAAAACTAAGATAGAGACATGTAAGCCGTTTTACTCTAAGACGTCCCGTTAGAAAGCTAAAAGCTGTCAAAATTCAAAAATGTCATTTTTCAAAAGTCGATATCTCGGAAACTATTAGGTTTAGACTTATAATGCACTTAATAAAAAATAATTGTAATTTTATGCAAAATCCAAAAATATTCTAAGATACAGGGTGTCCCATTTAAAAAAATGTAACTTTATGACACCCTACTTTTTGAGCACACCCTGTATAATTCAAAATATTTTTAAAATGTGGCAAATATCCAACGATACCTTAATACAAGAGCTTATTATCGACAAATCTTTTCGTCAAGGCATAAAATTACTCCGCGCAATTGTTGACTCACCCGGTACAGGGTGTTTTTTTTCTCGTTGATATTATAGGCTTTAGGGTAAACGGTAAGAGGTAGAAAAAAAATAAGATATGTGTCCCGTTCTCTTTTTTACTGTTTAGTTTAATGGCGCAACCAGAACTACGCTAACTGGATTGGTTTAGAAGATACAGGGTGATTCTCAAAATCTGCGGTTTTTGTTATCTCTTATGACTCGGTTATTTATGGAGATAAAAAGAAACTTTCAATATGAAAGTTTTGTGACTTTTTACATAGAATTCAGTGGCGTATTAAAAAAAAATTTAGACGAGTTAATTTTTGAGGTATTATCGAAACTAGCATTTTCTTAAATGGGACAACCTGTATCTGGGTGTCTCAAAAAATTGAATTTTTTCTTGCGATTGCAACAATATATAACACTTAATATTTTGCTTTGTTCTAAATAGCTAAAATACCAAAAAACAAACATTTTTTTAGTTGCCCATGGATTGAATTTTTGAAGCGTTTGTTTTTGTTTGTTTACATGTCACAAAATTCATTCAAAATTAAGTATTGGTTTTAAGAAAGCATAAGTATAAACCGTATAAAATAAGAAAGGTTCATAACTTACATCCTGAAGATGAAGAGCGGCGTTTAGAATTTTGTCATTGGTATTTGCAACAGATTAATCGGAATGCCAATTTTTTCAAAATATAATATGGACTGACGAGGCTTTTATATCTAGCGAAGGAATTTTTAATCGACATAACAATCGATATTAGTCAAACAAAAATCCTCATCAGACGGTCGCCAGGGTACAACAAGGACGATTTGGGTTCCATGTATGGGTGGCGCTATATCAAAACAGGGCCCTTAACTACATTTTTAATGAAAATTTGAATGCTGAAGGATACATCCAACTTTTGGAAGAATGTGTAATAATCGAGTTGGATAATATGCCATTAGCTGCAACAAATAATGTTTATTTACAACAAGATGGAGCTCCAGCACATAGTAGCTATATGGCAAGGCACTTACTAACTCCCAATTTTGGCGTAAATTGGCTTGGTACATATGGACCAAACAGATGGCCTCCGCGTTCCCCCGACCTGACACCACTCGACTTTTATTTTTGAGGATTTATCAAAAATGAAATATATAAAACCCGAGGTAATAATATAGAAGAACTTACAGCAAATTTTATTAATTGCATTGGAAGAGTGACGAATATTCACATTTATAACGCCACTCGTTTAGTTACAAGCCGAGTCCAAAAATGCATCGAGCAGAATGGAAGACAATTTAAGCACATTTCGTGATTAGGCACCTATACTAATTGTTATGAGATAATTAATTGTTCAAATGTTATTATAAACTTTTGTTTCTTGTAGTTGTTGTTTTAGTTTATCAATGTTTTAATATTCCTGTTAACTCAGTTTTTTGAGTTTTTAATATACCTATTATAAAATAAAATAATAATGATTCAATCCATAGCCAACTAAAAAAAATTTTGTTTTTTGGCATTTTAGCTATTTAGAACAAAGCAAAATATTAAGTGTTATATATTGTTGCAATCGCAATAATAAATTCAATTTTTTGAGACACCCAGATACAGGGTGTTCCATTTAAGAAAACGCTAGTTTCGATAATACCTCAAAAATTAACACATCTAAATTTCTTTTTAATACGCCACTGGATTCCACGTAAAAAGTCACAAAACTTTCATATTGAAAGTTTCTTTTTATCTCCACAAATAGCCGAGTCATAGGAGATAACAAAAACCGCAGATTTTGAGAATCTTCTAAACCAATCTAGTTAGCGTAGATCTGATTGCGCCATTAAACTAAACAGTAAAAAAGAGAACTGGACACATATCTTAGTTTTTTTGTATCTCTTACCGTTTAGCCTATACCCTATAATATCAACGAAAAAAAAACACCCTGTACAGCGTATAGAATAAAAAGTGTAACAAATGGGCAACTTTTGTATTCTTCATTTTAACGAAAAAGGTCAAATTCTTGATAAAAAAAAGTGTTGCTTGGTTGAAAACCTCGAAAGTTCCAAATATTGTAGAGAGTGGTCAAAAAATGAGAAAACGTAAAAAATATCTAAAAATGAATTGAACACCTTGCAATATTTTTCTAATTATTTATATTTGCCAGATAAGCCACCCGGTAAGCTTGCAATGAAATATCATGCACGAAAATTGAAAAAGCAGTAAAAAAATCGTCTAGATGTATAAAAAATGATGGAAGCTTAACCGAAATTAGGTAATTAAGTTATTTATTGGCTTAATATTTTAAAAGAAAACTTAATTCCGAGAAATGTGTTTAAACAGAATGTACTGACAACAAGAGGTACTACAACCAGAGCTGTTGGTAATTGAATTAGAATAATGGAAAAATCGCGTTTAATTGTTTCGGTAATTGAATTATTGTAATTCAATTACTTTTTTGAAATGATAATTGTAGTTCGTTTTTCAATTACTAGGATTAAGTAACTGTAATTCCATTTCTCAAAAAGTAATTGAACTACTCCACAAAAATCATATTACAGAAAAAATAATTGAATTACTTGCAAGTAATTTAATTACATAAAAAGTAATTGAATTACTCCCAAATAAGAATATTACATAAAAAGTAATTAAATTACTTGCAAATAATTCATTTGTATAAAAAGTATAAAAATATTTTTTTATAAAAAGTCTGTGGGGGTAGGATACTAATTTTAGTAACCTCAAAAGCAAAGAAGACAACTATTGCATCTTTCACGCTGTCCCAATTCAAGCTATGGTGGAAAAATTGTCTCTAAAACTTCCTAGAAGAGGATCTAATAAAAAGTATAACGAAATGTATTTTTGAAAAACACAGGATATTAATTTAGAAGAACTTAGGGGCCAGCGAAGAGGATACAAATATTCTAATAGCAGAAAAAATACTTTTTTGAATGGATACTAATAATGACCTACAGAATGAAAACGACAAAAAAAAACACAAATAAGATGATTTCAGTTAAGAGATTCTCCAATATCTTAATGACCTTCCTTCAGTTGAAAGGCTGTTTTCTTTCACTGAGATCCTTAAAGCCCCCAGAAAACATGCTCTCTCTGACAAACATTTCGAAGCATTAGTTATTTTTGAAGCAAATAAAAAAAAAATGTTTTGTAGGTATAAGATTTTGTTATGAAAAATTTCTTCTTTCTTTGAATCTACCTAGTTTTTCCTTATTATTTTTCTATTTTACTTTATTGTTACATTTATTTTAACAAATAAATCATATTAGCCCATATGGAGAGACAATTATTGATCATGTTGAAATGTTTTAGTTTTTAATATCTAAAAAATTTCAAAAATATTTTAATTTCTTTTTATAATAAAACAAGTGTGCTCTAATAAAAAAGTAGTTAATATTAAGTTCTTTCTCTATAATAATATAAAAAGGAGTAATTCAATTGCTCATACATATATTAATTGAATTATCCAAATGTAATTGAATTATTTGGAGTGTAAGCTAATTACCAGAAAGTGGCTGATTTATAGATTCACGTAATTCAATTACTAGAAAGTATTTGAATTACTTACCAAAGTAATTCAATTAAACTCAGTAATTCGAATGCGGTAACTGATCAAGGAATCAATTACTTTTAGGGTAGTTCAATTACTAGAAAGTAATTGAATTATTCATAAAAGTAATTGAATTAAACTTAGTAATTCGAATGCGGCAATTGATCAAGGAATCAATTACTTTTAGTGGGTAATTGATAATTAAAATATTAGTATCATACTGTTAGTAATTGGTAACTGTAATTGATGCTTTTTTCGGAGTATAATGGGTATAATTGAATTACTTTTTAAGCGTAATTGCAACAGCTCTGACTACAACTAAGCAAGGTAAGCGGCTGTATCTCGGAAACCGTACAGTGTTGGAGGAATGAATAAACATTAAATACGGCCATGGAAATTATTTAGTTAAAAAAAGGGGGTTCTTCACATTTTGCCTGAATAAGGTATATTAAAAATACAGTGCAACCTCGGTAATCCGAACCCACACTAAGCCGAACGCAAATCTCGTGATGCGACAGTCCGAACGCCGCCTCGGTAATCCGAACGCTGACAGGAAAAGACCAACGCGTCGTCCACGTTGCATCATTCAATAATTTTGTTTCGTGATATTTAGGGTATAAGAGTGAACGTATTAAGAGTATTGCGTATTGTGTAGTGTCAGAACTGATTTTACAAAAGTAACCATTTCGAAAGATTCCGATTCTGATGACAATTCCGACAATATTTCCGAAATTCCGTGTTTAGTGAAATGATGATGCAGTGTAAGCTTTTAACATTTGTATTGCTTGGGCAACTCAAAATAAGGTTTCCGAACATCGAAACGCCTTCTTGCAGGAATTAAAGAGTTCAAGCGCAAGATACAGCATTTAAAAATAAATTACAAATTTCTTCACCGTTTCAGAAAAAAATTACCGCTTTATTTTTAGTTAAATTGTTGTTCTTTAAATTGTTAATACATGAACCATTACATACATATTTCGTTAGTACATAAGTTACATTTACATATTTAAATAATGTACCGGGTGTTCTACCTAAGCAGGTAATCGGCTATATCTCAGAAAGTAATAACACTAGGACTTTGGGAAAAATATATATCGATAAAAGCGGCCAAGAGAAATTGCTGGAAATTATTTTCAAGTTCGAAAAATGACCGCTAGGGGGCATAAGAGAACTTTCAAAATAGAAATGCCGATTTTCTCTTGATTTTTCTTAATAAAAATATATTAAAAATATAAGCATTGTATTGTTCATAAAATTATGCAACTTTATGTTAGTAATCGGTTTTTTCTATTTTCAATAATAAAGTGGTGGGAGAAGGTCAAACTTTTTCTTTTTCAAACGCTGATATCTCTGCTTTCGATAAACCGATTTTATTCAAATTGGTCTTGAAAAAAGCCCTTATTTTCCTTTACACGTAGATCTATTAACTATACCATATTGATTCTCATGGTGGCCACTAGATGGCGTTTTTCCGTAATTCCTCAATGAATAAGGATTTTCTCAAAAAAATCAAATATTATGATATGACTTTTTCATCATATTTTATTTTAGGCTTATAAAGGCTATTAAATAGTGGAATAAAAATCCAGGTCCGTATTTAAAATAGGAAAGTTGATGATGGTCGCTCGAATCCGAAACGTCGGATTAAAAACTAACCCCATCAGCTTGTAGAGGAGGAAAAGTTACTATAAGGAACTGAAAACCGCAACGTGATATCTTTTGTTAAACTAGAGAAATTAGGGATAATAATAATTAATATGAAAAAATAGGCCATTTTTTAAAACATTATTATTTATTAATTTCTCTAGTTTAACAAAAGATATCACGTTGCGGTTTTCAGTTCCTTATAGTAACTTTTCCTCCTCTACAAGCTGATGGGGTTAGTTTTTTAATCCGACATTTTGGATTCGAGCGACCATCATCAACTTTTTTATTTTAAATACGGACCTGGATTTTCTATTCCACTATTTAATAGCCTTTATAAGCCTAAAATAAAAAATGATGAAAAAGTCATATCATAACATTTGATTTTTTTGAGGAAATCCTTGTTCATTGAGGAATTACGGAAAAACGCCATCTAGTGGCCACCATCAGAATCAATATGGTATAGTTAATAGATCCACGTGAATAAAATCGGTTTATCCAAAGCAGAGATATCAGCGTTTGAAGGAACAAAAGTTTGACCTTCTCCCACCACTTTATTATTGAAAATAGAAAAAAACGATTCCTAACATAAAGTTGCATAATCTTATGAAGAATACAATGCTTATATTTTTAACATATTTTTATTAAGAAAAATCAAGAGAAAATAGGCATTTCTATTTTGAAAGTTCTCTTACGCCCCCTAGCGGTCATTTTTCGAACTTGAAAATAATTTCCAGCAATTTCTCTTGGCCGCTTTTATCCATATATATTTTTTCCCAATGTCCTAGTGTTATTACTTTCTGAGATATAGCCGATTACCTCTTTAGGTGGAACACCCGGTACATATGTATTTAAATGTATAAAAATTTATATATGTAGATCTATAGATCTACAAATGTGCAAAGATGTGTTTTATTGTATATTCGTTAATCCGAACAATTCGATAACCCGATTAGGGTCTGACAATTGGGTGTTCGGATTAACGAGGTTGCACTGTATTTGCAAATAATGTTTTTGTCTATTCTGAACTATTTTTTTAAAAGCCAAACATTGATTTAGAAAAACTACAATATCTTGTGAACGCATTATCGAAAAAATTAATCTTAGTGGAATTTAAAAAAGTTTTTAAGCTTTTAAGTTTTAAGCTAAATTGAAAGAAACGTTTTTGTTTTTTTGCTACAGTCGCTAGATGGCGCTTTCTAAAAATTTTAGAAATTTTACGAATTTTCCACCGGTATAAGAGGACTAAAGTCTGAATTTGGCCTTTCGATCTCTTAGTACCGATAACTATTATATGTATCATACAAGGACGGAATAGAGAAATGAAGGCATTCGCTGAGGTTATTAATAGTCTGGGAGCGTTTTCTCTGCGCATTTTCAAAGTCGGGTCTATTTGGGTTAAGCTTTCTCCTGGCACATTGTTTATTCTCGTTCCATTATATTGCAAGATATCCTAATCTCTATATGATACATTAGTATCACCATCCATCTTGGCTTCATCGAACATTGTACAATTTATATGGTTGTTCTCAACAAGGTTATTTATCAGATGTTTTTTGTTCCTGTAACTGCTTATGCTTGCATATAAAAAATTAAGGGTAGCCATGGATAACAGCTTGTGTATTGTGTTGAGTGACTGTAGGTTCAGTAGGGGATTTCGACTCCTCTTGCTCTAGATCAAGCATTAAAATATATTCCCTGCTACCAACTATTATATCTACCATGGCATATAAGTTATATAGAAGCGATGTAACGCATTTCAAAATAATTTCTAATAATGCCTCTTGGCCGTATTTACTAGCAATATATTTTCCCAACGCTGTACGGTGAATGGTTTGCGAGATACAGCCGCTTACCTCGATTAGTTAGCCACCCTGTACAACGTACAATATCTGGCATCATGCCTGAGAAGATTTTTGCCAAGCAACACCAAAAGGTACCCATTTGTTACTCTTTCTACCATACGTATAGGGTTTGGTAAAAATTGACAATATCGTTACACAACAGTTAAAAATGAAAGCAAACCCTGAAGCATTTAGATTTAATATTTGAAAATTAGTATTTAAATCGCTGCTATAAGCGTAGTGTCAATACCCCGACATCATTTGTGACAAAATAAATAGAAATACCGGTAAAAAGTATATAAAAGGAGATATGCATAATGATTTACCTTTTTTATGTTTATAAGAAGCGATAAGAACCTAATAATGTAAATAAATAATGGCGAGGCAATGTTTATAAATCTTTGAAGTTTAAAAAAGGAAATCTATGCAAGCAAATTGTCTTATAATGGCACTCCGAAAAGAAAATCAGTAACACGAACCAATATTTAACGTATTTTATTTCAAACTCACAGATTTACACTGCATCCTCGCCTTTGACGAAATATCTTACCTACGTAAATTTTCTCTAAATGTCTTGGTTGTTTTTCCACAATAACATCCGCCTTGGTGAAACCATTTCATTATAATCGTCCTCCTCACTCGTTGGGGTGCAGCGGAATGGTATTCTTCGGTCCGAATGGACTTCTGTACTTGATTCCAACCTCCTTGAAGATGTCAACAGGAAAGCCAAGGTTGGCCAGATAAAGTTTACCATTGTTGGGTGTATGGGGAAGTGGTAGGACCGGAAGAAGAGATATTTTAGAAATTATCCCTGAAAAAAATATAGGATATATAAAAGTTGGAAATGTTTATTTTTAAGGGTTGTAATGGGTAGTGGCAGGGGGTTGAAATAATGTTTTATTCAGGGTGCCCGCTAATTAATGGTACAGGCTGATTCACCATTCACCCTTACCTTTATATTTTTCATGCTAGGTAAAAATAAAAAATATCAGATGTATAATAAGTATACTTTAAATGATGCAAAGTAATAAATCAATCAAAACCGTCTTCTCCATGGGCGTGCAAGATATTTCGGCATGTATAGATTTCATTAGACCTAAATTTTTAAACTTGTGCAAAATTAGTACGAGTATCGACATTAAATTCAAGTTCTGTCTTCAAATATATATTTTAATATTAAATTTTTTAAGCTTAAAATTATGTAGGTACTGCCGTACCATTTACCTGGAATTTTAGAAAGTAATTTTATCAAAACTAATTAGAGTCCAGGTACTTATTCTGTTTCTGCTCTAATGATTTTATTCCTTTTTTCTGTACCTAATCCTGGTTACCTGTTTGCTAATTATGTGGTTATTATGCCTTTATGGGCATATATTTATACATACCTACCTTGGGTGTTTGTTTCTCAGTGAAACTAGTCAAAGTGTGAATTGTTAGTGTTTTTTTAATTAAATATGGAGAATTTTAAACAATTGCCTAAACGCCCTAGAGTCGGTCCATGTAGAGGGTGTCCAGTTTTCGTATGTTCTACGGGTTATCTGCGTTATTAGTAAAGATAGAAGGTTGCGGTTTTCGCGGCACTGTGTTACTTTTTTGAGAAACAAACGATGCCATCAACAGAATTTTCATAGCCCCCTTAGTTTTTTAGATACGGGGTGATTTTCAAAATTTTGCATCTTGGGACGCCCCCCCCCCCCCGTATCTCGGTTACGCTGCAACTTATCAAAAAGGTAAAAAATGAACTTATTAGTTTTTTTCACGTAGAATCCAGTGGCTTAGTCAGATTTTTTCTATGTTTAATTGTTTTCGAGAAAAAGAGCAAACTTGCATTTTTTTTAAATGGGACACCCTATATATTTTTAGCTATTATGATTCAGTTTATCACAAGCTTTTCAAAAATACATAATACTTTATAGCTGTTTTCAATGTGAAGCTCAAAATTTACATTTTTCAACAAATTTACATTTTTTTAAACAACACACAGTATAAATTTTAAGATAAAACACTATTTTTAAAAATATATACCTATAACAATAACTTTTATAAAAAAATATAAATAACAATTAACTCAGTTGTGTTATACGTCCAAAAATTAAAAGCTACAATTATTTGATGATTTAGGAAACTGTCTCATAAATATTGCTCAAACTGTTCTTCATTATGCCTAAGACATGTTTCACACATTGTTCTGATTCGCCTCAGTGCATTTAAAATAATAAAAGGCCGTGCCTGTAACTCCCTAAAGGCTTTTTCAGTGGCTTCTCTTAAATTTGCCATCGTTTGGTACTGGACGGTATAAATTTTATTTTTTAGGTAGCCTCACAAAAAAAAATCCAAAACCGTTAAATCGGGTGACCTGGGTGGTCACCTTACAGGTCCATGTGTTCCAATCCAGCGGCCAGGAAAATTATTGTTAAGATATGCTCTTACAATTTGAGCATTGTGAGCGGGAGCTCCGTCCTGTTGCAAATATAAGCTATTAGGATGAGCTAGGGGCACATTCTCTACTATTTCGGGCACAATGTTTTCCAAAATTTCTAAATATTTATTTGCAGTAAGACCGCCTTCAAATATATTATATAAAATTTTACTTCCCAGTATGAAGCATGAAACGCTAAACCCAAATCTGCCTTGCCGTTCCCGTGAAAATATAACATGTTGATTTTCCTGGCACCAAAACCTAGTATTTTGCCGATTAAATATACCGGCACTGGTAAAATGACTCTCATCATACCATATAATCGTTCTTTCAAAATGATTTTCTCTATTTACATTTTGTAAATACCAATTATAAAACTCGACGCGGCGCTCTGCGTCACCGAGATGTAAGTTTTGTACGACATGAAATTTGTATAACTTAAACTTGTGTTTTTTTAGAATAGTTTGCACCCTTGATTTTGTAACACCGACAGAACCTTCCACTGTTCTACAAGAACTACTTTGATTTGTTTCAATCGAAGCCAAAACGTTTACTTCATCAATGTCCTGCTTTTCCTTATTTTAAATACCAGGTCGGGGTTTGGAAAATGAACCGACTTCAATTAAGTTTGATTTTATTTTTAAAAATATTCTTTTATCCGGCTGTCTTCTTTCTGGGAATCTGCGAATATTACGTTTTTATAAATTTTAAAATATGATGAAAAATATAAAAAGATGCCCATACCTGTTAAAATAAACTTCTAATGCTTCATCCGAATTTTCGTTACACTGAATATAACAAACGAACATATCGTACTTTTTTCATAATTCTCGAATTTTGCATTCGCAGCTATAATTAAGAAAAAACTGCTATTTATTCAGATTCAGATTCAGATAATTTATTGGTGTTACTATTGTCAATATACAATTTACACACGTCATAAATAATATAAGTAAATATTTCTAAAATTTTTTCCTAGCACTAGGTTATTCATTTAGGTTGACAACTAAAAAGAGTAAAACAAACAGAATATTAAAATCAGTCGTCAATAAAATCTTAGATTTACATTTAAAATAATTAAAATTAAAACACTTAAGTAGTAGACATCAAACACTTATCACAATTTAAAAAGTCATCTGTTGAATAAAATGCACTTAAGGTTAGAAATTTCTTAGTTGCTTGCTTAAACTGTTCAAGTGGAAGGTCTCTGATCTTTGGAGGAAGAAAGACTGTTAAAATATTTAACTGCAAGGAAATTCGGTCCATTCTGACATTTTTTGAGTCTAAAGTATGGAGTGATCAGGTCGTTTCTATTACGCGTGTTATAAGTGTGAAAATCGCTATTCGCGTTGTATTTATAAATGTTTACCCTTGCATGCATTAGGTTTTCATAAATAAACACACATGGGTAGGTCAAGATGCCTAATCTAATAAATGCTCGCCGACAGTCATGCCTATAAGATAATCCACCCACAATTCTTACAGCCCTACGCTGAAGAGCCAGCTGTGGCAGCACATCCCCATACCAGTATACCATAGGAGAGCAGCGAGTGGCAGAGGGCAAAGTAAGCTGTTCTCAATACATCCTCAGACACGCTACCTGCCAGATTCCGCAGAACAAAAATATTCCTACTTATTCTAGCTGCGAGATTGTCTATATGGTTATCCCATTTTAACTTTGGGTCTAATGTGATGCCCAGGAATCGCACTGCACTCTCCACCTGCAGATCTGTTTCGCATTCTCGCAGGGAAAAAATCGAAGCCAAAACGTTTACTTCATCAATGTCCTGCTTTTCCTTATTTTAAATACCAGGTCGGGGTTTGGAAAATGAACCGACTTCAATTAAGTTTGATTTTATTTTTAAAAATATTCTTTTATCCGGCTGTCTTCTTTCTGGGAATCTGCGAATATTACGTTTTTATAAATTTTAAAATATGATGAAAAATATAAAAAGATGCCCATACCTGTTAAAATAAACTTCTAATGCTTCATCCGAATTTTCGTTACACTGAATATAACAAACGAACATATCGTACTTTTTTCATAATTCTCGAATTTTGCATTCGCAGCTATAATTAAGAAAAAACTGCTATTTATTCAGATTCAGATTCAGATAATTTATTGGTGTTACTATTGTCAATATACAATTTACACACGTCATAAATAATATAAGTAAATATTTCTAAAATTTTTTCCTAGCACTAGGTTATTCATTTAGGTTGACAACTAAAAAGAGTAAAACAAACAGAATATTAAAATCAGTCGTCAATAAAATCTTAGATTTACATTTAAAATAATTAAAATTAAAACACTTAAGTAGTAGACATCAAACACTTATCACAATTTAAAAAGTCATCTGTTGAATAAAATGCACTTAAGGTTAGAAATTTCTTAGTTGCTTGCTTAAACTGTTCAAGTGGAAGGTCTCTGATCTTTGGAGGAAGAAAGACTGTTAAAATATTTAACTGCAAGGAAATTCGGTCCATTCTGACATTTTTTGAGTCTAAAGTATGGAGTGATCAGGTCGTTTCTATTACGCGTGTTATAAGTGTGAAAATCGCTATTCGCGTTGTATTTATAAATGTTTACCCTTGCATGCATTAGGTTTTCATAAATAAACACACATGGGTAGGTCAAGATGCCTAATCTAATAAATGCTCGCCGACAGTCATGCCTATAAGATAATCCACCCACAATTCTTACAGCCCTACGCTGAAGAGCCAGCTGTGGCAGCACATCCCCATACCAGTATACCATAGGAGAGCAGCGAGTGGCAGAGGGCAAAGTAAGCTGTTCTCAATACATCCTCAGACACGCTACCTGCCAGATTCCGCAGAACAAAAATATTCCTACTTATTCTAGCTGCGAGATTGTCTATATGGTTATCCCATTTTAACTTTGGGTCTAATGTGATGCCCAGGAATCGCACTGCACTCTCCACCTGCAGATCTGTTTCGCATTCTCGCAGGGAAAAAATCATGTGACCCGTCTTTGCCTCATTCAAAATAAGACTATTTTTGGCAAACCATCCTGCAACATCCGATTGTACCTCCCTTGTTCCTGCAGCAATCTGTTCGCAGTCCTTAAATCGTAGGCTGACAGCTGTGTCATCGGCAAAAAGATTAAAATCGGCGGTGTTGCTGCTCTCAGGTAAGTCATTTATATATATCAAAAATAGCAGCGGTCCAAGAACTGATCCTTGTGGGACACCCACCGTCAATTCCTTGATCCCAGATGACACATCCCCCACCCTTACCCTCTGCGACCTATTGGCAAGATAGGAACCCATCAGTCGCAGAGCAGCGGCATCAAAACCGTATGTCTCCAGTCTGGTAACGAGCAAGGAGTGAGAGACACAATCGAATGCTTTGCTTAAGTCACAGAATATGGTGCTGGTATATTCCATGTTCTCAAAGGCCTCAAATATAGAATTTACAAAGTTTAATATGCTCGAGACAGTGCTACGGCCCCGCCTAAAGCCATGTTGTGCCTCTGTAAAAAGGTCATTGTCCTCAAAGTGCCGAAGTATCTGAGCCGCAATACACTTTTCAAAGATTTTTGACACCACTGGAAGTAGAGAAATGGGCCGATAGTTCCCCACGTCATTCTTATCTCCTTTGTTCTTATAAATTGGCACAATTAAAGCCTGTTTCAATGAATCAGGGAAGTATCCGCTCACAATGGACAAGCTGATGAGTTTTGTTAGTGGGTATACTATTATTTCTTGGATTGTTTTCAGAAGAGGTATGTTTAAGTCATATATGTCACGGCTTGATTTGTTTTTTAAATTTCTAATTATATCCCTAACCTCAATAAAAGTAACTGGCCGGAATGAAAAACCATGGCCCCTCTTTGTAGTGCTCGCAGGACCATGATCCCCACGGACGCTAAGTCCATTTAGAAGGGTATGTGCTATACTGATAAAGTACTCATTGGAATCCTGTGGAGAGATATTTGTGCAAGATGATTCTTCTTGACCTCGACCTTCTCTTATTATGTCCCACATCACTTTAGAAGGATTGTTTGCATTTCTGATACGGTCATCATTAAGCTTTCTTTTTGCATTCTTTATCGCTTTTTTATATTCTCGCCTATAGAAATTGCGCTGTTGAAGTAGCTGTGGATTGGGATTAAACTTATAATGTTGGTTAAAAAGATCTACCCACTCCCTAAATTCCCTCAGGTTATGGTCAAACCATGGACAGTGATTTTTAAAATTATTTTTAGGATTTGAAACTCTATAGGACTTTTTGGGGAAGGCAGATTTGTAAGCTATCGAAACTGAATAGAAATAAAAAACAGAAAATGGATAACCTATTCTGACAGTAAATAAAGATTTTTTCAGATAACAAGCCTGTCATCTTTTGTTTTCCTAAATACCCGTCATGGCCTACTAAAAAAAATTTAAATTTGTTGAAAAATGTAAATTTTGAGCTTCACATTGAAAACAGCTATAAAGTATTATATATTTTTGAAAAGCTTGTGATAAACTGAATCATAATAGCTAAAAATATATAGAATGTCCCATTTAAAAAAATTTAAGTTTGCTCTTTTTCTCGAAAACAATTGAACATAGGAAAAATCTGACTAAGCCACTGGATTCTACGTGAAAAAAACGAATAAGCTCATTTTTTACCTTTTTGATAAGTTGCAGCGTAACCGAGATACGGGGAGTGTCCCAAAATGCAAAATTTTCAAAATCACCCCGTATCTAAAAAACTAAGATGGCTATGAAAATTCTGTTGATGGCATCGTTTGTTACTCAAAAAAGTAACACAGTGCCGCGAAAACCGCAACCTTCTATCTTTACTAATAACGCAGATAAACCGTAAAACATACGAAAACTGGACACCCTGTACAGTAAATGAAAAAAAAAATAGTTCTTAACTGTTACGATTCTATTAAAAGTAAGAATGCGGATTTGAGTGTTGACAATGCAGTGCAATTTACAGCAGATTTGCTTTACGTTGGGAAAACAATACATAAACTTAAAAAAAAGTGTTGGCGTCAAACCTCCAAAAACTTCTTCAGGACTACCAAAACTTGAGCTGGATGACGTTTTAATGCAGAGAGTAACGCGAAAAGTTCATAGTTTCTTTTTAAAAAAAGAAATTCCCACGCTGGACAAAATTTTCTCCTCAATCCGAGAAGACCAGGACTACCCATTTATGTGTAGAAATACGCTTTGGAAATTATTAAAAAAATAGGTTTTCGGTGGAAAAAGGCTTTGTTAAAGTTGGTCTATTGATGTTCCAATTTAAAAATACAGGAGACTATCACAGAGATATGAATGCCGATGTATTTGAAGAATGGTTCGAGCAAATGTTGGATCTTATACCAAAAAATCCAATAGTTTTATTGGATAATACAAGTTATTACTCCACTCTAGGCTGACGGCACACTGCGTGGCGTAAAGGTGAAACAACAGAATAGCACAAATAGTATTGTCACTAGATTCCTTAAAACAAAAACTATTGGTACTAGCCAATTTACATAGAAATGTATTTAAAAAAAAAGTAGTCGATGAAATGGCAAAGTTACGAGAAATATCTGCGCTCAGACTCCCTCCTTACCACTGCAAATTAAACCCGATCGAACTTATATGGGCTCAAATAAAGACAGATGTCGCCAGAAAAAAACACGACTTATAAAATGGATTTAAAAAGACTCTTTAATGAAGCTATGGGTAAAATCAGTGCGGAAAAGTGGAAAAAGTGTATCGATCATGTGATAGAAGAAGTCAAAAGTGGCAGGTAGATATAATAATCGAAGAAATGGTTGAACCGCTTATTATAAACAAATATTAATAAAAGTTCGTCTTCCGAATCGGACTATGATTAAGCCATAACAACAAAGTATTATTCGATTTTTAAAAATGCTTTGTTTTTGTAATTATATTATGTAAAATAGTACCACCCATTGTTATTTATTAGTTAATACGATTTTTTAAATGTTTTCATATGTTATAAATACCTACGAATATAATATAATACAATTTCAGGAGAATAGGCATGTTTAAGATTTTTAATTTAAATACTTCCCCAATACACACTCCTGAATAAGGGATTATACCTGCTAACAATAGTAAATCCTGAAATATAACAGTAGCTTGCGATAAATTCAGGGTGGACCTACCTAAAGAATGCTCATTATTTGGATCCTTTAATGTAAACACAATAGATTTTAAGGGATGGTGTTTAAATTGTTCTTGATACCTCGGTTTGCGTTTACTTCGCGCCATTTAAAGATAGACCGACCGATAGACGAAATGCTTTTTGCAGGGGTGTCCACAAATTACGTTACTTACTTTATACACAGAATATCGCATAAAGATATATTTTCTTAAATGGGGCACCCTAATATACAGTGTGTTCACGGATGAACTTAACTATACTTGAAAAAAAATATTTTAAATTTTTCGAAAAAAAGTCATCTTTCATAACTTTTTTTGCTCGTTATACAGGGTGTTCCTTAATGATATGCAAATATTTAAGGGTGTGAATCAACATGAAAAATCCAATTCAAAAATGTTCCGTTACGAAAATACAGGGTGTTAAAGTTTTAGGAAAAAAATGGAAACTAATTAATATTTTCGAAACTATTTCAGATATTTCAGTGATATTTTATACGTAACGACAATTAATAAAGGTGCATATTGCAGCGTGGCGTGCCTATGAGTACTGATTTCGATATTTTTCAAGAAAAAAATGGTACGCCAATGGTTTGTGCTCAAATAAAAAATTGTTTTGAATTCACCATTCAATTTGAAACATAAGAGCTTTCCTGAGTTGTTTTCCTGCGATGCCCCGCTTTTGAGTAAACAAACTTGCAAAATTATTACTAATTCAATAGGAAAAATTAAACATTCCGGATTGGCATCTGTATGTAATAAACAACTGAAAACATACAACATTAACATAACATTACAACTAACATGGAGCGATTATTACAAAAATTGTTGAAAATGGCCCCTCTCACTTAATATGCATCCCTCCGCCCTCCATCTCGAGGAATTGCACACTCGTTGAAATATTCCCGGAGTATTTTTTATTCTATCACAAGCTGCAACTATTCTTTCTATTAATTCATCTACAGTGTTAATGGCACTTGTGTACACTAGCGCCTTAAGATGATCCCACAACAAGAAATCCAAGCTGTTGAGGTCGGGAGACCTTGGGGGCCATTCTTGAGGCCCACCGCGGCCAATCCAACGATTTGTGAATAATTGTGAACCACTACACTGAAATGTGCTGGTGCACCATCGTGTATATACCGGGTGTTGCATCGTCGAGCGGGACATAGGAAATCCCATGTAATTTTAAATGGGGTCAATTATTGGCTTCCCTAATTATTTTAGAGAAAAATTCTATTTAGGTTTATTAAAGAGCACTAAAACCCACATTCGAAAGAATAACTTTAGATATTTTTGATGAGCCCGTTTACGGGTTATCGCCGATTTCTTTTTAACTATTTCTCCTTTTTATGGTCCCGTATTTGCGGGCACCAGTCAAGGTAAAAGATGACTGTCAAATAAAGTTGTCATTTTGAAATGTGTGCTTTATTGTTATAAAAACTCGTACATCGAAAATATTAAAGGTGTATTTATGAGTACAAATTAATCTGAATAAAACTAAAATAAAGTATCCAATTACAAGGTTAATTATGACATTTTACATGTTTCAATATTTTACTAATTAATAGGTAGGTACTATTAAATTGTTAGAACTTTAGGATTTAAGAAGATGTTCAAATATTCCTCAAAATGACAACTTTATTTGACAGTCATCTTTTACCTTGACTGGTGCCCGCAAATACGGGGCCATAAAAAGGAGAAATAGTTAAAAAGAAATCGGCGATAACCCGTAAACGGGCTCATCAAAAATATCTAAAGTTATTCTTTTGAATGTGGGTTTTAGTGCTCTTTAATAAACCTAAATAGAATTTTTCTCTAAAATAATTAGGGAAGCCAATAATTGACCCCATTTAAAATTACATGGGATTTCCTATGTCCCGCTCGACGATGCAACACCCGGTATACCACAATACATATGGTTTCTTATTGCTATCGGAAAATCCTCAAGCAGTAGTAAAGGCAGTTGTTCTTAAAGGAAATTGAGGTAAGATTGTCCATCAAATCGTCTCGGCAAGAAGAATGGGCCAATAAAGAGGTTAGTTTTACCAATAATTCCTGCCCATACGTTAACCGAAAATTGGTGTTGGAAACGGGTTTCGGTTACGGCATAGGGATTTTCTTCCGCCCACCAATGATTGTTGTGGAAATTCTGAATAGAATTTCTTGAAAAATTAGCTTCCTCTGTGAACAGAATGCGTATTTGAAATTGCGGACTTTGTGCAATATTATGAAGATACCTTTGACTGAAGGTCACACGCCTTGAAATTAATATTAACTGTTGCTACGCACTAAATATCTTAAGTAGTTTCGGAAATATTAATTAGTTTCCATTTTTTTCCTAAAACTTTAACACCCCGTATTTTCTTAACGAAACATTTTTGGACCATAGTTTATAAATCAAACTATAATTAATTTTTCATGTAGATTCGCACTCTTAAATATTCGCATATCATTAAGGAACTTAATGTATAAAACCCTATTTACAACACATGTAGAGCTTGAACGCTGTAAATTAAACACCGCAACGCCATCAGTCTAATATCAGTGAGAGATAAATGCGGGGGGTCATTAAAGTGGTGGCAAAATGGATAAGACGGAAGATCTAAACATCAGCCCTCAACAGACCATCATAGTTCCCTTTACAAAGCGAAAAAAAAAGGGGGATTAAGGCCCCTAATCCTCCAAGGAGAAATGATACCGTTGGCTAGGGAAGTAAAATATCTGGGTGTCATCTAGACTTACTTGGAATAGTCACATGAAAAAAATTATCCGTAAATCTGAAATTACTCTTGCAGTGACAAGGAGAATGTACAGAAAGAAATGGGGTTTATCGCCCAAGATGGTGCACTGGATATACACCAGAGTGGTAATACCCTCAATTATCTACGCATCCGAGATCTGGTGGCCAAAAGTTCTGCAGAAGACCTCTATACTGAAGCTAGGAAGTCTTCAGAGACTGGCCTGCTTAGGTATAACAGGGGCAATGGAAATCGACCCTTTCTGCAACCATGGAGCGCCTTCTTGACCTCCCTCCTCTTCACTTGACGATACAGTGAGAGGCGAGAATGGGCCTCCACCAACTTTAGATGATGCTGCCGACCTCCAGAGTAAAGGAGGTAGGTCACGAACTTATAGAAGACATATCACATGTGCCGGAGATGAAGATGAGATCAGACCACATGACACCAAAATTTGTTTACGACACACCCTTTAAGATAAGCATTCAGGATCGAACCATGTGGACAAGCAACGAACCAGATTTTCTGTCTGGAGCTCTGGTATGGTTCACCGATGGATCCAAGACTGAAGAGGGTACAGGAGCTGGGATACATGGATTAAGACCAAGAAAAAACTTATTCTTTCCCTTGGGGAAACTCCCAACAGTATCCCAGGCAGAAACCTATGCCATACTAAAATGTGCATGGGAAAACAATAGAACAATAGAAAAATGGACGAATTTACATATGCTCAGACAGTCAAGCGGTCCTCAAGGCTCTCACGAGCCAGAGGATAACATCAAGGCTAGTCTGGGAATGCCAGAATGAACTGAGAATCCTGACGGACGACAGCAATACTGTTAAACGATTCTGGGTACCGGGTTAGCACCGGCACAGCACGAGAAGCTATTAAGCGATGGACCAAAAATGAAAACAAGTCTCCTGGAACAGCAGACTGGGACTCAATTACAGCAAGAGAGTTATGGGAAGTATTGGTCCTAAATTCTCAAAACAGTTGCTTAACCTCAGCAGGAACCAACTAACAATAACAACGGGAATCCTAACAGGACAGAATGGCTGTCAAGGATCACCTGAACAAAATGAAGATATACAATGGAGAACTTAGCTGTAGACTCTGCGGCAAGGATAGAGAAACTGTCTATCATGTTGTCTGTCAATGCGAATCCCTGGATCGCAGGCGCTATGCCATATTCGGGAGAGTAAAACTGGAACTGAATGAAATAACCACTAAATCAGCAGTTGACGTGTATAAACTAATATACGGAACCAAGATAATCGAGTGGATACAATAAACGAAAGTTTGCACAATAGGCCTACTTATGGCCGCAGTGCTCCGGTTAAGGACGGGCCTAAGGAAAAAAAAAGCCTTAATATCTATAAGAGCAAGTATGAAAGCACGCACCGTCGCGTGGTGAACTTCCCCTTTTTTGGAAAAATCTTGGAATTATGGTACCCCAACATTATAGTAATATTGTATGTTAATATTTAATCGCAAATATGTCTCGGAGCGACATTTAGTAATAAATTTAAAGGAAGTAATATTTTCATTCAAAACGTGAATACACTGTAATGTCAGCAAAGAATCATAGACAACGACCCCTTCGACCTACAACAAAATTTTTTTAAAATGTAAATTTTCCGACCAGGAAAACTCCCCAATACCAAATTTTGTACAAAAACGTTTGTTTTTTATAAGGTTATTTAAAAAAATTAAATTACATAAGGAATCTGTGATTTTTCTGTGTACCATTAATTAGCCGACACTCTGTGTATGTTATAGGGGAGAACTAAATTCAACAGACAGGGGTTCCATTTAAAATAACAAAGTTGTTACTATTTTTCGGTAGAAGTGGCAACGCTGAAACACTAAAAATATCTTAGATGAATGGAAAATGTCCGCTTATGTAAGAAACGAAATTTTTAAAATGATCATAAGTACTATCCATTTTCCAAATACGTTTAACGTACCATCCACCGTGGATCATCCTATATATTATAGATGATGATGATATGAAGTATTTTTTTGGTAATACAAAAATTTTCAGTTCTTAAAGATAAAATCCTTTATTATTTAAACCTTACCCGGCGTCCCAGAAGATGGCGGATCTAAAGATAACACAGGTGCTTTGTTTTTATTCACCCACTCTGCCAGAGAAGGATAACTCTTTGGATTATCTGTGTCGTCACAAAGGGCGCATATAATTAAATCTGTGATAGCTGGTAACTCGGGAACAATGGTAATTGTTCTATTTCGGGTAAGCATGTAAAGTGACAACTCTTTCTTAATGGCCGATGCTTCTAAGGAAACACAGTATACTATCGTTCGAACACCATGAGATGCCAGTTGACGAGCGGCGTTAATACCTGCAGCTCCCTGCCTGGAAATAACATGCAAAAAAAACAAATAATTATTTTATGGTAGTCTAGTTTTGCTGTAGCAAGAAGCCATTAACGTCATCGAATATTTGGAAGCGAAAATAGTTCTGATAGTTGGACGTAACTACACACAATCATTGATCAACTTAGAAAACTTATTATGTCAACCTGTGCTTCAAGGAAAATAACTTCCCCCATGTACATTAAACGCTACTCTAATAACTCCGGTTTATAAAAAAGGAGCTTCATCACTGCCTAAAAACTATACTCTTTTACCAATAGTATCAAAAGTTTTTGTAAAACGCATGTGAATCAGAATAGCTCGTTATCTTAACGAGAATAGATATTTTACGGAGTCTCAGTTTGAATTTCGGAAAAATAAAGAGGTTTTTTTGGACCTTGTGAAGATCGTTTGAAGACTTGGAATTTAATGCTGTTCTGTTCTGCGACCTAAGCGAGGCATCCGATTCTGTGTCCCACGGAGCTTAAAGAATATCATTTTAGCTCCTCGAGCATTGAACTGCTGAGGTCGTATCTTTTTAACAGGAGTCAAATGGTGAGGGCTGACGGGGTGTCATCGGCGGAAAGTAAAACAGCAGATAATAAAACAAGATATACACTTTTCGCTTATGATACTACAGTATCAGTCACTACACCTTCTCTTGAGGAGGCCGTGAAGGGACTGACGAGCATGCAGAAGAGTGTGGAGGCATGGTTCAATGCGAACAAGTTGCTTTTAAATAAAGACAAATCCCAAAAAGTTGCCTTCTCCATGAAACCCTAAAAAAATTAATGAAAACATCCAACCTATCAAATTTTTGGGAGTACAACTGGATTCCGGATTACTGTGGGACACCCATATCGACTCCCTTGCAAAAACCTTTGAAAGCAGCGTGTTCACGCTCCGAAACCTCGCTGATTAGTTTTTAGGGAGGTCGAGACGATGTCATACTTTGGCATCTTCCATTTAAAGATGACATACGCTATCTTCATATGGGGCCGTGCTGCCCAGAGCCAAATAAGAGCCTTTGCACTACGGAGAGCAGTACGGATCGTTGCTGGACTGGGCTACAGGGATTGCTGCAGGTCAGCATTCAGACACCTAAGAATACTGACTCTACCATGTACATACATCCCGGAAAATCTTTTATTCTTGAAGAGAAACGGATACCAATATAGAACCCACCGCGAAGTGCATGACTATGACACTCGACATCGTGACGATTTTGTCACTCAATATTGCCGATTAAAGAGGTGTCAAAATGGCCCAGGGTACTTGGCTGTTAAAATGTTCAATAAAATCTCAGCTTCATTACGGGAACTATCAGACATACATTTAAAAAATAAAATTGGAAATATTCTTTTAGATTAGATCACTGTTGAAGAACTTTTAAACTATGAATAAAGTTTGAAAAATGATTTTATTTTATACTGTAGTATATGTCTAACTAGATGTAGTTTTAAGCTAAGTTAAGTATTTACAATTATTGTCCTGATATGTATGGTTACTAGGGATTGAAATCCCGAAGCAAATAAACAATTCCGGAATTTTCGGGATCCCTTTATGTAAGCCCGGGATCCCGGGATTGATTTCGGGATCATGATTTATTTATTTATTTACTTATTTATTTATCATAGGCAAAGCTGCCCAAATAGTATATAAATACCTAAATCTAAAATATAACAACAACAATTTGCAAAATATATTATAAGTTACAGTGGAAGATGCAGTGGCGTGTTTACCATGAAAGCTAGGGAAGCACAGCTTCCCCTAAACGATTTACTTAAAAAAAGAAATAATCCAATACAATCCTACTAGAACTTACAATTAATTTTTAAAATAATTGTCCTAAATTTTATTTGTAAATCGTGCGAATCCGACCGCATTTTCATAAGGCACCCTGATCAGAGAACTCCATTCTTCACGGTGATGCCCGATTGATTCCGAGACATACCGACGCGCCGCGCCGCGGATCGCGAGCGAGAAGCTATTGAAAAGCAGCGTATTGCCGTATATTGTTTTACTGCATGGAACAAATTAGACTGGCGCGTGTGTAGGCGAAATTTAAAACCGTGCATTAATATTGGGAAAAGTACGCTGTTTTTAAACAGATTATTATTTTAATTATGGATCCTGTTGCTAGTTCAAGTTCGGCTGAAAGTGAAAATAGACTTTTGTGTGAGTGTATTGTGTGTCAGATAGTGGTAAAAGGATTTTCCACCTATATTTTTGAGGAAAAAAAACAAATTATTCCAAGTCGTGGCTCCGCATTTCTCATTTTTCCGTTACAGCCAGGGCCGTCGAGGGGGGGTGGGGGAATCCTCCCGGGCCCGAGTTTTTGAAGGGGACCTGGAAATTCGAAATATCATCCCCGATGGGGAAAAAATTTTAAATTTTTTGTTATTAAAATATTTAAAAATATATTTTAAATTGATGCACTTCATATGCGTAATAATTTGTCAAGATTTACCCAAAAAAGGGCGTGGTACCCCAAAAATTTTTGCCTGCGGCGCAAGAGTGCGCCTTTGGCGCAAAAAAAAGCGCCTCCGGCGCAACACTTTCGTCGGCCCTGGTTACAGCTTCCCATTATGTTAAAGTCTGGACACGCCACTGGGAAGATGTAAGAAATAAGAAAAGCATCAATCCATTCTCTTGCGTGTTGGTAGTTATTCAAACTTACAAATAGTAACGAGATACTGTCCCCAATAGAATAATAGCTCTTTACAACTGTATTGCAAGCAATTTAAAACCGCAAAAGGTCATCAGGAACAGTCTATCAATTATATTTTTAAAAGTAATAGATTTACAATCGAAACTAAAATTGTGCGGAATAAACCTATTGTGCCATGTCATAAACCTATTGAGAACTTCGTTCTTGCCGACATCTGTTCGGTTGTGTTGCAGAGAAAACGTTTGGTGCAATCTCGTTGTTCTAGAAGGAACTCTAAAGTTTAATAGACCAAGTAGGTCAGGGCAGTCTATTTGGTTTGTGATAACTTTGTGGCCGAAAGAGAGAGTATGTTTAATTCGGCGCCTTTCCAATGACTCCAGACCTAAAGTATTTATATGCTCATTGTGTGTAAGTGTCGCTTTATCCATTTCCAATTTATAAAGTAAAAAGTTGGCAAACTTTATTTGAACTCGTTCAATTCTGGCAATGTGGGTCCTATAAATAGGAGATCATACGATGCTGCAATAGTCAAGATGACTTCTGACCAAGGAAAAGTATAGTGATTTAAGCACTTCGATATTCCTAAATTCACCACATTGCCTCATGATAAAACCTGCCATTCTAAACGCCCTAGAAATCACCCAGTCAATATGCTGTATAAACCTCAGCTCACTGTCGAACAAAACACCAAGATCATTTACTGTTGTTACGCGTGTTAAGTCACAGTTCCCAATTAAATAGTTATGTAAGACTGGGACCTTTTTTCTTGTAAATGAAATAACTTTGCACTTTTTAATGTTTAGTTGCATTTGATTGTTAGTACACCACAGATTTAGGCGCATGATATTCGACTGCAAAAGAATACCATCATTGGCGTTATCGATTACCCGGTAAATTTTAAGATCATCTGCAAAAAAAAAGAAAGCGACAATGTTGAAGGTTACTGCCCAGGTCGTTTATAAATAATAAAAACAAAACTGGACCCAAACGGGAACCTTGCGGTACTCCAGAGTGGGCAATGATCTTCTTCGACGTTACACTACCCATCTTGACAACTTGCGTACGACCTTCGAGGTAACTCTTAAACCAAGTGAGTAGTGGGGGGCAGACTCCATACAACTCTAACTTATAGAGTAACATTCGATCAAATCAAAATATACTGTGTCGACCTGTAGACTTGCATCTAGGGAGGAAGCCAGAAAATTTGAAAACAAACTTAGGTTAGTATGACAAGATCGACCTAGAAAAAAGCCATGTTGATATGGTGATATTTTGTTCTGGAAAGCTTTAAAGAAGACTTCGGTAACAATCTTTTCCGAGATCTTCGCCGCACAGCTCAGTCCAGATATGGGACGATAATTAGTTACGGTTGCCACTCTTGAATAAAGCTGTAACATTTGCAAATTTTCACGAGGATGGGAAGACACCAGTAGTGAGTGATAAGTTATAAATGTAACTAAGAGGCACCTCAAGGATAGGGCTGCAATTTAAAAGGAATATCGGAGGTATCATATCTGGTCCAGCACTCTTATTAACATCCAAACCAATCAGCCTGTTGAAAACAATGCCACTATCAACACAGATCTTGTGAAGATTAATTTCGCTAATAACAGGAAGCTGTATGTCTTGTTGAATGTTGCCATATTGAACATAAACTGACTGAAAATATTCAGAGAACAAATCAACCAATTCAGTAGGATTGTTAGAAAGAGTACCATTATAATTAATTTCCCTTGGATATCCCACAACCTCGCGCTTTGATCTTATGTAGGACCACAGGGATTTAACGTTTCTTAAAATATTAAGCTGGATACTGTTCATAAACCTATTATAGTCGGAGTTAATAGATGTTTTAGAGTTTCTTCTTAATTGTTTATACATAGTCTCGTCTGTCGGGAGTTTAGTTATATTGTATTTATTAAATGCAGTATTCTTTTTGGAGATCAGATTAAAATTTTTTTTGAGAAATAAGGTGGGTATTTTAAAGTGCTTACAGGTTTCCTTGGAACATACGTATCAATGGCGGTATAAATTATAGAGTAAAATATTTCGATAGCTAAATCGACGTTTAGACCACACAATCTTAAAACACCCCAGTCAATGCTTCCAAAATGGTCGTTAAGTGAGTCATAGGCTTTAAAAAAATTTAAATGGTCGACCCAGGATTCCGGTATTGCAATCCCTAATGTTTACCCTCATGACTTGTGCTATGACTTGTATAACTGCATTATTTGCTGTGCCGTGACATAAATAAGTTATATATCTATCTATCTATCTTCAATTCTTGTTTACTGTGTATAAGTCAGTTTGTTTCCAAGGAGGCGGATAAGAATCGAAGTCAGGTTAACAATTATTAGTATAGCGTTTGTCGATACAGTTCTGTAGTTTCAATTTATCTTTTTTTTTGTCTTATGGCTCTGGTTAATACCAAATGGCCAGCCTCTCTCTTTATTTATTTATAATTCTTTATTTCTCCCTAATACTCCCCGAAATTATCTACTAATGCATTGCAAGACATATTTAAAAATCGCAGAACTATAGTATTTATGTACGGTTAGCGACGATATTTATTACGTTTTCATGTGGACTCAGTTCGATTTGAATCCGAATTAAACGCATGAAAACAGTTTATATTAATTTTAAAATCAATAGCCAACGTTTCGACACACCGTCCGTGTCATCTTCTGGGCCAGATAATACTCTTAATTTTAAGGACAAAACAACACTTATCACTGTTATTGTTGTTATGTTTGAATTGTTTAGTAAATCTGGACAATCACAGGAGGATGTATAGAAAAAAGAGTAGCGCAACGCAGAAACGAATGGAAAGGTTTATGCTTGGTATTATACAGGGTGATTGATGGTGGATGGCCAGGCCATATGGCGAACTAGTCAACGCATCACTTTGAAAATTTGGGAACTTACATAAGTGGACGTGCTCTCTCCTTTAAAGATATTTTTAACTGTGCAGTGTTGCCGATTCTACTAAAAAGTACTAGCCAATTTGATATTTTAAATAGAATACCCTGTATATTAATTTTTTTATAGAATCCCTATTAATTTATTAATAAATTCTCTTAACATTTTCCTATACCTATCTGTCATCGTTTTCGAGATAGTAATTAATTTCTGTTTTCTTTTTCGCAAAGCATGGCCTTCAAAAACTGCCGATGTTTTTGACTTCGTGACAGATTAGGACATGGAAGTTTGGTGGAAAGTTAGGTAATATCCAGAGACATTTTACTTTGCGTCTATATCTTAGTTATTATAGTACAGGGTGTTTCAGAAGTACAAATATTTTGATGGTTTGAGAAAATTACTAAAATTATACTTTCTTAAATGAAACACCCTGTATTTTATCTCTGATTCTAAAAGCTTTTAAAATTTTCTGTCTTTCTATATAAAATGTTCTTATACCCATGTAGAATAGTTTTTGACTTATAAGCATTTATTTGCGAAATTAATTGTTAACAGATATCAATCATATGAGTTTTCAGTCAAATTTAACAAGGAGCCTATGGAAACTTTTGTTTTGAAATGGTTGACATTCCGCTATTATTTATTTAGTTTATTTGTCAGTTGGTGTATTTAAAAATTCTATTTTAAAGTTTTAAGAAAAATGGAAGAAAACAACCACTATGCAAATACAGTACTCAACGAAATGTATCCAAATTGGCTATCAATGAACAACAAGAAATTTAGACGAATTCAAAGCGATTTTAAAAATTTTGGATCGTCCATGAAAGTTACCAGAACTTTACCTAGACCTGTAACGTCTAACGAGGAAAATGAAATTAATGTTTTGGCGTATTTTCATGCCTATCCACAGTCTTAAGATGTGCCAAAGAAGATTTGGGCTTAACCTATTTCTGTGTGGAAGCAATATTGTCTAAACATAATATGCATGGTTATAAGTTTACCAAAGCTTAATTTTCTACGCCTGAGAACTTTCCACAAAGAGTGTTGTTTTGCGAAAACTTAATTAGTTCATATTCAGGAAGACCCACAATTCTTACGGAAAACTATTTGGAATGATAAATCGAAATTTTCTCGCGATAGAATTTTTAATAGGAAAAATATTCATTATTGGGCGGAAGAAATCCCCATGTTACGAGATTCAACATTTCAAGAAAAATTTGGATTTAATGTTTTTTGTTTAATGATGGACGACAAAATTCGATATTTGATGTATGATGAAAACTTGACTTCAAGAAAATACTTAAAAATTTTAACTACATTTGTTGAAAATTTCGTGGACAATCTTCCTCTTGCTCAGTATCACAGTAGCTGGTATCAACTGGACGGGGCTCCCGCTCATTGCACTGTCGCAGTAAGTGCGGAAATACAGAGAATTTTCGAAGATCGCTGGTTCAGGCGTTTGGGACCTTGGAATTGGCCTGCAAGGTCCCCAGACTTGACGCCTTTAGATTTTTACCTTTGGGGTACTGTCAAAGATATTGTTTATAAAACATCAGTAAATTCAAGGGAACAGTTGGAAGATCGGGTGAATCGCGCTTTTCAAAGTTTGGATGCTGGTGAACTTAGACTTACTACTGCAAATGGTGTTAATACTCGAATTCTAAAATGCTTAAGAGAATTTATTAATAAATTAATAAGGATTCTAATTCTATTTAAAATATCAAATTAGCTAGTACTTTTTAGTAGAATCGGCAACACTGCACAGTTAAAAATATTTTTAAAGGAGAGGGCACGTCCACTTATGTAAGTTTCCAAATTTTCAAAGTGATCTGTTGACTAGTTCGCCAGAACGTCTAATAGGCCATCCACCATCAATCACTCTGTATTGCAAGATCGAAAAACCAAACAACAAGAATAAAAACAAGAGTTGTTGACATCGGAAAATGCCAATTACAAGGCAAAAATGGAAATGGACAGGCTTCCGCATTAGAACACAGGATAGCCGCAGGACAAGAAAAGTGACTCAGGGGTTTAAAACCGCCCGTGACAAATCCAAAAACTCACTCCCATAATCTTAGTAGAGAAGATAAAAATTTTACTAATTTTCGCTAAATGAACTAAAACTTAATATTAAATGAATTCTCCAATAATTCTAATATGTATTTCCGTCTGTCGGACAACTCCCACTCCCGACAAGTACAGGGTCTTCCAACGAGGACTGAACAGGGGCTCATTTTTGAGCTTCCTTGTATTTAAAGAAAAATCCAAAATAGCCAATCGATGTACTTTTTCCTGCAGAATTCAAAAATGAAACCAAAAATTTATTTGAACCAGAAACAAAAGAGTTAGGCTATGGATAAGGTGTTTTTTAAATGGAACATAGCTTTTTTTATACGATTTTTGGAACGAGTGATTTTTTTTTGTCCGTTCTGATTAAAATATTTAATATTGTGACAGCTATTTTTATTAAATTTTAATGTTTTATCCAGTATAATTTAACTTTAACCTGTTTGAAACATACACTAGGTAATAAAGGTATAATCACCTTTGAATCCTTCAAAGTCAAAAAATTTGACAAATTTACTATAATACTGCCGAAATGAAATATTCATTAGATGAGAGATTGCAGATTGTTATCTTGTTCTACAAATGCCAAGAAAATGCAAGAGAAGCAAGATTTATTGCAAATTTTCACAGAAATATATCCGTCAATACTATTCTAACGATAAAGAACCTATTTGAGGAAAATAAAACATTACATGACAGAAAAAGAAATCCAACTCTATACTAATTAAAAAAAAAAAAAAACATTAATAATTTAATTGTTCCATGTGACCTCCGTGTTCTCGAAACATGTGCGATAACCTCTTTGTAGCCTTTCCAAACTTGCTGTTATACTGTCATTTTCCTGGTTAAGGCGATTTATTTCATTCACAATTTTCTACATGATCTCTTCAATATCGTGGTTTCGCTGCTTGTATACCACGTTCTTTAAATGGCCCCAAAGAAATGTGTCTAATATTGACAAATCGGGACTATTGGGTGGCCAAGCATAGGTTCCATTTCTACCAATCCATTCTTCATGGCGTCCGTTTAAATATTGAGTAACCTCACGCACGGCATGCGGAGGGGCCCCATCATGTTGCCAAATTAAATTTTGATATTCTTCCAATGGTAAATCTTCCAAAAAGTTCTCAATTTCGTTTTCTAAGAACTCGTAGTATCTCTGTCCATTTAAAGTCCCGTTAAAAAATATTGGTCCCAAAATTCTATTATTTTTTATGCCACACCAAACATGGATTGAAGTCCTTCCTTGAAATTTAATTGTCTGAAATTTTCTTGGATTTCCAACGGCCCAGTGATGATTATTATGTCTATTGAAAACCCCCGATGTTGTGAATGTGGCTTCGTCAGTCCATAAGATATTTCTGAATAAATTAGGGTCTTCGTTTTCTTTCCGAATCACAATTTGGGAAACAAATTGGAAGCGAAGTTCTTTTTGTGCCGGTGTTAGATGTTGAAGTGGAAGGATATGATAAGACTTAAATTTATGATTTCTTAAAGTCCTGTGAACAGTTCCTTGGGTAACTCTTCTGCGTGTTACACCGCCGCCGTATTGAACGTTCCGAACTGCGTCCGAAATTGATTTGGTTGGATTCAGTCGAAAATAATTCACAATGGCACGGTCTCGATTTCTATTACTTTCTGGATTTCTTTTTCTGTCATGTAATGTTTTATTTTCCTCAAATAGGTTCTTTATCCTTTGTTTTTTTGTCAAATTTTTTGACTTTGAAGGATTCAAAGGTGATTATACCTTTATTACCTAGTGTATGTTTCAAACAGGTTAAAGTTAAATTATACTGGATAAAACATTAAAATTTAATAAAAATAGCTGTCACAATATTAAATATTTTAATCAGAACGGACAAAAAAAAATCACTCGTTCCAAAAATCGTATAAAAAAAGCTATGTTCCATTTAAAAAACACCTTATCCATAGCGTAACTCTTTTGTTTCTGGTTCAAATAAATTTTTGGTTTTATTTTTGAATTCTGCAGGAAAAAGTACATCGATTGGCTATTTTGGATTTTTCTTTAAATACAAGGAAGCTCAAAAATGAGCCCCTGTTCAGTCCTCGTTGGAAGACCCTGTACCTACGTGTACGCCTAGTCCGATTCTATGAATTCTGTAATAGAATCAATAAGTGAATTTTGCAAATAAATATAAATAAATAACAAATTTTACGCAAATTAAATAAATAAATACACCAAGGACGTTAATGGCTTTATCACAGAATAAAGACTCTATTACTTACTTATGAGGCCCACACAAAACAAGAACTGTAGGCAATTGATGTAAATTATTGGGATTTAGTCTATGTCCTCCTCCTATCAAATGAATGGCTATCTCAGCAGCCGCAGTTCCAAATAGTTCTACGCGTTTTTCCCATATTAAGCCCACTTTGTCTGCTGCGTCAAACAGTTTCTTGCGTAGATTTCTTTTAATAAACGAATATTTTAATGAATATAAAAATATAAACAAATACGCTATACAGGTATGGCAAAGTAACATTAAGGGTGGGTATATTCATGCAACGAACGTAAGTACTGAATTAATTTAACTTAAAACTTCGCTAGTCTGCCTCAGCCAAATTAATTTGTATTGTCAACATTTATTTACTTTGCGTTTAGCTACATTTAAAGATTGAATAAGGACTAATATAGAAAATTTACTTCTAAGATAGACACGACGATAACATTTTAACGACACCGGCGCAAAATCGAACAGAACCGCACTTAGAATTATGAAAAATGTATTTTCGCAAAAACTGTTATATACCGGGTGGTGCATGGCTTTGCTGAACATAGGAAATTCCATGTATATTTTGAGGTGGCTTATTATTGGCTCCCCTGTACATCTTAGAGAAAAGTTGTATTATAATTTTTTGAAGAGGCCGATATAATAAATCCATATGCCATGTTTGTATACATTTTAATAAGCCAATCCTAACTTATTCAATTAAATGGGATGGCAAAATTACTGAATTTTTATAGTTTAGGACAGTTTAGGTAATACAGCAAACACCAGCAAATAAATTCTATGACGCTATTGTCAAAAATTGACGTAAAGCTGGACATAACGAATAAAGATTATTTCACATTAAAGCTGGATTTATAAACTCGAAAAGTTGGCGAGGTTGAGGTTCAGTTGGTGTTGGAAATAGGAGTTCAATTTAAACTAAAGGGAACACTCAGTTCCATTTATACACTCGTTCATGTTGTTCATGTAAAGTTCATGTAAGGTTCGAAAACTTCCTGGGTAGTGGGAGGTAACCAATTTTTATGCTCGGAGTTCGGAATATCTAACCTCACAAAATTGATCATAACTTCAACCTCACCAACTTGTCGAGTTTATAAATCAAGCTTTAAAACACATTTTCATTTCACCAATCCGGCAATCACACACACATCCAAAATAAAAAACACCATAATGTTTTTCTTACTAAGCCTTTAATTTAACATAACATACCTAAGGCTACAGATTTTCACAAAAACATTAATTAATTAAATGTTCAAACAACCCTATATTAACAGCTAAACAATATCCTAACCGAACATATAATTCATTTCCAACATTACTGAGTTGATACTGAGAAATTCTGTCACATTCTAACGAAATACAGTTTTTAGCTGATCTAGATTTTCAAATTTTTTAAGTGACCCCACAGAAAGAAGTCGTTTGGCGAAAGCCCTGGGCAAATATATTTCCGTTAAAAATATTTTGCAAGTATTCCCTAACCATGAGAGAATTATGGGCAGGACAACATTTGATGCCCCATCTCCTGATTTTCGCGTACAACTTCTTCTAGTGCGGGTTCAATTCGATTTTGTAGTAAGTCCAAATAGGTTACTGCTGTAAGGTTGCCTTCCATAAAAAATGGTTCAATAATATGATGCCCAAACATTTATTTTTTATGGATATTGCGTCCGAGTATGAACAAGACGATGTTCATATTCTTGGCTCCAATAACGGCAATTTTAAACATTTGGTTCGTTGTTGAGGGTGAATGTAAATTCATCGGTAAAACAAATATTTCTCGAAAAACCCCTATTATTATTTGCTCTTTCCATTACCTTAAAACAGAATACCATTATCCGTTCTTTATCACCTTGCCGTAGCTCTTGATGTTCTTCATATTTGTAAGGAAAATATTTATATTTTTTTAAAGTGCGCAACACTGTGGTTTGATGTTTACCTACGGCTTGCCTAAGAATCCTCGTGCTAATCATTTTATTTTCCTCCACGTGCAGTCAAACGTCAAGATCTCTATCATCCCTTTCTTCAGCTCTATTGACAATCTGAGTTGAGCATTTACAGTTATTTATTACAGTGTCTTTAAACTGAAAATTACTAATGATAAGTTTAATTAATGAAATGGAAGGGATATGCTCATCAAGGAATTGAATTGAAAACATTTCAGACACTGCTCTTAAACTGTTTCCTGTATAATACCACTTAATCATAGTTACTTTTTCCTTAATACAATTGCTCATATTTAACTATAATCAAAGCGCCTTCAATGAAACTGTTGTCACTGACGCTGCTTTTCGTTTTTTGAATGCCAAATAATAATTTGCTGGTGCTTGCTGTATTACCTAAACTATACAATTTCGTAATTTTGCCATCACATTTAATTGAATAAATTAGGATTGGCTTATTAAAATTTATTTAACCTTGGCACATGGGTTTATTACATCGGCCTCTTCAAAAAATTATAGTACAATTTTTCTCTAAAATGTACAGGGGAGCCAATATTTAGCCACCTCAAAATTTACATGGGATTTTCTATGTTCAACTAAGTCATGCATCACCCGGTATATAATATAATATAATAAAAATTTTAAGATATCGGGGGCGTGACATTATGATTATGAAATATAGAAATTATGAGTGAATGAAAGGGGATATTTCCTTGCAAAACGCCAAAGCTAAAAATACAATAATAGCAGCAGCGTAAACTCGATTTTTATTAGCAAACAGTCAATAAGAATAGAAAGCACGGCGATGCCGTCTATTTCGTCACATGGCAATGTTTACATCGTGTTGGAGATGTTACTAAACCACATACCCATTAATGCCTATGTCATTTTGACTGGCGATTCTTATATAAATTTTTTGGACGAGTCCAGTCGGAATACTCGGTTGCTGAGTGATCTTTTGGGGGTTCCTTTGATCTTTTTATGCATGTTGATCAGCCAACTCGGTATTCAGCATTTTCATCATCTGTTTTGGATTATGTATGCACAAATTTTTGTAAAGATAAGTTTAAATGTACAATTATGAACGCCGGATTGTCTGATCACGAGGCAGTGGTTTGTGGTTGCCCTATTTATGCGCCTAACGCGGATTCAAATTCAAGATTTGGTAGACTGTACACTGTACACGGCTAGAAATTTTAATAGGTTTAAATTGTTGTGTGATGCAACGGATTGGAATGGTGTCTTGGCCACTGACGACCCGCTGCGCAGGTTTCATTCTGTTATGCTTAGTAAATTTAATTTGGCTTTTCCCCTTATCACAATAAAAAAAAAGAAAAGAAAACCTTGGTATTCAAGGGCGCTGAGAGTATCTGGCAATAATATGCGTTCGTTGCACTATATTAGAAGATTTGCAAGTAATAATGTTAATTTCCTAAAATACTTCAATAATTACCGTAAAATATATATAGAAAAACAATCAAGGTGGCTAAACAACGGTACTTTCAGAATAGAATTGCCCGGTCTGCTAACAAAGCTAAGGAGTCTTGGAGAATTGTTAATATTTTAAGAGGGAAAGATAATATTGTACCTATCTCGAGCACACTCCGTGCTGATAAATTTAATTCCTTTTATTGCGGTATAGCCACTGATCTGGCTCAGAAAATAATTCAAGCTAAGGATCCTAGGGATTACTTGGACCACGTGTCGGTGTCTGAGACATTCTTCCTTGCCCCCACTAATGTGACTGAACTTCAGGCTATATTTAAGCACATAAAAAAACAAAAATGCATCTGGTTGGGACAAGATGTCTATAAGAATATTTTTGGCTTTACCTGTCAACGCCTTGCAAGTGCTGGCCGAGGCAATTAATCGCTCATTTCTTACAGGTAGTTTTCCGACTTGTCTGAGGAGGGCTGTGGTTGCCCCAATCTTTAAGGGCGGTAGCCACGATAGCCCTTCTAACTTTCGCCCAATTGCACTGTTGCCGACTATGTCAAAAATAGTGGAGAGGCTTGTAAAGGAAAGGGTGTTAACCTTTTTTAATAAACACAAACTATGAGTGTCCAGCAGTTTGGGTTTCAGGCCTCTAAGGGTACGGGCGATGCTATCTTTGGATTTCTCGAACGTCTATACGTGTCCTTGAATTCTGGAGAGGCTGCCGCGGAAGTGTTCTGTGATTTGTCGAAAGCTTTCGATTGTGTGGACCATGGAATACTGCTGGGGAAGTTGGAGGCGTATGGATTTAGGGGGACGGCTCTGGAGTGGTTTCGTTCGTATCTGGGAGGACGTATTCAGTCGGTTACATTTAATTCCAATAGCTCTGTTGAATTGAGTATAAATACGGGTGTCCCGCAGGGTTCGGTCTTGGGTCCGCTATTTTTTTTAAATTTATGTTAACGATTTACCCCACCTTCCCATAACGGGAAAATTTACAATTTTTGCTGATGACACCACTGTTCTCTGGCACGATCAAAACAGCGATCTTGTTCTCAATATTTGTTTAATTCAGTATTTGTGTTACAAAAGAGAGCGATTAGATATATGTGCAGGGCTGGAGTTCGTGATTCTTGTATTATTCCTGAGACACGCAATTTTGACAGTTTGCTGTATTTTTATTCTTGAGACTGCTTGCTTGATGTATAGAAAATATAGGAACAATCTCTTTGTTTCTACTCATTATAACATGCGCCAATCATTTACCCTCAGCTTGCCTATTCCTAGGTCCGATCAGATTAAAAAATCTATAATATATGGTGGCAAAAAAATCTTTAATCATCTACCAATTAACCTAAGGAGTCAGCAATGCGAGAGGAGATTCAGAAGGAAAACAAAACATTTTTTAATTAGAAGAGCGTATTATACTGTCAGTGAATTTTTTAATGATACAAATAATTAGCTTAATTTTTTGTCGTGATCTCGGTTTTTTTTTTTTGTTTTCCCTTAACCTGACTACATATTTTAAGTCGTGAGTGTAATTATTTTATTTTTTATATTTATGATTTATATGTTTTTGTGATTTTATGGGCGTTTTGTCCCTTTCTGTTTCTGTTTTGACCTGTAATTTTAGGTTAGGCGTAGTTTTAGGTAGCTTTGACAATGAGAACATTTGTATTCTTGGACAATAAAGCATATTTTTGATTGATTGATTGATTGATTGATTGTGTTTACATTGAAAGTAAATGGACTTAAAGTTTTAGGATGTCTGAATATCAAAAGCCTGGTTACAGTTTTCAAGGCCGGTAGTATAAATGTATAAGTGCTGAAATTTTTAATGCATTTAAACATTACATAATAGCTGAACAACATGGATTCTACAGAGAACGTTCAACATTCACTAATTTAGCACTTTATCATAACTTTTCAGTGTCCTCTTTAGAAACAGAAAAACAAGTTGACGGTGTCTACACTGGTCTGTTAAAGGCATTTGATAATGTGTGTCACCAATTATTTCTGAGAAAACTCTCTAATATTGGTATCTGTGGGACATACCTCAAATGGATAGGATCTTACTTCACTGTGCGCCGCCAACGCATTACTGGTTGTGGCTTGGTTTCTGGTAAAGTGCTGGTAACGTCTGCTGTGTCCCTCAAGGGTCCAATATTGTTTCTTCTTTTTATAAACGATGTTCTGCAGTGTTTTAAAAACTCCTTCATTTTCTTATATGCGAATAATTTCAAATTATTCTATTTCGTCGTTTCTTTACAAGACAATCATTTATAACCAGATCTATAAAATTTAGTCGGGCAGTGTAACAATAATTATTTACAACTTAATGTTAACAAATGCAAGATTTTACGATTTTTTAAATGTACCAATCTTTAAAAACAACCGTACTCTATTAACAATGTTAACTTAGAAGAGGCAGGCATCTCATTTTAATGACCTCTGTGTAATTTTTGATTGTATGTAATTGCCCGGCACGGAAATTTAATTTCAGAATTGCAATTTGTAATGTCTTCTGGTGAATGGTTGAAAATCTTTATGCCAAAATTATTGGGAGAGTTCGATGTCACTGACAGCCTAGATAAGGGCTAATTTTTATGTCTAGTATTTATACAATGAATTTGAACGAAAATAGAACCTATTTCTAAAAGTACAAAGGCCCTCCTCATAAACCGTTAGAATGCCAAAACCCTTAAAACCACTTCTGCATCTTTGGGATTTTGTGATTCCAGCCATACATCGTAATATGCGCTCTTGCGCAATGAACACGGATCCTAAAAGTGAACGCCCCCAGAAACACACCCCACTTAACTAACCTACTGTCTATGCGGGCAAAATATAAATTCAAAAGTTTTTGTCTACTCAAAATTTTTTTAAGATTAAGAAACAAGTACTTACTTAATACAATGAATAGCATTTTCCCAACCTAAAAAATGGTATAGACAGCCCATCTTTATTTCGCGTACAGTATATGTAGGAATCACCGTTTGTGGCATACATACCAATATTTTCTTTAACATAGAGAAGATTTCCCAAAATAAAAGTACTTGGAAAAGTTAGAATTCTATGAATAATAAAAGCGTATTTACAATCATCTCTATTCCGCGCTCTGCATCACATGGGTGTGTTTGTCTATAAAATTTTTAAATACAGATTTCTCAATTACCTTTTGGTCTATATGGTGGCTAGACAGGACTTGAATAACTTAAATCTGAGGAATGTGGCTAGGTTTCATATTCGACAGAACCGCACATTAAGTTTAGGGATTTTCTTGCATTCTTGACTGCATATACAAATATAAGAATGTGCTGCAGAACATGTAATTTGATTGTATAGCAGTGTACAATACAGCTTTTTTTCTTTTTTTTCCTTTTGGTTTTGTTTGCTTCGAGTAGTGCGCATATGAATTACTGTTTTAGTGGACAATGATAGCATCTATTAGTCTATGTCCTATATAATATAATACTTAGAGGGCCGGTATTCACCTCAGTTACCCTACACTATTTGCCAGATTACGCAGGAGATTTTGCAAAGATCAATGAGGCAGTTCCCAAGTATCAAATCAAAGAATGTCTTGAGGGGAACTTTTCATTTGATCTTAAACCGTTTGGGTTTAGGAAGAATCATACTACTAATGGGGCGGTCGGGAGCTTTTGTCGGTGTGTGGCGGAGGACTTCGAGAGTAGTCTTCATTCTCTTGCCTCCTTTCACGACCTGGCGAGGGCTTTTCATTGCGTCCCGCATGACGTGTTGCTGGAGAAGCTTGAGTTTTACAGTTTTAATGTCACTAGTATATATGCAACTTGTTAGGTCCTACTTAACCACCAGCTCCCTGGTCTCCAATAAAAGCAAAGGAACTGTGATCGCGGATGCCAAACGCACGCAGTGCCACATAATGTATAGTTGGTTACTGGCCAATAGACTTTGTGTAAATGTTAGCAAGACCGAGGTCTCTCCTCTTTTTCCTGAAGCATATTGACCCAGTGCTGCATAGTTTGAACCCCGATACTTTCTAGAGACTTACTTTGGATCCAAAATTGATTTGTGAGGCACATGTGAACAAAAATATGAACATTAGCTTGTACTTTTTAAAGATTGGGGCAGCACGTGCACATATGTAAATTGATGTAACTATCAATGATGGCAATAATAAACAATTTTGAATTTTAAATCCCACTGTGCTCCATCCAAGACTCGCACCAATCGCTTCTGCAGAATAAAAAGTCTATTAATTTTTGGCGAAGAGCCCCAAATAATATACTCATAAGAGAGGCGACTGATTACATGTGCGTGGATATAAAAAAGAATAGTTTCAGTATTTAGCTCTTGCTTTGGGTTTTTGACCATAAAGCAAGATGTCGCAAGATGGTCGCAGGCAAGATGATCGTCATGGACCCCCAGCGTTTTCTCTTTCCTAATGTCTGTCACATTTTAATTTGTATTAGGTCTTAATGAAATTTAATTTGATTGTCCATTCCTTTTGTAACTTTTTGATTGAATGATTCTTAACCTGCTTTTTTTGACTTGTGTGAGTGTACTTTGTTCATGTTGAATTAATATCTGAATAAGCCATTTTTATTTGTAGCAGGTCAGGAATATGTCCATCCGTTTTTATATTCATGCATAATATAAATAATGAAACGAAACTTCGGAATATTATTATAATATTATCCTCAATATTTTCAGTACAAATAAGATCATTTTTGTTGGTTGGTACCATAGACATGTGTCTATGGTTGGTACAATCCTCATAAATACTAAGAAAAGGCAATGCTGATTTATATTGCATGCAACATTCATATGAAAGTTAGATTGAAGCCTTTTCTTTGTTTTTCTTTATTTTTAATGATCTAATTTACTTATAGGCATGTAAATACATATCCCTATACCTGTATAACGTAAGGTGTACATAACAGCCAATAATAAAAAAATGGTTAAACTCACCTTGAAATACATGGAATTATAAGCCCATCATCTGTAACATATTCACAAAAGTCCTGCTTTGGCACAATAATTTGCCGACTTGAGACAGGTTGTGAAGCAATAACATTTTCGTCATGCCTATTATAAAAATTTTAATAAAAAATGACTACCGACTAAATAAGTAAGTAGGTACATAAGTACTTATGATAATAGGTATAATCCTCGGTATAATATGACATTATATTCATGATATGTAGGTATTACCTTTGAAATGTTTTATCACTTAACAAGTTAGCTCTACCAAAGAGTAAAGGCTTACACACACCGACGCGGCCACGGCCACGGTAGCGGTGGCGGCCGCAGTGGCGATCATATTAGCGGTCGGGCGTATTCACACCAAAGCGGTGAGTGGAGCTGTAAGGCAGTTGCCGTTTACAGATTTTATATATACGAAAATATATTTTTAAACGTCCAGGTTTCATTTTTATTTCTATTATTTGTTATTATGATAGACAAAGTGGAAGAAGAGACTTTGTTACTATTAGCTCTTTGTCAAACACTTTGTTTTTAGCCCTTATATTTTTATAATTTGGATGGCTTAAATCAAAAAGTATGGGATATAATTTAACATTTTCTATTAATAATTCTATTACATTATTCGCCATTACTACTGTCACATCTCGCAGTCAAAGTTGACACGTTGTATTTGACCGTCACCGCATATCAGAACGGTGCCCTAGGCCGCTTGATCTAGACCTGACCGCGCTGGTATGATTTCATTCATTTATTTCTATGTGTTTAGATTGGCCGCCACCGTGGCCGTGGCCGCATCGGTGTGTGGAAGCCTTAATGGTTACCATTTGGTTCTACTTCGTATTTAAAGATGTACCTACAGGGAGCTGTGTAACAATAAATGAATTACTTACCTATACTTCGTAACTTTTTTGCTATCGACACTACGCACTACATCAGGTCTTTGAGAATTAAGCTCATCCCAAAGAGCTTGCTTGTCAAATAGGGCCAGATTCTTTTCAAAATCAAATTCGCCCTTAACTTTCTGATCCAAGGGGGAGCCAAAACACTCTTCATCTTTCCAGCCTTTCACCCATTTTCCACCTTATAAAATAAAAAGTATGTACTTAAGTAAGTCAGTGACTTTAACTTTGACAGTATTTTACTATAATAAGTATGTAATGACAAATCATAAAAATTATATTAAGTTTGAAGCTAATACAGACACTAAATTAGAAACCTATATAATATAAGCTATACCTAGGTATATAAAATAGTAAGGAAACCCTTACCTTTCTGGCCCCTCTTGTTTGGTGTATTATTCTTATAGGAAAAGGATAATCCATCATCAAACCTTTTATGAAATTCAATGTCTATAGGTTTGCTTCTATTATGGGCCCCATTTTGAGTTTGCTTAGAATTAGAAGGCTCTGAAGTGCTTTGAGATCTGCCAGTGCGCTTAGGTACTGGTTTTCCTATTGACACTATACTATTTTCTTGTGGTTCTTCAACAATTTTTTCTATAAGACTAAGTTGTACTATATCTGCAGCACTGATAAGAGAAAATTAATTTTGAAATGAATTGTGTTGCAAATAAACAATAAAACAATACTGAATGTTCTATAAAAGATATGATTCAATTTAGTCATCTTACTTTATTTGCACAGATCCATCGCAGGGAAAACCATCACAAAAAGCCTTTATTAGTGTTAACTTATACTTGTCTGCTTCTGTTATCTCTCCTTGAAAAGTCCCCAGGTCTTCAGCACATTTTATGGACACCATATATCCTATCCACTCTGCCATTTCTTTACAAATATTTATAGCAGGTCAAGGGATAAATAATTAGGATGTGAATTAATAATTGTACCCTACAAAAAAAGTAGAAAATATTTATTTTTTTCAGACAAATAAATGGATAAACTTACTTATTTTATAATTTATACTCCGTTTTGGGAGTAGAAGCGTATCCAGCTCAAAGAGAATTGTCTTTGATCCAGCTGCTTTTTAAGATTTGTTAACACAAATTTGGATAAAGAATTTGTTTTATAAACACAATGTTGTCATTTCCTCGAGGAACTGAGGTGCAGTTGGCCAGTCGATTCAAAAATATTAGCTTTAATTTAGAAGAACCTAGTTCTTATAGACCTTATGAGTTGTTGAATTCTCGATTTTTTCGACGTTATAGTTTTATTATTATTTCCATAGACATTAATGACATTATAATAAAGATTATTTCCCATGTCCACAATTATTAAATTTGGCAACGCTCTCCCTAACTTTAACAGCTGATTTTCTTGACAGTTACACAGTTTGACACTTTATTTTTCTGTGTTTGCTGTTTGACAACAACTTTATTGACATATTTTTTCTGAAAAAAAATAAACAATCTTCTAACCTAAACCACAAAACCGGACGTGTGAAAAATAAAAGATAACTTATAAATCCTTTTTTGTTCTGTGAAGTAGTGGAGTTTATTATAACGCTCGGTATATATAACGTAAACGTTTTGTGATTAGGTAGGTACTTATGTTCGGTGAATGCTAGGACTAGGTACAATCTTTGATACAACCTTACGTTCCGTTGAGACAGAGGACTGCCGAAGCGCTACAGGAACTACATCCGAGGTACTCGAGGATCACTCGTACAGACCAGAAGGCGTTTCTCATTATCGTTCAGTGGACAGACAAAAGACTAGTAGAAAGTAGAAAATACGACCTTTTTCTTTAAGAAAATCTGTTTCCGACCATTTCACAGAAAAAGGTAAGTTTTATATTAGGTAGCTACTTACTTTAGTTCTCTGCTTGGTTCTCTGTGTACAGAAAAGTTTTTGAGTTCCCTGACAGAAATCATTTTTAAATAATTAGATAAGCTAAAGCACAGAAAATAATTATATAGGGGAAAAGAATACTATGACAAACGGCAACTCCTGACTTTTCCTAATTTCATCTCGATGGGGATGGGACACAGGTCTCGAATTTTTTTTTTATTTCGTAAATCCGTGTGATGGGCTGTTAGGCATAGATTTCAATAATACGAGATTTGGAGGAAGTAATTGGGGCACGTTTGGAAAACCCGAGGGGGAAATCACAAAAAAAAATTGTACACTGAAATTCCCCTTTCAGAAGAAATTCCCCGATATTACTTAAAAATCTTTGAAATTCCCCTTTAACTTTCGAAATACCCTGAAAATTCCTTTTAGTTGTCTGCAATTCCCCGCAATTCCTCGTAATTCCCCGCAATTTCCCGTAATTCCTCGTAATTCCCCGCAATTCCCCAAGGCACTCTTGAAATTCCCTACAAAATTTTTTACGTTTTATGACGTCACAACTATTTTAATCGTAAATAAATGTATATTTTTATATTCGTAAATATTTTATTCTAACCAAAAAATATTAATTTAGTCAAGTAACTAGTGCAATACATATATATTTTTAATAAATTCGATTGAATCGGCAGTTGGTTCCTTGTGAAATATTTGTTAAATAATAAACTAAAACATTACCTAATCTAATAAACTTTCAATCAAAATATGCAATTCAAAATTCATTCCAGTTCATTGATAATACAAAAAATCTTATAATCCCGAAAAATGCAAATTTAGTATCCTTTCATGTTAAAAGCCTTTCTACTTCAATTCCGATAAAAGAACTCACTGACATTTTAACTAATTTAATTAATGAAGCCACAATAGAGGATACTATTAAAACGGAAATTAAAAATGCACTTAACGTATATATTGGACAAAATGAATTTCAATTAAATAAAGAATTTTACCAACAGAAAGACGGATTGCCAATGGGGTCCCCAATTTCTCCTTTATTGTCCGAAATAATTATGGCAAATTTTGAAAAGTTAATTTTTGATTCCAATAACCCTCTTATCAAACACATTTTTTGTTGGAACAGATACGTAGACGATGTTTTCTGCATTTGGAATGGTACGGAAAGAAACTTAGACCAGTTTTTAGTTTTACTAAATTATTTAAATAATAACATACAGTTTACTATAGAAAAAGGTCATAATAGTGAAATAAATTTTCTAGATATTAACATAAAAAAGTAGACAACCACTTAGAATACAATATATTTATAGAAAACCCACTACTACAGATACAATAATCCATTATAATTATAAGCAATCATGGCAAATAAAAGTATCACCTTTTCACAGTCTTATACATAGATTAGTTACTTTTCCGTTAATTAAAGAAAACTTTAATAAAGAACTCCGTATCATCAAACAGATAACATACAACAACGGATACAAAGAAAACTTAATAGATAATCTACTTAAAGAGAAACAAAAGAAACTGTTAAAGAAAGAATTTCATTGCATCAATACACCAAAAGAAACTAATAACAAATTTGTCAATCACATATCGAAATTCAGTAATAAGGTTAGCAATAAGTTAAATAATTTAGGATGTAAAACTATTTGCGTTCACAAGCAAAACTTAGGTAAGATACTTGTGAATAATAAGGACAAAATAGATAAGCTAGATAAATCAGGTGTTTATAAAATACATTGTTCAGATTGTAATGCTGTAATATTGGTCAAAGTGGTAGATGTATCAAAAATAGACTTAAAGAACATAAAACATCAATTATAAATAATGTTAAAAACACAGGAACACATTGTATTGAAAATAATCATTTCATTAATTTAAATAAAATAGAACTACTTCATGCTGAAAACAAAAGTAAAAAATTAGATTTATTAGAACAATTTTATTAGAAATTAAAAAAATCTTTGAAAAAAATACATCTATTACTACCAATGACTAACAAAATTTCCACCATACCCCTAATATACTTTTCCTCCACTTTAGCAATGTCCTCTTTCTCTGGCCATACAAACGTATTATTTTCTTTCTTGAAAAATATCAATTTAAATTTATCTCTCACTTTTTCCAGCACCTTTCCGATAAACCAATCTTCTTCATAAAAAACTGCATAATAGCTTTCGTAGTCAATACACATAGTTTTCACCTCTGATACTGTGTCATCGACCATATCTTTATCTGTTTCTAAATCCGAAAATGTTTCTGTGTCGGTCGAGTCGTCGTAATATTCGTCGTATATTTGGAAATTTGGGTTAAAATTAAGTTTGTCTTCTATTAAATGACTAGAATAATTCGAATGGGTTTTTCCTTTGATGTAGCACGCATAATGTTCCTTTATCCTTTAGAAAAACATCTTCCAGATTGGCCTATATAAGTTTTAGGACAGTCGTTACATGTTAACTGGTAAATTCCAGATTTATTGTTGTTTTCTAATTTAGATTTGTTGTTCTTTATGAGAGTACCTGATGAATATATATTTATAACCTAAGCATTGCAACTTCGACTGTTCCTAAATTATGGAAGCAAGCTAAAGTCTGTCCCATTTTTAAGAGTGGTGAAAGGAACCAAATTGAGAATTATCGTCCAGTTTCCATACTTTGCAATTTTTCGAAGATCCTTGAAATGATTCTGTATGGGCGAATTTACCTGCCACTTCATAAAAACATTGCACTGGAACAACATGGTTTTGTGGGCAACAGGTCAACTGTATCTAATTTGGCATGTTTAACTCAGTTAGTGTCTCGAGTACTTGATAATCAGGGACAGGTGGATGTAGCCTATACAGATTTTTCCAAGGCTTTTGATAGAATAGATCATGCAGTTTTATTAAACAAGCTGGAGGGGTTTGGTTTTGAGGCATCATCTTTGGCTTTCTTTCAATCATATTTGCGAGATCGAAAGCAGTTTGTTTTTTATAATGGATTTAAGTCAAATGAATATACTGCATCATCAGGCGTTCCGCAAGGTTCTAATCTGGGACCACTCTTATTTTTACTTTTTATTAATGATTTGAGTGAAATTATAAATTGTGATAAACTATTCTTCGCCGATGATTTAAAAATATTTATGTCAATTGAATCTGTAAATGATTGCTTACTGCTGCAGAATCAGTTAGAATTGATCCAAGGATGGTGTGACGGAAACAAACTTCACCTCAATGCAACTAAATGTAAAATTATGACTTTCACACGCAAGCAACAACCATTGATGTATCCCTATTCTATATTAGGAGAAGTTCTAGAGCGTCCATGTTGCTTGAAGGATCTGGGAGTTATTTTTGATCCCAAATTAACATTTATTTCTCACATTAACGACATGATTTTGAGGGCGGGGAGGGCACTTGGCTTCATCGTGCGCAACTGTAAGAATTTTAACGACCCTAGAGTTTTTAATAGTTTATTTTTTTCTTTTGTACGTTCAAAATTGGAGTATGCTTCGCTAATTTGGAACCCTTATTATATGTGTCATGTACAAAACATAGAAAGGATTCAAAAACGATTTTTAAAATATTTAACTTTCAAGATAGAAGGTATTTATCCTGAACGAGGAACCGATTACAACATCTTATTAGAAAGATATAACTATGACAGTTTAGAGAAAAGACGGGTATATTCCTCTCTAGTTTTTTTATATAAGTTGCTGCATGGTGATGTTGACTGTCCGGATCTACTGAGTCAAATTAATTTCTCTGTTCCGAGAATCAACGGTAGACAAAGTCTAACATTTCTATGTGAAAGAGCAAGAACAAATGTAATGCTCAAATCACCAATTAATTTCATGTGCTCTAATTATAATAAAATCTGCCGAGATTGTGATATTTTTGTTTGTAATCTGCATAAATTGAGGACAGCGGCGGAAAGTATTTAGATATATCGTTATTTATTTATTATTTTTTATTTTCTTATTTTTTAAGTGTCTAAATCTGTTTTCTTTGGGTCTCTTATTTTACGCTATATAAAGTAATGTGGTGATGGCAAAAATTTATAAATTTATATGCATATTTTATGTTCTATCTATAGTATAATATGTTAATAAATACATTTTTTTTTTTTTCTCTCTGTATATTGCTCTGTAAATGGGTACCTACTTGTTGGGCAATAAAGCTATTATTTATTTATTTATTTATTTATTTATTTATTATTGGTTTTAAATGCAATATTGATATTGAGTTTATTGAGAAATTTGGCGATGTTTTCGCTTACTTGACCGATATAAGTAATTAATTTGTAGGTTTTGCTGGTTTCTTTAGTAAAACTTGGTATTTCCGTTCCGAGAATCTAATGAAATATTATCTAATATCACGGAAAATTCCCCGAGATACCTGGAAATTCCCCGCAATTCCCCGAAATTCCCCGAAATTCCTCGAAATTCCCCTGCAATTCCTGGCCCTGTACACTAAAATACCCCAGTGATTTGCCCCTTGGGAAAACCATACATTTTCGTTTTCGAAATGTTCTTAACTTTGTAGTTTCATCGTAATACAAGAAGCGGCCTAAGCGCAACAAGCAGAAAGCAGAACATAAAAGTGTTTAAAATAATGTATTGTTGTCATTTTCATGCTTCTAGGCATACCATTAATTAGTCTATTGACTACCTGTAAGAAAGGTTGATCATAATTATATGAACAGTCTCGTTGAAGGATTGTAAACACCAGGTTAGTTCAGGTTACTTGTAACTTACCACATCAGTTCATACGACGTTTAAAGAAAACAGAAATTTTTTTCTGCGACACCGTTTTTGTCACGGCGCCGTAGCTATAACTACTCCATAATGTCACCACAAGATTAAAGAATAAATATATTAACCGGAACCGCATCGCCGGCAGCCGTTGGCCTTGAAGCGTATCTACCCCGAAATTCTCGCCCGAAAGTGTCGGTGCAGTCGAACCAATACGGACAAAGGTGCGTGCTATATTATAATACTTTGCGCGTTTAGGTTTTGTGTTGTTTCTTTAGTTTTCGCTGTGTAGTTTCATTGACTTTATACTAACAGTGTGACGAGAACGGTGTCGCAGTAAACAATCTTAATTTTTTCAAAATGTCGTATGAATTAATGTGGTAAGCTACAACTACCTGGTGTTTATAATCCGAGACGAGACTGAAATATAATTGCAAAACTGCTTGACTGATCTTTAAAGCATTGTTTACCGGTTTACATGCCTTTTCATAACTACAAAATGTGTGAGAGAGTCACCATAAAGAAGAGGAGATAAGATTTCTATAAGGGTTTAAAAGAAAAAAATACCTACATGATGATGCAACTTACCATAGTATTTTTAATGTGCTTGATTACATTAATTTGTATTTCATTATAAAAGAACTTGATTACTACTCAATAATACAATAATACAAAACAAATATACCTAATTGAATTTAAAATGTTTTATTGGGTACTAAAGCTCATCTTGAATCATGAAAAAATTTGACATGCGATAACGCCTTAAGAATTGAGTTAAATTGTTCTATTTTGAGCGTATAAATAGGATGTGGCAACATTTTGTACAGACCTTTTAGAGGCACCCTAAAAAGTGAAAAATGTGAATGAAGGCAACCAGGAGTTTCAGTACCCAATAAAACATTTAAATTAAATTATCTCAGACAGGGTTTCTAGAAGGTCAAAATAAAAAATATTAATACCTATAAGTATAGGGCATTTGAAATACTTTTTGCAGGGTTTTTCTTAAATGGAACACCCTATCTATATACCGGATGATGCATGACTTAGTTGAACATAGAAAATCCCATGTAAATTTTGAGGTGGCGAAATATTGGCTCCCCTGTGGTTTTTGGAGAAAAATTGTATTATAATTTTTTGAAGAGGCCGATATAATAAACCCATGTGCCAAGCTTGAATAAATTTTAATAAGCCGATCCTACCTTATTCATTTAAATGTGATGGCAAAATTACGAAATTTTCATAGTTTAGGTAATACAGCAAACACCAACAAACTAAAGACTGAGAAGAAGTTCAAGAAAAAAATTAAATGTTTGTTGATTGACTTGGAAGCATATAGTGTGGATGAGTTTTTAGATATGTAAGGTTAAGAATTGGGCAGTTTTTGCAATTTAAGTTTGTGATTTAATAATTTATTAGTATAGAATAGTAACTTTGTAATTGACGCAATTTCAGTACCAATCCTATTTAATTAAATGTGATGGCAAAATTACTAAATTTTCATAGTTTAGGTAATACAGCAAACACCAGCAAAAAATTATTATTTGGCATTAACAAAACGAAAAGTAGCGTCAGTGACAACAGTTTCATTGAAGGCGCTTTAATTATAGCTAAATATGAGCTATTTCATTAAGGAAAAAGTAACTATGATTAGGTGGAATTATACAGGAAACAGTTTAAGAGCAGCGTCTGAAATGTTTTCAGTTCAATTCCTTGATAAGCCTATCCCTTCCATTTCATTAATTAAACTTATCATTAATAAATTTGAGTGAAAGGGCACTGTAATAAATAACTGTAAATATAAGTAGGGGAAGTTCGGGTAGCCCCGGACACTTAAGCAAAAATGCATTTTTTGACGAAAATATGTTCCTGATCATAAAAACAGATCATATATCTAAAAGTAGAAGCCCTAAGCAATTTAAATATGGCATAATTAAAGGGTAAAAGTTAAGAAAATAATATTCACAGGACATTTAAAAAAAGTAACCTTTTATTAGTAAAAAAAAATTGGAGGGTAACCCCGGACGCTTATAACATTCGTCAAACAACTGTTAAAACTTTAATAATTATTTCGGAATTCTGCAAAAGTCACACATATAATTCTGAGCAGATAACGGTACATCCGCACACTCCTCGTGGGCCCAGTTTTTGCACTTATGGCACTGTATCCAGTCTTCTTCAAAAGTTTCGTGGCATACAAGGCAAGCAACTGTTTCTTTGGAAGATTCTTTTTTTGTAGAACTTGCTTGATGCGTGTTTTTCTTTTGACCAGTCTTGTTTTTCTTTTCAAATTTAATTTTTTTAGTTGCTCTTTTTACTTCTAAATGAGCTTCTTTTTCTTTCTGTGCATTTTTCTTCTGCTCTAAAACATATTTAAAAGGTGACGACGTTAGAATTTCACTTTTCTCCGTTCTCCTTTTTCTACTCTCAATTCTTTTTTGAGTGCAATTGGGAACTGGTGAAATTTTTTTCAAAACATTGATAGCTTTCCGAGCATCTGGGGAAATTGTCGAAGCTAATATATAGTCACTGGTTCGTTGTGTAGAAGTAGGAATCCGAGGTGGAGTCTTGGGGACTACGAATGGATGACCATGCGATTCTGCGGCTGATGCATCTTCTTTTTTTAAAGATGTGGTGCAATCTTCTGATCCTTTAGTGTTAGAAGCCATGATTTTAGAGATGCTGCAAGCAGGCACGGAATGAACTTCAGCGGATACTGTCATTTGTTTTAAAGATGCAACATTCTCTTCTGGTGTTTTGGTATTTGGAGGTACGATTTTAAAAATGGTGGACGAATCGTTGCTACAAGAAGGCATTGGATAAACTTCAGCAGGTAATATTTCTTGGTTTTGTGTAATATTTTGGTCTTCTTTTTGGAATTTCTGTAACTTGGGATGGCAGGAAGTCGAGATCTGAAAACACTGCTGTCCATCCAACCATTGGGCTGAGCAACACCAACGGCTTCTTCAGGAGCCACAAACATTAATCTGTCGTTCATTCTCATTCGTTTGAATATGAGAAGAGGAGGAACAAATAAGCCTGTTACGTTCATGCACATCATTACAGTCACATTTTGGCCTCGCTCAGCTGATGTCAATTTGCCGACTTGTTTTCTTCCCATCTGGGCCAGTACTTTTTGATTTTTCTGAACGCAGGATACTCCAGTTTCATCCGCATTATATATGCAAGAAGGCGGAAAGTTGTGGGTATTTCTCAGAAAATCTAGTTTGTCGTAAAATAAATCGACTTGGGGTTTATTAAACCCAACAGCTCGGGCCAAGCTTGTTGCCTCTGGTAGCCGTAAAGATAAATCTGGATGCCGCTTTAGGAAGTGGTAATAAAAATCCTTTCCAGCTGCTCTCTTATCTATATTAAATCTATGTTCAATTTTTAAATTAACGGCAAGAACAAAAGCTAGCCTAAGAAATTCTTTTTTTGTCAATGGCATCAATCTGCTCTCCAAATCTTTAATATGCTGAACTAAAATATTTTCATATTCTGAGGTAAATGTTGCCATAAATCTGCCGATTTTTGGTTTTGATGTTATTTCTAAACCCTTGCGAAGTTTACTGACTCTATCACCAAGGCTACTCTTTGGAACACTAAACGTGTCCGCCGCTTCGCGAATACTGTTGTGCTGTTCCATAACAAATCTAATAGCCTGAAGCATGGTTTGCTCTGTCCAAAAGCCTCGATTTGTTTTTCGGTTAGCCATAATTTTTAATCTGAAACAACAACAATGGGTAATTAATTTTTATGTCAGCGAATCATATAAGTAAATATTTAAGAGAAATAGGTAAATACCATACAGAGTTGTAAATATATATGCATAGGTACCTAATACAAATAAGAGAAAACAAAAGCACTTTTTTCTTAGTGTCCGCGGCTACCCGAAATATGCGTGTCCGTACATACCCGAAAAGCGCATATTTGTTAAAATATTAAAGTTAGGTTCAATCAAACAGTAAACGATTTTCGGCATGACCATTTATCACTAACACATTACTTTCGGCAGAACAAAATTCAAATTAATATTTACTTACCTCAGTACTTTTTCAGAAGCTCATAAATGTTACACAAAACACTGTTAAACGAAATTTACAAAAACCGTCATAACTTTTAAAATAAACGTCTAGCAGCACTAGTAGTTGAGTCGCACTAACCTTGGCAATAGCAGAGTTGATCGAGCATACATACGTATTACTATCCAGCCTAAAAACATTACATATCGCCGTGTCCGGGGCTATCCGCCGTCCGGGGCTACCCGAACTTCCCCTATGGAAGGCAACCTTACAGCAGTAACCTATTTGGACTTACTACAAAATCGAATTGAACCCACACTAGAAAAAGTTGCACGCGAAAATCAGGAGATCTGGTATCAAATGGATTGTTGTTCTGCCCACAATTCTCTCATGTATTGGCCCACGGCATCTAATCCTTTGGCCTGCCAGGTCTCCTGACCTTTCGCCAAACGACTTCTTTCTGTGGGTCACTTAAAAAATTTTATTTAGACTTGTTACATGGGTTTATTATATAGGCCTCTTCAATCAATTATATACAATTTTTCTCTAAATTGTACAGGGGAGCCAATATTTAACCACCTCAAGATTTATATGGGATTTCCTATATTCAACTAAGCCATGCATCACCTAGTATTGGGTGGCCCATTTGTGTGACAAAGTAATATATAGGCTCTACTACCTATATAAGATATAAAAACAAAATATTTTTACAAGAGTTGTAGGGTATAGGCTAATATATATTATAAAATTATTTTGAAATATACCGGGTGGTCCAGAAAGAAGAGCAATAGAAAGATATATTTTTAACACCCTATAATCGCTTACAATGTTTTTGGATTCTACATAAAAGGAGACATAAAATTACAATTACTTTTTAAGAAGTGCATTATAAGTTTGAAAAATTACATTTTTGAACGTACATCTTAGAGCAAAATGGCTTACATGCCCCTATCTTACTTTTTTATTATCTTCACAAAAATATCAATTTCTGAATAAGCTCTACAACGTGCATATTTATAGAACGATTAACACGGTTTCGCTTCTGCGGGATTCTGAAAGATACTTGCCCCGTCAAATTAAATTTTAATAAAGCACTATTTCTGTTTCTAAGGTACATAGCCCTTTTTTTTTAACTCAGGAGATTATTAAAAAAAATTGACCCAAAAGTACTTATTTTTAGATATTTTTCAAGGTTAACATCGCCCTTAATAATTTTTTCTTAAAAGGGCTCTATACCTTAGAGCTCTCCAGTCTGGTCTTTACAATCCGAAAGATTCAGACAGCAATTTCGTAATTTTTAAGTCAATAATCTTGCAGCGCCCAAAGTATGTTTTTGTCAAATCTATTAGATGTTGCCTATTACAGCTATATTTATTCTCAGTCGACGTGAAACAATCGATACGGAAGCAGAATTATGGTACACTGAGAAAAAGTTCAGTTACGAAAATAAGAATTGATAGGGAGGAGGAAATTTTATTAATTATTTTAAGTTTTATTGTCAATAATTAAATATTTGCATTAACAAAGAATTGGAACAAATTTACAATATATGTGTCGTATTTGTAAGGCGGCTAAGAAGCTACTAAAAATAAATTGGAAACCGTGCATACAACGCAGGGTATTGTGTGTCACGTGATCCTAGTATAAATAATAATGAATCTTATTATAGATTATCAAATATAATAAATTCTTATTAAGTGTCGTATTTATAAGTGACCTAAGAAGCTATTAAATAGGAATTGGAATGATGGATGTTGTACGACATTCATTTAGATAAGATAAGATAAATTATTAGTAATAAGTAATAATAAAGACTTTTACAAGTCAGATAACCTAATTGCAAGAAATAGACAATCAACATTGTAAAATCATTAAACACACATATACCGGGTGTTGCATCGTCGAGCGGGACATAGGAAATCCCATGTAATTTTAAATGGGGTCAATTATTGGCTTCCCTAATTATTTTAGAGAAAAATTCTATTTAGGTTTATTAAAGAGCACTAAAACTCACATTCAAAAGAATAACTTTAGATATTTTTGATGAGCCCGTTAACGGGTTATCGCCGATTTCTTTTTAACTATTTCTCCTTTTTATGGCCCCGTATTTGCGGGCACCAGTCAAGGTAAAAGATGACTGTCAAATAAAGTTGTCATTTTGAAATGTGTGCTTTATTGTTATAAAAACTCGTACATCGAAAATATTAGCCATGAATTACACTTCTGAAGAAAAAATATTGATGATTAAATGGTATTTTCAAGGAAATAGTTATCAAAATGTGTCAGACATGTTTGCTACTCTGTATCTGAATAGACCGATACCTGCAAAATCTACAGTCGAAAGGACTATCAAGAAATTTGAGACAAAAGGCACTGTAATAAATAACTGCAGATGTGAAGAAAGGCAGGAACAAAGAAGAGATGCAAGAAATGATAGGGACTTGCAAGTTTTATTGTGCGTGGAAGAAAATGATGGGAAGATCAGCACAAGGAAACTTGAGGATGACATAGGATTAGATCACACCACAGCGTTACGAGCTTTGAAACGACATAAAGATTATTCATACAAATATGAAAAGCACCAAGAGCTAAGAGATAGGGACGAAATACGACGACAGGAGTTTTGTTTTGGTATGATGGAAAGAGCAAACATGGATAGGGAATTTTTAAAAAACATTTGTTTCACTGACGAATGCACATTTACCTTAAACAATGAACCCAATGTTCAAAATTATCGATATTGGAGCAAAGAAAACCAACACAGTTTTGTGGAAACAAGGACGCAATATCCACAAAAAGTTAATGTATGGGCTGGGATTTTCGGAGAAAATATTATCGGGCCATTATTTCTTACACGAAATTTAAATGCAGAATATTTTTTGGAACTACTTGAAGATCATATTTTACCTACTTTACATGATGCCGCCAGGGAAAATCACGAAGTTTGGTACCAAATGGATGGCTGCCCGGCACATAGTACCCTGGCTGTCCGGGAATATTTAAACCTTGCTTTTAATGGAAATGTTATTGGCTTAAATCATACAGTAAATTGGCCAGCCAGGTCTCCTGATTTATCGCCAAATGATTTCTTTCTCTGGGGCCATTTAAAAAACAGGAAATACAAAGATAAAAAATACCCAAATCTAGACGAGTTAAAAAATGCTATTTCTGCCGAATGCAATAGAATTTCAGTTTACCAACTAGCGAATGTAAGAAGAGAATTTTATGATCGCCTCGGTTATTGTCTAGCAGTCAATGGAGGAATATTTGAACATCTTCTTAAATCCTAAAGTTCTAACAATTTAATAGTACCTACCTATTAATTAGTAAAATATTGAAACATGTAAAATGTCATAATTAACCTTGTAATTGGATACTTTATTTTAGTTTTATTCAGATTAATTTGTACTCATAAATACACCTTTAATATTTTCGATGTACGAGTTTTTATAACAATAAAGCACACATTTCAAAATGACAACTTCATTTGACAGTCATCTTTTACCTTGACTGGTGCCCGCAAATACGGGGCCATAAAAAGGAGAAATAGTTAAAAAGAAATCGGCGATAACCCGTAAACAAGCTCATCAAAAATATCTAAAGTTATTCTTTTGAATGTGGGTTTTAGTGCTCTTTAATAAACCTAAATAGAATTTTTCTCTAAAATAATTAGGGAAGCCAATAATTGACCCCATTTAAAATTACATGGGATTTCCTATGTCCCGCTCGACGATGCTACACCCGGTATAAATACATTTTTAAAATAAAACATACAATATTGATTTTTTCCTTTCTTTTCTTTTTCTAACTTTTTTTAAATGGGAGATTTTGGTAGGAGATATATTAGAAGAAACAAAGAGAAGTTGACAAAGACATAAAATACAAGACATTTAAAAATATACCAAATTCTTTGAGTTTGAAGGGAGTGATACAAAGATACTTTTTTTTTAAATAAACTGCATATTTCAAGGTTAATATCGTCGCTAATATTCAGTAGAAATGGGAAATGGGTATAGCATTACCCGGCCTTGGGGGGGGGGGGGGGGGTAAGACATACAGATTATTTTAATTAAAATTTTAATATGTTGTAAATCGTCTTTTTAATTCGAGATTATTTTAATTCAAATTTTAATATGTTGTAAATTGTCCTCTTAATTAATGATTAGTTTAGTTCAAATATTAATATGTTTGTAAACTGTCTTCTTGATTGGTGACTATTTTAATTCAAATCTTAATATGTTGTAAATTGTCCTAATTCATTATACTTTGGAAGTAGGTTTAAGTGTGTTTAGCTATAACAAAAATTTTATTATATTATATATTGTATCTGTTGACGTGTGTAACACATTTCCTTTTGTGACTTGGCATTAATAAATCATTGATTGATTGATTGATTGATTGATTTCGATGCGTTTGGAACAAATAGCAAGGGGCGGTTTTAACCACAGGGTAAAACTGAGGTTGACGCGCACAGAATTTATTCAAGTGTTAAATTTTCCACCCTGTATGTAAATATGTAGCTTGGAGAAATATCACTAGCATCTTAAATTTCAATTATGACAAGAAATGGTAGTAATACTAGGATGCAATGAACTTAAAATATCTAAATAGGTGTTTTTCTTCCATATTTTAAATAATATTTTTTTTGTACCAAAAGTATATCTACTGTCCCTACTGCATAATCAGAAATTTGTCACTTATTTACTTTTAAGCAAGTACGTAGGGTGTTGATATTAAACCATCTTTTCCAACAAAGGATATATTCCGTTATTATTACGTAATTTTAGCGGAGCAGAATATTTTGGCGCTGGGCTTTTTCTTGCAAAAATACAGGCTAATTGAAAACAAAAAGATGGATTGGATGGGGCTGGTATCAAAAATTCAGCCGAATTAGCACACACCTAAAAAGTCCTGGTCCCAAAACGGCAGCTCTAAAATTTCACTTACAAAATTTTAAAGTATAAGTACAAAGATACATTAGCGCCTGTAATAATTTTAAAATTTCAAATAAGTTATTGTCATATCAGACCAAGAATGAAAATTCAAGAAAAGCAGATCTTGATAAGCAAGTAAACCGATATATTTGTGATGGCCCAATTGGTTAGGGCGTTGGTGTACCTATAAAACCGAAGGTTGTCGGTTCGAATCCAGCTCGTAGATCTTCATTCTTTGTCTGATATGCCACTGACTTATTTGAAACCTTAAAATTATTACAGGCGCTAATATATCTTTTTACTTATAATTTACTTTTGCTTAGAAATTAATGATTAGTGATCCTACGCCTGACTGATGCTGCAGTCGCAAAATGTCGGTGATGCTTTCGGCCAAGGGCAAGTTTTAATAGTAAGGTGAGCCCACCTTTGGAAACGGTTGAGGTTGGTTGGGGCTGCGTATCTCCAAACTGCTGAACCGTATGTGAAGGTGGGGCGGATAATTATTGAGTTGATGAGGAGGAGTTTGTTTTTATGACTGAGGGCGCTGCGTCGATTGAGCAGTGGGTATAATTGGCTATAGAAGAGCCTGACTTTGTTGGAGGTGTTCTGAATATAGGGGCGTCAATTGAGAGTTTTGTCGAGGGTGATACCGAAGTATTTTCCTGTGTCGCGCCACCCTATATGCTAATATTTCCTATATTTTTACCTAGCATGGATAATAAAGAAGTTAAAAGTTAAGAGGGTGTGGGACATTATGGTATACGTCAAAACTGTTATCAGGATATCAGGCCTGGATTTCACATTACTTTATAATCAAATTTCGTGCAAACTCTTTTATTATTAAGACAAATATTCGGCGAGAAAAGTCTTAAAAAATAATAACCAATTTCCACGTGTATATCGAACATGGGGGCCTAAAATAAAAAATGGCATTATAATCTTTGCTCAAAGAATATATGGTTAACGGATTGGCCTTCTTTTTCCGGACACTCTGCGTATGTGTATTTAGAATTCATAGTGCTTCTACTTTAATTAAATTTGATGTTGCTTGTTCCAATGCGTATTAATTCTTGATTTACAAATAAATAAATAAATTCCATTTGAAATTTTTTCGTGATATCTATTTACTCTACTTAGCTAACTTTCTTTAAGATTGATCCTGAATTCTTTGTTTAGAAGACAAACAAGACACCAGATTTAAGTACACACATTTTGGGGATCATGTCTTAAAGTCAAATTTTTCTACAGTCATTTTTTAAAAGGGTCATTTGCCAATTTGTGTGTCGAAATTTGGTAATAAGTACCGGGTGAGTCAACGATTGCGCGGAGTAATTTTATGCCTTGAAGATAAGATTTGTCGATAATAAGCTTTTGTATTAAGGTATAGTTGGATATCTGCCATATTTTAAAAATATTTTGAATTATACAGGGTGCGCCCAAAAAGTAGGGTGTCATAAAGTTACATTTTTTTAAATGGGACACCCTATATCTTAGTATATTTTTGGATTTTGCATAAAATTACAATTATTTTTTATTAAGTGCATTATCAGTCTAAACCTAATAGTTTCCGAGATATCGACTTTTGAAAAATGACATTTTTGAACTTTGACAGCTTTTAGCTTTCTAACGGTACGTCTTAGAGTAAAACGGCTTACATGTCTCTATCTTAGTTTTCAACTATCTTTCTAAAATTGTCAAGTTTCGGTTAAACCAGATGTAGCTCAATATCCAGAGATATAGTACTTCCGGTTTAACCGGAAGTTGGTATTTTTGGGAAGATAATAAAAAAGTAAAATAGGGACATGTAAGCCGTTTTGCTTTATGGCATATCGCTAGAAAGCTAGACGCTGTCAAAGTTCAAAAATGTAATTTTTCAAGAGTCGATATCTCGAAAGCTATTAGGTGTAGATCTATAATGCACTTAATGAAAAATAATTGTAACTTTATGACACCCTACTTTTTGGGTGCACCCTGTATAATTCTAAATATTTTTAAAATGTGGCAGATATCCAACCATACCTTAATACGAAAGCTTATTAGCGACAAATCTTATCTTCAAGGCATAAAATTACTCCGCGCAATCGTTGACTCACCCGGTACATACATACACTATTGGACGAAAGTAGAGCAACAAAGTGCTTTTATTTCTTTAAATTTAAAAAATTAATTATATGATTGTGATCCCCAGCTAATTTTAATGAAATATTATCCCCACAATATTAGTATTATTTCACAATATTTTGGTACACTTTAAACAAAATGAAGGTAGAGAAATATTTATAATTATAAAAATCGACGAAATGAAGTGCGACAAAAGTAAAGCAACAAATTGTGTCAACAGTATTTTATTTTACATATTACGATAAAAAAGCATTAAACACATTTAATAATTACAATAGCTAGGAATATTATGTTAATAGTTAATAGAATATCCATTATTTTTTATTACTTGCCGACAACGTCGCGGCATTGAGGCAATCAATTTTTGAACAGTATTTTCGGGAAGGTTTGTCCAAACTTCATTGATTTTATTTACCAATGATTGTTTATTTGGACATAATTGTATACGAATTCCAGTTGAACTTCCCATCCCATAGATTTTCAATGGGGTTAAGGTCTGGAGATTGTGCGGCCACTGCAAGACCTGAACGTTATTTTCTTGAAACCACTCTTGAACGATTTGTGAACAGTGTTTTGGATTATCCTGTTGGAAAATAAAACGCAACGGCATTTCCACTCTGCATAAGGCAACATTACATTTCGCATTATATCTCTATAGACAAATCCATCCATGGTGTCATTAATGAAGTTTAAAGGACCCACCCCATTCCATGAGAAAGAACCCCATAGAAAAACACTGCCTTTGCCATGTTCAACTGTGGGTGTAACGTATTTGGGATTAAACCTTGTGTTGATTCGCCGTCTTACACGCTTCATTCCATCAGAATTGAAAATTTTATAACGCGTTTTATCGCTAAATAAAACTTTTTTCCACTCATCTACTGTCCAATGTAAATGTCGACGTGCAAATTCAAGCCTAGCCACTCTATTTCTTACCGAAATAAGTGGCTTTTTAGCTAGGTGTCTACTAAATAACTTTGCATCTATCAACCTTCTTTGAACTGTCCGTGGACTAACCATAATTTCGGGAATTTCAGCAATAATTCTAGGTGCAGACATTCAAGGATCGTTTTGAAAAATTCTTTTAATGCGTCTGTCTGTTCAAATTGTTGTTTTTCTCGGCCTTCCCGATTTCGGTAGATTCTCTAAATGTCCCCTCTGAATGTAACTTGAAATTATTTTGGATACGCTGTATCTTGGTAAAACAAACCGTCTTGAAATTGTGGCTTGTGTTGTACCTTCCAAGCGTGCATTCACTACTCTCTGCTTTAATTCGTTCGAAATTGGAATACCTCTTGGCATGATTAATCCAGCACAGAAATATTAATTAATGATAAAATAAACTTTGCAAAAATATTTTAACCTTTACTTTCACGAAAACCTTTCTTTTTTAGGAAAATATTAAAATGTTGCTTTACTTTTGACGCATTACAATACTGTATTTGAAAGTTTACGTCAATATCAGTTCATTGGTTTTGATTATTGGAAAAAGCTGTTACCGCCGATAACAGCAGCCTACTTTGATATTTAAGACACGATGTAATATTTAAATACGATATCATGCATTTAATATTATAAAATCGAGATTTCTTTCATTTTTCGAAAGTGTTGCTCTATTTTTGCCCGATAGTGTAGGTGTCGGGATTTTAAAATTTTAAAAAATGACTTTTTTTAACATCAAAATTATTATAACTTACCTACTGGTTACTAAGCGATAGGTCATAATAATTTAGGTATTATTAGTAGGCTATTTCCGCTCGACATTTTTACTTAATATTTATTTATTCCTACATTACTTAGGTTTTAATCAGTTTACTGTGTTTTCTTTCAGTTCAATTTTGAGGAGTATGGGTGAACCCATAGATGCAGAGTTGGACTTTAAGTCACAATTCTATAATCTACAAGGCATTCACATCAATGAGAGAAAAAAGAACTTTTTTAAATTGTTACACTCTATGAAAACGGATATACCTGATGACCAAATTGACATTCAACCTAGAAGTTACCAAGAGAACATTTTTTATGTTGATGCTTTGATTTATTTCAAAAAAGTTGAGAGGCTTACTGAAATTTTAAAAAGAGGTATTGGCAAGGTTTGTCTTTATTTAAATATTTATTGGTAAACGTTATAAATGAAGTGGCCATGATTTACAAATCAATGTTTAATTAAGTCCAATAGGAAAAAAAATTATATACAGGGTGTCCGGAAACTTCGTTCGTTTATCTTAAGGGGATATTCTACTTATGAAAATATAACAAAAAGTTCATATGAATGTAGGTCCTTAAATGTCTTATAAGGAAGCTATGGCCGTCCAAAGGTGACCTCTAAAGATTAGTTTCTCTTTTATATCTTTGCAACCGCTGGAGGTACCGATGTGCTTTTTGGCACACAAACTAATATTAACAATTGCTAATTTATGATATTGAGAGTTAGTATTAAATTAACTCAGGGACGTTCTTACCGGGGGGGGGGGGGGGCTTAGTTTATTTATTCCTAATTTTTACCCAAAAATTATAATTCCAGTGATTTTTCTACACAAAAAACGTATTCTTAAAAAAAATTATTGGGACAATGATTTAGGAGAAAAATCAGTTTATTTAAATCATTGCATAAACTATTATCCAATTGTGTTTAAACTAAAACATCAAAGTAGTCTTATGACAAATACAAATTTGAAGTCAAAAAAACATCAAGAAGCCCATGGTTAGCGTTAAAATATATTGACAATGACGTTTTTGCGATTTATTGTAGTGATCATTGATCAAGTGCAAAGTGTTTTTGATTAATTAAGGTGCAAATTTAAAAAGATGGCAGATTATTCATTTGCTGAGTTAGCTGATATGCATTTTATGTCTGGCAAAGCTAATGATTGTGCTCGAGAAGCTCGCAGGTTGTATCAAGAATATTTTCCAAACCGTCAAATTCCTTGTGAGAAATTATTCATTAATTTACATCAACGATTAAGAGAAACCGAAACTTTTAGGCCAAATGTGAATGAAACTGGGAGAAGTCGTACTACTAGGACTCCACAAGCAGAAGAAAGAGTGCTCGAATGCGTTGCAGCCAATCCGGGTATAAGCACAAGAAGAATTGTCTTACAAGAGGGTATCCCTAAGAATACAACATGGGAAATTTTGCATGAACAACTTCTTTATCCATACCATATACAAAGAGTTCAGGCGCTTAAGCCTCAAGACCTACTTCCTCGTGCACAGTTTTGTCAGTGGATGCAGAGAAAATGTCATCAAGACCGTTTTTTTTCTACATAAAGTCTTGTTTACTGACGAAGCAGGGTTTACCCGTGAAGGCATCGTAAATTTCCATAATAACCATGTATGGGCAGAAGAAAATCCCCATGCAATTTTCGAAAGTCGATTTCAAAATAAATTTTCAATTAATGTTTGGGCAGGTATATTAGGCGATCGATTACCATACATTATGCCTCAACATTTAGATGGGCCTGCATATTTAGATTTTTTACAAGACTCTTTGCCTGTTCTACTTGAAGATGTGCCGTACCAGCAAAGACTTACAAACTATTCTATGCATGATGGGGCTCCACCTCATTTTAGTAGATTGGTTCGAGATTATTTAAATCAAACATATCCAGACTGATGGATAGGCCGAGGTGGGCCCATTGCCTGGCCTTCCCGTTCACCTGATCTCAATCCATTGGATTACTTTCTTTGGGGATATCTGAAGTCTCTGGTATATTCAGTACCTGTCGAAAATGTACAACAATTGGAACAACGTGTTATCTATTGTTGCGAGGAAATTCGTAATAAGGAAGGAGTTTTCGCAAAAGTACGAACATCAATGAGAAATCGTTTAGTTGGTTGTATTGATATGAATGGAAACCATTTTCAACATTTGTTGTAACTTTTCTACTTTTTTCAGTTTATTATTGTTAAACCAATAACTCTTAATTTGTTTTGTTTAAAAATTACAATAAAGCAACGTTTTGACTTAATTATTGTCATTGTCAATTTATTTTAACCCTAACCATGGGCTTCTTGATGTTTTTTTGACTTCAAATTTGTATTTGTCATAAGACTACTTTGATGTTTTAGTTTAAACACAATTCGATAATACTTTAGGCAATGATTTAAATAAATCGATTTTTCTCCTAAATCGTTGGCCCAATAATTTTTTTTTAGAATACCTTTCTTGTGTAGAAAAATCACTGAAATTATAATCCCTGACTAAATTTCATACTTCATAATTATAATTTTTGGGTAAAAATTAGGAATAAATAAACTAAGCCCCCCCCCCCCGGTAAGAACGTCCCTGAGTTAATTTAATACTAACTCTCAATATCATAAATTAGCAATTGTTAATATTAGTTTGTGTGCCAAAAAGCACATCGATACCTCAAGCGGTCGCAAAGATATAAAAGAGAAACTAATCTTTGGACGACCATAGCTTCCTTATAAGGCATTTAAGGACCTACATTCCTATGAACTTTTTTTCATATTTTCATATGTAGAATACCCCCATAAAATATACGAACGAAGTTTCCGGACACCCTGTATAGGGTGTTTTATTAATATTGCGAAAAAAATCTGGATGAATTTCCCTGCTTGAATATATGAAAAAAAGTTCCTATAAACCTATCCGGAAATACTTCGTTTTGGAGATACAGGCTGTTATTTTTTTTTGTTTTTCTAAATAATTCTTGAAATAATGTCGAATGAACTAAAATTAGTATCTAGGGTTTTTTTTAAAATGCAAAATTCGAATGTTAGTATGGCTCCCACTTGTAGAGGGCGCGACCTACATGTCTTTTTACTCTTTTGAGGAGTCATAACTTTTTAATACAAGCTTGTATTACATTTTTAAGCAATAAAAAAATAACAACCACTGTTCTTCATAGATATCCCGATAAATGTTGCTTATTATTAAATACGATGTTAGTGAGTGGCGCCTTCTCATAGATTTCTTAAAAAGAAGCTTTAAAAGCAATACTTTTACACAATGGCAATAAATACATTCACAAACTTATGGATCATTCAGTTCATCTGATAGAGAGTTACTATAATTTATGGAACTTAAAATTGAACTATCAGGAATACAAATTATGGTATTAGGGATAGTTTGAAAGTTTTGTGTGTTTTAGGTGTAGGTATACTTGATTAAAAGTCAGTCTGATGACATAAAAAAGCTTCTAACGGGCTTCAAAGGGACCGGCATCATAATCAGGGTTGTCAGATCTTTTTTAAAAATTCTTTAAGTTTTTATTGTTAAAGATGTTTTTTTATATCAGTATTAAGTATAGTCAGTAACTTTCTTTGAAAGCTAGTTTGCAAATGTACTTTGAACCAAGAAATGTTGAATGTTAAAGAAAAAAAGAACAGGTCATTCATGAATATCATAATAATTTTTTTCGTACTTAAGAAATATTATTTATACAAAAATAATTGAAATCAAGATCAAAACTAAAAGGGATTTTCATTGTTGTTAAACAAAAAGAATAAAAAGTTAACAAACCCTTACGTTCCTCCTACCATAACGAAAACTTTGTAGAACTGGCAACACCCTGGAGATAGAACGAGGCCCACTCGCAATTTAAAGGGCGAACTATTTTTTCCGAGTGGGACAATTAATATAGCAGCAGATAAATACAAATTTATATGCTGTAGACAAGAATAGCAAATAGTTTAAGTTCTGGCAATTGAGTTATACGTTATCAGCTTTAAAATCACTTGATGTTTGAGGTGTGCGATATTGTGAATCGAGCAGTAGCGTGACTGGTTGAAACGATTTGCTGTAATTTACATAATATTTAATTTTGTGCTATAACTGTGTGTTTTTGGACAAGACTTAGTGAGCTTTTACTTGGTACCTATATTTTATTATATCAGTGTGGCTTTTTGGCGGCCATTTGAAACAGAAGGTCAAGGTGAATTATCGCAGGAATATAATGAGTCTGTGTCAGAGCAGTGGCGACGCCAGGGTTTTGTGTTAGAGGGGGCCAGACTGGGCCAGAAAAATTTAGGAGGGCATTTGTTTTTACTTTATTGCTTTGCTTTGGTACCCTATTTAAATAATAATAATAATAATAATAAAAAGGTAGATATAGGTTAAGGTAATAATAAACATTTAAATTAAATTATATTGAAACATTACAAAAAAACATCAACGTATATACAAGACATTTCCAAATAAAAAAAATATTTTACCGAAACCTAAAGCAGTAAGATTCTTCTGTTATTATGATTCTTAGCAAAAATATCAACAATTTTGTCGAGATTAATATTTTTAATGCCTTCTTTTTCAATACTTAAAATAGATACCGCAGAAAGTCTTTCATTAAGCATTGTAGTTCTTGTATAAGTCTTAACTCTACTTAAACAAGAGAATGATCTTTCTGGAGAAGCAGTTGATGCTGGTATTGTCATAGCAATTGTTGTTAAAACATAGATATTTTCAAAAGCCGGATAATATTCTTCTAGCAGTTTCAATAATTCCAGCATTGTTTTGATTTTTGATTTTTTGGAAATTAATCTTTTTAAAAAAATACATTCAGCTTTTAATGCTTCTTCGTCCCAATCTGTGCAAATATTATTATAGAAACCTGCAATGGATAAAAGGTGTGATAAATTTAAAAAGTTTTTGTGTCCTGGCTGCAATGAACTTAATCCATTAAATAGTTTCCTATTATTTGAGAAACGTAACTGAAGCTCGGTTATTATTTTATCCGAAATTGGGAAAAAACGGCAATTTTTAGACCTTGTTTCGAAATATCCAATTCATTTTCGACTGCAACCTCTGTAAAAAAACATATTGAAACGGACAGGCAGTTGCTTTTTACGTTTAGGAACAGGAACTACGTCTGAAGTATCACCAGTTACCATCCATAATTTGTCCACTCTTTTCCAAATGGCATCCTAATATGAACTTTGATCTCTCAATAATTGTAATTGCTGAAGAACCTCTTCTACCAATATTTTTGCACGAGCATAGTCTATATCTTTTGATTGCAAATAGTCAGATAAAGAAGATATTATGCTGAGAATATCTTTAAAGCAAACTATGTAAGCTATAAATGTTTTGGTTAAGGAATGTAGCAATCCTTTGGCTTCCAGGCCTCTATCAGAGTTGCGAGAAGATGCTTAATATAAGGTAACATACAAAGATTCAAATGTATCTTCAAGCACGCTACACATTTTGTACTGAATTGACCATCTGGTCTGTTGAAGCCGTTTTAATTCTTTGGGCTGCTTACCAGGATAAGTTCTGTTTTGTACATTTATAAATTCCGTGTGTATAGACGAATGACTTATAAAAACGTACAACTGTTCCGCCATATTAAAAAATTGTGGAATACCTTTACAGCAGTCTACGATAGCCAAGTTTAGGACATGATTGTAACAGTGAACGTAAACTGCACTTGCTACTTCTTTTTTAAACAATGCTTGAACACCTTCCAGATGGCCACTCATTACACTTGCGCCATCATATGCTTGGCCTACGCAGTTTTCCATCAAAATACCATTCTTTAACAGGGTTTCTCTTATTGTGGTAAATAGCGAGTGCGCATCTAACTTTTCACAGTGAATAAATCCTAAAAAGATTTCTTTTATTTTTGACTTATAGATGTACCTCACAATTACTGACATTTGTTCTTTTTTTGATAAATCTTTGGTTTCGTCGGCTAAGACTGAATAAAATTTAGCTTCGGCAATTTCGTCTCTTCCAGATTGCAGAACTTCATTAGACAGTATTTCTAATAACTCATTTTGTATACTGGAATGAAGGTATTTTGTATTACCCGCAGCACTTGTGATTTTTTTTTTAAAGACGGTCGTGATTTGCAATGAACTGCGTTAATTCTAGAAAGTTTCCTTTATTTGTACTCTCACTGGATTCATCGTGTCCCCTTTGCGCAATTTCTAATTTGCAAGTTAATAGAAGAATTTCAGACAGTGTTTTGATGTAATACCGATTTTCTTCAATAAGTTCATTGTTTTTATTTTTAATTAAATTTTCTACGCCACCTACAAAACTGGATCTTTTAAACTCCTTGTATTTTACTAAACATTCTTTGTGAGCTAATGAGTTGCCATGTGCAGCAAATCCCGAGTTAGATTCCATAGCTTTTTTCCACCTATTATAACCAACGATAAATGATTTTTCTTTCACATCTGATTTGCAAAAGAATCTACAATAACAACAACAAAAAGCTTTGTTTTCTATTACTGAATACTCCAGCCAAGGAAACGTTTTATATCAGTTATTGTTAAACGATTACCTATTTTTGTTACTGGGTATTCCCTTAAAATCGGTTGTGAGGGCAGATCATAAGGAGTTTTTGATAAATCTAAGGGGAAAGGAAACGACCTCCAGTTATTTTGCGCTTGCTCCACATTACAGCTTGACGTCGACGATTCATTGATGTCTTTACTTAATTTATCCCTACTTTCGGCGCCATTTTCATCTATCTCTTTTTCTTGCTCAGTCTCAGTAACCTCATTATTTTCTGTTTTTCTTTTTTTGCTGTCTGGCGTTTTTGAAAAATATTCTTTTATTGTACTTTTACTGGTCATTGTTAGTTGTTAGTCTTGTTCCTAAAAATAATAAAGTTTATGTTCATTCATAGAAATATGAAAATGACAGGCGAAACATAATAAATAACTTTTTTTGATCCATTTTTACATTTTTTATTTAACTATCCTACTACCTCTTGAACAAACTCTAAAAATAATGTCCATAGTCTTAGTTCACTAGTTTTTGGTTTTTATTTTTTAAGGTAAATAATAAAAATGTAAGGTTAGGAGAGGTTTGTTAATAATGAATCAACCTGTTGGTACTAAAAAATATAAAAAACGTTCATCCCGTTTTTCCGCTATTAATGTTAATGAGGTAAAATTTAATATTTAATCCCACTATACCTATATTAAAAATAACTACACTTATATACCTTCATCACAATTAATAATATTAAACAAAAACTTACCTGTAAGCTTAGACAGTTAACTCACAAAATAATTATTAGAAAAATTTTAATACTACATTACAGTCATTTACTATTACACAATTCCATCGCGGTTGCCTGTGGTCGGCAGTTAGATGTTAGATGTAGGCTACCTCTAGAATCTTGTGTGATTTAGTAAATTAGTCGGATGGGTGCTGCTATTCGTAATTATTGCAGTACGCTGTACGCTTTTTTCATGCGACTTTTGACATTACAGGGGTGCTACCTAAATTTCAGGAGGGGCCCGGGCCCCCTCTGGCGTCGTCACTGTGTCAGAGTCGGCCATCGAAAGCGAAACAAGTCCGGAATTAAGAAACAAAAATTTACATGATCAATGTCAACGCTATATTTTAAATATGTACGCGTGTTTAAAGAAAGATAATACGGGAAAATTGAAAATGTGCTTTGTACAAGAATTAATGAATTAACACAACTTGAGTTTTATAAGAATTTATATTATAAGGTAATTAAATTGGGGACTGTAACCGGTCATTCCACAAAGCGCAAACAAATAAATCAAAAATTCAAAATGGCTGACAATACTACTAGAGATGCAAGAGATTTTATTATGCGAACTATTAACAACTTTTACAAGGATATAATAGTGCCAACTTTAGAACTGGTTCGTAATAAATTGCGAGGTTACCCTAATTATAATTACCAATCTTTAGAAACATTGCGTGGTGTTTTGTTAAGCTGTGGCATTAAAAATAAAAAATTAGATAATCTAACGGTTATAATGGAATCCTGGCGTAGCATTGAACTACGACAGGACTTTTTGCGCAAAATAAAGGAGTACCATGAATCCGATAAAAGTATAATTTATTTAGACGAAAGGTTGGGTAGACAGTACAAATTGTACTTTAAGTGCACCATGTTCAAAAGGAAAACGCGTTATTATTCTTTATGCCGGAAGTAAAGATGGCTTTGTACCTAATGTGTTGCTCTTGTCAACAAAGAATATCACCTCATGATAAATCACCAATTTTGAGCGCAGTTGTCCTTGATAATATTCAGCAGGTGATAACGAAATGAGTGGCCATGTATGGAAAAATTACGTAAAAGTAAATTACTCATGTTATAAAAACAGAAAATGCATATTCTGTTTCACCACCTATAGCGCCAGTAGTAATTCAACATGGAAACGATTCTACTTCTGAAAGTTCTGATGATTACAATCATTAAATTGTTTATGAATTTTAAATTAATTATGTTCATTTAACACGTACCTTAAAAACTTGTTTTATTACAGAACGTTTACTGTGATTCTGCTGATGCGATCAACTTGTTGTTAAAATATATATAGTGAATTGCAACTACTAACTGTATATTCCAACTTACATAGTACCTGCCCCTATCCTTTCTTGGCAAGGAAGCTCGTACCTCCTCGCTGGACAAAGGCAATTTTTTTTAAATTGTTTTCGGCAAAATGAGCATTTTTTTACCAAAAGACCATTTTAAAAATATTAAGTGCATGTGTTCTTTGCAGGCGAAGTCACGGGTACAAACCTCTTATCGATTGTAACTATATTTTTAAATTGTTTTTGGCAAGACTAGCATTTTTTTTACAGAAAGACCAGTTTAAAAATATTCTCTGCAGGCGAAGTCACGAGTACAAATATTTTATCGATATAAACCATAATAAACAAGCTGTAGTATATACTACTTAATCATATTAAAAATGTACAACAATCACCATTTTAATTGTTTAGTAGTAGCGACGCCTGTGGTCAGAAGTTTAATGCTTCTGGTTATCAAATTATGTTTGGAACAACTATAACAGACCATTACGCATTTAATGGTGATCGTGGCGACGTTATCAGACTTACAGGAACTCTTTTGTTAATGGAACACCCTCTATAATATTACTTCCTCTGAGGGCCGTCGGGAAGACCTTTCCAAAGATATTTAATGTATTTCTTCCCAATCGTTTTCACATATTAATGATGAATAAAAACAAAAATTACTTACATTTTTATTAATTTCAAAAATTAATTGATAAGTAAATTGCATTAAGGGCTTGAAAATAAATGTTCAAACTGTCCACCCTTTAATTGCTGACAATATCTTAACATGTAATACATCTTATTAATTGAGTTAATAAGCAAAAAAGTGCAAGGATTTTTTTATTTCATCATAAATATCTCGGATTTAAATATCTCTGTCAAAAATTTTCATCGCTATCAAAGGTCATGCTGAAGGAAATAGTTTGTTGGTCCAGATATTCCAAGGTTAATGAAACATGAATATTTTAAGGTCACAGTGAATGAAGAAGAAATATAATTTCCTTTTAGAAATGTGGTGAAATTTGTTGGCAATGAAAAGTTGGAAACATTTAGGAACTGCTGGATATTGAAGCAGGAAGATGCAACTAGCGGACACAAACTAGATGAGTTAATTAATTATAACATTGGTCAGTGGACTTTTTTTAAAAAATCATTCCTAACTCAAAAACCTTCCATGATTGGAAAAAATGAATATTATCATATCCGAAATTAGCACGCCAATAATATATATATAATTTATACTTTTCATGTAGATAATTTTTAAAAAGATAAATTTGCAGACTTACATTGTCTTTCGACAGTCGCCGTTTGACGCATTTTACACTAGTGATATCTGTCGTAACATAGGACATGCTCTGCTGGTCCCTATTGAGGCTGTTATCTCAAGATATATTCTATACTGTCAACATGGCTAGACAATGGTTAAGGATGTAACTTTTATAACTTCGTCAATGAGCAAGATAAATAACCAGTCTGGGTATCATTCTTCATTGTAAGATTCTATGAGTTCCAATAATAATAGTTAGACACTTCCATGGCCCATCCTGTAATATTTTTTATCAATGGTAAAATCATTGCAAAATTGTCTTGCACATTAAATTGTATGGATGCACTGAATGTTTGTCCTCTTCTTTCGCTGGTTATTTTCATATTAAAGAAATTATAAAGCCGTCTTTCACTTGATAATTACAACACTGTAAAGCAACAAAAACACTTACAAGAACAAGAAAATCAAAATATTTCTTATCGATAAAAGTGACTCTTAACCTGCAGGAAAAAATGTCATAAGCATTAATATTAGAATTATAGCAGGCGCACATCGAGCTACTAGGTGCAAACTTATAAACATTAGTACGAAACGGTGGTAGGTAAAAAGTATCTGTGTTACGAAAACTTAACGTAGGAACCGTAAAATTTACTTTTGTATTTATAATTCGTCACAAACAGTACTACTGTTGACAAGCTTGCAGAAAAAAGACTGACAAGGTATTTACGTCTGCTATCTAAACTTATAAGCAAAACCTTTGCAGCAAGTCATGGGGAAACCCTTGAATCGGATAAACACCATTCGTTCTGAACCTTAGGAAATCTCTGCACCGACTCTACAGAATATTTATGAATATTGTAATAAGGGGACCAAACAACTGATGCGTATTCCAGCTTAGATAAGACGAAGGAGAAAAATTAAGTTTTAATAGGCACCGTATTGTGGAAATCCCTTGTGGTGCGTATAACAAAACCGAGTACTCTATAGGCAGGTGAGACGGTATGTTGAATGTGAGGAACAAAGGATAGTTCCTTGTCAAAGACGACCCCCAAAATTTTAAATACTTTAGGTTGCGCTAGTGTATTCCCATTAATGATATAATTAAATAAAATAGTGGTATTTGTATTTGTGAATGACATAACATTACATTTAGAGACATTCAAATTCAACCTATTCTTATTACACCAGTCGTTTAAAATATCCAGATTACGTTGTAAGTTTAGGCAGTCGGCTTTATTAGAGACTGTAGAAAACATCTTTAAATCATCAGCATACAGCAGACAATGAACTGATAGTGTATCAACAATGTCATTAATGAAAAGCGTGAAAAATAGTGGTCCCAGGATAGAGCCTTGGGGTACTCCAGATATTGCAATATAATCAATAGAGCTAACCCCACCATAAGTCACAAACTGTTTTCGATCCTCCAAGTATGATTTAAAAAATAACAATAATGTGTCTGAAAATCCAAAAGTTTTAAGTTTCTGCAGCAAAATGGTGTGATCAAGCCGATCGAAGGCTTTGGAGAAATCCGTATATATAACGTGTGTTTGGCGGCGCCGGTCAATTGTCTCGGCCAAGAACTGAGTAGTACACGTTAAATTAGTAGTTGTCGATCGACCTTTAACGAACCCATATTGTACAGGATATATAGAATTTTTCAAGAGAATACTTAAAGAGATCATGCTCCCGGGCCTCGTCTTGGTGCGTAGCTTGCCTTAAAATACAAAGACGTAAGAGACAGCTAACTAAGTGTCAAGAACTTTTAACATTTTAATTGTTATTTTATTTAAACCCTGTCAGGGAATACCTTAACTCGTACTCGTTTTAAAATTAATATCCTTTAAGGCATTTTTACGGACATTCCCAAGAAATTGTACAGGGTGGCCAACTAAGCGAGGTAAGCGACTGTATCTCAGAAACCGTTAATCGTACAGCTTTCGGAAAAAAATATTGCTAGTAAATACGACCAAGAGAAATTGCTGGAAATAATTATCGAGTTCGCTAAATGGCCGCTAGGTGGCTTAACACTAAAGGCAAATTGAAAAAAGGGGGTTTCTTTACAATTTGCCTAGATAAAGTATACTAAAAATATGTGCAAATAAAGTTCTCGTCTTTTATCTATAATTTTTTTTTCACACTTTTTTCTCTAACTCTTCAGATAAAGTGGTGGGGGTAAGGCAAACATTTATTTGAAAAATATTCAATATCTCGGGAATGCCTTATCGGAGAATACTATGCTTAGCGGCATTTCAAAGAGTTTTTTTATGCCCTATCAGCTACATTACAAGACATGTTTTTATTTCGTTCACTATAGTCGCTAGATGGCGCTTTCTAAATTTTTTTTAATTTTATGATTTTTTTCAACAAACCCAAATGCAATGATAGATATATTATCACGCCGATTTGAAGAGGACTAAAGTCCAAAGCAAGCGGTAAAGACCGGAAGTTTCTATCTTTTTTCTAACCGTAGATATCAATGTCAAAAAAAGTGTAAAAAAAAAATTGTAGATAAAAACGAGAACTTTATTTGCACATATTTTTAGTATACTTTATCTAGGCAAATTATAAAGAAACCCCCTTTTTTCAATTTGCCTTTAGTGTTACGCCCCCTAGCGGCCATTTAGCGAACCCGATACTTATTTCCAGCAATTTCTCTTGGCCGTATTTACTAGCAATATTTTTTTCCGAAAGCTGTACGTTTTACGGTTCCTGAGATACAGCCGCTTACCTCGCTTAGTTGGCCACCCTGTAGTACATGCTTTTTATCAATTTTTTAATTGTCGGCATTTTTAGGATCTGGAGTACTGCCAAGCAAAATTTTAAAACAACAGTGGTTTTTCCAAGAAGCTTTTAAAGATATGAGCGAAAAGGATATAGTCAATAGTTTTTTGCCCACCTTACCTTATTCTTGCAGAATGAAAGTCTTAAAAAAGCTCTCTCTGACACTTGTCGATGAAAGGATGGATAAAATGTTTGACCTTGTTTTAGAAAGGTAATAAACAAATCTAGGTGAAAGAAATATTTTCCAATTATTATTATCAATAATACAAGTTATTTATTATTATTAATACAAATATAAAATATCTTAAACTTGGTAAAATATTTTTTATATAAACCTTTTTAGATATGGCCTATTCATCGCTAAACAATTCCTCTTCGGCTGCTCGCCAGACAAAATTACTAACGTTTTAAAAAATAATGAAATTACCTTGTTACCGGAACAACTTAAAAGATTATTGCAAAAAGACGTGAATCTTATAAAGGTTTACATTAACGAATACAAGAAGAATATGAATAAAGACTTTGGTAATCATGATTTTTTGAATTACTTAGTATGGAAGCACCCCAAACTCTATTTTGAGCTAGAGCTAGATTCTAAAAGTTCTATAAAGCTGGGTCGTCACACCACTCGAGCAGTGATAAAAGCAAACAAAAAGGAAGTCTTAAGAGATATAAAAAATTCAAGGTTAAATAAGACTGCATTAGTTAGAGAAGTAAAAGAGTTTGATAAGGAATATGTGTTTCTCTTTTTCCCTGCTGATATGAAAGATATAAATCACCATGACTACAGTTCTAATTTAGACTCTCTTTTATCTAAATATCCAATTAAGAGGCGATGGGAAGTTTTCTCACAGGCTTTTGTGAGAGTTTACAAAAAGGAAATCAGTGAACACCTGGAAATTTTTGAAGAAGATCTAGCAAAATTCTTTCCCACCGAGATTAAACAAAAGTGGGCCGAAATAAAATACATCGAGAGTGATAGTGCTAACTTACACTATATAAAGTACTACGATCCTAAGAAGGCTTTTAAGTTATTAAAGCACAAAATAAACGTTACATCTGAAAGAAGCAAATTATTATTCGAGTTAATCACTATATGTTATGAAAATAAGGATTATTCTACCTACGAAGAAGTATTGAAATATATGTGTACGAGACAACGTAATACTGACAAGAGTGTGCGTTTAAGTTTGATTCGACATATAGAAAGATGTCTCGATTATAATCATTTAACAGAAGCTCATTGGAAGTACATCAACGAAATTTTAGATATACAAAGAGTCAGAAATGAACCCTTGTCTTCTCAAATTCATTCTGAATATTTGGTATTTGTATGCAAGAGCGGACTTCCTCTTGATGGACCTGTTACGCAGTTTACAAAAGATTGTATTAAAAGTAGAAATAATCACTTTAGGCTATATTTTCCAAAAGGACTGAAAGAAATAAAGGTGCAAAGCATCGTATTAAAACATATCGTTAAAGTCTTGCCCACGGTAGAGTCTGGAAACAGTAAGACTGTTATCTATAGAATTATGTCTGATATTGTTGAATTTAACAAAGACATAAAAAATCACAAAGAATTTGAAAAACATTGGATTGATCTTAACGAATTATCACTTATTTTCGATTTAATCCACGATATTTTAAGAAAGAAAGAATTTTCTGACCCTGCGGATGTTGGTGTAGTGGTCAATCTTATGACTTACAACTGTTTGTATTCAGCGATACCCTTTAAGGTAAGAATATTACATTTTTTATAATACAAAATAAGTTTAGTTATGTATTTTTTAAGACATGCAGGGTTGTAATAAGCCTTATAAATGGAATACCGGCTATTTCATCAAAAGTCGCTTGGAATCGTTAAATTTCTTTTGTTTGAAATTATGTTTTTTTAGAAAAAATATATACAGGGTGTTCCTCTTATAATGGCACCAGGAGGCTTATTTTTCGCTATTCCTTAATTGAATTTTTTGAATTTTGGTATGTTTTTGTGTGACCCTAGGGTGCACTTTTCTATTGCTTAAAATCTTAGTTACTCATTGACCTACGGTTTTATAGAGGATTGGAAATAGTAATTTAAAGAGTAAAGTACCTTTAGCGATTATTTTATTTCAAAACTAATACCAGAAATCGATTTGGCAGCCCTTAAAACAACCAAATACAAAATTTCAATATATTGACACAACCAGGGGATAAGGAACAAGTTAATTACCAAAAAAGTTGACTGTTTAACTGCTTCATCTAAAAAAATATGATACGTTAAAACAAGTGGCGTACTTTTTAATCTGCTATTTTTGTTTGTAAATTACATAAGGGTTATAATTTGTTCACGCAGTTATTTCCATTCAGTCACGTAGCTAGTCAAAAGCGCGTCGCGATAGGTTGGGTCGTATTGCGCGCCGGTCGAGAGAGAGACAAGAAGCACGGCGCAACGGTCAAAAGAGAGTAGTACATTCCAAGATGGCTCCGTGAAGCTAATGCTCTTACGTACGCTCCACGATTTTAAGGTTTTTTGGGCAATTAATGGTTTATTTTTAAGTAGAACTAAGCAGCTAGCGATTCCGCGTTATATGATGTACGAAATTGAACTCCCTACGATACCGGGGCGTTTTTGTGATATACTTTCAAGTAATAGTTAGGGAGACAGTCTAAAAAAGCAGTTAGTAATATCAACGTTAAGTATCGACCAGTGTCTTTGTCATGAATCCTTGTAATATGCTACCATAACCTGCATTAAGAAATGAAAACACAAGTGTTGAAGTAGACAATTGTTTTAAACAAAGGGAGCAGAAAGTGAACCAACCAGTGAGCAACCCTATAGGCCACGCCGTAAAGATTAATGTAACCACTAGAGAATTAACTCGTAACCCAATGCATTTTTCTAACCCTTAAACAAACTTTTCGAACTTCTTGACGAGAAATTTCTGCACATTATGCTTGTCTTATACGATCCTTCAAAGCTTGTTAAGTCGCTGGACAAGTTTTATTGAGTCATCCTCTAACAGGAGCAAATTAATGAATTGGAGCGCCATCTAACTGAGTATACAAATTCTCCCTGTATTCTGACGGCAAACCGTGAATAGCATTCCAAAAATCGTGTTGCAACAACTCCAGAAAACTCACACCACTTAAAGTTGTATTAAAAAAAAAGTGTCCAAAAATACGATCTTTTGAAACACCACACCACAAATTTATACGCTTAGGGTATTGACTTTTACAATTAATAACCCAGTGTGGATTTTCCTCACTCCAAAATCTAATATTTTGAGAGACACGGGCCTTGTAGAAAATGTTGCCTCACCGCTGAATAAAATTTTGCCTTTTCGACCGGGTTGAAATGTTTGTACAAAATCTTGGTTTGAATGGTTTAATACTATTTATTTTTAAACATCTTGACGCAGATCTTTGGATTTATGCAGAAATGATTTAAAATTCTTTCACCCTGTAGATGATTTCTCGGACGTTTTACTTTTTTTTGCTCTACCAAACCGCGTCGATTGAACATTTGATTGACTTTAGAAACTGTACTATGCGATACAAAGCGATTAGGGTGTCTTCGATTGAATTCTTAGGGGGCCTCTACAATTTCGCGCATTATTTCCTACTAATCTCAAACGCATGTTATCTGTTATTTTGTAGACAGCACAAATTGTAACAATTTAACTTTGACATAACAATGATTTTCTCGTTGACGTGGAAATAATATTTTGTTTACAAGGCCAACTGATTCAAATTTTCTTATACAGGGTGTAACTAAATAAGTGTAAAACATTTAAGAGGGTGATTCCTCATCGAAAAAAAGATAGGATCTTTCATATAAACAAACTTTATTGGAGCATCCCTTATTAAGATACAGCCTCTTAAAGCGGGTACATAAAATTTGTTTAACAATTTTTTTCACAAGCACTAAAAAAGTTACAATATTGAAATTAACCTGACATTTTCTACTACCAAAAAGACACTTAGCCAGTAATTTATTTGGTTTACTCCATGGTTGTAAGGGGTGGAAAACGCAACCCCTAAAATTTATTTCCAATGCAACTTTTTGCCTTATTATTTGTTTACCATTTAAAAATTAATTTCCGATAGCCTGTTTCATTCCAAACAAAAAATGTCTCTTGAATTTTTTGCCCAAAATAAACCAGTTCGCAGCAAAAAATTATTTTACGAACAACTACAGAGATACATCGTCATAAATGCGAACTGGGTTTATTGTTATTTTGTAGTTACTACCTGCATTAAATGATGAAAGGGGAACAAACAAAACTAATTTATTAATAACAAAACATACAACATGTAGAAATCATAGTAAATGTTCAATATGTCTACCTTCAGACATTACGCATGCGTCTAGACGTCGGCGCATTGAGCCACGTATTCGCTCAAATATTCCTGGAGTCTCTCTTATTACCCTGCATGCATCGATGATGCGGTTTCTTAAGTCCTCTACATCGCGAACAGGAGTACGATAAACCAAATGCTGTAAATGGCCCCAAGTAGAGAAATCGAGAGGATTGAGATCCGAGGATCGAGCGGGCCAATTCTGTGGTCCTCCTCGACCTATCCACTGATTTGCATATGTTTCAGTTAAATGCTGACGTGCTACTTGACTAAAATGGGCGGGAGCCCCATCATGCATAAAAAACATATCCCTTCTAACGCCCAAAGGAACTTCCTCCAGCAGTACGGGAGGCACTTCTCTTAAAAATTGAACGTATGAATCACCATTTAATCGAGGAGGTAGAAAATGAGGCCCAATTAAATAATCCCCAATAACTCCGACCCACACGTTAAGAGAAAACTGTTCTTGATGGTTACTTTCGACAATAGCGTGAGGGTTTTCATCAGCCCATATGTGGTAATTATGAAAATTAATAATCTTGGCCCGAGAAAAACTACATTCGTCTGTGAATTCGATCGTCTTCAGAAAGTCACGATTTCTTCTAATTATTTTCAGCATCCAATTGCAAAATTCAAGACGGTTCGGAAAGTCTCGCGGTAACAGTGCCTGTACTCGTTGCAGATGGTAAGGGTATAAGAGCTGTTCCTTTAAAATTCGAAATACCGTCATATGATCAACATTTAGCTGGAAAGCAATATTTCTAGTACTGGTAGTAGGTTGTTCTTCAATCAAATTAAGTACTGCCTCCTCAAGCTGTGGTGTTCTTACTTCTCGATGGCGACCACAATCCTGCGTTCTTTTGTCGAATGAACCATATTCTCGTAATCGTTGATGAAGTCGGGCAAATATTCTATGTGAAGGATGCTGCCGTTGAGGATACATTTCAGCATATCTTCTAGAAGCTTCTAACCCATTCCCCTGCGACAGACCGTAAACGTAATGCATATCAGCCATTTCCTCATTTGTGTATGCCATTTTAATAACAAGTGAATTATTAAAGTAACAAATTAAGAACAGAACAACAATACACAATTAGTATTACTTCAATCTCAAAAATTTACAAACTGACAGCTTGATACCAATTTAATTGTCACTATCGCTAATAGCGGCCTACTAGATAAATTAGTTTCGTATTTTCGTTTTATGGCGATATGTATCTTGGTCGTAAAATAATTTTTTGCTGCGAACTGGTTTATTTTGGGCAAAAAATTCAAGAGACATTTTTTGTTTAGAATGAAACAGGCTATCGGAAATTAATTTTTAAATGGTAAACAAATAATAAGGCAAAAAGTTGCATTGGAAATAAATTTTAGGGGTTGCGTTTTCCACCCCTTACAACCATGGGGTAAACCAAATAAATTACTGGCTAAGTGTCTTTTTGGTAGTAGAAAATGTCAGGTTAATTTCAATATTGTAACTTTTTTAGTGCTTGTGAAAAAAATTGTTAAACAAATTTTATGTACCCTCTTTAAGGGGCTGTATCTTAATGAGGGATGCTCCAATAAAGTTTGTTTATATGAAAGATCCTATCTTTTTTTCGATGAGGAATCAGCCCCTTAAATGTTTTACACTTATTTAGTTACACCCTGTATATGCCTGTTTGATTCTTTATTTCTGACCGGTATATTATTAGCTTATAACGTCTTAGTTACGCGGGAATTATAAGGGTCATAACTCCCTTGGGATATTAAGAAAAATTTGACATAAAATCAAACGATTGACATCTAATGTCAATTTGATTGTCATCTATTGAAACATTTATTCCACTTTAAAAATGAACAAAATGTTACTAAAATCGGTCAGAAATAAAATTATCTATGTATCACTGGAATTATAAGGGTCTCAATTACCTCGGGCAATTGCTGTCCCTCGGGCCAAAGGCCCTCGGGACGTAAACTTTGACCTCGGTAATTAAGACCATTATAATTCCCTAGATACATAATAGTTATTTACGATATAAGTGTTGTAAAGATTCATATTACAACACGAGATGTTAAAGTTGTTAAACGAGGCGTCAGCCGAGTTTAATCAAACATCGAGTGTAGTTATATGAATTTACAACAAGAATATTGTACAAAATTTTATCTACTTTCATCTATGAATAAAAATATTTGGCAAAAGGCCTTTTTAAAAATAAAAATGCACCTGCTATTAAAAATCGTTTTGTAAGGGCATCTATTACAGCACTAGTGCTGTAATGGCATCTATTACAGCACTAGTGCTGTAATAGATGCCCTTACAAAAGGATTTACAGAACTGTAAAATTCATATTACTAAATAAAAGTAGATAAATAACTATTACACATAAATTATTAGATGCCCTATGTACAGAGTGTCGATTTTTCGATGTAATTACAGGGTATCTGGGAAACCAGTAAAGATAGAGATCTGCGGTTTTTACATTACTTCGTTACTATTAACAATACACGCACAAAACGAAGAATTTCAGAAAATTATGGTAGTATAGACCATGAAACCCTTAAAACAAACAAAATAATATCTATCCGACATGTCTATTTGTCAAAATGTATAGGCAAAACAACGTTTTGTTAAAATACATGTCATTATTTCACTAAAGTTTAAAAAAAAATGGCGAAAATGTAGTATGAAAATTTAAAAAAATGCATACATTAAGTTTGCTTTAGAGTGCCATGAAAATAGGTAAACGTACAATCTTGTAATTTAAATATCTAACTTATTAGGGTTTTTACTTTCATAGATATCCAGAGAGAAGGCAGCCCAATCAAGTACCATTTTCAAAAAAATTAATTTAATTGAGAATCGATCATTTATAAAATCAAGATGTAAATGTCCTAAATCATATATAATAAAAGAGAATCGTAAAAGGGACGAAATGAACGTTATGGCTTTTGTAGAGACACTAGAAGTGTAAAGTTATAGAAAAAGATCTCGGAGGAATGAAATCTTGTCTAACAAATTATTAAATAAATATCGTTTGAAACCCTATGAAATAAAGATTGTGCACCATTTACGTGCTGGGAATTCTGTGCGATGACTTATTTTTTGCAACTGTATCTAAATTGAATACAAGTCGACAGGCAGTTTGCTACAAAAGTAGTATGGTCTGACGAATCTTATTTTATGAGCTCTACACAGGAGTTATAAATCACCATAATACAAGATATGGGTCCCCAGTTGTAAATATAATATAAGTGTGTTTTTTAAATAATCATAATCATAATGACATATTATTTTGTTTGTTTTACTGGTTTCATCATAGCCTACTACCCTAATTTTCTAAATTTTTGCGTGGGGCAAGGGCCTAGCGACACATAAAGCACCGGTTCTCGTCATTAAAATTTACTGGGTTTTTTCGCATTTTTCCCAGAATGTTCTGCCATTGGAATACAGTTTACCGCTTTACTACGTTTCTTGAAAATCCTCGGAGCAAAACTAACCTCTGCAATACACCAATAAGGCACCGCCGGAACGCGTGTGACACAATACTTGTAATTTAAAAGTCAATTATGTAACCTAAGGCCATTCCAACGGCCGCCGGGCTTCAGGCCCGGTTTTTTGGGCGCATTTCGGGCCGTATGCTTACATGCCCTGCCCTGCGCCTAACATTGTTAAAATCAATACCTATTGCTGACATATATTTATATATATTTAATTGTGTGGGGGCATTAGGCCCTAGGGTAGATTTAAGTTACTGCATTGGCTTTGTAAAATAATAGGTAAATAAAGAATTTTTAAAATGGTTCTCGTCAGATCACCGAAGTGTGCTGCTACACCGGGGAGGCTAGCTCCAGGGGCCTAAGCCAAAACAAACAAGCTGAACTGTAAAATATTATTAAAATAATAAAGACCTTTTAAAATTAAAAATTAATTAATTATTAGATCACCGAAGTTAAGCGGTGTCGACCGCGGTTAGTACTTGGATGGGTGCCGCTTGGGAAACACCGCGTGCTCTTGTCTTAGGGAACAGTGTAAAATGAATCGACAACAAAACCATCCTATTCACGCCGGACAGGCCGGATGAGATCGGATATCTCGTAGGATGAAGGTGCCGTTTCACACTCCCCAGTCGGTAGACCGTACGGTCGATGACCGGTTCAAGATGGCCTCAGATACGCCGACGAAACGTAAAATAGTAAAATAAAAGAAAAAAATGATTTGTGCGTTTATTGTTAATAATAAGTATCAACTATTATATATTTTTGAAAAGCATAAAAATAGCTCAATCAAATAAGAGAAAAATATACAGGGTATCCCGTTTAAAAAAACATATGTTCGCCTTAAATATCTAAAAGTAAGACTCTCAGAAAAAAAAGTACGCACGCCACTGAATTCTGCTTAAAGACCTCTCTTAAAACAGTTTTCAATTTTTTAGTACGTTAAAGCATAAACAAAATATAAGGGGTGGTCAAAAAACAAACATTTTCGAAAACACCCTGTAGCTTAAAAACTAAGAAAACTAGGACAATTCTGTTTGGGGCATATTATGTTTCACGATTAAGTAGCGTACTAATGTAAAAACCGCCAGTCTCTATCTTTACTAGTTACCGAGATACCCTGCAATTACATCAAAAAATGGACAGCCTGTACAAAAAATAATTTTATAGCAGAAAATACAGTAGCCACTACTTTTAACATATCATATTTTTTTAGATGAAACAGATAAAGTCAACTTTTTTGGTAATTAACTTGTTCCTTATCGCGCGTATTTATGTAAATATTTTTAACAAGAAACAAAAGTAAAATTGGTCATACGCACGCCACTGGTGGTGTCAATTTATTGAAATTTGGTATTTGGTCATTTTGAGGGATTTCAAATCGATGTCTTATATTATTTTTGAAATCAAATAATCGTTAAAGGTGCTTTGCTCTTTAAATTATTATTTCAAATCCCTTATAAAACCGTACGCCAATAAGTTGAAACTAACCTGAACTAAAATTTTAAGCAATAGAAAAGTGCGCGCTAGGGTCATACATAAACATACCAAATTTCAAAAAGATCAATTCAGAAATAACGATAATATAAGCCTGTTTCCGTTATAAGTGGGACACCCCGTATATGGCGGATCAGAAAAGTGCTACGTATATCAAATTTTATTTTTGTAATGAATTCGACAATCAACATTTTTCATGAAACATACCCTACATATAGGCCGTCGTTTAAGTGTGTCTACCAAAACTATTTAAATAATGTGTACAGGTTTTTTTTTATATTTTGCACCCTACCCAGACGTTTTATTTTGAGAATTAGAAAAAAACTTTTTAAATGCAAAAGTTAGAGGATTTTTCGTGTTTTATCTTTTACACTTATTATAAAAACAAAAGCGCATCGTATAGTTGAGAAAAAGAAAGCACATTGTGTTTTTTTAAATGAAAATAAAAGATCTTTGTGTCCTGACTTTGTGTCCTGATTTCAAAAATATGTAGTATATTGATATTTTGAGAAGCCGTTTTTGACATATTTGACTATAAAACATCTATACGATAAAAGTTGCGTTCAAGGCGGTCTGGAGAACAAATGATTTAACTCGCATTGTGACGTTTCGATATAGTTTCAAATAGTTCAATCTCCGCTTTCAATTTACTAATGGTAATTAGAAGGCTATTTGGACGGATTTTGTAAATATGGGATATTCCGAAGAAGAAAAGCATCAAATAATTCGACTTTTCTATTCCAATAATAATAGCATATCCAGAGTTCAGAACTAATATCATCAGGTATATCCTGGACGACGCATACCGTCAGCTAATTCAATCAGATATATTCTTAAAAAATTTAATGAAGACATATAAAGCAAAGAAAGAGAACCGTTCCTAGAAATGATGAGGATGATTTAAATATTTTACTTTTCTTTGAAGGTAAAGTATATCCTCTAAAATATTTTAAAACCAGATTATAATTTTTTCAATCAATTTTGATTTGTAGAAAATCCCGAAAGATCCATGCTAATTATGATAATTACCTACCTGCCCGTAATGTATGGGAAAATTCGACTATTAAATGAGAAGTACCTGGATTTATTATACCAGGTATACTTTATAAGGGGTTTAATACATATAACATAAATCCTTTGTTAGTTAGTTGTAGTTCAACCGCCAGTTGATTGAGAACTGTTCGTATTCGAGAAATTTGAGAGTTTTGAGCAACATATCGCGAGTTTGTTTAAATAAGTCGGATGATTTTTGTTATATATGTGGTGAAATGACTTTTGTAAAACAAAAACGTACACTTAGCCCTTTAATACAAAAGGTTTACCACTTGTATTTTGGCTGTAGAATTGGAGACCAGGATAAAAATTGGGCTCCCCATATCTGCTGCTACAAATGTGCGTCCAACATTCGTGGCTGGCTAAGTGGAAAAAAGCGTAAGATGCCCTTTGCTGTTCCTATGATCTGGCGAGAACCGAAAGACCACGTTACTGACTGTTACTTTTGTTTGACACCTCCCATCAAAAAAGGCTTTTCGGAGAAAAAAAAATGGTCTGCGATACAGTATTCAAATTTACAATCCGGCATACGCCCGGTGCCTCATAGTGACGAGTTGCCTGTACCTAATCCACCTCAGGAATTTAGCCTAGATTCTGATGATGATCCAATAGATTCAAACGGTAGTGTACTAGAAAATGTCGCTGGCCCATCAACCTCGCAAGACTCCGATTTTGTGTGTGAACTTCCCAGTAAAAAGCCTCACAAAATAAGTCAAAGTGAATTAAGTGACCTTATTATAAGATATTTGGAATTGTCTAAGAAAAACTCCGAACTGTTGGCCTCTCGATTGCGACAATGGAACTTACTTCAAGATGAAGTAAAAGTTTCTGTGTACCGAAGCCGTCAGAAAAACCTAACACCATTTTTTAACATGAAAAACAATTTGGTAGCCTGTAGGGACATTGGCAGCTTTAAATCTCGACTATGATCCAAAAGGCTGGAGACTTTTTATTGATTCCTCAAAAGTAAGTCTTAAAGCTGTGTTACTCCATAATGGAAACAAGTTGCCTTCAGTGTGAAGGCCATGTACAAGGAAGGCCGTGCATTTAGTTATTTAAAAGAAAAGTTCCTTAGAATCAGTGACAGTAAAATTAAAGAGGTAATATTTGTGGGTCCCCAGATTAGAAAACTTTTCGGAGATGCGCAATTCGATTCCACACGTGAAGGCAAGGAAAGGACGCTTATAATGCCTTTAAAATGGTCGCAACAAAGTTTTTGGGAAACATAAAAGCAGAAAACTCTAAAGACCTAGTTAACCAACTTCTTTTATGTTACCACAACCTAGGGTGTAATATGTCGTTAAAAATTCATTTCCTGGATTCTCATCTGGATTACTTTCCGGAAAATTGTGGTGCTGTAAGTGACGAGCACGGTGAGAGGTTCCACCAGGATATTTTAAACATGAAAAGAAGGTATCAGGGAAAATGGAACTCTGAGATGTTAGCCGAATACTGTTGCATTATTACGAGAGATGCCCCCGAGGCTGCTTTCAAAAGAAGCGTAAAATTAGTGTCTAAACTTTAGACTCACTGATAAAAATGTGCTATTTAATTGCTATTGGTGAACCAACAATATATTGTTTGTATGTTCATTGTAAATGCCTATAAATTAAAATGTTCATTGTATATGCCTATAAATTAAAATTTTGTAACAAATACCTGAATTTTTTTTTGCGAGCTAACTAAAATCTTTAATAGGTATTTTTTAGTTACTTGGGTGTAGTTCAATAAAAAAAAATAGGTTTTGTTCAGGAAACAAAAAAAAAGTTGAAATTTGTTCCCCAGTGTTATTTAGAGAATATTCCATTATGCCAATATAATAATCTTATTTGGCAACAAGATAGCGCACCACCACAGAATCCTATGCCTATTACGGAATATTTACAGAATCGTTATAATTTCTGGATAGGCAGGTTTGGCACGTTTAGATGGCTGGCGAATAGTCCCTATCTAAGCCCAGTAGATGTTTCTTTGTGGAGCTATTTAAAAACCAGGATTTACTATAATAGGCCTGAAAATATAGAAGTTTTATGACGAAGGCTGGAACATGAAATTTTTTTACTCAACACAGATCATCCAGATTTCATTGCAAAATCTATCAATATTAAACTTAGAAGAAATATGTTTAATTGTAAATAACCACTCAGGATCAGTGGCGGCTCGTCAGATGAGGCAAGTGAGGCGCCGCCTCACTAGGTTTTTGATAAAAATTCATTAATAAAAAATAAATTATATTAACCCTAATTTTTCCATAAATATTATCTTCTTTACGAAATAAAAATAAACATTAACATTGGCCAAGACCAAATCAGTATTACTCAAAGACATTAGAACTAATGTCTTTGGTATTACTGATGCATAATATGCATATAGTTTTTGTTTATTAACGAATACGTTATTTTTGCGTATAACGTAGTAAGTGCAATGACACACTACAGCGAAATCGCCTCGAAATTCATGCCCATGCATTTAAAAGCCCAAGACGTCGTTCCGACTTAAAATCTTTATCTCACTTCTTCATACACGTTTGTTTATTGCTTTCGGAGGCGACCATAAGTTCGCCGGTGTTTGTATTGCGCATATTTTCCGTTTATTGTACACGTGCATTGGCATGGGTCGTAGGTCGTAGCGTAGATCCTAGGTGTCAGATTACTTTATTCGGTGGTTCCCACTGTTCCCAGGGCTTTCAGTTCATCGATTTTATTTAATTAGTTTTTATATTTTAGTCGTGAATTGATTTTGATTAGTGTTAGTATCGCGTGTCGCTATTTTTCTCGACGTGAACATGAATCCGTGGCATGATATTGTGATGTCCCTTGTGGAAACGTCTTTTTCAAGACGTAACGAACAAGAAATACGAGAAATCATTTGCTGCGAGAGGCCTACCCCTCAGATAAGTACTCTTAAAAAAGACGGAAAACAATATACCCGCAGTTTTCAAAGTTCTTGGTACGGAACTCATACCTGGATTTGTGGTAGCGTTTTTAAACAGCGCTTATATTGTTGGCCGTGCTTATTATTGGGAAAAACTAAAAACGTGTGGACTTCTGATGGCTATGCAGATTTTAAAAATTTTTCCAGGGCAGTTAAAATCCACGACGCGTCTAAAGACCATATTCAGAATTCCTTAGGTTTTGTACGTTTATCCCAAAATCGATACACAATTAAAGACGCTTTGCAAGAAAATGCCAGCCAATACAAATTGTTGTATAACAAGGATGTTAGGAAAAACCGTTTATTAATGACATACCTTATTGACACAACCATAATATTAGGAAAGCAAGAACTTGCATTTAGGGGACATAACGAAGCTGAAAGTTCGCTTAATAGAGAAAACTGTTTAATTAAGAGAAATAATGAGCTTGTCAATCATTTAAAAAATAAACATGTTTTTACTGGACAGTCGAAAACTATTCAAAACGAACTAATTTTTTGTATTACCGAGTATATGAAAGATGTAATAACAAAAGAAATATCGGACGCAATTTTTTTTTTCTGTAGTAGTGGATGATACAACAGACATTGTAGCGATAGCGAGGGCTTCTGCGTTATATGATTTACTAACTACTGTCCTGCCGCCTTTTAATTTTAAAGAAAAATTGGTAGCCCAATGTTACGATGGAGCAGCTGTCATGGCCGGAGAACTGACAGGACTACAAGCGTGAATTAAATCTGATGCCCCTCAGGCACTTTATACACATTGCGCAGCACACAGACTTAATTTAATATTAACAAGGTACACAAAATATTAGAGAAACCAGAATCTTTTTTGCAACGTTAAAAGGTTTGCCGTCATTTTTTCATAAATCTTATAAGCGAACTTCTATTTTAGATAAAATAATAAAAAAAAGAGTGTCTCAAGCCAATGACACTAGATGGTATTCTAGGTCAAAAATTTTATTCTTTGTTGCAAATAACTGGGAAGGCCTAGTTTTGGTATTTAAAGATATGGTAGAAAACAGAGAATTAGACTCAGAAACAATTCATATGGCCAAGGGTTATTTAAAAGACTTATTTGATTTTGAATTTGCCTTTTTAACATTTACCTTTAAAAACATTTTTTTAATTACTGATATCCTCTTTCAAATTTTTCAACTAAGTAATCTAGATGTTCATTATTGTAAATCACAAATTAACATTGCTGTTACTCGATTACAAGAAATCCGCTGCGAAAGTATAGTACAGTCCATTATTGACGAAGTAAAAATACATAACTGTGTTGTTTTTAACCGAAAAAATTCCAGAATTAGTGAAACAGAATTATTTCAAAAATATAAAACTTTGTATTACGAGATTTTGGATTGTATAATGTTTCAAATTAATGTACGGTTTGAAGATCTAAACAAAGTTGAATTTGTAAAACTTTTTAATAGTACAATTTATAAAAAGTTTTCCACTAATTTTCCTAACGACTTATTAAACTCATTAGAAAATACATACCCTAAAATTTTTGACAAAGAGCGTCTAAAAAATGAATTGAGCATAATTTATCGAGATGAACAATTTTTAAATATTTCCATACTTGACACACTTAAACTAATAAATGAACTAAAATTGATCTCTATATTTTCGGAAGTCTATAAGTTAGCAGTATTAATTTTAACAATTCCAGTTACTAGCGTACAAGCTGAACGAGATTTTTCTTGTTTGAAGCGCCTTAAGACTTATTTACGTAATACAATCTCACAAGACAGACTGAACGCCCTGTCACTCATGTCAATTGAAAAAGAATTATTAATTAATCTTAGTGAAAATATTGGCCAATTTTATGATGATATAATTGACAGATTTGCGGCCCTAAAAGATAGGCGTATTAATTTAATTTATAAAAAGTAATTTTTTCAAAACAAAAATTTAAAAAGACAAAAAAAAACATCCTATGATGAATTGCAAAATAAACTTGGATTTATTACGATATCTGAGGATGAAAGGCCCTACTAAATTTAGTAAAATTGGGTGTGGTCCATAAAAATATTCCATATATTTATAGGCTTTGCCTATATGGTCAGACACCAAAAATTCGCCTCACCTCATCTAAATGTCACAAGCCGCCACTGCTGAGGATCCATAGAAAATATGTAATTTAGTTTTAGCAGTTATATATTATAATAACAATAATAAAACATTGTTCTCCAGACCGCCTTGATTTTTAAACTTTTTATGTATAGATGTTTTATAGTCAAATATATCAAAAACGGCTTCTCAAAATATCAACATATTATATATTTTTGAAATCATAATACAAGGATCTTTCATTTTAGCGAACAACATGCAGAGCGTTCCATTTAAAAAAACACAATGTGCATCTTTTTCTTAACTTCATGATTTTGTTTTTATAATAACCCTAAAAGATAATACCCGAAAAATCCTCTTAACTTTTGCATTAAAGAATTTAGTTTCAAAATTTGTATGCTAATTTTAATTTTTAATGCAATCCTTGCACATTTTGATGTTCGGACATTGCCTAACCGTTCAATAAATTAAAATAATACACCATTATTTTATGAACTTAAAGCTTACTGGCCTATATTCTTTTCATAATATGGTTTATTTTCACTGCTTAAAACAAAATCACAACAGTATCAGTACTTTAAAACCAGCTACTATTACTATAATCTCATGTATTTTAAATGATCCTTTAATATTACTATTAGAGTATAATTTATATACAAAGATTAAATACGCAACATGTCTTTAATTTTATTTTTTTTATTTTTAGGGTATCGATGAAAGTGATCTTTTAAATGTTATAAAAAGTTTAATTAACCACGAATTCACTGTTTACATTGGCATAGTAGAGATTGCAAAAAAAACGAAAAGAAATAACTTTGAAAATAGCTTGATTGATATTTTCTTTAACAGTACCGAAATATACATGGGAAAAGCAATTGAACACTTTTTAGCTACAGAGCCAGAAGTAATCGCAAAATATTTGAGCCAAATTTTGCGCTCCGATTTTAAGTCTGAATTTAATTTGCTTGATTATAGTGCTATTAAGAAGTATAGTCATTTGGGGCTAGTTGAAGAAGTAATTGCCCATTTTAAACCATTAGTTTTGACAAGTAGTAAAAATGATAAAAAAGTTAAATTACTCAATGCTTTGTCAAAGGTTATGAATACCATAGATTTTCTAAATTTGATAAAAGATTACGTCCCTGATGTAAAGAAATTAGATCTTGATAACGAGGTTCAAAGACAGATGTATCAAGTACAATGTGATATAGTTAAGAGCTTTAAGAACTTGGATGATGTATCAATATTAGCACCAGTTCTTATGCATTTCTGCCAAGGCGACTATCTTCAATCGAGTTTATTAACTTTATACAAGGTAATGCACGAATTAAATGAAGAAAAGGTATTCTCTTATATAAATGTTTTGGAAGAAAGAGCTATGTCCACAAAAAAACATGCTGTATTTTTGGGCTTCAAACTTCTGTCTCTTAAAGATGCAATGGCATTTTACTCAGTAGCCTCTAACAAAGAAACCAGCATTTCCGCTAAGAAATATTTATTTGACTCTCTATTAAAATACTTTATACAAAATCCTATCAGATCTCTTCTAGATATTGTGGTCTTAAATATGGATTTTGTTGACAAGAATGACAGCGAAATGATTACAACTTTAATTGAGTCTGTTAACAAGTTGCCGAAGGAATTTAAACCACATTTTATTGAAAAAGTATGGGATTTTCTGGACGCTCTTGATCGACAAGAAGTTAAAGTTACCAATTATAGGAGCGCATTACTTCACGTCATAAACAATTATAAAAAGAGCTTTATTTTATTACTAAATGAATACTTTTGCGAAGATTTAATTAAGAAGCACTTTTTATCAAGTGATGATAGGTTACTTACAAATTCAAATGAAATTGATTGTTTTGTAGTAAATTTTTTGTTGGCATATGCAGATGAAACACATTTTAAATCTGTGTTTAACATTATTAAAGGTTATAAGGAAATACAGTGGAAATCTACTGAAAAAGATAACGTAAAATATATACTCCGGTTTTTTGTGAATGCTTACGAACAGTTTTATGCCAATAATGTTCAATTTTTGGAGTTGTTCACAAGTTTTTGGCAACAACTTTTCAACCATGTGGAATCATTTTCTGAATATACTCTGCTTAGATTAATGGCTTTATATAAGGAAAATACAAATATAGTAGCATTCTGTAAAGAATCTGATACATTTTTCCTGCAGCTTACTGCAGAAAATGGATGGATGGTAAGCGATTTGGTAATAAAATCTATAAAATGTTTTTATTCCAATATTCCAGATAATGCAGATATGAACTTGGGCAATTTTGCATTATATTTATTACAAGTTAATTCAAGCGAATTTAATTGCCTTATTGCATTTAATATTATTCAAGATTTTGCCACGAGGGACCAAAAGGAAATTTATCTAAAAGTTGTAAACGCTTTAAAATATGTTGATAATGTTATTGCTATGATTTATTATAATGTGCTACTCACCCCGCTGTAAATTTAAATTTTTATTTGTACTTGTAAGATTACTTCTATTACAGAAAAAATTAGTATAAACTTTACCCTAACGAGTATTATGCAATTTAATCGTTATGACAATTTCTAAGAGTTTGGTAGCTTTTTTAGGACTTCAAAATAATAATTTGTGATGTGAAATATAGGGTTCATTATTGGAATTTGCAGTTATTTTCTTATTTATTTAAAAATAATGTTTATGTTCAGGTAAGGAATAATTGTGTGTTGTGAACAACTTCAATCAATCTTCTTTTGTATTTTTTGTAAACATGATTGCAAATAATAAAGATTATTATTATTATTATACATCTTAGTTTTTCATTGTTTATCTAACCTTCCAGCTTTTAACAGGAAGTAACAAAATATAACACCGGGTTAAACCGGAGGTTGATATTTTTCGACTTCAACAACGACAACAACCGTAATATTTCAAATAACAATATCTCAAAAACCATAGTACATATTAAAAATTGTACTTTTAGGACAACCTGTATATTTAAGTATATGCCTATTACAGACAGCTTTTGAAATAAGAAATATTTGTAATAATTGATTTTTTTTTTTATATACAGGAGCTAAGATATTTTATGTCTAAATGGAATTGGGACACACTCGTATTATGTCTTATAGATTGTAATAAAAATAAATGTAGTCTACCTTGTAATTACAATTTTTTTCAAAGGTTTTTATAATGCTTTCAATTTTAATAATAAAATAAAGTTTAGCAACTTTTTTGCAATAGTATAGCAGTGTTTTATTTTACATTTACGTACCATACCCATATTTTGTGATAAATTTGATTTATTTTGATAGTTTTGTCCAGCTGAAACTAATTCAAAATACGAATTTTCCAAATAATCTCTTTTATACTGGGATTGAGAAACTTCGGATTGAATTGAATATTGAAGGTGAATTTGTGATTCTGGAATCCGAGTTTCAGAATTAATCCAATATGTACAAAGGATTTTAGACGAAATACAATTAAATAAAACCAGAGATGTGATTAATTTTTTTTCATTCTAGCATATTTTTTGTAACCTATTATTTCCATTTCTAGGAAAAAATTCTGATACAAAAAAATTATTGTATTATTTTTATACATTGTTGTTAGGTTTTAACCTCTACACCACTGGCGATCAAAATCAAGGGGCGGTTTACAATGTTGCCAATCGGGTCTAAGAGATCTGCCTTTCTCTCTCGCACTCGCCAATTATTTTAAAACAATAATAGTCTAATTTTTTGGGAATTTTGAATTAAACGTTTAGTCTATAATAGTTATAAAGTCTTTGGTTGTAAACATAGCCATATTTTTAGCGCCACTATTAATAAAAATAAGAAACAAAATTGCAATATCCTGTTTTTTTTTCGGATACCTATTACCTCAAATGTAGTAATTTAAAATTAAAGCAACCACTTGACTGATTTACTATTTTGTGTTTGACCCTACATTTCTGGTAATCATGTTAGCTAATTTTTACATAATACAGGATAGCCCATTTGTGTGAGAACGTCGTAGTATATACCGGGTGTTTCAGGAGAAACGCTCACCCCTATAACTTTTTTTATTGTTTAGGTTACAGTAATAAAATTTGGTGGATTTATATGTGATATTATTTTGCATTTTATGACATGACTGACGCCATTTTGTCACTTCCGGTTTAACCGGAAATGACCTAAACTTTAGATTTTTAAATGGAACACCATGTATGTTTTAGGCTATATCGATTCAGAACACCATTCCAAATTCAACGCGCAACCTCAGAATAAAGGTCCTATATTCTGAGGCGCAACACCCCATATGTCACTTATTATTTCGATTAATCATTCCCAGGTTAGTACGTAAATCTACTTTCGTCCGAATATAAAATATTACATGGAAATGTCGGATCTTCATCATTCTTATCTAAAAACCAATTGCAATACTCCAGTCTTCTGGCAAAATCACTTTCGAAAAGATGCTGATGGATGTGATACCTATTTAAAATGAGTGATACTGGTATTTATGTAAAATTCTCCAGTGCCAGCCAATGATGGCGGATTTTAAATTTGTAATTATGTTCATTTGTTTGTTAGCGTTATGGCGTATTTATTATCATGATTCGAATTTCAGGTATTTTTAACAAATTATCTGTTTTTTATTAACTTGACAAACGGATGTGTGCATAAAATTATTGGAAAAAAGTGCTCTTTTTTGCCTGAGTGAGCCAATATGTTTCCATTTGAAAAAATTAAGTTCTCTGTGCAAAAGTCTTGTTGGGTTGAAGAAGGGCGCATTGGTGATGATTCTGAGAATTTTGTTTTGGAAGATTTGATATTTTTTGTGATTATAATATAGTCATGGACATCGTGCACCACACGTAGGTGCGCCATAAAAAAGAACGGGCCTAATCACAGAAATCAAAAACTTTCCTGATCATAATTTTGTATAGAGTATACCTATAGAGGTAAAGTTTTTAGCTTAACTATGCTGTTTCTACTAAGGAGCAGGGGGTACAGCGTTCGCGTTTTTGAGTCTATGGGTGGCATTAGGTCATACCATGCAAAAAGTAACCCAACAAAACATCAAATAACCAGCAAACCAATCGCCGCATTTATAACTCGTATAGTTCCGGTCGCAATGTCTCCCCTATATAAGTAAAGGTCACAAAACAGATAAGAGGTTGTAAAGGTTACACTATACCGTGGCGTGGCTACTTGTGACTGTAGCGAGTCGCTCGTTCGTTTGAGTGGCCTCAGCTTCCCAGGCAGCAGAAAGACGTCGTATCGACGTCTTAGTAACGTCAGGACCAACCAAAATGACGTCTATAATGACGTTGCATGACGTCCTACTGACGGGAGAAAGTCTCGTCGAGTGACGTTAATAATTACGTCATCATTGACAATATACTGAACCTAACATTGACGTCCTAATTGCGAATAATTATGACGTAAATTGAACGTTGCAGAATCATACTTTAATAAGGGAAGCTTCCATAATTATGTGTTGTCGGCTTAACGGAACGTGTAATTTATTTAAATTGGCAGTTTAGAAGTTCACAACGTTGCCCGACTTTGTTTTGAAATCGACGATACAATACGTTGGATAACGTCAGTACCCATACGTTACTTTAATCTCGTTATATAACGTTATTTTACGTCATGGTTTTGTACATAGAACTTTTCGAACTTGATAGGTTGGAAATCGACGACACGCCCCAGCAAACATTGAGCGTCGATTAAACGTCGGCCGATTGGTTTCGGATTATCGGGCCAATGCCGGACGCCAACGTCGATCCGGACCGTATATGACCGCCTGGCCGATAGCAGAGCCAGCAATCGGCCAATTGGGGGTCCCGATATCTTGCCGATATTCCTTTACAACTCGATCCTCATTTAGATGCATATTCTTTACACAAAATTTGTTGGTACAATATCTAAATATTGCGTTTTATTTTATGTTACGTCATATATTCCTTTTCATTTAAATGAGGTATATTCAAAGTATGGATACATTTTATTTATCGGTTATCAGTTTTTCAAAAATTTTAAAAAAAATTTAGATTTTATATTTTTTACTTTTAAAAATCCCTACACTCGCAAATTACAGCTTGGCATAGGGATTTTTTTGAATGTAAAAAATATAAAATCCAAAAAATTTTTAAAAATTTTTTAAAAACTGATAATTGAAACTTATTGTTATTACTTGGTCCCTTTTATAAGTAACTAAAATAAAAAAAAAATTAAAGATATAGATAAAATAGGATGATGACTATATAATTTTAGAGTGATCATACATTAAATTAGATACATTCATTTTTAGTCTTTTCACTTTTGGTACAGATAATAGGGATTAATATAACATAACTCAAAGCCCTCTCAAATAGAATAATTAAAACAGTTGATATTTAAATATGAAACGTTTTTTTATTACACATCTTTCCCAGAACATAAAAATATTGGAAAACCTCTAACAGACAAAATATTTACAGTATAATATAACGTTATATGTTTAAGTTAAATAGGAACATAAATTATCATCAAAGCCTCTTGAGACATTATTTTAATTTTAGAAGGCACAATGATCACAATCGTACAACCTACAAACAAAAAATATATGTCAGTGAATTGCCAGTAAAATAAATGAAATTTAAAAACCGTAAACCACGAATTACCTAACAATAATTTACTGAACTTATACTTGGCAATAAAAATACCTAAATGAAAAGACAAAAAACTTACCTGAAATTTGGAAATATGAAAATGTAACGAAACAGCAAATCACTCTAATCGTATGCAACGCCGAAAAACACAAAAACACACCGACCGAAGCCAAAGAACTAAAGAACGCCATTTGCATTTGACGTCATCGTCACATGCAGTGGTCGGTAATGCAGGATACGATACTACCGTGAAATGGCGCTAAAATTTGAATTCCCAACTAATTTTTATTGCATTACCTATTCCGTTGGCTCTCGCCGTCTAAAATTAACATTTTCGATGACGAAAGAAAGAGCGTCGGTTAATATAAAATAATCGACATATAATAGATCGTGTTCAACCGACAATCGAAATATCAATGTTTTTTCGATTCAGATCCGATTACTATTCCCGATTGTCGGGAACGGGGCGTAAATTAAATGGTTTACCGTTCCAAGTAAACCGATCCCGATCAAAAATAGATCTGCGCACAGTCGGCCGACTTAAAACCAATCATAAATGTTTGCTGGGGCAGTACCTACGTCAATTAAAGGCCTTTTACGACGTCATTATTTATTACGTTATGCGGATACGTAACAAAATGACGTTATGATACGTTATATTTTAGACCCTCGACGTAAATCACGTCAATATGACGTTATATTGACGTAATATGACATCAGTCTGCTGCCTGGGTTAGGGTTACCAGACGTCCGGATTAATCCGGACATGTCCGGGTTTTTGCTACGTCCGGGTGGGTCCGGGCGGATTTTTCATAAACGTCCGGATTTTAAAGTAGTTGCCTTTATAAACTTATAAACATGAAATTAATGCAAAAATAATAAACTAGTTTTAAAAATGTAGTTATTTAAAAAATTGTCGTTCAGAAGCGTAAATTCACCTTTAGCCGAATAAAGCGGCGCGGCGTCAGTATGTCAATCGCTTGTAGTCTAATCTGGCATCGGATGCAGCAATGTGAAAATTGTTACTTCGCGAAAAAATTTTGACGTCCGGATTTTCTTAAAGGCTTGTCCTGGATGCACAAGTTTTAGTCTGGTAACCCTACCTCAGCTGCAGTGGCTATACGACTTTTATTTTTGGCAAACTGTTGCTTATTTAGATTTGGAGCGTATGATAATTCTGATTGGGCTGACTTTAGCCTCGGTCCAGAACGTAGTTCTCCAGGTGCTGTCCTTTCCTATTCTATAGTCGAGCAGTCCATGCATAAAAAAATAAGATAGTCTTATAGCGAATTCCATTGGTAAAAGAAGTGCGACACGAGTGCAAAATTTGTAAACCATTGAGAAATCGGTGCAACATTTCTTACGCCGAGTGCAATCAGTTCCGCTCGTGCCCCTGTAGGTCGTGGTGGGATGAATACGTCAAAAAAAACATTTTGAAAAATATCCGACTTGTATATTTTAAATACTACTTTGACCCAGTAGCTCAGAACCAGTAGTACTGATAGCGATAAGGACGAGTATTATCCTTATTAGCTAATTGGAAAAATGGACTTAAGGTCAAATCTGTAAACCATTGGTAGTAAACTCGTGCAATATTTTTTGTGCACTGAGTGACATACTGTATAGTGCCGCACTGCCGCACCTCTTTTACCAATGGAATTCGCTATTAGTCTTAGTTGCAATGGCCACCTGTCTTAGCGACAATCAGCCAGCTATCTTGTCACATAACTAACCTTACGCCGGCCCAACACACTGGGACCATAGAATAGGAGGGTACTAATACATATATGGGTTGCACCTCCTATTTCTATGACTGGGACTAACGTTGGCCCATAGAAATAAGAGGGGCAATTCTATGCGTTGGCCAAGCAACATTCGTCCAATGTGTGAATCGGCAAAATAGCGCTTGGGCCAACTTGTGACTTTTGTTACTTTTTTACTTTTTAAATTGGTTTATTTCTTATATATTTACAATGCTAGCTTACTTCTTATAGTCTTATTTTAGCTTATAACTAACTTAAGAGTATTTACAATGTTTGGGCACATATGGACCGTATACGTGTGTTGGAAGTTATCCGTCGTGTGTTGAATTTTGATAAAACATCAAAGGAATAATTGGCGCCGATAATCGTGGTTCTGGCCACACATTGGGCCTTCCGTGATCTAATGACAGTCAGTTGTAGAGAGTGCAAAAGTGAGCGCTAAATAATGGCGTCTCAGGTAGTATGGTCAAACGAAAGATTTGGATTTTTTGGAGCTCTATCAAGCAGAGCCAGTTCCATGGAATCCAATGGTTAGGGGAGCATAAAAATAAAAATGCAGCGTGACCCCAACCATAGAAAAGGAGCCCCTCTTATTTTTTGGCCCCATAACCACTCCCAATGTGTACATCCTCTTATAACCAATCTCAACGAACACAACGTTAGTCCCAGTGTGATGAGCCGGCGTCATTGGTGCTGTCGTGCTATAGTTCATATCGGGTAACGGGTGATTCTGGTCAATGAAAATGTTCTCATGCCCATCCCAGAAAAATAAAAATTAATTCAGGTTAGATTGTTTCAAACTCACTCACTTTCAAATATTTCAAAAAAACTGACCAATCAAAGCATTATTCGCAATTCGCATCTATATGAACTATACTTGACACCGAATGGGAACCACCCGACATAAAATAGACCAATGTCACCACAAAACAGATAAAAGCCATAGAAATATCCTATTCTATGATAAAAGCTAGTAGAGGATAAAAGGTTAGTTCAGGCACGGCAGATACAACGTGGTTCAGGTTAATGTCACGAATCGAAATTCATACATTCGCGACCAAGGTGTGCACTTAGTTCTGTCACCTGTCATAAATTTTCTATTTGTCAACACAGAGAAATTGATTTTCAGCAGTGATGCCACATATACCGATTACTCGGTAGATCTACCGATTTCACTATTTTTCTACAGAGTTACAGAAAACAACTTATTTCTATCGAAATTTTTTTTAGTGCAAATGCATAACCTATCCCTTGAAATCATTCCAAAGTGTAACGTGTAACAATTATTATTTATCTTTATCTAACTGGTTAGTCTCCTAGTCTATTATAGCCGCCTGGGAAAGTCCCGAATTTCCAAAACAAACTAAGGTTGCCAACTGTAATGCCATCTTAAGCTATTTTTCAAATTTAATTTCAAATGCGAAAATACTAAATACAAATTATAGATGATGAATAAAGGTTGTTAGGAAACCATTCGGGCATTAAAAATTGGAAAATAAATATCAACAGTTTTGGTATAATGTTATAAATCTAAAACTTGGAGATTCCTTTAATAAACCAATTTGTTAAAAATATTTTGTGCTTGCCCACTCTGCCGTCTCCATGAGATAAACTGGTGACGGCAGTGGCTTGCCTCATTCGTCTGCAAACAAGACAATATTTAGCAAGGTTATTTAGGCTCGAAAACCTACTACGATTACTCAGTACCTACTCAAATGTGTAGGCCACCTTTTGACAAAAATTAAAAAAGTATAGAATAATAAGTGCATTCTGTTGATAATTGTGCTTTTAATTGAATTTAAATCGAAACTTCCTTGGATTTGGAGTTTTATTTTGTGTTTGTGCTGTTCTTTTAGTAGATTTTTTGCTAAATATAAAATAGTAGTAGGTATACTACCGAAAAAATGTAAAGCTTGGTGACAACACTGGTTGTGAGATTTTTTAGTTCTGTCAGTTCTGTGGTTGTCAGGTCCAGCTGTAGTTGGCAGTTCAGGTTGAATTGTTTTTTTTTAAGGAAAGTCAAGAAATTACAACTTGATTAATTGATAACAATTCGCAATCTGATTGACGTTTTCTTTACATAAAATAATAATCCTCTATAAATAGGCAATAGTGTGTGGGTTTATACAAAAAGTGTATAAATCAGCTGTGCTCATTTACCAAATATGGTGCTTCAAATATCTCAAGAAACATTTGATGATGCAGTTCAAGAGAATATTGAAATTTTGGGACTCCCGGAAGACCAGGCAATCGAAGAAGCTATTAAACAATTTGAGTCTCAGGTATTTACCTTAATTTCCACCCTAAATGTCTACTCTAATGTCATCTCAGACTTTCACATATCACTTTTTGTTTTATTAAATTTACTGCATATTTTCATTTATTTTCAGGGTGTTGACCTAAGCAAAATTATAAAATCAATGTCCAAGCAACAAGCTAAAGAAATTCTTGAAAAGATTCAAAAGTTGGAACAACTTCAACACACTAAAGGTTCACCAGAAGATGTCAGTCAAGCTTTGGAACTATTAAGGCTCGAATGTGAAAAAGGACTAGAACAAAAAGTGGAAGCTGGTAAAGATGTTAAAATACTTGTAGTCATAAGAATATGAATAAATATGGAATATACCTTAAAAACAAGGCAAAACTTTAAAAAAAGTAAAAATATTGTTAGTGGTTAGTAGAAAATTTATTTATTACATTAGGTATATTATATGGGTACCACTCCAGTTTATCGGCTTATGCGAAAAATGGCGTAAAATGAAAAACGTTTCTTGCAATATGTAGCACGTACTTTCTAAACGACAAATCCGCGAGCAGAAAACCATTTTTTAAATTGCAAATATAAAAAAAAATGTGAAAATAGGGTACCCGCATGTGACAATAATGAGAAAAAAATGAAAAACTCTTGTTGATTTATGTAGCATATACCGAATTGGAACCAAAAAGGTGGATTAGATGCCGTGTTAGCGCCTGTTTAACCAATATAAGTCTATAATTATTACAATTTTTGTCGAGTGACTAACAGCTAGAGTCACTCTCACTGTGGTTTTCGGTCGACTATTTTCGCATTTTTTTTTATATTTCCAATTAAAAAAATGGTTTTTCGCTCGCGGATTTGTCGTTTAGGAAGTACGTGCTACATATTGCAAGAAACGTTTTTCATTTTACGCCATTTTTCGCATAAGCCGATAAACTGGAGAATTACCATTATATGATAACAATATTACTTACAATACATATTTTTAGGAAAGGCCAATGCTTATGATATTCTATTAAACACCTATGAATCATATAAGGACAAAATTGTTAGGACAAATACTATAAAAACCTTGGTGGCTCTTATGACGAAACAACCTGATCTCCTAAATAATAGAGGAATTGAACTGATTATAAGCAACCTTAAGGATCCAAACCAGGATCCAGAACTGCAAAGCCTTTTCTTGAAATGGGCTAAGGAATGCTGTGTTATGCATGAAATGAACAGGTTTGATAAAATTTATAATTTATGAAATGATTCCGCTGTTAAAAAGGACAGTATTAAATTTTTTACTGAAAGAAATTGTGAATTTTTGTAGCTACATAGAAACAAGAAATTTTATAATTTTATATTTTAATACTGCATATCAGTATCTCAATTTTTTAGGCAAAAAATCTTTAATGCTCATATTGTGGATGTATTCAAAGGTCTCTTTAAGGAAACGTCTCCTATAGAAGTGATACGAGAATCTCTATCATTGTGTAGAGCTTTAGTTCTGGATGATGATGTAAGAGTAGAATTTGGTAAAGCACATGAACATGCAAGAGTCATTGCTAGTGAAACACTATGTGAAATATTGACATTGTTAAGCAGTAAGTCTAGGACATTAGGTACTTTAAAAAGGATTTAATTTTAGCCTGTTATAACAAAAATTAAGGCAATAGATAACTAACTAATAAATATTAAGAATAAATTACATAGTAAGATATGCATATTTACAAATGCAAGTTTATTTTATTTTCTATAAATATCAAGACAAAAGAGAGTTGCTAAAGAAAGTACAAGAAAATTACACACTCGCATAAAACAGAAGGTACCTACTTCAGCAAGTTATCATTAAAACCAGAGCTGGGGGAAAAAAAGTTGCTTTGTATTTTAAAGTTCAAGTCGCTAATTATGCTCTGTTGCAACAACCCTATTTAAGCTCAGGTTTCAACAATATTTCTACTTCACCAATAAATGTTACTATAAAAGCATACATCTCTAGCTAAGTTTTAACGGCCGCGATTGGTGGTTTAACACTCAGATTACCAAACAAATGTCATTGAGTGCATGTCAGTCTGTCATTTTTTTTAAATGTTTTTAAAGATATTTAATGATTTTATCTTTTTTAATGCTATGCTTGTAAATCAGTGCAAAAAAACTATCTTGAAAAAATATAATGATTGTTGTAGCCTCATCAGAAAATAAGACATTCATAAAAAATAATGGATTTTTTTGAAGGGGGAATCGAGTCCACTCACAAAACTCAACTCTCACTGAAAGTCATTTTCACTCAGAACCTGGTGTAGTTGAATGTGGTATGCATGAAAATGATGTATTTTAAAAATTCTCTGAACTGATCTTTCACTTATTCCAACTTCTTCTCCCAAATGTGCCTGACTAATATTTGGATTTTCTGGAACTGTCAACAAAACTGCTAATTGATTTTCCTCATTTGTAACCGTTTTTATCCTTTCCTCTTCTTTGTAAGCTATACGCTTCCTGTTTTAAGAAAACGCTCAAGCAGTCTGCTAAAGCTTATTGGTTCTGGAAACTGAGTCGGATACATTCTACTTGCTAAAAACAATTTTTATCACTGTTCCCCAATACAAAAATCATGTCAATAAGCTCTTCCTTTGAAAAATTCATTTTTAATCATCATAAAATATTATCCGATAAAGTATACTTATGTCTTTCCTAAAAGTAATGTCAAAATATATTTCTTAAATAAACATGGCTATGTTTCCATGGTTACCTAGATCTTTTTTGTAATAATTTAGTAATGAAATGGGCATATTTATGGTTTTTGGTAAATATCTTGAAAACGGTCCAGAATTTTTATACACTCGTAATACAAAAAAATATTTGTATTTAAATTCTGCATTGGATAGTAAAATAATATACAGGGTGCTTCATTAAAAAATCTTAAGAAAAACTAGTTTGAAAGTTGTCATTTTTGGAACCAAATTTTGGACACCCTGTATAAAATAAGATAAAACTATTAAATGTCAGAGTATCGTTAGACCTCTTGTATTCAAGTTCACACTATGTAGCTCGGGTAAAACAGATCTAAGGTCGTTTTTTTAATAAGTTTTTCAAGGCGTGCAAAACGGTTTGTTAATTGTTTTTAATTTATTGCTCGTAAACGACTAAAGCAAATAAACTTTTGGAAAATAAGAAAGAACACTAAAAAGAACCAACCAAGATCTGCAAAAAAATTCAGAGTGTAGGTACCATTAAAAAAAGAAAAAAATACATAAGTTTTGAAAATCAACCACTTTAAAAATTGAAAAATTGACGTGACAATGATTTTAATTAAAAAGTCCTTTTTTTAAACAAACTTGAACATTAATTTTGTCTAGGTAATCAATTATTATTGTCTATACCTTCCAGTGTTACCTACTAAGCTATTTTCGATGTGTGAAACTTCTCTGCATTTTAGAATTTAAAGGAGAAGAACAACTAAACTATGACATAATTTCAACACTTACGGCATTGATGGTGAGAACTGAATATTGTAAGAAAGTACAGGATGCAGGAGGTCTGGAACTTGTTAGGTCAGTAATGGAAACATTTTTGAAAAATGAAGTAAGTACAGTTTGGCTCTTATTTAATTTAAGAACACAATAGCTAACAGTACAGTACCCACTTATCACTACATCACTAAAAGGAATAGGTATCCAAAACACCCAATTATTGGTTTTTGAATGATTATTCTAATAACAAGCTGATCAAATTTTTCTTTATTTTAGAAAATCATTAGACAGTGTTTTAATCTTATAAAAGCACTTGCTGGCAATGATGAATGCAAAGCGCACTTAATTACAAAAGGGTATGCTGATGTGATTCTAGAAAATATTATTTGTAGTATGGTAAGTTTAGACTTAATTTTAGGTCAATTATTATAAACAACACAAACTATTATTAATTGTGTTCTGTGCTTTTCTTTGTAATAGCTTTAAAGATGAGAAAAGATTTTACAGCTTAATTGATTTTGTTAGGAGAATGCAGCTACAGTGACAGCCGGTCTGTCGGCCGTGGCGGCTATAACCTTACGGAGTCCTGAAAACAGCAAAGCTTTCTTTGAGAAAGGCATTCCAGAAGTTATAGTTAGAGCAATGCAACTTCATCATGACCAGAAGTCTGTTCAAGTAAGTACAGTTTTTAGTTATGCATTGGCATGTCTCATGTCACTGTTATAAGTGTGTCGGTAAAAGTGATGAAAGAATTGGTCTCCGAGATCACCCCATCTTAATCCATTCGATTTTACCTATGAGGGAAAATGTAGAAATCACCAGTAAATTCAGGAGAAGAGCGTCTATAAGATCGAGATCCAAATCTGCCACGACAAGTGTAGTCGACAAGCACATCTTGAAGTGTTTGGAAGTTGTTTTGAGCATTTATTTTAATATTGTGTGTAATATTGTTTTAGCAGATTTAATTGTTTTTTTCTGGGTGCTTTTAAAGTTTAGCAAAACGCGACGATATGCGCTTGTTAACCCGATGTAGCAACCCTTCTCTTGAATTTACTGGTAATTTGTAAATTTTTTCTTTAAACATACCCCACAGGTGAAAATTTAATGGATTAAGATCAGGTGATCTCTGGGGCCAATTCCGATAACAACAGTGACAAAGCACATATGACACTGCATGACAGTCAAATAATTGCGTATGATTCAGAAACTTTACTAGTTAGGTATAAATTTAAGTATGGTATACATAAATCTGAAAACAAATTTGACTACCTTTTCAAATCAGAAATACTTACTTACTTTTAAACATTTTTTCAAGTTACCAAAATACCTGTATTTTTAGACCACCCTGTATATTGCAACTGAGATTTTGGCCATAGCGTAAAAAGTCTCCGGGCATTGCCTAACTGCCAATCAAGTTTCAGTGCCTTAGAATCTCAGAGTTCAAACATATCAGCATTTATTGCAGGTCATGTTTTTCAAAAAAAAAAATGGAAATTAATTAATGTCTTGAAATCGGTAACCGATTGGTTTAAGAAAATAATAAGGAGGACAGTTGTTAGGAAATTAATATCGGTTGCAAAAATAAATGTATATACAGGGTGTTCATTTTAAAATATTAAAGTTGCTACTACTTTCTGGTAGAAGCGGTAACGTACAAAACCACCACTGCGGTTTCCAGTTATTATGTTACATCCCGCAAGCGGCGCTAGTAGAAACCGACACATAGCCTATTGTTTTTGTATTTTGGGGGCAAGATTCCATTGCGTCCTAAAAGATCTACTGTGCGCTTTCTGCTGCTAAGTCCTTGGGAGAGTCTCAGCGACTGTAGCAGCTCCTCCAGTCCTATTGCCCTTGGGAAGTTTAGCATTTGATTTGCTTTCAGATTAGGTAACTCCTCTTCTATTGGGTGTGATCCCAGGTGTCGTGCCCTTGTATTCTGAGAGAATGTGTATAGAGGTTTCATCTTTTTCCTCACAGAATCTGCATTATTCTCTATCTACTAGTCCGAGTTTCTTCAGGGTGTCTCTTCAGCCGGCAGTGCCCTGTGAGGATTCCCGTCAGCACTCGGAGTTTATTTTGGCTTAGGTTGATACAGTTATTAGATTCTGGACATAGTTTCCCAGAAATTTTTTTAACTGTCTCATGCCCTGTAGTCCATTCCAATAATAGGATTTTTTTGTTAGTACTTCTCTTTTTAATTCTTGCAATATTGTGCTGTTGCTAATTCTGCAGAAGAGTTCCGGTCCCAGAAATGGTGTTTTGGCCCCTCCTTTTTGCGAGTGTATCTGCCCTTTTGTTCCCATCCACTATGAGGTGTCCCGGAAATCACTGGAGCTGTTTTACTCTTACTTAACACTCCCAAACCACCTTTGATTTGATTTCGAATGAGCTGAGCGCATTGATGACTACCTGGCTGTCGGGTATGATGATGTCTGTGGTAGTTTCTATCAATCTTACATTGAGCACATCTTCCTGTAGCAAGAGTATCTGCTTGGAAGATGCTTGTGGATTTGCCCAGGTTCTCATAGAATCGGGTTCTAGGTCCATATACCCCGATTCCTTCAGATGTTCGTGATCCGTCTGTTACCATTTAATGGCACTTCTGTTGAGCCCAAGAATGGTATCACTGCCCCACTACGACTCAGCCTTGTGGAAAATTATTTTACAAAGTTGTACCTTTTTGGCATCTCATCACGGGGCATGTCCCAGATTTGATAATTTCCGAGAAGAAGGCGAAAGTTTCGTCTGATGATTCCCTCGTTGACCAGTCTATGCGTGGTCTTTTTTACCACACTTTTCACTAATATAATAATATGTAGACGTGTGAGGTTTAGGACTACTTCTATAACGATACACAATTCAGGGAACAAAAAAATTGTATTATTAGTTGGTAAATCCGAAGAATGTCAAAATTAGAAGAAAGTCAGTGGTGTACATTTTTTTGTCAATAATATTCGTTACGGTGCTCTCTGGGATGCCACTGGACTTAATAAATTTAATCTAGTTAGGCCTAATTAAGCCCCTTATTATTACGAATAACGGCACCAAATTTTAATAAAATGGGTAAAAGGATATTTAAGAAAATTATAGAAAACCGATTTTTTTAAGAAACTTTAACACCCTGTATGCCAAAAACGGGACAACTCCGGACTCATGTTCATATGAACTTTTTCTCTTAAAAAATCATAAGGAATCACCCCCTTAAGTTACGTACCGTGCTTCTGAAACACCCTGTATACATCAAAGCAATATTTTAATAATACGTTCACCGTATCATTTGTAGAAGCAAAACAACAATTCCGATATAAACTCCGTCTATGTATCTTACAAACTCATTATAAATGCTAATCCCTTACCGTCATAGTAACCCCTTGTGTGCGGTGTAAAATTCGGCCACCTGATCTGGGGACTCCAGGTACGGATCTATTTAAAGACTATTATATTATTATATTTTCTCGGTAATCCTCTTAAAATAATTAGGGTAAAATGAAATAGATTTATTTTAGTTATTTAAATGTGCTGATTTTTAGTTTTAAAATTCAGTTAGATGTTTGTATTGGTTTAGACAAGAACTTATTTGTTGCCAATTAAACGGGATATCTAAAAATGTTTTGTCCGTGGGAAGAAACCAGTACGCCAAGTGGATCTATGGGTCGTGATAAAAACCAATTAAAGCGTGATATTTTATCCGTTGACACAAAAAAAGTAATCTTCGACGTTTACACCACATTTGATGCAGTGAATGAAGCGGCAGCTTTGACACGCAGGCCAGTGAGCACAGTGTGGTTTGTTGCAAATAAACCTATAGTGGAGAGAAGAAAGAGGAAAGACTCTTCTTACTTTTAAGAAACTGGACGCGCGGATGTCTATACCGGGTGTTGCATCGTCGAGCGGGACATAGGAAATCCCATGTAATTTTAAATGGGGTCAATTATTGGCTTCCCTAATTATTTTAGAGAAAAATTCTATTTAGGTTTATTAAAGAGCACTAAAACCCACATTCAAAAGAATAACTTTAGATATTTTTGATGAGCCCGTTTACGGGTTATCGCCGATTTCTTTTTAACTATTTCTCCTTTTTATGGCCCCGTATTTGCGGGCACCAGTCAAGGTAAAAGATGACTGTCAAATAAAGTTGTCATTTTGAGGAATATTTGAACATCTTCTTAAATCCTAAAGTTCTAACAATTTAATAGTACCTACCTATTAATTAGTAAAATATTGAAACATGTAAAATGTCATAATTAACCTTGTAATTGGATACTTTATTTTAGTTTTATTCAGATTAATTTGTACTCATAAATACACCTTTAATATTTTCGATGTACGAGTTTTTATAACAATAAAGCACACATTTCAAAATGACAACTTTATATATATATATACAATAACAATTATTCATGCTGGGACAAAAAACGGATTTATACCAAACGCTTTGGCCTTATCAGCCAAAAATATAAAGGACTCCCTTGTTGATTATCACGATGATGATGATACTACGGCAGAACTTTTGAAGACTGGTTTAAAAACAAATTATTACCAAATATACCACCAAATAATGTGATAGTGATGGATAATGTGAGCTACCACAGTCGTAGGTTAAATGAAGTTCCGTGTTCCAATGACACAAAAGTTACTATCCAAGACTATATGATGGAAAATAATATGTATTTTGAGGAAAATTACACAAAAAAGCAATTGCTCGAAATCTTAAAATCATTTTCAATAAAAAAGCAATATTATTGTGACATTTTGGCGGCATAAATGGGTCATACCGTGTTAAGACTTTATCCTTATTATTGCATGTTCAACCCAATTGAACATAATATATGGCACCAGCTGAAAGCATCGGTAAGGAGGAATAATGTTTCACCAACCTTAAATTCTTCTGTGACAGGTTTAGTACAGTCAGAGATGCAAAATATTCCAAACAAAAGCTGGCAAAATTGTGTGGAAAAATCATACGTAAAAATAGATCTGTTGCCCAGAAAAAAAAAGAGTTATTGTGAACTTGGATGACGACAGTGACAGTGAAACTGACTTGGGTTAAAATGTAATAATTATTTTTCTGTCACTGTACTTTTTCGTAGGTATATGTATATTTTGTTTTAATTAATAACCGCCCTATATGTTATAATTTTAATTGTATTGTATCTTATACAGGGTGAGTCGGGAGGAATATGCCTAACTCTAAGGGTGTAATCTATGCATCAAAATAATAAGAAAAAACTCAAATGTTGTTATCCAATATTCATTTGTTTTCAAGTTACAGCGTTAAATAAAATAATGATACTATTAAACCAAAATATCTAACATTAACATTGTTTTAAATAAATCATTGGTTTAGTAAATTTTTAAAAATACCGCCATTGACTTCCAAAAATTTCCTGCTTTGTTTACGAAGGGCGCGCGTGGATCTTCTAATTGATTCGTGCCTTTCTTTATTATTGAGTACAGCATTTCTAATGCGTCTAATTAATACATCCCCAGTATCTACTTTTACTTTGTAAACCTCAGTTTTTAACCAACCCCATAAATTGTAGTCCAACGGCGTGAGGTCTGGCGATCTAGGAGGCCAACTAATAGGACCACCGCGACCAATCCAAACCCCTGGTCTAAATATTGCTCGACTCGACGATCGAAATGGGCAAACGCTTCGTCGTGTTGATAATACATTTCAATTCTGATGTTTAAAGGAATCTCCTCCAGTAGTCCTTGCAATTCATTTTGTAAAAAACTTAAGTAGTGATCCCGATTTTCCAAAAGAAAAGGGCCAATTAAATTATTAGTTGAAAATTCCTTTCGACTATTGCGTAGGAATTTTCGTCCGGCCATATATGGGAGTTTCGATTATTATTGATGCCGTCACGGGTGAATGTAGCTTCGTCAGTAAAAAGTATGTGCGATAAAAGATGACGATTATTAATTATCCACTCACAAAATTGCATAAGCTTGGCGTAGTCTCCAGGTTGACGATTCTGTACACGCTGTACATGGTACGAGTATAAGCCTTGCTCGTGAAGCGTATTGATCACTCTTTTTTTGGGGAATCCCCAACTGAATTCCAATTCTTCGTGAGCTCGTCGTCGCATCTTCTACTAAAGCTAGACCATTTTCTATTTCTTCTAAATCCTGTTGAATGGCTCGGCTCGTTCGGATGTTACATTAGCACTTGGAAGCGTTCCGGTCTCGCAGAGTTTGTTGAAAACTGATAAAGACCTTTCTGTTCGGTGTTCTTTCATGTGGAAATCGTTCACGATATTCTTCAGCAGCCGCTGTAGCATTCCCATTACACAAACCATATTGGCGTATTCGAGATGTGAATAAATGTGTGGCATTTTATAAAATTAAAATGATACAAATCCGAAAGTCAACGGTGAATCAATGTAACATTTTATACTGACACTAATAGGATAGTGACAGCACAACAATCAAAAGCAAACAATAATAACATTTATTACAGGAAAGCTAAATTAATGCAATATTTTGTTTTTGCCTTATAACTTACAAACAAATGAATATTGGATAGCAACATTTGAGTTTTTTCTTATTATTTTGATGCATAGATTACACCCTTATTAGAGTTAGGTCCATTAGGGATTAGCATTTATAATGAGTTTGTAAGATAGATAGACGGACTTTACCTATATTTCAATTATGTTTCTCTTTCTAATAGAAATCGGCTAGTTGGGCTATTCGAAATATGGTATCCAGAAACAAGAGTCAAGCGCCAAAATACCTCGAGTTGGGCATTGAAGAACTTTTGCACAGAGATTTGAAGAAATTTAAGGATATTGAATATGATTTTAAAGCGGCATTGCGAGATTTAGGTTGTAAAGTCAACCTGAAAGAAGAGTGGACTGGAAAAGGAGGCGCTATAACAACTGGAGTGTTTACAGCAGAATAATTGGAGTTTAATTAACACTGATATTTTTACTTTTTATTCACTTATAACTATTTTACAGCTTTAATAACTTTAATTTGATACTAGTATTTAATAAACTTTTTATACCTTTTTATGAAAGTATTATTGACATTTTAGAAAAATTGTATTTAATAAAAATCATATTATTGAGGTGTTGATATTTTATTCCTTACATTATTAGTATAAAGTGTAAAGCAGATCTTAAATGGTAAATAAGAATGTCATGGCAAAATAATAATGACCCTGTAATAGTATATTACGTATTAAGTGTTGTAAAAAGCATATTGCGCACGAATGGAAAACCTACGCACGAGCCGCGTAGCGGCGATTGCGGTAATTAGATCAGTGCGTAATTGCTTTACAACACGCACTATACTTTTTCTACGACTCTTACATACAATCGATTATAATTTATAAAGTATCGATTTGAACTTCAAATCTCAAATAATGACAATGTCACTGTCAAATATTCAAAGCGCATGATAGATAAATGTCACGATTTGAGTGGTTCAAAGCTATAACTTTATTGTTGTACTAGGAATCATAACGCACAGTTGTGCGTAAAAATGGATTTACTTATAGAGTGAACTGTACGTAAAACAATGTTTATTAATATAGGAGTAGAAAAAGGCCTTAACAACAAAAGTGATATAGTAATAAGGTAGGTAAAGAAAAAACGTCATGTCTTGAATTATTACTTTTAAAATGTAACCTAAGGTAAAGGTGAATGAAATATAGAACTGTCAAGTTCTGAAGAAAATTAAAAATGGTAATTACGGCAGAATAAAGCTGGATTTATAAAACTCGAAAAGTTGGCAAGGTTGAAGTTATGCTCAAGTTGGTGTGGTTCGATATTCGACAGTCCAGAATATGGTATTTATAAAGTCGGTAGCGAAGTTCGAAAAGTTGTTGTGATTGGTTAAAATTTATGTCCGATAGAATGATGCAGATAATACTGACATCGAAAAAAAAACAAGAAATAAAGAAACACACTGGGTTCTAAAAAAGATGTTCATTTAACCCTTTGCGTCCCACTGGTCGGTCCACATGACCACCAATTCAAAAATGTACTGACACATTCCTACTGGCGCTGTGATCTAACCACCTCGTAAATATATTACTTATGGTGTCATCTATTACAAATAAATATAACTTTGCTCCATTTAGGTGTATTGTGCAGTGGAACCAGCATTCTTCTGTCGGTTTTTAATAGGTTGCTTAGGTTATTTGTTTAATTTTTATGTAAAAAGTAGCTAAAATTTCAAAATGGCCGGTAAGTAATACACTAATTATTGCATGTTTACATATTCAAAAAGAGAACTGATAATTTTATGTTCTTTCTGGCTTTCACGTCGTCTTAAAAGTGGTGGTCATATAAACTGACCACTAGGAATATACGGGGTGTCTGGTAAGTGGGTGAGGTTGTAACATTTACAGAAAGATGTAAATGGTCGTTTGCAGAACTCGAAGCAATGGACAAAAACGATGTGAATAACATCTTAGCCGAAATTCCGTCTGATGCAGAATCTTTGGCAGGCGACTATTTGTCAGGAGATGAAGATGATATATTGACCAGGTCCTTGAGAATATGGCTGAAACTTTGGTTGCTGAACAGGATGAGGTCACGATATATCAAGAATCAAGACGTTGAAATGAATAGTGATGATGAGCCGTATAGCTCATATGCCTATATATACAGTACATCCAGACGTTGTGCAGTATGTAGTACGAAAAAGGAAGCACATAGGAGCATGTGGAGCTGTACCATATGTGAAGTTGGCTTGTGTCTAAATGATAAAAGAAATTGTTCCTTAGCGTATCATAGAAGCTAATTATTGTTATAAGGATTTATGCAATTTTGATTTTTACGTTGTTCTCAATAAATATTTTTTAACTATATTTACCTGGCCGGTAGTCCTACTGGTCGCCTGATGTAACCACCATTTTTTGGAAAAACTACCAACACTGTATATTTTTTTGACTCAGTTATGTTTATTATGTTCAGTTTTAAACTGTATTTTCAATTTATAAATAAATATTCCAAAAGAAAATTAAAAGTAAACAATTTTTTAACCTGAAATTGTATGAAAGGCATTTATTACTAAATATTTTTCAAAATTTTGAACTGGTTCAGATTTAATTTTTTGTAGCTTTGCAGCGGTGAACTTCTTTTCACAAATCATACTTTTTGCACAAGCTTTACAGAAGACTTTCTCCACTAAACTCTAGCTCTGGGAATTTTTTTTATCCACGAAGACGTTTTCGCCACTTTAGACATTTTGATCACAAATTTGAAATCCCTAGTTTCACACTGAAAATACTGAAATTTTTCGACACTAACCTGAACTAAAAAAGAAGTACGTATTACAACCCGATATAAATACAGTTTGTTAAGCAGGGCATAAGGCATTATTAAATGACAATAAATACCCCCTAACAATATACCTGCAAAGCCCGGAAACCCCCAATAAATACCTTGTGTATAACCAAAATGTAAATATTAATTATTATATAATTATCTTCAGATTGAAAAATCCCTGAAACAAGTGCCGGACTGGACATTAAACCTATGAGTCTACGAGTTTTCATGACCGGGCGTTTTTAACTTTTTTATAACGCCTAAAACAAAAATATGCTCATAAAATAATAATTTGAGAAAAATATGCATTTTATTATAAAATTGACACAAAATGCAAAAAATGCATATTATATTTGCACTTTAATTATAATACTTCGGCTTTAATTTTCGCTGGGTGATTTCATTGACTTTATATAAGCAGTTTTGTGAATTTGTTGTGATTTTGTGACAGTACTGTCATGAAACAAGAGAGAGAAAAGCAGGGCATGTTTTCAGTTGAAAGGATCGCTCAAATAAAGGCTACGATGGTACTATATACTATTTTTGTTATGTACAGGGTTATCCAACCAAGACTGGACAAGGCGATTTTTTGACTTTTCCTGTACTTTTATAAAAAAACTGAAATAGCCATCTTAAGTCATTTTCTCCCGCGAATTCGAATATCTTCAGCAAAAAACAATTGAACATCAAACAAAAGTACTAGGGGTCACTTTGATATTTTTTTAAATGGGATGCCGTATTTTTAATGAGCTTATCCGATTTCTCATATAAATTTTGATCTAAAATGTTGGATTTTTAATTCAAAAACGCCTTTTTTCTTCAGTTTTAAATTCGGAAAATGTTCGTCTACCGTAAGATTAATACCTGATAGATGGATACCCGTTTCACCTGTTCACCCTTTAACCTGCTTTAAAGCGTCCGTCAGTTAGACAAAATAATCAAGTTTCAAATTTCTATATATTTTTCACGAATTAATTACAAATTTAGTAGTTTTTGCAAATCTATTATTGCTTACGTATAAAAAAAGTATGACATATTAGAAAAAACTATAAACTAAAGTGAATAACTTTAATCTCAATAATATAATTGTTCTATGTGTCCTCCATTATTTTCAAAACATGACCGATGCCCCCTTTTCAATCTCTCCAAAGAATCTCTTACAATATTTTGGTCCTGGTTAAGTCTATTAATTTCATTTATAATTTTTTGCTGAATGTCCTCCAGACTTCTGTTGGGTCGTTGATAAACTACATTTTTTAAATGACCCCATAAAAATGTATCCATTGGCGTGATATCGGGGCTATTTGGTGGCCAATGAATTGTTCCGTTACGGCCAATCCACTGATTGTAACGCTCGTTTAGGTATGTTACCACTTCTCGAACTGCATGAGGCGGAGCATTCTCTCCACTTTTGTAATATAATTTTATTACATTTAGCCGTTCTTCTAAAGAATATTTCATTATTTGTAATTAATTCGTGAAAAATATATAGAAATTTGAAACTTGATTATTTTGTCTAACTGACGGACGCTTTAAAGCAGGTTAAAGGGTGAACAGGTGAAACGGGTATCCATCTATCAGGTATTAATCTTACGGTAGACGAACATTTTCCGAATTTAAAACTGAAGAAAAAAGGCGTTTTTGAATTAAAAATCCAACATTTTAGATCAAAATTTATATGAGAAATCGGATAAGCTCATTAAAAATACGGCATCCCATTTAAAAAAATATCAAAGTGACCCCTAGTACTTTTGTTTGATGTTCAATTGTTTTTTGCTGAAGATATTCGAATTCGCGGGAGAAAATGACTTAAGATGGCTATTTCAGTTTTTTTATAAAAGTACAGGAAAAGTCAAAAAATCGCCTTGTCTAGTCTTGGTTGGATAACCCTGTACAATATATCGATTTTTCTTGATAGTATAAACATATGTTCACATTTTTTTCAGCAAAAAACAAAGAGTTCTGGTGCTCCTATGGAGCAGGGCTGTTTATTGAAATCCAAGGTCCCTCACTGTCGGCATCGGTCACAAAAGGAATTTCTGCAAGAAATCCTGGTTAATATATTTATTCTTGTCATTTTATTACAGATTTCGAAAGCACGTTTATATACTTGACAACAGCCCGATGCCTTCGGCAGAGGGCTGTTGTCGAAAAGTAACGTGCTTGAGGTATATTCGATGAGAAAATTTTAATGGCATTTTAAATTGTAACAATTAGAGAAGTGTCAAAAAAAAATTGTTCCATGGTAACGTATGACGACATAAGTGATGACAACTATCCATGGAGTCAGCATGTAATGTTATTGTCATTCATTGCTTTTGCACAAGTGATTAAAAAGAGACATAATCAATTCAATTATTGTCACGTCAAAATAAAAACGTTAGAACTTATTGACAGCATTGATTCTCATTCACCTTTACCTTTCAAGAATAAAGCTGGCTTTATAAACTCGAAAAGTTGGCGAGGTTGAAGTTAAGTCCAAGTTGGTGAGTGTTGAGACAAAGGATTGAACAAGAAATATTCATGCTCAATACAGATCAAATATTAGAAAATGTGTCAGTCTTGGCGGATAAACAGAAAACATAGTCATTTACTTCACTTTATATCATAAATTATAAAATATAAATTTAAAGTAAAGCGACAAATATGTCACGGCTGAACTAAATGTTGACATATTATATATTTTTGAAATCAAGGGAAACATGTTGGCAGTGAATGTAGGAGGCCAAAAAAAATTATAACTTTAATTAGGAGACGCACACAGGAGGGAGAGTAGAAGATGCACACAGGTCGAAATTGCCGGTAGAAGGGGAAGGCAAGTTAACTTATAACTATATAGTGCATTACGTTCTCTTTTCTTCCCGTTAAGAAGAGGCTGATTGTAGAAACGATTTGCCCCTGGATAATATTGCTGCCCAAAGGCCTGTAGGTAAGTACCTTTTGGCAAATATCTTCATTCTATTAAATTAAATATTCAAATGAGAATACAAAAAGCTCTCAATATGTTGTATGCACTTTATTTAATATTTATTTTCTTCATGTTTCCCCTTAAGTTAGTATAATAATGATCTTGGACGTGTTCGATTCATTTTACAATTTTTAACAACCCTGTGATCGCTCTATGCACTCCATCTCATCCTGTGCGGTAATATATGGATCAGTATCAGTTCTAAGACCAAACGAGTATCCAGGTTTTTGTGGAAGTTTTGGTAGATAAATCGGTCCAGGAGTGTGACTTTTTCCTAATGGAGGATACACTCTCGGTGACATACTGTAATCGGGTGCTTTAAGTTTGTAAAGGTCTGTTTTGGCACTATCGTATTTAGCTGGACCGGGAGAGCGATCAGTTCCCAAGAGTTTTTGTCGGAATGACCTAAAATCGAGACAAATGTAATTTTTTTTTTATTGCTGAGTGGAAGAAATCAAAAACTAATTAATTATAATCGAGTCAATGAAGGCGAGTCAATGGGTAAAGATGTTTCTGATTTTGAATAATTAAATATTACAAACATTAAAAAAAATGTGTTATTGAGGCTTTAGAAGTAAAAACCTTCATTTGTAGTATGGTACGAGTACACCCTGTACATAAATTAATATAAATTATAGTAGACATTGTTTAGCAAAATAAGTAGGTTAGAACGAGACAGGAAATAATACTGCTAATGTGTGATATCGGTTCACGGGGCAACTTGTAAATTGTTTTAATTGAATATATATATATATGTATGTATAGGTTGTAGCGGTTCTGGCAGAAGGAAAAAGCAAACCCTTTTCAATATATATATATGTGTTAAAGTCAACAGCGTTTTAATTAGTCAATAATTAATATTACGGGTTAGTAGAAAGTACCGGAACGCTTAAATATCTTCAAAACCGGTAAAGCTGCGCTTAAAAAATTCGGCAGTTAGAGGTTTCTCGGCATGCGGAATTGAAAAATGATATCGGCACTGTTGCCAGATTTCCCAGTTTTGCGCTACACGTAGTCGTTTCGTTATTTTAAATTGAATGCCCCATTTATTATTACTCCCATGAATTGGACGTCTCAGGCTCGGACCAGAACAAACTGGGTGATTTTTAAAAGAATCATGGAACGTTTCGAACAACTGCCCACGATCAGTACTTACAAACATTCAAATATCTGAAAATATTAAAGAACTAACATCAAATATAAACACCGCCATGGTTGAGTCATCCTTAACGACAACATCCAGATTTTCAAAACGAGGCGTTTTGGGGGGCGAACTTGCCCAGATGATCAAAAATAAAAATAAAACACTGCGCGCATAAAAGCACAAGCAAACAGGAAAACAGCGAAAATTAAACAACTTTTAAAAGAAAAAGAATCACAAATATGGTTGGATAAAATAGAAAATTTACGGATCGAAGCCAATTCAGTCTATAAATTTACTAAATCATTGACAAGGGGTGCCAGAAAACCCATGTCATATGTTAAAGATTTAATAAATAACAAAATTTTAACCGATCCTGAAGAAAAAGTTGAACTGTTTGCTGACAGCTTAACCGAGCAATTCAGTGAGTTTCTAACTACGAACCCTACAAGGGATGCGCGGGTCACTAGAACTATTCAAATATATAGAAATTTGAGACATGATGCTGAAATAATACCAAGGGTAACTCTGGAGGAAGTTCGCTCTATATTATGCATGTCAAATGTCAATGATTGTAAAAGCGCTGCTCACTGCTATGGCAGATGAGTGCGAAATCTGCCCTTGTCAAATGGAATAACACATTATTATTATTATTATTAATATTTGTTATTATTATTTCTTAGTTATTTTTCTTCGTTTTTTTTTATCTTGTATATTATTCTTACTGACAATAAAAGCATTTATTATTATTATAAATGCAAAGAAAGCGCCTGGTTTTGACGGTATCAAAAACAAAGACATCAAAAATCTGCCGGAAAAAACAACAATGGACGTAGTAAATATAGCCCAGGCTATATTCGAAAGAGGCTGCTTTCCCAATGACTGGAAAAAAGCTGAAGTGGTGTTGATACCGAAGACTGGAAAGGATTTAACATTGGCGGTCAATTATAGGCCGATAAGTCTGTTATCATGCCTTGGCAAAGTGGTTGAAAAACTAATACTAAATCGGGTAACCGATCTTGTGTTAGACAACGACATTTTACAACCGGAGCAGTTCGGATTTCGAGCTGCTCATTGCACGGTGCGACAGACAACACGATTGGCAACCAATGTACTAAGAGGTTATAACCACCGCATGTCAACGGGGGCAGTATTTTGTGATGTGTCAGGGTCTGGCACGATGGACTAATCCTAAAGTTAATAAGGTTAGGTATGCCAAATTTGCTTGTAAAAATTTTGATTTCATACCTTGAGGACAGAACGTTCGCGGTGTCAACAGAAAACATCACATCTACGACAAGAGCAGTTAGAGTGGGGGTGCCGCAAGGTTCTCCAATCTCTTCTATGCTTTATAATATTTACACGGCGGATATTCCACGTCACGCACAGACGCAATTATACCTGTTTGCTGATGACACTGCGATCACTGCTACATCGGGGGCACCTGGGAGCGTAGTCTCACGTCTGCAACGTCATATTATTATCCTCCAGGAGTAACTGGATACGTGGTAACTAAAACTAAATGAAGACAAAACGCAAGCCATCTTTTTCTCCAAGGCCAGAGTGAAATTACCAAGAACGCGAATTAAAGTAAATAATAAGTTAATTTCATGGAGCAATAAAATTAAATACCTTGACCTCACCTTTGATAAAAAGATGGCTTGGAATGCATGCGTTGAAGAACGAATTGCCAAGGCACAGAAGCAGCTGGGTGCTGTATACCCACTGCTTTGTGCCATGAAACAAGATAAATTTCAAAACCAAGACAGCAATTTACAAAACTATCATAAGACGAGTTCTAACTTACGGTGTACCGACCTGGTGCACCGTAAACAATACGAGACGTCTAAAAGTTCAGAAATTTCAAAATAGAGTACTCAGGATAATTACAAATGCACCAAGATTTATGCCTATAGACGTACTACATACAGACATGCACATGGACAAAATAGATGACTATTTCACAAAATTAATAATAAAGTATTTTCAAAGAACGGACGTTTCACTCAACCCGTTAATAACAAATTCACAAGTTCACTCCACTGAAGATCAAAGACATAAATACCCAAAAGACTGGCTGCCACCTTAACTATTAAGAAATAGATAAAGAGCAGTAACAGTAGCCTGCACAATAAAAATCAAAAATGAACTAACAAATACCAAATAAAGAGAAAAAAAAAATATGTATGAGCAAAATCCAAAAACCCTCCAATATGTAACCGCAAAGGAAAAATACAATTAAATAATAGGAGTAAAAGTCTTAATTTGACTAACTCAATAAACTAACCATACAAAGGAAGCTTAGCAAGGTCCTAATTTTTTAAAATTTTATCTCTACTAGTTGCTGAGATATGATAACACCGCATTTTCAGTCAAAAGTACTGCAACGCTTAAATATCTTCAAAACCGCTAAAGCTGCGCTTAAAAAATTCGGCAGTTAGAGGTTTCTCGGCATGCGGAATTAAAAAATGATATCGGCACTGTTGCCAGATTTCCCAATTTTGCGCTACACATAGTCGTTTCGTTATTTTAAATTGAATGCCCCATTTATTTTTACTCCAATGAATTGGACGTCTCAAGCTTAGCAAGGTCCTATTTTTTTTTAATTTTATCTCTACTAGTTGCTGAGATATGACAACACCGCATTTTCAGTCAAAAGTACTGGAACGCTTAAATATCTTCAAAACCGCTAAATCTGCACGTACAAATTCGGCATTTGGCATTTTAAACTTAGTAAGATCCCAAATTTTCAAAGTTCTGTTTGCACTATTAGATACTAGTCAGAAAAATTCTGAGATAGTTACCTAGCATTAAACTTATCAGAAACGGCTGAAAAGTGAATACCTTATGAACAAGTAGGCGCTGCTTCAGTTTTTTTAAAACAATTGCCGTCGCGTTACCATGCTACAACAATGACAAATTAAACACATCACTGTCAGTTAAACAGCTTAATAACTGTATTGATTATAAAATTATAATTTTATTATGGCTTTTGTTCTCTCAGAGACCCAACGTATTGATTTTTCGTGGATATGGAAATAAAACAAGGACATATCAAGAAGTCTGCGACTTGCTTATTGACCGCTATCCTAACAAACCCATTAAAAGGTCCACCGTACACAGAACTTGTCGACGTTATCTGGAAACAGGGCCCATAAAAGTTTACCTAAAACCGGACGTCCAAAAACTGCTACAAGTGATGAAAACAAATTAAACGTTTTATTACAAATAGAGGAAAATCCAAAAGTAAGTACCAATCAGTTAGCTCTAAATGCTGAATTTTGCCAAAAATCTGTAAGGACTATCTTAAAGGAAAACAAATTAAAGCCGTACAAGATTCATTACACTCCAGAACTTTTAGAGGATGATCCTGACCGCCGTAATGAATTCGCCGCAATCATGATGGAAAATAAGAACCGAAATCCTTATTTTGCGCACAAAATTGTATTCAGCGACGAAGCTACTTTTTGCTTGAACGGCCAAGTTAATAGGCACAATTGTAGAATTTGGTCTAGAGATAACCCCCATTGGACGAAAGAACTATACACCCAATATCCTGAGAAAGTTAATGTCTGGGCGGGAACATTGGGTGACAATATTATCGGACCTTTTTTCATAGAAGATACATTAACAGGACAGAAGTATTTGGAGCTCCTTAGAGATTGTATAGTTCCTGCCATTCAACAAAATAGAAATGCAGGTGAAATATGGTACCAACAAGACGGTGCTCCGCCCCATTATTCAAGGGTAGCCATGCAGTTTCTAAACAACCAGTTCCCAGGGAGGCTGATTGCAAGACGTGGTGCATTAGAATGGCCACCTCGATCTCTTAATATGACTCTACTGGACTTCTTCTTGTGGGGTCATTTGAAGAATCGTGTCTACAAAAATCGTCCAGAAAATTTAAACGAACTCTGCCGAAGAATCCGCACCGAAGTTGCTCTTATAACACCGAATATGTTCGAGAGTTTTATGATCGACTTGGGTACTGTCTGGCAAATAATGGGGCCCACTTTAAGCATTTAATTGTACGATCAAACGAACTTACCTTAAGTGAAGTTCGATCGTAATTATATGAAGCGTCCAGTCCGAATATATTATCTTGATTATTAACTATGTAGTCCGCTCCCGGCTACCCACCGTGCACCAAATTCAAAGACACCGATGATAAAAACATCGGCTAGGAACTCCCTTCCTCCGCGCGCCCTGTCGCAGCCTGCATACCAGTTTGCCGTTGGTAGGTTATTCATTCTTCAAAGGTTTTGTTTATTAAGTGACCGCAACCTATATTGGGTTTTAAATGGGAAAGGGAGGGAAGATAATATATTCGGACTGGACGCTTCATATAATTACGATCGAACTTCACTTAAGGTAAGTTCGTTTGATCGTACAATTATATTCGCGTCCAGTCCGAATATATTATCTTGATTATTAACTATGTAGTTGTTTAAAGAATTAATGTTGCGGCTTAATGAACTGTGTGTAAGGGCAACAAAAAATCCATTACAAGAACAAAATGTATTTCTAACTGTTAGAAAACAAAAGAGACTTCTATAGAAGTTCTAACATAAGTAACTTAAAAAGTACGAGTAAATTTTACAATAATATGAAAAGGAGACGCATTAGTTGAAAGCCTAGTCTTTGGTGGGAAGGTTCAAAACAGCTTTGGCAAAATCAGTCTTATCCGAAATAGGCCGATTATAAAATCTTGCAAATGTGTCTGTGCGTTCCGACCATCCTGCTGTTCTGCATATTGTCTCGACCGAGACCCCATGTCTTAAGGCCGCTGAGGTCGAGGCATGTCGCGTAGAATGCGGCTTAAATTTTGTAGTGTCAATTCCTGCTAAAGTTAACAATTGCTTAACCCATCTACTTAATGTTTGTTTATTTGCTACCACATGGGGCTTTTTAGCTGTAAGAAAAACTTTATCTTTTTCCAGAGTTCTGAACGGCTTTGTCATCTCTATGTATTGCTTTAAAGCGGTTGCAACACAAATACTAGGTCTTTGTCGCAAAAACGGAATATACAACGTGGGTTGCTGTTTGTTTAATCCAGAAGTCTTGATTGGATCCGATATATTAATCTGAATTTCATGTTGAGTTTCTGTAATATTGGATAGTCTAATGTGAGATAAGGTCTGAAGTCTGCCTCCCGTGATAAGCGCCAACAAGGTGACTAGTTTCTGAGAAAGTTGTTGTAGATTCAAATTTGTATGTAGCGGGACCTGGAGCAGTTGCCTCTGGATAACATTTTTTATATACAGAATATTGATGATAAGCTAAGTTTTTTTAACAACTGCATTTTGGGTCTCTTTGATAAACATGCACCATTAAAACTATTTTGTAAAGCTAATAATTATAAATATGCACCTTGGATAACGGAAAATATCAAACTTTTGCAAAAACTAAGAAATAAGGCATTAAAAAGATATAAACAAACGAAACTTCCAGCGCATTACGAGTATTATAAACAGCTACGCAACTATACGACTTCGGCAATAAGAGCGGAAAAAAAGGCTTATTTACGATTTAAATTTCAAAACTGTAGCATGAAAGAAAAATGGTCTGAGTTAAAAAATCTTAGTATAACAAAAAATAAACAAAAAACATTACCAGATCATTTAAGTAATGTTAACGATATAAACGATTTCTTTATCAATTCTGCAATCAACAATATGTTACCGGGACAGGACCTTCTGAACTTTTACAATAATAATACTTTGCATAATGTGAATGATCCCTTTAACTTTGTGCTGTCTACAGAAAATGAAATATTTAACATAGTAAAAAACATAAAAACCAGAGCGACGGGAAATGATAAAATAAATATAACCTTTATTCTCCTCTGCTGTCCATATATTGTTCCCTATATTACTCATATAATAAACGAGTGCATTTTAACCTCTTATTTCCCAACACTTTGGAAACAAGCCCAAGTTATTCCTCTACCAAAAAACAATAATCCAACTGAATTCAGTCAATTACGTTCTATAAGCATATTGCCCACATTATCGAAGGTTCTTGAAAGAATTATGAATAGACAAATCGTACATTTTTTAAACTTAACAATATTTTACCCGTCAAACAATCAGGATTTAGAACTGGTTATAGTTGTGAGAGTGCTTTGTCTGATATCACTGACGACATCTTAAAAGCTGCAGATCAAAATAAAATCAGTGCTTTAGTTTTGCTGGATTTTAGCAAGGCTTTTGACATGCTAAATCATGAGGTGCTCTTAGCAATACTTCATTACGTGGGTTTTTCTAATGTTGCTGAACAATTTGTAAATTCATTTCTATCTAACAGGACTCAGCAAGTTATATGTAATCAAAAACATTCATCTTTCTTAGATGTTCGCATAGGAGTTCCACAGGGTAGCATTTTGGGTCCCCTTTTGTATACTATATATACCTCGAAATTCCTTAATGCACTCCAACATTGCAATTACCACTTTTACGCGGACGACAGTCAAATTTACTATTCGTTTCGCGAGGATGAACTAAATGCGGCCGAAATTGCTATTATGTCAGACTTAACCAACTTCTATAATTTGGCCACAGATCATCTCCTAAAACTCAATCCTAGCAAATCTTCGGTAATTTTATTCGGAAATGAAAGCCAAATTAATTTTGTGAAGAACAATATGACAATCAAATTAAATAATGTACCGTTACCTTACTGTGATTCGTGTAAAAGTCTGGGCTTAACGATCGATTCTAGATTGCGCTTTAAAGAACACGTGACAGCTAAATTAAGATCTGCATATGGCAATCTAAAGCTTATTTATGGTAATAGACATTCCCTTCCTCACGAAACTCGGAAATTGTTGTGCGATACTTTGGTTCTGTCACAGTTTAACCATTGCAGTGGAGTATATGTACCCTGTTTGGATGCTGCCGATCGTTACCGAATCCAAAAGGTTCAAAATGCATGCCTTAGATTAATATACGGTATAAAGCGAAGAAACCATATTTCCCCTTATCTCGCTACTTCAGGATGGCTAAATATGAATAACAGATTTAAACTACATTTCACCACATTTGCGTTTAAGATAATTAAGTTTAAAACACCCGCGTACTTATACCAAAAAATTAGGTTTCGAACAGACGTACATAATTTAAATCTACGCCGTAGGCACTATCTGACCGTACCCCAACACCGCAAAGAAATTTATAAAAGGTCTTTCTCCTATGGTGTCGCTTCTTGCATTGATGCTGTAAGGGCCTTAAATACAGACCAATCCGTTTTGAGTTTTAAAAAAAGTATTAGAAATTATTTATTTTCGCTGCAATGACCATGCAGAGTTAGTACCTATAGGATAAATTTCGTTTTTTTATTTTATTTTCTGCTTCTCAACCCCCCCCATCCTATCTCTGGTTTTTAGCCAAATCATTAAACATATTTATTTTTAAATTTAATGTTCTTCGCTTGGAGTAATTAATATATTAATTTGTAGTTATGTATTATATGAAATTATAATATTAAATTAAGGCCTGAACAGTATCTGGGTCCTCTGGATGTCTGCCTTACCAAGGCCTATTGTTGCCATTTTTTTCATTTTTTGCCATTTTTGTAAAATGTTTGTACTTAACTGTTGAATGGTTGAAACAATAAATGTATTATTTATTTATTTATTTATTTCTCTAGATACGAGAACAAAACTTGAGGGTCCCAAGTGTTGTTATATCTAGGCTGAGTCGGTCTTAGACGAGACATGCCCTTCATAAATCGTTTAATTATTGGATCCGTTCCAATGTTACTGGGTAGAATAAGGCAGAATGCAGACCTATGTGAATTTAATGCTCCATATTTATAATTTCGATCCCTTGAAATCGTTTGCAGGAAGCTTAACACGTCTCGGTTGGTGGCCTGAAATATAGGTATTTCTTTCTTGAAACAAAAATCCCACCAGAGGTGATACGTGCCACTATACTGCTTGAGAGTAGACTCTGTAATTGATGATATAATAGTATCTATAGCTTCTTCGGGGACATGTCTCCTCTGGAACGAATCCCTGACAATTTGGCGGCCACCAGGGTAAGCTGCTTTGCCAGAGGGTGAGTTCTGCTGAAAGGAGAAGATAATAAAGTAGGGCTTGGGCCTAGGTATAGTTCCTGTCCAACTATCAACTTAGAAAACAGTGGGTACCATGGTTGTGAGGTCCAATATGGTACCACTACAATTCCTACAGCATTATCTTGGTTTATTTTTTGCAGAGTTCTTAAGACCAAGCTAAAGGGAGGAAACGCATAAAAGTTAATGGACTGCCAATTCAGAGTAAATGCATCCACAGCGACAGAACCTGGGTCCCTCCGCCAGGATACATATTTTCCGCATTTGTGGTTAATGTTTGACGCAAAAAGGTCTACCTCTGGTTGACCCAAACAACGGACTATTTTATCAAACGCTTCTTCAGAAAGTGTCCACTCCGTTTCCGAATTTATGTGACGCGATTCTCTATCGGCCTCGTAATTATCGTTTGAAGCGATGTACGATGCAAAGATCCAAATATTTCTACGTTCACACCACTGCCATATCTCCCGGGCTAGCGCCGATAACCTTGGGTACTGAATGCTGCCCATACGGTTGATATACGATATAGCGGTGGTGTTATCGCATCTCAAAAGGATGTCACAGTTCTCAATATTCTTAGCGAAACATTGCAGGCCGTAAAAAATAGCCGATAATTCTAAGAAATTTATATGAGAGTTACTTTCAATGTTATTCCAATACCCATGTGTTTTCCTCGAATTACAACAAACTCCCCATCCCGTTAACGATGCGTCAGTAAAGATTTCGAGTTTAAATTGATCCTGTCTAATATTATTAAATGATTCTGATATATTTTGTTCCCACCAATAAAGATCTTGGTGGAGGTACGTAGGAATGCGCATCTTTGCTTCAAAGTTCATGTTATTCTGATTTAAAGCTAGGAATTTCTCCCGCTCAAACTTCTTTGTGTAAAGCCAGCCGTACCTTACAGCGGGACAGGCTGAAACCAGAATTCCAATGAACCTTGCAAATTCACGAATTTTACAAAACGATTTGTTTCTAAAATAAGCGGCCCATTTCTTTATAGTGTCCTTCTTTTCAGTCGGCAGTTCAATTCTCATACTATTGGAATCAAAAATGAAACCTAAAAATTTCTGGGATGTATTTGGTATCAAACAACTTTTTTCTCTGTTTATTGTAAAACCGAGCAATTCTAAAGTTTGTATAAGTATACCTGTGTTTTCTGAGCATTGTTCATAAGAATTCCCCATGATTAGAAAGTCATCTAAATAGTTGACACATAGTATGCCCTTTTCACGCATGATGGTAAGTATAGGTTTCATGATTTTTGTAAAACAAAATGGCGCCGATGACAGTCCAAATGGAATACAAGTAAATTCAAATAAACAATTATTGAATCTAAATCTTAGATATTTGCGAAAATCCTGATGTACCGATATTGAAAAATAGGCATCTTTTAAATCTACTGATGTTAGAAAAAAGCCTGGATTAATTAATTTAAGGGCAGTCCTATGGTCTTCCAATTTAAAGTGTGGCGTAATCACAAATTTATTTAATTTTTTCAGGTTAAGAATAAATCGTTTTTTCCCATTAGACTTATCCGCCAAAAAAGTCGAAGAAATAAACTGACCAGGACAAGGCTCACATTTTACCACCGCTCCTAGCTTTAATAGTCCCCTAATAGACTCCTTCATCAAATCGGATTCGCCAACAGATAATACATATCTGGACGGCCCATCCGAGCTAGGTGGCACTTCAAAAAAGGGGATTTTGTACCCGTTGATCCAAGATAAGATTGTAGGACTAGTAGTAACTGTTATCCAGGTATTGTGAAAAAATCTCAGATTTCCAGCAAAAGTGGTTATATTACTCACCATTAGCGCCTCCTGTACGTCGCCGTCTTTTGCGTGAATGAAGGACGCCCTTTTTGTGGCCTCACCTCCTTCCTCTGATGAGCCGGGCGTCTCCTGTTTAACTGTGCGTTTGTTATAGTATGAGGTTTCTCTCCACCACCACTCCCTTTTCTCTGATGAGCAAACGGGGCATTATTTTTGGTTTGAGAGTAAGATGTCTGGAAAGGGCGCAAGTCCTTCCCCACTTTCTCTAATACCTTAAGAGCTTGAATTTTATCCCCCAAATCCGGGCCGAATAACAATTCGCCAGGCGGAATTTTTTCCCCGAGGGTTCTTATAGGTTTGTTCAGCAATGGTGATATAAGTTGACGTCGTTTAGTAGATATTTCTTTAAAAAGATTGCATAACAAGCGACCAGAATCTGCCACGCTTGCTAAAATTATTTCTTTCGTTTGCTTTGGAATGTTAGATTCTTCTCCTAAAATAACGTTCATAGAATGACCCAGCGAGGCTAAAACCTTGCTTATATGAGTCTGGTAATTTAAATGAGTCTCATCTCTTACATTGTATAGAGAGTTCATATTAGCCTGGATTTCCGCATTTACTTTAGGAGGAATGAGCAATTTACAATTTTCAGGCAGATCATATTTATTAAAGAGCTGGTCGACGTCCTCCTTAGATAAACCGAAGGCTAAGATATGAGACCATATTGCCTCTACGGCGGTATGTAGAATAAAGGTCGGTCTTTTCTGTTTACTAGGATCGGGACCTAAGATATTTCTAGCCTCCTCAGAAAGACCTGTATCATCTAGCAAAATTAACACCGGAGAACTGTCAGTTTTTATATTCTCAGGTGTATCACTGCTTTCGAAACCTGTTACTGTAGACGCCGAACCACTAAGATGACGGCCGTCTACGTTATCAGCACTGGCCGTGGCTCTTGACACGCGTCCTGTGCTTATCTGACTGTACTGTGAAACCGCAACACTCGGGCTGCGGTCTTCACGTCGACGCCTCTCTTGATAGTTATGAGAATTGTCCCTTGGTCTCGGAGTACCCTTACGTGAACTCATCTCACCAGGAGAATGACCTCCACGGTGACGGGATCGAGACCTGTGCCTAACCCTGTTCTTTCTCTCTCTCTCCAATTTTTCTATCCTCCTCCGTAGATCTCTATTTTCTCCACTTAAGGATCGCCTAGTATGCGATCTACTTCGAGACCTACTTTTATCCCTTCTGTGAGATTTACCCATTTTCGTAAAGCTAAAATAAAATACCTACAGTAAAGTATTAGTGCTTACCAACGCAGTCTTTACCACTATCAACCAGTATCACTTTCCAACACAGCTGAAATGAGAACAGCACTGTTTTCGTAAAGAGCTCGCGATGTCCTACCGACCGCACGGCGGAGTGCACCAGAAACGAATGAATAACCTACCAACGGCAAACTGGTATGCAGGCTGCGACAGGGCGCGCGGAGGAAGGGAGTTCCTAGCCGATGTTTTTATCATCGGTGTCTTTGAATTTGGTGCACGGTGGGTAGCCGGGAGCGGACTACATAGTTAATAATCAAGATAATATATTCGGACTGGACGCGAATATAATTAACAACTAGTGTATAAATAATAAATATAAATAAATTCATTGAAGTAAAAATAAATGGGGCATTCAATTTAAAGTAACGAAACGACTAAGTATGTGTAGCGCAAAACTGGGAAATCTGGCAACAGTGCCGATATCATTTTTCAATTCCGCATGCCGAGAAACCTCTAACTGCCGAATTTTTTAAGCGCAGCTTTAGCGGTTTTGAAGATATTTAAGCGTTCCAGGACTTTTGACGGAAAATGCGGTGTTGTCATATCCCAGCAACTAGCAGAGATAAAATTTTAAAAAATTAAGATCTTGCTAAGCTTGAGACGTCAAATTCATTGGAGTAAAAATAAATGGGGCATTCAATTTAAAATAACGAAAGGATTATGTGTAGCGCGAAACTGGGAAATCTGGCAACAGTGCCGATATCATTTTTTTATTCCGATTACCGAGAAACCCCTAACTGTCGAATTTTTTAAGCGCAGCTTTAGAGGTTTTGAATTAAGCGTTCCGGTACTTTCTACTAACCCGATATATTAATTATTGGCTAATTAAAACGCTGTTGACTTTAACACATATATATATTCAATTAAAACAATTTACAAGTTGCCCCGTGAACCGATATCACACATCTGCAGTATTATTTCCTGTCTCATTCTAACCTACTTATTATTGCTAAACAATGTCTACTATAATTTATATTAATTTATGCACAGGGTGTACTCGTACCATACTACAAATGAAGGTTATTACTTCTAAAGCCTCAATAACACATTTTTTTTTAATGTTTGTAATAATCAATTATTCAAAATCAGAAATATAACTGATGGGGCAGGTACTTTTTTGGACCACAAATTTGCTATATTTGAAAACATTTTGAAATTTAAGGTGTTTATGTTTTTATACAAAGGTCTTCAAATAAAGGCGGCTTTCGGCCATATCTCAAAAAGTATTGATACTAGACTGTTATTATTGGAAAACCAGCAAAGAGAACACGCTAGACAAGTTATACGATATCCGCTAGGGAGCGTAACAACTGGAGACAGAAAATTAAAAAAAAAATTATTTTAACAAGTTGCCCCCAACATAAGTACCGTTTTGATATCGGGAATAACAGCTTATCCATTTTTGCGGCAGTTTGTTCTTAGGTCTTTTTATTTGTATCTTTGATAATCTGTGGGGAAGCTGGTGAATAACCTATTTTTAAAAGTACTGTATCCTACACCTATCCGATTTTATAAAACTTTTATAAAGATTCGTTTGAAAGAGAATTTCTGGGTTATTAAAAAACTGATTTTGGTGTTAAGCGCTAATTCACAGTTCGGTATACTTCTAAAAATAGCTACATTTTACCAAAAACCGCGTTAGAGCCGATATTCATAAATGATTTTAATGCCTTCAGTCTTGACTAAGGAGGCCTAGAAATTATGGCCTAACCGAAGTTGGGTAGGCCATGAATAATCCTAGAAAGTAAATTTAAGTATAAAATATATCCTAGGCGTAGGTATTGTAAAACATAACTAATTTAAAATGACAAGTTAGGCGTTTTTCGTTTCCAAAATTCTTTAATTTGCGATATCCTTACAGGTTCATCACTCATGTCATAAATTACCTACGATTACGATTTCTCATTTAAGAAATTATATTATATTAAGAATGCCTGTGGATATGATAATATTTCCGTTAAGATATTTCTTGTTTAGAATGGATGCTTCCCATTGTCTCTAAAACAGGCTAGGGTTATTTATTTGTTTAAGGCAGGAGACAGAAATGCTTTCGCTGGCTATATGCCAATTTCCTTACTCCCTACTCTGACCAAGATAGTTGAGAGCCTTCAAAGGTACCGATAAGGCCATTTTTCATGTCCTGAAAGAATTGTAAGGCTTAATGCTGGAGAAGGGGCCGCGGTGGTTTTTTGTGACTTGACTAAGGCGTTTGTGACTGCGTCTGTCACGAAACTCTGCTATGGAAATCCGAATTCTATGGTTTCACAGGATCGATACTGGATTGGTTCAGATTACATCTCTCGGAACGAGGCCAGAATGTTCATTTCCAGACTAGCCTCAAGTAATTTGAGTGCTTCTGAGGGGATGCCAGGCGTCTGACTTGGGACGCCTGTTATTCTTGTTGTATGGTAATGATCTCCCTAACATTGTTAAGAACGGTCATTGTGCCTCTTTTGCTGACGATACAGGCTTCTAAAGAAGATCTGCTTATGATAAAGTACTGAGAATAATAGAACAATTAGACGTATGTCCCAGTTAAAAAACAAATATGATTCAAGAATCATCCTTTGGCATCACAGAGACTCCATGATACTGGACGCCTGTGTGAGTGGAGGGTTGCTCTACATCACGTTGCAGAGAAAACATACATCGAATGATTCTAATCATTTGTCATTCAACATATCGAAGACTGCTATTTTGAACATTGGGTGCCCGTTGTGTGCTGTTTTGTTGAATGGAGAGGTTATCGGAAACTTATTGGAAAATAAATTTCTTTGCAAGCTTAAATTTGATGTACACATTAAAAACTAATGCAGCAGAATCTCGTCAGGTCGCTTTGCTTTAAAAGTCATCCAAAACGAGTTGAATGGGTCCATAACTAGAAGCTCATATTTTGCTCTAATAGATTCAAATTTCCGCTACTGTATCTGCTTCTGGGGGTAATTGTTCAAAATCCTTATTTAACTCTATGTTTGTGCTGCAGAAGCGTGCTGTCAGATTTATGTGGTGTCGGGCCCCGGTATTCTTGCAGAACTCTGTTTGTGAATGGAAAAATTTTAACCTTGACCAGCATTCTTATATTAGAGACTTATGCACAAGAAATACTCCTCTCATATTCACTCGCCAGCTACTGTCAACACCAGAAGTTCGTTTGTCATAAGACTATAAGACTACCAATCCCTACACTTACTAAGAATTCTATTTTTCGTAAAAAACTTTTTAATAACTTATCTATTGATATTAGACGAATTGCAGAACATAACTGTTTTAGGCAGGGGGCAAAACTTCTGATGTCAAAGCCCTATTACACTTTAGTGGAGTATTTTTTGGACAATGTGATGTGATATGAATGAGTTACTTAATAACAATATTTTTAATCTTACTGCATATTGTTTGTAATTTTTATAATCGACTTTGTCTGCCTGTTGCTTACATTTAATGTAATACATGACCTAATTGTATCTTTTGTTTTTTGGTTTGTTTAATGATTATTAAACAATCATATTAGGTTTAATTTTAGTCTATTTGTACTGCTTTGTCAATAAGTCGTTTTTTTCGAACTACTGACAATACTTAAAGCTTATCTTGATTCGATTAATTAGATTTGCTGTATAGGAGATTTCATGGCCTACTAAATTTCGGTGAGGCCAGTTAATAATAATAATAACGTCGAACTACTGGCTCATCTCTGGACGGATGTTTCCTGAAACGGAGGTATTTCTACTGGCAATCCAAGATCAGGTCATATACCAACTAGAAACTACCTGAAATACATAATTAGAGACGACTCAGTACAGTAGACAAATGCAGATACGGATATCAAACGGCATAAACGATCCAACACATCACGGGAGGATGCCAGATGTTTTCTGCAACAGAATACAAAGAGAGGCATGACGCAGTGGCCAAGATCCTACACCAGGAGTTAGCGGTGAAGCTACAGCTTCTCCAAAACGAGAAGATCTCATATTATAGATATACACCACAGACGATCTTAGAAAACAACCACTACAAGATGTACCGGGATCGGACTATTCTTACTGATCAGACGGTGGCCCACAACGGACCTTGCTGTGGTAGACAAGAGGGCCAGGAAACGACTTTGATAGATGTAGCTATACCAAATAGCAACAACCTTCTAGTGAAGCATGCTGAGAAAGTAGCGAAGTATCGGGACCTCCAGGACCGAATAAGAAGACAGTGGAATATGGACAGCATCGAAATCATGCCGATTATTGATTCAACAACAGGAGTAATTCTAAACAAGCTTTTGGAAAACCTTAGAATACTAGGTGTACGTCAAGATCTCTACAAGGATATGCAGAAAACAGTGCTACTTGCAACAAGTCGAACAGTCAAGAAGTATATGGGTAACCACAGAAGAACCTCACGGGCCCAATAAGAGCCCCCACAGAGCTCAATCCTTTTGATATCGGTGATATATCGGATGAGTGAATGTTCCCCGTAGCGGAAGTGCATGACAGATCTCGCGACCTGTTAGAAAATCGATAATAATAATATTAATAATATAATAATAAATAATTGCAAGGCCTTATTCTTATTTGTCAAGAAAACATTTGTGAAATTAATGTTCTTGGGAAAATGAGGTTATTTGAAATAGCTCAATAACGAATAATGATATTAAAACGTAGTTTTCGTGAAAATGTAGCTACTTTGGGAACACAACAACTCTTAGAGTGCCCACTAGGAAAACAAGTTAAATAAAATCGGATAAAAGGTGTGAAAGATACAGTCATTTTACTATAAAGTTACTTAACAGCTTCCACCACCTTTATTATCGGAGATACGAAAAAAAAACGTATAAACAAACTCCTGCCCAAATCGATAAGCTTTCCATTTCCAGCATTTTCTTGAAATATTATCAGAATTTTCTACAACTTTTTGTGAATGCAGATTTTTTTATATTACATACTTGAACCTATATTTATCGAAATATTTTATATAAATGTTATCAGAAATGTTTCTTGGATTACATTATGACAAATATAGAGTTTAGATATAGAAAAAATTTCCAAAATTTTAACTGAAATTTGAAAATTGTAACAACATTTTACCCTAAAGAATTAGGAGGTCTAGTGATTTTTTGAGGTCGCTAATTACGAATTGAGATTTTATTGATAATTGGACTGAAATATTTCGAGAAATGTGAAAGTCCTTATTTTGATGAAGTCTTTCACAAGAAACCCAAATTTAGGGGATTTTTGGGTCACAGATTACACATCCGAATAAAGTGTTCACTGAATCTGAGCATAACAATAGACCAAAATCTTGTTTCTATTAATCATAGAAATTTTTTACGTACAAATATACATTCAGAACAGAAAACAAATTGATTTCGATTTTCATCTACAGCGTGTCCAGAAAAGTTCTAGACATATGGGAATTCTCTTTATTGTCGATTTTACGAAAAAAAGTTATTCTTTATAAAAAGTTCTGCTTGATGCGCAAATAATGTTGACATATCAAAACTTAAGATATCATGTACAAGACGGCAAAAAAATATAGGAACACAGAATTACGATAAGAGGGAAGTACCCTCAATTTTTATTTTAAAGCAAATTGTTATAAGAAAACTTTACTAAGGACTACAAAACGTGCTCAGATACAATTTTTCGTTGAAATATTTTAATTTACAAAAAGCCTTTGGAAAATATTTTTTTATTTTATTTCTTTAACAGTTATCTGCAACAATTTTGCAACAACTATTGACATGTTAGTCAAAATTCATTTACTATTTTTCGACTTATTATCAAGAGTTTTTCGTTAGTTTCGTCATGGTTGTAAAGTTAACGGTGCAGAAAACAATAGAAATTGTACTTATCGTCGGAGATCACTATAAACCTATTAGGGAAGCCGCACTCATATTTAATACTAGACACCCTAACAAAATGGTATGTAGCGCCACTATAGCAAACGTAATAAATAAATTTAAAGCTACTGGTTCCGTTTTTTTTTTTTTTTTTTTTTTTTATGATAAGGCACAGCACTACAGGATAAATCCTTTATGGCGCTCTAGGAGCGGTGCGTGTGCGCAGGAAACGATTCACGTTGGTCTTGAATCTTTGGAGACTATACTCGTTGGGGAAGACGATCTCAGGGAGGTCGTTCCATAGTGATGACGTTCTCCAGATGAAAGAATGAATGAAAATGAAAATGTATTTAAGAAACAACACAACAAATGGTCCACAACAGAAAAAAAGCAACTCAATGTAAGGCAAGCGGTTATCGAAGAAGATCCGAAAATTTCTTTAAGAAAATTGTCAAAAACTATTCCAGTTGACGTCAAAAAGTCTACTGCTAGTAATATATCAAAAACAAATAAATTTCATTAATATAAACCGAAATACATTCACACGCTTGTTCCTAGAAATTTTGAATCCCGTTTCCTATTTTGAGCACGGTTCCAAGGCGAGTGTGAAGTTGATCCTTTTTTTGCAAGAGAAATATTGTTTACAGATGAAGCCATGTTTACTTATAACGGCGTGGTATGCTCCCAAAATTGTCGGTGGTGGACTGGTGGAGTGACAACAATCCAAATTTTATAATCGAATGCCGTAGTTAATATTCATTTAAAACCAATGTTTGGTGTGGCATTTTTAATGGTCGGATCGTTGGACCATACATTTTCCGACAAAATATAAATGCTGTTATTCACCTGAACTTCTTAAAGAACCAGTTGTCTCAATTTCTTGACGAACTGCCACTAAATATAGGACGTACAATTTGGTATCAACATGATGGAGCCCCATGCCATAGTACTAACACAGTATATGGGTATTTGAATGAAGTATTTCCGCACCGTTGGATAAGCAGCCGTTCAAATATTCCTTAGCCAGCCAGGTCGCCTGACATCACACCCCTGGACTTCTTTTTAAGGGGCCGATTAAAAGAAATGGTGTATGGGTATAGACCTTTTCAGGATATTGACCATCTTGAAGCAGTAATAACAAACTGTGTCCAAGAAATCACTACCAATATGATACGGGCGACAGTAAGAGAAATTACAAGGCGTAATATAGTTTGTATGGAAAAAGAAGGGGGGCACGTGAAGACATAATTTTTCACTTTAAACTATCTGTTTTTAGATCACTTTTATCAAGTAATTGCTAAAATATTATTATTATTCACATTCACAATTTATTTTTGCTCTAAGGAAATTAAATGTTTTTAATATTCCTGATAGGTAGATAGGTTGATTCTTTAATATTATTGGTCGATACTTGGTGGAAATCCATAATAATTTTGTTATATTATTTAAAGTAAAACACTTTTTTACTTCAATTTCCACTTTATTTGACAATACGACATGTTTCACTGCACTGCAGCTTCGTCAGGTAATGTACAATTAATTTCAAGTTTACGCTATTTAAGTGCATGGCTAATGACAGTGCCAGTTAGGTATTGTAAAAGATGGGGTTTTTTTCGATAATTAGTATATTCTACAATCTAATTTAAATATCAAATAAAATTGGTCTTAAATATGGAAAAGGTTGGTATTTTCCTAACTTAATTAGTATTATAAAAGGGGGTGGGTTATTTACAAATTTAATGTGTCTTGCTTGAAGTTTTATTGTCCTATTGTGAGAAGAATATTAAAATAAATTTAGTAAAGGTGAATTGTTTAGGTCTAGTTGATTATTTAATAACATATTTGTATTTTTAAGCTTGTTTATTTCTAATGATTCGAGGTGATTTAGTTTTGATCCTTTGTTTTCTAGATGTAGTATTTTAAAGTCTTCATTAAATGAGTGTTTTGTTTCTATAAGATGATTCGCGTAGTTTGAATCATTTTTGCCATTAATAAAACTATTAAAATGTTCTTTGATTCTTTTCGAGAAACTTCTACCTGTTTGACCTATATATAGGTCAGAAACAAAACACTCATTTAATGAAGACTTTAAAATACTACATCTAGAAAACAAAGGATCAAAACTAAATCACCTCGAATCATTAGAAATAAACAAGCTTAAAAATACAAATATGTTATTAAATAATCAACTAGACCTAAACAATTCACCTTTACTAAATTTATTTTAATATTCTTCTCACAATAGGACAATAAAACTTCAAGCAAGACACATTAAATTTGTAAATAACCCACCCCCTTTTATAATACTAATAAAGTTAGGAAAATACCAACCTTTTCCATATTTAAGACCAATTTTATTTGATATTTAAATTAGATTGTAGAATATACTAATTATCGAAAAAACCCCCATCTTTTACAATACCTAACTGGCACTGTCATTAGCCATGCACTTAAATAGCGTAAACTTGAAATTAATTGTACATTACCTGACGAAGCTGCAGTGCAGTGAAACATGTCGTATTGTCAAATAAAGTGGAAATTGAAGTAAAAAAGTGTTTTACTTTAAATAATATAACAAAATTAGATAGGTTGATTTTAGAACATGAAATAATCTCGCATTTTTTTTTTACGTAATTGGTTTGCAACAAGAGGAAATGAATGCTCAACGTGTTTTTGATAGAACCCTGTAAATTAAAATATTTCAACGAAAAATTGTATCTGACCACGTTTGTAGTCCTTAGTAAAGTTTTCTTATAACAATTTGCTCTAAAATAAAAATTGAGGGTACTTCCCTCTTAACGTAATTCTGTGTTTCTATATTTTCTTGCCGCCCTGTACATGATATGTTAAGTTTTGATATGTTAATATTATTTGCGCATCAAGCAGAACTTTTTATAAAGAATAACTTTTTTTCGTAAAATCAACAATAAAGAAAATTCCTATATGTCTAGAACTTTTCTGGACACACTGTATATTTTTGGTATTCCATAATAGTTTTTGATACTCCACACCCTTCTGTAAACTTTGTTATATGAAAAAAGATCGAAAATAAATCAATAAATCTGTGTGTGGCAAAATATTTTTTTTATATCTGCTAAAAAATTATATAAAATTAGCAAAGCCAATTTTGACAATTCAGTGAAAATTTTCTTTGCCCATTTTAATACTTAGTAAAGGCTTGTTCTAACTAATAGTCCGGGACCAGTTTTTAATTAGACATAGAATCTACCAGATGAATATCGCATGTAGACCCCAAGATGCCTTGTTAAGTCCGACAACTGGTTGATTGTATTTGACAGTTTGAAACTGTCAGAGACTGATGGTTGGAACAGATCTTAAGCAATTTCTATACTCACATGCTATAAGCTGCGTTCGCTGCCTTATCGGGTACTTTAGGACCCAAAGTGGACGGTACTTCGTATTTATCAGGACCCGGCGTGTTGTAAGGTTTGAATCCTGGGTACCTATAGGACATGGAGTAAGCTGGAGGCCTTGGTTCTTTCATTCTAGGTGCCAGCTCTGGAGCATAAGTTCCTGGCCCCGGAGTTCGAAAAGCCACTAAAAGTAATGAAATAGTTGTTTTTAGGGGAGGAGAGTTTAGTGCATAATTTTTAACTGTAACATTGTAACAAACACCTAAACACTTCGAATACCTACAAAGGTTTTTTAATTGTTAAAAATACATATTATTATGATAAAATGATTTTGAAGTACCTAAAAAAAAAGACTTATTACTACGAAGATACAGTGACCAGCAGGATTCGCGCTTCATACACGGTACACTTTTTTATAGGCGTCTCTAAAATGTTACCCCATAACCAGATACCGTAGCGCAAATGTGAATCTATTCGAGCAAAATATGAGCTTCTAGTTATGGATTCATTCAACTTATTTTTGATGACTCTCAAGGCAAAACAAGTCGATAAGATTCTGCTGCATAAGTTTTTAATGTGCACATCAAATTTAAGCTTATTATTAATGAACAAGCCAAGAAATTTATTTTCCGATAAGTTCCGACAACCTCTTTATTCGACAAAACATCACCTAACTGGCACCCAAAGTTCAAAATAGCGGTCTTCGATACATTGAACGACAAAAGATTAAAGTCACACCATTTCTTAATGTAAAGCAAGTCTTCACTCACACAGGCGTCCAGTATCATGGAGTCTCCGTGATGCCAAAGGATGATTGTATCGTCAGCAAAAGACGCACAAAATGACCGTTCTTAGGGTGTCTTAGGTTAGGGAGATCATTAACATACAACAAGAATAACAAAGGTCTCAAGACAGATCCCTGAGGCACCCCCGCAGAAACTCTCCAATGACCTGAGGCTCTACTCTGGAAATAAACATTCTGGCCTCGTTCCGAGAGATGCGACCTGAACCAATCCAGTACCGGTCCTCTGAAACCATAGAATTCACGTTTCAGTAGCAGAGTTTCGTGACAAACGCAGTCAAAAGCCTTAGCCAAGTCGCAAAAAAACACCGCGGCCCCGTCTCCAGCATTAAACCTCAAACATAATTCGTCCAGGACATGAGAAATGGCGTCATCGGCATTTTTGGAGGGTTGGAAACCAAGCTGGGACCGTACAAGCAACTTATGTCTGTCCAAAAAGCTCATCATTCTTTTTTTAAGTATCCTTTCCACTATCTTGGTAAGAGTAGGGAGTAAAGAAATTAGCCTATAGCTAGCGGGAGCATTTCTGTCTCCTCCCTTAAACAAAGGAATAACTCTAGCCTGCTTTAGTGACAGTGGAAAGGAGCCATTCTGAAATGAGAGATTTATAGCCTCAGCCATGACCATTACGGCAGAATGAGGCAGGGCAAGAATTATTTTAACGGAAATATTATTATATCCACAAGCATTCTTATTTTTGATTTCAAGGAATGTAGACATTAGCTCTGCCAAGCTAGCAGGAGCAAATTAAATGATTCGCGAACTGAAGAATTGCCAAGATAAGACAAAGGGTAATGGCGTTGATGGCTAATGCCTTTAGCAATATTTTGAGCAATAGTACAGTAGTATGAGTTAATTGATTCGGCATTAAGAGTGGATTCACTGATGGTTTCTTCTCCCTTGCCACGCAGATTCCTCACGATGTTCCAAACCTACTTTTGTCTATTGCTGGCAGATTCTAATATTTTCTTATAGTAAGCATTTTTAGCCTGTCTTATTGTTTTACGATTAGATACTGGTAATCCTAAGACCACATAACTTGTAATGCCGTTAATTATCGCGTTATTTGGCATTAAAGTATCGATTTATTCCTCGATTTAAAAATTGTTTCCCCAAATCGCATGAAAAATTTCAACGGCTGGCATTAACGCTGTATACATTTAGCCGATAGTCTGCATAGTTTTTTGTATTTTTCTCACTCTTTGAAACTCCTGTTCCTTTCCAACCTTTTGCTGTTTATTTTTATATGTTATGTTTATAACAGTTTGAAGCCGAAGTAATTTAAATACCCCTCATCCTTCACGACCCTAACAATGCTTGCGTCATATCAAAGAGTAACCCAACTAACCAGTGGGTTCATAATTGAATGCTAATCCTTGAGAGTCTTAATCCTTGGATGATTTTAAGACAAAAAGTTCATATCAATATATGGTTCGCCACCCGGTTCTAGAGCTACAACGCCTCAAGCATGGCACAGTTAAAATATTTTCCCTAATAAATAATGGTTGGCAGTGTTCACGACCCACAACTCCACACAAATAACGAACTGCCCGCTTCTGTAAAACAAATATTGAGTTAAAGAGTTGCTTGTTAGTGAATCCCCAAAAAGCAATTCCATATCTCACATGGGACTCAAATAGTGAGTAATAAACCATCTTTGCGGTGGAACCATTAAGCTCCTTAGAAACTATTCTAATTGCAAAGCAACCAGCTGATAACTTTTTACTTAGGGCTTTTATGTGGTCCTCAAATTTAAGTTTATTATCAATGATAAGACCTAGAAACTTTGTAAGGGATCTATTTTCTACAATTTCGTTATTCAAATACAAGTCATTAAAGAAAAATAGGTGATTATGCTGGTTTTATTTAGAATAAAACAAAGTAAGTTTGAATCACACCAATGCTTAACTTCATGTAGGTCTCTATCGACAGTCAATTTCAGATCGTCCCTATTTTTACCATGCCAAAGAAGACTAGTGTCATCAGCAAAAAATGTAAATGAACCCTGAATATCCAAGGCTGCTAAGTCATTTAAATATAGCAAAAATAAAATGGGTCCCAAAACAGAGCCTTGTGGAACGCCTCTAGCAATAAGTGATTTATCAGAGTATTCGCCATCCGCTCTTACCATTTGCATTCTTCCCTTAAGATAGGTAGAAACCCATCTTAGTGTAATCTCACCAAACCCATAGCGTCTTAATTTCCACAGCAACACTCCATGATCCACACAATCGAATGCTTTCGAAAAATCACAGAATATTGCCGCAACAGCCTCGCCGCCATTCATATTTAGGTAAACCTGATGGAGGAGAGAAAAAATGGCATCGTCTGTATTCTTACCAGAAAGAAAACCAAATTGAAAAGGATTCATAATTTTTAATTTGCAATGCAGACTCCGGCAAGCATTCCAATATTCTTACAGAAATTCCATCATACCCGGAGGAATTTTTGTTTTTAATTTCTTTAAAAATTTGTTTTATTTCTGCCACATTTGTGCTCTCAAGAACAAAAACTTCAGAAACTGACAGAAACATTAGTTTATGCTAGATACACCATGGGATCCTTATTTGAATTTAAATTTGAACTTATATAATTTATCACCTATTGTACAGGGTGTCCCAAATTCGAGGGTGACCATTGGGATCTCGGAAACTATAAGAGATACGAAGAAGTTTAAATTATGGCAAAGTTGCACAATTTGGTCCTCAATCTAATGGCATTTAGAAATTTAGGAAATTCCGAATACTTCCGAAGATATCCGGAAAAAAGTGAAATTGTGAAAATTGGTTTTTATTTTTTCCTACGGTTATTTAAAGAGCAATTATGAAATAAATTGCACTTTCTCATTGACACTTTTTCTTCTCTACAAAATGGCATTATTAATTTTTGGGTCTGACGTTTCGATGATTTGGGCCCATCATTAACTTCATTTTTTTAAATACGAACCTGGATATTTTATTTCGGATTTCGAAAGCGCTCGTCATTCTAAAAACAAATATATACCATACTTGCTATCTCATTGAACGTTTCGATGAAAAATTACATCATCAAACCTGTATATTATCTGCTTTTATAATACGGGCAAATAAGCCAGAATTTAAATAACTTTAAAGGTGGCTATGAGACAAAACATTCTACGTTAAACCAAAATGGCCGATTTGTTTGGATATTTTTGTTAGTTGTGGCTATTTTTTTCGTGTTTAATATTATATTAAAAATATGTTTTCAAACATGGAAAAACGTGATATGTTAAGCATTTATTATAGTTCAGATAGAAACAGTAGAATTTCCGGTGAGCGATATCTAATCCAATATCCCGAACGAGTGCAACCGCATGAAAATATTTTTGCTAAACTGGATAAAAACTTGTTGGAATTCGGAAGCTTTAGCAAGCCTAGAGATAAATACGGTCGTCGAATTGATCCGGATGAAGAGGAAAATATTTTAAACACGGTACGATTTTATATTAATTAACGTTACTAATTTAGCTAATGACATTTTTTTATTCAAATGTTAATAATGCTCCTCGCAGTTCGACTAGAGTTTTTGAAAATGAATGAGAAACACCTAGAATGCGAATATGGCGAACATTGAATTCTAACAAATATCGACCGTACAAAATCCATCTTAGCCAAACACTTAGACCTGCTGATGAAATTCGAAGGTTGGATTTTTGCAATTGGCTTCAATATAAACTTTTAGAAGACAACAATTTTTTGTCATAAGTAATCTGGACCGACGAGTGCAATTTTTCAACAAACGGCTTATTTAATCGGCATAATGAACATTATCGGTCAATAGAAAATCCCCGGCAACATCAAGAAGTAAGACCACAGGGGCGAACTTCTTTTAGTGTGTGGGTCGGCATGTGGAGGAATAAAATTATTGGTTCTATAATATACACGGGTAGCTAACATCCGAGAGGTATAGAGAACTAATATTAAATAATATTTTCGAGCATCTCGGAGATGAGCCTCTAAATATTCTGCAGCAGTTATGGTGGCAACAGGATGGCGCTCCTCCTCACAATGGACGGGAAATAACAAATTATTTAAATATACTGTTTCCAAATAAATGGATTGGAAATCAGGGACCTGTGCGATGGCCTGCTAGAAGTCCAGATTTAAATCCTCTGGACTATTTTTTATGGGGATATTTACAAAATCGTTTATATCGAGATATACCAAATGACATACATGAACTGCAGCAAAATTTAATCCGAGAAATTAGAGCAATTCCTGCTAGGTCCATTCAACGTTCGATACTAAAATTACAACGGCTTAGTGCAAAATGCATTGAAGCTGAGGGCTTGCAATTTGAATATCTATTATGTGAATATTTTTAAGTTGTTTAATACTATTTGAGTTTTGTTATTTGCTCAATAACTAAATAATGACAAACTTGTTGTATCAGTAGTTGTTTTATTTTTGATTTACAGTTTGTTTTGTCAAGTTGTATTGTTTGATTATATTTCTGCTTCATAATTTTTTTATAATATATAAGAAGTAATTTCGCTAAACAATCATTATTATACAATGGGATTATGATCTGTAATACCATACCAAATAAGTATAAAATCATAAAAAATTAGTACTATTTAAAAAACAAACTAAATTGTATTTTTTAACAAAATAAATGATTAATTTATGATATTTGACTCTTTTATTAATTTCGTTAAATATATATTTATGTATTTTTATAAAAAATTTTAATTTTTAAGTTTGCTATTGTTTATAATTTATATTCCCTGAATCGTTTTTTTTTTGTCTAAACCTTCAATGAGATAGCAAGTATGATACATACCTGTTTTTAGAATGACGAGCGCTTTCGAAATCCGAAATAAAATATCCAGGTCCGTATTTAAAAAAATTAAGTTAATGATGGGCCCCAATCATCGAAACGTCAGACCCAAAAATTGATAATGCCATTTTGTAGAGAAGAAAAAGTGTCAATGAAAAAGTGAAATTTATTTCATAATTGCTCTTTAAATAACCGTAGGAAAAAATAAAAACCAATTTTCACATTTTCACTTTTTTCCGGATATCTCCGGAAGTATTCGGAATTTCCTAAATTTCTAAATGCCATTAGATTGAGGACCAAATTGTGCAACTTTGCCATAATTTAAACTTCTTCGTATCTCTTATAGTTTCCGAGATCCTAATGGTCACCCTCGAATTTGGGACACCCTGTACAGTAAGTTATTAAGGATGTTAGGATCTAATTCTATATTACTCTGCAGTAAGTTGGATTTACCTCTTAATTGATTAACAATTTCCCAGTTCTTTTTGTGTTGTTTTTTGCATTTTCAATCTTACCCCTATAATACAATTCTTTTGCCGCTCTAATGACCTCTCTATAAATTCGCTTATATTGATTAAAAAATGTAACAAAAAACTGATTATTACTGTGGTACTTTCTCATGGTATGTGTGTGTGTATGTAAGTTTCAATGGCACTGGATGCAATCCAATAGGCCAGACTACTTTTTTTTTTTTTTTTTGTTCAATGTTTTTTCAGCTTCAGTTAAGAGATTTATTATTTAGATATTGTTTCAATTACCGAAATCTTACCATATAGATATAGTCCTAAAGCTAATAGATTTTTTTTTTCCTTCTCTTTTTTTTTATTAATTATTTCGAAAGTGGAGACAGGGACACAAGATGGGATATATATTTGTTTTTCGGTTGGCTGTCCCGAGGAATGAGACTAGAACAAGAGGCCAAATCATGGGTTATGGTTACAGAGGATAACATAAGGAACTTAATACTAATTCATATCCAAGGCCTTATGGGTTGGTAAACAAGAACTGAGATTTATTATAGTGATTATAGATTAAATTATAGCTATTTTCATTGGTCAGTAGAGTTGCCAGGTTAAAAGGGGATGTAATATTTGAGTTATTTAATTTTGTAAAAAATTCATTTACATTATTTGTATTGAGAGAGCACTGAAGCAGAATATGTTGGGGATCCGCTATTTCATTACATACAGTACAGTTTGCGTCATCTACTAAACCTATTTTGAATTTATAACTGGGGGAGATGATGTGGTTGGTCCTTAATCTAGATATAACTTGTATGAATTTTTTATTATGTGCGTTTTTAAACCATGGTGTGTTACTTATTTTAGTTTTGATGTTACGAAAATATGTAGCTTTATTCGCCGAATTATAGTAATTCTGCCAGTCTTGAGTCATCTTATCTTTAATTAACCTGTAGAAATCAGTTTTAGGTGTTTTATAATGCAAATCTGCGGGTCCTTCCGATGCAGCTTTTTTAGCTAGTTTGTCTACAGTTTCATTTTCTTTAATTCCTATGTGTGCTTTTATCCAAACGAATTTAATTGTTTTTTGTTGCCTTAAGATTAAATTGTTTAGCTTTTGAATTTCGGCTATTAGATGGCTTATTTCATTTACTGGAGAAATTGATTTGAGTTTTTGAATTGCACTAAGGCAATCGGTAAAAATTATGAAGTTAGGTCCCATGTTTTCTATGCATACTTTATATGCCTCTATAGTTGCTTTTAGTTCGGCGGAAAAATTGGATGAGTAATTTGAGATCTGACGTTTTATACAAATATTTTTTTTGGGTAATATACTGCACTTCCTACCATGTTGTTAATCTTAGATCCGTCCGTAAACATGATTTCATGGTGCGGCCATTTCCTTTTAATCTCTGATTTAAAGTATATGTTTCTGGATACTTCCGGAATATTTCTATAATCTTCTAGTGAGTCCACATCGATTCTATTAGAAAATTCTTCGTACTGGACCAAATAGTTAGGTATTTTGTCCGCAGTGTAGATTTCTTGGGAGAACTCTGATACATAAATAAAGCTTTCTACACTTAATGGTGATACTTTTAGGTTCCAGTATTTGTGTGTTAGGCATAATGCTGTTAGTTGGTTAATCTTTACAAGAAGAGGGCTATTTTTGGAATGAAGTTTTATGATAAATTTGTTTGATAGGCATTGTCTGCGTAAGTTTAATGGGGGTTCACAGGTTTCTGCTTCCATTGCCACATATACCTACATGGTAAGTATCCTATGCAGATCCTAAGACATTTGTTTTTAATTTTTTCAATTTTTTCAAGGTGTGTTTTAGATGCGGATCCATATAATATACTTCCATAGTCTAAGATGGATTTCACTAGGCTTTTGTAAAAGATTAGCCCTACATTAGGGTCGGCTCCCCAACCAACTATGACCGCAAAAGGTTTTTAGGATATTTATGGCTAAGTATTGCGTTTAAGATGGCAAGTTAAATTATAACTTGAAACACTCGCGTTTTATTTGTAAAATAAAAAAAAATTTAAATTAATAAATCTAAAATTACCAATTGACTATCAACAAATAATTGCATTAGCCAACTAGCGCACCTGCAACAAATTTGTGCGTATATGAACACCTTTTAAACTCTGTCCTCTACAAACATATAAAAAAGGTTTTGAGGAATTTGATAAAAACGGCACGTTATCGTCCAGCCAACATAAGTCTACTGCGTGGAAAGTGAAATGTATTAATGTAATTAAAAACAAGAAAACACCAAAAATGAATTTTTCCTAAATATTGGTAATTGAAAATTGACTTAAATTAAAAGTTTAAATTCATTGATGTAAAGAAATATTGTTTTTTTGCAAAAGTTAAGTAATTTAAATTTAATAAATGCAGTTAATTTATTGAAAAGAACCTTAAAAACCAGAAATTATTAAAGAATTGTCATATCCGGTCTCGAAAGTGACCAAATGTTTCGTGCGGGTCCTAGTAAGCCTTCGATACTCAACTTGGAGAGAGAATGGACAATCCAAATAAATATGAAATTAAAAACGGGCCTTTAAAAGTCCTTACCTGGCTATTATGATATAGGTCTCAGCAGGCCTGCTTTGGTGGAGACTTCTGGTTTTCTTGGTCCTGGTCAATTGAACTGTGGGGGGTTGCGGGTAATAAAAACGAAACACTGCTGTTCGATCGTGAGCGAAACGTGACTCCGGGTTCACAGTTAACTCGAATCTCTCGTCCCGGATCCGCCGCAGAACAGGCGGTACCCAGAACTTTTAAAGGCGACCATACACGCGGAGATATGACAAAATAAAAGTTGAGTATGGACAGCTGTTATATAGAATACTTAGAAAATATGACAAATGAAAGTTAAAAATATTAATAAATGGTAAATTACCAAAAACAAACATTGACTTGGACGACACACGCTAGTGTGGACGGACCACATACACTTTGTATTTACATTATGTGTAAGTTTACAACCTCCTAAGGTTAAAAATAAACAAAAATGTCGACACGCGCAATCACACGAATATTAGGGACCTATGCCACAGCATAAAGAGACCAGGAGGAGCTCTCAGCGTAAAAATATAAAAGTGTGCCGACAGCATCCTAAGCAGGTGATGCAGGCCGCCAGTCTCGCTGAACGGCGAACGGCTTTTTGCGCGCTCCCGCTCTTTTGTTTCGTGTGCGTATGCACTCAGAAAAATGATCGAAGCAGACAAAACCTTAGGGAGAGCGCCCACCAAAGATGCGCACTTTAAGTGAAGAGATATGAGGTGCGCATGAAGTTGGTATGAAGTGCAGCGTAGCATGATTTTATATGCAGTGGCGCATACAGAAGCCGCACGGCCGCCGTGTGAAAGAAGTGAGTCGCCTTACGGCATGCGTGCTGAGAAATAGAACCTGTTGTATTTTCACTTCCCGTGAGCCGAATTATAGCTCTTCAGGTTTTATCTTGACATTGACATTTCCAAGACGGTTTACCCCTCGATAATTAATTTAGTGTTTACAATTTTAATAAAAATGCTTGATGATCAAGAATTTAATATTGAATTCAAGCAACATATAGAATCATGTAGTATATGCTAAAACATTTTCATCATCGGACCTTTGCTTCTCTACGCACTGCATGCAATTCGTACACTGTCTTGATATGCGCGTACTTCAAGCACACATGACGTGTGTATCAGGTGTGCGTCACGGACACTTCACCTCAAGCAATTCACTGCTCTGGTGGGCGCTCTCCCTTACTTATTAACTTCAAATAAATCCTTATCGAGAGAGCCTACTGGTCTCTTTATGCTATGCTTATACTGTTTAATGCCGGTTCTGAACGCCCAAATTGAGCGCGGCGCGCAATAAAGTAGTGTGACAGTAGTGAGGTAAAGGAATGGTCCATAGCATAAGAATGGTCAACACTTGATGTCGCAGTGGAATACCGAGGAAGTGGTATCAAACTACAATGGCAAGTAACGAATCGTGTGCCACCGATTAACCAGTTTATAAAATGTCCTTAAGAGTATAAGGATGATATTTAATTTGTACAGCTTATTGCTAATCCCCCCATTCAAATGCGACGCAAGAAAAAAAACTTTTGGGTTCATCCTCTTCCGTAAAATATTTGGAAATTTTTATGTTATAAAAAAACACGTCATAGTCAGTCAAAAATTAAACTAGTTTGATACTAGAGTTGCACCGGCGATCGCCCCCCTCGGCCTGGCGCCCCTTTACTACTTAAAAAATAATTCTTAAAAAACAAGATCGGTCTTATATTTTTTTAGTGAAGAAGAGTGATAGTAATAAACCTAATAAGACCAGTTTTGAGAGCGTCTCATCACAATAAATTTATTTTTTTTATATATAGCGGATTTTAACTTCATTTGGGGCCAGACCCCTGTTCCCTAGGGAGCATAAAGGTGAATTCCTACGGAATTTGGGCGTGGTCTCAAAATTTTTTTGCCTGCGGCGCTTTTGCTCCGCGATTTGCGCCCCTCCGATAGTTCGCCCCCTCCGCCCCAAAATGCTGGCTACGCCACTGACCAGACTGACGACGCCACGCTACTGGCAAAAGACGGCCCCAATGCCACTCCAGTTTAATAGACGCGACTGCTTTGTTAACACAGGCTCTAGCAATTTCACCTGCCACTTGATTACTACGCCGCTACCACATAACTTGCTTATCACACACGTCTTCACTTAGAGAGGCACTAGACAGATATGGGCACAACGCCGTCTACTACTGACTACTAACAATATAAAATACGTACTTAAAGGTTTTTGCCTAGATTTTATAGAATAGGCCGGTGGGCTAGCTTTCCCATACCTAGTCATCTTCTCAATGGGATATTTAGGACCAGGTCCAAATTCTTTTTTAATGTGTCCCAACTTAAGTCCCATGGAATACTGGGGGTTCCTATATCTTGAAAAGTCATGGTGTTCATAGCCGACCACTGAGGGTAACAGATATTTCCCTGGTCCGGGTCCTAAAAATAACTTTGTGTTAAATAAAAATACATTGCAATAACACACTAGGATGCGAAAAACTCGTTTTGCAGGTGTACATCACCAATATTTCTTCGCCCGGGAACTATTACTAAATTGTGTTGTCTTTAAATTTCTGAAGGTTACTTACCGATATTTTTTCGAGGCATTTTTAATTTATTTTACACAAACTTTAAAAAGTATAAAATGTATAGCTTCAGTTAGTAAAATATATGTATGTTGGAATGTATAACGTAGGTACGTGCTGTTATGAGTACTCTCGAGGAATTTGATGATACATGACAAATTTTTGACGATGAATTAAAACCAGTCATGTCAAAATAGATGTGACATGATTGGAATTTTTTTTTGTTACCCGTCTACCTTCATGAATTGAACATCTTGAGTTGATTATTGACGCTTAACACCTGTCTAAATAGGTCAATAGTGGACATGGGATGCTTAGCACGTTGATTACCCTTTAAGCGTCCCTAACATGTTACATGGGGCTTGTTCTCATTCTCACAATACTCGCTCGCGCTATTTTACTGGCCGGCTAGTAAAAATATTAAGCGTAATTATACGGGGCTAATTTAGACACTATACTCGTCCGCATTTTTACTAACTGCTAGTAAATTAGCTCTGTGGAACTAGGGCAGCATTTAGTTTCAACTTTTCTCTATTCGCTGGCGTCTTTACTGTCTAGAATTCTAGTAATTGATGAACCAACGCTCTGCTTTGCAGAAGGTAAAATAAGTTTTTTGATATTATTTTCGTGTTTTTATTTAAAAAATGTATATAAATATACTTTGTGGTTTCATCTTACGGCACAGAACCTTGGTTACTCAATAAAGAAACAATTCATTAAATGTAAGTTACATAACGAAAAATGCAGGTGTAACACTTTGAGATCAACTAAATAATAAAGAGGTTTAGAAAATCTAAGGTTAGTTGTAAGACTTCTAAGTATTGTTAGCTTTTCTATTATGAAAGTATGTATATAAACATTTGTTTCACGTAAAAAAAAAGAAGATTATTATAGATATATTATTATAGATAAAAGAATATTTCCTACAGAATTATATTAATATAAAAAAAAAAATAAAAATTTTACAAAATTTAGTAAGCTACAATATAAATACTTTATATCAAATAACTATCTTCATAAGTCTCTCTGAGAGTAAATATGTCATCCAGGCATTCCTCATATTCATCTCGCTCAATGTTAAATTGATGAAATCGGGCAATTTTTAATTTTCTAGCTTCTGTGTGGAGAGATTCTAGCATTTCCCCTATTTCAGATCCTGAGTGAAGACCAGCAAGTATTGGAATTGATTCCACTTCTAGAAATTAAAAATAAAACAATACCATTACATCAGTGGCGTAGCTACAGAGGGGGCGATACTTAGGTACATAATAATTCTTAAAAAACAAGATCGGTCTTATTTTATTTTTAGTAAAGAACGATGGGAATAAACTTAATAAAACCGGTTTCAAGAGCGTCCTACTACATTATATTAATTTGTTTTTATAGAGCGGATTTCCACTTCATTTGGGGCGAGACCCCGTTTCCTTAGGAGCATAAAGAAGTTGAATTCCTACAAAATTTGGGCGCAGTCCCAAAAATTTTTTGTCTGCGGCGCTTCAGCTCCGCGATCTGCCCCCCCCCCCCCCCCGCTCCGAAATGCTGGCTAAGCCACTGAGTTAACATTATTAACAAGTTACATAAGAATTTACGACAGAATTTCATCGAGCGCCAAGAAATATTATGATAGACTAACCTTTTTTATTGCTTCAATAGAGATTTAAATTCGATTATAAATTCAATAAAGTTCAAGCTATGAAGCCTAAGGATCCTCAGCAGAAGTTCGAACTTTGCGACGGATGAATCAAAGTTTTCAAGGAAAGGAATTTTAATAGAAGAAATCGTCATTTTTGGTCAAGTGAAAATCCGCATATTAGGAGAGAACAGAAAAAATTCAGTTTTAATGTTTTTTGCATGTTACTAGACAACCAGTTAAGGTACGTCATATACGAGGAGACATTAACATCAATAAACTACCTCCATATTTTGAAAACAGTTGTCGAAAACTTTGTCGATAATCTGCCACTTAAAAAATATCGAAGCTGTTGGTATCAACTCGACGGAGCTCCGGAACTGAATATACTTTTTAATGATCGTTGGATAAGGCGTTTAGGACCATAGAATTGGCCTCCGAGTACCCCCAACCTTCATCCAATATACTTTTACTTGTGACTTGTGAGGTATGTTCAAAGACAAGGTTTACGAATCAACAGTAAATTAGCGAGAAGAGTTACTCTATCGGGTCAACCAAGCATTTCAAGATCTAGATCCAAATAAAATTAGAGCTGCCACGACGGCTGCAGTTAAAAGCGCATTTTAAAGTGTTTAGAAGTAAACGGACAGCATTTTGAGCATACCATATGAAATTTTATTTAATAAGTTTATTGTTTTAACACTTTGATATAATTATTATTCTTTCTTGGCCCTTTTAAAGTTGCACCGAACGCAAAGTAATTGTTTTGAAATCGTACAAATTTTTTGTTGTTCATTGGGGGTAGATTCGGATACATCTCATTAAACCTTCTACATGTCCTGCTTATAATTTTATCACATTCTCCAAACAGAATAAATAAGTTCATTAGAACTGCGTTTGAATAGTTTTCTTCCATAGTTTTTAACTAATTATCCTTCGGCTGACAAGGGCTAGAGGAACTAAAATATCGAACCCATAACAACAATGACAGGACACAAAACATATTAGAATGCATGGCACACTAACTAAAAAATTCATATGAATAACTATTTCAAGGAACCTTTTAAATAAAAATGCTTATAAATCAGAAACTTGACTAGTTGGGTATAGGTATGGTATACATAAATAAATAGCAAATTTTATCAGCTTTTTAAATCAGTAATAATATACAGGCTGTTTTATTTGAAAAAAATCGACTTTTATAATTTTTTCAAGTAACCAAAATAATTGGATTCTTAGACCATCCTGTATATTGCAACTAAGCTTTGGCCATAGCATAAAAGGCCTCCGGGTATTGCCTTACTACCAACCGAATTTCAGTGACTTAGCATCTCAAGTTTAAAAATATCACCATGTATTGCAGGTCATGTTTTTCGAGAAAAAAAATGGAAAATAATTAATCTCAAAATCGGCAAGAGATAGGTATAGTGATAAGGAAATGTGTTAAGTAACTACTAGAGATTGCAAAAATAAGTTAATATACAAGGGCGTTCCATTTAAAATATCAAAGTTGATACTACTTTCTAGTAGAAGAGGCAACACCGCATTATCCAAAGTATTTTAGCTGTGTAGAGCATGTCCTTTTATGCAACACAAATCAATCTTTTGGATCATTCCATTGACTGGTTCGCCAGAAACGTCTAATACGTCATCACCCTATATAAGTACCATTATTACTTTTCAAAAACCGCATTTTGAAATCTTGTTTTTACCCTGTTTACATTGGCTTTCCAGCCAGAATAGTATTTATTAATTAAATTGTTTTTGTAATCCAAAACTATTTCTTACTGATTTGAACATTTTTCAATATAAATAGCGGCAACAAAACCAAAAAAAAAAAAAAAACTAAAACGTTCTCAAAAAGAAATAAAAAAACACTCCCGCTACCGCGCCACATTCTTTTATCTTCAATTGCAAGCAGCGTTGCCAGGTGTCACTTCGCGGCTTGTAGTAAAGGGGGCCGTGGCAGCGCGTTTTTGGTCGCGTGAGTCGCGTGACATTATTTTGATTTCGGAGCAATTTTAATTGCCTATATTACTTACAGACGGAATTAAATAACAGTTGTTTTGTGAAATGTAGTTTTTATTACATTGTTATCTTTTGTTTGTTGGTGTTATGTTCACATTTTAATTTTTATGCAAGATCCCTATCGCAACTGCTGATTACTAATCACGTTTTGTACATGCTCGCAATAAAAATCATGCAATTTTTTATTGAAGCAGTAAAAAATATCCAACTGTAGTGTAAAGTCGTTAAATGGTGCCTATAGAGCTAGTTTTCAGTTAATTGTTTCAAATTTAAAGATAAGGCTATTCCAGTCAATTAAATATTAATCGATTTTTAATGATGTCAGATGTTAGTTTACCCCAATGCAATAAAAATATAATTTTGGAAACTTACTAATATTTTCTTGCCTTGGGTCAGCATAAACGTTGCCATTAATGCCGATGGTCTGATCGAAAATCTCGGGATACGGGGTTTTAACACACATGGGTTTTTCTAGTGTAGTTACACTGCTAGCCGTGGCGTATGTCGTGCAAGCCAAATAGAATTCCAACATTTCTTTTACTGTATTGTATTTATAGGCAGCCAAGGCTTTTTGGTGTCCTGCTTTGTTTGGGGGCCTTTTCAACCTTGTCTCTGGAATTCCGCGGAGGGTTAGGTGTTGCATCACTCTATTTGTACCTAAATATAATTTATTTATTTATTCACGGGCACCTGCCAATTTCACATAAATATAATAACCTTACATCTAAGGCATAGTTACATATCACAATTAAATTGGTGAAAGAAAAACGTAAGTTTCAGCAGATGTGATAAAATTAGAGAGATTTCTATAGTATGCAATTATTTTCATAAAATCGGACCTGTTTAAAAAGGAATTAAGTGTGGGATGCTCATCGGACCTAAATCATTTATTTCGGAAACATTAATGAGTATAGGGGAAAGGGGAAAGAAAGTCAAAAAGTCTTTCTCCACTAATTTAATAGTGAGCTATCAAAGGCTCAATTTAAGAATTAAAACGTCTCTACATGTTTCAAAGGTAGTAACATTCATCTTCAGGGGAAAATATTTTGACAAGATATTAAAAAATTGAATGCAATCAGCATACTGAAATTGTAAATGAAATGTTATATTTAATTCAAAATTTATGTGAAGACTCTGTCAATTTGTGGTCGGATTTAGTCTTCACATAAATTTTGAATTAAATATAACATTTCATTTCGAATTTCAGTTTGCTGATTGCATTCAATTTTTTAATATCTTGTCAAAATATTTTTTAAAAAGCTCCATCAACGTCACTTTCCACCAACAGTTTTCTCTCTACTGCTAATAATAACTGCAGCACTACTTTTGTCTCCTGAAGATGAAGGTTACTACCTTCGAAACATGTAGACACGTTTAAATTTTTAAATTGAGCCTTTGATAGCTCACTATTAAATTAGTGGAGAAAGACTTTTTGAGTTTCTTTCCCCTTTCCCCTATATTTCAACTCCACTTCGAGAATGGACTATTTCTTTAAATTAATGAGTATATTATATTAGAAACAGTTCTCAAAGTATTTCCGATACGACAGTACAAGGTAAAAAGATACTTAAGAGTCATTTTTTGGGAAAATGAATTATTTACATCATTAGAATCGTCAAAAAAAATCCATTTGTTTAAACAATAATTACTAAAAATTAATAAATTTCCTTAACCAACAAATTTTTGACGACTAATGCCCTATGAAGAGACGTAAATATCGAAAAACTTGCATTTTACCTCCGATACGTCATCATGATATACAACTCGGAGCGGTCGCATGTTATTGTCGATTCGCGATATTTTTAACTCGTACAGGGTGACATAATGAACTTTTAAAATACTTTTAGCGGGGGTGTCCACCAATTCACTTCATATACTGGATATAGCATAAAGTAATATTTTCTATACAGGATGTTTTAGAAGTACGGTACGTTACTTAAGGGGGTGATTCCTTATGATATTCTAAGAGAAAAAGTTCATATGAACATGTGTCTGCAGTTGCCCCGTTTTTAATATATAGGGTGTTAAAGTTAAAAAAAATCGGTGTTTTATAATTTTTTTAAATATCCTTTTCTCGATTTGATTGAAATTTGGTACCATTATTCAAAATGATAAGGGGCTTAATTGGGCCTAACTAGATTAAATTTATTAAGTTCAGTGGCGTCCCGGGGAACACCTTAACGAATATTATTGACAAAAAATGTACGCCACTGACTTTCTAATTTTGATATTTTTTTTCGGATTAACCAACTAATAATACAACTTTTTTGTTCCTTGAATTGTTTTCGTATCTTGCTTCGTTTTCGAGAGAAAACATAAAAATCACTTTATTGCATGTACAAAAAAATACCTATGTATTTCAAAGGTAATTAAAACTTGATTAAAATATTTAAATTAAAAATAAAATTATTTTTTTAAATAATGATACAAAAAAAAATGCAACATGTTGAAAATGGCCACCTTCTGATAAAACGCACGATTGCAACAGTTTTCTTTTATAAAACTTTAACTGCGTGAAACACCCTGTATATTATCCAATTTTTCGATTCTACCTAAATTTCTAAACGTAACATACGTTATACTTTAATCCGACGGTTTTCTAAATATTCACATTTAAAAGGGAAAATATTTCCAATTTGATATACACCCGGTAAAATTTACCTGTGGTTTGCCAGCTTTAATTTTTGTTGCTATTTAATATAAAACGTCATAATGAAAGGCGGTGAAGCGCAGGCAAATTTTACCAGGTACATATCAAATAAATGACGAAAAGCCAAGTACATTTGTGCAGCATAATAATATCCACGGTTACAACACCAGACACGCCTCTCTTATAGCACCAGAACTGGTAAATTTAACAAAAAGTCGTTACTCAATCAACTTTTATGACCCTCAATCTTATATTAAGCATCCCTTGCACCTGAAGAATTGTGTACGAGAGCTTTACGGTTGAGAGCTGCTAATTGCACGGTGCGCCAGAATAAGTACTTTTACTGTACGTTTAAAAGAATAGTAACCTCTGTTACCGGGCACGCGTCCCCAAAATATCAATTACTTTAACGTTAGAAAATCACTTTGCCCGACATACATGTCAGATCAAAACACGTGCTATTATCTTTCAGTCACGTGGAGTATCTGCCTAGTTTGAAGTCTAACAGCACACTGAATTGTTTATCTTGCTACCGCGCCTAGTTCCGAGAAGAACAACCAACAAGAGGCGTTGTCGGTTAAAACATCACAGAAACTAATTTACATAGTCTCGAAGCCGCAAACCTATTGCAAAGCTACCGATTCACAGTTTTCGTAGACGTGCATTTAATATTATTTAGTTTATATAGCACGGATTTTTCAACGTGGGCAGTCCTTTTCGATGTTTCTAAAGCTTTTGACAAAGTCTGGCACAATGGCTTAATAATAAAGTTAGTACGGTTAGATAAGCCAAATTACTTGATCAAAATCATAATTCCTTTTTCGAAGACAGGTTATTCAGGGTGTCGTCAGAAAACGTCACTTCCAGTGTTAAGCAAGTATCCACAAACCAAACTCTATGTGCTGGCTGACGATACTGCGATGACTGCCGCCTCGACACTGCCGTGGTTGGTAATCTTACGTTTGCAACGCCACATAATCTACTCCAAAAATGGTTGAACGACTGGAAAACTCGCCTGAACGAGGCCAAAACACAGGCCACCCTTCTCTCCAAATCTCGAGTGAAACTCCCAGAAAGCCGAGTTAAGGTAATAGACAAATTCCATGGAACAACACAGTAAAATACCTGAGGCTCGTTTTCAATAAAAAAAATGGCTTGAAACGCGAACGTAGACCACCGTTTAGCGTGCGCCGATAAACAACTTTGCGCACTTTACCCCTCATAAACCATCAGAGCCCAATAGATGCAAGCACGAAGACAAAACATGGTGTACCATAAATAAGCCTAAGTATAAAAAGTTATAAATTTTTCAAAATCGAATATTACGGATCATTACATTACAATACATTACATTTTTCACAACGGCATGCATGATTATGGAAACACTAGCGAACACTTTGTCAAAATAATGACAAAATACTACGCACGGACGGACATTTTGGACAATTTATTATTCATAGAATCACATGCACATGCACCACATAGAGCAACATACAGACTACCACGAGACTTGCTCCCACCCTAGAGAAACGACAGGCTGCATCAGATATAAATTTAAGCAACAAAGTCAGAGACAACTAAAAATCAATAATAATCAAGAACTTCAGCCTGGACCACAGAAAATAGTCATCATCCAAACCCATTCAAAAGATTTTCTGAAAAAGAAGCAGGATAATGAACAGGAGTAAAAGATCAGATCCAGATCTAAGTCAAAGTTCACATAAAGACATAATTTGAAAATACACAGATAGCTGCTACTAATAAGTATGTTGTTGTGAAAGTGTGCATAAATAATTTTTTATATGTTACTTATATTATTCGATTTGTAAGATTGCAGGTTTTAACATTTTACTTTTTTGATATTTGTTCATAATTCACATGACACAAATAAATATACAGAGTGGCAAAAAAGCCGCGCATATTGCCTGTAACTTTTTAATTACCTCGTATACGAAAAAGTGACCTTTATGAAAGTTGTTCAGTAAATTATTCCCCACATTCCAACCTGCATTAATTTTTTTTGTCATTTCTGGTTTGGTTGCAATAGAGACTAACTTACTTTTTTAAATGGAACACCCTGAATATGATTGCAAATTTGGATTTTACTGGGAAAACTCTGAATTTTTTGTTTTTCAAATTTTTATTTATTTAAAATTGTAACAAACTTTATAATAAGAAAATTGAACAACTTAACATCGGAATAATAAACTAGTGAAACCTTTTCAGTGGATCAGGTGTTCAAAATGACCACCATTTTCTGCTAAGCAGAGCGCCAGTCTATCCCTGAATCCGTCTACAACGTTTAAAAGGAAGTCCTCTGGAATGGCCCGAATTTCAGCACTAATTCTGACTTTTAAAGATCCTAAGTCATTTGGAGGGTTAACGTAGACTTTTTTCTTCAAGTGTCCCCACAAAAACAGGTCGAGCGGGGTTAAGTCCAGTGATCGCGCTGGCCAGTCAATAACATCTCTTCTGCCTATTCAACGTCCTGGAAATTGTTCGCTTATGTATTGTCTACCATTTGCCGCATAATGCCAATAATGCGCAGGTGCTCCATCTTGCTGGAACCATACCTGTTCGTTCGTGCCATTATTTACACCCGGTGAAACCACTCTGCAAGAAATTATGTGATTCCTGAGAAGGTCCAGATATTTTTCGCCATTCAAATTACCATCTATGAAAAAAGGTCCCACAGTATGTGTACCAACTATGCCCGCCCAAACATTAACTTTTTCGGGCCTCTGAGTATGACCTTCCTGGAACCAGTGAGTATTCTCAGCAGACCAATAACGATAATTGTGTCTATTAACAATGCCATTTAAATGGAAAGTAGCTTCACCCGAGAAAATTATATTTGTTGCGAAGTTATTATCGTTATTGCATCTTTCCATTATCAGCTCACAAAATTCAGCTATTCTATCAAAATCGTCCTCGTTTAACTCGTGCACCAACTTTATCTTGTAGGGATGCAACTTCTCCTGCTTAAACAAATTTTCCACTCACTGATGAAACACATTAAATTCCATTGCCATTGGCCTGGATGATTGTGTTGGATTTTCATGTATTGAGGGCACGATATCCAAAGCTTTGTCTCCCCTGGTTGCTGTTTTAGGCAAGAATCACACTGAGCGACCATGATCGACCGTCCGCGACCGACCGTTAACGACCAAATTTCCAACACGTACATTCTTACCACAAAGATCACACTGAACCATCGTCCTCGACCGTCCGCGACCGTCCTACGACGACCGTGATTGAAATTCCAACCTGCTGGAAATTTTGGTCGGTCGCGGACTATCCCATTTAATGCGCATGACAAAGTTTTAGTTATTTTTTATTTTACACCAAGTGGAACTAGTGGAAGTGGCGTGCGCGTCCTAACTCTAACCTAACTAAACTTTGTGACGCTGGTTTTGTTTTTAGCTAATAATTATTGATAAGATATTTTAATTACTAGTAATACTAGTATATTGTGTGTAAAATACACAGAACAATAAAGGTTAGTTTGTAAACATTTCTGTGAAATATACGTAACCTAAAATCTCAGGTATGACATTTTCATAACAGCGGTCGGCCGTGGTCGGTCGATCAGTGTGACTTAGCACCATGAATTTGAACTATTTCACCTGTTGGTCGTAGCCGGTCGATCGCGGACGGTCGATCATGGTCGCTCAGTGTTTCTCGAAATTTCTTTATCACTCGACACGTTGACTAATTTATCGGAGGCCTATTTAGATATAATTCATTGAAAAGTTGACAAACCCGATTTTGCGATCTCTTCATATTTCCGTAACCGCTCATTATTAAAATTTCAACTCGTCGTTTCTCATTCAGATGAACCATAGTGTAAACAAATTAGAAATCAGACAACAGAAAATTAAACAGGAACTCAAAATTTGCACCTCTTGGGTCGCTGTCATGAAAAGACTGACTCAACTGGTGGGTATTAGGTAGGAATAATTATAATTAGGAAGTTTTTCATTTTTGAGCTGTCATTATCTCGGAAACGCTTGCAGATAGGTGAAAATTTTAAATACAAAAAATTCAGAGTTTTCCCAGTAGAATCCAAATATGCAATCATCTGCAGGGTGTTCCATTTTAAAAAAGTAAGTTAGTCTTTATGGCAACCAAACCAGAAATGACAAAAAATTCATGCAGGTAGAAATGTGGGGAATAATTTGCTGAACAACTGTCATAAAGGTCACTTTTCCGTATACGAGGTAATTCAAAAGAAGTTTCAGGCATTATGCGCGACTTTTTTGCCACTCTGTATATCTATATATCGTTTTTCTCCGTTCGAAGCCAAACAAGACTTAAGTATCTTTTGAACTTGTACGGCAATATAGCATTTAGATGATAGCCACAACAGGGTGCTTTGGTAGCGCCACATAGTCGTTGGTCAGTCTAACACCTTTAATATCCCCTTTGAATATACGTCATTTCTTAACCAAAAAAAAAATTATTGCATTATTATACAGGGTGTCCGGTAAGTATACGGCATATTCTCAGGAGCGTATAGGGAAGGTGAAAATAACCCTTATTTGTCTGTCACTTACCTTTTCGGCTCTAACTTTCGAATCGACATGTATAATTTAATGAAATTTTAATATTTTATGTAGGCCATAAAGACTCATAAAACCATACTACAGTAGATGGTTTACCTCGTCCGGGAAGTCTGGAACGGACTTGCCACCGCACTCGTTGGGCCAAAATTTTAACAGGTGTCATTTTATAGAGCTAAAAACTGATTTTTTAAATACTCTGAACATTCATTTGTTTCCCTAAAATTAGCTGTTTTCGAAGAACACGTTATAGAAATAATAAATCAGAATACTACAATAAAACACCAGTCGTTTTGATTTCGTTAACAATGTGTTATTAACAACACTTTTCTAAATTGTGTGTTTGATTAAGTACATAAGACCAAAGTAATGACGGATTATTGCTTAAGTGAATATGCTGATATGCATCTAATTTATGGACTAGCACTTGGCAATTATTTATTCTGATACATTTCCAAATCGACGTTTACCGCACCGAAAACTTTTGAAAGGGTTGATCGTAGCTGTTTTTTGCCGCATCGTGGTAGAGAAGAGCAAAGAATCCTCAGTTAGGAGGAAATTCTGAATGAGATTGCTCAAAATAGTGTAACAAACTGTCGATCCAAGTTCATGCGGCAAAGTGGGTTGTTCATGAGACCCTTCCTTATCACGTCCAAAACGTACATGTCATGTCTCCCGCTGTTTATCCTGCGAGAGTCAACTACGCAAACTGGTTTTTGCAGCAACGATTTAGGAAAAATCATAATTTTACTAGTATTGTTTTGTTCGCGGACGAAGCCGGTTTCACCCGAGACAAAGTAATAAACTGCCATAACTTGCTTATCTGGCATGAAGAGAATCCTCATGCAACAGTACAGACAAAGCACTAACAAAGGTTCATGGTTAACATGTGAGCGGGGATTATTGGGCATTGAACCGTTCTTTATCGAATACAGATTAAATGGTGTTATGTATTTGCAACTCTTGTAACAAATCTTAAACGGTTTATTAGAAAATTTGCCCTTAGAAATTATAAATCAGATGTAGTATATATGCACGACGGTGCACCGCCCCATTTTAGCAATTTAGTTCGTCAGTCCTTATCAAATACTTTTCGTAATCGATGGATGGGTCGAGGTAGGCCTATTTTATGGCCACCGAGATCGCCCGATATGACTTCATTGGATTTCTTTTTATGGGGAAACTTAAAGAGGCTTGTATATTCGACGCCAGTTCACACCAGGGAAGATCTGATAAAAAGAATAACGCACCATTTCAATAGAATTTGAGAAATCCTGGAATGCTGTTTCAAGTACAACGAGAAAACATACTTCGGCTAAGAAAATGTATCGAGGTAGGTACAGGGCGTCCATTTCGCAAATCTGTTCAAGTAAACAAGAAGCAAATCTTTCACACTCTTACGTGTTGGAAATTTATCAGAATAAATTCTCCTTGCATCCATACAATTGCCCATATATGTATTAGTACTATATGGCGCCTTGCCCATTTAAACAATGTAAACGTAGTGAAGCCGAGGTTCCTTGTTTCGTCAGGGTAATTTCGCGCAATGCGCATGCGCGAACAAAAATAAATAGCCCGTTTGTTTTTACCGGAATAAAGTGAGGTTATGCTGCTTTTTTCGTCACATTTGACGTTTACAGAAAGCGAAAGGACAGGAATTGTAAATAAACGTTCAAGTTCTTGGTTTGTTTAAGATTTTGTTTATTCCGATTGAAAAAAGAAAAAGAACGCAGGTAAATATATTAGTAGAACTTTTATCAAATATTTACCAATTATTTTTAGAGTATTACAGGTAAAATATAGGTTTTTGTAGGTCTCTTTGGATTACATGCAATTTTCGGTAAACATTGGTAGTTACCTAATTATATCAACAGCAGCAGAGGCAATTATAATTTGTAGGAAATGAACCACCCAATTATTGTTTCTTTACAAAATTAACGTAAGGAAGTTAAACCAAAGAAAGAAAGAAACATCCCGTCTGGGTACATATACCTGTGTAACGATAAATCTTTGTTCAGGTTTTTACGCCTTTTGCAAATAGTGCAAAATATTATGTTTTGCCTCGGCTTCTGCACAAAATTATCACACTTTATACAGACACAATCAAAATTTACAGAAAAGTAAAGATAAACAGTACACAAAAGCCGTTAACACAACTCGAAGAAACGAACTGTCAAGCAAATCAACGTTTGCTAAAGATTTCGAGGTTATGTCGAGTAAAAATGAGACGTTGTCATGTTGTCAGCCTGCAGTTATATGAAATCTTTAATTGACGCGTTTTAGTTTACAAATGAAAACAAATAATTTGAAAACACTTGTAAGTACGGACTTAATGCTTATTTTGTAATTTTCTAGCAAGATTTTTGCTAATTATATCATTGCTTTAATTTTCTAAGGCTCACTCTTCTGTCCTGTTCTAAAGAAATAAAAGTACATTTGGCAATACCCTTACGGTGCATGCGCACAAGTCGAAATAACCCTGGATCGTCTATCTCTATTGTTGCTTTAAGATATTCAAGGTAGTAGACATATAGTACTAATACATAATATATGCAATTGCCATAAGTTAGATGCATGTGAGCATTCATGAGACGTAATAATGACAAATTTTATTATTTTAATGCGAATTATTAGTAATGTTGTTATTCGATTAGTTACTGTGTTTAAAAATCTTATGTTAATAAACATCATTATTAACTAAATTTCGAAAGGCAATGCTTAAACGTGCGCTTATACAAAAAATTTATTTTCCTCGAAAACGGCTAATATTATCGAGATAAACATAGAGTACCTTTTTTAAAAATGAATGACCAGAGTATTTAAAAAAACAGTTTTGGGCTCTGTAAAATGATACCCATCAAAATTTTGGCCCAACGTGTGTGGTGACAAGTCCGGTTCCGACTTCCCTGACGATATAAAAATCTACTGTAGTATGATTTTATGAGTGTTTATGGCCTACATAAAATATTAATAAATTTCATTAAATTATACATGTTGGTTCAAAAGTTAAAGCCGAAAAAGTAAGTCGCTGGGTCCCCCTTTGGGGCTCTGTATCTTCTTTAAAGCGCACTTTAGAATTTTTTTTTTCAATAACAAATTAGGGTTACTTTGAGCTCCCCTATACGCTACCGAGAGACATATACTTACAGGACACCCTGTATATCCTACATTTATCAATGAAGATTTCTCCTATATTTTCTCTAATATCTTTTAGGGCACAAACATGGCGGAGCGTCGAGAAACGCGCAAAGCAGCGCTCAATGCATGTAATAAAACGTGAGATTCACCATTTCACTCACTCAATGCATTCATTAAAGCTCGCCGCTGCTTTGCTTACTGCTTCACTGTGTTTAGCCTTAGAGTAAAACTTATGCTACGTAGATAAGTTAAACTAAATAGTATGATGCACAGGCAAAGAAACCTAAATTTTGAAATTTCCCAACTCTCATGAGGTGCACTATTATTTTAATTACCTATTGTACATCTAGGTGTAATGCTCTGATACAATGACCCATTCCACTGGTCCAAGCAATCTATAAGTTCAACGTCACTGTTTAATGAAAACGGCAAACATACACTAGCGGCAGCTGCTTTTCTACCATTGCCCGTCAAGTCGGCACATAAGTCCATAATAGAAAAAGATGTAGACTTTAATCTATATTTTAAGGAAACAGTATCCAAAGCAGAAGCGAGAATTGCACTTGAATGGTAGGGTAGTTGGTGCTAAAAGGACAAAGCATGTAGAATACAGTCAAATTAATAAAAAATATTTCAATATAGAATAAGATATGCTTTATACTAGCTCAGATAATTAAGAAACACTTGCTCTTTAAGGCTCAAATTATCAATGTCCTGTTAACGATAGCTGCAAGATAACTTCCAAGGATCCCATTGATGTTATGGAAGTTATGCGGCTGTTATCGATAACACGGCATTAATAATTTGGCTCTTAATCTGGATAAAAATGCGTTTATCAGAGAGTCTTTATTACAATTTTTCTATTTTTATTTATTTTATTTTCTCTTTGTGACATACGTAATAGAATCTCGTGCAAGAAATTTTTTAAAACTGAAAAAATAATACCTTTGGTTTTCCTTTTTATACTCGAAAATCTTATTTTTACAGACTAAAGCTTATGACCCAGGGCCCTTACTATGCTATAAGACGGGGTCTAGAGAACAACACCGACAATACAAGGACTCGGTGATCTCGCGTGACGTCACCACAGGCAGGTGGCGCGTTGAGTCGGCAGCCCATGCTGACCGTTTTACGCTGTTTTAGTATTAATGGGTATTTTTAAAACCTTTAAAAGGCTTTTGGTTGAAAGAGGGTACCAGTCGTCAACTGAGCCATTCTTCGCACCCCATTTGATTTTAATATGGAAAAACGCCAAAACAAAAACCATTCATTAACGAAAACCCTAAAAGGTGGTCAATTTTGGAGGTAGGACTAATATGCGCCACTTTTACGCTCGACATAAGGATAGATATCATAAGTACAAACGCAAAATTTTCCAAACAAGCATTGTTATAAGCAGTACCAACCATAATTCCTGCTTTATAATGAAGAAACGGTTTAATGTGGATTTCGTCCATTAATAATATTACATATTTTTCACGGTTCGACGATAAGTTATAAAGGTTTTTCGCGTAGCCACAAGGAATATTCTTGTCTCTCGGTGTAAGGTCATTCAACAAATAGATTTTACTGTATCTGGATGAGGAGATAATATAAATAAACTTATTTTCACGAAAAATGGTTTTGATTTAATGACTGCAATAAAAGTCGATCCCAATCCTCCGGCAATAGATAAGCAAATTATAAAGGTGCAGTAAAGGGTCGGACTAAAGAATACAAGTAATGATACTCGTATTACTCGGTACTCTATAATAATATATTGATTTAATCAAATGAAAAAAACTCAAATAATATAAATTCTCAATTATTACCTACTTATATTTATTTATATGTATAATAATATTATTCTATATCTAGTTCTGTTTGGCTGTCGCTATCCTGCCTTACTTGATGTATGTAATTTCAGTGGCTCAGATATAAAAGCTAAAGCTAAATTATTTTTAAAACTCTCTCTCCCTTTCTTCTGACATATTTGGCAACAAAGAATCTAGGTATCTATACTCTGTTTCTTAATGCCAGAGAGTAATAATACGTAAATTTGTAATGACAGGATCCATTAAGCAGGGTGAACAATTTAAAGGTTGCATTGTAAATTTCAGGTAAACTGCAATGATAGTTTTTAAACATTCCGTATTTCAGACCTACACACCCCGAATCGGTCCTAAATTAGGGTCAATCTAATTTGCATACAAAAAAAGACGAGTTTGGTGAATAAAATTAAGGTGACAGCGCCGTTACTTCAGGTTGTTTATCGAAATAAAAAGTATAATAATAATTATACTTGATTATAATTATTATAAAGATAGGCAGATAATTGAAATATTAATTATTCTAATATTAAGTAGATAAAAACTTATATAGAAGTAAGAATAATATGAAAATAGATAAATTGGAATAAATATTAATATTTATAGAAAAAATCTGCTATGTACCGGGTGAGTCAACGATTGCGCGGAGTAATTCATACCTTGAAGATAATATTTCTCGATAATAAGCTTTCTAATTAAGGTATGGTTGGATATCTGTCACATTTTAAAAATATTTTGAATTGTACAGGGTGCGCCCAAAAAGTAGGGTGTCATAAAGTTACATTTTTTTAAATGGAACACCCTATATCTTAGAATATTTTTGGATTTTACATAGAATTACAATTATTTTTCATTAAGTGCATTATAGGTCTACACCTAATAGCTTTCGAGATATCGACTCTTGAAAAATGACATTTTTGAACTTTGACAGCGTCTAGCTTTCTAACGATACGCCATAGAGCAAAACGGCTTACATATCCCTATCTTACTTTTGTATTATCTTCCCAAAAATACCAACTTCCGGTTAAACCGAACGTACTATATTTCCGGATTTTGAGCTACATCCGGTTTAACCGGAAGTTGACAATTTTAGAAAGATATTTGAAAGCTAAGATAAGGACATGTAAGCCGTTTTACTCTTAGAAAGCTAAAAGCTGTCAAAATTCAAAAATGTCATTTTTCAAAAGTCGATATCTCGGAAACTATTGGGTTTAGACTTATAATGCACTTAATAAAAAATAATTGTAATTTTATGCAAAATCCAAAAATACTCTAAGATATAGGGTGTCCCATTTAAAAAAATGTAACTTTATGACACCCTACTTTTTGGGCGCACCCTGTATAATTCAAAATATTTTTAAAATGTGGCAGATATCCAACCATACCTTAATACAAAAGCTAATTATCGACAAATCTTATCTTCAAGGCATAAAAGTACTCCGCGCAATCGTTGACTCACCCGGTACAATACAACAACTTAATTTTTAAATTTTAGTCATCATGTTCCGAGTAGTCCGATTAATTATCGTCGTTGGGGTCCAGAAAAATAATAAGGAGCTCTACAGTGTTTTCTAGCATGTTATCAGCTTCCCACATTCTTTCTTTTATTTCAATCACATGTTCGACGCACTTATTCCATTTTTCACAATCCACTGTCTTTATTCCCTCTGGCAAGAAGTTTCCAACGTCTCTTATTTTAAACATGGTGTTATACCTTGCTACGAACCCTTTTACTTGCGCCACACCAATTCTATGGGGTTTAATTCACAGTGATATGGCGGAAGGCGAAGTACCGTTATATTTCGTTTTGAAGCGAAGGCGATTTCATCGACAGCAGATTTCGTACAAAGAGGTTTATTCAACCATCCTTCCATAAAAGCTTGCCTCGCGCTTTCTATATGTTTATCCTGCCATATACTACCAACGGTATAACCTTCACTTAACCAAGTTTCGTCCATATAATAGATATTCCTGTTTTCCCTTCGAAACTGTCTAACTGCCCTCAAATATCGTTGTCGCCAGCAGATGATTTCGTCTTTCTCTGTTAAAAGTGATTTTCTGTTTTTGATTTTTTCATAACAAAAATTCATTTCCTTCAAAGTTTTCCATAGTTTCTTCTTACCCATGGGTGGAATGAAATCATCCTTTTTCATTTCAGACATTTATTTTGTCCAAGGTCGGTATTTCTCTTGTCAAGTAGAACGAGTGTATTGATTCTCCTGATGGCAGTCTTTTCATCCTCATGTATTACAGTTTCTTTTCTTCCTGTACTTCTCTTTGGTGACCTGATGGGGCCACGTTTGTCCTCGTGTACAAGTCGGTATATTGTTGACTGTCCGACTCCAGTCACATTCGAACACATTTTAACTATTTTTGCAACTCCAAATGTTATATAAAATAATAATTGGACTACGCCTATGGAATACGGCGAAGACCACTGGGTTTTAGAGTTCATTAATGATTTATTACTTTCTCACCTTAAGAAACATACTATAATTGAAATACGGGTTAAAAACTTTTATTTTCATCGTGTTTTTCAGGCTTATTTTTTTCAGAATTTTGGTCTCTACCTTTATTAAATAGCAAATCTTTCACTTCATTCATATAATTAGAGATAAACGGTGTCTTTAAATCAAGTTTAGTGTAATTTTGGAATATCTGTATTTATACATACAAAAATGTTTCTACCTTTAAATCGCAATTTATTATTACAGAATATGTTATTACAGGTTCAGGTAAAAACAGAAAACTTTTTGAAATGGGTATAGGAAAATGCTTTTTGATAAGTTTCAAACTCAGTTTTACTATTTTTAATCGCTTAGGGCAAACTTTTAATTTTCCAGTTCCTGGAGTTTACCTTCACGACTTGGACGCAATTTTACAGTTTTAGATAATTAAGAGAGAATCTTTAAAGTTACAGTTATATAGGGTCCGCCATCTAACGTTTTTTTTTTTTCAACTAGTGCTTATTTCGTGAATGGTAACACTTAGCTCATGTCTGATTTGACAGATAATTAGTTTTATCCTTCCGCTGAACGAATATGGTTGTGTATACGCTTGAACAACGCTGGGAAATATTGCGACATTACTTTGAAAATCATGGTAATGTTGCAGAATGTGTGCGAAAATTGCGTACGGATTTTGGAAGAAGAGAAGCACCGTCAGCTCCGTATGTTCGTTATCTTGTGAAAAAAGTGAAAGAAACTGGCATCCTCATCGATAAACCAAAGCGTGAAAAGCCAAAAACAGTGCGTACACCCGAGAATATTGCTGCTGTGGCAGAAAGTGTGCGTGAAGCGCCATCAACATCAATTCACCGTCGTTCTCAACAATTGAACATTTCGGAGACATCATTGAGTCGAATTTTGCATAAAGACCTTGGTATGACGCCATACAAAGTCCAATTGGTTCAGGAGTTGAAGCCAACTGACCATCCAATGCGTTTTCGCTTCGCTCAGTGGGCCTGCGATCGACTTACAGAAGATGCCGATTTTGCCAAAAAAATCATCTTTTCAGATGAAGCCCATTTTGATCTTGGCGGGTATGTAAACAAGCAAAATTGTCGCATTTGGGGCACAGAAAACCCGCACGCATACATTGAAAAGCCGGTGCACCCAAAACGAGTCACTGTTTGGTGCGGATTTTGGTCCAGAGGCATAATTGGGCCATTTTTCTTCGAAAATGAGCAAGGAGTGGCCGTTACAGTCAATGGCGATCGTTATCGGGCCATGTTGAACGAATTTTTGTTCACAAAAATTGAAGAGGAGGATATTGGCAACATTTGGTTTCAACAGGACGGCGCTACGTGCCACACAGCCGAAGCTACACTCGATGTTTTGCGCCCTGTTTTTGAAGATCGCATTATCAGCCGCAGAGCTGATGTCGTTTGGCCACCTCGTAGCTGCGATTTGACACCGTTGGACTATTATTTGTGGGGTGCCGTCAAAGATAAATGTTACGCCGACAAGCCAGAGACAATTGACGCTTTAAAGGACAATATTCGTGAAGCCATTGGTGAAATACAGCTGCACACAATCGATAATGTGCTTAAAAATTGGACCGATCGTGTAGGCTACTGCATGGCCAGCCGAGGCAGCCATTTGAATGAAATTATTTTCCATTATTAACCGGAAGGATTGTACTTTCAAATAAAAAAAGAAATTTGAGAAAATATTCAGTAGTTTTTTTTTATAGCATTTTCAAAAAAAAAAAGTTATTTGGCGGACCCTTTAGTTCCGCCGGTTATTGAATCCGTTACTGAAAAACAATTTAATGTGTTTTTTTTTAGCAAAATGTAACTCACAGATCCTACTGAACTAGGATGGAGTAAAATTGTCCTTGTGAATAGCCCTTACGCGTTCATCAGACATGGTTGCATCCATTGGAAAACAAAATGCGTGTACCTTCGGTACATAACTATAATTTACCCGACATCCCGCACACAACAGGAATACGGCATTTTAAGCATACCTGCACCATCGGTACAACATACCACAACACAAGAATATCACACGACGTATTACTTTTTAATTAAAAATCGAGCAAAAAGGGAAAAGGTTAACCGCTTCATTCACTTTTGCGCACTATAAAATAATGGCGGGTGACTGAGGCGAACACGCGTCCCGTACACCTCGCCGTATCTACGTCATGCGGCTCTGACGTTAGAGCACGGAGTCCTTGTGTTTTCGGTGTTTTTAGTCTAGACCAGCCTCTTCCAATACCTACATTAAGGTTGACAAAGAACTCAATCATTTATGAGAGAAGAAAAATCATTAATCCTTTACCTATAACTATTAGACAAGAAATATGCAAATCGTTCCGAAATAAAGTAAAAAACTTGTAATAGATAAGGCTTATTACTTATTACACACTATTTGAATACTATGGTAATAACTTTAATACCTTATAGAGATAGTTCAGTGATAACTTTTAATGCTTTCCACTTTATTATTGTTTGGTGATTTGTTATTTACTCCTTCATTGTTTTTGGTTGTTTTTGTTGTCTCGACTTGTTGTGTTGTAAGACTTTACAAAATTAGCTTTTGTGCATGTTAAATTTGACGTGTTCCTCCAGGGTTAGGTTTTGCTTATTTAATTGTGAATACACAAATCTTATCTTGGAAATTGTTTTAATTGTAAACGGAGCTTGTCAATGAGATTTATCTTGGACAATAAAGCATATTTTGATTTTGACTTTGATTGTCAAAGTCAGTTTAATCATAAGCTTGTGCATAAAAAGGTCGACTTATAAACTTCTTATGCCCGTGCTAGAAGTTTAAGTTCGCGTTTACCAGAGTTCAAATATGTAAATCAAATATCACCATCTACAAACTGTCGCTGTCGTTGGCGTTTTAATATTTCAACGCGACCTTGAGCTGCCAACAAGGGCATACTTAAGGAGTTTATAAATCGGCCATTAAGCCAAATTCAAAATATGATTTCTTAAGAAAGCAATAAAAACATTGTCTGCACATACCGAATGTGACAGTTAGAATGCCATTATGGTAAAATACCTAAAGGCTAATGGACATGCAGTTTTAAACTTACATTGTATGTGGTATGATAAAACTTCCTAGGTAATCCTGGCTGCCGCCAACCATCCGTACTTGTACATAGTGGGACAAACATACCAGTAAACTGCCGGTAACTGTTAAATGATAAAGCTAAATTTATAACTCTAGTTGAATCACTCATTATTGAATGTACTTGTTCTCTATCATTCTGAAACTCGTTATCAGGAAAATATGACGGAATGGAAGGTATAAGGAAGATAGATTTTCTGTCATATTCATCCCATAAGTATTCTATACAAGATGAAGAAAGACCCGAGAATCCATTCGTGCAATCTGTAATTACTTGAAAACCCTGTAAAAAATTTAAATTAATGAACAACGTTGTGTTTTAATTAACAAAATTGTGTGATTACTAAAAGTATTAAACAGCATTCAATAATACTATGTATTATCATATTAATGTCAAGCACGATTCCTTTAAACTCTGCTATAAGAAACAATTAATAAGAGACGGTATGGAAGTTATACAGTATGTCACTAAAAGGATCTAGCACAACCTATCTTAGAGTCTAAAAGTTGTATTTCCAAAATACAGCGTTTCAAAGTTAGTTTTTGTAGCTTTTTTTTCGGTACACTTACACCCTGTATAAAACTTTTTTCAACAACAAAATTACGTCTTCTAGACTCAGACACACATTCCATAGGATTTTTCTTCGAATTCATAAACAAAAATCAGGGAGCTTATACTAGTATTAAGCCTGCATTAACTGTGAAGGAAGGAAACGACGAGCATGCAATAAAACATTTACATTCAGTTATCTCAGGAACGGTTGCTCGGAGCAAAACCTATCGGGTAAGTATACCTTTTTTTTTTAAGAAAAGATGCATTGTAATAAGAATGTATTATTATAAATTAAATACACCCGAGGCACAAAAATTTATGAAGCTTTAGACGTATGCAATGTATTGCTGGTGGCGCCCCCTGCTAGGTACATCAAAACTATTTTCAGATCTGAATTTCGCATCCCAAAAAAACACTGACTACCAAATTTCGTGCAAATTCTGTCATTATTAAGATAAATATTTGGAAAAGTTTTGAAAAATAATATCTTTCACACACTTTTCTTCGTAAACTAGCAACTTTTGGATGAATGTAAGTTGGGATAGATAATCATATTTTAGTCATAGGAATTTGTGCTAGCATTTTGTTGAGACCCTCTATTATGTCATCACAATTTGGAAGAAAAACTCCGAAATTGAATCAGGATACGCTAACGTTGCCACCCTCAACCAACATGCCATGCAATTTATTTTTTTTTAAATTATAATAATAATATACCATTTATTTATTAACAAGCCCTTCTAGATCTAACTGCACGCACAAATACAGAGCAAGGGGATCAGAAACTGACATGACAAAATTCAGTAGTTTTCTTTTCTTTTTTTTTCTTTTTTTCAGCAGAGCATCAGCACTCATCAAAGCCAAACTCAAAGCTTGTAAGACTGTTTCATCTGAATGTTCGATCTATAAAAAACAAAATTAATGAACTAGAAGCTTTTCTATTTGACAAGGACATTAATATCATCTGCCTAAGTGAACATTGGCTTTCAGACTCTGAGTTCACAGCTTTACGAATCACTGGTTTTAACCCTGTTACTGCCTTTTGCAGAACCATCTCTAAGGGTGGGGGATGTGCTATTCTAGTAAATCAACGCATGCAAACTAAAATAATCCCTGATATAGGTGCCCTGACTGTGGAAAACTCTATTCAAATCTGTTGTGGTTTTATAAATGAAATCAAAGTATATGTCATCTCCCTGTACAGGCCCCCGGCTGGGTGTTTCGGCACTTTTTTGGAGGTACTTGAGCATTCACTTAATATTATCGGACCTGGAAACAGGGTTGTAATTGCTGGTGACTTTAATATCCATTTTGGCACTGGAGATCGAGAGTGTGTCGAGATTTACTGTATGCTCCAATCATACGGGTTTAACCAATTAATTTTTGATGCGACTAGGCAGGATAACTGCCTGGATAATATTTTTTCGAGTTTTAGTGACACTGACTATAAAACCAGCCTTTTTGAGACTGGCTTTTCTGACCATTTAGGACTGATAGCAGAGCTGCCGTCCCCCCCTCCGGAGGCCACATCCAGATTCGCAAATGCCACCTGCAGACCCATTACAATGTCTCTACAATGGGTAGGGTGTCTCTTTATAATATGGTAGAGGGTGCTTCATGAGATTTTGTTGATGACCAGGGACTCTCAGCAGATGAGAAGTTCACATGGTTCATCGCTCTGATCACTGAAGCACTCAACAGTTCTTTTCCTGAAAGGATCTATCGTAGACAAACTAGACAGGCCCACACAACTCACTGGTTTAATGACGAGCTTAGGCAAATGCGTGATACACTCCAACTCCTTAATGAACACCACAATAATTTTCCGAGTTATGAATTGAAGAGCCTCATTAAATCTCACAAAACATCCTATAAACAAGCAATTAGGTCGGCAAGGAGGGATGCAAACGATAATTTAATAATAAACTCTTCCAATCCTGCTAAAACCATGTGGAAAATATTAAACTATCACAGGGGTATCCCAGAGAAGAGTGTTATTCCGCCATCCATATCATCCAATCAGTTTAATGACTTCTTTGTGAGTATTGCCTCTAATCTTCAGAATCAACTCGGGCAACCCATAGCTGATCCAACAGAAAACATCCCTACCTATCATCATAACCCCTTTGTCATGACTGACAACGAAACAAGGGACGAGTAGGTACAACCTATAATGTGATATAGTAATACCTATGTGAAAGTTGAAGACTTGATAAGAACTAGCTAGTTGTGTTGAGATTAATATAAAGATAAAAATTTTAGTGAAATTTGAGATTTTAATAGAGAAAAAAGCATTTTAATGAAACAGTAAATTAATTTAAAACATATGAAGAAAATAGTTTTATTTTGTATTGTATGATATTAAATTTGTTAAACTTAGGTGTTTAACTAAATTTGGAAATTAAAATTGAAGAATTTTTTAATTCTTACCAAGTCTTCAACTTTCACATATTACTATATCACATTATAAGTTGTACTCATTAGTTTGAGACAACATACATCGCTTTTAAACTGGATGTTAGGTAAGTCCTAAAACTTTTCTTTGTATTCACTGTTCATTCTCAATCATGTAATATCCTTTTAGTATCCCCTGATGATGAATGCTTAAGCATTCGAAACATGTTGGGAACTTAAAATTTACTTTAAAATAAACTGTGGAGAAAGACTGCATTGTTTCATTTACATTACATTGACTCCACTGTACGTATGGACTACTTTTTCAACTTTAAATGAAAGTTGTTGTAAAAACTCCTTATTATCAATATTATTCATAATTATCCCACAGAGAAAGAGCATACCTGCTTCAATACGCATTTGCTGCAAGCTAGGAAAATTAAACAAACTACATAAGAATTTCTGATCAGTTCCTCTTTGTGGGTACACTGAGAAAGCCCTGTAATGCAAGAATTTCAAGAACCTTCTCTGCACAACCTCCAACCTGTATATTTTATTGGCATATTGAGGATCCCAGATGATATATGCATATTGAAGCTTTGCAACCACCAATGATTTATACAATGCCATTATTGTATTGTTGATATTTTTAAAATATTTACAAGTCCTTAGGATGAATTCAAAAATTTTCATAGCACCAGTAGTGGCATGTTCGATGTGCCTATTGAAATTTAATTTGGGATCAAAATAAACTCCAAGGTCCCTGTGCAAATTCGTTCTTTTCAAGGGCATATTGTTTATGGAATAATTAAATAGAATTTTGTGTGTTTTAGATGTAAAGGACATTACTGCGCATTTATTTGTGTTTATATTTAAATTGTGCTCTCTACACCAACGAAAAACCGCATCCAAATCTTCCTGCAGAGCTATTGCATCTGTTTCACTTCTAATCGCATGACAAATCTTATAGTCATCAGCAAAGATCAGACCTTTGGAGAAATTGAGATTTTCGCCGATATTATTAATTACCAATAAAAACAGAAGTGGGCCAAGGTTAGAGCCCTGGGGCACCCCTGATTCAGGTGTAAATCTATAAGACTTATAACCTTTAAGCTCAACAAACAAACTTCTTTCATGTAAATATGATGGCAACAAAGATATAATATTGTGATCTATAGAAAAATTTTGAAGAGCTTCTATGATTTTACCAAAGTCCACCCTGTCAAACGCTTTCTCCATATCGTTAAAAATTACATCAACCTGATAACCCTCTTTTAGGAATTCCTGAATATACTGCGTAAAGTTTATTAAATTTGTAACAGTTGAACGTTGGGGCAGAAAACCATGTTGTTGATCCGAAATTCTACACCTTATTTCATTGTATATTCGATTAAAAAGGATAAGTTCAAATATTTTCGAACAAGCCGAGGTAATACTGATAGACCTGTAATTATGAATATCAAAATCAAAATCAAAATCAAAATAGTTTATTTATGTTAATATACACATTATGTATTTACACAAGCCAATATATTGTAAGTCCATTTTTATGTTATTCTATGAGCTATGCTAAAATTATGATAAATAAAAGTCCAGACATAGACAGGTCACAATTTAAGATTTTAAAATATAACAAAAAAATAAAATGACAGGACTGAATAAAATGTAAAAATAATAATAATAACAAATACATTATACACAAAAATACGTGGTAAACCGTGTAGCTAAAAAATCACACAGCATAGGCACACACACACACTATAGTTTTAACTTACTAAAAATTGCATAAGACTAGTTACATTTAAAATATTTTAAAATTCAGTTTAAGTTAAAATGAAAATTCAAAGTCGTTAAAATTAAAATGTAAGAACTCGTCAGTACTATAAAAAGCCTGACTGATGAGAAAATCCTTAACCCTCTTCCTAAATACATTTATTGTTAAGTCACTTAATACCCTGGGTAATTTATTAAAGAAGGTTATGCCTAAAGAGCTAGGGCCATCGCGACATCTCTGGAGCCGTCTATATGACTTAAATATCATTTTATCGCCGCTCTTAAATATTGGAATAACCTTGCTTTCTTTCCACTTGGTAGGATATAAATACCTTGTTTCAAACATAGATTAAAAATATAAATCAGAGGCTTTACAAATGAATCCATACAACCCTTTATAACATAGGCAGGCACATTATCAGTTGCTACTGATCTATTTACTTTTAATTTTTTAATCGCCTCTTTAATCTCTAGCTCGGTTATTTCCAAAAATCCAAAACTATCATAGGGAGTAAAAATTCTTGGATTTTGCTGGTCAACGTCATTATATTTATTATTTATAATTATTATTATTATTGTACCATTTGGAGAGATATTTCTCTGTAGAGTATTGTGTAAATAAAATAATTTTCCCTATAAAATTAAATAAAAACTACAGCAAGTCATTAATACCCAATAAGAAACAAGTATAATTTTCAAGTGAAGACAAAGAATAAAAGTAGCTGGGAAAGTTCGGTTTACCATAAGGGTTTAATTACTTTCAACTCTCTACCAGTAGATATAAGAAATATAGGAAACAGATTTAAAATCAAACTAAAGCAATATCTTAAGGGAGAATGATTCAATTCAATTAACTGTAATTAATGAAAGATTTCATTACGTGAGTGAGGAATGTTTTGGCACATGAGTGTGTTGTGAGTACATCAGTTATGAATGTTGAATAGGGTATTATGTGATTGTGTGATTTTATATTGTATACACTTTAGACAGTACATTTTCTCCATGTAAATTTGTATGTACATGTAACAATTAGTTTTGTAAAGTTATTTTATACAATGTATTGGCCGAGGTATTGGCCAACTGCTAAATAAAGGATATTAATAAAGCTTAAGCGGAAATATGGTACAATATTGCCATTGGCCGTGAATGTTTGGCAATTTATAAGCAGTTTACGGGCGAAATCTTAGAAATTTCTTATCACCAACACTTTAAATATCCTCTTCACAAACACAGAAAGAATCTATAAACTTTAAAAAAAATAACTGTACAATAATATCAGTAATAACACTGCACTTTGGCTGGGGGTACATTAACTTATTAGTCAATATCATAACTAAATAAACAAAAGAAGGGTGCAAGTGTTGACCAAGATGAGAAAAATATGTAGTGTTGCAATATCTCCTATTTCATGGCCTGTCTTTACCCTCATGGGCTTTCAGATATTAATTCAGGACTAATAAATATTTTTGATTGATATCGCTATTTGACTATTACATTGATTGGGGGTGGCAAAATTAGCATATCCTGATCTTCCACAGCCAAAACTTAATTCGGGAGATTTTTACCAAATTGCAATGACTTATTACTTCATTACTTCCAAACTGTCGGCTCTCCTACTTAACTTGTAATAGGTAAGATTTCAAATTATTAAACTAATTTTATGATATGGAACACATATCTTACCTGGAAATGATCACATTCCTCAATATAGTTCCTAATTTTATCAGAAAACTCTTCCTTAAAAAAATCAGTCCTCCATAAAGCTGAACCAGAAAAAAAAGTATCAAATGGAGTTTCTTCATTACAGTGTTGATACTCATTAATAATGTTTACAGTCCTTGGATGGAACCTAGAGTATAAATAATCTGACCAAACTTTAAAATTTTTTTCTGGATTATATATTTTGTGTGATACAGCAGGTAATGTTTTAGGGTCTTCAAGATCGCTTTGAAATTCATTTTTATGCTCTATGTGATCCCTTTGAACTTCTACATTATGGTCCCAGTCTACGTAAATCTCGGCGGGATCAGGATGTGTCTTATATAACTCGCCCTCTTTTGGTAGTGTTTTAAGACTACCTTTTAGATCTACAAGTAAAAGTCTTGGAGTAAAAGTGGTCTGACCCTAAAAAATAGGCACTGTTGTTTTGAATCACTGGGATTATTTCACCACAAATCATTGTGCACTTAATTATTATAATATTTACCTTTGCTGTTATTCCTTCTCGAAAAAGTACATCATGATCAATTTCTGAAGGTTGTGTAGTCTGGTAACCGAAGCCATATTCTTGAATATTCCACCAATGTGTCCCCACAAAATTGGCATAGTGACCAAATTGTAGGGTAAGTATTTCTTTGGAGCACATTTTCCTAATCCTTAAAATAACTAACTTGGGGTCCTGAACTAACCACCTTGGTCTTGTATGGTTTTGCGGTTTTGCTGCTTTCTAACCACCCTAACAGAACATAGAAAATAAACAAACAAGCAAAGCAAAAGGCAGGTTATGTTTACAATATCTCTCTCTTCTGGTTACGATGGCCACTTGTTTCTCAACATTCAGCCAGAATGGGTGGGTAGGGTTTCTTTTCTCTCTTTTCTGGTGCAAATAAATGCAGTCTGAGAGTACCTCATCCCTTCTGCCTGTTTCGATTTTTGTGAAGGATTAGGAGAGCTAGGATAGTCGGGACGGTGCGTACTGTAGCGTGTGCAGTACTAACTAGTTAGGAATCGCCAAGGTAAGCCAAGGTTTGACTGGATGCTAGAAGATAATTATTACTTAAAGAAAAAAAATAAAATTACTAAGAGTTTGAAAGGTCGTAGGCTTTTTTGTAATTACGTGGGGCTTGCGATATACAACAAGCAAAGCAAATAAGCTTCATGCAGTAGGGGTAAGCGTCATAGTTTTTTGTTGTTTTGTATCAGAAAGTTTATAATCAGGTTGGCTTCAATGCTATTGGGATTTGCTAATATATGAGAGTTGTTTACTGGCCCCCATCTGGCCCCTTACTGATGTTGACCAGCGTGTGATAGAGAATGTTAGACTCTCTTTGTCTATCAATGCAGCTAAACAGAATGTGTGATAGTTCGCCTTTTTCTCCACATTCGCATAGGTCGTTTTCCCTGATTCCTATTTTATGTAAGTGCACAGGAGTGAGGCAATGTGTGGTTCTGATTCTGCTCAGCATGCTATATATTTTTTCCTGTTGGCCTTTAAATTTTCTGAGAACCAAGGACTCTTTTGGGGCTCATTGGCTAGCTTAAAAGTATGAGGTTCCCTTATTTTTTCCCACATTTTTATATATGTTTACCCACTGGTTCCAAATTTCTTCCTTAATTTCTCTATATAATTCAGAATAGTGGGAATCCGCATTTACATATTTGTTGGCGCTTCTTCCTTTCCCCGCTAGTAGGTCTGCTTGGTCATTCCTTTTTATAGCTGAGTGACTATAGGTACCCAAATGAATTTCAGTTTTATCCCCTTGTCGGCTAGGAGTGTCACGGTGTTTCACACTTTCAGTACTTTTTTGTCCGAAGGTCTGTTGCTCCCTAATCTTGCGATTTTATGAAGCGCGCTTTTGGAGTCTGAAATGATAATTAATTTTGTAATGTCTTGGGGGAGAGTATTTATAGCGACACTTTATGGCTAGGATCTCAGCTGAGCAAATCGTTATATATTTCTCGCATCTTCCGTATATCGAGATGTTACTGCATGGTTTCGTTGTTGTCCGCTTATTCCTGTGGAGGGATCCAAAGATGCGTCTGTGAAGATCCTGTGATATCCGTTGGAGTTGAGATTGAGGACTTCTTCCAATAGTTTTTGCGCTCCTGGATCCTGCTTTGGGATTTTAGAGTCGATCCAGTGAATTTTTTTGAGTAGCGTGGAATAAGGTACCTCAAAGGATGTTTGTCTTTTCAATGTGTTCTATAAAAGAGCAGAGAGCTGTGTCTATACCTTACAGGAGGGGGGGGGGGGGGGGGCAGGTTTTCGCGTCCAATACTCGAATCTAGTCTCTGATTGTAGCTGATATATAACTGTATTATTAACTTGTTTGCTAAGCTCTTCGTGGGGAAGGCTTAGCCTTTTGAGGGCAAATTTAGAGCAGAGCCAGTTTCTTCTAAGGCGAAGTAGGGGATATTCGGCTGATTCAGATAGAAGAGCGTTTATGGGGGTGCTTTTCATACATTCAGTTATAATTCGGAGTGCTTGGTATTGGATTCTGTCTAGTTTGTCTTTGATGTGTTCATTATTGCTTGGCATCCGTAATCCAGATGTGATCTGACCAGGCCTTTGTAGATGTTAATAAGCACTTTCTGGTCTGCTCCCCACCAAACTCTGGTTACCTTCATTACATTAATGCCTCTAGTCGCCCTCTTACACGCCTCTTCGATGCGCAAAGTCCATGAAATTTTCAAATTTCATCTACGTCAACGTAGTTCGTGCTGAATAAGTGGGGAAGTGGGGGCAGATCGTAGCCTAGGGGCTGAAGTGGCCTAAGCATCGAGGGCTATACGGCCATCATGTGGTCACGGATTTTGTAGTACTCTTTGTGAGGAAATCGAAACAGGGAATATTCTTCTGTTCTTTAAAATTTGTAAGTGAAGGAATGAGACAGAGATATACAATTGGATATATATTTTTATCCAAAATGTACTTTTGTACTGAGTGTCAAAATATAGTACAAATTTACTAGAAACTAGAACTCTGAGCTACCCTAGTTTTTTGAAATTTTTCTTGAAGTACTGTGAACTGAACTATGTGAACTGAACCAACAACCACAGTACACAGAGTTAAGGTTAGCCAACAACCAACCAAACAGTAAAGCAGGATCGGCAGGAACACTTGTGTCACAAAACAGATAAGTTGTGTTTTTTATCTGTTTTGGGACTTGTGCTTTCTCGGGCATTGAGGTAGGAGTTATGTCAAATACTGTTCTGTGTTCTGTGACCACAGTATACGGAACTATAGTTTCCGTATACTGTGCTGTGACTGTGAAATTCATAGGTTTACCACAGAACTTAAAATTTTTCTGCACTATAAATAAATTTGAACACGGCGCGAAAAAGTGAAATGGTTTAAAAAAAAAAGGTTAGGTTAGGTTTGCTTGAGGATTATGATGTAATTTAACAAATTGAATAATACTTTCCCTTTCCAATTCTCTTCATAAGATATATTTTAAAGTAGTACTGCAAACCCGAAATATAAACTTTCACTACTTTCAGTTTAGTTCCAAACAAATGGAGAATTTAAATCCCGCCGAAGTCTTCAAATTCTTGGAATTTGTGAATACCCTGAAGCATCTTCCTAGAAGAGGGTGGATATTTAGTAAGATCAAGGACCATGAGACTATTTCAGGTAAGTTTGACTTTATTTAGGATCAACAACAGAATCGACGGCCCACATAACTCTTCCTATTTTTTGTATGCCTCTAAACCATATTTTAACACTTATTTTAAGTTAACTAATACCCTCGCTAATACCAGTATTGCCTCTAAAGTGGTGTTCAACAAATGCCAATATTAAATACTCCAAGAAGAAAATTTCTATTCTTAAATATTTCTTGAAACACACAAGTTTTTCTCTATGGTATGGTATTATTGGTATAGCTAATTCCTATTCAATATTTTATTTTGTAGGTCATATGTATGCTATGGCACTCATGACATTCCTTCTCGGAAATGACTCTAAACTTGACAGAATGAAATGCCTTCAATTGTGTGTTGTCCATGACTTAGCTGAGGCTATCGTTGGAGACATTACTCCACATGATAATGTACCTGAAGCTGAAAAACATAGGTTAGAAGATGATGCTATGAAAGAAATTACTAGCCATATTGGTAGGTATATTTGAAATAACCTTGTGTCGGTCATAAGAGTGTAGAGATATAAAATGGACCCAACTTAAAAAAGCTTTTTTACTAAACTAATTGATTTGTAGGTTCGGCTGGTCTTCTTATTTATAATCTGTACAAAGAATATGAAGCCAAGGAAACCCCTGAAGCCAAATTTGTAAAAGACCTAGACAGATTTGATCTTCTCTTCACAGCACTAAATTATGAAAAAAGGGATAATACACCCTTGAAATGTCAAGAATATTTTGACTCAATTGCTGATAAATTTGAAAACCCATTTATTAAAAAAATGGTTGCAGCTGTAGAAGAGGAGAGAAGAAAAGTTACTGCCCTACCAAATGGAACTTTATAGTTTGATGATGGTTTTTTTGATAGGTTAAATGAGTTCTGTTTTTATTTTTGTTAGAAGTATATTTTTATATGATATGATTCATAATAACGGTTTAATCTAGTCTAGTTCTGGTGGTTAAAGTACTGATGAAATAAACAGCCATTTGGAAAAAATGTCAGCCAGTGCAGTAATGTAGCTATCTATATTAATAGCTACCTAAATATGGTAATAGAGGACAGCTGACTGTCATTTTCTATGTCTAGAGTACACAACAAATTAGCATGTTAATTTGAGTTGACTTTGACATAAACACATGCTGTTAAGTTGCCCACAAGAATTTTGACTTCATTTCTTTAAATAATTGCCTCCATTAATATTAGCATCAAAATATCTGGCTCAAACCTACTATCACACAGTGCTAGCTAGAAATTTATATGTTTCTTTCAAAATAGGGTCATAATAAGGATGAGTCTGTTTGCCTATCTACATTGAAAGTATCTTATTTTAACAAATTTTAATTGTTGTCTATTGTAAGTACTTTTAGGAAATTTGACTGCTTCTGGACTATGATGGATGAATAGTATTTTAGTCAAAAAAATGAGCTTATATAGGGAATTGAGGTTGATGGTCTATGTCAGCCAAAGTACAAGAACGAATATTTTCCATTATTAGTTGTAACTAACTATAGTATTTCTTTATGACACTTTATTTTATATTGTTGCAATCTATTTTTTTTTGTAATAAAAAGCATGAAATAAAAGTAAGTAGTTTAAGTTCATTTTGCTCTCAATAGCTAAAATATATGATGGCTAGTCCAACTCAAGAGAAATGGGATGGGTAGATATTAGGGGATCCAATCCCAGTCAGTAATGCGACTTCAGGATTAACTTTTTTCTAATCCTGGGATTAAAACAGGCAGGGAAAAGACGGTAATGCTTAGAAACTGGTAAAAAGTTGGTTTCGAGTACACTTTTTCGCGTAAACTTAACGTATCTTTGTTTAGCTTAGTTGAGTTTCAGTTTCTTGATTATTTTTGTTTATAATTTCTCCTCCAATATTTAGAGAAAGATAATAGACTATAGGTAGAACCATTGCTATTATGTTATACAGGGTTATTAACGATGGATAGAACATTAAGCCGTACACGTTTATGGCGGACCAGTCGACGGGGGTCGCTCCAAAACCTTGGGGTTTTGCATGAACAGATATGCTCCACCCAGCTAAAATAATTTCGACAATGCCGTCTTGCTGCGTCTACTAGAAAGTATTAAGTAGCAACTTTGATATTTTATACGGAACACCCTGTATATAAACTCATTTTTGCAATCTCTATTAGTTTTCAACAACTTTCCTTATTATTTTCCTATACCTACGAACTCTCTGTGCACGTTTGCGAAATATTAATTAATTTTCAATTTGTGTGTATCAAAATGTCTTTACTTTAGAATTTATACCGTATTTTACATTCATGGTAGAGAAAAAACAAACAAGAAACAGATAAACATACAGGGTGTTAATTAATGTCATACAGATATTTCAGAGGGGGTGATAGTACTCGTCAAAATAAGAAAAAAATGCAAATATATGCATGGTCTAAAACGCGTTATTTTCGTTATACAGCTAGGGTGGCAAAGTTTCAATTTCTTTTCTCGTATTTTGCGTTTTCTCTCTTATACTCTGTGATAATTGTTTCAAATTTGGAACATCAACCATTTTTTAGAATCTCTATAATAAAGTATCAAAATTGTCGGTCGCAGTATACAGGGTGTTACATTTTCTTGAATCGGCCACAATTTTATATTTCAGATTTTTTTTTTGAAGCTCCCTGTATGAATTCCGGTATGAAATTTCAACTCTCTGTTCCTTTGTTTAGCGTTCTGGTCTCTTGTACTATTCTCGTATCTGTGACCGTTTTCAACTTATTTGCAAAAATAGCCATCGATGGAAATTATAGGTGTAGGCGAAATAGCGCAATAATAAATATGAGAAAAAAAATAGTAGGCTGGGATAGGCAATTGTTAATTCTGTTTATTGTCCTTCTGACATTTTGTAACAAATATTTTTTTGTTTGACGTTTCCGGAGTTGTTTTGAACTGGTTATAATGATGGTTAAATTCACAAATCAAGAATTTGCAGAGATGCATTTAATCTATATGGACTTGCCGATGACAATTGTTATGAAGCCGGACGACTGCGTATGCACAAAGGTATCCATATCGAATACTGCCTGACCCACGGACATTCGCAAATCTACATAATCGACTATGTGAAAATGGATCGTTCAAGAAATGCACTCATTTAGCAGGAGCAAACCGAACGGTTAGGACTCCTGAAGTCGAGGAAGCAGTCCTGAATGCAGTAGAAAATGATCCTGCTACTATAGTACGAGAAAAATTGCCGCAACACTTAACATTTCATTTGTGCTCGTCTGGAAAATTTTAATAGACAACTTAATGTATCCTTACCACATCCAAAGGGTTCAAGCTCTTCTCGCACGTGACTTTCCACTACGTTTTAATTTTTGCCAGTGGTTCCTACAAATGCTAGCCGAAAATCTGTTATTTGAAAACACGATTTTATTTAGCGATGAAGCAAATTTCTCAAGGAATGTCATAAACAATTTTCACAACAACCATTTTTAGGCAGAAGAGAATCCGCATTCGATACGCGAAAATAATTTCCAAGAACAGTTTTCAGTAAATGTGTGGGCCGGCATTATTGGAGAATATTTGATAGGACCATTTTTCCTACCAGCAAGGCTAAACGGACAATATTATCGTCAATTTCTTGGAGAGGCACTCCCAGGGCTGCAGAAGAGGTACCAATTCTTGCCAGAACCCAAATGTGGTTCATGCACGATGGTGCACCACCGCACTTCAGCATAGAGGTGAGAAACTTTCTCAATCAAAATTTTAACAACCGTTGGATAGGTCGAGGGGGACCTCAGCCATGGCCCCCTAGATCCCCAGACCTGAATAGCCTGGATTTCTTTTTCTGGGGACACCTGAAAGCATTAGTGTATCAGACCCCAGTCCAGGCAGAAGAGGATTTAAGAAACAGCTAGAATAATAGCTTCGATTCGACATCATTCGCAATACTCCGTCAGTCCATGAGGCAAAGACTTGATGCGTGCATTTTAGCAAGAGGCGGACATTTTCAACAGTTTTTATAATTTTGTTTTATTTTTATTTCATTAACTAATTAATTGTTTTATTTGAACTTATTTTTAATTTGTAATGTTTTTATCTGATTGTTGATAACCCTGTCGGTTTATCTAAAATAAAAATGAAAACAATTACTTAGAATACATACAAATAAAAACAGCTTTTTACTCTGCTTTATTTCGCCTACACTTAATTTCCATCAATGGCTATTTTTGCAAATAAATCGAAAACGGTCACAGATACGCGAGAATACTGCAAGAGACCAGAACGCTAAACAAAGGAACAGAGAGTTCAAATTTCATACCGGAGTTCATACAGGGAGCTCAAAAAAAAAAGTTCTAAAAGATAAAATTGTAGCCGATTCAAGAAAATGTAACACCCTGTATACTGCGACCGACAATTTTGATACTTTATTGTACAGATTCTAAAAAAATGGTTGATGTTCCTAATTTGAAACAATTATCGCAGAATATAAGAGAGAAAACGCAAAATATGAGAAAAAAAATTGAAACTTTGCACACTGTATAACGAAAATAACTCGTTTTAGACCATGCATATATTTGCATTTTTTTTCTTATTTTGACGAGTACTATCACCACCTGAAATATCTGCATGACATTAATTAACACCCTGTATATTCTGAGAAAGGCGAAGTGTATATTGGTGTTAGGCAGCTTTAATATACAAATAAAACAGATGGAACTCTGTATATATGTACATCGCCGTTCGGAACACAATACGATTATATAAATATGTAGGACATTTATAGTTTATTATTTTATTAAAAAAAAAAAATGCTTGATGGAACTCTCTTCTCAGTCATATTCAACCAATGGGGCTCGATTAGCTTATGTGAAATATGATAATATTTTCTTACTATAAATAAGTCTTAAGCAAGAATTTTGAACACGTTGAATTCGTCGTTTATCGATCACACAGACATTTTCCGTAAACAACGTTACCATGGTTAAACAATGAGAGCACAAAAGAGTCGCACAGAAGTGTCTTTACATTTCGAGATAAAATATATAAAAATACTTAAAAAAATGTCTAAAAGTAGATTGTTTTCATATGAAATAAGTTAGAAAGTTAACTGGTTAGGTATAGGTAAAGATCAGTAATGTTGTTTTGTAATGTGTCTCATTATTTGAAATAAATATAGGTACTTTTAGGCATTTTTTTATAAGCAACCATAATATCTGTATTTTAGACCACCCTCTTAATATTGCAACTAAGATTTTGCCATAGCGAAAAAGCCTCCGGGTATTGCCTAATTCTAAAACAAATTTCAGTGCCCTCGTCTTAGTATCTCCAGTTTAAAAATATCAGCATTTATTTGTTGACATCATGTTTGTGGAAAAAAATTAATATTTCGAAAACGGTACCAATATAGAAGGAAATAATAAGAAATGTTGTTAAGATACTAATAGAGATTCTTAAAATAAAATAATGTGTAATTTATTTAAAATTCCGAAGTTGGATATGATCCGGCAACCTTCAACTAAATAAAACCTCTTTTAGTTCTCGAGTTATGCTCCGTTCACAGATCTAAAGAGAATGACTACCTGGCTTTAGTTATCACCAATCATAAAATTCTTTGTTAAAAGGGTTTCAAGGATCATAGAAATAATGATTAAAATAAGTAGACAAATCAGTGTTGCAACACCAGTCATTTTATTAGTTCGTGTGAAATAAAAACGCAGCTTTGATTATCCAAATATGTGGCGTCCGTGGATTGGTGAATCTAGTATAGAACAGCCGGAGGGGGTACAGATACAACCACAGTGCGGAAATGAAAATGGAAGAAGACACGTACTTAATCTTTAGATTCTAAAGAGATTATAAAAAATGTATATACAACTCTCATAGAACGTGAAAAGTTGAGTAAAATGGAAAGTATTAAAGAAACAGCCACATTGACTAAAATTTCGGAAAAAACAGTACCTATGGAAAATTGTGAATAAACCCACCACCGAAAGGAAAAGAAGGAAAGATTCTGGGACTTGCAAAAAATTAGATCGCAGCGATGAAGAATTAGTCCGACGCAAAATTTATAAGATGTATGAAGAGCATACGGTACCAACACTGGATATTTTACTGCAAAGACTTAAGGTAGATAACACGGATATCAACTGCGGTAGGACAACGCTGTGGAAGTGTCTTCAACGATTTAAAAAAGTCGATAAACGGCAAGTTATCATGGAATCGCAACGACTTAAGGCATGGCGATTTGAATATTTGACAAAAATCGCTCAGTACAGAAGTGAGAACAGACCTATTATATACTTAGATGTTAGATGAAACCTTGTTTGACACCCATGATACCCCATCAAAAGGTTGGGTTGATTCTAGTGACAGGTATAGAACAAAAGGCACCATCAAACAGAGGAAAAAGAATAACCATAGTACATGCAGGGTCCGAAGATGGTTGGGCACCAAATGCACTTTCAGAATATAGCCAAGAATACAAATGACTCCTGTTTGGATTACCATAACGATGTCGGAGTTATTTGAGGATTGGTTCGTAAATAAGCTAACTCCTAATGTTTCTCCAAACAGTGTGATTGTTATGGACAACGTAAGTTACCACAGTAGACAGTTAAACAAGCACCCTTGTTCAAAAGATACGAAAATGGCAATACAGGAATTTATGTATCAGAATGATATATATTTTCATGAAAACTACAGTAAAAGAGAGTTACTTGATGTACTTAAATTTCTGAACCTAGAAAAGGAGTACTACTGCGACAGCTACGCTAAAAGTAAAGCGCATACAGTGCTAAGGCTTCCGCCGTATCACTGTATATTCAATCCAATAGAACACATATGGCATCAATTAAAATCTGCTGCCACTATAAACGCTAGTGTACTGGATATTATTATTACTGAAGTGGACAAAGTGCCTGTGAGTAGCTGGAAAAATTGTGTTTCGCATATTAAAACTGTTGAAAATTCATATACATTCAAATTGGGAATATTACAGAAAGATTTATTATTAACATAGGTGTTAATAGTGACAGTGAAAATGAATTAAATTAGTAAATTGTAGTTGCATTAATTAATTATATTATATCATTATAACATATTCTATCTAAAATTGTTTATTATTTGTGTCAAATCATCCATGCTTGAAATACAATTCAGTGCGGGCCTGTGTAGACTCCGTCTGGTTTTAAACAGACGTCAATTACCACGAGTCGGTAAGTCAATCTCTTAAATCTGTGAACGGACTTTACTTCTAGGCCACTTTATTTGGTGCACCTTTTATAGAGTAGCAAACTTGTCGGAACTTGTTTCTTTATTCTATGCTTGTCGGGTTTATATTAGACATAGAATATCATATTGCGAAATATTAGGTCCAATAAGTTGACCTCCACTTTAAAGTATTTCCATTTCTAGTTGCTTTTTTCGATAGTGATAACACTGCCTTCAGTTCTTTTTTTAAAAGTTCTTTCGATATATTTTCTTTGTCACAAGAGCAGATAATACCCAAATATACAGCAAAGGTTTATCATTTTGAAACGTTATTATGTCTGATTTTTATTATGGCATTCACTTTTCTACATACAATCTTCTTAATAAATTAACTGCCATAATGACGCACGTACGGATGCGTCAAACAAACTTTTTTTGCCATATTATACCGGGTGGTGCCCCGCCAGACTGACCATAGGAAATCCCATGCAAATTTTACTACCCTCAAATATTGGCTCCTCTATTATGAGACTTTTTTGAAGGTCCTTGTATTATTGACCCGCACACCAAGAGATATATAGGTATAGGGAAGTGATAAGGAAATGTGTTAAGCAACTACTAGCGATTGTAAGAATAAGTTAATATACAGGGTGTTCCATTTAAAATATCAAGGTTGCTACTACTTTCTAGTAGAAGCGTAAACACCGCATTGTCGAAAATATTTTAGCTGTGCATTTAGCATGGTGTAGCGGTATTTAGAACGATCTTTTGCGATTTTTTACGATTTTGCTTGCTGGGGAGGAGCTCCGTCCTGTTGGAAGAATGTACTTGCATAATTTGGACCCATCACATTTCGTATAGTAGGTACTATTTGCGTTTCCAAGAGCTCAAGGTAAAGTTGTGATGTCAAATTTCCATCAATAAAAAATGGATCGATCTTGTGGTTACCCAGAAGCCCAGCCCACACATTCAATTTTCCAGGGCGTTGTGTATGACCTTCTCTCATCCAGTTGGGATTTTCATTTGCCCAAAACCTACAGTTGTGTCTATCGACTTTAATTTAAAAAAATGTTGCTTCGTCCGAATATTCCACTCACGTATAAAAAATCCCATAAGGACAGTGGTATTTTCGAAAACTTACAGCGGATATACAAAATCGAAAACACCAAAACGAAAATACCACTTGTCAGTGTCACTTTGTTGACAAATTTCTATTTATTATTTCAAAGTTGACAAAATGAATGTTTTTGGATTCGTAAAATATTCCTTTAAATACCATGCGTGCTTTAAAACTAACCGGATAATTTTTCACTTATACGTGTTTTCTTTACAAATTTCACTCGTCCTTAAGGACGAGTGAAATTAAAGAAGACAGGCATTCGTAAAAAATTATCGGTAATTTTAAAGCACTCGTGGTATTACACCCGAAAATACTATAAATTTGAAAAACTGGTTATTTTGGTCAAGCCCTGACATCATATTATCACAAAATTTAATTCTTCGCTCATAATCATCTTCTGGTAACTCTTAAACTACCTGTATTTTGAAAGGGTGATATTTATGTTTTATTAAAACATGGACGAATTTGAAGCAGACGTCACTTACTTGAGAAATTTTTCTTAATAAAGAAACATGGGTTTCAACAACATGTTGTAAAATTTCTAAACTTTTCTCTTCATCTACTACTGCTGGTCGTCCTGATCGTCGCCTAACTCTCCAATTTCCAGTTTCCTCGAACCGTCGAACAGTTTATAGAACAGTTGCTTTTGAAATTGGATTTCAGTTTGGAAATGAGTCATTAAATATATTTTTAACCTCTTCGTAAGACCTAAGACCTGACACTATCGCCATATCCTCTCATCATAAGAATTGTAATTCTTTCACTTTCAGTTAAAGATATTTTTGCATGTAAAAATGACAGCTTTTATGACTTTACATCAAACTGAACTAGTGTTTTATTTATTAATAAATAAAACACAATTTCTTGATATTTTCAAAACACTTCGTTATTTCGAAAACTACTGATAATAGAAACAAAGTATGTTATACCAAAAGTGTAACAAATTTAAGGTAAAAACTATAAATGAAAAAATATACAGGGTGTTACATTAAAAAATACAAAATTCGTTCGAATTCCAGACAAACTAAAAAGCTGGCAACAACGCCAATATCGTCATTCGGTGCGTCAGATCCTCCTACACAACTGTACCAAATTTGGTTTAAATATGCCAATAAATTGTGATGTTATTAAGCCGTTTCCAGACTTTATACGCACACTGTATGTACATACTTATACATATACAGGGTCGTTGGTATGTATGGAAACGATCTATTATTTCTTAAAGCACAACAGCTAGCAAAAAATAATTTAGATTAAAGTTTTAGGGTTTTTTATAGTCTATTAGAATTTTTAAAAATTAAGTATACAGGATGAGTCGGAAAGCCGTAGAGAAATAAAGTTATTTTTTTTTAATGGAACACCCTCTATCTTGGAATATTTTTGGATTTTACGTAAAATTACAATTATTTTTTATTAAGTGCATTATAAGTCTAAACCAAATAGTTTCCGAGATATCGACTTTTGAAAAATAACATTTTTGAATTTTGACAGCTTCTAGCTGATTAACGGTACGTCTTAGAGTAAAACGGCTTACATGTCCCTATCTTAGTTTTTAACTATCTTTCTAATAGTGTCAACTTCCGGTTAAACCGGATGTAGCTCAAGAGCCGGAAATATAGTACTTCCGGTTTAGGGGAAATTGATATTTTTGAGAAGATAATAAAAAAGTAAGATAGGGACATGTAAGCCGTTTTGCTCTATGGCGTATCGTTAAAAAGCTAGAAGCTGTTAAATTTCAAAAATGTCATTTTTCAAAAGTCGATATCTCCGAAACTATTAGGTTTAGACTGATAATGCACTTAATAAGAAATAGTTGTAATTTTATGTAAAATCCAAAAATATTGTAAGTTCCATTAAAAAAAAATAAACTTTATTTCTCTACGGCTTTCTGACTCATCCTGTATACTTATCTTTTTTTAATTCTAATAGACTTTACAAAACCATAAAACTTTTGTCTTGAGAATTTTTTGTTAGCTGTTTTGCTTTAAGAAATAATCGACCGTTTCCATACATACCAACGACCCTGTATGTATCAAATTTACTTATTTACAAATTCTAAAATGCTCTACTGTTGACTGTTCATTTCTGTGGCACACCTTTCCATTTAAAGTATCGTAGATAAAGGAAGATAATCTTCTGGATCCCAATCGAATGATGTAGAATCGCCATTATTTTTGTGAAAACCAGCTTTTTTAAAACAATTTGTTGCTGGCGAAATCAAATTGGAGCAACCATTCACTCATAATATCTTGTGTCTTCCATGCTTTTTTGTTAAACTTCCACATTGTCGGTAAATCTTTATTGATACATTTTTAAATGCCCTAGGTCGGGCCGCCTTTCCGATCACCAGCATATCCTCTTTTTAAAGGCAAAGGTTTTGTCCGGTAAAGCTCCAAAGAAAAGGCCAGTTTCATCGACGTTGTACACATCTTCTGGCCGATACCCAAGGAGTAGCGATGGCAACTTAATTCTAAACTGATTAACGTCATCTTGACTGACATCTACTGATTCTCCGGATACACTTAAAACTTATCGCGTGCCTCTTACGCCATTTTTCCAGTCAACCATTAGATGCCCGAAAGTTGACATTTAATTTTTCTGCTGTTTCCTGAGCTTTAGCCTTCACTAAACTTAATGATATTGAAATGTTTTGGCTACGAGAACGAGAAAACTAATTAAGACACATTTTGTCAATTTGAAGTCCATCAGCTCTTAAAAACCATTTTTTTTTAACAGTATTGCTTCCTGACTCCCATTGTAGACGAATGTTGTTTTTATTTTTAATAATTTCCGCGGCTTGAGTTTTTCCGATCTTAAATTTTTCGGCGAGCTTCCGCACTAATAAATGTTCCTTTTCTGAAGTGTTAACAACTTCTATTTTTTTACGCAAACTAAGAAGTTTTTTACTAGGCGCCATTTCAAAAATCTTTAGCACTCACTATTTGCCTATTTACACAATAAAAATTAAACAAGCAACGGTCGCTAGTCGTGCAGAACTAAATATGCAATACGACAGAAATCCCCAACAAATCAATACCCGCATTAAAACCAAAATTTCCCGGTTACAGAGTGCAGTGTCGCGAATATACACACATTATTTTACTACGTACAGTTCGGTTGTTAGAGGTTCCCGTCCGGTTATAGGAGTTGGTTTTACATGCAAATAGGCAATACTTTTGTTCCAGTAAAGTTGTATGGTAAAAGGGTGTGTCCGCTTAATAGAGGTGTCCGCGAGGAGAGGTTTCACTGTATATCTACGCCCTTGGTCCCATCATGCTAATAATTTAGAACAAAATTCATGATAATAAAAATTTGCTTTATTGAGACACTCTGGTCCACAATAAGTAATATATTTTGTAACATTATAGTACCTAACATAATATACAATATTAAAAATATATTATTGGTCTTAAATGACAAATAAAGCCTGAAACAGCATAAGCAACAACACTGCACGAATATTTACAAAAAAACTGGAAAACAAAATTAAAGAAGTTCAATACAAATACTTATTTAGTTACAGAAATTTAAAAGACAAAGCATTGGTGTATGACAGGTTAAACACTACTCCGTTTGGTCGGTATCCGTGTGATCTGTCATCAAAGACTATATTATATATGTTGCCAATGTAAAAACGGCTTTTAATACAGTGACCCGAAAAAAGTTAACTTAAGTGGACAGCCAATGAATTCGAACGTAATGACATTGATGTAACTTGAAATAGGGAGAAAGTAAAAAATAAACCACAAACTACTGGTGGTTTTCAAAAAATTTCTTCTTATGTTAAATCTGCCTTCATTTATACACTTCAATATTATTTGGTTCAAGTTCGTTTTAAACGGCTTAAAAGTAAATTAAAATCCAGACGGTAAATTAATTACTAAGTATAGAACGGGATAATTAAATGGATGAGGTACTTAAGGTAGGTTCATCAGTAAAGCCATTAAAAATCTCTTACTTTGTAATACTAAATGCATTGAGAAAGCAGCAAAGGATTTTTTGCTAAATGTTAGGATTTCATTACCTGTCCGCTTTCACCTGCTTGCTAGAATATTTTATTCAAATTATATGTACATATATACAGGGTTTTTGTTTATATTTTCACCCCGATCTAGAGCGAAAACTCAGGAGAAATAAACTTGAACACAGAAGTTTTTAGGTTTCTTACTGAATCATCAGAATCTTAGCAAAAAATAAACAAACTATTATCACAATATCGGAAAAAAGAAAGCAATTTCAGCATTATTTGTTTTCCAAGGCACTCTGGACATACTAAAATTGGTTGCGTTTATTTTCCAACACTAAGTAGACGTTATTTTAATGTATCGCCATTATAGGGCTTTTGTTTTCCAAGGCATTCTAGACGTATTAGACTAGAATAAATTATGCTTTATAAAATTTTGATTGTACATAAAATATATCTTAATAATGGCTCGAGCTAATATAGGACAAAGTATACATTTCTGGAAACAGAAAAACAGAATATATAATTTTATTTTTTTATTTCCTTCCATAAAAAAAATCATTTAAGTTGTTTATTTTTATAATGTACAAATAATCTTATTTTGTTAATTTTAATTTTTTTTCTCGCTATTATAGTTTTCGCTTAAGATAGAGCTTAAATACAAGTACAAACCCACATTTGGTAGTTAATTAATAAATAAAGTAGTGAATTTTTCGATTTTGTTTTGGGTGGTTTATTTCCGGCCAATCTGAAATAATCTAGTCGTGTGGAAATTCTTATTTTTCAACCTGAAAGTTGAGTGTGTCGGTAGATGTACCACAAAAAAATGTCGTGATTTGGTTATTCGCCTTTTTAATTTATAAGGGTTATAAATAAAATAAATGCACATAACTTTAAACTTACCACAATTATTTATCATTTTCAAGAAATTCCTAAGCTCCAGCTTTTTATAAGTACGTTTATTAAATAAGAAATGTAAAACCAAATAAACATAAATAAAATATATCAGTAAATTTAAAAATAAAACTGATATAGTACGAAATCCAACAGGCAATATGTTTTTTTTTTAAAGAAAATTGATTTAAATGGAAGATTAATTATAACGTTATACATTACAGCTATCGGGTAGCCTAGCAAAGTCTAGCCACAATGATAGATATTATACAGTTCAAACTGTACATTTTTGAAACGAATTAAACGTAATTTGAAACAATATAATGTAAAAAATGGTTGTCAATCCTCAGCCTCAACCTTCAGGTTGACAGGTGTAAACAGGTATGTAAAACAAAGCGATATCTCGCAGCGTTCAAATGCATCAACCGGCCCAACAGGAACTTCATATATTCAGAAGTCAGAAAAAAAGCAGCTGCAAAGACCATTTTTCTCAGTCACGATTACAGCTTTAATGATAAGCCGTGACACGGCGAAACGCGCCTGCATGGGGACGGATATAGCGAGAGGGAAAAGACGAACTTTTACTAGAAATGTAATGCAGTAAATTAGGTATGCTTTTATTAATTATGGTCATCCCTTTTTTCAGTAAATGTTTAGTTGTCGAACAGCCCTTGTTCGTATACCGCAAACCACGTTAACGCATATACGGGATACACTCAGCAAATTGTCTATGAAATTCCGTATTTATGAACGATAATACCAGGAGAAGGGTGCAAGACGTATTGGAAGAAGGCGATGTTCAGTGAATGAAATGGCCACCAAACTTGCCCGACATGTATCTAATAGAACAAATTATGTGTTATTATTTCGAAAGGAAATACCCCTTCCAGTACATGAGCTAACTCTGGCTGCTGAAGACGAATGGAATAACATACCGCAAGAAACCATAAAGAACTTTATCATTTCTATGCAGAGGCGGGTTCATAAGTTAATGGAGTATAAGAGGAGGGGCTACTGATTTTTAAAATGTATTTTATGTTTCTTTTCAATTGTTTTTCTTGAAATTTAGGGTGTTAAATTTCACTTATCATCTTCCAAGTGATTGAATTATTGCCGAAAAATTTTCGAGTATGTACAGGTACAGTTGTATTCATTAAAAAAGCGTACAAGAATTAGAATGAGAGGTAAGTTTTGTCATATTTGCGTAAAACCGGCTTGTCTAAATGATTGTCTATTGGAGGTCATAGATTATCAAAAATGCAAAGCAGTAGCGTCGGTGTAATTAATTTTGAAACTTGGTGGTAACGTTTGATCAAGTTTGACACAAGAACATCAAAATGCCTCGTCAGTTGTCTGAAGTTGAAAAGGCTCAAATTGTATCAAGAATCGAAGAAGGATGGTCAATCCGTGCTGTAGCGCAGTTGTATAATAGAAATAAAAAAACTATATTGAAAATTAAGCAACGCTGGGAACAAGAAGAATCCCTAAAAAGGAAAATTGGTTCAGGTCGTCCCAAACGTTCCAACCCTGAACAGAATGCTGCTTTTTTGGGATATTTAAGAAATAATCCAATTGCAACTGCAAGTAATGCTGTTATTGATACAGCATTTCCTGCCTCCCAACCTACCGCTAGCAGGAGAGTCAAGGAATCTGAACTAAAATGTCGCCCAGCTGCGAAAAAAATGTTTCTTACTGAAGAATAGCGACAATCATGAACTATTTTTGCTTTAAATTATATATACCGCAATCCTCAATTTTGGAACAGGGTAATTTTTACTGATGAAAAGACGTACCAGTCGACTTATAATGGACAAATTCGTGTGTACCGTCCAAACAATACCAATTTGAAGAGCGATATACTAACCCCCTCACTTCTAGACAAGGGTGTTCCTCTGTAAATGTATGGGGCTGGATAAGTGTTCATGGACCTGGTGTTTGCTGGCGAATAGAGGGAAGATTTAATGCCGGAAATTACATTAACATTTTAGAAAACATATTATTACCATCTGCTGAGCAAATATATCCCAATAATACTTTCATATTTCAACAAGATAATTGTCCAGTCCACACTGCCAATGCTGTAACCCACTGGTTTCAAACCCACTGGAAGTGCTGCCTTGGGTCGCTTATAGTCCCGATATAAATCCAATCTAAAATATTTGGGGTATAATCGTAAAAAAAATATATAATCGAAATTTTAGGCCACAAAATTCAGAAAATTTATGGGAAATAATACATGCGTGCTGGGAAGAGCTTCATCCAAATATTGTATCAAATATAATTCAGTCAATTCCGAATAGACTGGCTCAAGTAATAGAAAAACAGGGATATATGGCGACTTGAGTCTATTTTACAAATATTTTCATGGCAAGTGTTCAACTGAGGTTGCCCGCTTGATACACCCAGAGCGGTGCATGGTAGATACACGACGAGCCACTGCAGCCCACCAGTACGTGGTTCAGCTTAGTGTCCCTCGAACGACACTGTTTCAAAATTCTTTCATCTGGAGAACGTCATCACTTTGGAACGACCTCCCTGAGATCGTGTTCCCCAACGACTATAATCTTCAAAGATTCAAGACCAACGTGAATAGTTTCCTGCGCACACGCACCGCTCCCAGAGCGCCATAAAGGATTTATCCTGCAGTGCTGTGCCTTATCATAATAAAAAAAAAAATCAGATTTTATTTATTCTTGTTAAACGTTTTTTGTTTCTATTGTAATTTTTATAAAACTGTTAATATATTATAAAATAAAAAAATAAATTTTTGTTATTTTATTGAACTAACGCCCAACGCCAATGCTTTGCATTTTTAATAACCTTTAACATGCGATAAGCCGGTTTTACGCAAATATGGTTAAGGTTTCCTCTCATTCTAATTCGTGTACGCTTTTTTTATGAATACAACTGTATAATTCGCCACCCCTTTAAAAAATCTGTTGTTTGAGATAGAGAAAAACATATCAGAATTTTTCTGATAAATTTTAATATGTTAACCAGAAAAACACAAGACCATGGTAAAATTAAAAAAAAAATGGTAACCTATGGGATTTTTTTTTAATGAAACTCCCTATATATTCCCACATCTTTGAAATCCGCTTAATTTACACATTCAAAAAATATATATTATCTACGTTTATGTTCGGACCAGCGGTTTTAAGTTATTTCACTTTAAATAATTGCGTCTAGTTACCCGTGCTTGGCGATTAAAAACAAAAATGTGGGGTTTTATCGCATTGGCCATGGATCACTATGGAAAACAAAACAAATAAATTATATGGCAGTTGATATTTCTCTCCGTAGGACGTGAAAATGCTTTCTACCAAGGAAGAAAAACTTCGTGTAATAAAGTTAAATTACTTTATTATTCAAATGAGAAGAATGCTTCAAGAGCGATTCGGCAGTACAGAATTACATATCCAGGTAATAGAGTTCGAGGTTCTTATGTAAACGTTTCTTACAATAAAATATTTACTTTTATTCCTAAACCTTCTGTTATTTTTCATCATCAATTTTAATAATATAATGTCATGGTATAATTTTTTTGTTTTGTTTTCCATTATCCATGAATCGCCAAGCACAGCTAACTAGATGCAATTATTTGAAGGGAAATAACTCAAAAACAGTATAAACATAATAATATATGTTGTTCCATTAAAAAAAAACACATACAATAACATTTTTAAATTTTCCGATCATCTTTTGTTTTTCTGGTTAACATAATAATATTATAAATTTTCAGGAAAAATCCTGCAACTTTGTATTTATCTTTTTCTTCTATCACAAGAAATAAACTTTATAAAGGGGTGGCAAATTATGTATTAAGGAAAAACACTGTACATTTCTAAAAAGTTCATGTACGAGAAAAGTTATCTGCAATTAATTAAAAAAAAAGAAAATTTCACACCTTAAATAAATTAAATAATTACTAATTTGATTATTCTTAGACATACCAATATGATGTCAATAATTTGACAGAAAAACTGCCACGCTTCGCCCAGGGTACCTTGGGTAACGAAACCAGACTGATTCTGATTGGCTAAAAAAGTTATCCGTGTGTGTGGAAAAAAGCAAAAGTCATACTGATCCTAAAACAAAGCAAAGACCCGACACAGGTGGTAAGTTATAGGCCATAAGTCTGTTGTCGAGCCTAGCGAAAATTATTGAAAAAATAATACTCAGTCGTCTGGTTGACTTTGTCATCGAGCGTAATGTTCTCCCCAATGAGCAACTTGGCTTCAGGAAAGAACACTGTACAGTGAGGCAGACGCGGAGACTGGCGACCAGAATTTTGGAAGGATTCAATAGAAAAGCACACACGGGAGCGGTTTTCTTCGACGTCTCAAAAGCATTTGATAAGGTCTGGCACTGTGGCCTGGCCTTAAAATTGATAAGACTGGGGGCTCCCAATTATCTTGTTAAAAAAAGCTGCCAATCAGCTTCGTTCTATATACTGCTTGTTAAATAAAACGCTGTGTCTAGGTACACGCTAATGTGCACGCAAATTTAAAAATTATATACACGCGAAACGTCATCAACGCAAGGACGTCACTTTTTAGCGTGTACGAATTGAATATTTTCTTGGTGCACGTTGGGAGTAACTTTAAGGTTATGCATATTATTTGTTGTGATTTGTTGATTACAGTTTAGTGTACAATTTGATACTTTACTAGTGTGTTTGGTGTTAATGAGATATGCAGTGTGGCCAAATATTCGATTCTTTTAATGAGCTTGTCAAAATTTTACAAAAATATGAAAGAGACAAGAGACAAAAATTTGTAATTAAGGGTAGCAGAACGATCGAGGCAGCTCAGAAGATGTTAAAGCGGGAATTAAATAAAGATCTTAAATATTACGAAGCTCAATACGTTTGCATTTATGGCGGTACGGTAAGAACTCGTGGAAAAGGCATGCGCAATTGTATATTTTCTTTTTAACGTGCCTACAAAACACTTAAGTAGTACAACGTTGTCTTATTCATTTTTTGTTTTTATTTTGAAATAAAACTTACTTTTCGATATAAACGTTATTAGCGTTTTATTAGCAGTAGTTCAAAAAAAAACTAAGCGTGTACCTAACCAACATTCAAATATAAAACGCACGCTAAAAAATGGCATCGTTGCGTTGATGACGTTTCGCGTGTATATAATTTTTAGATTTGTGTGTCGCTTCAATTCGTACACGCTAAAAAGTGACGTCCTTACGTTGATGACGTTTCACGTGTACATAATTTTTAAATTTGTGTGCACGTTAGCGTGTACCTAGACACAGCGTAAATAAAAAGAGCAAAATAGGTTATAGAACTAAAGTTAATTTATACAAGACTCTCATCAGGCCGGTCCTGACTTATGGAGTGCCAACATGGTGCACCATAAGCAGGACAGCGCATAACAAGTTCCAGGTGCTACAAAACAGAGCGTTAAAAATAATTGCGGGCGCTCCGAGATATACCGTAAATAGAGTACTACACAGAGACTTTGAAATATCGACACTGACGGAATTTTATGATAAAATATTAGCGGATTACTACAAACGTACGGACGTATCCACCAATCCACTAATTACAAGTTTACATATACTATCACCGCCGAATTCCACTTACAAGTTCCCTGGCTGCCTCCAGCAATAATAGTGGAGAGGCACTAACGATGGAAGCCTCGACAAATCAAGCGTTTATTTAAGCTAAGAGAAGAATAAGTCCAAAAAGACGTCCTTTTTAAACGATCCAGGGCTTCGCTCAACTCCACATCCTTATTTGAAGTTTGGCCAACAAAGGTCCTAATGACTAATAGAAGTTAAAGGCAATGCGTGACTTGGAAGAGAGAGAGATCCAGAAGTGAGGTGAAATTTTTTAAACCAATTTTTATTTTTATGTTTCTGTTCAAATCAAGTAAATTTGGCGATGTGTATAAAATTGCGAGGCTACCCGGCTGTAATGTATTACCTTATCATTAATCTTTCATTTAAATCAAATTTTATTTAAAAACAGATATCTGCACGATACGCTGTCGGATCTAACGACTAATAAATAAAATCAATTTACTGTTAAATGTTATAAATATACACCTAAGGAATAATAAATTTTATACATTTTATAACAAGTTTATATACCACAATATTATATTTTAAAAAAGCCTATAAATAGAGTATCACAATCTACAAGTGTATACCGTTAAACATCTGGAATTTTATACAGGTTGCTTAGTATACAGAATACATTCTAAAAATATAAATATATACAGGGTGTTTCGATTATTTGGAATAAAATTAATTGATTTTACTTTGATTCACCTTTTAATTTGGTATAATAACTCGCAATACGTTGTTGTCAAATTACTTGTAGTTATTTTTTGAGCTTTCAATTTTAAAATAAATATTAACGTCAGAATAAATATATTTACATATTTTTTTTTGATGACATCTAAAAAGATTTTTTTTCAAAAAATTAACACTTCTGTGGTTCCTAACTTGTATATATCACTTTTGTCACATTGTTAAAATACATTGCATAAATAATTTATTAGTATTCGACAACAGGTTCACAATATATACGACGTGTAAAAAATCGGAAATGTTGAATACATTAACCTTAATAGTTGGGTAGAATTTTCAAGTAATTCATCAAGTATATTTTGAACCTGGCAAGATCAAGAAAGGAATATTTTAATAACTAGAAAATTGCACGCCTATTTATTTATATACCAAATAATATGTTTACTATTAATGACACATCAAAATCAATAACAAAGAGGTTCACAATTCACTATACTTACAGGATGTTCGGAGAACATGTTACAAACTTTAAAGGGATGATTCATTATAAAAACATGAAAAAAAAATTATATTAACATAGGTCGCAAATGCTTTCTTTTTGAGATACATCAGTGTTAAAAAATATAAAAGAAACGGTGTCGCTTCTGGTTATTTTCAAAATTACTATTTGTTTCTTAATCGGCAGTCATTCCTTAAGACAAAATTTGTACAGGCGTTTCTGTCTGTCTGTGTCTTGTCTAAACCAAAAATATCTTTAATGATAAGAAAAATTGGGGGAAAAATCTCTACATTACAGTACTCGATCATAAAAATTAGGACCCTGTTTCGACCTTAGTGAAGCTTCAGCAATAGCAAATATTTCTAGCTCAGGTGAAAAGGCAATAGCACAGGAGAACAATCTGAATGAGAATGAAATGAAGTTTATACATCAATCTTTTATTTATGTCTGGTTCCTTCCCATCTTGCTTTAAAATAGCAAAAATTATTCCTCTGTATAAGGGTGGCGACCACTCAAGTCCTTCAAGCTTAAAACCTATCTCATTACTATCTACTCTATCAAAGCTTCTCGAAAAACTAATGAAGGTACGGGTGGTATCCTTTCTCAACCAGCATAATATTTTAACCGTAAACCAATTCGGATTTCAATCAAACAAAAATATAGGGTGTTTCAGGGTCTGAACCGGAGAGAGGCTTCTGCTGTGGTCTTTTGTGACCTATCAAAAGCCTTTGATTGCGTGAGCCATGAGGTACTGCTGCGGAAGCTTTATGCCTATGGGTTCCAAAGCATTGTGTTGCAATGGATTAGAAGCTACCTCACTTATCGTTCTCAAGCTGTGCACCTTAACAGCGTGTCATCTAACAGAACGAATATTTCTTGTGGTATCCTTCAGGGGGATCCAATTCTATTCCTGATATATATAAACGATCTCACTCAACTTAAATTGCGGGCCACTTTACACTGTTTGCAGATGACACAACTGTACTATGGCAGAATAAGAACCCCAAGCAGCTAATGCTTTATATATCAGATGATTTTTAAAAAATCCAGCAATGGTGCGACGCAAATTATCTTTGTTTAAATAAGTCTTAAGACGCATCTCATTGGGTTTAACTGTGCGGTTGATGATATCGATAATTCTCTGATAGAATCAGTGAGTAGGACTAGGTTCTTGGGTTTGTTTATTGACGAGGATTTAAAATTTTATCCTCATATTATCAACCTTAACAGAAAATTCGCTTCTGGCTGCTTTGCTATCCGCACTACTTTTAAGGAACTTGGAAGAGAGGTCGCACGAAGTGTGTATTTCTCCCTTGTTGAATCTCATTCGCGGTATGCGGTGCCCTTCTGGGGCGCTTGTGCAAATTTCCTTTTTCAATCTGTTTTCAATCTTCAGAAAAGGGCTGTCTGTAATTTATCCAATGCACATCCAAGAACTCATTGTAGACCTCTTTTTAAAGAGCACCAGATCCTTACTTTACCGTCTTTATTCATTTTGGAGACTGCTTGTTTGGTCCACAAGAACAAATATCATTTCCCCAGACACCAGCAAACTTACATAACACGTCAAACCCACAATATCCCTTTGCCAATTTCGCACACGGCTCTAGTCAGGGACTCGCTCATTTACAATGGCATACAAATTCATAATAGCATTGATCTGCGGCTTAGAGGTGTGCAAGACTTGGGACTGTCTCGTAGAGCATTAAAAAGAGAGCTGCTTCAAAAAGCCTATTACTCTATTGACGAGTTCTTTGAAGGAAATTAATCTATGTGTAAATTTAGGTTCGTTTTGTTAGTAGGTGTTTGTTTTATTAGCTGCTTTTTAGGACTTTTTAGAATTTAGTATGGCAAAGTGCTAGATATATTGTTCATTGTTTTGATTGTAATTTTAACCGTTTTGCGTTACTTTAGTTTTCTATTGTTTGTATTTTTTTATACCTTTTTATATATGTTTAACTGTTTTATACTTTTACCCATTATTTAACTTTGTCAATAAGAGCTGATACATGTATTGGTTTTTGGACAATAAATTACTTTCAATCAATCGTACTGAAATGGGTAAATATCAAGGGGTAGTAATGGATCAGGTTAAAATTAAAATAGGTCTGGAGTTGGATAATTTAAATAACTACCTGCTTGTTTTACGTACATTGAGGAAAAAAAATATTTTTCAAAATGGAAGCTTTAAATTTCTGCATTTTTACAAGGTTTACTAAACTTTTTTCATTATTTTAGGCACTACTTCACAAAAAGATAAAAAGTAAAAAGTGTAGAACCTCAAGGGCCCTGACAGTGTCGAACATTGGTTAAGAAAAGGAGGAAAAATTCCAACCATAGTAGAGTTATGAGGGGTTTCTTAGCATTTACGGTTTCATTTTAATTAGTTATAGTTTAAAAGATAATAATTTTTGTTGTTGTTTTTTTTATTTAATTAAGTTAGTTAAAAGGGTTGTGGATTGCACGCGACTTATGAAAAAAACATACTACATACAGTATTTTCATAACTTGCTCCGTTTTTGAGCTACGGAATGATTTTGAAAATTTTCAATTTCTGAGCATCCCTTGTATCTCGACTATGCGGCAACATATCGAAACAGAAAAATTTGATTCTACAGCAGAATATTACCTATAATTCAGTAATGTAGTTAGTTTTTTTTAATTGTAATTTTTGAGACATAAAGTACAGTTGTCTTTTTTAAAGGGGACACCCTGTATATTTATAATACGTTGTTGCATTCCGATCATCTACAACGTCACTGGATTCTAGGCAAAGTTCTGCATAAGAACCAGTTTTTATCGGTTCGATATATTGTGCTCAAAAAGTGAAAGTTTTGAAATTCATACTGCAGCTCAAAAACAAAGACAGCTATGATAATTTTCTGTATTGGGTAACTTTTATTTCACAAAAAGGTAGCGCAATGACGTGCAAACCGCAACCTTTTATCTTTGCTAATAACTGAGATAACCCGCAAATACATCGAGATCCAGACACATTGTGATATTTTAATTATTATTACTTAAAAACGGTTCGCCCTACCAGAAAAACTCAAGACACTTCTTCTTTTAAGAAATGAATGCCGATTTAGAGTCCAATATGTATTTTGAAAAAAACCAACAGTGGCGTAATATTTCTTTCATCAAAATAATTTTATTAAAATTTATTTTAACACCCTGTATTTTGAAAAGAACGCACTTGCGGACCTAAGATAATATGAACTTTTTTAATAATCATTCCTCCAAATTTTGTAACGCATTGTCTGAACACCCTGTATACACTTACCGGCAAAAAAGTCAGTCACCTAAAATTATTTCTGGTGTTCAGTAATTTTTGTAGCTTCTCACTAAATTTCATCAAATTTCCCGCGAATTATGAATATCATTATTACATGCCCTATCAATTGATAAAATATATTAGTACAGCTTATTAGAGTACATTTAATCAATGACTTAGGAATAGTTTTCGACTCCGAATTATGATTTAAAGAGCACGTCAATTATGTCCTGGCAAAGGCCTTCAAAATTGGTGGGAATTTGGTCGGCATGTTAGCAAGTCCACATAAAGCGTATCGAACGAGCTCAAAATAAATTTGTAAACTTACTACTATAAAAATCGACAATTCCAATTATCGTGTCATGACCGTTTACAATTGCTGAATATTGACAGTTTGGAATGACGTAGAATTTTTTTTACACTGTAATGTTTGTCTTTAATGTGTTTACTAATAATGTTGTTCTGAATTTCTGGCACTAATAAACATTAGTGTACCACCGCGCGACACGCGTTTGAATGACGTGTTTTTAATCAATACAAGTCGGACCGATGCGATGCCAGTAGAAATAATGTAATAGACTTATCATGCATTTTATAACACGTATATTCCTACGAATTTGAACTTTAATTGCACACCAATGATATTTAAAAATAAACTGAGCTCGATTTTACCACACCCTCAACGATCATAAATCACGGAGAGGTGGGTAAACACGACGACTGCGACTTCCATGTCGCAGGGGTTTCGAGGTAATTGAGAGCGGATTTTATGTTTTATAATCTAAGTGCTAAATTTTGATGAACTCTTGAAAATAATATTTCAAACGATTAAAATGTATAAAATACGAAATAGAAAATTCATCAGTTTCTTATTTGGTTTGTTTGTGTATTTCTCGATCTTATTTTGTGTTGTGCTTTATATTATTGACCTTTATATTCTCATTGTCAACTGTCTTTTGTACCATTTGGACCAATCATTGTTCTGTAGTGTATATACAGGGTGTTTCAATATTATACTGACAAATTGAAACAGGTGATTCCTTGACAAAAAATAATGAAAAAAGTTCCCATTAATAGAGGTTCAGAAACCCCTCGTTTGTAAGATACAGGGTGTTAAACTTTAACTTAAAGATTATTTATTCAAATTCTGTACTTTTGTTACACATTAAAGTACCTAAAGAATTAACCTATTGTCATTTAAAACTATAATTTATAATGTACAAATTGCTTTTTATTTGACCCGATGAAAAATGTAGCCCTGCTTTAAATCACATTTTACCAAATATCAGCCGAACCGTATAAGATATCAAAATAGTGCAAGAAATAAAAAAGGTAAATGATAAACCAAAAAAGTTGTTTTTATATGAAAGGATAGTCAGTGTCGTATCAAAAAAAAAAAGTTGGGGGGGGGGGGGTGGTCGCAGTGGTTGTGACGCCCAAAAAAATAACACCTTGTAGATAGTTTTAAATGACAATAAGTTAATTCTTTAAATACTTTAATATGTAACAAAAGTGCATAATTTGAATTAATAATCCTTTAGCACGCATAAAATAAATAGGAAGAACCGAAAAAAAATTAAAAGTTTAACACCCTGGATCTTACAAACGAGGGGTTTCTGGACCTCCATTAATGGGAACTTTTTCATTATTTTTTGTCAAGGATTCACCTGTTTCAATTTGTCGGTATAATATTGAAACACCCTGTATATATGAATATATAAATTATAAGTTCATAACACCCTATGGTTTATTTAGGGAACTTGGTCAGGTTCTCTGGCACTTTGTTAAGAAGCCACACCTAATGTTTAATTTTTTGATTCATCCCAATATTTAAATGTTTATAGAAAATACACACGTAAGTAAAAATTGGCAAATTGAAATAACAGTGAACTTAAAGACTTATATACCTCCCTTAAGATCGAGATTTTTTCCAGTCCTAAATAATTCACTGTTAATATTAATATGACCCCATCCCAACTCCCTAAAAACGTTTTCCAATGCCGTGGCATGGGTGCTGCGAATTAACCTAGAGCACTCAAATAATATGCGGTTTGCTAATGATATGATTCTTTTATATCTGAAAATGTCGATGAGATGCGATTATGATAAGACGACATTCATAATCCTGAAATATAGGGCTCAATAACGCTCTTACAGATCTTTTCCTGGAAACGAAAAGTTACATTTAGGACACAAAATACCTCTGGGGCAAGGAAAATCGAACCACCGAAGTAGAGACGCTAGAATGAACTGTTTTCGGAAGGTAGGCAAACATTTAAAAGCAACATCCCACCATATCTAAAGAGCAGTTTTAACCTGAACCAAAAATCTGATGAAAGATTTCGAGTAGCTCGCCATGCAATCTCACTTCCCGATCGAGTGAAGAACAGCGAGATAAGATGAAGAACAAAGGTCGTCTGGTCGCCCATCGAAGGGATGAGACGTTACCAACATCACGGGTAAAAACTCTCTATTAAGGGCACAAGACAGACGCCAATGGAGACATATAAGAGATGCCTTTACCCAGCTGTAGGTGTAATGGCCATGACGATTACAGTGGTGGCTCTTGAACACTGTTAGTGGATGTGTTGCACTAACAACAAAAAAAAAGCGTTTAGTATAGACTACAAAGAAATAAATACAATTAAAAAAGATCATCTAATTATTTATTTCATTTTCTTTAATTGCAGTGAAATCTTTGATAAAATGTATCTATTTTTTGTTACAGCTTCGTTATATTTTTGAATGCTTATCCAATAAGCGGAATCCAGTTAAGCCTGTATATTAACGTTGCCAAATAATCGCATTTGATTGTTAATGTGAACTTTACTTTGTTTATGTCCGCCTCTCTCCATACTTTTCCTTCACGATCAGTCCCAAACAAGACCACGCGTTTTTACAACTAATTGTTTTTCATACCCTCCATTTCTCCCGAAAACCGCCAATAAGTAGAACAAATGACGGGAGAAAATATAGACATTAGCCCGATGATACGAATACCGAGAACTAACCAGAATTGAAATAATTAGCAGCACTGAATTGTAAAGTTTTATTTCAAACGGTGTATCTGCCACAAAAATTCAGCTATTCGGATAAATCAAAATACAAAATGTTGAGAATAGGTATAGCTTCGTAACAGTAACGAGAAATTTCCTATTTCTAATACAGGCTGTTTTGAGCTTAGATCACCAAAACATTAATTTCGATCTTCGGGAAAAATAGGTTGTAACCAATATATCTTGTCAAATTTCAAGGGAATGCGATAATTTTGATGAATTTTTTTGACAAAAAAAAAGACTACAAATTTCGTATTTAACTAGTTTAAACTGAAGCACCTACCTTTCAAACTATTATTATTATAGTATAATTATTTTCAATTAAGAGAGTACTACAATGGTTCATTAATCAAAAACAGAAAGCAGTAGTCACCAGAGAACAAGATAACTTAATTATTAAATAATATGTATATCATGGCATTGATGCATCTTTTATCCATTGGTGTTTTTTAATCTTGTAAAATAACTGAAACATCCTGGCCAGAATATAACAGCGATATAGTGTAGTAACTTTGAAAATGCTTAAGATATAATGGACAGAATTGTATAAAGAATAATCTCAAGAGATATTTGTAAAAATTGTAAAATTTAATCTACACCAGCAAATCCCTGAGAACCTTCAATGGCCTTGATAAGTTTTTCTTTTAAGTAGGCATAGCTTTCGTAGGGGGGTAAATCAAGTCGATTGAAACTATAAATAAAAAGGAAAGATAAAAATTAATAAGATGTAAATCAGGTGACACATATTAATTTATAAAAGAAAAATGACTGCCTTATAGCATAATAAATATTGTAATTTTCAATATAGTCTTTTTCACTCTGTCCTTAAAGGGTTTAAAAAGTAAGGGTGGAACATTCTAAGGGCTTAAATTACGTTTATCCACCGATTATGGCCGCGTTCATTAGAACATAGCGCTCGAGTAACGCTACATCATATTGGGTGGCGGTTCTCACTCCCACTCACAGTAATCTTCAGCGAGATTTAGAAATTAGAGCAACCCAGAGAATATGACCCTTGATGACCCATACTACAACATCTACAATTATTATACTATTGCCTTCGAACGGCACTAGTAGGAACTTTGCATATAGCCTATAGCGGCTTCTTGAATTGAATATCCATTTTTCATTTCAACAGAACTGAAATACTTTCGTGCGAAATTATTTAACTGACATTGACAAGCTTCTTTAAAAATAAATCAATAATTAAAACCTTAACAAGGAGTAGGTGTCAAAGCTGACTTTTTCTAATTTTGACATATAAAGTGACACTTTTTAAAACTGATTGACATTATGAAATGTCTTACTTTTTGTAACTAGTTGCATAAAGTAAAATTTTATGCAATTGGTGACGAAAAATGTATTTCAAAATTAGTGACAAAAAGAATTATTCTATTTATTAAACTGTTATAATACAAGTTAAAAACATAAATTATAAATTAATTAATTATTATAAATATTGATTGACACAATTATTGCAATTATTCAAATTAATTCCCGACGACATATTTTTTTCATTGCTCGAACTTGCTGTTATTTGGGAAGCGACGCACATTGCATTAGATGTTTCACCAAATATTTCTTGCGCTATAAGTTTTTTATTATTCATGGAATTTTCAACATATCCCTCCGCAACAGAGCTAGATTTCCAAATTTTTATCAATTATATTAAATTTTATTTTTTTATTACTTTCTTCAAAATTAGAAAAAATCTTGTATGCAATACGTTACGAAATGAAATTTTGTGTAACTTGTGAGTTTTTGCGAAACTCACTTCGTTCGTTCCGCAAAAATCTCACGCGTTACACAAAATTAGGCATTTCGTAACTGATGGCATAAATAGCTATTGTATACCCACAATATCACATCCTTGGGTTGGAGGTTTAGACAAAATTAGTAATAGTGAAAAAACGTTATATACAATTCCGGATGTAGGTAGTGCCCTTGTAAGTATCATTTAAATTTTTTTGTAGTACAATTACACTATTACATCCTGTAGATATCTTAAATACGAAATCGTTTACACATGCATCCTGAACTTTTTAGGTTACGAAATAACTTGCTTAAAATGCTTAACCTTACTTTCTGAATATACTGGAAACTTATACAGCTATAGAGTAATTACTGGACATACTGGAGGTTAATCCAAATATACATTAGTAAAATGTTGCTAGTTAATAAGGTAATAAAGCTGGATTTATAAACTCGAAGCCGGCGTCGCCGCTCGCGGTGGCGTGGGCGCTGGGAGTTAAACAAGTGAATCGTAATAGAGTGATTTATAAACTTCGTCGGCGTTCGCGCTGACGTTCAACATAAACCATCTTTATCTTTCCAGCGCCGGCGTTCATAGAAAATTCTTAGCGCCGCGTCATAACCAATGGGATTTTAGCATTTCTATCAAGTCATCGTTGGCAATGGCATCTGCCAAACTGTCAACGGCCAATCGTCATTTTAATTTTACTACCCCTAAGACACCAAGTAACTTCTTCTGCCTTGCTAGATCCATTTATTTAACTCTTTCTTTTTGTTCTAATAACTGGCTAGAGAAAACACCACCAAGAGTACAAACTAAAAATGTCAGAACTGTCAGATCATGTTTTTATTTGTCAACACTGCGAACGCGAACGCCAAGTTTATAAATGCCCACTATGCATGTCTAAGACGATTGCTGGCGCCGACGCCGGCGCCGGCGAGAGTTTATAAATCCAGCTTAAGTGTTTCAGCTTTGATATTTTAATATCTTTATCCAATATTAGCATTTTAATAACAGATTGCGTGCAAAAACGGTTTTAGAAGTAGAGCAAGGTTTTATAAAAAAAAGCAATATTTAGCTCTTTTTTTATTTTGTTCATTAATTTCATTTACATGGTTTTAAGGTTTTAGAATTTATTTTCAGTGTTGTGTTTATACAAAAGTTATAATTTATCTTACCACGTATGTGCTCTAGGGAAATTATCAAGTGTCCCCCATTTTTCTATAGTAAACAGTTGTGGACCGTTACTTCCATATAATTCTTTAAATCCATTCATCGGCACTCGTGACGTTCCGGTGACAAATTGTAATAGTCTAGCTCTCATTTCATTGTTAAATGATAACACAACCTACAATAAAAAAAAGACGGGAATTTGTAACGCTTTAACTTTAAATTATTACAAAAAACACATTCGTCAACAAAACATTATAGTATAAAAGTAATATTTATACCATTTCTAGTCAGTTAATAGTTTAGCTAATCTGTATTGAATCGACAAAACATAGCTTGTAGACGAAATATCGATACTCGCAAAAGATTAAAGCGACGGAATAATTTGATTGATACCTTACAAAACAAATTTGCCAGTGATTCAATAGAAGTTAGTTAAACTACCCTAAAATGTAAAACTATAAAAAATTAACGGAAACACACCAAATGCATACCGCGGAAGGTAAGCGAAACATTTAAGGAATTAAGAAAAATCTTATGCGGGGAGTTCGAAACCTTGGAGGAATGATTCCACGTGGTAAAATCATAATATGTATAAGTAGTAGGTATATGACGCCCTGTCCATTTAACCAATGTAATATAGTGAAGATAAGATGTCCTTGTCTCGTTAGGGGAATTTCGTTCAAGGTACATACTGAGAAGACAATTGAGCATGATAGCAAAAAATGAAGATATCTGTATTCCTGTCACATTTGACAACAGCAATTTGTAAACAAACATTAAAGTTCTTGTTGGTTAAGATTTTGTATACTTCGATTGATAAAAGAAATAATTGATAGCCGATTTCCTGTTATTTTAAGATATCCAACAACATTAACAGAATCTTAGTGACGACTTCTCAGGGGCGGCAGACAACAGACAATAATATATTATTTATCTACATCAATTTGCATTTTTAATGACTCGAAAACTGCCAGCGAATAACCGTTCCACTTTTTAAATCGCCCTTGTAACCCAGGACGTCATCGTGGATTACTCGTAAAAACGCCACTATCAAATTTATTGTTTTACTTTTCAAGTCGCCGTTGTGACCAGAACCAGGTCGGGCAAACCTACCCTGCCATTAGAAAGAAATTTTAGGCTTCAGGATAAGGCAACCATACATGCACTACTATATATTTGAAGACTTCTCACACCGTCAGAATAGGCAAAAATGGATTTGCCAATAAACTTAAGGTTTGCTCCAACCCGACCAGAAACCGTATCAGTACAGTCCCCCGAACGGTCGCACAACTAATTAACCATTGCAACAGTCGATTGCCAAGTTCGTTTTGCCATAAAATCGTTTGGCCATAAAATGGAGGGGTTGGAACAAACCTTTAAAGAAAGTGAGGTTAGTTAGCTGATTATTGTTATTCGTTAATAGACTCAGTAGATATCGGATGTTTTTTTATTGTTCTTGAAAGAACTAGATTAGTGTAAAATAAGTCAGAGTGAGTGTGGTCTGTTAAAAAAACAAAACTTTCGGTTTGGTTTATAGGTTTGTTTAGGATTAGGACCTCGGGTAAGTGTTTTAAAATTTAAATAAAATATCTTGTTTGGACGCACGCACCACGCAATTATATGAAAAACCGAGTTGAAACTGAGGTAATAAAGAATCCTATTCATTGTATTTTAAGTTTAAAATGTGTATTTTCGTATTCTCCTTCATTTGATGAACAAAGTGAAATAAAAAAAAAATGAAAATGGTCGTGTCCGATGACCAGTAAAATGTTGAATTTAATTAACACTGGAGGCAAGGGGGGTAAAAGGTAATTTGAAATAATTGGTATCAAAAATATGCATGGCTTACGGAAAGCGAAACCAAAATTAAACTTTAGTTGGCCATAATAGGCATTTTAAAAATTATAGGCTTTGGAAATGATGTTTTTCCTCAGGGACCCACAGTAATTAGATTTAACTAAATTGAACAAATTTTAAAACTTTGGTTGTAAAATGATTTTGTTAATTTTGTACCTTGTTATACTAACCCTTTATTGCCGTAAAAAAACACGCGGCAACCCAGCTGTATTGTGATCCACTATCTAACTTTTGACGTTTGATTACCCGATATGCGTTGTTAGAAACCATATATTTTGTGGTACTTCAGGGTACATAAAAGCCTTGTGCATGAAGTTGGTCGTACCGACCTTATATTATTGCACAGCTTATTGATTTGTTTATTTCTAGTTTGTTGAAAGAAGCTGGTTTTTTGTGAATTATTTAGTTTTTAATTTACTAAGTATGTAGTTTTATTAGTTTATTATTAATCATTCTTAAAACATAACCTTCATGATGGGTAGCTCATTGTAGTGTAAAAACTAACCAAATTCACGAATAAATGCGTAAGTAAAGTCACAAATACTAGCTATAGGGTACGTTCAATCAGAGTTTCCATTCCTAAGGAACGCTCCTCTGACTTGAAAATCGAGCTCCAGTACGTTTTGAAATTATAGACAATAATTTAAGAGTACTAACTTACCCTCCAAAAATACTGCACAACAATATGATTGGCGTGGTAATCGCCCTTATACAAAGTATTTTGTTTCCAGTCTTTTACATCGATATGCTGAATACCGCACATCAACAATTCTAGTTCGTTCTCATCGAAAATTTTTATTACATTCAAAGGTACTAAGTCACTGAAACCTTCAAGAAAAGCGTTCATTTGATCTTGGACTCTCTCGACAAATCTCCATTGTATAATACATCTACAATAAATATTAACTTGGTAACATGTGAATGATCACAAAAATTTGTACATTAATAAAGAACTATTAATATTTTGAAGAAATTTGAAACAAAACACAACTCATTAAAAGAAGCAAGTTTTACTTACTTAATATACTCGTCCTTATTAGAATTATCTAAAGGAATATTAGCCCCACTCTCTATCAACTCATGAGCAGTCGTATGGCCAAAAGATTCCTCGTCCACCGAGAAAGTCAGATCCAAACCAGACGGATCGTTCTCCTTAATCCATAATAACGATTTGTAATATTCAGAATCCACTGATTCCATATCTTTTAAGTCTATAGGTTTGGATAACATCATCTTGTAGAACGGTCTAATAAAAAAGGCTAAAAAAATTTACAACTTTTTCAAGAATCAAAATACATAGATGTATTTTTAGTGTGCATCTTATTCCATGTTGAACTGTTAACAAGCCAAAAGTTACTAAATATTGACAAGACTTCTTAGTCTCCAATAAAATTTGGCCGAAACAGGCTCTAAGGCTGATTCTGTAGGAGCAATTTACCATGCCTAGACGAGCATTTCTGCCGCTACTTTAACTGGTGTGAAAAACAGCGGCACTAAAATGCGAAGCAAACTATAGGAGCGACAGGTATTTTTTTTACGCGTTTTCGGGTTAAACAAATTGTGAAACGGAGAGCAAAACGGCAGAAATAAAGAAATTAATTCCTGTTGAAGCGCGCACAGTGGGTCGTACTACAGCGACTTCATAACGCTGTTATAGTTGAGGAAACCGACGCGTTCAAAACTTTAACACCCTGTATATAAAACCGGGCAACTCCGGACACATGTTCACATAAACTTTCTCTCTTAGAATATCATAAGGAATCACCCATATAATTTACGTACCGTACTTCTGAAACACCCTGTATTTCATATTATACCAAGATTTACTATAATTGGTCGTGTTTTATGAATTAATATCTATTCAACCAAATTCAGTTAACTAAGTTTAAAACCGGACCTGACGTACACGCGAATTGCGCAGACGCAATGCTTCCACAAAACGACATTTCTGTAACACGGTATTAGCAATATCTAAAGTCTCTAAAAGGTCTGTACAAAATCTGAGCACATATTCCTGAGGCCAAAATAAGGCGATTTAAAGCAACTTACCTTAGTCCGAAATTGCTCCGTTTCCGAAATACATAAAGTTAAAAAATAAAAATCGAATTTTTTTAAAATAATGAACCTTTTTTAACGTATTACTTTAAAAGTTGGTACCCAGGGGTTTTTTGGGATGCGAAACCCGAATACGGAGACCTTTTCACTGTGGCCATTAGAGGGCGCTTCACAATGCACTTCTTATGGTTAAGAATGGCCATAACTTTTTTATCAGTGTAGTTTTTTCCTTTTTTTTGTTAAGGAACTAATTATTTGAACATTTTGAAACAAAAAAGGGACTCTTGTGAAAATCCGCTAAAGTAAGCCGTTTTTGAGATACATATTTCGGTTTTTAGTGTTCTATGCTCCACTGGAATATTTAAATTATTTTAAATAAAAAATTCCGCTATTGGTTAATTTCGTAAAGTTAAATTTTTTTTTGGGTTAGTTACAGCAAGTTTTGCAGGAAGAATTTGAGTATTGATTTTTTTTTAATTAAATGAGGAACAATTTTATTTTAAAAGTAAATTTAATTAGCATAAACTTTTAGTAATTGTTCAAAATGACCTCTGTTAACATAAGTACAAAGATTAATACGACGTAAAAAGTTTAAATTTACTCTTTGCGTCAATTCCGCATCGTTCTTTAATATGTTGACTGCATTTGAATTATTCCCCACAATTCCTCCTCATTATTAATCGGTCTAGAGTATACCATCGGTTTTAAAGACCCCCACAAAAAGCGTGGCGGCCACTTTACAGAAGCGTCATTTCCTCTACCGATCCATCTGTTTGGATACTGTCGAAATAATTGCGGACATTTAAACTAAAATGTGGTGGAGCACCGTCATGCATAAACCACATATCTCGTCGAAGTTGTAATGGCAAATCTTTTACTAAATGTGGCAGCGTATTTTGTAATGTTCTAAATAATCCACACCATTTAGTCGTGGCGGTCTTATACCTTTTGGATATGGTATAGATGAAGCTGTTGTTCTTTTAATGTTCTATGAACTACATCCTTGGATACTCCTACCTCTAAACCTAAGACCCTGGTGCTTAATTTTGGATCTTCAGCAATTCTTTCCAAAATTTGTTCCTCAACCTCAGGAGTCCTTATTGCACGTTGCCGTCCATAATTGGCAGTTAAAGGAGTGAAGCTACCGGTTTCGCGAAGGCGTCTCTTAATAGCAGCAAATGTTTGATGGTTTGGTATGCGCCGATTTGGATATCTTTCCCTGTATACCCTAACACTTTCGCGGCCATTTCCTTCACAATACCCAAAAACCAATAGCATATCCGTCATTTCTGCAGAACTGTATCCTTCAGCCATCTTTACAGTCGATTTAAAATTTAACTAACACGTTTCAAAAACCTTATTTATCCTCGCATTGGCAAATTCTTACTGAAACACTTACTGTAAACAACATAGACTGATAGCGAAAATTCTTAAAATACGAAAAATGTTTACATTTAAATAGTTTGTTGCAAAAAAAAATTTAAAGGTGGTCATCAAACAGGTAAAAAATCCGAGGATTTTTGGATGTGACACTCCAAAAAAGTATCTAAAAAAAAATACATTTTCCACTGCTTATTCACTGACCACATTTAATCCTCAAAGATAACAGCAAACATTTTTTATTCAGAATAATTTAAATATTCCGGTGCCGCATCGAACAGTAAAAACCGAAATATCTCAAAAACAGCTTACTTTAGCGGATTTTCACAAGAGTACCTTTTTTGCTTCAAAATGTTCAAAAAATTGGTTTCTTAACAAAAAAAAGGAAAAACTACACTGATAAAAAAGTTATGGCCATTCTAAACCATAAGCGCCCTCTAATGGCCACAGTGAAAAGTTGTCCGTACTCGGGTTTCGCATCCCAAAAAACCCCCGGGTACCAAGTTTTAAACTCGGTTTTAAAGTAATACGTTAAAAATGTTCATTAATTTTAAAAAATTCGATTTAATTTTTTAACTTTACCTTATCTCTTATCTTGGAAACGGAGCAGTTTCCGACTAAGGTAAGTTGCTTTAAATCGCCTTATTTTGGCCTCAGGAATATGTGCTCAGATTTTGTACAGACCTTTTAGAGACACCCTGTATATGGCCGTGCCTGATCATAAAAAAACAAAATTCTGAGCCTGTGTTCCTAACCAATCAATTATTCATTAATGCCTTGTTATGAAAGAGAGAAAAGCGGCGATATTGTTCATATATAGTAATGGTAGTTTCTTAAGTTGGAATCCTTTTCCTTTACTTCTTTTTAGTTGTAGGGATTTCTTTTCGATTACTTGGTTGGAAGTTTTTTGTTTGAACTCTTTTATTTGTTTGTGTTTATTTTATTGCTGTCTTCAAGATTTTTGATTTTTGTATTTTTATGAATTTTGAAAAGATTTTGATTGAATAAATTTAGAAATTGAGTTGTGTTTCAATCTGTTAAGGAGGGAGCCAATCTCTTGGGCATTTATGTTTATCGTTTTCATGCGAGTGTATGTGAGATTCTGCAATTAGTCTATTTGGTGAATTGTCTGTTCTGCTATAGTATTTTGTTATTATTTTGTCTGTAAATTGTTTGAGTGTGTCAATTTTTAGGTCTAGATGCAATGCATTGTTCATCATGTACATTGGTGCCCCCACCATTACTTTTAGAATTTTATTTTGTACTCTTTGTACTTTTAACATTTTGGTTTTATTTACGGTACACCACGTCGGTATACCGTAAGTAAGTACCGGGCGTACTAGTGTTTTGTACAACGTTGTTTTTACTTTTAAATTTAATTTACTATTTTTATTTATTAGGGGATATATAGCGTGAAACTGTTTTTGGGCTTTTGCCACTCGCTCATCTGCATTGTCTCCCCATGCCATCTTTTTATCAAAAGTCAATCCAAGATATTTTATCTTGTTTGACCATTCTATTAATTTATTCATTTTGTGACTATTTGTTGTGCGAAGAAGTAAACAAAAATATATGTACTCTATATGGTTAGAAGCAGAAAATTTTGAAGGTTTGGACTATACCAGAATTTTAATCATAGACCTGCAATTAAACCATATAAACAATAAAACTTTAAAAACTTTAAAAATTAAACATTTTCAGTTTACAATTCTCAGTTATAAAAACTAATGATCCTTATCCGTTTATTTAAATGTGTTCACTTTTTTTGGAAGTGAATCCAAGTTTAGTGTTGCGGCTTTTTGCGGCCAATTTGATTATTCTTTGTGGCGATTACAAAGATAACTATTTCTATTTAGTGTAGGAGATTTAGCCACGTTGACTGTTTGTTTCCGTTACTCATGGAGTTTAAACTTAAGTGTTGTAAAAAAAAGGACTTTAATAACCTTTGCTGTAAAACATGTCTGGCAGTTTACCACCCAAGCTGTATGGAGAGGTGTAAGTCAATCAAAATAATAAACAATAACATAATATATTGCTCTTTAGAATGTGAAAACAAGGAGTTAGATGCTAAGCGAAATGAAGATAAATTGCTTAAATTAATAGATCAATACAAGATTAATATACAACAGAGAGATCTGGCTATTGAAGAACTAGAAGAAAAAAATCTAACAAATAAAGATGAATTGCAGCAAAAAATTTCCCAACTAACAAACGAAGTTAAAGAAAAGAACTTATTTATTAAAAGATTGCAACGAAGGACCAAAGACTTTGAAGATGAGGTGTTTGAAGAAGAAAAAAAAGGTATTGAGAAAATAAATGAACTAAGGGATAAAGTGAATAAACTTAAAAAGCAAATAGGGGAATTGGAAAATAACAACATTTCGATTACTCAGGAAAAGAACAGCATTACTTTAGAACTCCAAAAAAATAAGAATGACCTAACGGAACTTGCAGAAATGAACAGAAACATGTTAGGATCCATTAGAACTCTGGAAAATGAGAGTGAAGCATATGCAAGGGAAATAGTAAGGTTAAAGCAAGATACTTCCATAAAAGTTCTCGAAGCCGAAAATCTATCCTATATTAGTGAAATCGCCTCATTAAATGTAATGTTAAATAAATTTAAAAATAAATTAGATGGCCATGATGAAGTGAAAATATTAAGTTCTGTAAATAAAAGCAACGTTGAGATAAAGCGGTCTGATATCTGCCTTGGGGTAAATAATAATAATATGAAGGGAGACGATGTAAAAAACCTTTTTCATTCTTGTAGACACACTAATCTAATTCTTACCGGTCCTCCTCTTCATCTTAATAGGCCAGTTCTAAACAAAATTATTGAAGAGCACAACACTGTTATAATTAGGAACTTAGATATATCTAATCAGAATGTTTTTTTCCTGCCTTTGCTCCGTCATACCTCCTACGGTTATTTAAATTACAGCGATAAGTCGAACCTGGTTGGCTATATATGTGCTAGACTGCAGGCAGCTACTATCTGCAGTGACGGTCGGGTTGATCATTCGGATCGTAACGTTACTGTCGCTCAACAAACTGACAACGAAGTCGGTTTAAATTTCTAAATATCAACGACTCTTCCAAGTTATCAGTGTACTATCAGAATGTAAGAGGTCTTCGAACAAAAACTGATATACTATTGAGGTCTACATACTCCTCTTGTTATGATCTTATACTCTTGTCTGAAACTTGGCTTAATAGTAACATCTCTAATTCCGAACTGTTTGATGCTTCTTTCATCGTTTATCGTAGAGACAGAGACTACGAATTGCTCGATTGTCAGCGAGGCGGCGGAGTTTTGATCGCGGTTTCTAAGAGGTACAGTTCGTCTGCTGTACATACTGCAGCTGGCGACCTTTATGAGGATGTCTGGACTCAACTATGCGTGGATCAGGCTAAATTTATTATTTGCTGCATATACATCCCTCCGAACTCATCACTTCAATGCTATGAATCCTTTTGTCATACCTGCGAATCCATGAGGAATAAATATGATAATCATAGGTTTATAATATGCGGGGACTTTAACCTTCCCAATGTTCAATGGACTTTTGAGGATGATGTATTGGTTCCTGCGGCTCTGCGCTCCCCTACCGCTGAGATCTTGTTGAACACCATGGCCTTTATAGAATTACAACAAGTCAATCATCACCGTAACAGTATTGATCGAATTTTGGACTACGTTTTTGCTGACGAATTTCATGAAACATCTGTTTTGTCGTGCTCTGATCCCTTAATTGATATTGATACCTACCATCCTGCAATTGAGTGTTACTTTAATATTTATAATGTCCCAGAGTTGAAAAATAATGCCACATCTACCTTCTATCATTTTAATAATGCCAAGTTCAACGATTTGAATAATTTTTATAACCATGTTGATTGGGATTTTCTTACTTCAATCTCTGATATAGATTTGGCAACTGAGAGATTTTACTCGGTTCTCTTTGAAGGTATAGACCTCTGCGTTCCTAAGAAGACTATTAAAGGAGCGAAATATCCCTCTTGGTTTGATCGCGACCTCCGTAAACTTATCGCTAATAAAAATAAACTTTACAAGAAATTCAAAAAAACGGGTCTTCAGAACGATTATGACGCCTACTCCGTCATTAGACGAGAGGTCAAGTTTCGGACTGACGTATGTTACTTGACGTTTATTACCAATGCCGAACTTCTGATTCCCGAGAATATCAAGCACTTTTGGTCCTACGTCAGGAATTTGGGGGGGTTGTCCGGTCTCCCAGCTGGTATGCAGTACGGCGGTCTTACCCTTAGTGAACCCACGGACATTGTTAATGCCTTTGCTACTCATTTTCAGTCTTGCTACTCGGATCACTCCAAGCCGATCAGTTCTGGTGCTTTGCCTACTGAATTCTCATCCATTTTATCTTCTCACATTTTTACTATCGAAGAAATTAGGGATAAGATAATGTCTCTTGACGTTTCCAAGGGGGCTGGTCCAGACGGTATACCCCCTTTACTCCTGTTAAATTGCTGCAGCTCACTCCTGGACCCCTTAAGAACTCTCTTTCAGAGATCTATCAACACCGGCTGCTTTCCTTCTTCATGGAAACATTCTAATTTGATTCCCGTTTTCAAGTCGGGTGACAGGACGAAAATAGTTAACTATCGTGGAATCTCTCTGCTCTCTGCTATCCCTAAGCTTCTTGAGTCCATAATTACCGTTGAGATCTTCAACACCTACAAGAATTATATTATACCAGAGCAACACGGTTTTTTTTCAGGCCGATCTACTGCAACTAATCTAGCATTATATCAGGACTTTCTGTTAACATCGGTTGAGTCTGGGAATCAAGTTGACTGCATTTATACCGATCTTTCTAAGGCATTCGACAGTGTCTGCCATGCCTTGTTGCTGAAAAAGCTTGGTGATATCGGCATCTCGGGACATTACCTTGGGTGGATTGAATCGTATCTGTCTCTACGTCATCAACGCGTTGTTGCTTGTGGTTCTGTTTCGCGCGAAATTTTCGTCACCTCAGGCGTCCCCCAGGGGTCCCATCTTGGACCCATACTGTTTCTGCTGTTTGTAAACGATGTCATTTCTTGTTTCGGGTCGTCTCGCTGCCTTCTGTATGCGGACGATTTGAAGTTTTATAATACTGTCTCTGCGAATTCTAATTGTCTGCAGTCTGACCTTGACAACTTCGTTGCGTGGTGCGAGGCGAATTATTTAAGTATTAATGTTTCTAAGTGTCGGGCTATTAGTTTCTGCAAGCGTCGAAACCCTCACAGAACGGTGTATAAGATTAAAGACTCGATCATCGAGAGTGTGTCATCGTTAAATGACCTCGGTGTAATATTTGACAGTGATTTGACTTTCAACCAGCATATAGATAGTATCGTTCTGAGGGGGTTTAGGCTGCTTGGGTTTATCAAGAGGAACACAAAACACATCGGCGATACTAAGGCGCTTACTAGCGTTTATAATTGTTTAGTACGCAGTGTTTTAGAGTATTGTTCTGTCGTATGGTCTCCAGGTTACGCGTGTCACATAGATAGACTGGAAAAGGTTCAAAACAAATTTGTTAAATACCTTTTGTACAAGCATAATTTTCCTTACCAGAATGTACCCTACTCGACAAGACTCTTACTCTGTGGCTTTCAGAGCTTGCTGACCCGGCGAAGGAACGCACAGGTGTTGTTTTTATATAAACTGGTGAATGGGAGTATAGACTGTAGCGATCTGTTGAGCTTAGTATTATTTTCAATTCCTAGTAGAAACACAAGACAAATACAATTATTTCATGAAAGGTTTCACAGGACTAACTACGGCTCAAATACCTTTGCTCACCGGCTGATGCACACATACAATAAATTTTACTCCGACTGCGATATATTTCTTATTGGCTTAATCGCATTAAAGACCATCTTAAGGCTTAAGGTTTAAACTGTTTGTATTGTATAATTTTAGTGTCGGGTATGTCTAGAGATTGTTAATTTTGTACCGTTTGTACCATTTAGAAATAAGATCTTTCTGTAGTGTACTGGCTTTAAATAAATAAATAAATAAATAAATAAAAATAATGAAAAACCTAAAATACTAATTTATGGTGATAGCTCTGCAACGAATTTTTCTGTATTACTGCGTGATCACTTTGCAATGGATGTCTTTGACATTGAGGGCTGGGTTAGACCGGGTGCTGACTTGTCTGAACTTTCGAAAGGCATATTTGAGCGGTGTAAAAACTTAACATCTAATGACTTTATAATAATATGTGTGAATCTTAACCTATATACTAGTATTAAATTAGGGCACCTGAAGTCTCTTCTTGCAGTTGGTAGGTACACTAATGTTCTTTTATGTCTAAAATGTGATATCACTGAGTTACCACAAGCCTACTACAGGGTTCTTGGGTATACATATCTCTATGCATCTCAAAATAATGTTTCTATGACGACATTGTGTAATTTAAAACAAAATAGATCATACTCTTATACCAAAATGAAACTATGTGAACGTGTTGCGCACTATATAAAGCACAATAAAACTAAAAGTAATATTCTTCTAAAATCACCGAATCATTCTGATGGTCCTGTGCATTCTGATGAGGGCGGCTCAGCCTTGCTCCCGGAGAGCAGTTTTATTGTGGCGCCTACTTCGCAGGATGTTCAGGATAGCAACATGGCGGGTCTGGAGAGTGATGTGGGTTCAGGTATATGTAGTGATTCTTCTTTTTTATAATTTCATCCCCTGAGTCAAATTTGGCAAGGGAGGGTGCACGCTTAACCATATTTCTACAGAATATTCAATCGCTGCGAAATAAGTGTGATGAATTATATATCCTGTTAGAGGCGAATAATTTTCCTGACTTAGTTTTAATTACCGAGCACTGGCTTAAGCCAGATGAATGTTTTCTGGTACCGGATTATAAACCCGTTTCCCTATTTTGTAGAGAAGACTCCATTCATGGTGGTACTCTTATTTTGTCTAGGGGAAGCTGTAGCTTTCAAAAAATTGATAAATATAATAGTTTTCTCACAGAAAAAACTTTTGAATTTTCAGTGTGCTTTTGTAAACAATATAATATTTATATTCTATGTGTATATCGTTCACCTGCAGGTAATGTGTATGAATTTTTAAATAAACTTGATTCTCTGTTGAGCAATATTCCCACAAATTCTAAATTGGTGTTGGCGGGGGACATGAATATTGACTATGGCAATAAGGATTCAGCAAGCACTGTTCAGCTTGGAAATCTATTGACAGCTTATGGCTTGCAGATGCATGTGCAGTCTCCCACCCGTTTTTGTGTTTCAGCCGCTACAACTATTGACTATATATGTTCAAACTGTGATGTTTCCTGTTGTTCGGTGTTGAACTCGGGAATATCTGATCATGAGGCTGTTAGTTGTAGTTTAAGTTTTGATCGTCCCAAGTCAAGCAGGAGGCGCAGGCATGGACGTATATTTAATAAAGCTGCTTTTCTCAACTTTCAATGCTTGTGTCAGAGAGTAAACTGGGGTTCTGTACACATGTCGGATGAACCTATTGCTTTGTTTCATTCGGTTTTGCTAACACAGTTTAATAGAGCATTTCCTCTGAAGTGGATTAAAATTAGGTCTAAAAAACGCAATGCATGGCTCACTGAGGGTCTAAGAGTCTCGGGAGCGAATTTACGGTCCTTGAACTATATCAGAAGGTTTTGTAAGGATCCAGGGTTCATTGCATATTGCAATAGGTACCGTAATATTTATCGCAGGCTTCTAAATGCTGCAAAAAATTTGTATTATGAAAGGAAACTTGCACATTCTGCAAACATCCAGAGGGATAGCTGGGCAATGGTTAACGAATTTCGTAACAAATCCGGTGATGCTGATGATGATATCGATGTGGATCCGGATACTTTTAATGAGTACTTTTGTAGCATTGCAGGCAGGCTGACTGGTAAGATTGTGCCTTCTACTGACCCACTTGATTACTTGAGGGATGTAAATGTGCCTGGTTCCTTCTACTTTTTCCCTACAAATCCTCAGGAAATAAAAGATGCCATTCTTGAAATAAAAAATAAAAAATCCTCTGGAAATGACGACATTTCATCCGAGGTATTAAGTAAGTTACCCTTTAATGCACTGCATGCTCTGTCTGAGGCCATTAATGATAGTTGGTCTAAGGGGGTTTTCCCCTCTTGTTTAAAGTCATCAGTTGTGATTCCTCTGCATAAAGGAGGTGATCTGAACGAACCGTCTAGCTTCAGACCTATCTCCTTGTTACCTAGTCTCTCTAAGGTTATCGAAAAAATTGTCAAGAAAAGAGTGTGGAATTACTTATTGGCACATGATATAATAACGGGTGATCAGTTTGGTTTTCAGAAGTCTAAGGGTACTCATGACGCCATCTTCAGTTTCTTGGAGAGAGTGTATCTTGGATTGAATGATGGTGGGGCCACTGCGGCGGTATTCTGTGATTTGTCGAAGGCATTTGACTGCGTGGATCACGGAATACTGTTGCAGAAGCTTCATCGATATGGTTTTAGGGGCTCATCTATTGATTGGTTTTGTTCATACCTTGAGGGCCGTACTCAGGTGGTTCGTAGTGGTGGCGCAAGGTCATTGATGTTGCAGGTTGGGTGTGGAGTTCCTCAGGGGTCGGTCCTGGGACCCTTGTTATTTCTGATTTATGTAAATGACATAGTGCGCTTGAATATTTCTGGAACGTTCACCTTGTTTGCTGATGATACCTCTGTCCTATGGCACAGCAGGGAGGTCCAAAGCTTGAGGCAACAAATATCTCAGGACCTTATGGAAATTAAAAAATGGTGTGATGCCAATCTGCTTACCTTCAATATTGCAAAAACAAATATTATAGGCTTTAAATGTGATATGCAGGGGTTGAATTTGGCCACTGAGCCTCTACAGGAAAATACCTCAACAAAGTTTCTGGGAGTTGTCATCGATGGCGAGCTTAAGTTCGAAAGTCATATATTGAGCCTGAGTAAAAGATTGTCATCTGCGTGTTTTGCCATTCGTACCGTGAGAGCGGAACTTGGAACAACAATCGCTCGTACAGTCTATTTTGCATTATTTGAATCTCGTCTTAGGTATGGTATTGCATTCTGGGGCGCGTCTACCAAGTGCTTGCTGAGTCTGATAATTGTGTTGCAAAAGAAGGCGATTCGCTTCATCGCAAATGTCCATCAAAGGGAATCTTGCAGACCGCACTTTCGGGCTCTTCAAATTTTAACTATGACATCCTTGTTCATCCTTGAAATTACAACATTTTTAAAAATTACCATAACGCTCGTGGTGAATCGGAGCGCACGACCCGTCAGACCTTGCATGTACCCCTGCCTATACCAAAATCTGAATTAATAAGAAGATCAATCTTTTATAATGGCAAACAAATTTTTAATATCTTGCCCGACAGGATAAAACTGTTAGGATCTTTGAAGTTGTTCAAGAAAACCTTAAAAAAAATCCTCTTGGATAAGGCTTACTACGATATGCGTGAATTTTATGACGACCCGCCACTGTAACTTTTGTATTGTCTCACTTTGTGGGCTATTGGCACTTAATTTTTTATATACTTAATTTTTTATATACTGACCACATACCTACTGTTTTTACCTAATTATTGTACTTTAGTTTATTGTTGTTTTAGTCTGTAGTGTAATTTACATCATATTGTGTTCTATGTCTTATATTAGAAATTAGAATAGCATGCTTTGTCACCGAAATTCCAGTTTCATGACAATAAAGTATTTTTTGATTTGATTTGATTTGATTTGATTTATTGTTAACCCTTACCCTGGTTTCAGGTAAATTGATTCTTGCTTTCGAAAAAAAGATGGCCTGGGTTTTGTCTGCATTCAAACAAAGCTTCCAGTTGTCCAACCAGCTCTGAAGGAGCATGATATGACGTTGCAGGCGTGAAACTACTAACCAGGGCGCCCTTGAAGTTGTAGTTATCGCAGTATCATCAGCGAAGAGATAAAGTTGTGTGTGTGGTAGTTTAGGGATGTCGCTTGTGTATATATTGTACAAAATAGCAGCCAATGGTGAACCCTGTGGGACACCAGCCCTGATCCGAGTCTTTTCAGATATTGTGTTCTCTGATGACACCACGAATGTTCTATCTTCAAGGTAAGAGATAATTACATTGACTAAAACGTTTGGCATACCTAATCTTATTAATTTTAGTATCAAGCCGTTGTGCCAGACGAGCGTACGCCATTATTTATCTAATTACATTTAGAATATCGGTTTCTTACCAGAAGTTCTACTTAAACGCCACACGAGTCAAAAGCATTGCGACCAAACCTGCATGTTGTTTGCAGGCGCTGGGAAGAACTGGGTTTGAAAAAGCACACGGAGCAAATAAGAAGTCTGGCAATAGCACACACTTTAATCTATCTTACTTCCACTTTAAACCTATTCACTTCTTTGCATGGAATTGCCCACCTACACCCTAAACCGATAGCGTAGAAACGCTTTAAAGTATTAAAGGCAATATTTAAATAGTTATTTTAAAAACTCGTTTATCTACTTACCATCTAATAATTTGCCATGGTACACAGCCATACCGGCAACTCTACCTATAAATTTAAAATACGCAAGGTGCTCCTCATTGCACAGTCCCGATGTAGGGTTTATTTGTAATGTATAGTTATCCCTAAAAACAGAAGAAAGCTACAAAAATCAATATAAAACCTAAATACTGCTGGCTCGTCAGAGCCAATAATTACTAGTTTCAAAAAAATTAATGATTACTTACATTGCAGAATATTCAAACAATCCATAATACGGATTGAACATCTCTTTTGATAGCAAATAAAACCATTCTCTAGCTAAACCTCCATAATCTAATCCTACTTCACCTTCAAACTCCACCCACAATTTAGTTTTTAAAAGATCCACTCTCGGTACAGTGGTTATAACCCTAAACGAATCTTCTAGTATGCTTCTCCGTCGAATTTTAATTTCAAATTTATTTGGTACGCTCGTCTAAAATGAAAAAAAAAATGGTACCAGTCTCTTTTTATTTCAATATTTTAAGTCCTATACAGTGGGTCCAACCAAAGTAGTACCTTCTTTAAAGCTAAAAAACACTTTTTTACTTTGCAACCACTTTTTATGATTTATTAAATAGTATGTTGTCAAAAGATTTTCAGAACGTACAAGGTAGACCAGAAATAATACACTGCACAGTTGGGACACTCTGGAAACTAGCTATCAGAGTTAAGGGTTAAATTTAAAATATAAAGAGAAAAAATTCCTGGTCGCATCATTGCACGCACTTCTGTCTCCTTCCGCTATCAACAACGCCTCGCTATGGCGCGCTAGTCAGTTGGTCCCAAATCGTATGGCTCCTCTACACGATAGGCCATGCTTGCCAATCAAGGACCATCACCATCGTGCAGAGACGGCATAATGGCTTGACATAGCACACAATTGGAAAAACCGACAGGCGCGACGATGGCCATTTCTTACACACAAAGCAAGTGACGTGCTATGGCTCGCACACATTTCTTCATTTCTTGTGTAGTTAAGTCGTTTACAACCCTCTAGTGACACATAGCGATATGAAGCACTGAAGAAACCTTTCAGTGTATTGAATTTAATCTTTTATGTCGGTGTACAATCTAATAATAATTACTATTTATATGTATATAAACCTTAGAAGCCCCAATTGCCTTGACATCCATTTCTAATTATACAAGACGCTGAAAACAATTAACGGCAAAATACCGATTCAGCTTAGCGTAAATGCGTCACCATTTTTAAATCATAACAATCCATTGCCCTTCCTGTAAACGGCTACACACGCCTATTTGGAAGGACAAAGCAGGTCCGTATCAGTAATTATGTATCTGGTGAGACTGAGGTGACTTCAGGAGTGCCTCAGGGCTCACACTGTGAGCGACTTCCTTTTAACCTGTTTATGATTGATGTTTTAGAAGATATTCAGGACTCGGAATTTTTACTTTTTGCAGACGATCTAAAGCTTTACAGATATATTTCATTCACAGCAGATTATGTCTGTTTCAGGGTAACTTGGTTAGGTTTTAACGATGGTGCGAGTTGAATGGGCTGGAATTGAAGCAAATGCTATGAAATTACGTACAAACACCTAAAGGAAAATTTTTATGTTGACTACTCAATTGATGATACAGTATTGGAGCGTGTTGATCAAATTAAAGACCTTGGTATCATTTTTGACTCAAAGTTAACATTTAACTCTCACATCGAAACAATGGCTAATAAGGGTCTTAAGAGGCTGGGTTTTATAAAAAGAGTTACTAAAGATTTATCGGTGAACTCCTATAGAACATTATATATTATGTCCCTTGTGCGTATGTCTCTTGAATACGGTTCTTCGCCATTATAAATGAAGGAGTCCCTAATGAGGCTTAGGCGAGGAATTAGTGAAGGTATACTGTCTCTCTGTCATGTAAAATGAATCTGCTGGTGATTAGGAAAACGAGTTTTGTTTTATGGATAAGGTATGCAGTTTCTAAAAATTAATTAGCATGCAAGGGTTAGTATATTATAGGAGATGAAAAGTGGCTTGCAATGAGCTCTAGGATGGGCATTGCATAAGTATCTTATAGCTTTTTCTGGAGGATGAAAACAGACTGGGAAAGATACTGTGAACAGGCACCCAAGAATGGAAGGGCATATCTGAGGTGTGATTCAACATTGGCAAAATAAATGCTGCGAGCGAAGTGTGCTGCCAATTCCTGAGAGGTAATACGAACTGAATAGCAGCCAAGAAACCCAGAGTTGTTAATAGAAGTGATAGAGCTATTACCTATCTCGATATTATTTACCGTACAGTTAAACCCAATCACGTGAGTCTTCAAAAGATTCAGACAGAGACGATTTGAATCACACTATTCTTTAATATTAGAGAGTTCAGACGATATTGAACGACAATGACATTGAAGAGCTGGTGTTCATCTCGATTTCCCCATCCCACAGACACATCACCTGCGAAAGCCGGGATGGAGCCAGATATGTCAAGTTGAAGAAGACCATTGATATAGATCAGAAATAAAGTTGGACCCAAGACTGAACCCTGAGGCACACCGCATGAGATACGTTGTTTACTAGATGACACCCTGTTAAAAGAAACAAACTGATCATGTTCCGAGAGAAAATATTGAATTTATTCAGAAGCTATTCCACGAAAGCCATAAACTGATAGTTTCCGCAGCAATATTTCGTGACCCACGCAATTAAAAACCTTCGATCACAAAACACTGCGCCCGAGGTCTCTCTTTTGTTAATACTCTGAAATAAATGTGATAAGAAGTTAACCATGGCATCATCTTGCCCTGTCTGGAATTCGAACGAATTTTATATTTTTAAATGCAACACCCTGTATATTTTTTCATTTATAGTTTTTACTTTAAATTTATTACACTTTTGGTATAACATACTTTGTTCCTGATATCAGTAGTTTTCGAAATAACGAGTACAATTTAGAAAAAAAATATTTTTTATATTAAATGTTCAAACTGTTTTCCCTGCACAGCTTGACAGTGTGCTAATTGAAAATAAAATTTTTCAATGTGTTGTAAATCATTTCTGGCGTTATTAATTCAAATTCGTCCAAAATTTGACGCTGCAAATCGGCCAAACAGGTTTTGTGGTATAAACTCTGTTCTTTAAGTGCCCCCTTAAAAAGTAGCCGTTAGGCGACAAATCAGGGGACCTAGGTGACCATGCACCCGATTGTACCCCCTCTACCGATCCACCTATTTTGACCAAAGTGAAGAGGAGCTCCGTCCTGTTGGAAGAGTGTACTTGCATAATTTGGACCCATTACATTTCGTATAGTAGGCACTATTTGCGTTTCCAAGAGCTCAAGGTAAAGTTGTGATGTCAAATTTCCATCAATAAAAAATGGACCAATCTTGTGGTTACCCAGAGGCCCAGCCTACACATTCAATTTTTCAGGGCGTTGTGTATGACCTTCTCTCATCCAGTGGGGATTTTCATTTGCCCAAAACCTACAGTTGTGTCTATTGACTTGAATTGTAATTCTTTCATTTTCAGTTAAAGACATTTTTGCATGTAAAAATGACCGCTCTAATGACTTTACATCAAAACTGAACTATTTTTATTAATAAATAAAACACAATTCGTTGATATTTTCAAAATACGTCGTTATTTCGAAAACTACTGATATCAGGAACAAAGTATGTTATACCAGAAGTGTAACAAACTTACAGTAAAAACTATAAATAAAAAAATATACTGGGTGTTACATTTAAAAATTAAAATTCGCTCGAATTCCAGACAAACTAAAAAGCTGGCAACAACCCCAATATCGTCATTCGGTGCGTCAGATCCTCTTACACAACTGTACCAAATTTTGTTTAAATCGGCCAATAAATTGTGATGTTATTAAGCCGTTTTCAGACTTTTATTTCGTAAATAAATAGGTACCTTGTATATTCTAAAAATACATGACAAAAATGATTAAAATTGGTTAAAAAATAAAAAAATTAATTAACTTTAAAAATGGGATTGGTTTATTTTGGTCAACATTGTATACTTCGGAATAATACCAAAACCCCAGGTTAATTTAGGGCAAAACCATCAAGTTTATTAAAGTATTACTTACTGGTTTTCTAAGTTGCGTTTTCATATATTCATATTTTCTTTTATAATCTCTAGAATATGGTATTGCGGGACCAGCTATTTGTGGATTTGATAATCTAGGATCATCCCATTGTGTAGTTCTTGTATCTAAAAATTTGTTGATGTTCAACGATACAAAAGGTTTAATGATAAAAAATAAAGCAAAACGGTAGAGTTGCCAATGCTGTAACATACCGATAAACAATTCATAATTTTTGACGTCCAGTTTAAAGCCTTTTAAGATACCCGGCCTATTAACTTCACTATACTTACTGTGATCTATGAAGAATATCCGACCATCCGAGTGAACCCTTTCTTCCCAACCTTCCGGTAACGCACCCACGTCATCGTCTGGTTTTCGGTTAACTGGTTGTGCGGTAGGTTGGTTGGGCATCTGACTAGCTCTACCTGTTCTGGGGTCGACCCAAGACGTCGTTCTTTCATGGTGGTTAATAAAAAATAATCTACCATTTGGTGCTCTGCAAAACAGTTAAGTGCTCGACTCAATAATAATTAAAAATAGATAAACCAAATTTGTTGGAATAAGAGTTTTTCAAATTTTATTGCAGGTCATTTAAAAATGATAACACAGGAAAATACTAAAAATTTTCCACTATCAGTAATAAATAGTCTAAATCGTCATATTGTATGTAGCAACATAGGTAGGGGTCGCCTTTAGACGTGTAAAGCACCAACGTTGCCACGTTTAGCACGTATTTCACAATTTCAAATGCTGGCGCAATTATTGTATATTCTACATAACAGAAATATTTACAAATTTTATTCGAATTGTTAAATTTTATTAAGAAAACTTAAGTATACAAAATTGGTATTTTTGGTATACCTTAACTAGGCAACTTTTGAGAAAGCTGCGTTGTTCTGATTTACCGTTACCGTTACTGTTACTATAGTCTATCTTTAAATAATGCGAAGTAATAAAACCGTCTTTCCCATGGATGTGCAAGATTTTTCGGCCTGTATAAATTTAAATAGGCCTGAATTTTTAAATTTCTGCAGAATTAGTACAAGTATCGACATTAAATTCAAGTTTTGTCTTCAAATATATATTTTAATATTAAATTTTTTAAGCTTAAAATTATGTACAGCCGTACCATTTACCTGGAATTTTAGAAAGCCATTTTATCAAAACTAATTAGAGTCTAGGTACTTATTCCGTTTCTGCTCTAATTAATTTATTCCTTTTTTTTTGTACCTAATCCTGGTAACTTGTTTGCTAATTATGTGGTTATTATGCCTTTATGGGTGCCTCTATTGGAATAATACACCTATTTATATCTGTACATGCCTACCTTGGGTGTTTGTTTGTCAGTGAAACTAGTCAAAGCGTGAAGTGTCAGTGTTTTTTTAATTAAATATGGAGAATTTTCAACAATCGCCTAAACGCTCTAGAGTCGGTTCATGTACAGGGTTATCCAACCAAGACTAGACAAGGCGATTTTTTGACTTTTCCTGTACTTTTATAAAAAAACTGAAATAGCCATCTTAAGTCATTTTCTCCCGCGAATTCGAATATCTTCAGCAAAAAACAATTGAACATCAAACAAAAGTACTAGGGGTCACTTTGATATTTTTTTAAAAGGGATGCCGTATTTTTAATGAGCTTATCCGATTTCTCATATAAATTTTGATCTAAAATGTTGGATTTTTAATTCAAAAACGCCTTTTTTCTTCAGTTTTAAATTCGGAAAATGTTCGTCTACCGTAAGATTAATACCTGATAGATGGATACCCGTTTCACCTGTTCACCCTTTAACCTGCTTTAAAGCGTCCGTCAGTTAGACAAAATAATCAAGTTTCAAATTTCTATATATTTTTCACGAATTAATTACAAATAATGAAATATTCTTTAAAAGAACGGCTAAATGTAATAAAATTATATTACAAAAGTGGAGAGAATGCTCGACAAACACAAAGAACATTTTTTCAGAGTTTCCAGAGACACATTTCAGTGGATACAATTCTCAGAATTAAGACCCTATTTGAAGAAAGTAAGACATTGAAAGATAAGCCAAGAAAGATGAAAAGACGGAATATAAGGGATCGAGCTATTGTTCAATATTTTACTATAAATCCGAAGAGTTCTATTCCGCAAGCGGTACGAGAAGTAAGGTATGGTCCAGGGCTCCGGAGAGTAAGCTATGGAACAGTTCACAGAACTTTAAAAAAATGTGGTCTAAAACCATATTGCATCCTTCCCGTTCAATACTTAACACAGCTTCAAAAAGAACTGCGATTTCGATTTGTTGCTTCAATGCTGATGAGAGAGCAAGACGAAGATTATAATTTATATAATAAAATTCTATGTTATATTATATTCTATATTATTGAGATTAAAGTTATTCACTTTAGTTTATAGTTTTTTCTAATATGTCATACTTTTTTTATACGTAAGCAATAATAGATTTGCAAAAACTACTAAATTTGTAATTAATTCGTGAAAAATATATAGAAATTTGAAACTTGATTATTTTGTCTAACTGACGGACGCTTTAAAGCAGGTTAAAGGGTGAACAGGTGAAACGGGTATCCATCTATCAGGTATTAATCTTACGGTAGACGAACATTTTCCGAATTTAAAACTGAAGAAAAAAGGCGTTTTTGAATTAAAAATCCAACATTTTAGATCAAAATTTATATGAGAAATCGGATAAGCTCATTAAAAATACGGCATCCCATTTAAAAAAATATCAAAGTGACCCCTAGTACTTTTGTTTGATGTTCAATTGTTTTTTGCTGAAAATATTCGAATTCGCGGGAGAAAATGACTTAAGATGGCTATTTCAGTTTTTTTATAAAAGTACAGGAAAAGTCAAAAAATCGCCTTGTCCAGTCTTGGTTGGATAACCCTGTACAGTAAATGAAAAAAAAATAATTCTTAACTGTTACGATTCTATTAAATGTAAGAATGCGGATTTGAGTGTTGACAATGCAGTGCAATTATTAGCAGATATGCTTAACGTTGGGAAAACAACAATATATACACTTTTATAAGAAGAAAAAAGTGTTGACGTCAAACCTCCAAAAACTTCTCCAGGACGACCAAAACTTGAGCTGGATGACGTTTTAATGCAGAGAACAAGGCGAAAAGTTCATAGTTTCTTTTTAAAAAAAGAAATTCCCACGCTAGACAAAATTTTGTCCTCAATCCGTGTAAAGTTTTAAATGAGTCTTTTGTCGAATCTTATTGTCTAAAATAATCGGACCAATACTTTCACTGTTTGACTTTTTATTTTTTTATTGACATTTTTGTCATCCATTCTAACAACAATAAAACCACATAACATAAAGTTATTACATTTCTTCCCCCTTAAAGGGCCAACAAAGGTTCATTCTTCTGTTTCTATTCTGCCCAGCTTTGAAAGGGGTCGTTTAAAGTTTCCGATTTTGGTCTTCACTTCCACTGCTCGAACCCTTCCATCAGTTCCAGGAAACAGCTTTGAAACTCTTCCCAACTTCCAAAAATTTCTGGGCACATTGTCTTCCATTAGGACTACTATATCGTCCTCCTTTATGGATTCGCCATCATTTGTCCATTTCTGTCGTCTCGTTAGGTACTCTTTTATCCACCTTCGCCAATACTTGTTAACTATTTGTTGTACTCTTCTCCACTGCTTTCTTAGGTCAACACTGTCATCTACTACTCCAAGACTATTGCCATTTGAGCTTCCAAAGAGAAAATGATTTGGTGTTAACGATTCGAAATCATTCATCAGCTACTAAACTTTTAACATTTAGATGAGCTAGACTAAAAATATATTACTTTTAAAGATAGACTATAGCGGTAGTCTGGGAAACCTGAAAAATTTCGGATTAAAAAGGGTATATAACGCGAAGGTGTAAACATTTACTTTTATCACAGTATAAAGAAAGGACCAGCAGGCGCTGTCGATACGAAATGCTTTGAAGTTAATAAGTAAGGTTTTCGTCAACTTCCATCATATTTCTGGGTGCATACGCATCGATATTGCAAACGGAAGCGTGAGCGCGCAACAGTCCGTTCAGCGAGACTTTAAACTTAATGGTAGACTTTCGATGGACGCGGCTGCGACTAATGCGGCTGCGGCTTGCGACCAATGCGATCTATTGCATCTGTACCCCCTTTCCGAGATATGCGACTTTGTGCGATCACGACCCACACGAATATGATTTATTATCTGTGGTTTCGCGAGTTTCTAGGGTTCTAAAAGTTAAGGTACTGCAAGTTATTACTAGAGGAGGAACGAGATGATGACGATTTAATTTTACATTGGTGACTGAAACAAAGAAACAGCAATTAAGGAACTATACCACGTACACGTAAAGGTTCATATAACATCATAATTTAAAATTAATTTGTTTTCGTCTTCGCTCGCAAACGGAGTTATTTTGAATTACAATCATATACAGGGTGACGTGGATCTAAATGAACATACTTCAACACAAGACAAAGAATACCTTGGGGGGTTCTTAATCACCCATCATCTTTGATAGTTCAATTGTCGATAGTTAATAAGATACAGGGTCTTTTATGAACTTCAGCAATTTTTTGTTCTTGTCATATTTTTTAATGCACTCCGTATAAAATTTTCATATTGGGTCAACATCTGTAACCTATCTGTCGCTTAAAATTGCAGTATCAGAAAATTTTAAATTCCAGGCCCGTATTAGAAAAAGTTGACATTTTCAATTTTTACATTTTTAACACCATGTAGATCAATTTTTTCAAAATATTATTTTTTTATTGGAAAGAGCATAAATAATTGACCCTAACGGCATAATTTTCAAAGTTCCCGCACCCATCACTTGATTAGAATAAATGGTTGTTTTGTAAAAAATTTCAAAATGGTGCATATTTGGAAATTAGAAATTAAGAAAATAACAATAAAAAAGCAAAAACTGCTTCCGAAGTAAAAAAATAAATGTACTAAACGTTTAATAGTTTTAACGAGACTAAATTTTAGGGAACAACACAACAACAAATAACAAAGTAATAATAATAATAACAAAACTGCAAGATAATGATTGCTTTTTAGACATCGACAAAAAATCGTAAATTACAGTCAGAAATTTCAAACTTTGTAAAGTAGGCTTTGCCTCATTTAAAAACAAACCAAAGACTATCGAGTTACTGTTCCATAGCAACAATTCAAGTCACTATCAGATATGTGACAGTTGTCTGACCTTTGTTAGTATTCGGTTAACAATTATTGCAATTTTCTGTTGAAGATGCCTTACCAATTTTCAAATGCCGAATATGCCGACATTATTTTTGTATACGGTTTTTGTAACGGTAATGGAAGAGCTGCTGTTCGGGAATATCGTAGGCGATTTCCGGGTAGAAGATGTCCATATCACAAAACATTTGCAAATGTATTTTTATTTTCTGGAGAACATGGACATTTTCCCACCGACAATAATATTGATCAACCAATACGACATCCAGTTCAGGAGGAAGAAGATATCTTAAATCTTGTTGAAGATAATCCCAAAACATCTACTCGAAAAATTGCGACACGTCTAGGAATCCCGCAAAAAAGAGTTAATGTAACACTGCAAAAGGAAGGCTTGCATCCGTTTCATGTTCAAGAAGTTCAAAGATTGGAACCTGGCGATTATGCAAACCGGTTACTCTTTTGCCAGTGGCTCAGTAGACACCAAAGGAGTCTTTATCGAATCCTCTGGACCGATGAAGCACAATTTACCAGAGATGGAGTAAATAATTCAAGGAATTCCCATGTATGGTCGTTAGAAAATCCACATGCCATCAGACAATCGCATTCGCAGCACAAATTTTCCATGGTTCCAACGTTTGGGCAGGTATAATAAATAATAAATTAATTGGGCCGCACTTTTTTGCTGAAAGATTAGATGGAAATCAATATTTAAATTTTTTACAAAACATTTTGCCAGGACTTATGCAGAATGAAAATGCTAACGTGAGAGGGCTCTTTTTTCAACATGATGGGGCCCCACCACATTTTGCAAGGGTTGTATCTGAATTTTTAAATATTACGTTTCGTAACAGATGGATAGGCCGTGGAGGGCCCCATTTATGGCCAGCCAGGTCGCCGGACTTTAATCCTTTGGATTTTTTTTTCTGGGGGAATATGAAAAATTTGGTTTATTCAGAAGAAATCAACACGCGGGAGCAGCTTTTGCAACGAATTATTAATGCTTTTCAGGAAATAAAAAATAACCCAGACGCAATTAAAAAAGCAGTGTCAAATTTAAACATCAGAAGACGAAGATGTGAACAAGCCAATGGAGGGCATTTTGAACAGCTTCTTAAATAACAGTGTTCTGCTAAAGTGCTCTTAAAATTAATTCTTGCTAAAACTTTTTCTATGTATTAGATTTTAAGCAGTCGATTTTAACTTGCAGTTTTGTTATTATTATTATTACTTTGTTATTTGTTGTTGTGTTGTTCCCTAAAATTTAGTCTCGTTAAAACTATTAAACGTTTAGTACATTTATTTTTTTTCTTCGGAAGCAGTTTTTGCTTTTTTATTGTTATTTTCTTAATTTCTAATTTCCAAATATGCACCATTTTGAAATTTTTTACAAAACAACCATTTATTCTAATCAAGTGATGGGAGCGGGAACTTTGAAAATTATGCCGTTAGGGTCAATTCTTTATGCTCTTTCCAATAAAAAAATAATATTTTGAAAAAATTGATCTACAGGGTGTTAAAAATGTAAAAATTGAAAATGTCAACTTTTTCTAATACGGGCCTGGAATTTAAAATTTTCTGATACTGCAATTTTAAGCGACAGATAGGTTACAGATGTTGACCCAATATGAAAGTTTTATACGGAGTGCATTAAAAAATATGACAAGAACAAAAAATTGCTGAAGTTCATAAAAGACCCTGTATCTTATTAACTATCGACAATTGAACTATCAAAGATGGGTGATTAAGAACCCCCAAGGTATTCTTTGTCTTGTGTTGAAGTATGTTCATTTAGATCCGCGTCACCCTGTATAAATAGTATAAAACCACGTGCGATCAACGCAACCAACACGATCTGACTGCTTTTAGAGCGTCTTCGTCGAGTCGTACGGCTGCATCGGTCGTATCTGCCGCACTCATCGCAGTCGGATGCCTTTAAAGGAGATACATGTAAATGCATTTAACCGGTACACACACGACCGGCCGCATAGCCGCATCAGTCGCAATGGTCGCGACCATCGAAAATCTACCTTTAGCTGGATTCATAGTTTCGATAACATAAGTGGTAGGCGATAGCCTGTAACAAAAGTAAAATTGATTCAATGTCGAAACGATAAGGATTTGTTGTTCGCCTATTTAACATTAGGATATTCAATTGTCTTGTCGAACAAGAACGGGAAGTGTCGTATCAAGTCAATGACCATTATTTGTTCCTTTTCGTAATTGAGATATTTTACAAAAAATAAAAGTGTATACAAGAAAAACGACAACAAATAAACCTCAGAGACGAACATTACTTACATTTGAGAGGATTTCAAATTGGCCGTGCGTAGGAATATGCCCGATTTTTGTCGAACTGATAAGAAATGAACCATTTCTTACGGCGTACCACTTATCCCTTAACTCATAATATCTGTTACTATGAACGGATCGATTATAATCCGTGAGCTTATCACGCTACGTCATACCGCTTACCTTATTGAAACTATGAATCCAGCTTTACTCTCCATAATGTCAGGTCAGTTATAAATAAAGCAATACCAACTCTATCAATGTTTGATGCTCGAAGATTGGTAAAAATTAGGCGCCGCTGAAAAATTTACCTTTGAACACTCCATCCTGGTGGTAAGTCATCGCCAATTGCTGTTAAGTCATTTTGTGATGCGTTATTGCTACTGCTAGTGTGTGTCGACACTGGCGAATCCCGTCTAGAAGAGTTATTACTGTCGACATTGTCGAAACTCTGTAAGAAACGGCAAGTTGAATTGAAATTACTTTAAACAGATTCTCAGTAAGCATCACGTTACACTAGTTTGTAATAACGAGTGATTTTTAATTATTTTGCTCAAGGGAGGCCATGCATTTTAAAAGCATCATGGCCGTACTGCGTAGATAAGATGACATGATTGTTTTATGACATTTACGGCTTATTTGAATTTGTGTATTTGTAAAGTTTAAAAATTGGAGAAATTTTGTAATTTTTGCAGTTATTTGAAGGTAGGTTACTATTGCTTTAACTAATATTTCTCCGGGGAGTCGTCTTTTGACTATTATAAAGTGCTATTTGCAGGATATGATTTAATTTTTTATTTTTTTTTTATTTTTCAGCGTATCAAGTTTTGGTAAAGCTTTGTTGCCGGATTGAAAGTTCTACAGTAAAAATGTTTAGTGAAGCACAAAAAATTTTTATTGTTGAAAGTTTTTTTAGAAATGGAAACAAAATAGGCGGTGTGTGGAATTACTTCATGCATGACTGCTTTGATGAATTTCGAACCGAGTTTCCTGATGTTGCGGTGACCTTTCATAATTTTCGTACTGGGTCACAATACCTAATTGATAAATTTCGTCAGACTGGTTCTGTTCAACATAAAAAAGGGGCTGGAAGACCAACGAAACGATCGAATGAGGTTATTGAAGAAGCGCGACAAATTATGGAAAATAATCCTTCAACTTCTATTAGGCATTTATCTCAACAAATTCAGCAAACGGATTTATGCTACAGTACATGTCAAACACTTTTGAAAAAGGATCTGCATCTATACCCTTATCGTGTTACGGCTATTCATGAACTCCTTCCCAATGACGTTCCCCAAAGACTTAATTTTTGTGAATGGTTTTTAAACAATTTTCAAACATTTTTTACCGATGAGGCTTATTTTTATTTATCAGGCTATGTTAATTCACAAAATATGCGAATGTGGAATACGCAAAATCCGCATGTTTTTGTAGAAAGACCTCTTCATCCTCAAAAAGTTGGTGTGTGGGCAGCAATTAGTTCTAGAAGAATAGTAGGCCCAATTTACTTTGATGGCACAATTACAGCTGAGAGATATCGGATCGAAATTCTGACAACATTTATTAATGAGCTTCACGATGATGAATTGCGGGAAGGTTACTTCCAACAAGATGGCGCTACACCTCATGTAACCAGAGAAAATTTAAATTTTTTAAGTGAATTTTTTGAAAACAGAGTTATAAGCCGAAATACGCAACAAATATGGCCACCTCGTTCCTGCGATTTAACACCCTGCGATTTCTTCTTGTGGCCTTTTATAAAAAACTCCATTTATCGAACACCAATTGAGGATATAAATGATCTTAAACGAAGGATTTCAGAAAAAATTGCCGAAATTAATAATTCTCCAAACGTATTGGTTAATGTGTCTCTGAGGGTAAGAAGAAACATCAGAAGGTGTCTAGAAGTAGGAGGCGGCCATATAAAGTAGGCTTTCAAAGTAAGATAGCTCAGGATTTTATATTACATACCGTCAAAAAACATTATTTTAGGTTTTCAACGTGACAACGCTGCTTTCTTGCAAATTCGCCCTATGATTTAATCTACGCGCTACTGCTACACTATGTATACTGGGTCACAGCCGCCCTTGAGCAAAATAATTAATAATCACTCGTTATTATAAGGAAGGTGGTAAGAACAAAATAAAGAAAATGCAATTTAATTAACTGTATTTGTGAATGAAGAGGGTTAAAATAATGGAAAACTTATTACATCCTTTACTTAGTAATATCAGTAGTATAGTCTATTCCTGCTAAGCGTTTAATGACCGATATTCATAGCTGCCAAGCTATCACATCTAATTTAAAAGTCACTAATTGAAGAAACAACTATTATTTTATTAATCTCGGGGGCGATCCACGTCTCTGTTTATCTGTTATGATAAAATAGGCATAACTCGAATCTTACCAATGAGGGTAAGCAAAGAACGCGCGAGAGAATGCAGGTGGCTAGTATTGCCATGCTTTAAGTTTTGAAATACGCGACAAATGGCGTAAATAAAAAGTAAGGGAGCAGGAGTGTTAAGTGGAGAAGTACGGTGGGCTTCCGGAGGCAAGACGTCGCAGGAGAAAAATGTTTTGAAGTCACGCCTTTTGTTTTGTGGTCAGAGCCTACTAGAGGTGTGTAGTTCGCGAACGAACTAGTTCAAAAGATCGAATCTAATAACTGAACTAAAAGATTCAATCAGTCAGTGGCGGCTAGTGCATAAGCGCTGCAGTGCTGCAAAGCTTCCAAAAGCGCTGCACTGCGGCACTGCTGCAGAGCTCCCAAAAAAATGAAGAAAAATAATAATAATTACATAATCTATAAAAAATATTTCATTTCAATTGTATTAATTCTTGCTCGGATTATTTTGCCAGCTCTAGACTCGTGTGTGTGGCGGACTGTACACTGTACATACAGCGGCGATCGCAAAAGTAAAGTCGACCAATGGAATATCGTACCGACGCTACCCTGTCGCTAAATTATTTTTGATCTGGGCAACACGATCGGGCTCGGTAAGCTCCTTCGAACACCCGCGCGCACTCCGCTTCTCCCGTAACGGTCTAAAATAAAGCCGTTATTTAACTGGAAAGTTCGCTGCATTTAGTCCAGCGCAGTGCGGTTCGCGGGATACGGTATTGAATAGTATCGAACGAGTTTTTATTGCTGTGACAATTATTAACTGTGTAGTGTACTATGGAAGTGGTCTTCAATTTAGTTAATGTGAAGAGATTTTTTAAATATTCATACGAAGAAAAGATAGAATTAAAAGCAAAACGTAGCCATTAACAGATATTATTATTGAAAAATCTAGTATAGGTAGAGGAAAAAGCTATACACGTAAATTTAATAGACATTTATTTAAAAAATGAATGGATTTGTGGATGTAACAACAAAAATGTTTTATACTGTTTAGTATTTTTTTAAAACATATGTTAATATTTTTACCTTTTTAAAGTGTTTTTTTTTTCTTGGGTATTAGGTCCCTTGATAAATCAATCAAGAATTAAAATGAAACCATGTAGAGTCTCGAAAGTTCTTTAATTCTAATTAAAATTACGTTTCGGCCGTAGCGTGGGCCTTCATCAGATTTTGAACATCTGTAACAATAGAAACCTGTATGTTTTAATTTTAAGTTGTCATATGTGAAACAATTTTTTCATTTCGGATGAAATTGAGACAAAATGCTAATTACTTAGTGTATAGGCGTTCAATAGGTTATAGACAAGAGTTATTACCTTGATATGAAAGATTTTCGTCATCTCACAACACAAGTTGGACAATCACATGTACGTCACAAACATTTTGTTTAAAATTACGGAAATTAAAACTTTGCACACTTAAGCGTGGCCATGCTGTTAACAACTGAAGAAATTCTTTTAACTTTGGATTTTTTTTTTATTATTATTAATTTAATTTAATAAATGGTGGTAAGTGTTACCATCTTATGGGCATGTACAAAAGTAGGTGAAAAGACCAACAGTTTAGGTCAAGAAGAAAACAATTTTTTAGTGTTGATATCAAGAGATCTGTAATAATATGTGGTTCTGTGTTACAAGAAATCCATCTATATGAAGATATATGATTTTGTATGTTAGTTTTGATTAAGGAGGTTGGTAAAACAGAGAGTATAATTTTTTAAGTTTTTGTTATTATTTTAATTTTAAAAAAGACAATAAGACAATACGACAAGTTAGTTAATGAGATTGAAATATATTTTGCTTAAATTTTTTGTGTCGGTCTTTAGGTTTACACAGTTTTTGTTTTTTTGTATATACAGGGTGTTATGGAAATGACTTATTATTTTTTAACCCGTAAATATATAGGTCGAGACGAATTGGGGAAAAATTGCGTTAAATGGCGCTCGAAGCTAGAAATTCGAGAAAAATGCCTTCAAAAATTTAGGTCCAAAACACCTACACGCCAATGACCCAAACAGCTGATTTGGGTAATTGTTTACTTTAGTGGAAATGTTGAATTTTTCGCTAAAATTTCGTATATAGGCTAATTAAGGGTAGCTGATCACAATTTTCCTTTTGCGTTTAGGCGGCAAATGCACTGGTTTTGAGAAAAAAAATGTTAAAGTTTTTCTAACTCACCGGTATGTTATTTTGCATGTAATCCTAAAATGTTGCTTATTTCCAATAAAATATTACTTGTCGGAGTCATAGTATACACTTCTGAGTTGAAATAAACGAAATATGCCACAAAGAAACTCTGAAAAACGGGATAACTTGTAAGCGAACAGAAAACTCTACGTTATCTGGAAAAAGACGGGGGCTCACTGACAGCTGGCCACCCATGTTGTCAGATTGTTAGTGTATTATAAATTGCCTATACTTGTCAATTCATTTTTATTAATTGAATGAATCCTATTGGCTCGAGCTAGCATATCATTCTCCTGGATGGAAGCCATTGATAATTACAAGAAAAAGAAGAACAATCTGGCAACGTGAGTGCAATGAATCTGAAAAGAGACGGTTCTACTTTGTCGGCGTATTAACAACGAATTTAATTAAATTTGTGCCTTTTCCATTGTTTTTTTGCTAAAATGTTGCTCTTATTTTATGAACAGATAGTTTGGTGAAAGTTTTATCACATATTTTGAAGGGAAAACCATAAAATCTAGGAAATTGAAAGGAAAGAATACCCTAACCTGTAAGTGAAAAACTTTAACATTTTTTTCTCAAAACCAGTGCATTTGCCGTAAAAACGCAAAAGGAAAATTGTGATCAGCTACCCTCAATTAGTCTATATACGAAATTTTAGCACAAAATTCAACATTAATTGCACTAAACTAAACAATTACCATTCCAGCAGTTTGTCTTGTCAAAAACACATGTGTTCAGGGGCATTGAACTATCATGGAAGGCGCACATAGTCCGGTTTAAGGGTATTTTACAAAATTCAAAATACTTCCGATTTTAGAAAAAAAAACTATCAAGTGTAACTCTAGACCACCTCAGGAGTGGCCCCTTAAAATATAATAAGTCATTTCCATAACACCCTGTATATCATCTCCAAGAATTCCCTCTTTTTGGTATTTTTTTCGGTTTTTAGAATTTTTGTGTTTTCGAAATCAAAGTTGTGTTGTTTGTCCTGTGCGTGGTTAGTAAGGGCTGTCTTGTTCTTTTTATCGTATTTGTGGCCGTTAATTCTATTTTTAAGGTATTGGCTTGTTTGGCCTATGTAAACATTATTGCAGTCTTTGCACGGGATCTCGTATACCACATGACTTTTTTATCTTTGTTAATTTTTGATTTTAATCTGCTAAAATTGGTGTTAAGAAGGTTATGACCTTTATGGGCGACGGTGATGTTTTGGTTTTTACATAGTTTTTGAATATTTTCAGATAAATTGGGAATTGAGAAAGAAAGAAAGAAGGGAATATATGGTAATGTCATGTATCTGTCTTTTTTTGTTTGTTTTTGGGTTTGCGTCTTTTTTGTTGGTTGGGTTGTAGAACTTGTATATTCTTTTTTTAAAAATTGGGTCAATTAGTTTTTTTGGGTAATTATTTAAAAGAAGTGCGTCTTTAGCTTTTTGTATAGCGCGATGTCTATATGCAGGACTGCTTAGTGTAATTGCTCTATCTGCGAGACCTATAATAACAGATTTTTTTTGGGACAGTGGATGTTGAGAATTATAATTTAAATATCTTGATGACCATGCTGGCCTTGTATACCATTCTGTCGTAATGGTTTCATTCATGTTATATAATGTTAGGTCTAAAAAGTTTATTTTGTTATTTTGTTCGATTTCCATAGTGAACTAAAGATTTTTATGGTACTTATTGAAACAGTCCTGAATATAATTTATTTGATTATTAGGTATTGCTGTTATGCAATCATCGACATATCGATAAAAGAATGGTAGTTTAAAATTTAGTTTTTGTATTACTGTTTCTTCTAAGTCTTCCATTACCAGTTGTGCAATGACACTAGATATGGAAGAGCCCATGGCACACCCATCAATTTGTTGGTAAAAGGCACCATTATATAGGAAATATGTTGAATTTAATGTCATTTCGATAGCTTCTAAGAATTCATTCATGGGTATATCTGTATACTGATTAATTTGATTCCATTTTTTTATGATTATATCTTTGGCCAAAGTAATTGGGATGCTTGTATGAAAAACAATTAGTTGTGGAAAAGCGTGGTTGCCCTATGCTCGATTTAAATATTAAAACTGCGGGTAAAAGTCGTGGCAAAATTTATAATTTAAAATTTTTATAACTGTCAAGAAATTTTTTTCCCTACCGCGTTATTTTTTTTTATCTATGCAGCACACCTACTGATAGAGTTTACGAGCCGCCACTGCAATCAGTAATTCTTTAAAGATTGAATCAACGCGAACTAGAGCGAAACGACCGTGAAGCAGATCCTGAACTATTTACCCGGAGCCTGGAGACCGACCGATGGTGTCGGCTGTCGGACAGGTAGACTGCTGCCTCACGTACAACTCGGTCAAGATAGCGTGAGATATGACAATATCAAATATGTGCCGCTCATTCGATGCGCCGTGGCTAGAGACAATATTTGTTATATTTATCGAGACTTTCATAGAGTAAAGAACGGTATAGTTGCACTGTACTCTCCACGAAGCACCATGGTTCTCGTTTATTTATTTACTAGGTGTCATTGTTATTTATAATATTACTTTGAAATATTTCCCTTATATATTTCTTTTGCTTCACTGTGCGTGTGCGAGTATAAATCAGTGAATTAAATGAACTAAAAGAACTAGTCTTTTGTACTATTCACTTTATTGAACGAGATCGAAAGATTGAAATCGGCAAAGTGAACTAAACTTCCCAGCACTAGAGCCTACTAGACCATTTTAAAAATTTCAATTTAATCTACCGAAATACAGAGTCGTTTTTTATTTTTTTTCTCGATAATGGTCGTACGAAATAACTACAAGAGACTAAAAAGTTTTTAAACAAAAAAAACATAACTTCGTATTTTAGACTCTACCAGCGGCGCACCGCAAAAAAGTTCAGGGGGAGAAAAGGGGGCATGACCTCAGATTGCTGTCTACCTTCCTATAAGTTCTGCTGGCTGTAAACGCAGCTTCTCTAGGATGCGTAGAATAAAAAATTGAACCAAAACTACAATGACACACAATCGATTCTCCAATGTATCAATTATTAACATCAAGAACGATTTAATTAAGAAAAAGATTAAAGCAGATCACGTCCTGGAAATATTTTCACAACCGAAGAGAAAATTAAAGTTAATTTAAAACGGCTATTTTCGCACTCACACCAAGTTAGTACAGATAACGAAAACATCATTAGGGAGCATTCATCATTTTATATGCATCAGTAGTAGTGCCTTGCCCATTCAACCAATGTAAATATAGTGAAACCGTGTCTCGTAAGGGCATTTCGTCAAGTACGCATGCGCAAAAAACTTTGACTTGACAGGAAAAATAATGAGGTTATGTCACTTTCCGTCACATTTGACAGCAATTTCCAGGGCCGTTTTTTCGCCTAGGCATGGTAGCGCCTTTGGGGGCCTAATCTCCGGCGTAATTAAATACCGAAAAACCTTTTCTAACGAATCGGAAACTGATGAAGTTACTTTGTCTTAAATAGATGAGAAAATTTCAAAAATAAGGTTTTTTATCCAATTTGTAATCAATTGATTTTAGAATTGTTATCCAGGAAGCAAAGCTATGGTTTAAGCAATGACAGATTCAATATATTTTTGGTCAATATTTCTTGTTAAGACATGAAAAATATTTATACAAACACTAAAGCGTTGAAACAGTATTATCAGGATGATATCGTCATTGACGGATTTGATGAGGAACCTTTTCAGTTTCTGAATCTAGTTGTAAGAACAACATGAAAACTTCGAGAAGATTGTTCATCGACAAAAATATTTCTTCAACTTTCCCGAACGTTGAAATAATTTTAAGAATTTATCTGACACTTCCAGTATAGTATCAAATATGTTTTTAAATACAGCAATTACTTCGACTTCTAAATCACCGCGCATTGTCGTCAGCCGGATGCAGCGTCACGTAATCGAGCTGGAAAAATGGCTTTCAACTTGGAAGATTCGCCTGAATCCCGCCAAGACGAAAGTCATCTTTTTTTCAAAAGGCACCACGCGCAGGCCTGGGACAAGGCTTCGGGTCAATGGAGTCCAAGTGAACTGGTGCCAGGAGGTAAAGTACCTGGGACTTATATTTGACCAAAGGCTGAACTGGAGGCTCAATTCAATTAATAGAGTAAAGCTTGCATTGCGTCAATTAGGCTCTACCTACCCCCTGCTTCACAGGCGGAGTAGATTTTCAAATAGGACTAAGGTCAACAAGTAGGTAATGGTATATTTATGTTTTTCTTACCAAATTACATTTACATGATTCTTATTAATCAAATCCAATTATCCAAAATCGGTTGCTTATCTATAATGGAAGCACCGAAAACATACATACAACCATAAATCAGTTTAAGAAAACGAATAACACGACGAACTGACAAATTATAGAACTGGGGTTATGTTGGCAGAATTAGATGGTATCACATTGTCACCCTTTATATACAGGGCTGCCCAAAAGTCCGGAATAAAATTAATATAGCCTTAACCTGTAACTTTTGGGGAAAATGCTCGGGCACGTCAATTTAGTTTTATATATGCTCACATTTTGACGTTATTCGTTTGTTTTTTTTATAGTCATTTGTCAAAGATATGACGACATCGATCTTTTTTTTAATGGAAACATACAGCTTGTGATACATCATTTGAAAGCTAATATCTCGTACAGTATGCTCATAAATTTTGGCGCGATTCTGTCAAGCTATTTTAATATGGCGACTGTTAAAAGTTTTTAAAAAATCCCTATTTAAATAAGCGGAAAAGATAAATCATTGATGTTTTTTTTACCCTTTCAAGGTAAAAAATCTTCATTGTTTCACGTTCTGACATTTTGTGACATTGTGAACTTGTAAAATTAATTTAGGTATTTCCGAAGTATTATTTTACAATTTTCTAAACTAAAATGGTTTTGTCGGAAAGGCAGCGTATCGAAGTCTTGATATTGTTAGGATGTGAAGATAAAATAAGAAGTCAAAGCGAAGTGTGCACTTTATTTAATGCTAAATATCCGGAAAATCAAATTTCACAGGGCACTGTTAGTAAAATATTCCACAAATATGATGAACATGGCACAGTAAAGGACTTGCCTAAAAATAGACGGCCACGTGTTTTAGGCGACAATGAAAAATTGGATATTGCATTATCTCTGCAGGATAATCCGCATGTTTCAACAGCTTCATTGGCTCAAAATTATGATACATCTAGAGGTACTATTGGAAGATTTTAGAAAGCAGAAAAATACCACCCTTATAAAGTTCGTCTTGTCAAAGAGCTTTTAGAAGATGACTATGATAGGCGTTTGCGCAATTTTGCGAAGAAATGATGAGACGGTATGACGAGAGTAATAGGTTTCCACAGAACATATTATTTTCGGATGAAGCTACTTTATATTTAAACGAGGTGGTTAACAGACATAATTATCGTTTCTGGAGTCAAGAAAATCCACGATGGATATTTAAAGCGCATACTCAGCGGCCCCAGAAAGTAAATGTATGGGCAGGTATCATTAATAACCGAATTTTAAGGCCATTCTTTTTTGAAGGAAACCTCACAGCTGAACGGTACCTGGATTTCTTAACCTTAGAGTTGGGGCCTGCTCTAGCTGTAATTTTTCCCAACGAAGTAGATCCAGATATACCTAATGAAACAATTTGGTTTCAGCAAGATGGTGCTCCCCCGCATGTTGGTGTCAATGTGAGAAGATATTTAGTCAGATATTTCCAGGTCGCTGGATTGGACGACGTGGTACAATTGAATGACCACCGAGGTCCCCAGACTTAACGTCTCTAGACTATTTTCTTTGGGTATATTTAAAAGAAAAAGTTTACCAAAATAGGCCAAATAATATTGAAGATTTGAAAAACAAAATTAGATTGGAGTCACATAACATACCGGCTGAAGCCATTCGAAATTCCGTCGACGGATTTTACCATCGTCTGGGAGCATGCCAAGTAGAGAGTGGAGGACATTTCCAGCATTTGCCACGTTAAACCACCTTTTTGTTGTGTTTTGTTGTGCTTCGTTAATTTTTATTTTTTTTTACAAAATAAATAACAAATGAACCATAACTATTGTTAAGTCACAATGTCACAAAATGTCAGAACGTAAAACAATGAAGATTTCTTACCTTGAAAGGTAAAAAAACGTCAATGATTTATCATTTCCGCATATTTAAATAGGGATTTTTTTTAAAACTTTTAACAGTCGCCATTGTGAAATAGCTTGACAGAATCGCGTCAAAATTTATGAGCATACTGTACGAGATATAAGCTTTCAAATGATGTATAACAAGCTGTATGTTTCCATTTAAAAAAAAGATCGATGTCGTCATATCTTTGACAAATGCCTATAAAAAAACAAACGAATAACGTCAAAATGTGAGCATATATAAAACTAAATGGACGTGTCCGAGCATTTTCCCCAAAAGTTACAGGTTAAGGCTATATTAATTTTATTCCGGACTTCTGGGCAGCCCTGTATATTACATCTTTGTCAACAAAACGTAGCCCAGCGTAGCCTTTTACCGACTGGAGTCCTGCATGCTACCTGGCAGTAGTTATTTTCATCAGTTAGTAGATTCAGAAGCTGTAATAAAATATTGTTTTTGTCGAAAAACTTGTATCTTATCTTCGAAACAAAGCGGTTTTCTGAAAATCATTAAAGGACAAAATATTCTTAAAATTGCACAAGAAATCGCCCTTTAAATTTGTGTACACACTCTATACAGAGTGGCAAAAAAGTCGCGCATAATGCCTGTAACTTTGGAATTGCCTCGTTTACGAAAAAGTGACCTTTATGAAAGTTGTTCAGTAAATTATTCCTCACATTTCTACCTGCATGAATTTTTCTGTCATTTCTGGTTTGGTTGCCATAGAGACCAACTTACTTTTTTTAAATGGAACACCCTGCCTATGATTCCATATTTGGATTCTACTGGGAAAACTCTAAATTTTTTGTAATTCAAATTTTTATTTATTTAAAATTGTAACAAACTTTATAATAACAAAATAAATAGCCTAGAAAATTGAACAACTTAACATCGAAATAATAAACAAGTGAAACTTTTTCAGTGGATCAGGTGTTCAAATTGACCACCATTTTCTGCTAAGCGGAGCGCCAGTCGATCCCTGAACCCGTCTACAACGTTTAAAAGAAAGTCCTCTGAAACGGCCCGAAATTCAGCTCTAATTCTGACTTTTAAAGATTCTAAGTCATTTGGACGGTTAACGTAGACTTTTTTCTTTAAGTGTCCCCGCAAAAAGGAGTCGAGCGGTGTTAAGTCCGGGGATCGCGCTGGCCAGTCAATACCACCTCTTCTGCCTGTCCAACGTCCTGGAAATTGTTTGCTTATGTATTGTCTAACATTCGCCGTATAATGCGCAGGTGTTCCATCTTGCTTGACCCATACCTGTTCGTTTTTACCATTATTTACGCCCGGTAAAACCATTCTGCAAGAAGGAATTATGTGATTCCTGAGAATCCTAAGGAGGTCCTAATATTTTTCGCCATTCAAATTATCACCTATGAAAAAAGGTCCCACAATATGTCTACCAACTATGCCCGCCCAAACATTAACTTTCTCGGGCCTCTGAGTATGACCTTCCTGGAACCAGTGAGTATTCTCAGCAGACCAATAACGATAATTGTGTATATTAACAATGCCATTTAAATAGAAAGTAGCTTCATCCGAGAAAATTACATTTGTTTCCACCATCAGCTCACAAAATTCAGCTCTTCTATTAAAATCGTCCTCGTTTAACTCTTGCACCAACTTTATTATGTAGGGATGCAACTTCTCCTGCTAAAACAAATTTTTCATGTGTCTCATCAGTCAGTGCACTGACTGATGAGACACATTACAATCCATTGTCATTGGCCTGGATGATTGTGTTGGATTTTCATGTATTGAGAGTATGATATCCAAAGCTTTGTCTCCCCCGGTTGCTGTTTTAGGTCGACCTGATCTAACGGCTTCCCTAACACTGCCTGTTTCTCAAAATTTCTTTACCACTCGTCACACCGTTGACTGATTTATTGGAGGCCTAATTGGATATAATTCATTGAAAAGTTGACAAACCTGATATTGCGATCTCTTCATATTTCCGTAACCGCTCATTATTAAAATTTCAACTCGTCTTTTCTCATTCAGATGAACCATAGTGTAAACAAATTAGAAATCAGACAACAGAAAATTAAACAGGAACTCAAAATTGACACCTCTTAGGTCGCTGTCATGAAAGCACCTCGACTCAACTGGTGGGTATTAGGTAGGAATAATTATAATTGGGAAGTTTTTCATTTTTGAGATGTCATTATCTCGGAAACGCTTGCAGATAGGTGAAAATTTGAAATACAAAAAATGTATTAGAGTTTTTCCAGTATAATCCAAATATGCAATCATATGCAGGGTGTTCCATTTAAAAAAAGTAAGTCAGTCTCTATGGCAACCAAACCAGAAATGACAGGGAAAATTCATGCAAGTAGAAATGTGGGGAATAATTATTTACTGAACAACTTACATAAAGGCCACTTTTTCGTAAACGAGGTAATTCAAAATTTACAGGCATTATGCGCGACTTTTTTGCCACTCTGTACAGAAAAGTAGTAGATATCGGTTATTTCCACTTTTTGGCCCTTTTAACAAAATATTTGCATTTTCTTTATATCAATTTTTAATACAAATGTGCCTCGTAACACAAGCTAGCGTACGACATAGTATACATAAGCAATTTTATAGTGACTCACTGGCGGTAAAATAGATAGAAAACTATGTATAAGCAAAATAGTAAAACTTCAAGGAACTCTTGAGAGCAATAAGATATGTAATTCTATAGGTGACCTTGCATGGTATACCAAAAAATAATAGGAATCGAAAATTCAATTTTAAAAATTGATAGAATTTTAGAAATCACAACAGTTGCTTTTTAAAATACACACAAGACCAAAATTAACGCCTACCTCAAAAAATTGCCCCGTTTTTAATTAAAATAATATGCCACTTTAAGTTGGATGAACATTTTTCATCTCAAACTTGGCAGACGAAAAAGACACTATGACGTATAGCAGCTACAGCTTCTTGATCATAGAGTTAGCAGTTGACGTAAGGGGCGTAAATTTAACCAATTAAAGTAAATTCTAAACAGACTTTTCAATTAAATAGGATATTTGAAAGCAATCGTCCTTACGAACTAGCACGATCCTATCCTTATCACTATCGTAAGGGCTGCGTAGTCTGAAGCTGACCCCACCGTCTAAGTTTAACCGTAGACCCTGTGTCAAGTAAACAAGTCTCTATAGCTACGGAGCCCTGACGGTTGTGGCAATAGAGGGAACTCCAACTGTACAAAAACCTACCCCACATTACTGAAAAAAATAATAAGTAAATTTAATACACAATAAATAGGGTTTAACCTATTTTGTTTCCTAAACTTTCTATAGAGCCCCTTATAAATGAATTTTCATGATGTCACCTTCCCCACGGAACTACAATTTTTTAAATTTGAAGAAATAGGCCATGCTCAAAGTGTAGAAATATAGGGAAAAATAAAATCAAAGTCTTTCTCTACAAGTTTAATAAAATGTTATTTATACTGTCGACATGTCTCGAACGCAGAAACGCTCATCATCAGAAGACACAAAACGAAAATTAAGTTGTTGCTATTAGCAAAAATAAAATTGTAGTAAAAAAACTTTAACAGAGCTTTGAAATTGAGTGAAATGTTTTAATATATGAAAAATTAAGCAACAATTGTCAGCATACTGAAAGGATGTATGTATAGAAAGAAAATTTAGATTTGTTCTATAAAAATAGTCGTGACCAAATGAATTATGGCTAGGAGGAAATATTAATAGGATAAAGGGTATTTAGGTAAGAAGGTCTACTAGACTTAGTAAACCATTTTAAATTGAAAAAAAAATGTGTTTACTCTTGGTTGAGTGGGAGAAGAAAATTATTTAATTTTAAAACATCTGTAAAATAAAGGAAAATAAACCCATTAATCACAGGTCTGCATGAAATTTGTGATGACGTGATTTTTGTTTGTTAAGCTCAGTGTTTATATAGAAATAACTAATTAAAATACAATTAGTCTCTATCACCCACAGAATTTTTTTTTTGAAAAAAAAAAGAAAAAATATAAAAAAATCTTATAATAGGCGTTTTAATACATTTTAAAATTAATGTAGTACTTCAAATTCTAGGTATTAACCCAAAAATGATTTTCTGTGGTGCTTTTCAAGAAATTTATTAAGTAGGTGCTCATTACCTGAGGTAAATCTTTTATTATGGCTCTCATTACATGAGGTAAATCTTTTATTATATATATGTATAAATTGCTAAATTTATGGTAGTTTGGACAAGATTTTAGGGAATTTTGACCTGCTAAATCCTATGTTTTATGCCTTAACTTTATTAGTACTGCGAAGAAGGGTTTTAAGTTTATCACTCCAAACAAAATTTATATTTTAATGTTATTTGGTTCATTCGAGCTCTGAGTTTTGATCAGTAAACAAGTAAAATTAATTTTTTGTTTAGTTTTGTGCGTGGTATTTGATATACATTGCTTAAAAACATGTCTAGCCGGTGTTGCAAAAACAAACCAGATGATTTTTGTTATATTTGTGGATATTTCGTCTTGAAAAAGTTTAAGAGACCAATTGGTGAATTTGTGAAAAATGCATTAGGAGATTAAGATAAAGATTGGACACCGCACGTTGTTTGCAAGGTATGTGAAAGTTTAAGACATTGGGCCAAAGGAAATAGAAAAAACCTTTCTTCTGGAATAGCGATGGTTTGGAGAGAACCGCAAAATCATCATGATGATTGCTACTTTTGTCTTTGTGATATTTTATGGGCATAATAGAAAAACTTTGAGACATTTTATACCCAAACAATATTAAATCAGCTATCAGACCAGTTCCTCACAGTGATGATGTACCTATACCTATACCCCCCAAAATACTAAAAGAAGATACTGAAAACTCCTCAACTTCCGGCTCCCTACAGGCTATATGGATAATGATTTTGAAGCATCAACCTCAACTTTTTTCATAAACCGAACTGAATGATTTAGTAAGAGATTTGGAACTTTCAAAAGACCTTTCTGAAGTACTGGGGTCTAGGTTAAAACAAAAAAATTTGCTTGCCCCAGAAACTACCTTCTCTTGCTATAGAAATCGTGAGGCTGAATTTGTAAAATATTTTGAACAAAGCGGACCATCTGTGTACTGCCAAGCAATTGCTGATCTAGTTACTTGCCTCGGAGCTCCTGAGTACACACCTTCTGACTGGAGACTTTTCATCGACTCTTCAAAAGGGAGCTTTAAAGCTGTTCTGTTACATAATGCCAATGTTTTTGCTTCGATCGGCCATTCAGTTCATTTAAAGAAAAACTTTGAAAATTTAGAGGAACTACTTTTAAGAATACAATATGAAAATCACACAACTGGGAAGTGTGTAGAGATCTAAAAATTTTAGGCCTTCTCTTGAATCAGCAGTCTGGATTTACTAAATTTCCATATTTCCTGTGTGAGTGGGATAGCAGGAATCGAGAACAGCATTGGATAAAAAGAGACTGGCCACAAAGAGAGACTTTAACACCTGGAACCAAAAATGTAATTCGCGAAAGTCCTATTGACCCTCAAAAAGTTTTAATCCCGCCACTTCACATAAAGCTTGACTTATGAAACAATTTGTTAAGGCATTAAACAAAGAAGGAAATTTTTTTAAATATTTGTGTAAAACATTTCCGGCTGTCAGAGGCAAAATTAAAGGAGGGAAACTTTGTAGGGCCGCAGATTAGTAGCTTGTTGAAATATACAGAATTTGAAAATGTAATGGAATATAAGGAAAAACATATTCGTTTTTCTTAACCCAAACTTAACGAGACTTGGCTATTTAGAACCAGGAAACCGACATATTTTTGTTTTTTGTTGGGTTGTGTAATTAGTAAACAGCCCGATTTAACAGATTTAATTGTTATTTACTTAAATAAGTTGTTTTATAGACGCCATTTTGTTTCTTGTAAAATGGCTCATACTTCACCGTTTTCAAAGTAAATATCAACTTGACATGTGCCCTTGAAAAGATAATTTTGAGAGAAGTATTACAGTGTTCAATAAAAAATACAGGTTGTCATTAAAAAAAATCGCGTAACTTCGGTGAAACCGGAAGTGACATTTATTTGGGGATTAGGAAAAAATGAAGATCCCACTCAATAGAGTAACCCAAATTTGAATAAGATATAGTTTAATATATCGCGTGATGTGTGCTTTGTAAGATGGTTTCATTTACAGCTGGTATATTATTTATACAAATTCTGATCTGCCATATTTGTTAACATTTACATTTTAAAACTGGCAGACAGTATTTACTTGTAAGGGAACCCTTAAAGCTTGAAGTTAAAGTTAAAAAAAAAATTGCAGTTTTGTGGGGTCGATGACATCAAAATTAGTTTAAACGGGATTCTATAAAAAAAGGTCGTAGTTTTGCGAGGTAGGTTTTTGAAGGGTGGAAGCACATCCTGTTTATGTAAATTTAAGAAAAAACACTCCCAATTTAGAGGAGTGATATAATTAATATTAAACATAGGGAATGTTTTGAGTCATGCGTTAGTTTTATAATTAACAGGCAGAAAAAATATTAACTTAAAAACATGAAAAGTAATAGCCTACATTTTATGATGGCGTTAACTTAAAAACTATAGGCAAGTTCAAAAACAATTCTAGCAAAATAACAAGCAGCCTGAAATTAAGTACTTGTGCAACTTCCAAAAAAGAGTGAACGATTTCCAACAAAGAAAATATTTAAACAATCCTAATATAAAAATAGATTTTTAGACATTTGTGACGTGCTGCGACAAGTCAACACGACAATTTTTTCCCAATTTCGATTAAAAAAAAAGTTGATTTCACCAAAATAAACTTGTGGCATGTAAAAAAGGACCTAATTTCTATTATATGGGTCAGTAAACTTTTTGGTGACCATAACACAAAAATGTACTAACTTTTAAATTCTGTTAAATGTATACATATACTCAAAGCCCAAAATTGCTGTCAGTAACTCATTATTAGCTCCGTGCGACTTCAGGGGAATGATTTCCTGTGGCGAGTGCATTTCAAAAAATAATAAATGATGAGATCTCATCGGAACGTCATATAATTTTTTATAAATTAAATGTATTTTATTAACCCTTAAAAAAACCTGATTCTAAAAGACGACGACCTTTTCCACTAAGATTTCTTAGTCCTTGCAAAAATCCATCCATAAATGCCTGCCTTGAACTTTTAATATACAGGGTGTTATTTAATAGGTGTCCGATATTTTACAGGACGATTCCTCAGTTATTTATAAGGTGAAAAGTTCATATAAGCATGGGTTCGCAAGCCCTTCATGTTTGAGATACAGGGTGTTAAAAAATTATTTTTATTTTTGTGCTTCGTAAATAATTTTTGAAATAATGTCGATATTTGGACGAAAATTGGTATTTAGAGATATTTTAATATGAGAAATTCAAATTTGATCCTAGTTTGGCCCTTAATTGTAGGGAGCGCCACCTACAGGTCTTTTTCTCTTTTGGGGGAGTCACAACTTTTTCGTGCATGCATGTATCACATTTTCTCGTGAAAATGGTATACTTGTCAAAAGTCGCTACAAGCAGCCGTTTTTGAGATATTTTAATTTAAATTAATCGATGCATGTGTTTGTCAAAAAGTGAAACAATTTTAAAATTTTTTTTTTTAATCAACATAGAAATATTTCAAACGGTAATTTTTAAACAACAATAAACAACGAAACACTAGATATAAAACTAAATGAAAATCACAATAAATGTTGGAAATGTCCACCTCCTTGCTGTATGCACGCATCCAATCTTCTTCTCCTTGACTCGCGCACTCTTTCGAAATTTCCTGGAGTATTTTGAATCGTTCTACAAGAGTTAATTATTCGATCTCTTAATTCTTCTTCATTTCGGATGGGTGTCTGGTAAACTAAGGATTTTAGATGTCCCCAAAGAAAAAAATCCAAACTGTTAAGGTCTGGTGACCTAGGGGGCCATGGTTGAGGCCCTCCCCGACTTATCCAACGGTTACCGAAAGTACGATCTAAAAATTCTTGCGCTAGGATGCTAAAATGTGCCGGGGCACCGTCATGCATAAACCACATTTCATTTCGTAGTTTAAGCGGCACATTTTCCAGAAAAATAGGCAAATCTTCAAGAAAATGAAGATATCTCTCTCCTTGAAGAAGTAGTCCATTACAGTGGAGTTGATATAATCAAATAAAACAACGGCAGTCTACCTCCACAATATGTATTTCAATGTATATGTTTATATCCTACATGTTTCGGACATAGAAATGTCCATCATCACGGATACAGTAGTCGATTACGACAGCTCTAACTTGCATAAGCGACGATCAAAAGTATGTTAAAATTGAAAATTGTAGGTTCTAATGAATGTTCAAGATTGAATGAGATGTAATATTTGAAATTTTGGTCAAGGTATCTTTGAATAAGGGGATTTCCAGTTTGCAGCCACTGAGACAGGTGATGAAGCAATTATGTTATTTGTAGCTATTTAGAGGAGGTTAATTTAAGTGAGGTGCTCAAAGATGCTTCATCTAACCGTGTCTAGGGTGTGGTCAGCAAAATACTGGGTTAGACTTGAATAACACATTCTTAGGAGATAAACAAAAAATGAAATGAAATTATACTATTTTAAGGTTGGAATTTATTAATTTAAAGCCAATGAGCAGGTGGTGAAGCAATTATGTAGGTTGTAGCTAATTAGAGGAAAAAGATGTAGATAGGTGCTCAAAGATGCTTTATCCAACCATGCTTGAAGGATTGGCTAACAAATTTTTAGGTTAAAGGGGGTAGAAAATGAACATAATGTTATGATTGTAAAAAAGAGATATAAAAAAATAGATATAAAAAAAAGAGATATAAAAAAAAATGGTGAAGTGAAGTATCTTTGAGCTGTAATATCATCTAATCAGCTAAAACAATGTGATTTTAACATAAATACTTCACTTCTAGTCAAAAGGGTAAAAATCCAATTTTAATTTTTTTATATCTCTTTTTTACAATCATAACATTATGTTCATTTTCTACCCCCTTTAACCTAAAAATTTGTTAGCCAATCCTTCAAGCATGGTTGGATGAAGCATCTTTGAGCACCTATCTACATCTTTTTCCTCTAATTAGCTACAACCTACATAATTGCTTCACCACCTGCTCATTGGCTTCAAATTAATAAATTCCAACCTTAAAATAGTATAATTTCATTTCATTTTTTGTTTATCTCCTAAGAATGTGTTATTCAAGTCTAACCCAGTATTTTGCTGACCACACCCTAGATACGGTTAGATGAAGCATCTTTGAGCACCTCACTTAAATTAACCTCCTCTAAATAGCTACAAATAACATAATTGCTTCATCACCTGTCTCAGTGGCTGCAAACTGGAAATCCCCTTATTCAAAGATACCTTGACCAAAATTTCAAATATTACATCTCATTCAATCTTGAACATTCATTAGAACCTACAATTTTCAATTTTAACATACTTTTGATCGTCGCTTATGCAAGATAGAGCTGTCGTAATCGACTACTGTATCCCTGATGATGGACATTTCTATGTCCGAAACATGTAGGATATAAACATATACATTGAAATATTTTATTGTGGAGGTAGACTGCCGTTGTTTTATTTGAATATCTCTCTCCGTTTAATCTTCCTGGAATAAAGAATGGGCCTATTAAATAACCTCCAAGGATTCCTGCCCAAACGTTAAGACAGAACTGTTCTTGGAAATATGATTCCTGTATCGCATGGGGGTTTTCCTCTGACCACAAATGATTGTTGTGAAAATTGCGTGAGAAATTTGCTTCGTCGGTTAACAGGATTTAATTTTTAAATAAAGGATTTTGAAAAAGGCATTTGAGAAACCAACGACAGAAATTGATACGGAATAGAAAATCACGAAGGAGGAGTGCCTTAACTCTTTGAATGTGGTAGGGATATAACAAATTGTCAATTAAAATTTTCCATACTGGAACATAAGAAATGTTTAACGTCAGCGCTATTTTTCTGGTGCTTGTTTCCCGGTGTTCTCCTACCAGATTACCAACTGCTTCCTCGGTTTCTTGGGTTGTTACCGTCCGATGTGCACCCGACAGATAAAAGTAGCTTTCTTAAACCTTCCTGTTTCCCTCAACCAACCGTGAATTTTTCAAAACGTTTTTGAAGTAGGAGTTGTGCGGTTCGGATAACGCTCCTGATACAAACGTTTAGCCTCATATGCATTTCCGTTAGCAAGTTCGTATGTAAAATGTATGTCAGCATACTAAGCATTGGTAAAGTTTACCATTTTTTAACAAATATCACAATAATAATAAATAAAACTATTTAACTGTGCGTCAAGATATTATTTTTCTCCTCCAAAATAAACATTGGAATATACTTACTAGCCTACTTGATACTTTAATTCTTAAATTTTTAAAATTGTTCCACTTTTTTTAATTAATTTAAATTAAAATATCTCGAAAACGCCTGCTTGTAACGACTTTTGACAAGCATACCATTTTCACGTAAAAATGATAGAGGAATCGATTTTTCTTCTAGAAAATGTGATACATACATGGACGAAAAAGTTGTGACTCCACTAAAGAGAAAAAGACCTGTAGGTGGCGCCTCCTACAATTAAGGGCCAAACTAAGATCAAATTTGAATTTCTCATATTAAAAAATCCCCAAATACCAATTTTCGTCCAGATATAGACATGATTTCAAAAATTATTTTCGAAACACAAAAATAAAAATAAATTTTTCCACGATTATCTTTTTCCGTCATGTTATCTGGGCTTCTTGACTATTTTCTTTTTCGTCATTTTCTTGAGGGGGCCTTTTAAAACCCTGAACACAGTGCGCGAGAAAAGTTTCGTTAAAGTGGCACATATTTCTGCAGCACCCAATGTGGTTAGTTTAGGATTTCGTTCCCGAATTCTGTAGTATACGTTTTTAACTATTATTCGTGCTTTTAATGTTTATTGAACTTTCTTTGTTGTAGGCGGACAACTAGTTGAAGGGTCGTTAATATTCATAGTTTATTCAATTAAAAGTAGATTAGAATACTAAATAAAGTTTAACATTTACACAAAACACGATTATGTGAACGAACCATACCTATACTAGGAAAACTCTGAAGCAGTGCGAAAACCCTTCCCAGTATCGGAATCGCCGTGCTATTTTAGATGCATTTAGCTGATTGCTGCTCGTATGAGAACGTCGACTCTTAAGTTCATTGTTTTTGTAGCGGAAAAATTGTTATATGCAAAAAACAAATTTACTGTACAATATTTTTATTCTGCCGCTTCATAGATTTGGTGGTTGGTATTAAATCAATCACTGACAGCATTTGTGGATTTTGGGTATACGTGATTGCAAATATTTTCAACTTGTTGCTTTTAGTAACAGAATTTTTTTTCTTATAAATTCACTATCAAAGAAGGATTTATAAACTTTTATGAAAAATGTGTGACCGCAGTACCGGGTGATCTGTTACATTTTGACCACCTACCTAACCCACTCATTTAAAGAGATATCAAAAAAACTTTAAGCACTAAAGTTGTAGGATCTGTCATGAATTTTTAGGAAATGATATAAGACGAAACAAATGAATATCAAAAATGGCAAATATTTTACAATTTAATGTTTTCTTAAATGGAACACGCTGTATATTATACGCTCTTCTGGTGGAAAATTTTATTCTAATTTCAAATATATATGATTTGTATGGTCTATTTTAAAAGGTTGTGTTAATAATTACAATTTTAATAAATAACATAAGTAGGCCTAGACAAAATAATAATGGCCTATTGAATATGCTGCAATTGTTTATATTTAACGCATCTGTCAAATCATTTATATTTCCTCACAAAAATGGGGTATTCGGAAGATGAAAAGTTTAAAATCTTGGAGATTTACTTAAAAAATAATAAAAATAAATGAAAGGCGCGCCAAGAGTATATTAATTTATATAGTAAGAATTTAAATAGAATACCAAGTCTAAATACTTTTAGAAATATATACAATTTGGTGCACATCACAAAATCATTAAAAAGAAAAAAAAAACGGTGATTATAAATGAGGAGGAAGAATTGGAAATTCTTCTCTTTTTTCAAGGTAACATAAAATCGTAAGTTGTTGCTAGTTGATTGTGTAACTTTCTAATGGGGATATAGGTAAAGCTTGTCGGTTTTTGTCTTTTGTTAATATTCATATTAAATTTCATTCATTTTTTTCTACATTTTTGTAGTATCTACATACAAGAACAAGAATAGTTTGCCTGTAGACAACTTATATCTAGTAGACAAACAAAGACGTAATAGCAATTGCCGCACATTCAATACGCCATTATTATTATTTTGTCCACGCCTACTAATGTTATTTATTAAAATTGTAATTATTAAGACAACCCTTTAAGATAGACCATATAAACCATATATATTTGAAATAATAATAAAATTTCCCATCAGAAGAGCGTATAATATATTATAGGGTGTTCGATTTAAGAAGACATGAAATTGTAAAATATTTGCCATTTTTGATGTTCACTGTTTCTTGTTATATTATTTCCTTAAATTTCATGAAAGGCCCTACAGCTTTAGTTCTTAAAGTTTTTTGATATTTCTTCAAATAAATGAGATAGGTGGGTGGTCAAAATATAACAGATCACCTGGTACATACGGGGGCAACTTTAAATAGTGGACAAAATGAAATTTTATTGAAAAATATTATAATAAATATTATTCACTAAAAGCCCAGTAATACTTTTAGTACAATGCGTAAAAGTAATCATAGTAATATTATGTCCTTAATTTATTGTCTATGTTAATCCAGAATTTAAACGTGGTCGTATAATAGTTGATTGACCCATAAACAAATAAGCAGATGTGCAAGAATCTTGCCAAAACAATAGATTTCCTTAATCTACCGCCACTGAGCATGAGCTTCTGTTTACCGTGTCGACGCGCACCCGTGGTACGTTCCCATCGATCGAACTCCTCCTACTATCAGCATCACTCTCTGCAGACCCATTATAGTCAGAATCTGTCACGCTTAGTCTATTTGTCATATCAGAACCAGCTTCGCTATGACGTTGCCCCACGTTGTCGGTGTTCGAAGGTGGAGCAAGGAAACTATTTTCGTCGAGATTTTCTGCGTTACCGATGGCTTCGGTGTCCTCCTCATCTTGTGGTGGTACACAGGTTTGTTCAGATTCTGTATTGTCTTCGTCAGATGGCTAAATGTTGTATGCAAGAAATTGATAAGGAAGAAAGGTAAAAAATAGAATAGAGTTAAAACTTTTAGGTTTATAAGTGGAAAGAAAAAAGCACCTAAAATACTGAGACTTCTAAGATTAAGATGCTACGAATATCTTTAAAATGTCAAGCTTCTGATTAATAATATGCAAGTGAATTCTGAGTATCTGTATCTATTAACGAGGTAACAGTTGATATGGTGATGGTTACCAGGCAATGTGATTGCCTTATAATAACGGGTTTGATGAACCTAAAAATGGCCATTAACTAACCAAGAGATGGAGTAAAATAAAACAGACAAATATCCCACTGAACCAGTGAAACATTAAAAAAAACTTCGGAACTCATGTTCGTTACCCACCTGATTATTACTGGAAGTATCCCCTCGTCCATTGGTCTGTTCCTCAGCGCTGATGTGGTATCTTCTTTCAAACACTTCTCTGTCTTCACCACGAGCTACTTCTTCAGTTTCAGGACTATTATTTCTGCAAATAAAAGATTCTGAATTTGTTGTTCGGTATGCTAAATGAAATTATGCTCAAATTATAGAGAAGAATTTAGCCAATGAGAATCATAAATCAATCATTTTAGTTTGCAGATAAAACTATTATTACTAAAACTAAAACACAAAAATTATTTAGATGTTACACTTACGTTAAAGTTGGTCGTTCCCACTGAGTCGTCCGTGCAATGTGATTGACATAGTACGTTCGACCATTAGCGTCTTGTCTTTCTTCCCAACCAGGAGGAAGGGGTGTCTGTGACTCTACTGTATTGGCAGTTGAGACAATCTGAGGCTTCAAATTAAAATCTATTAGTTACTAAACAAATAGGTTCGTAAATATATGTGGATGACACTGCTTGAACTTATTTTGAATATTGAACTAACTGAACAGTTATTTGAATACATGAATAAGAAAAGCAGGTTGTCCTCGGACTTTTAATGTGATAGTAGGGTATTTTTAGGGTTTTTCGGAGTCTCTTAAATTGTTTATATGAAAGTAATAAACAAACGCACGCAGATTCTGGCAGATTCGCTTTATTACGTGTCAGTTTGTGATTCAAGGGTTATGTTAAACACGAGAACTGTCTAATAGCAACGTTCTAAAGGGGCTTATTTACTAGGCGATATTTCAGCAATCAGATTGGCAATTTGATTGATTGCCCGACAATTGACAGAAAATTTGATGGCTTGTTCATATTTCAAATTATCGGGTGCAATTTGATTGCCAGTACCCATCATGCTAATCATTTTAATGTCCTCCACTATTGACATTCTGAGTTGAGCATTTACAGTTATTTATTACAGTGCCTTTGGACTCAAATTTACTAATGATAAGTTTAATTAATGAAATAGAAGGGATAGGCTTGTCAGGAAATTAAACTGAAAACATTTCAGACACTGCTATTAATATTTTGCCTGTATAATACCACTTAATCATAGTTACTTTTTTCTTAATGGAATAGCTCATATTTAGATATAATTAAAGCCCCTTTAATTAGGATTGGCTTATTAAAATTTATTCACATGAGTTTATTATATCGGCCTCTTCAAAAAGTTATAACACAATTTTTCTCTAAAATATACAGGGAAGCCTATATTTAGCCACCTCAAAGTTTACATGGGGTTTCCTATGTTGAACTAAGCCATGCATCACCCGGTATAGTAGAGTCACCGGAAGCGTAAATCTACCCGTGACGTTAATGCTTGCCAAGTCATTAATATAAAGCAGGAGGAGAAGCGGTCCAAGCACATATCCTTGAGGTACTCCATGTTGAATCTCCATCCGCCGAGAGGACTTTTTATTAAGCCCAAGTACAGATTTTCGAGTAGTGCGAAGATTGCATCATTCGTACTTCTTGATTCTCTGAACCCAAACTGTTCATACAAATGCGAATTTAGAGCTGCAGTATCCGTTTTAACAGTTTTCCACTATTTAAGTGGCCAGTAAGGAGACAGGCCTATAGTACGGTGGTGTTTCAGGATCTACACCTTTGCGCAAAGGTATGACTATAGTTAGATGGGAAAGTTCCCATTTCAAAAAAATTGTTTATGCCTTCGGCCAGCACTTCCAAAGCATTGTCAGGCAGTCTAAGAAATATTTTAAGAAATAATTCGTTCCAACCTGAGAATGTTTCATCACGAATTTCTTTAAGTGTCCCCGACTTCATATATGTTTGTAGGAACAAAGACGAACGATTGCGGCACGTTAATACTATTTAAATACTCACTGAAAACTCCGTTGAGAGTTATCGTCGTCAAATTCAACAATAACTATTCAAGCAGACGAAGTGTCTGTGCACAAGCATTCTGCACCTTTTGCACTCTATATTTATTATAATTTATAAGAAACGGCCCATATCAAGATACCCCGGGATAGACAGAACCAAGCTCTCTGTCAAAAGATTTTTTAATGTCTGGTGAAAAAGTATTTTTGAATTCATAAATACGTTTGATGTATAATATGATCTCTGAAATATATTATTAACATATGAGTTAAATAGGAGTTTTTTGCCCATGTACAGTCCGAGATTTATTACTTATCCCCCAGAGACAGCTACCGTTCCATTTTCCAAAAGTACAATATTTTAACCTCCTCCTCAATGACCCTGTTAAGGACGACTTTATCAATGTGTTATTTTGTGGTTTAAACTAGAGGTTAATTTGGTTTACCGACCTTTTCAAAATGCTCATTTTACAATAGTCTGTTACCCTCAATGTATATCAATATTATCATTGTCATTGTCCTCAACTGAACTGTTATCGTAGTTATTTAGGAATTAATTATGGTATTTTACGACATTATATGTAAAACATCGCTGAAAAAGCGTAGTGGAATGTTCGGGCATAATTATGTAAGGGGAACAATGTGGTTCTCATTACTAAATGCTAGTTTAGATCTTAGGTAGGTGGGAGCTGACGTTTTTAATAATCTATAAACATTAATAAGCAAAATATATTGAAATAGATATTTTATTCTAAGCCACTTCAATTCGTTAATTTCTCAGATACGCGATCGTACTTCCTTAGACCAAAGATGAAACGGCAACAACCATTCTGAATTATTTGTAGTCCTTGTTTATCTTCATATGTAAGACACGGGTAATAAAGCGTAATGCAATACGAGAGCGTTGACATGATGTAAGCCTCACATAATTTTTTACGGACTTTAAAATTCAGAATATGTTTGTTTGCATATAAAACCTTCAAGGCCATACAGGATTTCTTACTGAAACTGACATAATATGTCAATTGTGAATCAAACATCACTAACAAATTGCCTTCTGTCCCCAAGATAACTCCGGACCGCCCGATTTGTCAAACAGAAATAATGTAATTTAGCACACAAAAGCACATGGTCAACGCAATCGAACGCCCTCGAAAAATCCAGAAGCACCAAAACGGAGGCCAGCCTATTATCTGAGCCCTTTACAAGGAGATCATTAATATGTAAAAGGACCGTAGCCGTATATATCCCAGGCGAAACCCAGATTGATTGTCAGTTCAAGGTCGTTTACATAGGAAAACAACTGTTTATATACAACCTTCTCCAAGCAGAGGTATATGCCATCCTCTCGGTAGCAAGTATAAGGTAGGTCATGCACCGTCAAGAGCGGACTGTATATATCTGCTCTGATAGCCAAGCCGCCCTCAAGGCAGTCTGCCGGCCCAGGAGCAGTTCAACCCTCGTGCAGGAGTGTGCGGACGCACTTGGGAGGCTTGCAGAACAAAAACAGGTATTCTTGGTCTGGGTCCCTGTACATTGCGGAGTGCATGGCAACGAGACGGCAGACGAGCTTACCAAACTTGGAGCTGGAGTTCCCCATCTAGGACCTGAACCAGCAATAGACACAAAACAGCAGGTAAGGACAGCCCTGAGGGAATGGGCCGCCAACCTCTCCAAGGAGGAACGGCGGCAGACGCCAGGCTGTAGACAGGCCAAAGATTTCATGATAGGGCTAAGTTATAATGTATTCTTAACAGGAGTAGGCGTGCCCTGAATCCTCTGGTAGGACTTCTAGCAGGACACTGCAAGTTAAGGAAGCACCTGCATACGATGGGTCTGGAGGAGGACCCAATATGTACGGGATGCTCGGAGGACGAGGAGACACCTCCACTTCCTGTGCGCTTGGAAAGCCCTTGGAGGACTCAGACGGCAAGTCTTTGGGACAGTGGTGATCCCACAGGAGGAAATCAGGACCCTTGCTTGGAGTAACGTCCTTCATGAGAAGGTCAAGTAGGTTTGGCGAGGGCCTGGGTGATTAAGTGGATGGGGGAAGACCCAGGGGTAGGTAAAAAGGATCGCATTTGGTCTACTTGCCAGGTCTGTGTGCCTCCCCTCACCTACTACAACTACTACTACTTCTCCAACTCTTTACTCAAGACCGACAAGAGATTTATCGGTCGTAGATCATTTAAAGTAGTTGGGGAGTTAACCTTGGAAATAGATAACTGTGGTCCTCCTTGTTTGTTGAAGAAATCTCCCTTTTCCTATAACTATTCACTTAAATATATCACGACTGTGGTTCAGAAAATCCATTTTCACCCGATAATTCAGCAAAATTGTCATAATTTCTAGTTTAAACCATAGATATTGGTGACTTCATCCACAGATTAGGGTAAGACATATGTTTAGGCAGTTTGGTGGTAACGAGAGGTTGTAAAAAACACAAATAATTGTTATTTCAAATGGTGTTCAAGTACATGTAATGTATTTTTAAAATTTTGTATGAATTGTGCAGTGTTTCATTCACTTATTGATATATTAAACCCTATCAAATCGGCCTACTTAATAAAAACTCCTTGATTTCATTTAATTTGATGTCAGCGCACTTCAGATAAACTGAACATTTCCAATCATAAACACCCATATACATGACGTTTGGGCGAAAAAAAAATGTTGGCCCAACCTAGGACTTCGGCTATTTTGACAATTAGCCTCAAATTGTTTTTCAATGCGCAGATTATTTGGCCCAGACAGGTTTGTCCCCAATGCCTTTGTTTAAGCAGTAGTTTGGGGATATTTAATTTAATCCGTGAAACTAAACTTTTATCAAACCTACCTGATAAGGTGATTCTTCCCTCGCTTCGCTAACGATCTCCCACTCATTGGTGTTGATAGGCTCCTCAGGGGCAGCAATGGGGGCAGAAGATACGGAATCGTACAAGTAGGCGTGGTAGATCTCTAAGTGGCCTCGGACGCGTGATCTCGCACTAAAACCGCTACGTTGCGTGAAGGGAGCCGAATGAAGAGCATGCAAGAAAAATCAAAGCGGAGGTCCCAATGTAGTACGTTAGAAAAGCGGAGAATCAGCGTAGAATGGTAAGTTAATCAAGTGATAGGAAAGTGTAAGCCAATATGTTTAAAATAAAAACTATAGCTCAGAAAATATGCAAGTGTTTTTTATGTATGTATACAGGGTTATCCGCGATATTCGACACGACATATTATAGCTAAATTATTTGATTTGGATTAAAAAAAAGTTTTCGGGATGAATAGGAGACTGTTAAGGGGTTAAGGGTACATTTTAAAATTATTTTTATAACGTACAGGTTGTCCCAAAAATACGAAACGCGTCAAAGTTGTATTTTTTAAAATGGAATGCCCTGTATAGTATTTTATTTTCGGTTTCTACGATCAATTCATAGGGGTTTGTTGTAGTTAAACCCTACGGTTTTTGAAATATTTCGTATTTTGTGAAAATGTAGTAACAATTTTAATGATTAAATTCTCAATACGTATTTTCTTTTTTCAAACCAAATTCACACTGGAGTCTACTAACTGATTAGGTTTTATGTTGCACTTATGAAAAATTCACTAACTTACACAAGATGTCCAAAAAGTACGACAAATTAATTACAAGTTTGAAATGATAATAACTTATTTAATTTAAATGTAACGCCCTGTATTTTATGTCAGCAATAGATGTCAAATTTAATTGTCCATCGAAAAGTATAAAGCTTTCCCATAGCTAATTGTTCACGTTTTCATGAAAAATGCAAATTATTAAAATTGTTACTACATTTTCACAAAATACGAAATATTTCAAAATGCTCGTAAGTAATTGTTATTGACCTGCTTATTAAATGAAATGAAATTTTTCTGCGATCGTTCACAAACTGACATCTTTCTGGCGCGTTTTGACGCCACAATGTCATTATTGCAATATTGTTAACCGTTGCTAAGCAATGAGACATATAACAGTACTAGAATATTATATTAAAGAGGAAAGAAAAATCCAAAACTCTTCACAAAGATTTAATATTTTGCTCTACGCGTTTCGGTTTCTTAAACCATTTTCAAGAGCTGCCTAAAAAGTTCATTTATATAATAATCGCAATTCAAAATCATAATTATTAGGTATTACTTACATATAATAATCACAAACTTTACATTAAGGACACAAACAAGTTCACCATTGCGAACACAGGTTAACTAACTATATAAAATTGATCAACGGGATAAACCCAAAAAAACATTTAAAAGAAAAATTAAAATAAAATATACCGAACCATACCGGCATCTAGGTTGCACAAAAAGAGGTACGATTATTTAAACAAACATTCACTACCTACTTAAACTCATTCACAATTTTCGCTGCTTCTCTGTAGTGGGCGTTGTCAGGATCGTTCAAACACTCAATCTGATTATTAATCTCTAATTTGGCTATTTCTGTATTTTCTAAAAGATTCAGCTTATGGCCTTTATTCGCATTATGTAGCATTTTAATGTTTCTTTAGTATTAAAATTATGTAAATTCTCTCTTAAATGTAGGCCAAAAGCTGATCTCTCGTCATTAGGCGATTTCTAAGAGTTTAAATGTTCTTTTAATCTAATATTAAAACTACGTCCGTCTGTCTAACATATTTAGTTGTGCATGAGTTACAGGACAATAAATATACCCCACTTTTGTCAAGCACATTAATTGAATCCTTTACTCTCGAGAATAAGCTACGTAAATTGTTTACTGATTTGTAAGTTATTCTAAAATTGTTGTTTAAGGACTTCAATACATTACCACCCTCAGGGGTATATTTGTTGTCCTGTAACTCATGCACAGCTAAATCTGTTGAACAGACGGGACGTAGTTTTAATATTAGAATAAAAGAACAATTTTTAAACTGCCAGAAATCGCCTAATGACAAGAGATCAGCTTTTGGCCTACATTTAAGAGAGAATTTACATAGTTTTAATACTAAAGACAACTTTAAAATGCTACATAATGCGAATAAAGGCCATAAGCTGAATTTTTTAGAAAATATAGAAATAGCCAAATTAGAGATTATTAATCAGATTGAGTGTTTGAACGATCTTGTCAACGTCCACTACAGAGAAGCAGCGAAAATTGTGAATGAGTTTAAGTAGTGAATGTTTGTTTAAATAATCGTACCTCCTTTTGGGCAACCTAGATGCCGCCATAGTTCGGTATTTTGTTTTATTTTTTTTTTATGTTTTTTGAGTTTATCCCGCTGATCAATTTTATAAAGTTAGTTAACCTGTGTTCGTCAGGGTGAACTTGCTTGTGTCCTTAATGTAAAGTTTGTGATTATATTATGTAAGTAATACCTAATAATTTTGATTTTGAATTGAGATTAATATATAAATGAACTTTTTAGAGAGCTCTTGAAAATGGTTTAAGAAACCGAAACGCGTAGAGCAAAATATTAAATATTTGTGAAGAATTTTGGATTTTTCTTTCCTCTTCAATATAAATAATCTTCACCCCGGAGATATCTATGATTCAACTAGAATATTATATTCCCGTACAGATTTTCGTTTATTCACATCATACATACATACGATCTTGCAATTTATTCTATTTCATTTTTGATCGCAGAAAAAATAGAATATAGGAATTGTAGAAATATCATATTCTCGTTCTCGGACGCATCCTCGCCCGAGAATATGTTTGTTTTCCTACTAGATAGACAATCTACTATTTTTAAACCAGTAACCTATTTACCTTATATGGCTAACTTTATTTGCCTATTACCTGAGCTTTAGTATGTGTGCAAATTGTGCAAAATCAAAATATGTGTGCATAATTAGTGCTGTATATACAAGCGAAGATGCGCATTAATATAATAATTGCAGTATATTTTTATTGTGGAAAGAGTGGTAAACTATTAATTTTCTCAAACAAAATTGGTTATAGCTAAACTTTCAAAATTTAATCTTTTCAGATGAAACATTTAATTTTCCAATAAATGGTTAAATGTACTTTATTTACCCTTTTTTCCAGGACCAACAAGAGGAACCTCATACTATACCATTGATTTTTTTTGCTTAAAATAACGTTCAAAACATAACAATAAATGTTAGTGGTACAATCAACTGCATTACAAAGTTCATAAGTTAAAATTGCAGTAAGGCGGAATCGGACCCTTTGCCTTGGTGGCACTTTTTTAGGGGAAGCCATCATAATAAGCAATATTCGCGGCGTTTGACCAAACGGGCCAAAGGCAAAGAGCGCGGTCCGACGATGTGTATTCTGGTTAGGTAAACAATGACAACTAACCCAAACTAACTTCGTGGTTTATACGGCTCATCGGATTGCCACAACCCAGTTTCTCAACTCTGACTTGGAACTTTCGAACCCTTACTACTGTTAAGACTCGAAAGTTCCAGGTCGGTGCTTAGTCTACCTTACCACTATAATTTCATCAACTTTATAAATTAGGTACCAATAAGATTAGCCTTGTCGGGCGGTACTTTGTCTAAACAGCGGACACACCACTTGACAGCCATTAAATTAATTGACTGAGCTACATCCTGATTTATAGGGACTCAGCTATTCATAATTTTTTAAAACTGTTTCAGTTGCAAACATAAAATTTTACTAATTCAATTTAATTTAACAATTCTTGTATACATAAATTAGCATGTGTGCAAGTGCAAGCGGGTGTATACAGGGTATTTATTAAATACACGGCAAAAACTGAAGGGGTTATTCCTTGGACTATTCTAAGAATATTTTGTCCTTTGATTGATTTAAGAGGAGCCAAGTCGATGTCATTTACACGGACTTTAGTAAAGCCTTTGACCAAATTGACCACCACATTCTACTCCATAAGGCGTCTGACCAGTTCGGTTTCTTTAACAGGCTTGTCTCACTTTTACAATCCTACCTTCTGGATCGTACTCAGTATGTTGAGTGTGAGGGGTTTAGGTCGGACTTGTTTGTACCTACGTCGGGTGTCCCCCAGGGTTCTAACCTGGGGCCACTTCTTTTCAACATATTTATAAACGATCTTGTCTCGACGCTTGACTGCAACAGACTCGCCTATGCTGATGACCTCAAAATATTTAACCGCATCGACGCTGTCGCGGATTGTGTTTCCCTCCGCGACAGCCTCGATGTTCTTAACCAGTGGTGCCTGGATAACAAACTGAATCTCAACATCTCTAAATGTAACGTCGTTTCTTACTCTCGGACAAAAACTCCATTTCAATTCAATTACTCTATAAACGGATCCACACTGAACAGACTCATCACCATAAGGGATCTCGGAGTCGTTTTCGATGAGAGGGTCTCCTTTATTCCACATATTGATCAAATGGTTTCTAGCGCCTCTAGAACCTTGGGCTTTGTCTTGCGAAACTGCAAGCATTTTTCTGATGTATCTACATTTAAACTGCTGTATTACTTCTATGTGAGGTCAAAGTTGGATTATTGCTCAATCATATGGTCCCCCATTTACAATTGCCATAATCAATCTGTGGAGTCCGTCCAAAGGCGATTCCTAAAGTATCTTATGTTTAGAGAGGATGGTATCTACCCGCAACGGGGTTTCGAGCATGGCCACATCCTCGCTAGGTTTGGTGAGTTGCCCTTAACAGTACGTCGCGACTCACAGTCACTATCGATACTCCATAAACTTCTTAACTCTAAAATCGATTGCCCATTTCTACTGGAGCAACTATCGCTTCATGATCCCCGCACAGGTGCCCGACATCGGCCTACATTTTTCCTTGCATTCGCGAGATCCAATATTTTGCCTCAAGGCCCCATTCACAAAATGTGCCACAACTTCAATCGTATCTCAGCCCTCTCCGACATATTTCATGACAGCCTCCCAACCATATCAAAACACTTACGCAATATGTCCGGCTATCCTCATTAGTAGTCATTGGTTCCTGTTAACTTAGCTTTAGTTTCTTACTTTTTGTTATTACATTTTAAGTATAGTAGGGGCATTACTTTTGTAAGATTTTTGTTTATAATTCGATTAATTTGTTTGAGTTTCCTGTAAGTGGGCTCCGGCCTGTCGGAAATAAATGGCTATTTATTTATTTATTTATTTATTTATTTATTTTTAAGAAGCCGCTTTGTTTTGAAGATACAGGGCGAGAAGAATTTTTGACGATAACATTTCACCACCAAAAATTACACGCAGTTTCTTAATCTACAAGAACTGTTGAAAATGACTACCTCTAGGATACAAGAATTCAATCCTCTCCTCATTGACTGCCGAACTCTTTCAAAAACACCAGAGTCGCTTCTTATTGAGTTACATCCAGCATTATCCGATTTCTTAAATCTTCCACATTCTTCACTGGAGTAGTATAAACTAATGACTTTAGATGAACCCGTAGAAAATAATCCAGGGCAAACTTACTGACGGAACTATTCTCTTCACATTCAACGGTTAATTTTCAGGGAAGTATTCTACCGAACATTCCCCCTGTAGAATCGAGAATGCCCGAGATTGTTTTCCGCCACCGCCATGTTAAACGAATCTTGAGGTGTCCTGACGATATTTCAGTCATTGTAATTAAGACATGCGCTGACGAACTGACAACGGTATTTTGTAGGCTTTTTAACTTATCCTACAAAAAATGACTATTTCCTTCTTGCTGGAAAACTGCGCGAGTCCAGCCCATACCCAAAAAAGGCAAGAAGACTTTGCCAAACAACTATCGTCCAGTCGCATTGCTTTCAGTTATATCAAAAGGTATGGAGAAGGTTATCAATGAAAAACTATTAAAATACCTGGAAGGCTTCAACATTATTAGTGACCGCCAGTATAGATTCCGTAAGTCTAGATCAACAGGTGACCTTCTCGCTTATGTTACTCACGCTTGGAACAACGCAATAGAACATCATGGGGAGTCCCGAGCGGTAGCACTGGACATTTCCAAGGCTCTTGACCGAGTATGGTATGAGGGCTCCTAACTAAAGTGAGAGCATACGGAATGCCGGTTCAATTTTGTTTATGGCTGTCGAGCTTCCTTAATGACCGTTCTCTGCGAGTGGCGATGGACGGATTTCTTTCAGACACATTTAACATCAACGCCGGAGTCCCTTCTATATTGTCGCCCACCCTCTTCTTACTATAGATCATTTTTTATCTCAACACGTCGTCAAAATACTCATAAAGAGTGTAATATACTTTTTCTAGTTATAGTTTTTTGATTAGTCTCCTAAACCTCCCCAGGCAGTTGCTTTCTCAAATGAAGTAGTAAGTGATTAAAGATTTTTTTTGCGTCATAAATTAAAGATTTTTTAATTATCAAATAAAACAACGGCAGTCTACCTCCACAATATGTATTTCAATGTTTATGTTTATATCCTACATGTTTCGGACATAGAAATGTCCATCATCAGGGATACAGTAGTCGATTACGACAGCTCTATCTTGCATAAGCGACGATCAAAATAATGTTAAAATTGAAATTGTAGGTTCTAATGAATGTTCAAGACTGAATGAGAAGTGATATTTGAAATTTTGATCAAGGTATCTTTAAAGAAGGGGATTCCCAGTCTGCAGCCACTGAGACAGGTGATGAAGCAATTATGTCATTTGTAGCTATTTAGAGGAGATTAATTTAAGTGAGGTGTTCAAAGATGATTCATCTAACCGTGTCTAGGGTGTGGTCAACAAAATACTGGGTTGGACTTGAATAACACATTCTTAGGAGATAAACAATAAATGAAATGAAATTATACTATTTTAAGGTTGGAATTTATTAATTTGAAGCCAATGAGCAGGTAGTGAAGCAATTATGTAGGTTGTAGCTAATTAGAGGAAAATGATGTAGATAGGTGCTGAAAGATGCTTCATCCAACCATGCCTGAAGGATTGGCTAACAAATTGTTAGGTTAAAGGGGGGTAGAAAATGAACATAATGTTATGATTGAAAAAAGTGAAACCTACATAATTGCCTCACCACCTGCTCATTGGCTTCAAATTAATAAATTCCAACCTTAAAATAGTATAATTTCATTTCATTTATTGTTTATCTCCTAAGAATGTGTTATTCAAGTCCAACCCAGTATTTTGTTGACCACACCCTAGACACGGTTAGATGAAGCATCTTTGAGCACCTCACTTAAATTAATCTCCTCTAAATAGCTACAAATGACATAATTGCTTCATCACCTGTCTCAGTGGCTGCAGACTGGGAATCCCCTTCTTCAAAGATACCTTGACCAAAATTTCAAATATCACTTCTCATTCAGTCTTGAACATTCATTAGAACCTACAATTTCAATTTTAACATAATTTTGATCGTCGCTTATGCAAGATAGAGCTGTCGTAATCGACTACTGTATCCCTGATGATGGACATTTCTATGTCCGAAACATGTAGGATATAAACATAAACATTGAAATACATATTGTGGAGGTAGACTGCCGTTGTTTTATTTGATTATATCAACTCCACTGTAATGGACTACTTCTTCAACTTCAAATTTTTTAATTAGGCTGGATCGTGGAATTTGTAAGTTTAGGACAAATGATTGACGTGTGTTATAATGGGTGGGGATAGACAGCTCACTTTGATATTTTTTAAACATTAAGTAAACAGTTTTAAGGATAAATATACAACAAAGAGGTAAAATTGAGTTATTAAGAAACAAAGGACGACAATAATCACGAACCTTAGCACCACACACATATCTGACAGCCTTTTTTGCAACACAAAGATCCACAAATCAAATACGATAACGAAGATGATACTCAATCAGAGCATAATATGAGTCCTTTGCCAAAGGAAAACCCAGATTGCTTGAGATAATCCTAATGGCATAGCAACCAGAAGATAGCTTTTGACACAAATTTACAATGTGGTTCAAATTTAAGAATGGTGACCGTTTACTAACATCAGGCATAAAAATCGCCTCGTCCTCCAGATAAACATTACCCAGACTACAGCGAAATCCCATTATGTTAGTCTTTGAAATATTAAAGGATATCAAATCGCATCGCACCACTTCTTCATTTTGCACAAATCATTCTTTACATTCAAAGAAAGCCTATCGGCAACCGTGTCATGCCAAAGGATGGTCGTATCATCGGCGAATATAGTGAACGTCCCCGCTATATCAAGATGGGGCATATCGTTAATATAGATAAGGAAAAGGAGAGGGCCAAGTACGGATCCCTGAGGTACGCCTATATCTAGGCTCAATTCTCCAGAACTACTGTTATTAAAGAAACCACTCCAAGGCCACACCTCTAAATCCATAAGCCTTCAACTTTCACAGCAGTATTCTGTGATTCACGCAGTCAAAGGCTTTTGATAAGTCACAGAACACCGCTGCAGCAGACTCCCCAGAGTTTAAGGAGACATATAGTAGTTCGCGGAACCCGAAGATGGCATCGCTCGTACTCCTCTCAGCCTGAGATCCAAACTGTTGCATGCTCATAAGGTTATGTCTATTCAAAAAGCAATCATTCTAGACTTAACAAGTTTTTCCACTATTTTGGACAAAGCGGGGAGCAGTGCAATAGGACGAAAGTTAGAGGGATTATCACGGTCACCGCTCTAAAAAAGCGGAACAACCACGGCCCTTTTAAGGCCATCAATGCGTTGGCTGGTAGTGCCAGAAAAATATTTAAGGACATCTCATTCCACCCAGAAGCATTCCTATTATTTACTTGGCTAAATATGCCTCTAATTTCCTCAACGCAAGTAGGCAAGAGAAAAAATGTGTCAGAAACGGATAAATGTCCTAAGTAAGATCTAGGATCAGTCCCAGAAGAGATCCCTCGAGCTAAACCGTCAGCAACTGTACACTAAAAAGAATTCATGTCATTTGCTTTAAGAGTACTAGCCATAGGAGCGATGTTATTTTTTCCCCTTAACTTATTGACAATTTTCCATGATTCTGTTGCTTTATTGGTGGAATTCATGAAGACGTTGAACAATACTTTGGAAGGTTTTTTTATCAGGAACATTACGGTCAGGAAATGGTTCAATGTACAACCGCCTAGCTTGTAATGAATTGCCATCAGCATCCGTAAATGAAATACATGTCAGTGATCTCGGCATTCGTATAGCGAAAGTTTAACTATTAAAGACGGAACATACACGTCAAACAACAAAACGTCAATCAGTCTCAACAAATTCGACACATACAATATGATCAATTACGAGACGTATTCAAATGAAATCCACGTTTAAACTGATTTGCTTAAAAGATAACAACGCATTTAAAAAAAATATATACTCTTATTCAATTTTTGCCGTGTGTTTAATAAACACCCTGTATATAAAACTATAGAATAAACCAATATTACCTTCTTGGTCGAAGCAAATACTTTACAGGCGGTATAACGCGACCTTCTTGTTCTTTTGGTAAATTGACCAGGGAAAGTTCAACCATTCCCAGAAAATCATCACGAGTTAGCCTGTTTTCATCAAACACTTGAAAAACCAACTTATGTTCTGCAGGTTTAACCTAAAATAAATAAGCTGCAAATTATGAATGCATTAAAAAATGCTCAAGTCAAAATCAGGTGAATTAAGTTGTATTGAATCGTATTTCATTAGTCTTGTTGACAGGGTTTTCTGAAAAAAGGAACATTCGTACCAACTTTTGTAGTCTCAGAAATATAGAATCCATTTTAAAGGTAAATCTTAAGGGATGTAAAAGGTCAGCTCCACATATTCAGGTATTTGTGACCAATATTTGTGTATTAGACAAATATATACAGAGTGGCAAAAAAGTCGCGCATAATGCCTGTAACTTTTGAATTACCACGTATGCGAAAAAGTGACCTTTATGAAAGTTGTTCAGTAAATTATTCTCCATATTTCCACCTGCATGAATTTTTTCTGTCATTTCTGGTTTGGTTGCCATAGAGACCAACTTACTTTTTTTAAATGGATTTAATTGGAATGTGATTGCACATTCGGATTCTACTGGGAAAACTCTGAATATTTTGTATTTCAAATTTTCACCTATCTGCAAGCGTTTCCGAGATAATAACAGCTCAAAAATGAAAAACTTCCTAATTATATTTATTCCTACCTAATGCCCACCAGTTGAGTCAAGGTGTTTTCATGACAGCGACCTAAGAGGTGTCAATTTTGAGTTCCTGTTTAATTTTCTGTTGTCTGATTTCTAATTTGTTTACACTATGGTTCATCTGAATGAGAAACAACGAGTTGAAATTTTAATAATGAGCGGTTACGGAAATATGAAGAGATCGCAAAATCAGGTTTGTCAACTTTTCAATCAATTATATCTAAATAGGCCCCCAATAAATCAGTCAACGGTGTGTCGAGTGATAAAGAAATTTCGAGAAACAGGCAGTGTTAGGGAAGCCGCTAGATCAGGTCGACCTAAAACAGCAACCAGGGGAGACAAAGCTTTGGATATCGTGTCCTCAATACATGAAAATCCAAGACAATCATCCAGGCCAATGGAAATGGAATTTAATGTGTCTCGTCAGTGAGTGAAAAATTTGTTTAAACAGGAGAAGTTGGCTCCCTATACAAAATAAAGTTGGTGCACGAGTTAAACGAGGACGATTTTGATAGAAGAGCTGAATATTGTGGGCTGATGATAAAAAGATGCAATAACGATAATAACTTCGCAACAAATATCATTTTCTCGGATGAATCTACTTTCCATTTAAATGACATTGTTAATAGACACAATTATCGTTATTGGTCTGGTGAGAATACTCACTAGTTCCAGAAAGGTCATACTCAGAGGCCCGAAAAAGTTAATGTTTAGGCGGGCATAGTTGGTAGACATATCGTGGGACCTTTTTTCATAGATGGTAATTTGAATGGCGAAAAATATCTGGACCTCCTCAGGAATCATAATTCTTTCTTGCAGAATGGTTTTACCGGGTGTAAATAATGGCATAAACCAACAGGTATGGTTCCAGCAAGATGAAGCACCTGCGCATTATGCGGCAAATGTTTGATAATACATAAGCGAACAATTTCCAGGACGTTGGATAGGCACAAGAGGTGCTATTAACTGGCCAGGGCGATCTCCGGACTTAGCCCCGCTCGACTTCTTTTTGTAGGGACACTTAAAGAACAAAGTCTTGACTTATAATCTTTGAAAGTCAGAGTTAGTGCTTAAATTTTGGGCCATTCCAGAGGACTTTCTTTTAAACGTTATGGACGGGTTCAGGGATCGACTGGCGCTCTGCTTAGCAAAAAATTATGGTAATTTTGAACACCTGATCCACTGAAAAGGTTTCACTTGTTTATTATTCCGATGTTAAGTTGTTCAATATTCTAGGCTATTTATTTTGTTATTATAAAGTTTGTTACAATTTTAAATAAATACAAATTTGAAATACAAAGTTTTCCCAGTAGAGTCCAAATATGCAATCATATGCAGGGTGTTCCATTTAAAGAAAGTAAGTTGGTCTCTATGACAACCAAACCAGAAATGACAGAAAAAATTCATGCTGGTAGAAATGTGGGGAATAATTTACTGAACAATTTTCATAAAGGTCACTTTTTCGTATACGAGGTAATTCAAAAGTTACAGGCATTATGCACGACTTTTTTACCACTCTGTATATATTTCCCGCTCAAAGTCGGTATGTAACTGAACAGAAATCAAAGGCGCGAATATTTGCACAACAACACCAGCGCTTGCTGATCTATATATCAGTGCAGGATTGTTTAGTCACATTTAGTGCGATCTGCGCTTAGTGCGCCAAACAAAACAACAATGGAATTTTTAATTATTTATTGATATGAACCACTAACTTGCAATGCGTCTCATCCGCTTTCACAACGACATGAACGAGGTCTTTGATGCTTGGAAGAGAATTAATCAAAAATCAGGCACATGTTCCGGTCCAGAACTTAAAAAAATTCTGCAGCCTCAACCACTGAAGCGTCTTCACACACACATAATAGTTTGGACAATATTTGTGGTTCACAAACCAAATGACAAATTAAATAATTGGAAACTGTGATGATGGTAAGCTTACGAATAAACAAATACAGGACAAATATTCATGTATTTACCAAATATTCGAATATGTGAAGCCGGCATTAGTCTATGGGCAGTGTTTGACCACCATCTCGATCGCTTAGATTTGTACAGTGTACAGGCCCTTACCTAAACAATCGTTGGATACCAATAATACGAAATAAGGAATAAGATGAAAACTGTTTGGAATATAATTAATCAAGAAACAAATAAAAACAATTATTTCGAAATACAGCAGATAGTGGTGCTATTATAAAAGACCTACAAACTATTACGGATATGTTTGAAGCTTTCTTTGATATACTCATAAACCCAAAACTTTACAACATCAGCAACACTAATAACTATCAGTCACCTAAACAACCCAATCGAGCGCACTTTCTTGAAAGATGGGAGCAATGCAGTGCAAATGAAGTAAATTACATTATAAAACGCCTCCCCAATAATTTTTGCTCATATCTTAAACAACAAGAAATCTCATGTAATAAATTTAACTTTAAGAAGGTAAGCTTTAACAATGTAAGAAATATTATTTCAAAATTAAAAAAGCTCAGACATCTACGAGCTAACTGTTAACATTATAAAGTCGATAAAAGACCTAATTATCGTACCCCTTACTAAGCTTGTAAATCTGTGCATCCGTGAAAATGTATTTCCAGACGTTCTAAAAAAGGTCCTAATCTCTTCAATTTTTAAAAAAGGTAATGTCAACATTGTAAACAACTACCGACACATCCCCTTATTGCCTATCATTTCTAAGATCTTTAAGAAAGCATTGGCGATCCAGATAGTGGACTTTTTTTTTAATTTAATGATCTCTTCTCTGATTGTTAGTATGGTTTCAGACAGGGCAGGAGCACTGTGCATGCTGTCCTGCAATTCCTGGATCATATTATGGATGGATTTGAGGACCAGTTGTGCTCCTCTGCATTGTCTTGCGATTTGAGCGAGGCATTTGATTGTGTCTCACATGAACGCTCGAAAAGCTTAACTTATACAACTTTAGTAACGACAGCACCAAGCTTATCCGTTCATACCTGCAGAGACGATGCCAAATTGTGAGGGCAAGTGGAGTGTTATCAGAACCAGCCATGGTAGATATCGGAGTCCCACAAGGATCCATCATGGGGCCGGTTCTATTTTTAATTTTTATTAACGTTTCTTTGCGCAACAGACTCCTACTGAACCAGGAAAAAACGCAGGTAATGGTGTTTACACTAAAGCATACTGTAAGGTTCCTGGAAGTCTCGTTTGGATTCAAAACTGAAGTGGGATATACATGTGGAGAGTGTATGTAAAAAGCTTGGCAGTAGTCCCAACAAACTGCAGACTGAGGAAGTATCAAAACAGACCAAAATTCTCGTCGGTCAAACCATGAATTGCCACAACCAATAAAGGACTTACCTTTATTACAATTTAGAAACGCCGTTAAGTCCTTTCTACTAAGCAAGGCATTATACAGCATAGATGCCTTTTAGAAACTCAACTTTAATGATTTTAATATATTTTAATAGCTTAAATGTGTTTTTAACTTTGTGATGTGGGTCAATTTATTTTATGTCTTTAAATGTAAATGGTAAATTATCAGCATTGTTTTGTATAGTGAGTAGGCTTTTAAAACTTAACTTAATGTGTATTACTGTCTTTTAATTAAGATTGAAGCATTTTAACTGTAAATTTTATTTTCTTGACGAGTGTAAACAAATTCTGTATTGTACACAATAAAGATTGATTGATTGCCGCCCAATATTCTTCCTGCTGTGTCAAAGGTCTTTGAGAGGGTTATATATAGGAGAATGTTGGAAATTGTTGTTTCCAATAGGCTCTTGTCTGAGACACAGTTTGGATTCTTACCGAATAAATCAACACAACTTGCAATCTTTAAAACAATTACTTTCATGGTGGAGGAGCTTGATAAGAAGCAACAGGGATCGGGGCTGCTGTTTGACCTCTCTAAGGCCTTTGACACAGTGGACCATCAGTCACTAATATTAAAATTTAACAATTTTGGAATCCGTGGCATATGCACAAAACTTATTAAGTCATACCTTAGCAACCGGAAACAGATTGTGGGGGTAAGGCAAACTGTAAAATAGTGTTACTCTAAGACTACAGCTATAAATCAAGGTGTCCCGCAGGGCTCAATCCTGTGCCCTATCCTCTTTTTGTTATATGTTGTTGGCCTGTCTGCACTAGTTCATGCGGATCTTGTGTGTCAGTTTGCTGATGATACAGGTGCAATTGTGACTGCCGAATCAGTGTCGCAGTTGTCGACCGACAGCTCGGCTGCAGCGGAGAGAATGAAAGATTGATGTGAATCTAGCTGTATCAAACTTAATGTTAAAAAAAACAAACTTAATCACGTTTAAAAAAGCGGGACTTTCTGATGCTTCTTTATATGTTCCTCTAGGTGGCAAATCCCTTAAACAAACCCACCAAACCAAGTTTCTGGGACTTACTATTGACCCCAATTAAAATTGGAGTGCACAAATACAATCAACAGCCATTGTGCTGCTATACGGCGGCTGAGGCACAATCTAAGCATTGACTGCATAAAATCGTTCTATTATGCATCCGTGCAATCTGTAATATCTTATGGTGTGCTTTACTGGGCAGCAGCGCCAGGCGCGGAGAAGATTTTTAATGCTTAAAAAAGTGTAATTGGTTGTATGTTGAGATTGCATCTGAGAATGTCATGTAAACCTTATTTCAAAGAACTTAAAATTTTAACTACTCCAGTACTCTATTTTTTAAATCTCTTGTAATTTTTGTGAAAAAAACACCAGGAATTGTTTTCAAGTAACAGAGACAATGCATCCGATGCATCTATGAGCACAAGAGGCAGATATGATCTTGCCATACCACACATAACTCAACATTTTTTGAAAGAGGACCATACTATAAGGCAGCATATCAGATGCTCCCAAAGTCAATCAGGGATATCACAAATGATGTACGTTTCAGAAAGGTGGTAAATTATGTATTGGAACAAGAATATTACTCATTCAAATCACATCAAATCAAAAATAGCTTTATCGTCATGAAAATTAGGTAATCTCGTTCACAAAGCACCTACATACTAAAACTGGCATTAAAACACACATAAGAAAAAAAAAATAGAGAAACAAGAAATACAAATAAGATAAATAGTGTAAATGAACAATTATGAATGGTAATATAATACAAACAAACTTGCACACAAAAGCTGAAGTAAATTATCTACCTTAGCGATTAATTAATGAGAGCTATATACTAAAATAAAATACAATAACACAATATATGCATTCTTAAAACACAAACAGTAAAAAGATAATCCACACACAATACTATAAAAACAAAAGAAATAAAATAATAAAGCCGAAACTGCTCCCCAAAATGGATATGCTTAATGAGGGATAAATAAGAATGGGAAAGTCCTATCACCTTCTTTATTTAAAAATTTATTCCTACGCGTTTCTCAGGGCGAGTAGGTAAGCAAATGTAAACTAGTTATAATTAAACGTACATTATACAATTTTGTGGAAGTACTTACAGGTTAGAACGAAAATATATCAACATTCAACAATCAGTTACGCACACACATAGTCATAAATTCAAATCGGTTAAACTCTTAAAATACATTTAAACCCAATTAAAATCGCGATACAAAACACATAACTACCACAAAACAGAGAGAGAAGAAAACTCAGCGTTAAAATATTGTTGAATTAAAATATAGGGTCATCAAAATAATCCGTTATGCTATAGTAGGCCTTTGGAATTAAAAATGTAAACTTCTCCAGCGTATCTGACGATCTTAAACCAACTGGCAAGTGATTAAACATTTTCTTCCGATTATAAAATATCGAACCCTTTGTTAGTGCCGAATAAGGTATAGGCAAAGACACAACAGCAACTTGTCTTGTGTTGTAACTGTTTTACCCCAGAAGCAGACTCCATATCTTAAATGGATGAGCATACAGATCGAGCGATGTTCATGCCTAGCTCCCTCGAAACAACCCTTAAAGCAAAGCACCCCGACGCCAATTTATTGCATATATTTGCAATGTGGGTCCTAAACGACAATTTACTGTTGGAGATGTAACCATTGCCAACGGAGATATTATTCACCGCGCCATTAAAGATCAGTATGTTAGTCTTAGACACATTGAGAGTAAGGTAATTCGAATCACAACCTGCCTCGACTTTTTTGATATCCTCAGAAACAATTCCAGTTAATTGTGCAGAGTCTCTGGCGTGCCAAAGGATGGTGGTATCATCAGAAAATACCGTAAATTTATCCCTTATCTCCAAGGCGGCCATGTCGTTATGGTTAATTAAAAATAATGTTGGGCCCAGCACCGAACCCTGTGGCACGCCTGCCTCTATCTTACCCTTGTCCGAGGTCGTTCCACCAAGACTAACGCTCTGCCTTCTACCTGAGAGATACGATTGAAACCACCCTAATGCGTTTCCCCTAAAGCAATAATGTTCAAGCTTCCGCAACAGTATTCCGTGATCTACACGGTCGAAGGCTTTAGAAAGATCACAGAACATTGCCGCGGCCGCCACTCCGTCATTAAGGTGAAGATATAAGTTATCCAAGAATGCAAACACAGCATCGACAGTGCTCTTACCACTCTGAAATCCAAACTGACTAAGACTCAATAAGTTGTACTTCTGCAAGAAGGACGCAACCCTTTTTTTGACCAATTTTTCAATAATCATGGCAATTTTAGTAATTAGAGAGATGGGCCTAAAACTTTATTCAACTCTCTTTCTTGATTTGTGTATTTTTGTACCTTTGTATGTCTAGATAGATAGATAGATAATTTTTATTCATAATAGTATCACACAATTGCTTTTACACGTCAAGAAAAATGGTAATTACAAAGAAAAAAATCCTGGACATCAATCAATAAACAGTACATTACAAATTACAGGTTTTAAACCATTAAAGATAGCACTCAAAATAAATTAACATTTCACAAGTAACACATTAAAATATAACAATTCAATTAAAATTTAATAGATCATATCACAAAATCATATGAGTAAAATTAATATGTAAGTATTCATTAATTGAGTAGAAAGCTTTAGAGATTAAATATTTTTTTATTATTATTTTAAAGTTCTTTAATTCCAACTCCCTAATGGCAATGGGAAGCACATTAAAAATACTACACACATGTACCCAGTACCGTCTCTGGCTCTCGAGTCTGTGAAAACGCGCAACAACATTTCCATTGATCCGAGTGGAGTAACTATGGATATTCTCATGCGTTGCAAAGTTGTCAATGTTTGATCTGATGTAAAGAAGGCACTAATAGATGTAAACACACGGAAAAGTCAAAACCCCTAACCTTACAAAGCATTAACGGCAGCAGTCCCTATAACCCATACCCATCAGAACCCTTACACACCTGCGTTGGACTCCAAAGATCCTTGATGCATGTGCAGAGTGACCCAAGCTTAAGACTGCATAGGACATAGTGGAACTGAAATATCCATGATAAGCCATGAGAGGAAATGGCGCGCAAAACTTCTCGAGAGGCTGGGACTCAAAAAAAGTCATTCTAGATAGCTTCTTGCTGAGCTACGCTACATGTCACGCCCATGAGAGTTTAGGATCCAGAACTATTCTCAAGAACTTCACTAGGACGTCCTGATGGTTGTCTCCAACCACCCTTCGCAGGGTAAAATTTAGAGTTTGAGTTTTGGTGTTATTTAAGCTTAATTTATTTGCCAGGAAGGAACCATTCCCGAAGACCACTGTAAACATCATCCGCAAATCCAGACACTGCCTGGGAATGGTGATACTTAAAATAGCTCCATGTGTCATCGGCAAAAAGGCCCGGCTTAGTTGGAAGACCCATATTGGTCTGAGAATTTCTTAGATCGTTTATGTAAATTATGAACAGCACGGGCCCCAGTACAGATCCCTGGGGAACCCCGTGTACTACACCGATTCTCGAGGAAACATTCCTGTTGTAGCTGACATACTGGCATCTATCGGAGAGGTATGGTATGACCTTTACTGGCAAAGTTGTGTTTATTGACTTAAATTTAAACATTAAGTTAGATCTTCATGTTTAACTCCTCTTCTTTATCGTACTTCTGTTCAGAACAACTTCTTGGGTGGGTTTGGGTGCTGACAATTTTATTGTTTTGGCTGCCTTGTTGATTGTATGCTAATATGTAATGCTTTTCTTATTTTCCTATTGATATTTTTATAATTTTGTAGTGCAGCTTGTTTTTCTTAGGGTGGGAGCCAGTCGCGTGGAAGTCTATATGTAACTTGGTTTGGTGCGTGAGTGTGTGACTAAGTGATAAGTACATTGTTCGAAACGTCCGTCCGTGCGTAAAATTTTGTAATTATTTTGTCAAGAAATTCGTCCAATGTCTCCATGTGCATGTCATGGTGTAGTACTCTTGTAGGTGTATGTCTAGGTGCATTTGTAATAATTCGTAGTATTTTGTTTTGAAAGATTTGAAGTTTTTTGTACTTTGTCTTATTTATGGTACACCATGTTGGTATACCATAACTCAGTACTGGGCGTAATATTTTGTACATATTCGTCTTTGTCCTATTGTCTAACGTACTTTGGCGGTTAATAAGTGGGTAAAGCGCGCAAAGTTGTCGTTGTGCGCATGCCAAACGGTAATCCGCATTTGCGTTCCAGGCCATCTTTTTATCAAAGACAAGCCCCAAGTATTTAACCGTGTTTTTCCACGGTATCTGTTTGTTATTGACTTTGACTCTGCTTTCCGGTAATCTCACTCTTGACTTTGAGAAAAAAATGGCTTGTGTCTTATCCTCATTCAGGCGAATTTTCCAGTCACTAAGCCATTTTTGAAGAAGATTTATATGGCGTTGCAAACGTGAGATTACTAACCACGGCTGTCTAGAGGTGGCAGTTGTTGCGGTATCATTAGCAAACAAATATAATTTCGTTTGAGGGTGTTTAGGTATATCACTCGTAAGACATTATATAGTACCGGCGCAAGGGGGGACCCCTGTGGTACTCCGGCCCTGATATTCCTAACACTTGATGTGGCGTTTTCTGACGACACCGCGAATATGTTTCGTCTTCGAGTAAAGATATGATGAGCTTGATCATGTAATTTGGCATACCTAATCTTATTAACTTTATTATAAATCCGTTGTGCCAGACTTTGTCGAAAGCCTATTTGAAACATCGAAAAAGATCGCCCCCGTTGAAAAGCGGCCATTAAAGTCTTTCAGGACCTAGATGCCAGTCTATTCGTCTGGCGCACCGTGCAGCCAAAGTTTTAATGGGCACGCTTAGATTTAAGGATGTTATGTGACACACAATCAAAGGGCTTGGTAAGGTCATAAAAAGAGGCATGTTGAGGATCGAGGGAATCATCAAAACCATCCAGTATATCTTATAGACTTTTGTAATTTTAATAAGCAAGTTGCTTTTTATAATTAATACTGTGTCAATTTTAACCTTTTTCTAAAGGATCTAAGATCCATGTTTCTGATGTTGCTCTTGCATTGTAAAATTATTTGATGGCAATAAAGACAAACTAAACCAAAAGATAAAAACACAAAATTTCTAATTAACAGCTCAACTTACCCTAAATATAAACTCCTCATTCCATTCCGGATTTAGCGTCTAAAAAAATGGTACGTTAACAAAAATAAAACAGACAATATTTTATATAGTTATACCTTTTTTCTAGTCCGTGTTAGTACAGAGTCAATAACTTCATCCCCGTTTATTGGCAGTAAGTCAATTCTAACATAAGGGTCACTAAAAATAAATTCATAAATTCAATCAATAAATTTTATAAATAATTCAGGTTCTATTATTAAATCTTAAATTATTTATGATTAAACTAAAAACTAAATCAATAATCTACGCTGTGTTATAATTTCATATTAGAATACATAATTATATATACAGGGGTGCTCAGAAGTCCGGAATAAAATTAATATAGCCTTAACCTGTAACTTTTGGGGAAAATGCTCGGGCACGTCAATTTAGTTTTATATATGTATGCTCACATTTTGACGTTATTCGTTTGTATTTTTTATAGTCATTTGTCAAAGATATGACGACATCGATCTTTTTTTTAATGGAAACATACAGCTTGTGATACATCATTTGAAAGCTAATATCTCGTACAGTATGCTGATAAATTTTGGCGCGATTCTGTCAAGCTATTTCAATATGGCGACTGTTAAAAGTTTTAAAAAAATCCCCTATTTAAATAAGCGGAAAAGATAAATCATTGATGTTTTTTTACCCTTTCAAGGTAAAAAATCTTCATTGTTTCAGGTTCTGACATTTTGTGACATTGTGAACTTGTAAAATTAATTTAGGTATTTCCGAAGTATTATTTTACAATTTTCTAAACTAAAATGGTTTTGTCGGAAAGGCAGCGTATCGAAGTCTTGATATTGTTAGGATGCGGAGATAAAATAAGAAGTCAAAGCGAAGTGTGCACTTTATTTAATGCTAAATATCAGGAAAATCAAATTTCACAGGGCACTGTTAGTAAAATATTCCACAAATTTGGTGAACATGGCACAGTAAAGGACTTGCCTAGGAATGGACGGCCACGTGTTTTAGGCGACGATGAAAAATTGGATATTGCATTATCTCTGCAGGATAATCCGTTTCTGGAGTCGAGAAAATCCACGATGGACATTTGAAGCGCATACTCAGCGGCCACAAAAAGGTAATGTATGGGCAGGTATCAATAATAACCAAATTTTAGGGCCATTCTTTTTGGAAGGAAACCTCACAGCTGAACGGTACCTGGATTTCTTAACCTTCGAGTTAAGGCCTGCTCTAGCTGTAATTTTTCCCAACGAAGTAGATTCAGATATACCTAATGAAACAATTTGGTTTCAGCAAGATGGTGCTCCCCGCATTTTGGTGTCACTGTGAGAAGATATTTAGATCCGATATTTATAGGTCGCTGGATTGGACGACGTGGTACAATTGAATGGCCACCGAGGTCCCCAGACTTAACGCCTCTAGACTATTTTCTTTGGGGATATTTAAAAGAAAAAGTTTACCAAAATAGGCCAAATAATATTGAAGATTTGAAAAACAAAATTAGATTGAAGACACATAACATACCGGCTGAAGCCATTCGAAATTCCGTCGACGGATCTTACCATCGTTTGGGAGCATGCCAAGTAGAGGGTGGAGGACATTTCCAGCATTTGCCACGTTAAACCACCTTTTTGTTGTGTTTTGTTTTACTTCGTTACATTGTTAAGTCACAATGTCACAAAATGTCAGAACGTGAAACAATGAAGATTTCTTACCTTGGAAAGGTAAAAAAAACATCAATGATTTATCATTTCCGCTTATTTAAATAGGGATTTTTTTAAAAATTTAACAGTCGCCATTTTGAAATAACTTGACAGAATCGCGCCAAAATTTGTGAGCATACTGTACGAGTTATTAGCTTTCAAATGATGTATCACAAGCTGTATGTTTCCATTTAAAAAAAGATCGATGTCGTCATATCTTTGACAAATGTCTATAAAAAAACAAACGAATAACGTCAAAACGTGGGCATATATAAAACTAAATTGACGTGTCCGAGCATTTTACCCCAAAGTTACAGGTTAAGGCTATATTAATTTTATTCCGGACTTCTGGGCAGCCCTGTATATGCAAGCACATAATTAGGTAGTAAATTTTTATAAGTAAAAGCTAAAGTCACTCGTGATATACCTAAAGGTTCTTTTATGTTGGAGTTGCGATACTAGCGTCAATGCAGGCGCGGTCATACGGGGGGGGGCCATGGGCCCCCCGTTGGCGTCGATTTACATTATAAAAGCCCTGCCTCCATAAATCGTGTCAAACCCTTAATTTTTTAAAAATATTAATAAAAATAATTAAGTAAGTAGGTATAATATACATAATATAGGTATCTATAATTTTCTTAAAATTTACTTAGCCGTTTTTTGCGTATTTTTCCTACTTGAAAACCAAGAATCAGCAACAAAAAAGGGCGTGGCACCCAAAAATTTTTCGCCTGCGGCGCTAAGACTTTTCCTGCCACCGCCTCTCTAAATTGGCATGAGCCGCCACTGCATGGCCCCCCCCCTCAAAATGTTGATATGACCGCCCCTGCGTCAATGTATCTAATAAAAAGAGTAAGGCAGCTCGTCTCACTCTTTTTATTACATGGATTGATGCTAGTATCACCGTTCTTATCGTTTATCACACCCCCCATCACCCTAAGATATTAGGCACAATGCCTGCAAATTAAAATTGTTTAAAAACAAGGAAACTTAATTAATTCATCAGAATTGAATATTGAAAGAACTAGCTTTAAGAGTATTTTAAACCTGTACAAGTGTTAACCACATACCAGTTCTGGGACAAAAAAAAATCATGTTGATGCAAAACAATTTTCGTTGCGCGTCATCAATCACCTGATAATTGTAAATCGGTAAGAAAACATGAGGATATTAAATTTGGGCAAAAAATATTAAAATTTCATGGGATATTGGATGTACCGGGACCGGGTGAGTCAACGATTGCGCGGAGTAGTTTTAGGCCTCGAAGATAAGATTTGTCGATACTAAGCTTTTGTGTTAAGGTTAGTTGCATAATTTCATAACTTTTTCATTATAGGTTTAATATACGAAAAAGTTATAGTTTTCAAGATAATTCGACTTTTAAAGAAAATTTTTCATTGGCAATCATCTATTTGTTATGAAAATACTACTTAAATTTTGATTTCAAGTGATTTATAATTTGTATCCTGAGTATATACACACATACATACATACCCACTATAAAATATTTGACATCTCATTTACAGGGTGTTTTCTTTCTAGGTCCAAAGCTGGCAAACTTCAAATTGAAAAATGTCACTTTTATTAAATGGAACGCCCTGTATATTTTTCTACCTATCTTATAGCTCCTTTTTGAAATATATTGATTTACACTAAACCGTAAGAACACACTGTTTTTTTAATTGTAACCCCCTAAAAATAAGAAATCAGTTTCTTTTTATTAAATGTTCAGCTAGATGTCCTTCTTGTTCAATACACATATCAATTCTTTTAATAATATTTTCTCGAACATTGGATAACATGCCTGGTGTTATTGTTTGACATAATATCCCGAATCCTATTCTCCATGTTCGGCCTTGTCGTAGGTGGTGTCACAAATAGCCTATCTTTGATGTAGCCCCACAGAAAAAAATCCATCTTTGGGGATATTGCTAACCCAAATATTCTCCCACTTCACGATAAAAGTGGGGGGAGCACCATCTTGTTAGAGCCACATATTTTGACGTTCGTGAAAGTCTATTTCCGTTAATAGTCTTGGTAAGTCCCTTTGCAAGAAAAATAAATAAGTAGGTCCATTTAAATATTCATTAAAAAATATGGCGCTACAATTCTGTTGTGAATTATGCCACAGCACACATTAACCGACCAATGGTTTAGGAGTGAACTCCACGGACCCACTGTGGGTTCTCCGTTGCATAATAATGCATATTAAGTCTATTAACAGAACCATTACCTCCAAATGTAGCATCATCTGAATACATTATAAACTTTAAAAAAAATTGGTTCAATTTGGGCACGTAACCATTGGCAGTAAATTATGCGCCTTTGAAAATCTTCATCGTGAAGTTCCTGATGTAACTTAATATGGTATGGGTGGTATTTATACTTGTGCGTTGTTATTCGGTTTGCCGTTGACTGTGACGTATCACACAGTGAAGCTAATTTACGGCTACTAATTTGGAAATTCTCCTGAACTTGTAACAGTGTGTTCCATTTAATAAAAGTGATATTTTTCAATTGAAAGTTAGCTGACTTTGGACCTAGAAAGAAAACACCCTGTAAATGAGATATCAAAAATTTTATAGTGGGTTTGTTTTTTTGACTTAGGATACAAATTATGAATCTCTTGGAATCAAAATTTAGGTAGTATTTTCATAACAAATAGATGATTGCAAATGGAACATTTTAATTAAAAGTGAAATTATCTTGAAAACTATAACTTTTTCGCATATTAAACCTACAATGAAAAAGTTATGAAATTACACGTATAATTTAAAAATATATTCAAATGCATTTTAAAAAATGTAACTTTGTGACACCCTACTTTTTGAGCGCACCCTGTACAATTTAAAATATTTTTAAAATGTGCCGAATATCCAACCATACCTCAACACAAAAGCTTAGTATCGACAAATCTTATCTTCAAGGCATAAAACTACTCCGCACAATCGTTGACTCACCTGATACTAAAAACTTAAGGTATTATTCTTTGATACTAACCCACTTATCGCCAATATTTTTTTTTTAATTTAAACTTGTAAACATTAATATAATTTGAATTGTATGGGCCTACAGTGGGCAACAGAACTGTCAACGCTACGGTAGCGCCAGCTCGTTCGTTAACCTGTTTTGACGTCTTGTTGTTGTTGTGCATGTATTTTTTAACAAAAACTGCAGATCTGAAACTGTTCATTTAAGAACAACAAAGGTGTACATACATAATATCTCTGTCGATTACGCTGTTTTGCATTTGTGAAAAATACCGAAGCATTTAAATTGCCGGTGCAAAGAGCTAATAGCTTCTCTAATTTTCTATTTTCAGAAAGAACTTAACAACAATGGCCTGTTGTTACCCTTGACAGCAGTTAGAGAAGTACTTTTAAAGAGTATGTTAAGGTCTACATATTTTATTTCTACTTTACTAATTTTGAGCGAGTAGCGGCTGCCCTAAATTTGAATATATCCACTATAAGCGTAGTTTCAACATCAGTTAAGGAAAATATATTATTAGAATTACCTAACAAGAAACGTTCTCATGCAAAGAGAGTTGTAAATTTGGCAATATTGGATATTAGTTCTATTTGTGACAGTGTTTATGGAATGTACCAAACAATGCATTATTCAAAAATTTTAACATTTTACATTGGTTTGCTTAAGCTCTAACTTTTTTATAACATCATGTATCTTTGATAACTTTAAGTAAGAACTTTCTCATGTAGTTTTCAAACGATTGGTATTTTTGAAAGAATATGTAAAAAAAAGAAGAATCCTTGTACCAATTGCATCGTTTACTTTTACAAAAATATGGAGTAATAAATGTATTTCACAATATAATATGTCTCACTTTTCATGACTCCCATATTATACCTTCTTCATTACCAATGCGGTTTTGGAAAAATTTGGGTCGAAGGTATAGCATGGTAGAATATTTCAAACACAATTTTACTGAACTGGCCGAAGGATGTCCTTGTTTATCCTGTAACCACATTGTTTAACCTATGTATTCGTGGAGGAGTATATCCAACTGCATTCAAACTAAGCAAGGTTATTCGAGTCTTTAAGAATGGGGACCAACAGATGCTCAAAAACTATCAACCAATCTCATTAATTCCTATATTTTAGAAGGTCTTTGAGGTAATACTTAAAAATCAACTCTATGAGTATTTTGAAGATGCAGGTCTTCTGATTGAGGAGCAGTTTGGTTTTAGGAGAGGAAGGCCGACTACTGGGGCAGTATGTGGGTTGTGGGTTCTACATTTTGTGACCTCTTCAAGGCCTTCGACTGTGTATCACATAATATCCTTGTGAGAAAGCTAGAGTTCTATGGTTTGGATTCAGGAAGCACCGTCCAGGCTAATTCGAAGCTATCTCGCGAACAGGAAATAGGTAACCTGCTATCAGGAAAAATGTTGGGCCCTCTGCTTTTTCTCATACACATTAATGACATTACATCCTCTCTACCGAGAAGCATGGTTTCGCTGTATCCAGACGATACAAGTTTTCTAACTAGATCTAGGAAATGTGAAGCCCTGAGGGATCAGATCGGTGAACTATTTGAGGGCGCAAATGATTGGTTTAAAGCCAGCCGATTAAACATAATATAGGCAAGGACAGCAAATGATTTTTTCTTTAAGAAGAGATGAAACTATTATCAACCCAGACAAAATTAAATTTCTCCCTAGACTCAAGGCTAACTTTCAAACAACATGTTATTACCATATCAAAGATAATCACGTCTGCAATATTTGTCCTAAGAAATTTGACTAGGGTGGTTGTTCACAAGGTGTGCCTAATGGCATACCATTCACTGATCCATTCTGTGTGTGTCTATAGTGTGCTGGCGTGGGGTCGTTCGGCCCATGCCTTTCAAATATTTGGTCTGCAGCGCAGTGTGGTCAGATTTTAGCTGAGATCGGTTATCGAGACGACGTGAGATATTTCTTTCCACAACTGGGAATACTTACCTTACCTTCCCAATATATTTTTGAATGCCTGTTGTATGCGCACAGAAATGCACACAGATATGATACAGCACTTCAAATGCCACAAGAAATAGAAACGATATGAAAAAACAGTTTCTTAGGCTCAAAACATCGTGGAATGCGACGCTTCATTATGCGCCTGCCTTTTTTAATAGGCTTCCTTTACAGATCAGGCAGATGTCATTCCAGCGATTCAGGAGCATGACAAAAGGGTTCCTATTAGGTAAAAGCTTTTACAGTTTGAATAAGTACTTAAACTCTGATGCAACATTCCAAGATTTTCCACTATAATACTGCATTGTTATATTTCTTTTCTACCCGTGTAACTTTGATATTATTGTGTTTTATTTTTATTATATTATTTGATAACTTAACTGTAATCATAAGATGACGAGTCATGAATTAATTTGAATAACCACAAACGCCACTGGTGGAATTTTAAATATGCTACCGTGCCACAATCTCCTGATGAATAAGTACCTTCCATCCAAATTTTTCAAAAATCGCATTACTAATAAAGAAACTATCATATGGTAGTCATGAAAAGTGAGACATACTGTATAGGTACATAAATGTAGGTCTACAATAGATTAATAACCAGAACATATTATATAAAAAAATATCAATAAAATTCCATGACTATTCCAATACAATTTACGTATACACCGTGGGCAAAAAGAATCGAACACCCCGAATATTCTCATAACCATGTATATTTTCGAAAAACGCTCGGACTCGTCGATTTTATTTATCATTTTTACAAACTTTGAGAATTTTTAGTATTATACAGGATTGCTCAAGAAGTCGGGGCACACGTCAACTTCAAAAATTCTGAATATTTTTCATGTTATATACTCTATTTCGATATTCAGCTGTTTTCGATATATCACAATCTAAACAATAATAATGGCAATTCCACTCATATATAAATAGTCCCATTTAAAATGTCAAAAATCGTAGTTTGCTGTCGGATAAAAAGGAAGGAAGAGAAAATGTAACTGGATAAAAAAATCGGATATATTTTCTGCTCCTCCAATCGTTACCGTGGTAACAATTGCATTTTAAACTAGTTATTAAATCATCTGTTAGGCAATTGTCACAAATACTAAATAATTGTTTAAGCTGTTTTAAAGTCGATTTTTAAATAAAAAAGTATTTTTTAACATGCAGCGGTTTGGGACAATTGACGAAAAGGAAATAAATAACGAAATAGAAAATTCCATTCCTATTCGTGGAATTGCCTTACTAAATACCAATCGAGCTCAGATTATGAGCCTGATATTTTTTATGCTTGCTGTGTTCGATACCAAGCATAAAAAATATCCGGCTAAATCTGAGCTCTTATGGTATTGCTTGTGGCAATTCCACTCATATATAAATAGTCCCATTTAAAATGTCAAAAATCGTAGTTTGCTGTCGGATAAAAAGGAAGGAAGAAGAAATGTAACTGGATAAAAAAATCGGATATATTTTCTGCTCCTCCTATCGTTACCGTGGTAACAATTGCATTTTAAACTAGTTATTAAATCATCTGTCAGGCAATTGTCACAAATACTAAATAATTGTTTAAGCTGTTTTAAAGTCGATTTTTAAATAAAAAAGTATTTTTTAACATGCAGCGGTTTGGGACAATTGACGAAAAGGAAATAAATAACGAAATAGAAAATTCCATTCCTATTCGTGGAATTGCCTTACTAAATACCATTCGAGCTCAGATTATGAGCCTGATATTTTTTATGCTTGCTATCCCATACTTACTTTCAGAAAATTTAACTCGATCTGTCCGACAAAATCACTCGAGCTACGCTCTCGTTAAATTTTCTGAAAGTAAGTGTTCGATACCAAGCATAAAAAATATCCGGCTAAATCTGAGCTCTTATGGTATTGCTTGTGGCAATTTCATGGAATTAATGAATAGGGAAGAAAATACGGAAACTTATTACCTTTATTGTAGTAACCCTGGTAACCAAGCACATTATTGTACTTTTTCGCCACTGTCATTTTATTTTAAGTGACAATATTGCCAAGTTACGGCGTATTGTTAGAACGACACGTTTTAAGTAAAATGCACTGAAGTGAAAGAAAGCGCATAGAGATCCTCATGATGGTTGGCTATGGCGATAGAAAGAGATCTACATTTGAAGTATGTGAACTTTTTAATAATGATCATCGAGAGCGAACGCCGATATCAAGGTCTACAGTAAGTAAGATAGTTTTAAAATTTACAGAAACTGGATCTGTGCGTAATAAACTAAAAAGTAGCCGTCCGAAAATTTGTGATGAAACTAAATTAACTGTTTTACTGTCGTATCAAGATCAAGGCGATTTCCATTCCAGCACTCGTCAAGTGGGTCGGATTCAAAATATTTGTTATAAATCTGTACAAAATATTCTTCATAAGGAAAAATATCATCCTTACAAAATTTGCCTTGTCCACGAACTACATGGGGATGATTTCGATCGACGCCTTCAGTTTTGCGAGAATATGCAAAACATCTGCAATAATGACGGAAATTTCGCGCATAATATTTTATTTACTGATGAGGTTACATTCTGCCTTAATGGAACAGTCAACCGACATAATTGTAGGTATTGGTCGTCAGAGAATCCTTACTGGATGCAAGAGGCCCATACACAGCACCTACAGAAGCTAAACGTGTGGGCCGGAATTTTACGCAACAGAATATTAGGACCTTTCTTTTTCGAAGAAACGTTCAACGGAGAGAGGTATTTGGAGTTTTTACAGTTTGAATTAGTTCCTGCTTTAGCTGGCCTATATCCAGATCACGATGAACAAGTTAGTCCTGAAAGAATCATTTGGCTACAACAAGACGGTGCACCGCCCCATTACGCCGCACGGGTACGAGAATACCTAAACGAAGTTTTCCAACATAGATGGATAGGTAGAAGGAGAGAAATAGAATGGCCAGTTTGCTTACCGATTTAACACCCCTACATTTCTTTTTGTGGGGATATTTGAAAGAAAGAGTGTACAAGAACAAGCCATCGGATTTAGAGACATTAAAACTGATAATACAACATGATTCGACAAATTGCTGAACAGGTTATTGTGAACGTTCAAAACGAATTTGTTTTACGTTGAGGGCACTGCCAAATTGTCAATGGCCATCAATTTGAACATTTAATTAAGTATTCTACTTTTTATAATCAGATTTAAAAGCTGTTTGTTAATTATTATTGTTTCGATTGTGATATATCCAAAAAGTAGTAAGTAGAAGTAATTGTAAACCCTCGGTCGTCAATGAACTGTCAAACCGGAAAACGTCAGATTCCAAAAAAATAGACAAACCCACTTTTGACATTAATAACGAGAATAATAAAATAGAAAACACCAGTCACTAATAATAGAAACATTAACCCTAGCTGCATAACCACAACTTTTCGTCCAATAACCGATCATGGTCTATTGGCTTTCTATAACCTGGTTAAATCAATATCCTGGGAATTCCTAAATGATAATGGGATGGTTGAGATCCACTCGGAGGTTTTCACTGGTCTGCTGAGGGGGGCTTTCCTGCAGTCTTTCCCGGAAAAGAATTATCGGACTCGCAGCGATGGGCCTTATAGGTTTTCTTGGTTTGGTCAGAAACTGAGGGATATGAGGGATCACTTGAGTTTTCTCGGCGAGGTATCAAAGCAGTACAATACATTGGGCAACAAACTCATATTTAAGAACTATAAAAAATCCTATAACAACGCGATTAACGACTCTAAAAAAGCTGCAAATGACAGACTAATTTTATCTTCTAAGAATCCAACTAGATGCATGTGGGATATAATAAATAGTCAGCGAGGGCAGTTACACAATAATAAGCAAGCCGACTCCGGCATTACTCCAGACCAATTTAATAATTTCTTTGTTAACATTGCTCATAGTACTCTAAAGAATATCCCTACCACTCAAACTGATCCTCTCGCTCGTCTAGAGACAATGGTGATCCCTGATATTGCTTTTAGGTTTGAGGAGGTCAGCTTTAATACTGTAAGAGATATAATTGACGGCCTAAAAAATAAAAATAGTACTGATGCATTTGGTCTATCAGTTCGTCTTCTGAAAGCTGTAAAGAACATATTAATATATCCACTAACTAAATTAATTAATTTGTGTATTAGAAGTAATATCTTTCCCAAGATCTTTAAGAGGGCCCTTGTGACCCCAATCTTCAAAAAAGGCGACAGTGGTGACGTGTCTAATTATAGACCTATCTCACTTTTGCCAATCATATCTAAAGTTTTTGAAAAATGCATGTCACTGCAGATTGCAGCTTACTTTGAACATAATAACTTATTTTCTGACAGACAATTTGGCTTTCGAGAGGGCAGAGGAACGGTGCTAGGTATTCTAGATCTAATCTCGGGCATCATGGATGCATTTGAGGAACACAACCAATGTATGGCCTTGTTCTGTGACCTGAGCAAGGCGTTCGACTGTGTCTCTCATGGGCTCCTTCTCAGTAAGTTAAAATACTATAAATTTCATGAAAGCAGTATTCAGCTACTAAAATCATATCTTAGTGATAGAACCCAGTCCGTCAGGGTCGGGGGTGTGTCGTCGGCAGAAAAAGTTGTCGATATTGGTGTCCCGCAGGGATCGATTCTTGGGCCAATACTATTTTTAATATTTATTAACGATCTGCCACCTGTGGGTGGTCCTGCGGAATACACACTGTTTGCAGACGACACTACCCTGAGTCTGAAGGGGGGTAACATTGCTGACGTGGAGAGGGAGGCCCTGGAGGCGCAGTCGATCGCCGGGGACTGGTTTAACGCAAATAGACTCTTGCTGAATCAGGAGAAAACCCAGAAAATTACATTTTCACTTAAAAACACAGACACATTACAGGGTCCATCGCATGTTAGGTTCTTGGGGGTTTTGTTGGACCGCAGGCTGAAGTGGGATGTGCACGTGAGGGAGATCACTGGAAGGCTCAGAAGCACAGTCTTTCTCTTGAGGAACCTTCAGGGCTGTGTGTCCACGGAGACCATAATGTCTGCCTACTATGCTCTTTTCCACTCCGTGATGTCCTACGGAATAATGGTGTGGGGGAGTGCATCGTTGGCGGACGGGGTCTTTGGGTTGCAGAGAAGGGCTGTGAGAGTGATATGCAGGCTGGGGTATAGGGAGGACTGCAGGGGCGCCTTTCTGCAGACCGGTATTCTAACCTCTCCCTCAATTTTTATATTAGAGAGTGTATCATATATAAGGAAATTTGAGGCCAACTTTATTACACATGAAGAAATGCATAACTACGAAACAAGGCATCGAAACAACCTAGTGACCTCTCGATGTAGACTGGGAAAGTGCCAGGGTAGACCTGAATTCCTAGCTGTCAAGCTCTTCAACAAAATTCCGTTGGAAATAAGAAAACTTCCACTGATTAAATTCAGAAATAAAATAAAGCACGCCCTTAAGCAAAAGGCATTCTACAGTATCAACGAATTCTTGTTGAGTGACGACAGCTTCTTAGATAATGTGCTTTAATGTGTGACTACCTATATTAAAGGTTGTATTAGGATTGTTTTACATACATATATTTTGCTATATCTTAATGTGTGAATAACTATGTAAATTAACTGTATCAAAAATGGTTGTGTAAAGATTTTAGTATATTTTTTTTATCTGTAACTTCATGTTGTGAATGAACTTGTCTTTTACCAAAGTTTAAGTTTTTTATCGGTACACTTCTAGTGTGTCTTTCCTGTGACCTATGTAAATACGAATGTATTTTAACATCAATAAACTATTTGATTTGATTTGATTTGATTTGATTTGAAAACAGCTGAATATCGAAATAGGGCATGTTACATGAAAAATATTCACAGTTTTAAGAAGAGTTTAAAAATCAAATAAAATTTGGGGTATTTCATTTAAAAAAAAAATCCTGTATGATACTAAAACCTCTCAAAGTTTGTAAAAATGATTAATAAAATCGACGGGTCCGAGCGTTTTTCGAAAATATACATGGTTATGAGAATATTCGGGGTGTTCCATTATTTTTGCCCACGCTGTATACGTAAATTGTATTGGAATAGTCATGGAATTTTATTGATACTTTTTTATATATGTTCTGGTTATTAATCTATTGTAGACCTACACTTATGTACCTATACAGTATGTCTCACTTTTCACGACTACCATATGATATTTCCTTTATTAGCAATGCGATGCTAATAATACGCCGTAACTTTTTTTGGCAATACTGTCACTTAAAATAAAATGACAGTGGCGAAAAAGTACAATAATGTGCTTGGTTACCAGGGTTACTACAATAAAGGTAATACGTTTCCGTATTTTCTTCCCTATTCATTAATTCTATGAAATTGCCATTATTATTGTTTAGGTTGTGACATATCGAAAACAGCTGAATATCGAAATAGGGTATATTACATGAAAAATATTCAGAATTTTAAGTAGAATTCAAAAATCGAATAAAATTTGGGGTATTTCATTTAAAAAATTTAAGTTGACGTGTGCCCTGACTTCTTGAGCAATCCCGTGTAATACTAAAAATTCCCAAAATTTGTAAAAATGATAAATAAAATCGACGGGTCCGAGTGCTTTTCGAAAATATAGATGGTTATGAAAATATTGGGGGTGTTCCATTCTTTTTGCCCACGCTGTATATTGTCATCCTGAAAGATTTTTAAAATAAAATAAATAAATTTGTGTTTATTTATGTTGTTTTAATACAAAAAAAAAACAGTGTAATTCCCTCACTCGGGTGATTTGGTTACAATCTGGCAACACTGCTGATAACTGACGTCACTTGAAGGGTATGACGTACAACGGAAAAATGTTTTGCATGAAATTTATTTGCCCTGCGGTCTGTGGATATCAGAAACGGAAACACTTTTTTAAATTTCACCTCAAATGGATGTTTTGAAGTTCTACATATTGATATCTTAACGAAAAATTAATAAAACGTAGTATATTTTTATTACAGCACTTTTTATCTCTATCCCCATTTTAGATGTCAACTAAAATGTGAGGGTAATAGGGTATTTGACCGAGAACAAGAATATTCTCTTGATAAAATGTCATGCAGTTTTATCAAAAAGAAACTGCTTTACAGCTCAAAGAGCTGATAAAGTAACTTTTATAGATCACAACAATAATATAAAATATTATATTTTTTTATTAATAAACGGGATCAACCCCATTACAAAATATTAATAATGTTTAAATAGTAATACCTAACTAACAACAGACATAAGATAAAGCTACAGTAATAGTAATAATACCAAATATATTTCATTTACTTAAATTAGATTATAACATTTTTAGGTAAACATATTAAAGGTTTGTCTTGTATTATAAATATAAGAATTAATACTATTTCTATGCTTTTTATGAATCAAACAAACTGTTTCCAATATAAAAATTGAAGTTAGTTTTAAAATTTTTTGTGAGATAAATAGTTTTACAAGAATCTCTAGATCTAGCTTTACCCAAATATCTGATAGCTCTTCTTTGTAAAATAAAAATTGAATTTAGAAGATATTGGCTTGAATTTCCCCAGAAACAAATTCCATATCTCAACAGAGATTCTATTAAAGCAAAATAAACATTTCGAAGAACCGCCATATTCATTTCATGAGAAAGTACTATCAGGGCATAACACCCTGAAGCTAATTTTCTACATAACTTTTTGATATGTTCATTACAAGAAAGATTTTGAGTAATATAGATTCCTAAACATTTTATAAATTTGGGGTTATTAATTATGAGATTGTCAAAAAGTATATTATTAAGTGAACGTTTAAAAGTTAATATATTTGTGTATATATTAAATGAGAGTAGATTAGAGTCACACCACTTTTTAACATTTATTAAATCTTCATTAAATATTTTAATTAATTCATTACAATATTTACTATGCCAAAGTATTGTTGTATCATCAGCAAATATGGTAAATTTACCATTTATAAAAAATGTCGCAAGGTCATTTATATATATTAAAAATAGTAATGGACCGAGAACTGAACCTTGAGGTACTCCACAATCAATTTTATTACTTTTTGATTTCTTACCATTTAACAATACTACTTGAGATCTTTCAGATGGAACATTGAATGAGATTTTATTAATGAGTTCAGGACAAATCACCTGACCATTCAAAGCTTAAATACAAACAGTAAATCATTAAAAACACGTCTCTCACGTAAACTCTTCATATTCAATACACTCTATCACACATCATTATATATATGGTCTTCAGGAATACGCATATTAAGTTTGAAAAGACAAAAACGAATACATTTATTCTGTACCCTTTCCAGAGCTAAGCAATAAAATTGTTCATATATAAGGGAGACCAGATCATTGATCCATACTCCAGCAAAGAGACAACAAGGGACATATACAACCTTTTACAGGTTACCACAGACAGTTCCCTACAATTACGCAAAACAAAACCAAGGACTTTAGAAGATTTAATTACAATAGTATTTATATGAGTATTAAAATGAATGCCCAGATGCTTTATATCTATTGCATGTTTTTCCACAGTTTTTCTATGCCTTTTTTCATTAACAACTTCCTTAATGGCTCTTTTTAATACGTCACGAGGCACACGAGTGCGTGCTTTGGTTGGAGCCTTCTTACGGCTTATAAAAAACTGGCATAGGGAAATAATTAACTTTGTATCAAAATTAAGAATATGCTGTTTCAATTTCTTTTTGTTAGTTTAACGGGTACAGGACAAGAATGAATCCATAGAATATTGCCCTTTCCTGGCTTAAAACAAACTACATGGCAACATTTTTAATAAGCCATACACAATCCTGCCATGTTCATATCTTTAAAGTAAAAAAATTATAGAGATGTACCAAGTATCCCCATATTTACTGTATCAACTATCCCCAAGGGACAATTTTGCACGAATTTACTATTTCCGTCCATACCAGTACCTATCAGCAGCTAGTTACAAATTTTTACAAACCATACAGAATGGAAGAATGGATTGGACGACCTTCAGAATCAAGCACTAAACTGACAGCACCTTATGGCTAAATTGCAGCTTATCGGTTGTAAACCGCCTGCTGCATACTTCAATAATAATAATAATACAGCTAAATAGTAATAACGACTAATCAATAGATGTTAAAGGAGTTTCTCCTGACGTATAAAAACATTGAAGAACCTATCTAAAAGAAAATCTAACCTCGACATTTAAAAAAACAAATCTTACAAACAAACATTATAGGACCAACTTCAGAAACATTCATATTTATTCAGTTGCAACAACAAAAGTGTGAAGTTTGTTACTTTCTTTTTATTTAAAAAACACTTTTTTCCTTCTGAACAATCACGATATAATTCTGTAACCATCTTAAAAACGAAACTGGTGTTATAAATACAGTATTGGCAGCTTCTGATATAAAACCATTTTTAAAGGTTGTTGGAAAATTCTAAAAACGGAGAATATTCATATTTTATTTATTTATTTATTTAAACACTACAATACACTACAGAACAAAGTTCCAAATGGTATATTCTAAAAAAAAAAAAAGAGTAAACAAGAACTAACAGTACTTACTTAAAAAATGAGTTAAACAAAAAAAAAAAAAAAACAATTCACACAATTAACAATAATTCAGAGAATCATAAATATAGTCTTCCTTTTTTTTTGCCTCATGGGCCTAGCAGTAAGTAAAACCCCCACCAAGTATTCCAAATCCCTCAAACGGCCCTATCGTCAATAAAATGTCCAATTTTGTTTTTAAAAGAAAGCGTGGAACAATTGATATTAAAATCCCGTGGCACAAACAGGTTAAAATTGCCCATTATACGATTTGCAGGGCTATTCCTTCCGATGTCAGTACGGCTCTGATTCACAGAAAACAAATCGGCCTGTCTCGTCAAACGACATGGCACTCTAAAGTTAAGCAAAAACAAAAGTTCCGAGCAGTCCATCAAGTTGTTTAAGATTTTATGGCCGAATAACAGGGTGAGCCTTATTCTGCGTGTCTCCAGGCTATCCAACCCTACAATGCTTAAGCGATCCCTATAAGATAGCGTAGAACGATCAATCCCCAGTCTATGCAACAGAAAGTTCATGAACCTCGATTGCACCCGCTCAATCCGTTTAATGTGGACCTGATATAGAGGAGCCCAGACCACACAACAATATTCTAGATGACTTCGAACCAAGGCATAGTATATTCTCTTTAAAGTCTCGACATTTTTAAACTGCCAGCATTGTCTCATGACAAAACCAGCCATCTTGAAGGCCTTTGCAATTATGTTATCAATGTGGCTGTTAAATCGTAGACTGCTATCAAATACAATACCCAAGTCATTAATCAGTTCAACTCTGTGAATTAGTGCTCCATTGATCCGATAAACAACATTCAGAGGTTGCCTCTTTCTTGAAAACGATATTACTTTGCACTTTTCGCTGTTTAGGGTCATGCTATTATTGAGACACCAATCATACAGTCTTGAGACTTCACTCTGTAAAAGGGCACAGTCGTTTTCATTCTCAATATGACGAAATATTTTCAAATCATCAGCAAAAAACAAATGATGGCACTGTTTGAAAACAAAGGATAGGTCATTAATGAAAATCAAAAATAATACAGGACCGAGGTGAGATCCCTGAGGGACACCGGAATGTGCAGTAATCTCCTTGGACAAAGTATGGTTAAATTTAACATATTGGATTCGATTGTGGAGATAGCTATCAAGCCAGGAAAGTAAAGGACCACCAATACCATAGAAACTCAATTTTTGCAGCAAAATATTATGATCAACTCGGTCGAAGGCCTTTCTAAAATCAAAATAAACACTGTCAATCTGCAAAGCGTCATCAAGAGCAGTAGAAATGAAGTCACTGTAAGTACATAAATTAGTTTGACAAGATCTACCGGAGAAAAAACCATGTTGATTTTCTGAGATGACACCTTTAAATGAAGCAAAGATTCTGTCTGTCACTATGGATTCCAGGATCTTAGCCATGCACGATAGTCCGGAAATAGGTCGATAATTATTTACGTCTGAACGCTTTCCATCTTTGAACAAAGGGGTTACGACGGAAAATTTCCATATCGTGGGAAATATACCGATATTTAGAGCAGTTTGATAGACAAAACTAAGTGGTAGAGATAAAGTCGGACTGCAATTTTTTAAAAATACGGGTGGAATTCTATCGAAGCCGGCTCCCTTACTAATGTCCAAGTCAACCAACTTGTCAAAAACTAGATCACTATCAATATTGATCATACATAGATTGATATTAGTTTCAGGAAGAAGTCTAATGTCACACAACGCCGACCCATCTCCCGATACATAAACAGACTGAAAAAAATCTGCAAACATATTAGCTATTTCATTGGGATTAGATGAAATGGAATCAGCGTAACACATTTCTTTAGGATAGCCTGCAATAACCCGTTTAGACATTAGATAAGTCCAAAACGACTTTACATTCTTTAGAATATTATTCTCGGAAGAAGATATAAAATTACTATAATCGTCACTGATGGACTGCTTGGACCTTGCTCTCAGATTCCTATACTCACTTAATAAAGAATGACTTTTAGAAGATTTGAGTCTACCGTATATCCTATTTTTATCTTTGATGAGTTTAATCGTTTTCTGTGAATAATAAGTCGGAAATCTAAGTGCACTGTCGAGTTTTTTAGGTACAAACATATCAATGGCGACATATACAATTGAGTAAAAACACTCAACCATCCTGTCTATAGTTAAATTGCAGCCCAACAGCATTTCATCTCAAGTAGTGACAAAAAATGAAATACCTTTGTGAAAAAGTAGATAAGATGATAAAAACACACAAATAAAGTCATATTACTTAAAATAATCCCTGAATAATAATATTTTATTAAATGAAAATCCTAATTTTCATGGTATATCATGGGATAGCGATCGCCAATCACAATGTGTGATGTCATTATAATCAACAGCTTGGCAACGATGTATTGCCATAAAAAAACTAACATTTGTTTTTCTGCGAGTGTCATTGTCTTTTTGTGTAGACTTATCTTTTTGTTATGTTGTAGGTGAAATGTTCACAACAAAGCGTGTGGGCCAAGAAGATTTAGGTAGATACGGCAAAAAAATGTCTTAAAGCAGATAACCCAAATTTGATCACAGGTTTCTTTACTACAAATCTTGATATTTGTTCTGCTGAGTCTCGAATGTGTCCCTACCTTTTACAGTTTAGTCAAAAACCATAATTATGGAACATTGTTGTTCTTATTTGGAAAACAAAATCCTCAAAACAGTCACTTTCAGAACCCTCAAGGAAAATCAAGATGGTACGCAAGTCCCAGAATTATAGTATACAGTATTAACAGTATACACCCACTAATAATGAGAAATAGAAATACCTATGTTAAATAAGATTTAAATAAATGACTATAGGTACCTATGCAACAGTATTACACAGGATGCTTTCATTTGTAAAATGTTTTATCTAGGTATCATGGTAGGTAATGACTAAAAAAACTATTGATTGTATTATTCCTTGTAAGGATGCAAAAAAATATTGTTGCTATTTTTCAAAAATTGTCACAGTTACATAATTAATTTACTTAATGATGGTATGCTTGCAATTTTACTGCCAATAACCTTGAATTAAATTAAAAAACTTACCTAGCTCCAAAAATATCCTTTTTCATAAGATTTTTCCCTCGAACTACTTTAAGATGAAGTTTACTTGATGATTCTTCACTCTGAAAAATTAAGTTACCCTATAATATGTTAGAAAAAGTTGAGAAAACAAAATAAAGGTCATGGAGGCCATTTGTTTGCTATTATCGTAAATATTGTAATAATTCAATAATCAAATTTTTGGGGAATGTAACTAATAAGTTAGGATATAATAAATGAAAAAAGAAAGTAATTATTTGTCTATTTTTATATTGTAAAGGTGTGGTCATGAGTTGTAGAGTTGTGATATTAATTTAGAGGCCACCCAATCGGCTCAGAAATGAATGGATGATTCGATGATTTATTCTTTCCTACTTGTAAATTTTTGATTGCTTGACTAATTAAGTGTATCTGGTGATTAAGAGACAACAACATTTAATGGGTAGGAGCGTAGCTATGTAAGGCTTTAGAATAATTAGCTGGACCACACAAAATATGCAATATGATAAGCAATAACACTTAGGTACTAAAAATGTTTATATAGTAGAATTAGTAGGTATTAAATATTATTAGGCCAAACCTAGTAGTTATACATATATTATGTGTATTATTTATAGGTATATGTGTATTATTTACAAGGCTATAAATACATTTATTGAAAAACATGTTATAGAAGAAAAATAAACATAATAGGACAATTTTATATACCTACATAGTTTTGGTAGACATGTAAACATATTTTTGAATAATTTGGAGATGCCTAAAAAATAAAATGAAACCAAAAAATACTTGGTAAACACACTTTGCCAGCAAGTGATTTAGATATCCTTACACTTTACACTGTAAAGTAAACGAATGCATTTCAATAAAATTCAAAGACACGTAATATAATACTTTAAATTAGTTGGTTTTCTGAACCAATTCAATTAGCAATGAAACCTGCACACTCGAGAGACAAACCGATAAACTATAGCCTGAAATTGTTTAGTTTACTTACAAACCCATCATCGCCTATTTGCGGAATAAATCCAAAAACATGATCAGTAGCCATTAAAATACTTTGTTTTTGTACTAATTAACTTTAATTTATCATGAACAAAAAACACCAAATAAAAGATTTTTTAATAAATTACTACACAAGTTGACATGTATTTTTTTATAGTTGTCAATTTTGACATAAGGCGTCATTACGGGTGGCATTCTAGTTTGCTTTCTTTTCAGGTGTAAATTAAAAAAAGATAGAACGTGTCTAACTACCCTAATTCCAGGAAGTGATAAATGTATATATTAATGATGCATTTGAACTACTTATCAAGGGGTGCGTTCAACATATTAGAGTGGCATCCGCACTGGCCATAGAGTAAACCATGGGCCGAATTCTGTAGTTGCAAATAAGGCCATCCGTACACGGATCGACTGGTTTGCAACCCGATTTTCAAACCGGTTCCACAATAGCCACACGACGCACAACCAATATGCAACCAGAACGAAACCTCTGTCCACAAACGAGCGCAACTGAATTTGGACCACTCGATGTTTTTTTTCTTTTTTTCTAGGGTTGCAATGGCCTCTTGCCTCTCGGCATCCAGCCAGGATTTTTTCTTGAAACTTGTATACAATCATTCACATTCACACAAACATCCATGTCCTTGCCCGGATTCGAACTAGGGACCTATCGGTTGCCCGGCAAGCTCTCTACCCACCGAGCTACCGAGGCCGGCTACCACTCGGTGTTCTTTTTCCATAGTTTGTAGCTGCCTCGCTCGTAATCAGTACCCGTACTAAATCACCAACTTCGAATCGCACCGCTTCACGTGTATATGTTTATCTGTTTTGTGGTTTGTAGTCTACTATTATTCTACTTCTACTGGGTTGCAATTAATGGCCTCATGCTGAAATTCAGCACCCAGCAATAGTTTGTAGTCGCAAAAGCTAGTTTTGGAAATATGTCAAGTACTAGTTCATTTCGACAACATACACAATTACGTGAAACTATGCAACTGAACTGTTTCGCGACCGGCAAGAGCGATCGCACGCAACCAATTGGGAGCTGATTTGAAATCGATATCTTTTCGGTCAACCCGTGTGCGGGTCCCCACCTACACTAACCTAAACTAACCTTTATTGTTCTGTGATCTCTACTTTTGTAGACGGATAACGTCACCAACCAGTTGTGTGTTCAACCGGTTTGCAACTCTGACTTGCAAACCCGTTGCTCGATGTGCGGATGGCCTTAGGAAACGCAAACCAAATTTTTTTAAGTTATATATTCGCAACTACGCCAGCATCTTAAAGTGGAGTTGAAAGATTGGGACAAAAAGGAAAGCAAATAGTATTCCTCCACTAGTTCAATAAAAATGTTTTTCTTTTTAAACGTCTACATGTTTCGAATATAGAAACGCTCATCACGAGACAGAAAAAAGTGTGTACCCACTATTTGCATTTATTTGCAATATAGAAAATAATGGTTGATGGTATATATAGGAACTATAACGAATTGGGTGAAATGATCTAATACGTGAAAATAGTTATTTATACTACAAAGGATGTAAGTAACATTTGCTATAGTTAGTCGAGAACGATTTTGCGCCCGAGCGCTGGCAATAAAGTTTGAGACTAGTAAATATACTTAGGTACATCCCATGAAGTATATTTTATATAACATTTTTTCTCCTCCCCGCAGAATTTATTCTTGGATTTTTATTAATTTAATTCGATACTTTTCGCATGAAATTATGGACAGCTTTGACCGGTTTCTATAGCATCATAAGCATTGTTATTTTATCAACAACGTCAAGCTGACTGACAGTTTATTATCAAAAATTGAGAGAAATTGAAATTATTGATTTGTATAACAGCCAAATGGATATAGAAGAATCAGCAAATATCGCTTGTCTGTCCCAAGGGTGGTAAGTTGACTTACAACCCGTCGTCAAGGGCAATCGATACCTTTTTGGTAATTGTTACTTACGTCCTTCAAAACAGTGTTAAAATACGTTGTTTGCAACATATAGGGAGGAGAAAACACATATTTAGAGAGTATATAGTAGTTGCTGACTAAACTGAAATAAACTATAGCTAATTTTGGGAAGTGCAGCAACTGAAAGTATATATACTCTTTAAAGTTTATTTTAAACTTTTAATAGTAATTTAACGAACAAGTGTATTAATAAGGGCGATTAATAACCGAGACATTTTTAACGCGTGAGCGCAGCGAGCGCGTTAATTTGTCGAAATTATTAATCGCTTTTTAATATACGCGTTAGTTACAACATTTTTCCGTCGATTGTGTTGTTAATAATGAAAAAAAAATTTTTATTTAACAACCAAACCTACAAAAGTCGATAAAAATATGATTATGTATGGAACTGACTATTATTGTTTATTAATACTTATATTTACATTAGAAATAGTGCAATTACTGAAATTAAAGCAAGGTACAGATACATTATCAGTAGTTGTATGACATTCTGAATTTAAATTTAGGTTTATGTCATTATCTTGGATGTTTGTAAGGGAATGTGGTTCGGCGCTGGTCGTGGCGCTGATAGAACTAGCATGAGGGGCTTTTGTTATAGTTGTACCGAGGATTTTTTCAGCTGTATCAATTTTATTTTGTAATGAGTTTTCAATATATCCCTCTGCAACAGCAGTGGATTTCCAACCACCAAGCCGTTTAATGGCTGAAAAATCTGCACCACTGTCACAGAGTATCGAGGCAGATGAACGCCGAAAACAATGCCCAGTGTAGAGATGTGGCTGCTCTAATTTTAAAAAGGTTGCTATAATGGAAGGCATTTTGGAAAATGTATTTATGCCAACTGGCTGTATAGAACATTTATTAAATTTATAAAAAATAAAAAACCGTTTGTGTGGAGTGTGTCTTGGTCTCAGGGACATATACCGTTTAACCAAATTGAGAAGGTTATTTTCTTCATTACCCACAATAGTAAATATTCTGTTTGTGTGTGTTTTAGATGCCTTTACGGTGACTAGGAATTTTGAACCCAGATCTTGAACATCATTCGTTTCTAATTTCAACAGTTCATCTTTTCTTAGTGCGCCAGCCACTCCAAAAATCAATGCAACCTACGAATTTTAATTTATTTATTATTATTGTTAGATATTATAGTTTTACCTTTCTTTTTTATTACCTTTGTCATCAAGAAAAGGTTGTTAGGAGCATCAGAAATAAACTTGTGTACGTGTTCTTTTTCCAGGACTTTCGATTTCTTAGGTACATATCCTACTTTTTGCCTCTTGATAAACATAATTAATTTACTGAATTTGCTTATATCGATGCCATCTTTCAAATTTAAAGTCGATTTGAGCATTGAATATTTCGGCCATAAACTTGCAATGAGGCCTCTTTCTGCAATATTCGAAAAATATGCCAATAGCACCGATTCTGAAAAGCGCGTCACTCGTTTTTCATCACACCATGACATAAACTCAGCGTACGTTTTCTCATACAATCTTTTGCTTATCGCGGGAAGTAAACTTAACGATACTACATTAGCAGTTTCTGCTATTTCTGGTGGGGTTAAATTTTCGAAGACATTCATTTCAACGTTGTACGATCAAAATTTTGAAATCCAAACTAGTTGACAGCAACAGTTTTTTTTTACTTACGCGAAACGCCATCATGCACGCGTCACAGCCGCTTCGCGCCACCTTGATTTGAATAACAATTGAGTATTAATTTAATTTCATGTATGTTTGGTTGCCTATAATACAATCGTTTATTAATAGAAAAATCATGCATTAATGGGGGCCATTAATGTACGATTTTTTATACATTAAAGAAGTTCGTAAATACACGGTCGACGGAAAACATCTTTATTATTTAATTAAAATGAATTAATTTTTAATTTTTATTTTAACTTTTTTATTTTTTTTAAGCACTACTATTTCAAATGTTTTTAGGGTAAAGTTAAATTAAAATTTTAAAATTGTTGTATAGAGTAAAAAACTACATATATACCTATATAACGGACAATAAAATTAAGAACCTACTATAAATCACATTTCATTTTGTTTTGTATATACCTATCACAATTATGCCGAAAAGTTGTGATTCAAACGAGCAAAGATTTTGAAATAAAGTAGATCCTAATACCTACGTGCGATAAATGTCTTTTCTGCATTCGATAAAGTATCACTTTCCGCATTTTGTTAGTATCCGCGCATATTCAAAACGAATTTTAGTAGGTACCAATTGGTACACTATTTTTAGACATACATCATATTATAAGTACCGGGTGTCCCACTAAGAATGGCTGTCGGCCGTATCTCAGAAAGTGTTAGTCGTATGGCTTGCGAAAAAAAAATACATTAGTTAAAGTGGTAATGAGAAATTGCTGGAAATTATTTTCAAGTTTCTCAGACTGGCGCTAGAGGGCGCAACAGTAACGATTAATATGAATCACGAAGTTTCCTCAAAAGTCGCCTAAGGTATCCCGAAAATAACATTTTTGTATATTTCGAAGATTTATTAATAAAATTCACCTATAGAACTTGTTCGTCACTTTTCAAATAAAGTGGTGTGGGAAGGTTGAACATTATTTGTAATAAATGCTGATAACTCCGGTCTGGCTTAACATAATTTAGTAAACTTAGTTTTGTTAAAAAGTAAAAAGGGCTTTTCTTACTCTATATATCATCTTCTTATATATCGTCTAAGAAGTCGGTGAAAACCAACGACTGCGAAAACCGCAAGTTAATATCTATTTTCAATCCGGAGATATCAACAACAATAATCATAATTACGGAACATTATGATTTTATTTTCAAGTTGCCATTGTAAAGGTTTTTTTAAGAGTCAAATAGGCCGTGGAAAAACAAAATATGAATTGAAAGTGTGCACGCGTGTCACCTTTCATTATTACGTCAAAGTTTTTGTCGTGCCAACAGTGTTAAATTATTGTGTCGTATTTGATTTTTAAAATGCCTCTGTTACTTGAAGTAGCGAAGTATTAGATTAATTGTTAGAGACTTGGGCGTTACTCGCTCTACTGCGCATAGGATTTTATTAGAAGAAAGGTAAGTAATTATATATCTATATGTTATAACTCTTAAATAGTTTACAATAATGCCAATATTTCTCTTAATAGTTTTCAAGTCAATTTAATAAGTATTTTGTTTTTCTTTGGGCTACATCCCTACCATATTGTGCTCCACCAGGCTTTGACCCCGCAAGATTATGATAAAAGATTGGATTATTGCTATTGGTTGCTCAATAATATGATATTGAAAGATAGAAATCTCCTCTCCAGAATTTTGTGGACTGACGAAGCTACTTTCCATAGTAATGGAGGAGTAAACCGCCATAATATGCATTATTGGTCGCGGGATAATCCCCATTGGATGCGGAAGGTTACCGACCGTTTGTATTTAATGAGTCGCTTACTGGGCAAAGATATTTACATTTTTTAAATTAGGAACTCCCAATTCTTCTCGAAGATGCGTGCCCTTGGATATTCGCAGAACTATGGTTTTCCAACATATGATGAATGTCCTGCACATTTTGCGGCAAACGTTCGTCAATTTCTTGACGACACATTTCCTGCAAGGTGGATAGGAAGAGGGAGTATATTTCCGTGGCCTGCCAGGTAATATTATGGGATATATTGTGATACTGTTAATGAAAGTGGTAATTTCTATTTTAGATCACCTGACTTAACATGCCTAGATTTTTATCTATGAGGGAGATTGAAGGATCTTGTTTTCGTTACCAGACCCACCACAAGGGAAAACATGATAGAAAGGATAATGGACAGCAGCCGCCGTATCCCTATGGCAGAGGTGGAAACTGCAGTATTATCAACCAGCGAGAGATTGGAGTCGTGTATACAGAACGATGCGCGACAATTTGAACATTTAGGGCGCCACTGAGAATCATTGTCGTAACGATATATTTGCTTGAAACATACGTACGTACCTTCATATTTTGTTTTTCCAAGGCCTATTTGACTCTTAAAAAAAACCTTTACAATGGCAACTTGAAAATAAAATCATAATGTTCCGTAATTATGATTATTGTTGTTGATATCTCCGGATTGAAAATAGATATTAACTTGCGGTTTTCGCTGACTTCTTAGACTTTTAGTCATCCTTGTAATCAGGTAAAATTGAATATAATTTAAAGAAATAGTCCATGAATATACTATTATATTTACAATTATGGAAAAAACGCGCAATGTTTGTGAAGTTTTGCGTCCATCGCCCCCTAGCGCCTAGTGTAAAACACATATTGCCGTAGTTCATAAGATGATATATAGAGTGAGAAAAGCCCTTTTTAACAAAAGTAAGTTTACTAAATTATGTTAAGCCAGACCGTAGTTATCAGCATTTATTACAAATAATGTTCAACCTTCCCCCACCACTTGATTTGAAAAGTGACGAACACGTTCTATAGGTGAATTATATTAATAAATCTTCGAAATATACAAAAATGTTATTTTCGGGATACCTTAACTAGGCGACTTTTGAGGAAACTTCGTGATTCATATTTACTTACCATTACTGTTGCGCTCTCTAGCGCCAGTCTGAGAAACTTGAAAATAATTTCCAGCAATTTCTCATGACCACTTTACCTAATATATTATTTTTCGCTTAAGCCATACGACTAACACTTTCTGAGATACGGCCGACAGCCATTCTTATAGTGGGACACCCGGTACTATACATGCGGGCAAAGTCGCGGATGGTCGCTTTGCAGATTATTCCCACAATTATGACGCGGTGTTCTATAATCAAGGTCGCCTGCAATATACTATTATTATACTGTATACCTAGTTTATTCATATTTTAAGCAAACAAAAAAACAAAGGGGTTAACAATCATACAATACCGTGTATGCGTCATGTGACAGGGTATAGCTACGATAATATGAATATTAGGTACATAGGTCTAGTTAGGAAGTTAGGTATTTTGGTATCTTACTTTGGAAAACCCTATATATAATATCAATCGGTATACCTATACTATATACCTACACCTACCGTTATCTCTATTGTATCAATTTATAATGTAAAAGAACAACTTATTATAATAATAATGCTCCCTCAAATTTTTACCAATATCTTCATAATTAATGGTCCAAAAACAATTAAAGAAAAACGAATAGAAAAAACTTACAACAGTCTGCATACAACTAATCCTACGCCTGGCCTGCTGTTGAACCTCTATAACAGATGGGGTTCTTCTTCGTCTGGAATTTTGCGTTCCCCAACTGCTACTTCTAGGCCTGGTAATGTGCTGTACTTCTATTTCATTGTTAGGCCCACTTTCCTCGTCGATTTGTGGGGGTGGAGGTGATACTGGTTGACTTGATGGCATGATTTTGAAACGTTACGGTCTAATTACACACTGTACACTTATTATATCAAAAATCGCTATACTCATTAGGTAGGTATATGTGCTGCTTTACTCCAAAACTCTTTGAAACGTTTAGAAACCCGACACGCCTTTTACTTTTACATTATTTTTAAAAGAAAAATTTGCTGCACTGTAAAAAATCATTCACACGCTAAACTATGTGACGACACTACGTAGAGGCACAGAATATTGTTCTTATCTTTCGAAATTTCACTGTAGATTAACAAGTATATATATTATTTAAAGATAACGAATTGTTCTTAAAAAGATAAGAGTCCAAGGAACTGTTTTTTCGGAGTCGTTTTTAAATGCGCTAATAAATTTTGTAAATATATATCTAGTTTGTTGTTGTGGAAGAGTATAATTTATTTTATTGCTTAATGGGACCTTGAATTTTAATATTAATATATTTACATTCAAAAGTGATAAAAATTTTGATGGTCTTCAGAAATAAGCGTCTAGAGCGTTGATTTCATCCACTGCATGGTTTAGATGCAATAACCAGTTTTACAAGAGAAAAATAATAATAAAAAAACAGCGAATAGCAAATACTTTCATAGCAGCAAACATTTGACCGAATTAACGCTCACTTTACTGTTACCGATTACCAAAAAGTATGAGCGTAAACGCAGAGGAATCCGCTGGAGGGAAAAATATCGATTTATAATGATTAAGTACTGATCAGTAGCGTAACGTCAAAAACCGGGCGCATGATCAAATTTGCAGAGTTGGTTGAGCTACCTTGGATTTCTTTGTTATTTGCTTAACCTTGCAAGCATATCGAAAATACGATTTTGATAATAATATTTTTTCTTATTTATTTTCAAAGTAAACAGTCTTAATTTTGCCCTATACAACCTGACTATCCCCTAATATTAAGAGCGGTAAAAAGTATATTAAATTTGCAACTATATATCAGGGGTGTTGACGTTTTACAACCAACCAATCAGACACCATTGCGCTTTCCGGCACTTTTGCTTAATTACGCATTTTCGCGAGTATAAGAATACAACTCTGGGTTATTTTTATCAAGGCTAGAGAATGGACACAAATTACCGAAATAGTATTAATCTATTTCTGTAATTTGTGGCTAGATATGACGCATAAAGAAAACAATCACAGTAATAATTATTGGTCTTAGAAGGATTATCTAAATTTTTATTTTAAAATAATATTTGCCATTTTTAAGGTAGAATTTGCTCGATTCCCATTAACCCGAATACGTCAAGTAGAATGTAGGTTATGTTTCATGTTTTGTTTTGATTTGTTCGTGTTTATTTATCGGTCTTATAAGAAACTTTTAAATTTTGATTATTAAATAGTGACTAAAAAAATATGGATGACGAATATGAAGAAACATTGAAATTTGCCGCTCTAAATAAGCTTAGAAGAGTAAACCATTTAATAAATGAAATAACAATAGGCCCAAATTCAAATAAGCTTTACCCCAAATCAGCTACACCTACAAACTATATAGAGCAATCTAAAAAAATAGGAAAAGACGATACGTCGAGGCCTATTTCTGAGTATGAGATACCTACTAGGCAGTTTTTAGAATTATTAGATTTAGAACGACAAGAAAGAGTTCAAAGTGCACTGAATGAAAGATTACATCTCTTTCAACAATTTAGTAAATCACAGGAAGAACAGGGGAAACAGTCATGGTTAAAAACACAACAGGCCTTTATCCAGGATATGGAAAGACAAGAATTGAATATTATTCAGGCAAACCACCAGTATGATTTGAAACAGTCCACTCAACATGCGAAATTGGCCCAGCTAACTCAAAATGCTGTACAAAGGATGAAACAAAGGCAGGAACTCCTTAAAGAAAAAGAGAGGCAAAGGCAAATATTAGGAGAAAATGTTAATAGAATTAAATTGAACCAGCAGAAGTTTAGCCTTGAGTATCAGCAAATTTTGGGTATTTTAAAAACCTGTACTGATAATGATGCACTTAAAAATACCACTGGGATAGATTTCAGTTTACTTAAAACCTTACCTGCTGAAATTGATAGTGTGGTGGACAAATGTAAAGGAGAGAGTATTTCAGAAATCTCTGCAAGAGATGGGCAAGAGTCTGATGAAATTTTAGCAAAGTTAATTCAGTTTAAGGACACATTTAGGGCAATTGTTGACAGTATCAATATAAAAACGCAAGAAGCTGAAAAAGTTAAGCAAGATAAAACATCTTTGGAAGAACAGACACATATGCCAGTGATTCAACCACCTACTCCAATCAGTGCTACAGCAGCTACTCCTACAACAGTCCTTGACACATCCAAAACCATAGTAGATAGTAAGCCACTAGAAGTATCAGCAAATCTAAACAAATTAACTAAATACATTAGTATAAATAACTTACATGCATACACAGAACTCATGGAGTTTCTAGAAAAGTATAGGCAGAGCTTTAAGCAGCTTGAAGAAGACAGTTCATTGAAAACCTTTAAGTTTGACTGTAAGAAAGCTATTAATATCCCTGTAAATGCTTTGTCAGGTGTTAATTCAGAGCATATAATGGATAAATATATTAAACTTAATAGGTAAACTGAACTATTTTAGAATATTTAGGCACATTTTATGTAGACGATAATTTCTTAAAATTAATTGTTGAGAAATTGGAATTTCATGTTAGATACCTATATTACTTTACTTTTTATGATTACAAATATATTTTAGGTTACTCTCAGGTCAAAGTGTCTTAGTAAGTGATAAGGAAGTGAATGCCTCTAGACATCCCCAAGGATTAGCTTTTTGTACTGACTTACTTGCAAAGAAATTTGTTCTACAAGGAGATCTTATGGTCTCAAGTAACCCAGAGTCTGCATTCTGCTATGCATCTATGATTTTATCTCTATGGAATGATTTTCCAGACTTTGGAAAACTTCTGTTAGCCTACTTTTACAAAATATGCCCGTATTTAGTTCCGTATAATATTCCTAGGCAAGTTGGTGAAAGTGATGAAGAATTTTATATGAAACAAGGTTATCAGTATAAGGACGGTGAGGTAGAGAAGCAAGATAAATTTTTAAAAAGAATGACAGGTAACTATTTTAATTAAAATAAAATTTGCTGTACAGACTGGAAAATATAGAGTGAACAGTAGAAATTCATTTAATTGAGTGAATTTTTTTTTTGTTAAGAAAAGCAATTTTTGGAGTTGGGGTAGGGACAAGGCTTTGCAGAAAAGTATGGATGTCTTAACTTAATTGTAATTGTTTTCGAAAATAAAAACATGCTTGTGCTTTTGGTACCCAGTTTTTATTAGTTCACATCAGTGGCGGAACAACGTAACCACAGGCCTGTGTGCGAAAATTTTGCCAGGCCCCCATGATGATACGGGGGGGTATTGATAACTATATTAATTTATGAATTTCGGGTACACAAAAAAGCAATTGTTATACTGATAAGTATTTATTTTTCTGAACATAGAAAAATATCTGCAAGTACAAATCAAAAACAATGTGTGATAAGGATTATAATTTATATACGTACAGGGTGGGTGTCTACTTTTTGACGGGCATCTCCGTTATTAGTACAGATAGAATGATTCGGTTTTCGCAAACCTGTGCCACTTTTTTGTGAAACAAACGATGCCCAAAACGGATGTACCTATCATGGCCAACTTGGTTTATGAGATACAGAGCGAAATTGAAAAGGGTGCATTTTCAGACACCCCTTGTATTTCAGGTATCTTATACCCTATCGAAAATATAAAAAGGGGGTGTTATACAGTTTTTTACGCAGAATTCAGTGGCGTAGTTAGTATTTTTCCAGGTATCCCTAATTTTGAGAAATATACCAAAGTTGTGTTTTTTAAATGGAACACCCTGTATATTTATTCTTAGTTGCATTCTGCTTACTGAGAGCTTTCCAAAAATATATAATAGTTGGCACTTTGTTTTACCAGGATGGTTCAAATTTATATTTTTTAAATAACAAGCTTTAAATTGACAGTAGGTCTTGGATTTGGTTTCACTAGAACAATGAAATTGTGGTATTAAATACATACTTTTTATTTATAAATATTGTTGAAAATGGTTGCCATTCTCCCTAATACAAAGCTGACACATTTCTGTAATTCGTCTCAAGGCGTTTAAAATTATTATTGGATGGTCATGTAGAAATTGAAATGCTAAATGGGTAGCCTGTCGAAGTTCCTCTACAATTCTGTGCCTGGTCTTGTATATCTTGCTCTGCAAAAACCCCCACAGAAAGAAGTCCAACACCGAAAGATCGGGCGATCGTGGTGGCCATCTTACAGCTCCATTTGTGCCTATCCATCTTTGTGGAAAATTATTTTGTAGAAAAGCCCTTACTACGTGAGAGTTATGACTCGGCGCACCGTCTTGTTGGAAATGTATAGCATATAACTGGGCAAGGGGAACGATTTCTAATAACTCGGGTATAACGTCTTCCAAGATTTCCATATATCTATTTGCCGTAAGACCTCCCTCATAAATACGGTAAGTTATTTGATTACCTAATATGAAGCAAGAAACACCAAATCCAAAGCGCCCTTGCTGCTCCCTTTCGAAAATATCATGTTGATTTTCTTCAGACCAATGTCTTGTATTATGTCTGTTAAAAATTCCGGCACTAGAAATGTGGCTCTCATCGGACCAGATTACCAATCTTCCAAAATTGGCATTGGTCCGGATTTGTTCTGTATACCAATGACAGAAGATTAATCGCCGATCTGCATCTCCAGGATGTAAATTTTGCACAACTTTAAATTTGTATGGATGGTATTTATATTTTCCTAAAATTTTTTGTGACCGACTTTTATCTATACCAATCTCCTTTTCTATATTTCTGCAGGAAGTTGAAGAAGTAACGGTTGCATAAGCCAAAACATTTACTTCATCTTTTTCTCTATTTTCCTTATTGTATGTTTTAGGCCGAGGCTGTGTAAAGGTTCCATGTTCAATTAAATTTTTCTTTATAATGGAAAATTTATCTGGAAATGGCTGCCTTCTTTCAGGATATCTATAAAATAATGATGATAATAATAAGAAGCTGCTTAAACAAACACTCCGCATAACTATAAACATGGTCGTTGTAGAGATTTTCGATCGCAAATAATAATATACCTACCTATTGAAATTTAAATCGGCAGCTGCATGGGGGTTTTTATGGCTTTGTATAAAGCATACCAGCATATCGTATTTTTCATAATTCTCATACTTTTGGGCCATCGTTTAAATTTAACAATAACACTTAATAAATAAATTATCAGTAAATTTTTAAACTCTAATGACATAAATACAATTCTGCATGACAAGAGCTAAACGCCATTATGAAACTTTTGTTTTATAGCCTAGATAAGTCAAGGCCATAGTAGATGTTTTTGTTTATTTAGAAAACTACTTTTTACTATTGTAAGTATTAAAAAACTTTAAAAATTTTAAATCAAACTATAAGGTAATATTCATGGTGTATTGTATCGTCAATAATTTATTTTTATTAAAACCAAATCCAAGGCCTACTGTCAATTTAAAGCTTGTTGTTTAAAAAATATAAATTTCAACCGTCCTGGTAAAACAAAGTGCCAACTATTATATATTTTTGGAAAGCTCTCAGTAAGGAGAATGCAACTAAGAATAAATATACAGGGTGTTCTATTTAAAAAAAACACAACTTTGGTATATTTCTCAAAAATGGGGATACCTGGAAAAATACTAACTACGCCACTGAATTCTACGTAAAAAACTGTATAACACCCCCTTTTTCTATTTTCGATAGGATATAAGATAACTGAAATACAAGGGGTGTCTGAAAATGCACCGTTTTCAATTTCGCCCTGTATCTCATAAACTAAGATGGCCATGATACATCCGTTTAGGGCATCGTTTGTTTCACAAAAAAGTGGCACAGGTTTGCGAAAACCGCATCATTCTATCTGTACTAATAACGGAGATACCCGTCAAAAGTGTCGAAAAGTAGACACCCTGTACATGTACAAGTAACAAAACTGAAACAAAATCAAAAAAATATTTTCTAAATTAATATGTTAAAAATAAAATAACAAAATATTGAAAATACTTCAACAACAACAACAAAAAAAGAAAAACTTGTCAAATATTTACGAATTAACCAGTAAAATCTTTTTTCCTTGCTTTTGCATGCGCAAAATTTGAAATAAGATTAGAAATGTCTATTTTTTGAGCTTCCTCATTTTTGATAGAAATTATTGCTAAAGCTGATAATTTTTTATCGGTCATGCAATTTCTGAAATGAGTTTTAAATCAACTTTAACTTGGAAAAATACCGTTCAGCTGATGCAACCGAAATAGGGATGGTCAAAAAAATAATACAGGCAGTTACAATTTCACGAAAACTGGAAGATAAATAATAATTTTTTACCAAAATAAAATCTAATAAATTAAAAAGAGAAGTTAAATTATCTGTAGTAATATATTAAGGGATAGGGAAATTATCGAAAATCATTCCGAAGATTTTTTGCCGTGGAAATCGCTCGAGGGCTTGCCCGAGAGCGATTTCCTAATGGCAAAAAATCTGAGAATGATTTTCTGATTATTTCCCAATCCCGAAATGTATTTTAAAGATTATTTACCAAATAAAAAACTAACGATTTCTGACGGGTGAGATTTTCACTTTTGACAAGGGTGATTTTCACCGGAGAGCGGGAGATTATCGCTGGATTTCTGACGGGTGAGATTTTCACTTTTGACAAGGGTGATTTTCACCGGAGAGCGGGAGATTATCGCTGAATAATCAGGTGAAAATCAACCCGCTTTTGTAATGGATGAGGTAAATAATCTAAATAATTCTTAAAACATTCTCTAAATGAAAGCACTTGGGATGAATTTGTATCCACTATCCGCAATATCTTCTGGATATTGAAGATGAAGGGCTTGACTCATATTTTAAATGTCCTTATCAGGAAGAGAAGGATCTCGTAAAGCGTTGGGGAACAAAACGCGAAAATAAGGACACGAAGGCCAGAACTTTTTTTTTAATTGAGCTGTAATTATATCTATAGTTTTAAAAACACATTTATTCTAAACTAATCATCACTTGTTTAAACTTGATAATGGTATTCACATCACCAAAAAGTATTTTTGGTTTTGATATCCTTTTGTTTTCAAATTCAGGAGTAGTGCCCCATTGCCTAGCCAAAATAACAGCTTCCGTTTTAATTATACATCAAAATTATTTCTCCTTTGATTTATGATTTCAGTTGCTGTGGTAAACATTTTAGACGCAGCTTCAATATTTTGCTCTTTTTTTTGTAAAGGTTTTGACAATGCATTAATATTCTTTAAAATTTGATTTTGAAAAACGAGGCAAGGGCCTAGCGACACTTAAAGCACCAGTTCCCGTCAGATCACTGAAGTTAAGCGGTGTCGAGCGCGGCTAGTACTTGGATGGGCGACCGCTTGGGAAACACCGCGTGCTCTTGTCTTAGGGAAGAGTGTAAAATGAATCGACATCAAAATCATCCTATTCACGCCGGACAGGCCGGATGAGATCGGATATCTCGTAGGATGAAGGTGCCGTTTCACACTCCCCAGTCGGTAGACCGCACGATTAAAAACCGTACGGTCGATGACCGGTTCAAGATGGCCTCCGATACGCCGACGACCGTAAAAAATAGTAAATAAAAAAAAAAAGATTTTGGAAAACATTGGCAACAGCATCATTAGCTTATCCAAATAACCAACAAGGCAGGCAGTAGCATTTGTCCAGGATTTTAGAGTAAAAAAGCCACAAACGCTCAGTTTTCATTCCTGACATACTAGTTTTAGTGTAGTTAAAAGCCAAGAAACTCTTACCTTTATCATCTTTAGGAAAGGGGCCCAAAGGTCTACAAGGTTCATTAGCAACTAAAAATATTTTTTGTTTATTCGTCATACCCGAACGCAAACCATGCACACTATCAACTAAAAACGTACTAAATACGCATTTGAAAATATCAAACAAAAATTATTGCCCAAGCCACTGCCGTCTTCGAGACGGCAGTGCCCAAGCCGAAATTATTACATTAAGACGTCGGGCACCGGCTTCTTTTGTATAGTAGCGGCCGCCTATGCCTTTATCTAAGTTCAATAATTGCCGACACGTACCTACGCCGCCCTTTAAACTAAATGCCGGTATTGTGAATTGCGGTTTACTAAAAACGATAAAAAAAATAAATGCCGTTTTATGTAATTATTTCGGTTCCTATCTATAAAAGTATTGAATAGAGTAGTTTTGTCGGTCCGTTTCCGGAGTATTGCATTTTTTTTTATGAGAATATTTTGTTTTTTGTTTTACATTTTTTTATATTTGCGGCTTCGCTCCCGGGCCCGTGTACTTTGCACACATTGCACGCCGGTTGTTCCGCCACTGGTTCACATAACCGAATGTCTACTGTATTATTAAAGCTGAAGCAGAAATTAATAATTTGTATTACTTAATTGTTTTTAAGAGACAAAAAGACTTAATTTTTTTGCAGGTATTCTTAAACTATACTTTGCAATCCTCATTGCAAGACCAAAAAGAGGACAACATTCATCTCCGCACAACTTAAAACATGCGTGGAAATGGCTGGCTTGTTTTTTACGACTAGAACCTCAATTAGATATAACAGCGACTGCTCTACATGTATTTCTTGAAACAGTTGGTTTTGAAATGGATGCAAAATATGGCAAAATATTTCAAAAAGCTTTAAATAATGTGATTCAGGCAAGTATATTTCTGAAGATGTTAAAAATGGAAGATTTCAATTAAAAATCTAAATGAACTATTGCTCAGAGTTCTAACAATGTGTTATTGATCTTTTTAGGTGTTCTTACCGAAATGTAGAGAAGTAAAATGTACAGGGGGTGCCGTAATAAGATTGGAACTACTATTATCAGAGTATATGAAAACTAGACAATTTGAAAAACCAAATGGTTATATGGAATATGCTTACTGGTAGTTTGCTGCTTGTATTAGTAGAAATAGGCAATGAACATTAAAGGACGTGAACACTTATTAATTTTTATTTTTTTGTGTCTCGAGCTGTACTTTTTTTTTTATATATCTACACATTTATAGTATAGGCTTAGGGAGAAGTATGTGAACAAATAAAATTTTTCTTTTAAATAAAACAATTATTTTATTATATCTAAGTCAAGAATTTCCGGGGTAAATTGAATTTGCTTGCCAATCTAAGTTCTTAACATAAAAAAGTCAGGTATGCCGAGGATGATTTATAAAATTATTTACATGTAAAACAGTTTTACTAGATATAACAAAAGGAACTTTGTAGACGCTTACAGAAAACTGTCGCAGGTAGATATTTCTTTGTACCCAATGCAAGAAACCCCAAAGGTATTGCTAACAGATATCACCTCGCCCCCCGTTTTCCTGGGCGGGGAACAGTATGCCGTCAAAACTAGACTAGCTACGCTCTCAAACTACCCCTAGATTGAAAAAGAAAACACTTTCCATACTTTGTGTCATGCTTATTGACACAGCGGATTTTTTCAGTGGATTTGATCAGGTGAGGCAGGCCCTAAACTAGACAACCCCCGGGAGGTTCTTGTTCTGAAAATTAATAGGGGTTTTTCGGGACCATTTTTTGTAGCTATGTATGAGAATATGTATATCAAACGCGTCTATTTTCTCCGTTCAAACAGTAAATTGTCTAAATTTAGTGAGGGGGGGGGGGTGTTAGGTGTTTTCTAGGGTTTGGAACAACCCTTCGAGGGGTAACAAATTTGTTTTGCTTCCTTTAACAGAGATTTGAGGTAAATCCAGATTAATAATTATTTTGTAGATGTCAAACCATGTAATCCTTATTTATTTGACGTATCATATTATATATTTAATATTGTTCTATGCTAATATATAGAATAATGCTTACAACTAAAATTACGATTTTTTGATTGATTGATTGATCAATATGCACGCATTTGTTACAATCAAAACCTCTACAATTTTTACATAATAAACATTTATATACCCTATTTTATACAACTACTTCGGTTCATACAACCATCATTCTTGTTTTAAGGCCCCCCAGAGTGGTTGGGTTTCCCCTGTCATAGCTAAGTAAATTTACCCATATTCACAAAAAAAAAACTTAATGTGGCCCCTCAGAAAGGAAGCAGAAAAAAATTGAAAAACGGGATATTAGTAGCTATGTTTGCCAGTGCATTCTCAATATTGTTGGGGCATTTTGCAAATTGCAAAAACCAAAGGGATGCTGCTTGGGCCTCCCCTCACCATCCAAGGTAAGTCAATATACTCATATTCACAAAAAAAAGACCTGGGGACCTGGCAGGAAGTATAGCACAAAAGGGTTGGTTTTTCAATTAAGTGGGGGGATGGACACTTTTGCATTTCAGTTTTTGCTTAGAGTACTTATTGGTATTAACCTATCAAAGATTTGTTTATTTATACTTTCACAATCAGTTTATTTTATTGTCCCTGGGCACCTGCACCTTTTCTAGATTTTTAATAATTAGTCTTTTATCTAGATATTTATCAACCTGTAGTTCTATCCGACTGACATGCCAAGGAGCCTCTTCACCAATCCTTGAAGCCCAAAAATATAATGTTCCTTTTTGTTTAGGTCCTCGTAAAGGAACTTCATACTGAGCCTGGTTTTCTTTACAAAAGTTCTTAGTCTCATCGCTTATATCTATGGATCGGTCTTTAATCGGTTCTCCTAATAATTTAACAGCTCCAGGATGTGCTCGAACAGTTTTTATGGCGTCTTTATAAAATGGGGTAGCCTTTATATTATCTTCAATTTTATATCTTGCCATAAGACCCATGGTCACTGTGACCATACCTCCTATGGCTGCAATTTTTACAAGGGTGAAATTACCAATAGTCATTTTAACAGAACACCAAAACAAACCAAAAATATCTAAAAAATCAACAAAGACATAATCCAAATTTTGTTCCACTAGCTTTAAGAATATGGTTATGTTTTTAGACTGGGCTTCGGCAAAATGGGATCACCACAGAAAAATGAAGGATCTCTGCGGATGATAACCGAGAGAGATGTGACATCCTTCATAAGTTGACAAATGACAAGAAACTGACACTGACAGTACCAGTCACGGTTCACAGCTGTCACGGAGACGTTTAACTTATTATTTTTTACAAAAACAATAAATTTAACTTTCCTAAATTTTTATCTATGATTCTATGAAGTAAATGCGTTGTAATTTGTAACTATCGCTAAAATGGCTTTAACTAATATACTATTGTTAAGTCAAATTGCTGGATATGTAGTTGCTCTAATTCTATCCCTTTGCATTATAGTCCCAATGAGTTTGCAACAAGATGATTTTAAGTGAGTCAAGTTTCTATTAATTTTACAGCACAGTATACGTTCCCCCTATAAACCTTTATCTATGAGTATACGGAACTCCGTATACTGTGTTTACAGTTCAATGTTGTGTTGTTCATAAAATATTTCTCCTTTTTTTTAGGGGGCACTGTCTACTATTTTCTACCGGAGTATGGCAAGAAACTGATGGACAGTTAGATGTACAATGGGCTTCACAAGGATATTGTAACTACACTATTTTTGTAGGTGTTATGCTTGGACTTGTAGCTATAATTCAAATTTACAGGTAAATACATAACTAAGATAATATAAAGTTAAAAGCAACTACACATTAAGTTTCCAGTTTGTGATATATGGGCTATTTACCTACTGCCTTCTCCATAGTAGGTAGGTTTAGATTTGCTCTAAATAGGTTTATTTTAGGTTGTCAGTGTTTTTATGGAAGGGAACAGATAGCACTTTTCTATCAGCCTTTGTTGATGTTATTTCAGGAATTTTTTTGAGTGCCATGACCATTATAGCTGCATGTATGATAACATTTGGTTTTATGGCATGGTGCCAAAATATGACTCAGAGATTTCCATCGTAAGTGGATCATTATAATATGTAGTTCTCACCACAACTTTATATTACAGTTGAAAGTAGTTTCTCTGACAGTTATAATCTTAATATTGCTTTGTTTGCTGCATCTTTCTGGGTGCATTGGTTGTATATATAATATGTTTTTAGATGTGAATTAGCTGCAGGACAAGACATAGACCACAAAGATCAAATTAATACAAAGAACTTTTACATCGAATTGGGCACAGCACAGTTTGGGGTATGGGGCTCATTTGCGACTTGGGTAGGCTTGACAGTATGTGCCATTATTAAATTGTTACGCTATCATCAACTTGAGAATATTAGGGTTTCCATGTTTAGGGAAAGACAGAGACTAATAAATGAAAATGCTGATTCGCCAGGTATGATATTTAAAAAGATTGAATAATAATATAATAGAATTATAACATATCTTTTTTTAACTTAAAGGCAGTTCCTTGGGGCGAGAGTCCACTAACACACAGTCAACAGCAACTGCAGAGTGATTAGCTTATAATATATTACATTATCCATATGTTATTATATACGCTATAATCCATATAACTTTGTTTCTTCATCATACAGTTTATAGATTAGTTAGTATCTTTTAAAAAGATATATATTTATACTACCCTGATACTATATCATAAATAAGGGGAAAAACGTGTCTTTAATTTGCAGCTAAACAAAATTGTAAAAAGACTATAGCTTATATTAAATTTGTATGTAATCATATATTTTAAGAAAGGAGTTAGGTAACTTTTAATGCAGAGCATTTTGTGTACATATTATCTAATTATTAAAAGGACCCTTGAGTTTGCCTCTTTTAGCTTCTCCTTATTTCAGCTTTCTTTAATATAGTTTGATATCATTAGCTGTGCTCACAAAGATTATGGCATACCTAGACCTAGGTTTTAAAAGTGTCACGTTTTTCCCCTTAAGCAATTTTATATTTATTTAATGATTGATAATTTATTGTGATATTTAAAAATTAGGTTTGTAGCTAAGAAATAAATTTGTAAAATATGTATGGTTGCAGGCAAGACATTAGTTTCAGAGTAACATGCTTTTCTGTAATAAACACAAATGTTTTAATTATTACCCCCTAATGGTTATTTCATTACTGGTGAATCTTCAATATAATTAGATGATATTCAGGCTATTAATTTGATAAACTGAATGCATTTAATGTATAATTAGGTAAGGAAAATTAAACACTTGCAGCGTTTGTAGTTTATGGCGAACCAGTTAAAGGGCTGTCCAAAATTTTTTTTTTACATAAAATTGTAAATAACCCTATTTTTGGAATCAGACAGCATCAATAAGGAAGGTAGACCAAGTGAGCATTGGTCTGGTGGTCTCAAGACACCATGAAGGGTTAATGAAAGGTACCCAAGTATACCGCCAATAAACTTAAAAAAGTTCATTCAGAACAATTTTGTTGCATTTGGTCCAACTGACTGGGAAAAATAATAATCTGGTTTTCCTTGTCAGCAGGACAAGTTTTCTTTCAGTTTTTAAAAGTATTTGCAAGGTGTAAAACTAAAGTTCTACAATATACAAACAATATCAGCAGTGAATGGTAGACTGACTAAAAAATCCAAAAGGGAATATCTGCTTCAAGGAACTTTTACAAATAAACCCCTATACGTTCTAAACTTAGGCTCAGACTAGATACATAAATGAAAAACTTTCAGCAGCTTTTCAAATCGGTTATAATTTACTGTTTTTAGACATTTTTGCAAGTAACCAAAATACCTGTATTTTTAAACCACCCTGTATATTAAAACTAAGATTTAGCTATAAGTGTAAAACGCCTCTGGGCATTGCCTAAATCCCAACCAAATTTCAGTGCCTATAAGCAAAAAGTTCAAAAATATCTGCACTAATGTTGATCAATTGAACGTAGCTTCTCAAAAAAGTGGAAATTAATTAATATCTGGAAAATGGTATTAGATATATTATAAAGGAAAGTAATACTTAGGTAAGAAAAGTTGTTAAGTAACTGATAAGAAATTCCAAAAATAAGTTATACACAGCCAGGAATTTTTAGTTTCTAAAAGTAATTCTTTAAAAAATATATGATTTGTGATTGAAAAATTTAGATTTTGTATACAACGAGAGTAAATTTATGTTTTACAAAAATACACATCTTCTCAGATTAAAAAATACAAATTTTATTAGTTAGGTATACAAACATTTATTTTTATATAGAAAAATTAAGAAATAACTAAAAAACAATATAGGTAGGTATACAATATATTTCCATTAGGAAAATCAGAGTTTAAAAACCTTCCATAAGACTTTTTAATCTCTTTTGATACATGCACATAAACTTAACCACAAAAGCCTCAAGATGAACAATGTGTTTATTTCCTTGCATCATTCTGTGCTCATAAATAGCTGCTTCTTTAACTACCTGTGGTATAATCTGCTTATCGCACTTTAAAACTAGTGATTCAAGTAAAGTTATGAATATAATGTGTGGTGAAATTCCATTAGCCAAAAGTTCATATAGGTGTCCACGTATTCTCATTAAAACACTTAAATTTTGCTGCTGGCGAATTATTAGTGCTGCAGTCTTCTTGATAAAAATGAACCAATCGGGTTCAGGAACAGGTACATCTTGGCTAAAACTGGTGTTATCCATCTTCATTGATTCACATATTAAAAGAGCTCTACGTAAATTCCCATCCACTGCCTTGGCTATCTTGTCTGCTGCCCAGCTTGGCAAAGCAAAATCTTCCTTTTTGCAGATAATTTGTATCACTGTCGAAATTTCTGTAAGGCTGGGGGCTGGAATTCTTATTGGCAAGCAACGAGATTGTATTGCAGGAATTACTGGTGACAGTGAAGTGGCGCAGAGGATAAGCCGACAGTTACCTGAATACTTTTCCATTGTTCTTCGCAAAGCATGCTGAGCATCCTTAGTCAACTTGTCAACCTCTGTAAGTACGACAACTTTGAATTCTCTTTGATTGTTGGTAGTTGCAATCTGCTGACTTTGAGCGATGTTTTTTATTAAATCCATAACAATCACTCTATCGTATATTCCTACATCTGAAGGATTAATTTCTATATGATAATTACTATTTACAGTGATTATTTCTACTTTTTTGTTTGATGGAGTTTTAACAGTTACATTTTCTAATTTTAGCCTCTCTACTCCGGGGCCAAATAGCTCTTTGAGAATACACATAATTCTTGTTTTTTTACCTGCACCTCTGGGGCCATAGATAAGCAAATGAGGAAAATCACTGTGTTCTACTAAATTTTTTAGTTCTTGAGCTTGTTGGGTATGGTAGTCCAAAGCCGATAATTCTTTAGGGCGGTATTTATCCACCCACAACAAACTCATTTTAAATTAAATATTAAAAATTTTAACAACAACTACCAAACGCGCCAAATATTCGATTTTTGGAGGTTAGAGGTTAGTTAGAAATTTTTGACATTGACAATCCTAATGTATTTTCTTGGGCAACCGCCGGGCTTGGTTATCTGAGCCCTATTCCCTTGACTTGTTTTGGTTGTGACTAGAACGAGTCAAATTTAAAAATCACGTGGAGTTCATTTAAAATAAAGCTAAATAAATCAAAAGTGCTAGAATAGAAAACGGCTGGGGTCTACGAGAATCATAAATATTAAAGAGCATGCCATTAGCACTAGCAGATCAGCAGATCCCTCCCATAAGCGCATCTCCCTTGTCTATGCTAGCCTAGCACACAGAACTAACGAACCATTAGGAGGTTGTCTTCATTTAGTTTATTACTCAGTAACCTCTATCTGTTTTGTGAACTCGGTGAGTTCTGTGGAACTCAGACTTCATAGGTGTACTTGTGGAATGTATATATGTAATACCGGTTATTGGCCAATCCTCAGACTCTTATCTTTGGAAGTTTAAAATGGAAAAATAAAACGTTTATTCTTACTTAATATTTTTTCATGCCCAGGCACTTATCACCTCAATCTTTGAATTAAATTCAAAGCATTTGGTCGAGTCGTATTTTAATATTGTAAATTGTAAGCGGTTCAATGTCAATGAATCAAATCAAATAACCAGAATTCTAACCAAAGAACCTTAAAAATTCTAACAAAAGTCGGTTTTTGACAGCTAGTTCTTGACTTCCTCGACGCCATCTTTGCTCCTGTTTACATTAAAAAATTTCCATTTTGTGATAGTACTCGGACAAATTTACACTATAAAAGTAATTTTGCCGGCTTTTCTACATTTCAAATGGATTTAAAAATTAATTTAGTCTATAATTAAAAAACTGCAAGAAATACAAAAAAAAACAATGGATTGGATTTCTAAAAGTCTAACCAGGTATGCTAGTCTCAGTTTTGATCTTCTGGAAGTCTTGGAGTCTTAATATGGGTATACAATAATTTTTATCTTTATTACACATAATATAGAATCAATTATATTTATTTTGTATATTTTAAGGTACTTTATGTAGAACAATATTATCTTATCCCGAGAGAAATGGCTTCTGAAGAGCCAGCCATACTCAGTCTCTCTGCAGAGCTATCAGAAACAGAGTTTACAGAAGTCATCAGTATAAATGTTATTTGTCGATTGTGCACAAACCAAAGTGATAAATTAATAGGAATATACACTGAAGATGGCATTAGTAATGATTTGTCAGGAAAAATGAATCTTTACCTACCGGTTAAAGTATCTGAGACTGATAACTTACCCTTGCAGTGCTGTTGGCAATGTGCTTCAACAGTATTAGCATGGCATGATTTGGTTGTAACAAGTGTTGAGGCTGACAGAAGGTTGAGGTCGTATCAGAAACAATTAGTCGAGATAACATATGATGGTTCTGAGAGCTTGATTGCAAACAATGCAGATGAAAATTTGTAAGTATTCAGTAATTAATTATGATTCAAAAGACATTTACTCTTGATTAGCTTATTAGCTATCTAATACAATACTGCATGTCAGATTTAAAGTGGCAACAAAGAAACTTTTCCACCTGTAGTGGTCTTATATTGGATGTGCAATTATTGTAGGTATTAGAGGAGTGTCTGTGTTGGGATGGTGGGTATAGGCTATATGCAAGGTTTCTACTAACACTGCTTGTGGGCAATAGTATAATGATTGAAATCCTAATTTATGATTGTAACTTATGGAGAGAAATGAAGCAGTTGGGGACCTATGTTTATATTAACATTTTTCATTCTTCTGAGATCCTCCATCGTGCGGTACTATGCATTGTAGGTACTTTTTTCAATGCCACCCTGTTTATTTGAATATACCTAGCTGTTGTAGTAAGTTTTTATTAAGAGAGTTTTATTGAATTTTTAATAATCTATTTTAGGTAAGTAACTCAACATGCACTTAAAAACATAAACTACTAGGTACCTACATTAATTTAAATGCAGACTTGTTAGGTACAGGGTACAGTCAACAAAACAAAACGTATTAAAAGAAATATATGAAAAATTAAAAATCCTATATATTACATTATTAGGTCCTTATTTAAGATCTAAGATTCCTGGAGCGAGTATATAGTCTGCTCTGGAGAGTAAAAATGATTTTAATTTTGTTTTAAAAATATTTACCAGCAAGGAAGTTTTGTTTTTTATATTGAAAATTCACATTCTTCTAAAGGAATTGATATTTATTTAAGAAGGATTGAAAATTATTTTTGTTTCTTGTACTGATAAATACACTGTCTGTGAACAGATATGGGTTCTTTTTAAAGAACAGCATGTTTAATGTTTCAACCACTGTGGATCGTTCTGTATATTATGTCGCTTTGAATAGTAATAATTAGAATGCGTTATAACAAGTTTGAAGGTAGGTTTAGAATTAGAAGATTTAGGAAATACAAAGGTCTGTACAAAATGCTAGCACAAATTCTTTAGGTTAAAAAATGACGATCTAGCCCATAACTTACATTAAAAGTGGATAGTTTCCAAAATAGGGCGTCAAAGTTATTATCTTTTAGAAACTTTTCAATTAAAATGCGTAGTAGTCCTAGGCCTCTGGGCTTTTTTCCTATCCTCGAAAAAGAGACTTTAAAATATTTCAACTTTATTGTACAAATTAGGTAGACACCCATCTAAATAATTACATTATTTCTTAAGGGCTAATTATAAAGTTTTGGTGTAGGTTATATGACTAAAGTAAGTAAATTCCTGGAGATATTCGCTTTAATATTACAATCCTTAGTTTATGCTTGCTGAAATATATGTAGGTATATATAATACAATATGTTTTGAGTACAATTTTCTAATATATAAACAAACCAAAAGTAATGGTCAAATAATCAATCAATCTGATCTAGTTTTATATGAGAGAACATCTAAATTTTCTCAGAGATTTAACATGTCAATATAAAAATAATCCGGGCTTTAAAAATCAGTTTAATGAATATAAAAAAATCTACAGAGAGGCTATTCGTAGGGCTAAAATAAACTTCAATGATGAATTGATAAGTTCCTCAAACAACCCCACCAAATCTATGTGGGCGATCATAAATAAAAACAGAAATAAGGATAACACGCCAATGCCCTCTGGTTCTCTGACACCGGATGACTTTAATACATATTTCTTAAACATTGCGCATAACCTCATTAAAAATATACCGGACTCTGATCGTGATCCCTTGGCATACCTCTCTGATTTGAACATTATGCCTCCTAAATATGGAGATTTTAAATTTACTGAGGTCACTTTTAATGGGGTGAGGGATATTATCGAGGGCCTGAAGAACAAAAACAGCTCTGATAGGTTTGGTTTTAAGGTTAGAATAATTAAAAGCATAAAAAATCTTATATTGATTCCATTGACTAAGCTTATAAATCTATGTCTCAGGAGAGGTATCTTTCCGACTATATTAAAGGGAGCAGTAGTAGTTCCACTTTTTAAAAAGGGTAACCCTGACTTGCCGGAAAACTACCGCCCCATCTCACTGCTTCCAATTATCTCCAAAATTCTAGAGAAATGTATCTCCCAGCAACTTGTAAACCATTTCGAGTCGAACAACTATTTCAGCTCCTCCCAGTTTGGTTTCAGAAGGGGAAAAAACACAGTGCAGGGCATAGAGGCATTGGTTGAGGACATTTTAAATAGTTTCCACTATTTATTTATTTATTCACGTACTATCTACATTTAACAGTTTTACATATTAATACACCTAGTCTAGTATTGCCGATTTGGCACGATTTTTAAAATGTAAATATGACTTATCCCTAAAGAAGTCTAATTTGTCACAGTACCTGTTAACGCTAGAGGATATTCTGTTGACAGGATTATACAGAAAATACCATGTACGACAGTGAGGCACATGCAGAAGGGCATGGCTACGTGTCTGGTATCGAGGAATGTGAACTTGAAAGCACTGTAGGCATTCAGGACTTTTTATATGATAATTTAGTGTTTTAAATGCAAAACAGACATCGTAGTATTCCCTTCTGCGTGCCAAAGGGGTAAGCCCCAGGTAAGCCATAGTCTGATCATCGTTTAGATTAATTCCATTCATAAACAGTTTAAAGCGGGCGTACTTAACGAATTTATGCTGAACATTTTCTAGTCTAGTTATATGTACAGAATAATACGGTGACCAGACTATACAAGAAAATTCTAATATGGACCTCACAAATGAGGTAAATAACACCTTAATGGCGTCCAGAGATTTAAAGTCTCTACTAATTCTTTTTATAAAACCCAACATTTTGTTCGCCCTTGATACAATTATTTCAAAATGATGGGAGAAACATAATTTAGTGTCAAGATGTACACCCAAGTCCTTAATGACATATACTTCCTTAACAGGTACGTTATTTATAAAATATTGGACTTGATGAATTACGCCTCTAAGTCTGGTAAATCTCATAAAATTACATTTATTTAAATTCAAAAACAAATCGTTTTCTTGACACCAGTCATAGACAGAATTGAGGTCCTTCTGGAGGGTAACCATATCCTGAGTTGACGATACCTGGGCAAAGACTTTCATGTCATCGGCAAACAGCAAGACGTGAGATGACAGTTGCCATCCCAGGTCGTTTATAAACAGCGCAAATAGAAGAGGCCCCAAGTGGGAACCTTGTGGAACTCCAGATGTTGCCAAAAAGGGGATTGATAAGTGTCCATCAATTCTCACCTGTTGACCTCTGCCAGATAGGTAAGATTTCATCCAAGAAAGAAGAGATCCAGAAAACCCATAGTGAGACAGCTTGTAAAGTAAAATAGAGTGATTTACCTTATCAAACGCTTTGCTGAAGTCAGTGTAAATCACATGGGTTTCCCTCCCATTTAGAAAAGAGTTGGTAATGAAATTCACAAAAAGAAACAAATTTGTATCAACAGACCTGCCAGAAGTAAATCCATGTTGCTGATTTACTAATATTTGCTGAAATATGACGGATAGCTTCCTCTCAATGCAGGACTCGAACAGTTTTGGAATTGCAGAGAGAATACTGATGGGTCTATAGTTAGAGACATCGTGCTTGTTACCCGATTTGTGAATTGGGGTCACATACGAAAGCTTCCATGCATCAGGAAATACACCTGAGCACAGGGATTGACGAAAAATAAGAGTCAGTGGAAGATATAAAGTATGTGAGCATAGTTTTAATACCCTGTTAGGAATTCCATCAGGACCTGCAGACTTATTGATATCACACTCAGCCAGTGACTCTTCAAGCTCGTAGGGGCTCACAGTTATGTTAGTAATCGAGTCCGAGACCTGTTGAAACAGACAAGAAGGGTAAACACTGGGCGTGATAGAGGGATTAAAGACTGATAGAAAGTGTTTAGCAAACAGATTTGCTATATCAACACCCGTCTCAGCAACGTCATTGTCAAGAAACATTGTTTTTGGAACAGATCCTTCATTAGACTGGGATTTTGCGAAGTTCCAGAACGACTTGGGATTATTACGAATATTACTTTCAGTATTTCTAATATAACAGTTATAGCAATCTCTGGTTAAGCTTTTACAAATGTTACGTAATAAGCTAAATTCATTGTAGTCAATAACTGAGTTAGACAGTTTGTACCTTTTGTGAACTATTTTTTTTTCAAAGATGCGATTTTTGAGTTCTTGTGAAAACCAAGCAGGAAAATTATCAGCAGATCCGTATTGTTTTAAGGGCACAAACATATCAAAGCAGTCAAAGACTAACGAATAAAAATTACTTACAGTTATATCTAAGTTATCATTCAAAATAGAATTCCAGTTAACAGAGAGAAAGTAGTTATTGATTGAATCATAATCAGCACTCTTAAACTCATAGAAGTATGTGTTGGAGGGCTTCAGAAAGTCAACATTTATATCCAAGAATATTAGTAATGGTGGGTGATATGGATCACGGCCCACCAAACCATCACACTTCACAATTGACTCCGGCTGAAAATTTGAAAAGCATAAATCTAAAATAGAATTGCGGTCATTAGAGTGTCCGTTGAACTGTGATAGGTTTAGGTGAGCAGTTGTATCACATAACGTAACTTCTTTCGGAGATTTAACATTACCGGGAACCAATCCTACAAAGTCATCAACAGTTGACCATTTGATTTGAGAAACATTGTAATCACCGACAACAAGTACTTTTTCAAACATATCACAAGCACTAGCAACAGTCGCCAGATGAGCTTCATAATAAGGCACATCCATCGTTGGAGGTATGTAAACACAGCCAATGCACACGACCGAGCTGTCAAATGACACAGACACCCATACTTCCTCAATAGATGGATTTCCTATAGATAAACGATGAGACTTGTATGTTCTATTAACAGCCAACAGAACACCTCCTCCACGGCTCTTGGAACTGTTAACATGAGTCCTGTCAGTGCGATAAACCAGGTAGCGAGAATCCAGGAATTCTGAGTTATTTATATCCTGGTCCAGCCAGGTTTCGGCAAGGGCAATTACAGAATATGATTCAGACACCGCAGCACAGTAAATATCTTTAAGCTTTGTCCTGATACCTCTAACATTCTGATATAAGATGGAAGTATGTTCTAATTGGGTTGATTTCCTTCGCGCCCGTTCTGAAAATTTCCAACAGTAAATGTTTTTAATTGACGTCGTTGACGAAATTCTTTGATTGCAGTGCCTTCAGGCCAAAGATTTGGATCAAGCAGACCTTTTAAGAGAGATTCTTTAACTCCAATTTTGAAGGATGCGACATCCTCATTTTTATCAAGCACGAAATATTTGACGTCAGGTATAAGCAGTTGGTCCACCACATACTCGGTCACAAGTTCCGCTGTCGTGTCAGGATGACATCGACCAAGGTATAGCCATTGACGCCTCTCACCAGCACCGAAATGGCCACCATTGGTTCCAGTTCCGATTATGACCTGCGGACCATTTAAGTGCACTGAAGCACTAGCAGAGTTTCCATGGTTACTGTGAAAGTCAGCGGACGGCCTGGTTGTTATCTTTGGCTGATTTCTGCCATGTTGCTGATCGGGTTTATTGGAGTTTTTAAGTTTATCACTAGGTTTCCCAGATGCAATGTTTTTATTAATAATCAGACTAGGGGGCACAACTGACGTAGAGTGTGTGGTGCCGTTAGCCAGACAGACAGTTTTATTGGTAGCCAGAATATCCTTCAAAGATTTTAGTTCATACACTAAGTTATCAACTTTAAGGTTCAGTGCATCATTCTGACGCTCCAACTCACTTATTCGCTTTTCATTAGCTATATTAATGGATGCAGAGTTCCCGATAACATCCGAGGGTTCCTCGGCAGTTGCTTCACTATTTCGTAACATACCGGTAAGATCCTTTATTTCAGTCCTCACATCATCTTGGTTAACAGACATAGCAGTCAGCATGTCACTCAAGTCTGCAAATTTATTCTGCAAGGAAATTACTGCATCCTGGTTAAGAGAGAATCAGGAATATAACACTGTGGTATCGTGTGACCTAAGTAAAGCCTTCGACTGCGTCGATCATGGTGTCCTTCTCCAAAAGCTCTTTAAATACCGGAGAGTATTACATTGATAAAATCATATCTTGAGGGGAGACTGCAGACCGTTAGGGTTGGTAGTGTGGAGTCGGCAGAGGGTGCAATAAATATCGGGGTGCCCCAGGGTTCCATTCTGGGGCCTATATTATTTCTCATATATATAAATGACCTACCATCTATTGAATAAAATGCTAAATTCGTACTATTTGCTGACGATACATTATTTTCCTTCTCTGCGGACTCCCTCGCTCGATCACGAGAGGGCTCATTGGGCGGACGGTCGGGGGCCAAACGATGGTTTGACACTAATAAACTTCTACTAAATAACGCCAAAACGAACGAATTGACCTTTACAATGAGGAATCTCGGGGACGAGGAAGCAGACAATTCCACTATGAATTTCCTTGGGGTCACTCTGGATCGTAGACTGCATTGGGGCAGTCATATGGATTCCTTAGCTGGTAAGCTCGGCGGCTCATTGTACCTTTTGCGTAACCTCAGTAGCTGTGTCTCACAGAATATACTACGAACGGCATATCTTGCCGACTTCCACTCCCGCCTGTCCTATGGCATTTTAATCTGGGGTCACGCACCTGTTGCTCAGCGTGTATTTGGGCTACAGAGAAAGGCTATACGAGTGGTCGCTGGGTTGCGCTTCAGGGATGATTGTAGGGACGCGTTCAGGCAGTTGGGAATACTTTCAATGCCATCCTTATTTGTTCTGGAATGCCTCCTCTATGTTAAAAAAAACTTAACTGATTTTGACGCCCATATAATAATATCCACAACTACAATACAAGAAATAACAACAATCTTGTACCGTCATACTCGAGAATAAGAAGGTGTCAGAGTGGTCCTAGATACTGGGGAATAAAATTTTTTAATATGTTGCCTGTTGTTTTTAAAGAAATGCCTTTTAATACATTCAAGGGTAGGATTAAGGCTATACTTTTGGATAGTGTGTTGTACAACATTGATGAGTTTTTTAATTGTGTCTTTGTGTGATTTTAATTCTGTAACTGTAAACGTATACTTATTTTTTATTAATTAAAACTTTATGACGTATGTAAATCGTAAGATTGGAACATAAATAAATTGATTTGATTTGATATGTATTGTGCATCAATGCATTTAGAAAATTTCAACTTGCTTTAGCTTTTAATTATTGTCAGATCCAGCAGGTTGTGCTTCATTCATGGAATTAAAAAAAAATTAATTGGATCAATTCTACTCTACAGCACAGCGATTCTACTGAACAGTGGAACAGAAGAAGAACGCAGAATAAGGCTATTGTCGTACCAATATTGGCCTACCCTTTGGTCTTACCAACCTCGCATTAATTCCCGACAGATACTGGCGCATGCACCTAATCAGGATTTGACGTACAGTAGTAAAAAATGACCAAAATCTACCCCATTTAAAAAAAAATACCACAAAATACCCCAAATAAATAAAACATTCCCTTGTATGATAAAACACCTTACTGGGTTCACCCCTTGTATTTATCTGAGGTAATAGCAAAATTTGAGAGTAAGGGTTTTTTGGGATGCAAAATTTTGATCTGACAACAGTTTTAATGTACGTTGCAGAGGGCGCCACCAGCAGAACCTCGCATAAATCTAAAGCAGTCATGGGCAACCCTGTTTGTAGGTCCGTGAGTTTTTTTACTGGTGGGGCAAATTTTGTGGGCAACTAATAATAATTTAACAAGACACATTTCGAAACTAACCTGCATCGCTTATTTTCCGCCGCAGTCAGTTAAATACATTGTTAATACAAGTACTTGTCTTGTTCTTTATGGCTCTGCTCCCTGGGGGCAATTTGCCAGCTCATTAGGGGTGATCGTGATGTTGACTGGTATGTACCATATCACGACCACTGACTTTTCTTAATAGCGACTGTATGGATTTGGCCTGCTTAGCTGCGCTGACTTTGCTTCTTTGCATACAGTATGGGTTTGGTCTGCTTGGTTGTTTGTGGGTTTGACTGCTGAGCTGTTCCGACTTTGTGTTTTTTTGCGTACTGTATGGTTTTGGTTGCTTAGCTGCTGTTTTAGGGGGCCAGAGGTTTTTATTTAACGAACACAACATAGGATACCATCTACAATAGGGAGGGATTAGGGGGTTAAACAATACCGCGCTTGATTAGTTGAACCTATGTGATGAGATCATTGGCATGGCGCGATCAGTCTATATGACCTTTCAGTAGACTTTATAACTTTTTTTTTTAAATTAACTTTACTAAATAAATACTTATGTTGGGTTTTCTATAATCTAATCTTATTGTGGTTAATGAACCGTATTATTTTTTTAATAGTTTTTTCATTTGGGTTGTAAAGAACAGTATTGAGGTTAAGCAGGAGCTGCAAACCAATTTTCCTAAACTCTTCATACAAATCAAATCCAGGGACATTGTTTATTGGGCATTCCAGGAAAATGTGGTCTAAGTCGTCTATTTGTCTGCAGTCACATTCAGGGCTGTCTTTGATTCCGATCCTAAATAGGTGATGTTAGGCAGTGTCCTGATCGCATCCTGATTATTGTTGTGATATGACGTCTATCGGTGAAGTCCATTTTATTGAACCATCTGGTTTTTGGAAATTCCTCTTTTGATCCAGCGTACCTTCTACCCTTATTCTTTAGCGAATTTGTCCATACTAAGTTGTGTTCTTCTAGGATGTTTTTCTTAATTTCCGGCAATATTTCATTTTTATCCAAATCTAGACTTTTTGGTACAAATCAAATCAAATCAAATCAAATATGCTTTATTATCCAAAGATTAAAAAATCTCATTGACAAAGTCAACATTTATAAAAACAAAATTTATACATATATATATCTAAAATTAGGAAATACATAGTTGCAAAAGAGCTAACAAGTCAAAATAGAAAACAAAAAAAAAATATATATATTATTATTAGACCACCAAGCATAGTCAACCATAACACAAAATAGGAAAAAGAAAAAAAATAAAAAAAAAAATACTAAATGTACACAATGTAAAAAAGTCATACAACACAGGAAAATCAATTATTTTAAAATATATAATGGACATAAAAACACAGAAAAAGTATAAAATTCAAACACACTCAGAATAATTATCTTCGCAGTTTACAATAAGTCACTATAATATTCCTCCAAGGTATAATAGGCCTTGCCCTGCAAAAGTACTTTAACCGCGCGGTTAAAGTGTTTATCACCCACAATATTTCTATACTCGCTCGGCAAGTGATTATAGATCTTAAGGCTTTCATATATCAGTGAGTTCTTGGTAAGAGCACTCTTTGGTGTTGGTAGTCTTAGTTTATCCCTATTTCTTGTGTTACTCCCATTGAGATTCTGTACATTCCCATATTTCCTATGAAGCAGAGAGACTGTTTCCAAGATAAAAACACAACAAAATGTTAATATACCCTCACGAAGAAAAAATGGCCTGCAATGTTCACGTGGCTTCAATTTACACAGACATCTTAAAGCCCGTTACATTAAGGTTCCTACCTATTTTCGCTAATTTGTCTGCTTGCTCGTTTCCCGTAATTTGAACATGACCAGGTATCCATGCCACCATATAATTTCTGTTCCGGCATCCATTGATTCCAAAAATAATCTTTTTGTAAGCAGGGCCACAAAGTCATTTTTGGTTTGTAAGGTTGTTCTGTTTATTTTATTGATGGCGCTCAAAGAATCAGACAGAATGATGTCCTTTTTAATATTCTTGCTAAGAATGACATCGATGGCTTCATGCATGGCTATGATTTCTGCAGTGCAGATACCTATGTTATTCGGGAGCCTGGATGAGAAGTTGTATTTCAATTCAGGCACATGAATTCCGTATCCTACTCTTGATGCATTTTTGGATGCATCTGTGTATACCAGAGTGAATGTAGATTTGTATTTTTCTATCCTCTCACAGAATTCCCTCTTAGCGAGCAGTTCGTTATTTTTGCTAAGGTTTAAGTCGAGAACCTTTATGTCTCTTATTTGTATTTCATATTCAATTTCAAATATAGGGTAGTTATCAGATTTATATAGGTGTCGGTAAAAGGGAATAAAGTAATTTAATGCTTGTATCAGGTAAGGTGAGTCTCTGTTTTTCCAAAAACCTACGTTTTTTGTTAGTAGTTCTCGTGTCTTTGTTAGCACTGGAATCAATGGGTGATCTTTTATGCATAGGATTTTTGAGAGAAATTTAGAGGCCAACATTTTTCTTCTATGTTCCAGGTCTATCTCGGCTGCCTCGGCCAGAAGTATATTGGTTGGGGTGGATTTCATGCAACCTAGAGCTACTCTTAATCCCTGGTACTGTATTGTGTTTAATTTGTTTAAAGTTGTTTTGGCTGTGGGTTTGAAAAACATTGAACCGTAGTCTATATGCGATTTCACTAAGCCATTAAATACCGTTAGAATAGTCTGTGGGTCTGCTCCCCACCAGACACGACAAAAAGTTTTTATTAAATTGACACCCCTGCGAGCCCTGGTCACAATTGCTTCAATCTGTTTGTTCCAGTTTAGATTTTTTTGTAAGATTAGGCCAAGATACCTTGTTTCCTCTTTGATGTGTATATGTGTATTTTTTAGTACAATTGGGGCACCCGCTTCCTGCCGCTTGTTTTTTGTGAAAAACACTGCCTCACACTTCTTAACTGCCAACGCTAGGTTGTTTTCTTCTAGCCAGGATGTGACTGTCTCCAATGCCTCAGTGATCTTATGTTTCATTTCCAAGATGTTTTTACCTTTGATAAATACAACCAGATCATCTGCATAACCAATGAGTTTAAGTTCTGGTTGGAGAATATGGAAGATGTCCCTAAGATAAACATTAAACAGCAATGTACTGAGGGGAGACCCCTGAGGGATTCCACAGTTAGCAGTCATTGGCCCTATGAGGTTACCATCCTTATTTTTGGAGTACAGTATTCTATCCTGTAGTATTTTTAAAATCAGGTTTGCCAATTCTGAAGGTACGTTTAGGTTGATTAATTTATTATGTAATTTGTAAATATCTATGTGATCATAGGCTGATTTAATATCTAAAAAGACTGCCAATACCTGTAAATTTTCTCCAAATGCCAACAAAATATGTGATATAAGTAGGGCGTGGGCATTGTGTGTGCCTTGGCCTTTTCTGAACCCTGTTTGATACCACGAAAATATTTTTTTGTTTTCGAGTTGCCACTCTAACCTATTCTTGATCATACTTTCCAAAGATTTTAAATAGCAGGATGCGAGCACTATAGGCCTGTAACTATCTGTTAAACCAGGATCTTTATTTGGTTTTAATAGTGCTATGATGTTGTAATTTTTCCAAGGTGCGGGGATGGGTTCGCCGAACAAAATTCTGTTATAAATGTTGATCAAAATTGCTTTTGCTTTATGTGGCATGTTCTTTACCATTAGGTATGATATTTCGTCCAGTCCAGGGACCGAGCCTTTTTTCCCCTGTAGGCTCAGTTTTAATTCATCCATTGTGAAAGGTGTTGTTTCACCTGAAGGTGGGGCAAAGGAAAATTCTGGTATAATAGAAGTTATTGCCATTTTTTCTAAAAGGTTCTGTCTTAGTTCATCTGTAATTTCCCATATTGTTCATACTAGGTGTTCCAGAAAAGGCCTTAACTTTATTCCATACATACGTTATATTGGAGTTTCTATTCAGAGATGAACAAAATTCCATAAATTTGTTTCGTTTTGTTTTCTTAAAGAACCTCTTAGTGGCCGCGATCGTTTTATTACCATTAATGTAGTTATCTATGTTTGAGTTTGATTTAAATTTTTGCACAGATAGCTCTCTTTCTTTCCGCTTTGCCGTGGTGCATTCCTTGCCCCACCAAGGGTTTGCGGTGTTTTTAGGGGTGTTTTTGGTCTTTTTTGGGACCGTTTCAGAGGTGACTCTCTCAACTGTTTCCTCGAAGACCTTGAAGGTGGTATCTCTGTCAATGCCTGCAAGTTCTATTGTAAGTCTATCGTGAAAACCCTCCCAATCTGCTCTTTCATGATCTCTTACTTGGTATGTTGAGAAGAATGTTTCTCTGTGTTGTATGTTGTTAATCTCTAAAACTGTGGGATAGTGGTCGCTTGGGCCACAATCAGACAGTACTTTCCATGAACTTCTTGGGCCTAGGTGCGGGTCAATAATTGCAATGTCCAAGGGGCTCTCCGCTGTCTTGGAGAATCGCGTAGGGATTCCATTGCTTATAAGGATTGGTTCATTCGAGTCTAGAAATTCAAGAAGTGTTTTTTCACTGTTATTGGTTTTTGTCCCTCCCCAGGATGTGTGGTGTGCATTTAGATCGCCCATTAATACGCGTTGTCCTTGTAGGTTTTCGAATATCGTTGATGATATTTATATTTCCTACTTTGATTGTTATATACTGTAGTTCTGCGCAAATCTCGTTATTTATCAGTGCAAACTTTGTGTCATTTCTAATACAGGTTGCTATTCCCCCATAGCCATCTTATCTATCCTGTCTGATTATCTTGAAAGCTTTTAAATTGAAGTTTTTTTCATTATTCAGCCATGTCTCATTGAGTAAAATTATATTTGGGTCTTCATCTCTTAAAAACGAAATAAGGTCGCCCCTGTTTGCTGAGGCGCTTCTTATGTTCCATTGGAGAATTTTTAATTTTGTTCTTGGTTCCATATTTTCCTTTTCCTTTTCTCTCTCTCTCTTTTCTCTCTCTCTTTTCTCTCTCTCTTTTCTCTCTTTTTTTTTTTAATACAAGTACTCAAGTAGGTACTATGAGTATTAAGTACTACAACCACTACACAAGATACACAACACAAATAAAATACAAAACAAAAGAAAATTTAAAAATTTAAACTAATAAGCACCAATAAGTAAATGCCAATAAACAAAAATATATGCAAATACAATGAGTTGGTATTATTAGGTAGATAGTTTTTCTTTGTCTAACCCAAATGTTTTGCAATAGTATATATTATTTTACCGAGGGGTTCGAGTGTATTTCCATCGGGCACCCAGCCCGAAAACCGGCGACGTAACGTCCAGGAACACGCGAGCGGTCAAGGATATTTGAATTTGCGGGTCGTCGACGATTTCGTACTAATATTCGTCTCTTTTTGACTTTCTTGAAGCGCGTATGTTTGTTTCTGTCTTGATTTGAATGCATCTATATACTATATAGTTTTCTACTATGAGGTAAATTTAAAATACGGCTGTGCCCGGAGCTCAGACGGCCCGGAGTAAGCACAGGAATAATAATTATGGTGCTACGCTTAGCTCGTATTATATTGGGGGAGTTTTTGTTTTAGGATAAATATTTTTGAGTTTTAAAAAATAAATTATCTTAGAAATTAATGGGAGGTCATTGACCCAATGACCTTATGGACCAGCGGCGCCTAATATAATGTCTTTTTAAACCGCGACGGCTTCATTACTTATCAGACAAATCGGCTTATTATTGTTCTTATAAATATATAACAAAAAATTATTCTTGAGTCCATTTCTCCTGGAAGGTACGACGTTCTTGATCAACCTTTTTGTATTTACTACTTGAAGGTCCGGACATATTTTAGGACTAGACATTTTTTCACATTTTCAAAACAAACATACCTTGACTAACCCAACTTTGTACTCCCCACAAAACAGATAAAAGGTTGTACTCCCTAATAACTGATCCTAACGCAGCCACAACAACCACAGCTGCTTCTCCATAAATGGCGGGTGGCCTAAGCATCTGGAGTATTTCTAAATGTACTAGCGCCCGAGAAGAGCCAATAACCTTCCCGTCGGTCGTTTTTCGGTCGCAACGGAGAAATTTAATTACGGCCAAACAGATCTCTCTCGATGCTTCTTGTGCTAGCATTTTGTGTAAACCTTTTAGAGACACCCTGTATAATAAATTTTAATTTATGAATTAACCTATGTGTACAAATATACAAAAAATTATTACTATACTTAATGCAAAACAAAAACCGATGCACGTCGTACCCTTCGAGTGACGTCAGTTATCGACAGTGTTGCCAGCTTGTAACCAAAATATCCGATTGAGGGAATTACACAGTTTTTTTTTCATAAAAACAAGCTAAATATACAAAAATTTTCCATAGTTTATATATTTGTTTACTGCATAATACCTTTCACCATCAACTTTAGTAGATCTAACACTTCTTTTATTTTAATCTTGCCAAGATCGACCAATAGTACCATTTTGAAAAATCCATGTTTCATCCAAGAAAACGAATTGGTACAAGAATGCTTCTTTTTCTTTAATATATTCTAATAAAAATACCAGTCGTTTGAAAGCTACATGGGAAAATTCCATAAGCCCTCACCTCAGTTCATCTTTTTACCATCCAAAGCCTATTTTCTTTAAGATGCTTTCTTAAAGGGGTAAGACAACCATGAAACAGTTCTCTGTCTTTTAATTTCTAACTTAAAGTTGTCAGAGTTACATGATGTTCTAAAAAAAGCTACAGCTTAATTATGAATAACCGATGTAAAATATTATAATTTTTAAATAATACAACTTACTTGTTTCTTACATTCCATAAATAGTGTCACAGATAGATCTTATATATCCAATCTTCACACATTTACAACTCTATTTGAATTAGAACGTTTAGGTGATTCTAATAATTTATTCTCCTTAACTGTTGTTGAAATTGCGCTTACAGTAGAGATATTCAAATTTAGGGCAGCTGCTACACGCTAGCTGCAGCCCTCCCGAGGGAGCGTAGCTCGGGTCGTCTAACTACCTGTTTCCAAGAATTGTTAATTCATCACTACCTAAGATAGGTAAAATCCCCCCCCCCCCCTAAACGAACCCGTTTGTTTTTGGTGTTTTCTTGAGGATTTTTTACTTTTTCTACTTAAAAGTCAAGCACCACCATTGAAAAAAGGGCGTGGCACCCAAAATTTTTTTCCTTCCTCCCCTCCCACTTTTTTTATTTGGTTGCACCGATTCTATGTATTTTCAACGAGTAAATTTGCAAGATGGGCGACATGTTATCTGACAGAAGTCATATTCTCGCTATTTAATTTTTACTAAGAATAATATTGGCAGCAATACAATACAATGGCAGACAGCCGTTTAGGAACAGAGCCGGACTTAAAAAATGAAATAAAATATGTTACTTTCCATATTTAGAACACTAAAAATGAATATATAATATCAAATGTATAAAAATACTTACCGGCAACATAATAGTACGATGCATGGAAATAGCTCTGAAATGAACTGTTTTTGTTGAAACGGTGGTTCTTTGCCGGTGCGTCATTACTTCCATGTGACTAAAACCATATGCCTAGACAAGGGAGATGCGCTTATGGTAGGGATAGATAGGCAACTCAACATACTAAATTGGTTCCCTTATAGCGCTATTCGTGTCTGGTTGAAGAACTAAATGTAGCACTGGTGGTGAGGGGCGGGGGGTCGGCGCCACGCATGAAAATTTAAATTTTACAACTTTGAATTCAAGGGAGATGCGCTTATGGTAGGGATAGATAGGCAACTCAACATACTAAATTGGTTCCCTTATAGCGCCATTCGTGTCTGGTTGAAGAACTAAATGTAGCACTGTGGGCGGGGGGTCGGCGCCACGCATGAAAATTTAAATTTTACAACTTTGAATTCAAATTTTCGCTCTTCTAACTCTGATGAAAAAGTTAGAAGCGCGAACCTTTTGAATTAAAGTCAATATATTTTGGGAGATTAAAAGAAAGTTGTAACTACGTTTCTGATATGGCGACAAGCTTTATTATTATTAGATATATTTACATAAATTAATATAATAACAAGTTTTACCTAGGATTGTGCTGTAAAGAATTAACATAGGAACAGCGTTCAGCTTTAAATAGGATCCTCTGCTGCCATGCTCAATTTTTTGGTCATATCCAAAATAATGTGTGTGACAAACTCTTTAAGTTTTTTGAATGCCAATTTTGTCTTTGCCAAACAGTAATGGATTTTATCCAACACTTACATATAATGTGAACATTATTAGTTTGATTTTCGACTAATAAAGTAGCTTATAACTCACACGTGGGTTATATAACCATAACTCACTAGTGGGTTATGATTATAACTCACGCAGGCACATCTTCTATCACACCAGTCGATAAATTCTTTGAAGGTTTGGTCATAACTATCTCTTGACTTGTGGGGAATTATAAATGAACACGCTAGGTCAGCTTCTTCTTGAATTTCGGCTGGAATTTTTTTATATTTTGAAAAACCACCATCGAAAATGACAAAAATAATAATTTGATTTACTCTCTTCAAATTTTTGTTATTAATCAATTCCATAACAACGATAATCACACTAGCCTACTTTTACGTGTCAAATTTGTCATTCAAAAATTGTCATTAAAATATAATACAGGGTTTTCCAGTTTACATTGAGACAATATAATTTTCTATTTTTTATTAATATCATCAAGTGTTGGATAAAATTTTGTATGGCACTCGTGTGTTAGGTCATATAAGTCACTCGGGAATTAGCCCTCTCGGCCTACGGCCTTGAGGGCTAAACATTTCCCACCGTGACTTATACCGGGTATTGCATCGTCGAGCGGGACATAGGAAATCCCATGTAATTTTAAATGGGGTCAATTATTGGCTTCCCTAATTATTTTAAAGAAAAATTCTATTTAGGTTTATTAAAGAGCACTAAAACCCACATTCAAAAGAATAACTTTAGATATTTTTGATGAGCCCGTTTACGGGTTATCGCCGATTTCTTTTTAACTATTTCTCCTTTTTATGGCCCCGTATTTGCGGGCACCAGTCAAGGTAAAAGATGACTGTCAAATAAAGTTGTCATTTTGAAATGTGTGCTTTATTGTTATAAAAACTCGTACATCGAAAATATTAGCCATGAATTACACTTCTGAAGAAAAAATATTGATGATTAAATGGTATTATCAAGGAAATAGTTACCAAAATGTGTCAGACATGTTTGCTGCTCGCTGCTCTGTATCCGAATAGACCGATACCTGCAAAATCTACAGTCGAAAGGACTATCAAGAAATCTGAGACAAAAGGCACTGTAATAAATAACTGCAGATGTGAAGAAAGGCAGGAACAAAGAAGAGATGCAAGAATTATTAATTACCTATTAATTAGTAAAATATTGAAACATGTAAAATGTCATAATTAACCTTGTAATTGGATACTTTATTTTAGTTTTATTCAGATTAATTTGTACTCATAAATACACCTTTAATATTTTCGATGTACGAGTTTTTATAACAATAAAGCACACATTTCAAAATGACAACTTTATTTGACAGTCATCTTTTACCTTGACTGGTGCCCGCAAATACGGGGCCATAAAAAGGAGAAATAGTTAAAAAGAAATCGGCGATAACCCGTAAACGGGCTCATCAAAAATATCTAAAGTTATTCTTTTGAATGTGGGTTTTAGTGCTCTTTAATAAACCTAAATAGAATTTTTCTCTAAAATAATTAGGGAAGCCAATAATTGACCCCATTTAAAATTACATTTTCCTATGTCCCGCTCGACGATGCAACACCCGGTAGCGTATTTACGTTTGCGTGCTCATTTCACGACCGCGCGGTTTTGAAATAGGCACGGAAACGACGCGACATATTTTGTTTCAAACATTCAAACACGTGTTGATTTCAAGGCGCTGAATCTCGAAATATGCACTGGTCTGTAAGGGAACATCGCCCATTAAAATATCACAAATCCGTATTCATTTCTAACGCCCTAGTCGTGTATCCTAATTAATAACGCAAAGATAAACAAGTAACAACTTGTTTTTTTTGTTTTAATATTTCTATAAATCACTATTACATTTATTAGAAAATATTTATATTTATCACAAACAAATACATAGATAACATTAATGTTTTTTTGCAACAGGCTCATTGTTTTTAATGTTTAAAGCAATATTGTGTTTTCTTTTTCGGGATTCTGCTTTTGTAGGTCTACCTGATTGAATTCTTCCGCTACAAGGTAAGCCTCTATCTTTGCGTCGAGCGATCGATGTAGGCTGAACACGGATTTTTCGAGATCTTCTTTTAATATTCCTTTCACAAATAAATGACATTATTTTCGATGGAGTGTTTAGTTGTGACATATTGGAAGTAAATTTCGTAAGTATGTTGGTGTTAGCTATATTGGCGTCCTTTTGTAGAACATCACAGATTCTTGAAAATTCGGATTTAATTTTGCCGATAGTATTTGTATAGTTTTCATCAATACTCGCACTATTAACAGGACTTTTTGATTCTGTTAGAATTATTGGAAGTTGAAATGAGTCTGAGACAACATCGGCGTTAGTAGTCAAAGTGTCAGAAGTGCATTCTGTTTGACTAATATTTTCGTTTACAATAGTATTAGTAATATCTTCAAAAAGTTGTAGGGAAAACTCGTCTCCTAGAGCCCATTGTGCAAAATTTTTGCGATCTGCTTCGGTTATAGATATAGAAGTTTTCAACATAATTCCGTATTTTCCTCGGTATTTTCGTTCCACTGCACAGAGGTGTTTACAATATTTACCTCCCTGTCCAAATTGGCAATCACATATTGCCATGTCACAGTTTACTACATACAGATGAATACCTGATTTTACAAAATATGTATTGCTATCAACCTGCACTATCTCGTCTATTTCTTTGCCATTTTGACAGAATTTCTCATATGCTATGGTAAGTTTTCGCGATCTTCCATTAGCAAACTGAAGAAGTCTTTTCTTATGATATGATTCAAACGTTTTAGTAATAAATTCTATCAAAGCGCACATATTAAATACTTTGCATCGTTGCAGCACAATGTCCTTGAATATTCTTATCGATGACTCAGAATAATTGTTGGTGTTGTTGCCTCTAGTAAGAATATCGCATCGATATGGTAAGCACCATTCTTCGCGACGATCCCATAAGGTAATTAAATATTTTTTTAATTTCTCATTTCTCTTCACTATATCATCAGTCAACAAATTTGACATATTAATTTCTGCTTCATGCACTGTTTTCGCAAACATCACACAACGAAAGTGGTTCATAATTGATTGCCGATCTTCTTTTCCAACTTCGTGTTCACTTTGCCACAACCATCGCCACAATGCCTGATTGACATGAAATATACAAAGCAATAACCTACTGCTGGGAAATACCTCTCTTAATGCGTTTCTCTCTGCACTACTATCATCAGTCATAATGATCTCTGGCTGAAATAGCTTGTTGCAAGTTTCCTCAAGACTATTTTTAGCTGATTGAAAAGCAAGTGTATAATTATGCTGTGACTGACTTGTGTGTAAAATTACAGCTATAGGTAAAGCACCAATTTTAGTAGCAACAAATATAAATGTCACACACGTGTTGGTCTGATCACAGGATCCACTTGTATCGATGAATATCATTTCATCAGCCAACCCCGCCGCGTAAACTCTTTGCATTATTGGAGTAACCAAAACACAAATAATAGGATCTTTCCTAATACGCAAACTGATGTTGAGCGCGAGAAGTTCTGTCTGTTTTTTTTTCAAAATGTCTACTATGTCGACACTGTCTCTGCTGCCGTAATGTTTTAGTCGCCACTGTTCATACAAATAAGTCACTTGACGATCAAGAGGATTTTTTTGCGCATTAGCCAATGTCACATAAACATCTTCCTCACAATTGTCCATAATACTGAATTCATGATAGGATTTTGCTGCTGCAGCTGTTATTCCAGCGTCAAAGTATGACATAAACAACTGTTTTGTATCGTCACAGCAGCGCAATAGACTTAAAGATTGTGCCACATTTACTCTATGTGAATGGTTAAAATTAATATCTATAACAACATTCAAACCTCTTTTTAATAAAGGCGAAGTTTTTAAAGTACTATTTGTTATTCTCAAGAATTTAATGCTTATATTTGCCTTGCAGTTGAAGTTTCTAGTTGCTCCTTTTGTTTTGTTTTTCGACTTATTCCGCTCTGCCAGCTGACAAACGTATATCTTGCGAAACTCATATCGTATAGGTTTAGGAAAGCGTCTCTTCATTATCCAATTTGTTTTGGTTTCTGAAGAAAATTTGTTGATAACATAATAACATCCATCATCGTAGTCGCCGGTGTAAGACAATAAACACTGAACTTTGCACTTGTAGTTAACGGAAGAGTGCCCTTCAAACGCCAGAATTTTAAAATCTGGAGTGATATTTGTAAAAACACTTTTAAACTGTTCCATACCTTTTATATTTACTTAAACGGCGTAACTAACCTCAAAGTCAAACTGATAAACAACGTGAAGCAAGTGCACTGTGCAATCTGCTTCCAAATGTGCACTGGTAAGTAGCCTTCCGACGCTGTGTGTTCCCTTACAGACCAGTGCACATTTCGAGATTCAGCGCCTTGAAATCAACACGTGTTTGAAACAAAATATGTCTCGTCGTTTCCGTGCCTATTTGAAAACCGCGCGGTCGTGAAATGAGCACGGAAACGTAAATACGCCACCCGGTATATAACATAACACACTTATACCATAAGTAACTATTAAATAGCATTTACCCAAAGTTTATGCGTCTAAAAATACACGGACATTATACTAAAATCGTAAACTGTCATAACTGTAAGAAAATCAGTATATAAGTAATGTTTATGATTATTCAGGATCAAAAGGTGTTCTGCATACATTTTTTTTAGACAGCAACAATATTTTGTATACAGTATAGGCGCAAGGTGCCTTTTTGGCTCTTCACGATACACCCTTTTTATCACTTCGCTAAAACAACAAAAAACTTACCTGATCGCTTTTTGGAAACCTGTGCATTTTCACACGTTTCCCACTTTGTACTTTACATCCGAGAACCCAACAATAAATCACCATTTTAGCAGAATAAAATTAATAAACTTATACGTCGCGCCGCTTCGTTTAAAAATTTACTTTTAAAATGTCAATGTCACTTGGGTCCGACTCCGGAAGATATTTTTGTTATGGATCAGCACATAAGTCATATTTTCATCTTTATTGCACCTTAGCTGGTACGGTTGAATTCAGATAGAGAAAGATGGAGAACGTTCCCCATGTTCTAAATACATGTTTTGCCGCTACCAACGTTAGAATATGAACAACCTTATAAAACAAAATCCCTACAATAGCGCCATCATCGTCTGGTTGAAGAACATGGAACCACGATCAAGAGACAACGTGATTTACAACGGCCCATATTTATTTATTATAGCATTTAAAGAGAATTAAAACAGAATAGAGCGTCTCCGGGCTTGCGCAATACGTCTTGAATTCAAAGTTACATGCTAGACAGAGACAAATGTTTTTGGCAGAGTTGTCACTTGATTTCGAAGTCATAGTTTTGATCTGTCAACTTTAATTTGTTTTTTAACGTTTTTGTCCCTTGAAATACAATTTAATCCTAAGAACTGTTATTTTCAGAACCATTATGGATATTTCTTATTACATATTATTAAGTCCGAACGCTAGACACGAACATTTTGACGTTTATGAACTCTGGCTTTGTTTTAACTTCTTGAATCTCGTGATTTTGATTAGATTCAGATGGTTTTAGTACCGTGGAAGTAATGAGGCACCGGCAAACATCCACCTGTATGTATTACTATATTACTTACTATACTGTATTTTCTCGCATTTAGCTTAAGCATGAAACCGAAAAAACAAGGTATATAGGTTGTATTCCTAATTCCTAATAAACCTAATTATGTAGGTATTAATTTTTCAAGGCAAGATTTTTTCAATTTTATTGGTATACGGCTACTTTAATGTATTAATCGATAATTTATAAATTACATGCAGAATTATAAACAATTATATAAAATATCTCGGTGCCCGTAACAGGTCTAAAATGTAACTTACCATTTCGATAAAATTAATAGGAGGACGCTTCCTCGGCTACTTAATTGTATTGAAACCTGGGTTATAGACATGCGCGCCTTTATACAGTGCGCGTATAAAGTCCCTCCACTTTATATTGAGAAAGCAATACAGGGAAACTGTACGTATGCAATGCGCGTATAAAGATCCCCTCCCCCTTTGTTATCTTTAGATTTATAAATATGAGAGTAATGAAATTTTTTTTACGTTTCATAATAACTAAAATATTACTTTTCAAGTGTAAATTTTTGACTCAGTTTTAAACATTTAAAAATGGCAGGTAAAGTCGAGTGATCCCTCATATTGGACAGGTATTTTCACTCTACAAAAATAATCCCCAAGTTTGGTAAGATTTTATCGAACTTTTCACATATTTTTGTATCTATTCAATATGGCGCCCTGCCGCCATCTTCGAAAACGGAGCAAAGAATTTACACTTAAAATGTAGTATTTGAGTTGTTCTAGAACATACCAAAATTTTATTATTCTTACATTTGTAAATCTAAAGATAACAAAGGGGCAGGGGATCTTTATACGCTCATTGTATCCCTACGTACAGTTTTGCTGTACCTATTGCCTTCTCAGAAGTGAATAGCGATTTGCTCAGAAGACAAACAAGCATAACTGTTTATAAAAAATGCAAGTAATGGGCGCCGAGTATGCTTGCAGCAGCTGGCAATTCGCTAAAACCAACTGATTTGCCATTTGACCTTTTTTAACGTTTGAGAATCCACTTTGTTATAATTCATCGCTAGAATATCTTAATGTTAATATTAGTGTAAGCAAAGGATAAGTCCTAAGAATCTTCTAAATATAATTTATTATATTAAATCACCTACTCATTTCGGTCATAAATTACCATCCGCAGGGCTGCAGGAAAATACTCAGCGTAAGGGAAGTTGATGGCGCACTAAAATTACACAAAACAGTAGCCAACAAATTAAAAACAATAGGTATTGTATTTCCTTCAAAAAAAAAACACAACAATCAACAAGGATTGCCCTTTATGCTAAGTACTTTCCGAGCCTGCAACCCTAAGGATGGTCATTTGTGACCGAAACGTGCAGGTGGTTTAATAAAGCATATTTAGAAGGTTGCTACGACTTCTCCTTTGCTTGCCATATTATAATGTCCCTTCTGGATAACAGTTACGACTTCGTCAAACTTAATGTTAGACTATCTCATGCAAGAAGAATTAAACCTAAATTATAGTCCATGACTGATTTTTGGGATTAAACAAATATTTTATAGTTTCAATTCGACAGAATGAATGACATGTGGCTTATAACTTTGTATAATGGGGTCATTTAGCATTTTTTTAATTACATTTTTTGAAAGTTTTTGTAATTTTTGTCTAAACTGAAAAAAAATTTAGTTTTCTGACGCCTCTAAAGCCTTTAAAATAATTGACAAACATCGACTTCTGTAAACCGCTGTGTGACGTCACTAAGTCCTATAGTAACTTGGGTCGCGCTTGCTGTCGTTGTTTACGACTAAGAAGACAGGTGACCATGCGCATCGCCGTTTCTCCGTTGCTGGGCAACGGATTTAACCTCGACAGGAGAGAAAAAATATTTGATACGTTAAAATCGTTATACAGGGCGGCAAAAAAGTCGCGCATAATGCCTGTAACTTTTGAATTACCTCGTATACGAAAAAGTGACCTTCATAAGAGTTGTTCAGTAAATTATTCCCCACATTTCTACCTGCATGAATTTTTTCTGTCATTTCTGGTTTGGATGCCATAGAGATCAACTTACTTTTTTTAAATGGAACACCCTGCATATAATTTCATATTTGCATATGGATTCTACTGGGAGAACTCTGAATTTTTTATATTTCAAATTTTTATTAATTTAAAATTTTAACAAACTTTATACTTAATAACGAAATACCTAAATATCCTAGAAAGTTAAACAAGTTAACATGGGAATAATAAACAAGTGAAACCTTTGCAGTGGATCAGGTGTTCAAAATGATCACCATTTCTGCTAAGCAGAGCGCCAGTCGATCCCTGAACCCGTCTACAGCGTTTAGAAGGGAGTCCTCTTGAATGGCCCGAATTTCAATACTAATTCTGACTTTTAAAGATTCTAAGTCATTTGGACGGTTAATGTAGACTTTGTTCTTTAAGTGTCCCCAGAAAAAGAAGTCGAGCGGGGTTAAGTCCGGGGATCGCGCTGGGCAGTCAGTAGCACCTCTTCTGCCTATATCCAACGTCCTGGAAATTGTTCGCTGACGTATTGTCTAACATTTGCCGCATAATGCGCAATTGCTCCATCTTGCTGAAACCATACTTGTTCGTTTATGCCATTATTTACACCCGGTAAAACCATTCTGTAAGAAGGAATTATGTGATCCCTGAGGAGTTTTAGATATTTTTCGCCCCTCAAATTACCATCTATGAAAAAGGTCCCACAATATATCTACCAGCTATGCCCGCCCAAACATTAACTTTTTCGGGCCTCTGTGTGTGACCTTCCTGAAACCAGTGAGTATTCTCAGCAGACCAATAACGATAATTGTGTCCATTAACAAATGTAAAGTAGCTTCATCCGAGAAAATGATATTTGTTGCGAAGTTATTACCGATATTGCATCTTTCCATCATCAGCTCAAAATCGTCCTCGATTAACTCGTGCACCAACTTTATCTTCCAGAGATGCAACTTCTTCTGCTTAAACAAATCTTTCACTGACTGATGAGACACATTAAAATTCATTGCCATTGGTCTGGATGATTGGGTTGGATTTTCACGTATTGAGAGCATGATATACAAAGCTTTGTCTCCCCCGGTTGCTGTTTTAGGTCGACCCGATCTAGATTCTTTACCACTTGACACATCGTTGACTGATTTATTGGAGGCCTATTTGGATATAATTAATTGAAAAGTTAACAAACCTGATCTTGCGATCTCTTCATATTTCCCTAACCGCTCATTATTAAAAATTTCAACTTGTTGTTTCTCATTCAGATGAACCATAGTGTAAACAAATTAGAAATCAGACAACAGAAAATGAAACAGGAACTCAAAATTGACACCTCTTAGGTCGCTGTCATGAAAACACCTTGACTCAACTGGTGGGTATTAGGTAGGAATAATTTTCTTATAATTAGGAAGTTTTTCATTTTTGAGCTGTCAGTATCTCGGAAACGCTTACAGATGAAAATTTGATAAACTAAAAATTCAGAGTTTTCCCAGTAGAATCCAAATATGCAACCATATGCACAGTGTTCTATTTAAAAAAATCAAGTTAGTCTCTATGGCAACCAAACTAGAAATGAAACAGAAAAAATTCATGCAGGTGGAAATGTGGGGAATAATTTACTGAACAACTTTCATAAAGGTCACTTTTATGCATACAAGGTAATTCAAAAGTTACAGGCATTGTGCGCGACTTTTTTGCCACTCTGTATTGTATGTTGATACTCGAACATCCTAATAAAACTTTCTCTAATACCAATTTAGACACAACAAAAATTTCCTAGTCAAAAGGAACTAAATTTTCAATTCGAGCATCTAAACTGCACAAGGAAACCAAATTGTTTTATAAATCAAGACAGTTTTGTATTAACTATTTTACACTGTCAGGTTATATTCGACTTTGAGAGCGCTTGTTTCAGTATTATTTAAGGTAAATTTCGTTACAAAAAATATATTTTTCTTTTTTCTAAAATAGTGTTAGAAAAAGTATAGTGTAGAACTCGTACGAAATGGCATTTCCTACTTTTAACAGAATATATTGTAGGCGTTAGGTTATTAATTTGAATTTCGCGCCTAAAATATTAGGTTGGTAGCGAGGGAATGTCACTTGTCAGTTCGCCCGTCGGAAAAATGGTGGAACGGTGGCGTCTAAGTTTATGTTGGGAAAAAGTGTGTGTTATTATGAATAAAATGACTTAAATAGAAAAATGTTGGTATAATTTCACAAAACAGCTATAACTACTACAATATTATTAAAGGTAATAATAATAAACTAAACAAGGAAACTGTAAGCGCTTCTCCCTTGTATATGCACAGAAAGACCGCTGCACAAGTTCAAAGCGGACGAACTGTGGGACTTAATGACGTCACCGTCTCGCGAGCGTTTTATTTGAGTATATTTCAAAAACTACTTATCGGATTGACTTCAAATTTTCAGGGCTGACCATACCATATAAATGCTTTATAAATATAAAAAAAAAGTTATTAAAGAGTGTAATTTAAGGTTTGACCAAATAAGCCCATTGCCTTGATCTAAATGCGATTTTTGTGAAGTTTAAAGATGCTATGGAAACAAGGTTTTATATTTTAAACGAACACTTTTTTTACAGGGCTGCCGACGATTCAGTTTCTAAAGAAACTGTTCTTTATGGCACTATAAATGAAGCTGACTTGTTAAATGACGATGATGTTTCATCAAAAATCGAGGAACACCTTACTAAAATCAAAGAAATTACTTCAGAAAAGGCAGAAATTATTAACTTGAACAATAGCATTTATCTCTCTGTAAGAAAAGATATTACTGTTAGTAAGACGTCGATAGACTATCAACCCCAAAGTGCAGAAGTAAGTATCGTACCTGGTGAAGACCCAAATAACAGTGACAAAGAATCATCTGATAGTGAAAGCAGCGATACAGAGGAGGAAAACATAATATATAATTTTGAATGTCCATTTTGTCCAACGTTATTTGTTGCAGAAAGTGACGTCAGGCAACATCTAAAAGAAGAACACCCAAATATAAAAGAAGACGAGGTGTTTTTCGGAGCTAATGTGAATGAAGAAAGTATTGACGAAGATCCCAAAGAAGAAATAAAGTCGGACACAATAGAAAAAGATAAGAAAAGTTCATCTGTTCGTCGTAGTTTCCATGTTAGGCACATGATAAAGCAACCTTTGCCAAAAATTAATCAAGAAGAAGTAAACAAAGCAAAGGTTGAAGTAGATGGTCGAGTGTTTTATATGTGCAAGGAATGTGGCAAAAGTTTACACTCAATGTATACTTATGTTTGGCACATGAGAATACATACTGGAGAGCGGCCATACGTGTGTGATTTATGTGGAAAACAATTTAGAGTTTCACAGGGCTTGGTACGTCATTTAAAAGAAACCCATGAAAGAATCAAAAACTTTGACTGTGATATATGTGGCCGGTATTTTGCTACCAAGAGAAATGTTGAGGAGCATCGTAGAATCCACACTAATGAACGACCTTATGTCTGTGCAACTTGTGGAAAGTCGTTTAAGCAAAAGGCTTCATTATTCGTCCATAACAGATCTCATAGTACCGAATTTCCATTCACGTGTTCCTATTGTCCACAAAAGTTTAGAACTAAACAGTCGCTGTTGACGCATGTAACTCGACATACTGGTGAAAAACCTTTTCCTTGCGACGTTTGTGGGAGACATTTTAGGATAAAATACGAACTTAAAAGGCATAAACTTATTCATTCTGAAGACAAGCCTTTTTCTTGTAAAATATGTACTCAAGCTTTCAGACAAAAGCGATATCTTAGAAATCATTTAAAATTAAATCATCACATTTCGAATCCTAATGAACTTTTATCGGAATATATCAATACTGGCTAATAAATGCTATAAAGAAATTTCGTGATATTACATTTTGACCGTTTTAATCCGTGTCGCGACGTTGTGAATGTGACTTCAGACTTTGGTTTTTCAATTCTACAGAATATACCTAGTTTTGTTTCTTTTATTGTTTTCTATCCAAAGAATTTTATAAAGTGTTTCAAGGCTACATCCCATAAAGAGTTTCGATTATCGCAACGAATTTCGGGATACGTAATTAGGATTGTGCAGACATTTTTAGTGAATTGATAAAAAACCAACATTTAAAAATTCTGCAGAAATAAGTTGGCTTTAATTGTCATTTAGATCTGTGTAGTATACAATATCAATTCGGACAGCATGAAAGCGCATAAATAGTTAAATTACCTATTTGGGGGTTTTTATTATACATGTTATCTCTAAAAGGTCTGCACAAAATGCTGCCACAAAAATTCCTAAGTCCTAAAGTATAACGATCCATCTCTACTTACCTTAATCCACAAGTTGATATGAAGGTATACTCCATTCCACAATAATTCGTTGATTTCCCGACCGCAATAAAATTTAAACCCAGCCATAAATAAGTGCCTTTTAAAAGGGTACAGGTCCTGATTACCTACTAATTTCAATAGTTTAGGTTAATTTTCAACAAAACAACAAATATAAAATAATAGGTAAGTATCTTTATTTTAATCATGTAATTAAATAGCTATTAATATTTATGCAAAAATACCAATCTACAATGTTATAATATCATCTATGCCTAAACTAATTATTAAGGGCCTTACGTTACTATTAATTATGCTATTATATCGGTATATTAGGTGAGTTAATGGCAAATTGCAGGTGTTCAATATAAAGCAAAGTCTTTTCATCTAAAGTTCATTAGTCGTTGGGTGTTTGTCAAGCTGTGCGTTAAAGGTATTTTCGTGTGTGTTATCGAGCATCCAAAATATGTCAGATCTGTGTGAAACTTCAGATAATATTGCTTCCGGAAGTTATGGTGTAACAAAGAAAAGAAATTTATCACTTGATGCCAAAAACATCATAAAGAACGTTTACTGTACCCTTTTAGGAGTGCAAGTTTTAGTGAAACGAGTATTTTGACCAAAGTTGCATTAACGACTTGATTCGGAGGAAAATTTATGACATGTACAGTAAGCAAATAGTCCCAACAATAGATACGCTAAAAAAGGTACTTACAGCAGACGAAACCGACATTTCATGTGGCAGGACAAGCGTTTGGAGAATAGTAAAAGCAATGGGTTTTAAATATCGTACCATTAACAAACGACAAGTACTAATGGAATCGCAGCGTTTACAAGTAGGTATGGCGTAGAGGTTATTTGAATCTTATCAGACAATATAGGGAAGAAAATCGTTCGATTATATACTTGGACGAAACTTTTGGTTTGATACCCACGATACTCCTAAAAAAGGTTGGAGCGATTCAACAATCAAATGTCAAACTAAAGCTCTCTTAAACAAAGGACAAATAATTACGATATTACATGCAGGTTCAGAAAATGGATTTATTCCGAACGCTCTATTATTATCTGCGAAGAAAATTGCCAATTCATCTTTGGATTACCATCAAGACACGGATGCTACATTGTTTGAAGATTGGTTTCAGAATCGTCTGCTTCCGAATGTGCCCAAAAATAGTGTTATTGTGATGGACAACGCTAGTTACCACAGTCGCCAACTAAGTAAAGTGCCGAATTCAAATAATACAAAAGTGGAAATTCAAAACTATGTGATGGAAATAATATATATTTCGAGGAAACCTATACAAGAAAGGACCTTTTAAATGTTTTAAAAACATTCAATATTGAAAAAGAATATATCTCTGACAATCTCGCAAGTGCTAATGGTCACACAGTTTTACGCCTCCCTCCGTATTACTGTATTTTTAACCCAATAGAACATATATAGAGCCAGTTAAAGATGATGATTAGAGAGAAAACACATCCCCTACACTAAGTAGTTCTGTTATAGAATTAATTGAAAATGTGTAAGTAATATCCCAGTAGAAAGTTGGAAAAATTCTGTGAGACACGTGATCCAAGTCGAAGATTCCTATAACATAATTAATAGTAACGTAAGACCCTTAATAATTAGTTTAGGTATAGATGAAGACGATAGTGATAGTGAAACAGAGCTAAATATAGAGTAGGTTAAGTTAAATATTGTATTAAGAGTAGGTTAAGTTAAATATTGTATTATTATAATATTGTAGATTAGTATTTTGTATAAATATTAATAGCTATTTAATTACATGATTAAAATAAAGATACTTACCTATTATTTTATATTTGTTGTTTTGTTGAAAATAGCTAACCTAAACTATTTAAATTAGTAGGTAATCAGGACCTGTACCCTTTCAAAAGGTCCGGTGCCTACACAATAGATATTTGTCAGGCAACTTATTTATTGTTGGGATTACGACTGAGGGTTGTCATTTAAATTTTATTGTGGTCGAGAAATCAACGAATTATTCTGGAATGGAGTTTAAAAATGAACTTGTAAGGAACAATAGGAATAACAGAAAATCAATAACGAACTAAAACAGTAATATTAATTGTTAAAAAAATTTTAAGTAAATATTCTAAATGACCTTTGTTTTCATGTACAGGGTTATCCAACCAAGACTAGACAAGGCGATTTTTTGACTTTTCCTGTACTTTTATAAAAAAACTGAAATAGCCATCTTAAGTCATTTTCTCCCGCGAATTGGAATATCTTTAACAAAAAACAATTGAACATCAAACAAAAGTACTAGGGGTCACTTTGATATTTTTTTAAATGGGATGCCGTATTTTTAATGAGCTTATCCGATTTCTCATATAAATTTTGATCTAAAATGTTGGATTTTTAATTTAATTTTTTTTTAATTTTTTTATTAATCGTACGGTAGACGAACTTTTTCCGAATTTAAAACTGAAGAAAAAAGGCGTTTTTGAATTAAAAATCCAACATTTTAGATCAAAATTTATATGAGAAATCGGATAAGCTCATTAAAAATACGGCATCCCATTTAAAAATATATATATAGTACTTTTGTTTGATGTTCAATTGTTTTTTGCTGAAGATATTCGAATTCGCGGGAGAAAATGACTTAAGATGGCTATTTCAGTTTTTTTATAAAAGTACAGGAAAAGTCAAAAAATCGCCTTGTCCAGTCTTGGTTGGATAACCCTGTACACAGAGATTAATTCGACGTAAAAAGTTGAACTGCACCCTTCATCTATGCATGTAACCTTAAAATGTTTACTGAATTTTGTATTCGTGACGACATTCTTCTTTGGTGTTTTCAATTCTAGAATTTTCCATATGCTTAAGAGTTCCCCATAAAAAGTAATCTAAGGCAGAACGCCCGCCAAAGATGTGCACTTCAAGTGGAGGGGTATGAGGGGCGCATGAGGTTGGTATAAAGCCTCTTTGGTATAAAGTGCAGCGTACCATGACATACTCTCTTCTATACTCACTCCTCAACCGCCACAGCACCCTAAGCCACAAAAACAAAATCCACCTCGTCAAAGCCATCATCAGACCCGCCCTCACATACGGTTCAGCGTATCCCTTGAAAATCGTTACATTCTCACCGACATGGACATCCCATGGTTTATCCGTAACGTAGACCTACACCGCGACATCAAACACACACCCCTTTCCCAGTTTCTCCACGAGAGAAATACGAAGATTCTAACTTCGGCCCCCGAACACCCAAACCCCCTCATCAGACAAGCTTCCAATTATGATATCGATGCCTCGTATCGTCACCCACCAAAGCCCTCCCCCGATACACCTCACAAAACCAATAATACACCTCACAAAACCAATAATACACCCCTCTCTTAGATTCCACAGTAAAAGTACCTTAAGTACTTTTTGGTGAGACCCTGCAGAACTGGACCGCAGGGGGCGTGGAGGGAAGTCTGGAAGAAGTCATTGAGACTCTGTGCAAATGAGCTCAGGGCCACAAGGACTTCCGCCAGATGGGCTCACCTCTCCGCGTGTGTGTGTGTGTGTGCAGCGTACCATGTTTTTATATGCAATGACGCACACAGAAGCCGTGCGAAAAAAGTGAGTCGCCTCACTATGCAGTGCCGCACGGCATGCGTGCTAAAGAGTAGGAGCTGTTCTGTTTTCAAATTGACACGCGCCGAATTAAAGCTTTTCAGGATATATCTTACAGTGTTCCGTATTGATTGACATTGACATTTCCAGGGCGGTTTACCCCTGGATAATTATTTTAGTGTACAATTTTAATAAAAATGCGTGATGATTAACACTTTAATATTGAATTCGTGCAGCATGTAGAATCATGTAGATTGCTAAAACGTCTTTATGTGACATTTTGGTAATGGCAATTAACCTTTGCTCCTTTACGCACTGCATGCAATTCGTACACCGTCTTGATATGCGCGTACTTCAAGCACACACATGAAGTGCTTCACATACACTTCACCCCGAGCAATTCACTGCTTTGGTGGGCGCTCTCCCTAACGGCGTTGAATTCGATCCGTCGATTTCGAAAATTTTCATTTCACTGGTTTCTAACAGTTAAAGTGTCCATGCATGAACCACATATTTTGCTTAGAAGCCAGTGGAAAATCCTCGAATAAATTTGGCCAATTTAATCCATTAAAGGAGACAGTAAGATGACGGGAGCAATAATAAATCTATCGATGATTCCGGTTAATTTTACATTCATGTTGATAATGTACCGGGTGATCTGTTATATTTTGACCACCCACCTAACTCATTCATTTGAAGAGATAACAAAAAACTTTAGGTACTAAAGTTGTAGGGCCGTTCATTAGTTTTTAGAAAATGATATAAGAAGAAACAGTGAACATCAAAAATGGCAAATATTTTACAACTTAATGTTTTCTTAAATGGAAGTATATTGTATGCTCTTCTGGCGAGAAATTTAATTCCCATTTTAATTATATATGGTTTGTATAGTCTTTTTTAATGGGTTGTGTTAATAATTACAATTTTAATAAGTAGGCGTAGACGAAATAATAATGGCCTATTGAATATGCGGCAATTGTTTATATTTTACGCATCTATCAAATCCTTTACATTTCGTCACAAAAATTGGGTATTCGCAAGAAGAAAAATTTAAAATCTTTGAGATTACTTAAATAATAATAAAAATTAATACAAGCACGTCACCAACTAAATAAAAAATATTAATACTAACCATCACGATTGGATAACTGCGACAGTTATTAATAAATTAAAACCGGCGCCACGCATAAAAATTTAAATTTTACAACTTTGAATTAAAATTTTTGCGCTTCTAACTCTGATGGAAAAGTTAGAAGGGCAAACCTTTTGAATTAAAGTCAATATATTTTGGGAGAATAAAAAGAAGTTGTAGCAACGTTTCTGATATGGCGACAAGCTTTATTAATATTAGGTATTTACATAAATTAATATAATAACAAGACAAGTTTTACCCAGGATTGTGCTGTAAAGATTTACCATAGGAACATCGTTCAGCTTTAAACACGATCCTCTTCTACCATGCTCAATTTTCTGGTCATATCCAAAATGTGTGTGACAAACTCTAAAAGTTTTTTGAATGCCAATCTTGTCGTTGCCACAGAGTAATGGATTTTGAATAGCATTTACCCAAAGTTTATGCGTCTAAGAATACACGGACATTAATTATACTAAGACCGTAAAGTGTCATAACTCTAAGAAAATCAGTATATTATAAGTAATGTGTATGATTATTCAGGATCAAAAGGTGTCCTGCATACATTTTTTTTTAGATAGCAACAATATTTTGTATACAGTATATAGGCGCAAGGTGCCTTTTTGGCTCTTCACGATACACAACAAATAACTTACCTGGTCGCTTTTTGGAAACCTGTGCATTTTCACACGTTTCCCACTTTGTATTTTACATCCTGAACGCAACAATAAATCACCATTTTAGCAGAATAAACTTAATAAACTTACGCTTCGTTTAAAAATTTAATTTTAAAATGTCAATGTCGCTTGGGTCCGACTCCGGAAGATATTTTTATTATGGATCAGCGCATAAGTCAAGTTTTATCTTTATCGCACCTTAGCTGGTACGGTTGAATGCAGAGAGAGAAAGATAGAGAACGTTTACCACGCTCATTCTAAATACATGTTTTGTCGCTACCAACGTTAGGATATGAACAGCCTTATAAAACAAAATCCCTACAATAGCGCCATCAGCGTCATTCACTCATTCCCATAGTCTATATAATATAGTGTCGCCGCTCTTAAAGTTCTAACCTAAACGCACCCTAACAATTTATATAGAAAAATGTATGCAGGACACCTTTTGATCCTGAATATTCATTTTAGCGGAACCTTGGTTTTTGTATCTGGAATGTTAACCACCAATGTAGTATCCAAATCCTCGATATTGTCGATTGCCAAATGGCACAGCTCTTCTCTGCGACAAGCACCAAATATACCCAATATAGGCGCCACTTTCATCATGAGGTACTTATCGCCTGATGAATTTCTCAGGAACTGCTCAATTTGGTCTTTCGACAATTTCGTACTATTCCTTTACCTTTTTCGGCAACAACTCAAAGGTAGCTCTACCAGCTGCTTCATTTATTTCCACAGTTGAATCGTTTCCTATCCATCGAAAATCGCACAAATTAAAAAAAGAACGCTCTTTATAAGTTGTTGACAGCGGGTTTTTGAAAAATACACAAAGAAATAAGGCAAGCCACTTAATTTTGAATTTTGATTGCTTTAAGTTTGAATTTGGTGGAATAGGTATTAATTTTTTTGTTCATTTTAGTGTCTGGTTTAATAATGTTTGTAGATGAAACATTGTATGATGATCGTGGTAAAAGTGCTTGTATTTTGTTCGAAGGGTTGGATCACTGCCTATGCTCGTTATCCAAGTTCCCTGAATGACACGTTTAACACTAACATCATAAGTAACTATTATTATGTAAATCTATTATACCCCTTCTTCTAAAACAAGTCATCGGCAAACATTTTTTTTTATGACAATTTTCATCAAGAGCTCTCTGACAGCAACATAGTCTGAATTTGATTTTGGAGGGGTAAACACTCTTGTACTGGTCTGGAGATGGCATGGATCCAGCAGCTGTTCTCTTAAAATCCTATTTACTGTATCTTTAGGAACTCGTTCCAACTTCAAAACCTAGGCATCTGATCCTCAAACTCAAGTCTCTTCAACCAGTTCTAAAATTTCGTCAACCTCAGGTCTCCTAATTGTACGATCCAGTCTGTAATCAACTTGCAGGAATAAAACCACCAGTGCCTCGAAGACTCTTTAAACAGCCTCAAATGGTGATTTGGTACGCGTCAATTTGGAAATATAAGTACTCTCACTGATATTACCATGCATGTCGGACCGGTATAAGTTTATGGTTTTTATGGTATATGTAATAAAAAGAAAAAAAGAGTACGCCAGCTAGTCTCACTCTTTTCATTGCATGCATTGACGCTAGTGTCGCCGCTCTTAAAGTTCTAACCTAAACGCACCCTAACAAATGTGAGAATAATGAAATTTTGGTAAAGTCCGCTCACAGAGTGTTGACGCCTGTTTAAAACCAGACTGGGGTCTACACAGGCCCGCACTAAATTGTATTTCAAGCATGGATGATTTGACACAAATAATAAACAATTTTAGATAGAATATATTACAATTATATATTATAATTAATTGATGCAACTACAGTTTACTCATTTAATTCATTTTCACTGTCACTATCAACACCTATGTTATTAATAAATCTTTCTGTAATATTCCCAATTTGAATGTATGAATTTTCAACAGTTTTAATATGCGAAACACAATTTTTCCAGCTACTCACAGGCACTTTGTCCACTTCAGTAATAATAATATCCAGTACACTAGCTTTATAGTGGGTGATACATTATTACGTCTAACGGCAGATTTTAATTGATGCCATATGTGTTCTATGGGATTGAATATACAGTGATACGGCGGAAGCCTTAGCACCGTATGTCCCTTACTTTTAGCGTAGCTGTCGCAGTAGTACTCCTTTTGTAGGTTCAGAAATTTAAGCACATTAAGTAACTCTCTTTAAGTGTAACTTTGATGAAAATATATATCATTCTGATACATAAATTCCTGTATTGCCATTTTCGTATCTTTTGAACAAGGGTGCTTGTTTAACTGTCTACTGTGGTAACTTGCGTTGTCCATAACAATCACACTGTTTGGAGAAACATTAGGAATTAACTTATTTACGAACCAATCCTCAAATAACTCCGCTGTGGTATCGTTATGGTAATCCAAACAGGAGTCATTTATATTCTTGGCTGCCAATGAAAGTGCATTTGGTACCCAACCATCTTCGGACCCTGCATGTAGTATGGTTATTCTTTTTTCTCTGTTTGATGGTGCCTTTGTTCTACACCTGTCACTAAAATCAACCCAACCTTTTGATGGGGTATCATGGGTATCAAACCAGGTTTCATCTCAGTATACAATAGGTCTGTTCTCACTTCTGTACTAGCGATTATTGTCAAATATTTAAATCGCCATGCTTTAAGTCGTTGCGATTCCATGATAACTTGCCACAGCGTTGTCCTGCCGCAATTGATATCCGTGTTATCTATCTCAAGTATTTTCAGTAAATTATCCAGTGTTGGTACCGTATGCTCTTCATACATCTTATAAATTTTGCGTCGGACTAAATCTTCATCGCTGCGATCTAATTTTTTGCAAGTCCCAGAATATTTCCTTCTTTTCCTTTCGGTGATGGATTTATTCACAATTTTTCATACTTTTTTTTCCGAAATTTTAGTCAATGTGGCTGTTTCTTCAATACATTCCATTTCACTCAACTATTCAGGTTCTATGAGAGTTGTATTTACATTTTTTATAATCTCTTTAGAATCTAAAGATAAGTGTCTTCTTCCATGTTCATTTCCGCACTGTGGTTGTACCTGTACCCCCTCCGGCTGTTCTATACTACATTCACCAATCCACGGACGCCACATATTTGGATAATCAAAGCTTCGTTTTTATTTCATACGAACTAATAAAATGACTGATTTTGCCACACTGATTTGTCTACTTATTTTTTTCCCATTATTTAATAAGGCTTTCTAAACTTAACTAATTACGGCCAAGTACGGGTCCCTACCTGGATAATAAAATCATTATCTCTATGATACTTGAAACCTTTCAACAAAGAATTTTATGATGGGTGATAACTAAAGGCAGGTAGTCATTCTCTTAAATCTGTGAACGGACCATAAGTTTGGGTTAATTTATTAACAACTAAAATATTACTATCAGCGGAGAATGAAACCAGATGGCTCCATCTCGTGGTCTTGATAAGAAACACCTTGTACATTAAATTATTACTTTTTAACTGTAAAATTTTGACTCGGTTTTCAAATTGGCACCAGGGTTCCATTTCGAATAAAATTTTTAAATGGCAGCTGATGGTGGGGTCGTGGATAAGATTTTATCGATTTACTTCAAAATGGAGAGGCTATGCACTTTTTTTAATGTGTCTAACCAACCAAAGTAACGAGTGATTATTAATTATTTTGCTCAAGGGCGGCTGTAACCCAGTATACATAGTGTAGCAGTAGCGCGTAGATTAAATCATAGGGCGAATTTGCAAGAAAGCAGCGTTGTCACGTTGAAAACCTAAAATAATGTTTTTTGACGGTATGTAATATAAAATCCTGAGCTATCTTACTTTGAAAGCCTACTTTATATGGCCGCCTCCTACTTCTAGACACCAAACTTTCAACAATAAAAATTTTTTGTGCTTCACTAAACATTTTTACTGTAGAACTTTCAATCCGGCAACAAAGCTTCACCAAAACTTGATACGCTGAAAAATAAAAAATAAAATCATATCCTGCAAATAGCACTTTATAATAGTCAAAAGACCTTCAAATAACTGCAAAAATTACAAAATTTCTCCAATTTTTAAACTTTACAAATACACAAATTCAAATAAGACGTAAATGTCATAAAACAATCATGTCATCTTATCTACGCAGTACGGCCATGATGCTTTTAAAATGCATGGCCTCCCTTGAGCAAAATAATTAAAAATCACTCGTTACAATAGATCCCTTTACTATCATTTAAAAATCAAATTAACCCGAATTTTAGTTACAAAACGTACCAACATTTCAATCTTCAGATACAGGGGGGATACTTTAGACCTGCACTGTATAATACATTAATAACCGTATTTGATTTGAATATTTGGCTTTATTCGCTTTCTTTCAATCCTAAAATTAAGCAAAAAATTCGATCATTCTTAATTTATGCCCAACCTTGCTGATTGATTTAAAACCTTCCAAAAAAATGGAAGGGGATAAAAGTGTAAAAATGACTGCCCCCTCCGATCCAATTACGTGCCCCGAAATTTATTAAGATTGTCCAAATAATTTTTAAGATATCGCCTTGTATTATCTACTTGTATATTGTAAATGGATATCAAAATGTTTATAACGTTTGTAAATATTTATTTATATTTATTTTGTATCGTAAATTTTATTCCTCTGTGTAAAACTTGTAAATAAACTTTAAAATGTGTGTTTATATTAGAAACTAGCTTGTATCACCCTATGGATTCGCTAGCCGTCATATATATATATTATATATTATATATAAGGTGGGGGGGGGGGGGGGGGTGAAAAGATCTTTACATTAAAAAAGTAGTAGATCGTGAAGAAAATTTCTTCTGTGACAAGATTAATGAACATGTTTCGACCTTACTGAAGGTCATCTTCAGCATGAAGAAAATTTATCGATTAGGGAAAAGTTATGACATACAATTTAAGAACAATCTGGGTGTAGACACAGACTTAAGAGTAGGTAAACATCAAGGTGGGTTGACATACAAGGGAGGAGCAAGAAAAACATTAACATTGTTTCATACAAATAAGAACAAAGTCTAAAGGGGGAGGTATAAATTTCTACATTTTGTGTAAAAATAGATTCTGTTTAAATGTTTAATAGGACATCTGGGCAATTATGTCTAGTAAAGAAATTAAAACGACAGTTAGACTGCAAGAACCCCTATAGGAACCTGTCAGTGTAAAACATTTTAAGTTTGAGGACACAAGGAGAAACTGTTAGGTCAATATTAAAGAGTAATAAAATTACTGAAATATTTGTGGTTTTGTTTCAATGAAAATTATATTTTTAAGAGGAATCGAAGGAATTTTTTTTTAAATTTTGTTAATATTTAACACGAGAATGTAGTAGATGTTCCATAGCTGATAATAAAAAAGGTATAAGGTTTTGTTGAAAAAGTGCCACCAACGAAGTAGAACAGTTTCACGATTTTATTAGCTTACCATTTAGTTTGGTTGGAAATTCGAAAGTAGTATGAGTTTTATGGCATTCGTTTTTTCCTCCTTCTCTTTTTAGTAACATGGTATTCGCGGATCATCAGATTGATTTTATTTACTTAACACTGGTGCACTTACCGCTTAGTAAACAGTTTAATAAATTATGGTTACTAATTATTGTACTTTGTGCCAGTGAAAGCGGAGGTGATACTCGCCCCCGCCTAACACTATAAATAGGTACTATCAAAACAAAGTTCGATCACATCCCGTAAATTTCCCGCCAAATAAGTGAAATCAATTGTGAGGTAGACATTTCGGAAATCACTTAAACGCAAGCATGTTAAAAATGTGAAAGATTTGCTTCTTGTTGTGTACTTCAGCAGATTTTCGAAATGGGCGCGCTGTACATCTATAGGGTGACTGCGCTAGTAGTCTGCCTTTTTTGATCATTCTATTTTGTTTTTTTCAAATAAATCTGTTCATTTAATACTTAAAATAATAATATATGTGCTCTTGCCAAGTATAAACATTAAATAAGCGATTGAAAAAAATATAAATACTCGAGAAAGTACGTAAATATTTTTTTTAAAGTTTTTCTGAAAAATATCAGTTTTTTCAGAAGTCGGCCACTTATTGTTTAGTAGTCGGCCATGCCTATACTAGAAGTCGGTCGTCATATTTTTATGGTTATTTAGCACAGGCCCGTGCTTGCATTTTTTTTTATTTTGTCAATATTATAAAAAGACACAAAAATTATATTTTCTAAAAATATTAAAAAAAAAGAGGTGCATTTAACATACTAAGGATACATAAAATATGCAAAGACATTTTTTAAAAGTATAGGTAAAGTTAAAAAAGTATTCGCAAAAATCTCAGTTATAATCTAGAGACACAATCTAAAAACCATCTGGGACATCAGTCACATCCCACATTCTTATCACCTTCTGCATCGCTATCTAGTCGCTTTTTTTTCGTTCTAACTCATCTCTTTTCCTTTTCTTTGCTTCTTCTTTCTGATTTTGTGTTCTATTCTCCTTCTACATGTAATATGTTCTCCAAACATTGGACGAAATGACACTTGTGGAAGGGTCCAGCTTTCGGACGTTTTGTTTTGTGGAATTGACTTAGGGTATTTAAGATATTTTTTAAAATAATCGGTTGGGAAGGTGGACGTCGGCATCGGCTCTATTGCATGTAAGATTATTGATGACTACTTATGTGCTTATATATGGATCTGGTGCCCATTCATCGAGGCTTATTGGTTGCGACACGACCTGCGAGCCGGTCCTGCAGAGCTGCACGTGGTATACCATAGTTTCGGCAAGTTTCTCGAATTTTAGTTCCATTTCTCATAGAATCTAAAGCTTTTTCTAAGGACTCTTGAGAATATCTATGAAACTTCCTTTTTGGCCTACATGGCCTGGCGTGGCATCGCCTATAATGTAAATAAAACATTTTTTCGTTAGATTGAAGTGCTTTTATAGCCAAAATCTTCTGGCCGAATACTAGCACAATCATCAATTTATGACTTTGCCAGTAGTCGGCCACTAACTTTAATATCCCCTAGGGACTTTATTATTCATTTTAGACTTTTTGACTTTGCCAGTAGTCGGCCGACCACTAGCAACTTTATAATAACTTAACGCCAGTAACCGGCCATATTATTTTTGTACCTAAAATTAATAATGAATAAATTTCGGATTTGTCACTAGTTATTTAAACATATATTCATCCAAAAAATCTTACTTCGGTAAACATATCTAGTATAGGATTAGTTTAACTTACAGTAGATAATCTAAGGCGTTCCGGGATTAGAGTTGAGCTTTTTTACATGTAAATCTCCATAAGGAAATTTAAGGTCCATTCTGTTTTTCAAGCGAACCGACGCCGGGTCAGGGGCGTACTAAACATTTTGGCCCCTCGGAGGGCGTCGCGACGTCAAAACTATTAACTCATACAACCTCTTCCAAACTAACTACCCTTTCTTCCTTTTTAAACTTGTATATTTTCCTATTGGTTAACAAAGCCAACTTTGCACTTAAAGCTACCCTAGGGCTTAGTGCCCCTACACAACTAAGAAATCGCACAGTAACACATATTCCCTAAGATAGAGTATTGAACAGTTTTGGGCGTATACGGACCGTAAGCATACGGCCCGAAATATGCCCAAGAAACCGGGCTAGGAGCCCGGCGGCCGTTGGAATGGCCTGGGTACAATTTTAGCTTTTTACGTTACAAGGATTATTTCACACGCGTTCCGGCGGTGCCTTACCGGTGTTTTACGAGGCTTGCATTGCTCCGTGGAGCTTAATATTAAAATTTCAGGAAATTAGTAAAGCGGTAACTGTATTCCAATGGCAGAGCATTCTGGGAAAACTTTCAAAAAACCCAGTTAATTTTAAATATCACAGGCTCTGTTTATGTTCGCCTACAGCGGACAATCTGAATGCAATGCGGTACAACCATCTCGCTCCGTCACCTCCTACAGTGGGAGTGGCCATATTTAGTGGGTTGTCCTTGTTTGTTAGTCAGTGTTGAGGTCTCGTAAGTCCCGCCCACTGCCGTTTCTCGTGTCGGAAACACACGTTTTCGGCTGCAAAAATACGCCAAACGATCGAGTGATGCTGAAAGTCTAGCAAAATTCTTGCAGCCGATTTATGTGTTTCAAGTAATTGTTGTTATTTTAGTTTTATGTTGTTGTATGTTTGTCTACGTTATTTTATTGTTTGTTCGTTCTTATTCGTCATCTAATAATGTTATTGTGCGTCTGGCAGTGGGAGGTTGTATATTGGTAATTTGTAGTAAAGGGGTTTGTGTTTTGTATGTATGTCATTGTTTGCACGTCTGTCTGTTATGTTTATTGTAAGTGGTGAGTGCTGTAATTGGTACATGTAAAATTTGTCGGACAAGTCACGTATGTGTGTTATTATATCGTCTGTTGCCACCATATGATGCAGGTCTCGGATTGTGACGTATCTATCAGATGACGTCACACATCTCAAGATCTTGTTTTCGAGCCTCAGAAGCCTATGCATCTGAGTGCTCGAAGCACTGCACCATACGGGAGCACCGTAAGTCAGTATTGGTCTGATGATCTGTTTGTAGATAAGTAACTTGTTGGGAGGGGAGAGGTGGGAGCTTTTGGATAAAATTGCGTAAAGGCTTTGCATTGCTGCAAAGCCTTTTTTGAGAGTTTCTGTCACGTGAGGCATGAAGGAAAGTCTTTCGTCTATAGTTATTCCGAGATATTTGAATCGTTTTTGTGGTTGTATGTACGTTTCGTTAATTTTTAATGGTATTATTATTCTGTTATTAGTAAATTTCTTTGTCAGAGTTGTGCAAGTGGTTTTAAGTGGATTTACTGCTATTTTCCACTTTTTAAAGTAAGGATCCAGGATGTTAATGTGCGACTGGACCTGTCGCTTAGCAGCTTCTGCATAAAACGATTGCGCGTAGATGAGTGCATCATCCGCGTACAATGTAAGCTTGGTGAGGGGGTACCTTGGGAAGTCAGCTGTATACAAGTTATATAATAGCGGTGACAGCACCGTTCCCTGAGGCACCCCCGCATTAACCACTTTCGCAGCGGACAATGCACCCTCTACTCTGACAAAGAAGGTGCGGTTATGTAAGTATGTTCGTATTAAAGTTATTAAGTATGTCGGAAAATTATGAATTGTCATAAGTTTGTATAATAGTCCTTGGTGCCAGACAGTGTCAAAGGCGCGACTGATGTCAAGGGACAGTAGTACTGTATTTTGTCCAGTATTGAATTTATTTTTAACATCAGTCAGGACCTTTGTCACTGCATGTACCGTGTTATGTCGTGGTCTAAATCCAAATTGTTCGTCTGGTATGTTAGTCAGTAGTTTGAGTTTTTTGAGTTTGAGTAGTATGGATTTTTCGGCGATTTTGGACATTGTGTTGGTCAGAGCAATAGGTCTATATGAGTCAGGTAATTTTGGGTTTTTGTCTTGCTTAAGTATCGGTATGATAATGGCCTCTCTCCACTGCACAGGGAAATGCTGTAAGGTGAACATGGCGTTTATTATGTACAATAATTGCACAAATGCTTTTTGAGGGAGATTTTTTAGGAGTATATTAGGAAGCGCATCAGGCCCAGGGGCTTTTCTGAGAGGTAGATAACGTATTATCTCTCTCAAGTCCCTGGGTCCGATGTGCAGTTTGGATAGGACGGGGGGGGGTATGGGGTATTTTTGTCTTGTAACGTTTGTCATCAAGTTTGTTATGTTGTTTTGTGCTTGTTGTGTGTTGTCAGGAGAAGTACAGACTGCAGCAAGAGATTCCGCTATACAGTCTGCCTTCTCTTTGTCTGTTTGTGTTTGTTGACCAGTCAATGTGGGTATTTTCTTGAATTTACGTTTGAGGCGTTTGGTCAGACGCCACAGTGACGAGTCCTGTGCACTTAGTCCTGTTAAGGTGTCAGTCCATGTTTTGTTTTTGTGCGTATTTATTTTTTCTCGTATTGTATGTTGGATTTCTGTGAGTCTAATTCTGTCTATTTGTCTGTGTGTTCGTTGCCAAATTTTTCGGAGTCTATTTTTAAATTTAATGAGGTCTAGTATGTCCTGTGGAAGTCTGTCCTCTTTGTGTTTAATTTTGATTTTTTGTCCAATTTGTCTGTGTATTGTTTGTATGTTTGTAGTTAATTTAGTCACTTCTGCGTCCAATGTATGTATGTCATCAATATTGTTGTTTATTATTATTTTGTTATTTAGTAATTGTCTGTAATTATTCCAGTCAATATTTTTTAGTAAAATTGTATTTGTTGGGGATTCAAAAAGCATTTGTACATGCCACTCCACCATTACAGGGAGGTGATCGGAGCTTAGTTCATTTAAAACAATCGCCTCAGACAGACCTAAAATATTTTTGTTTAAGTAAAAGTCAATGTACGTTGGCGTACTGCCATTTAGAGGGTAGTGTGTTGGTCTGTCTGAGGCGATTATTTGGATGTTATTGTTCATTAAATAATCAAAGATTAGGTTACCGTGTCTATTATTGAGATGGTTGCGCCACATATTATGTCTAGCATTCAAATCACCAGCCATAAGAACCTGGCCGTGACTGGCAAAAAATGATTCGATGTCGTTATTTGTTAAACGTGTGCGGGGTGCGGCATATACCGCACTCATCACCACTCCATTCCTCAAGCGGACTGACACATGCTCCACAGCACTTATATAATTGTCAATCTGCATATGTGGAATGGATTGTTTGATGAGGATGGCAACACCGCCCCCCCGCACATTTCTATCGGCACGATATATTGAGTAATTTCGTATTTTAATCGAATCATTTTCTGTCAGCTTAGTTTCGGTGACGAACATAATGTCGACCCGGTTTTGCGAAAGAAAGAATATGAGTTCTCCCAGTTTGCTCTTGACGCCATTGGCGTTCCAGTTTACCACCCTTAAACCTTTCTCCCAAACTAACTACCCATAATATGCCACTGTCTTCTGAGAGTTGACGATCAATGCAGAAAAAAAGCTGGTTTCTTCGGGGATAGAACCCGCGTCCATCGGCACACGCAGGCTACGCCCTAACCATTAGGCTACGTTGTCTTGCGGTAAATGTTATTCGTGGTGGTTGATATGCTTACAATGCAGACGCGTTTCCGTATCGGTCGCGCAGGGGCGCAGATGTTACCCACGAGTATTTCTTTGTTATCTTTACAAACGCGTTTCAGCTTGTTAATCGAAGTAAAACGTAACAGTTTAGGCTGATTTAAACAATTTATATTTTTTTATTTATAATAAAATTGTACATAATATGAACAATAAATATCGTCAAACTGTGCTGTTGTTAGATGCAACACAATAAAATATAAGAAACATAAAAAATTTATTAGTTTTTCAAGAAAACGTGCAAATAAGATTAACATCACACCACGGTTATATTATACTGCGTCGTAAAAAGAAGTGCCGTAATGCAATTTGATCAATTTTTAGTTACCTACTAAGTAGGTGGGTACCTATAGATATACGTACCTACAGATTTATGGTAATTTTGGTGGTGCGAAATCCGTTTTTCGCTTTTAAGAAAGCAGTATTTTCACCCTATAGGCATTTAAACCTTTTTTAAATCTTAAGTTAATATTTTGCATTTGTAAGTTATAAAAACAGACAAAAGGTAATAAATATTACTGTATCTAACAGTTACGAAAACTATATTCTAAATTTCCTCAATTGCTTTATGGGTAAAATGTATTACCTACCCATCCTCCTCTATGCATATACTTAGGTACCTAACTTAGAAAGCCTTAAGTGTTTTTTCCTTATGTAGGTAGGTTTTTGGCATTTGAATGCTGCCACATTATCTAGCAGTAGATACCTACGCAAGTACACATTTTTTTTTATTGATTTTGCACCAAAATAATTAAAATACATCCATGAGCCAGATTTACTGTGCATATTTAATTATTTTACCTTTATTATACAATGCAGATTAGTTCGAATATAAAAATACCATATAGTAAGTGCTTGTCTCAACAGTAAGGATTTTTCTGTTTTGATTTTTAGCAGAGTGAACTAGGTATAATAATTTAAAACGCCGTAAGCGTATTTTATAACAACAAAATATTTTGTTCGCATTCTGAAACTATTACCTACCAATAAATTTATATCAAAAAATACCCCCAAAAATAAATTGTATCTGAAAAGAATAGCTTAATGCAAAAGGTAACTAAAACAAAAAAAAATGTGTTAACCTACCCCATTTTCCCAGAATTCTCATTTTGCACATACGACACTCGTCGTTACGAGAATTATTTTTAAATAAAACAACTAACAATGTTTAAGTAATATATATTTATTGACACTACCTACTACACAAATAATTTCTTTGAACATTTTTACAGATATAAAATACACAATATACTTATTATTCCTTTTTTTCCAAATTATATTTGCATATCAACATAATATCCCCATCTGTTCTGTAATATATACCTATGACAATTACAAATTGTATAGGAATGGTCAATAGTGTAATACTTACAACCTAAACTTAAAACTAAGTGATAACAAGGTTTAAATAGTTTCACGTAGGTACTTAGCACAAATACAAATCCTTTCAAACAGTTATAGATACATATTCGCTTAATTATTTTAACATTTAGAAACCAATTAACAATCGAAAGTCAACAGAAATAAGATAAAAAATGATTTGGGCTGGCTCTTAAACAGAATAATAATAATAGACATTTTTTAATGTAATTAACTTGCGTTGGGTTACATTCTTGGTGAAACCGTATATTATCCATTATGGGTAAAAATAATAATAATTAATAACTTCTTTGAAAATGATCCGAAAGAGTCGAAACACGCGTGCCAGTAACTGAATAAATAGTGAGACAACAAGTAATTTTATTTTTACCCATAATGACATTTTTTAATTTCATGTGGTAATTTATTAATCATTTTCAAACTTATAACATTAATTTGGGAATTTATAAATTATTTGTGATCTGTTTTAATTTTAAATATGTATTTGTTTATATTCTTGTAGATAAACATGTTTAGGAGTATACACTCCTGGAAAAGTTAGATTGATTGTTAGGTAAAATATATTTTTGACTAGCCTTCCATTATCGAACAATGTCCCCAAGGAATCGTGTCAGCAGAGGATTTTGAAATTCGTCTCTTATCATCATGAGGGCTTAAACCTATCTTACTTTGTTTTACACTATATATATCATGATTTTTGGATCTTATTAAATTCTCTGAAATCTGTTTATCCGTAAATGTTTGCAGACACTTAACATAATCTTCAAATGATATTTGATTTTCAATTACCGACTTCTTAATACCTTTAATTTTTTTTGTTAACCCCTTTTTCGAAAGATAACATTCAATTTCTTGTCGTTGTTTACCAGTCACCGCCAGTTTCAATCTTTCTTGTTCTATTTCGTCAAAGGTAAAATGCACTTTTGTAGCATACATTTTAGATCTAAGCCCTATGAAATGAGTCATAATTCGCCCATTGTTCTCATCTTTCATCATTCCAAGAACTTTTTTATTAACCTTTGGAATTCCATATATGTTGTCCACAAGGTAATCAGATGTATCAAAATATTGTTGACAGTCTCTTCTAATGACTTCATAAATATCTATATTTCTAATTTCATATATTAGCGAATCGGTATCGGTATAAAGGACATTGCAATTAGAGAAATTTTGCAGCATGTAATTATAATGAAAATCGTAAATGGTAGTTTTGGCTATATCTAGAATAGACATTCCTACATAGATAGGTTTGTTGAAATAAATTTTTGACTTTACAAGTTCGATAATTACAAAATTTTCATTTATTATAGTACATGTTTTAAATTCAGGCTTTGATATTAAAGCTTCGGCTCCATAGCGTCCTTCCCAATTCATAACTAATTTCACTGAGGAATAATTCCGAACATTCTCCATAGTCTTTCCAAATACAGCATTGTTCATAAGCTTAAATAAATTTTTCTCAAATTCATTTTTAGCTGCCTGTCTTAGACTAGTATTCAAATCAATATAAGGCTTTAACCATGGATATTGACTAAATGACAGCACCCTATGTATTTTTTTTAATTGCACCCCTAATGCTAATGCCTGCTTTAAGTTCCTATAGTGAATGACATATTTATCCTTGTCATGCAGGGTAGCCAGAAGTTTTATATTGTTAGCACCCTCAGGTTTTTGATGTTCTGGACAAAGTGGAAGGTCTGAAAATTTATTATGTAGTTCGAAGGGAATTTTTAAATCAACTTCTAAGATATATCCTGTGTCAGCTTCTTCAGAGACATTGACTGCATTAAGACTGTTAATTTCTTCACTAGAAAGCCATTTAAAGCATCCATATGGCAGATATTGAGACATTGCCCAACCATATTGGTTATTTATGTCAAAATACATCAAATATGACTCCTCTTTATTAGCGTCGTATGAAGGCATGTACTTATTATTGGCTTCAGCATATCGCTTAGAACACTGACTTAATCCCCCTCTTATGCCTTTTTCAACAAACATAATCATATCTAAATCGGTCAACAGTTCGAGTTTTACTTGACTTGTTCTAGACATTTGAAATAACATGCATTGCCAAGCATACCCCGGCAAGGTGTACGCATGTGTAGGAGAAATGCCGTAGGTTTTAAAAGATGTCTTGCGAAATTGTTCAAAAATATCTGCTAGAAGCAAAATATCAGTTTTAAGATAAAGATCAGAATAATCTTGCATTGTCTTGCAACCTAAAGAGTTCCAGACTTTTTGCGCATGAGCATAATCCATATCGCTTATCAGAGAGTCATTCAATCTGTTATAGAATTGAATTTTTAAAGGCAATTTGGTTTCGCTCAATTTATCCCAACTACTCATGAAATCATATGGAAATACTCCTTTCCTACAGAGCAATGAAAACTGATCTTCAGAGAGCTCCGCAAATTCAGATTTAAGAATTGGATAATCTGATAAGTATGATGCTAACTTATCTAACCCAGAAGCCAAAAATCGAAAACTATCTATAAATCTTAACTGCACCAAATTTTCCGGAATATTTTTCGTAAATGAAATATATTTCTCTTTGTTCACAGGTAAAATATCGATTTTTCCTGGTACCTCTGCCAATGCCTTTAATACCAAATGACCATCATAGGAACTCATATTATGGAAAAGAACGGGTATTGTATGACTATCTTGAAAGTTAAGATTACATTTTTCGTGAGCTGCCCCTCTTATTTTACCAGTGATATGACTGTGATCTCGAACTATAATGTCGTCAGGCGAGAATGGTTTTTCGCAAATATGACACAGCTTGGAACTATATAAAATCTGATTTTGTTCAGCAGAAAGATTTTCCATGGGCAAATCACACAAAAAGACTGTCTCAACGTCTTCAGCAAAACTAACAAGTTCCTTAACAAACCATTGCATGCAGTCTTGTCCAGTGTGCGACTTATAAAATGAGAGAGTATCATCATATGAACATTTAACATAAAACCCCACGCTATACGGAATGTGTTTTTGGTAGTTTAAAGTTGCTTTACTTCCAACATCTTCAATTGGATCCAGAAGACATTCAGTGTCCGCATAAATTATAAAGGGGGCTTCTTCCTTGAATTTGAAATCTTTGAATTCTACCCACTTTTGCTCCTCTGTTGGAATTTTAGGTACTGCACCGTTGTTTACCATCTCACAATCTTGAATATGTTTATTTAACTTCTCTTCAGAATAGAAAAAGTGAAGACAACGGTCGCAAATATACTTTTTTTGTTCATGACTACTGAGCTGTTTTGACATTAAGCGAGATAGGTTTTTTATCCATACAAAATGCTGCTTAGCAGAGAAAATGTCTGTGTCTATTTCATCATCATCTGTATCATAATACTTATCCTGTACCAATAAAATATTTACATGTTTTTCTACTCTGGCTTTTGTTAAATAAGCTGGGATAACATTAAACTTATTTCGATATTTTTTCAGCCGATAAATATTTATTGATAAATAATTCTGGTGTTCAAATCTAGATACTTGTCGCAAAGTCATAGGAAATTGTATTCCCTTCAAATTCAGTACTGTCTTAGGATCTGGGTATGATGACGGCAAGTTATAATTGTACTTATTAGGATATAAAGCTGACGTCACAGCCCAGGCAAAACACATATTATCATTATTTTGTACATTGATACAAGCTTGCTTGTTTTGAATGAAAGGAGGTAGCTTAATATAACTACCTACACGAAGAGGATTATACTTATTTATAGATACTGTCAAATTTACTAGCTTCTTTAAAGCCCAACCACTATCTTTTTCCTGAAACTCCTCCAATTTAGTTAACAACTGATCTTGCACATTTTCTAGAAACCATTCATCGAAGTTAGTATTTTGGTCAATAACACCATTCTTTGAATTAAGATATTTATATTCACTTAGAGTTAGACTGTCTTTAGTAACTTGGAACTCTCCACATAGCACAGCGTTAACCTTAAAGGAATTATCAACTTTTAAACAATTTTGAATTCTTCTTTTAAGTAAGGCTGCACAGTCTTCTAGGAACGATTTAGCATCGGTGTTTTTCAGGTTTGTGATTATTCCAGTCCTGACTCTAGATTTAAATGCTGAGTGTAAGTCATCCCATTTAACACGATGTGTTGCTGTCTCCTTTCGTTCTGCATATCCAAACCCGGTTACTTCCAATGCTCTAATAATCGCCGTAAAGCTTTTTACCCGGGTTAATAACGTTAAAAGATGCTGCTTTTCTGCAATAGATGTAGAATTTTTAAGAGCCGTTGAAATTAATTTTGATGCTTTATAACATCGCTTAACTCCGATATTCACAGCTGTTTTATTATTCTTCAAATTGGCATCCAAAAAAAATTTATTTAAATCTTCAACAAGACCATCGGCAAAAGACATCTTGAATAATTTTTATATGTTAGACTCTAGACAGGTCTTTCCTCTGTAACAGTCAGAGCGATACTAAAATAATATAAATTGGTTGAAATGTTTTATAGACTGTAGCTAGTAGTATTCGGCAAAGTTCGTATAAGTTCGATTAATTAAACTCATGTAAAACGAAGTATCTGAAAAAAAAAAGAGAGTCTATAATACCACTTTGAAAATTAAACTTATCTACTAGTTATGGTGGGCTATATCTTAATAAGACCGCAACCTCCATGCAGTCATCGTGCCTCATCAACCATCGTATTAAATCTATAAGTAAATATGAAAAATGCGAAATGCATGATTTACTTAAATTATTGGCCCAATTCTCAAAATTGAATTATTTACAACGGAAAAAAAAAGTTCGTAGAAACCAGCAAAAAAAAATGTATAAAAGAGCAACAGAAACAATATAATATATTTTAAATGACTAGCACATTCTTTAAAACAGTACTACAACCAAGCCAAATAACTCTTTTATGTGCTGTATAAAAGAACAAAAAGGTGTTCCTAAGACAGCGTAAGATTGCTTCACAGCTACGCAACCTGCTTTGAACACAGGTGTTACAACGTAGCTCCATAATCTTACTATACTCTAAGCGGGCGAGGATGTCAATAGGTTCTAATATATTCTTCAATACATCTTAATAGCATAATCGTTAAATATAAGTGGAAACTATATGCAGAAATGAGTTTCCTGTAATATTTTATCAACAATGCATAAGACACATAAGAAAGCATCTATTTATGGCTTAAATTTATTAGGGTTTGATACTTAAAGAGATTTTGATAATATGCCATTAGTTAAATACATTTTCCAGTGAGCCGTATAACAGAATAAAAAAGAGGTTCCTCAGACTGCGTAAGATTGCTTCACAGCTAGGCGGCCTGGCATATAACTTAACTCCACTATCTTACTATTCTCAAAAGTAGAGAAGACGTCAGTAGATTCTAAGTGCATAATCATTAAATATAAGGGGAAACTACATGAAAAGATGAGTTTCCCGTAACATTTTACTGATAATGCATCTCATAAGCTCATAAGAAAACATGCATTTAAGTATTGTAATTAAAAATGTACCAAGTTGTAATGTTTAAAGATAGTTTGATAATATGCCGTTGGTTAAATATATTTTTTAATGGTCCATGTAGCAGAATAAAAAGGGATCACTAAGACGGCGTACAAGACAAACAACAAGTTTCAACCGCGAAGCCCTAAAGGTTAAATGGAAATATGCTCACCAAGTCAATAGGTTAATACGTCACCAGTCGTACTTCTTCGGGGTTCGGAGAACTCGGATCGAGCAAAGCACCTCAACGGTCGACAATCTCGAAAGAAGTGAGAAGTTAACCGTCTAGCCCTCGAATCTATATCTTTTGGCGAGGGATGGGTATCGAGGTACGCCGTGTAGCACGTCGCGCTCGCGGGAGATAAATTAATATGTAACGCAATTGTTAATAAATAGGCAATTACGAGAATCGATTCAAACAAATTATCATTTATAATTGGTAGAATAGTATTTATGACGGCGGTTAGTGAAAGAACGGAAATTTTCTAATGTAAAATAATAAAAATAAAAAATTATTTGTCTGCGTAACTTGCTTTTAAATAAAATACATAGGTTCAAGAAATAAAAACTTAGTAACTTCGTTACAAATCAATGGATTTAATATATCAAAAATTGTCCCGTTTATATTCCATACATGCGGGACATGCTGCATACTTGACATATTCAGTATATTAAATTTAATAGAACTAAAAAAAATTTAAACCAGAGATATCTAAAAAGAAAACAGACTATCTTATCAAAAATAAACTCAAGAATACCAGTTTAACCGTTCAACACATTATAAAAATTACCACATTTCTACACTAAAAAAGATTTCCTTAAACCATTAATGGTCAATGCCTCAACTTAATAGACATTAAATGTGTTACCATATAATGTTTAAATGAGTTTTGATAATATACCATTAGTTAAATGTATGTTTCAATAATCTACCTATGTATGTTACAGAGATCCTATATTTTTATTTACGGTCAATTCATCTTTATTCGCCAATCGTCTCAAACGAGTCTGCTTTTGAAAGTAATATAGCGTTAGTATTCAGAAAATATTAATGATATCGGAGCCTAAAACATCCTTGACACTAAAAAATCGTCGTGTTTCCTCACAAAACCCATCATCTTGCCTATTTAGCTTGCTTTCCTATTGTTTATCAGGTTAAATAAAATTATTATTTCGCTCTTTTTGTCTGTACTGAATCGTTAGGGGAATACAAATTCTAGTCCTATAAGAGAGACAGCTAAAATTAATGTAAGCAATCAGAAATCCTACACTATGAGCTACTTAGTTAAAATTTCATATTTCCTTGCTGGGTCAGGCAAAATTTGTGATGTGTCGGTCAAAATTTATAAAAATACAAAAAAAAAAAATGCTAGATGCATTTTTAGCGTGACTTTCTATCTAATACCATCTTATTTCAAGGTATAATTCGGTTGCCAAAATGAGAATAAAATAATTTTCTCATGGTTTATGTCATCTTAAAAAGTCAAATGGTTATATTCTGTCAGATACATTCAAATTTAAATATTTTCTCCAAGAAGAATTTTAAGATAGTATTATAGTAAATAAAAATTCTATGCCTCCAATATTTCTTGGAAACATATCGTGTTCTAGCGACATAACCCAAAAGTACCTCTATTCAGAAACGCATCGTACTTTTCTTGTCAAACTTGACTTTGTTGTAATGTTGTATGCAGGGCACTTTGAAAACAAAAATTAGATTAGAAACCGCCGCCTCTTAAGGCATACTTTTTTTAGGTCTTACATAGGGTACATTGGTATACAGAACAAATGTCATCTTTAATTGTCTTATTGTCCCATCCATTACATACATTATATAATCATCTTAAAGCACATGTTACCAGCATTATCTGTTTTTTATGGTTTTCATAAAACATAGCGATTACCGATAAAAATTATACGAAAACTTGATAAATAACTCTTTTTTTTTTTCAACTGAAATATTCTGGTTTTCGGCGGAAAAATGTTACTTTTAACTAAAAATGAATATACGCGATACTCAGATGATCTTTTTTTTTTTATATTTTTGTAGGATAATTCACCACTATGTTGTACTTGAGAGAGGACATTCTTGAAAAATCCTCAAATTTCTCTGCAATTTTGTTCCTTCTAGGGTTAAATTCACAAAGAAAACCCTGTATTCTTATCTTTCAGGTTGGTATATTAAAAAGGGATTATTAGTATGGCAATATTAATTAACGCTTGTTTTTTTTTTGTCGTATGAAGAGTTGACATTTTTTTTTCCACTCCAATGGTTGCGATGCAGGGGGTCGGGTTTCATCATAATCTTTCAGGGTAGCTCAGGTTTGATTGCATGTACTAAGGTTAGTGCTCCTTGCAATCGGTTTCAGGTTTGACGCGCCCCCCTCAGGTTAGTTCAGGTTTCTCAAACACAATTTATTGTGAATAAGTTAGTTAGGTGACTGGAATTAAGATTTTGGGTGCTGTAGCACAATAAATTGTGTTTGAGAAACCTGAACTAACCTGAGGGGGGCGCGTCAAACCTGAAACCGATTGCAAGGAGCACTAACCTTAGTACATGCAATCAAACCTGAGCTACCCTGAAAGATTATGATGAAACCCGACCCCCTGCATCGCAACCATTGGAGTGGAAAAAAAAATGTCAACTCTTCATACGACAAAAAAAAACAAGCGTTAATTAATATTGCCATACTAATAATCCCTTTTTAATATACCAACCTGAAAGATAAGAATACAGGGTTTTCTTTGTGAATTTAACCCTAGAAGGAACAAAATTGCAGAGAAATTTGAGGATTTTTCAAGAATGTCCTCTCTCAAGTACAACATAGTGGTGAATTATCCTACAAAAATATAAAAAAAAAAAGATCATCTGAGTATCGCGTATATTCATTTTTAGTTAAAAGTAACATTTTTCCGCCGAAAACCAGAATATTTCAGTTGAAAAAAAAAAAAGTTATTTATCAAGTTTTCGTATAATTTTTATCGGTAATCGCTATGTTTTATGAAAACCATAAAAAACAGATAATGCTGGTAACATGTGCTTTAAGATGATTATAGTAATGTATGTAATGGATGGGACAATGAGACAATTAAAGATGACATTTGTTCTGTATACCAATGTACCCTATGTAAGACCTAAAAAAAGTATGCCTTAAGAGGCGGCGGTTTCTAATCTAATTTTTGTTTTCAAAGTGCCCTGCATACAACATTACAACAAAGTCAAGTTTGACAAGAAAAGTACGATGCGTTTCTGAATAGAGGTACTTTTGGGTTATGTCGCTAGAACACGATATGTTTCCAAGAAATATTGGAGGCATAGAATTTTTATTTACTATAATACTATCTTAAAATTCTTCTTGGAGAAAATATTTAAATTTGAATGTATCTGACAGAATATAACCATTTGACTTTTTAAGATGACATAAACCATGAGAAAATTATTTTATTCTCATTTTGGCAACCGAATTATACCTTGAAATAAGATGGTATTAGATAGAAAGTCACGCTAAAAATGCATCTAGCATTTTTTTTTTGTATTTTTATAAATTTTGACCGACACATCACAAATTTTGCCTGACCCAGCAAGGAAATATGAAATTTTAACTAAGTAGCTCATAGTGTAGGATTTCTGATTGCTTACATTAATTTTAGCTGTCTCTCTTATAGGACTAGAATTTGTATTCCCCTAACGATTCAGTACAGACAAAAAGAGCGAAATAATAATTTTATTTAACCTGATAAACAATAGGAAAGCAAGCTAAATAGGCAAGATGATGGGTTTTGTGAGGAAACACGACGATTTTTTAGTGTCAAGGATGTTTTAGGCTCCGATATCATTAATATTTTCTGAATACTAACGCTATATTACTTTCAAAAGCAGACTCGTTTGAGACGATTGGCGAATAAAGATGAATTGACCGTAAATAAAAATATAGGATCTCTGTAACATACATAGGTAGATTATTGAAACATACATTTAACTAATGGTATATTATCAAAACTCATTTAAACATTATATGGTAACACATTTAATGTCTATTAAGTTGAGGCATTGGCCATTAATGGTTTAAGGAAATCTTTTTTAGTGTAGAAATGTGGTAATTTTTATAATGTGTTGAACGGTTAAACTGGTATTCTTGAGTTTATTTTTGATAAGATAGTCTGTTTTCTTTTTAGATATCTCTGGTTTAAATTTTTTTTAGTTCTATTAAATTTAATATACTGAATATGTCAAGTATGCAGCATGTCCCGCATGTATGGAATATAAACGGGACAATTTTTGATATATTAAATCCATTGATTTGTAACGAAGTTACTAAGTTTTTATTTCTTGAACCTATGTATTTTATTTAAAAGCAAGTTACGCAGACAAATAATTTTTTATTTTTATTATTTTACATTAGAAAATTTCCGTTCTTTCACTAACCGCCGTCATAAATACTATTCTACCAATTATAAATGATAATTTGTTTGAATCGATTCTCGTAATTGCCTATTTATTAACAATTGCGTTACATATTAATTTATCTCCCGCGAGCGCGACGTGCTACACGGCGTACCTCGATACCCATCCCTCGCCAAAAGATATAGATTCGAGGGCTAGACGGTTAACTTCTCACTTCTTTCGAGATTGTCGACCGTTGAGGTGCTTTGCTCGATCCGAGTTCTCCGAACCCCGAAGAAGTACGACTGGTGACGTATTAACCTATTGACTTGGTGAGCATATTTCCATTTAACCTTTAGGGCTTCGCGGTTGAAACTTGTTGTTTGTCTTGTACGCCGTCTTAGTGATCCCTTTTTATTCTGCTACATGGACCATTAAAAAATATATTTAACCAACGGCATATTATCAAACTATCTTTAAACATTACAACTTGGTACATTTTTAATTACAATACTTAAATGCATGTTTTCTTATGAGCTTATGAGATGCATTATCAGTAAAATGTTACGGGAAACTCATCTTTTCATGTAGTTTCCCCTTATATTTAATGATTATGCACTTAGAATCTACTGACGTCTTCTCTACTTTTGAGAATAGTAAGATAGTGGAGTTAAGTTATATGCCAGGCCGCCTAGCTGTGAAGCAATCTTACGCAGTCTGAGGAACCTCTTTTTTATTCTGTTATACGGCTCACTGGAAAATGTATTTAACTAATGGCATATTATCAAAATCTCTTTAAGTATCAAACCCTAATAAATTTAAGCCATAAATAGATGCTTTCTTATGTGTCTTATGCATTGTTGATAAAATGTTACAGGAAACTCATTTCTGCATATAGTTTCCACTTATATTTAACGATTATGCTATTAAGATGTATTGAAGAATATATTAGAACCTATTGACATCCTCGCCCGCTTAGAGTATAGTAAGATTATGGAGCTACGTTGTAACACCTGTGTTCAAAGCAGGTTGCGTAGCTGTGAAGCAATCTTACGCTGTCTTAGGAACACCTTTTTGTTCTTTTATACAGCACATAAAAGAGTTATTTGGCTTGGTTGTAGTACTGTTTTAAAGAATGTGCTAGTCATTTAAAATATATTATATTGTTTCTGTTGCTCTTTTATACATTTTTTTTTGCTGGTTTCTACGAACTTTTTTTTTCCGTTGTAAATAATTCAATTTTGAGAATTGGGCCAATAATTTAAGTAAATCATGCATTTCGCATTTTTCATATTTACTTATAGATTTAATACGATGGTTGATGAGGCACGATGACTGCATGGAGGTTGCGGTCTTATTAAGATATAGCCCACCATAACTAGTAGATAAGTTTAATTTTCAAAGTGGTATTATAGACTCTCTTTTTTTTTTCAGATACTTCGTTTTACATGAGTTTAATTAATCGAACTTATACGAACTTTGCCGAATACTACTAGCTACAGTCTATAAAACATTTCAACCAATTTATATTATTTTAGTATCGCTCTGACTGTTACAGAGGAAAGACCTGTCTAGAGTCTAACATATAAAAATTATTCAAGATGTCTTTTGCCGATGGTCTTGTTGAAGATTTAAATAAATTTTTTTTGGATGCCAATTTGAAGAATAATAAAACAGCTGTGAATATCGGAGTTAAGCGATGTTATAAAGCATCAAAATTAATTTCAACGGCTCTTAAAAATTCTACATCTATTGCAGAAAAGCAGCATCTTTTAACGTTATTAGCCCGGGTAAAAAGCTTTACGGCGATTATTAGAGCATTGGAAGTAACCGGGTTTGGATATGCAGAACGAAAGGAGACAGCAACACATCGTGTTAAATGGGATGACTTACACTCAGCATTTAAATCTAGAGTCAGGACTGGAATAATCACAAACCTGAAAAACACCGATGCTAAATCGTTCCTAGAAGACTGTGCAGCCTTACTTAAAAGAAGAATTCAAAATTGTTTAAAAGTTGATAATTCCTTTAAGGTTAACGCTGTGCTATGTGGAGAGTTCCAAGTTACTAAAGACAGTCTAACTCTAAGTGAATATAAATATCTTAATTCAAAGAATGGTGTTATTGACCAAAATACTAACTTCGATGAATGGTTTCTAGAAAATGTGCAAGATCAGTTGTTAACTAAATTGGAGGAGTTTCAGGAAAAAGATAGTGGTTGGGCTTTAAAGAAGCTAGTAAATTTGACAGTATCTATAAATAAGTATAATCCTCTTCGTGTAGGTAGTTATATTAAGCTACCTCCTTTCATTCAAAACAAGCAAGCTTGTATCAATGTACAAAATAATGATAATATGTGTTTTGCCTGGGCTGTGACGTCAGCTTTATATCCTAATAAGTACAATTATAACTTGCCGTCATCATACCCAGATCCTAAGACAGTACTGAATTTGAAGGGAATACAATTTCCTATGACTTTGCGACAAGTATCTAGATTTGAACACCAGAATTATTTATCAATAAATATTTATCGGCTGAAAAAATATCGAAATAAGTTTAATGTTATCCCAGCTTATTTAACAAAAGCCAGAGTAGAAAAATATGTAAATATTTTATTGGTACAGGATAAGTATTATGATACAGATGATGATGAAATAGACACAGACATTTTCTCTGCTAAGCAGCATTTTGTATGGATAAAAAACCTATCTCGCTTAATGTCAAAACAGCTCAGTAGTCATGAACAAAAAAAGTATATTTGCGACCGTTGTCTTCACTTTTTCTATTCTGAAGAGAAGTTAAATAAACATATTCAAGATTGTGAGATGGTAAACAACGGTGCAGTACCTAAAATTCCAACAGAGGAGCAAAAGTGGGTAGAATTCAAAGATTTCAAATTCAAGGAAGAAGCCCCCTTTATAATTTATGCGGACACTGAATGTCTTCTGGATCCAATTGAAGATGTTGGAAGTAAAGCAACTTTAAACTACCAAAAACACATTCCGTATAGCGTGGGGTTTTATGTTAAATGTTCATATGATGATACTCTCTCATTTTATAAGTCGCACACTGGACAAGACTGCATGCAATGGTTTGTTAAGGAACTTGTTAGTTTTGCTGAAGACGTTGAGACAGTCTTTTTGTGTGATTTGCCCATGGAAAATCTTTCTGCTGAACAAAATCAGATTTTATATAGTTCCAAGCTGTGTCATATTTGCGAAAAACCATTCTCGCCTGACGACATTATAGTTCGAGATCACAGTCATATCACTGGTAAAATAAGAGGGGCAGCTCACGAAAAATGTAATCTTAACTTTCAAGATAGTCATACAATACCCGTTCTTTTCCATAATATGAGTTCCTATGATGGTCATTTGGTATTAAAGGCATTGGCAGAGGTACCAGGAAAAATCGATATTTTACCTGTGAACAAAGAGAAATATATTTCATTTACGAAAAATATTCCGGAAAATTTGGTGCAGTTAAGATTTATAGATAGTTTTCGATTTTTGGCTTCTGGGTTAGATAAGTTAGCATCATACTTATCAGATTATCCAATTCTTAAATCTGAATTTGCGGAGCTCTCTGAAGATCAGTTTTCATTGCTCTGTAGGAAAGGAGTATTTCCATATGATTTCATGAGTAGTTGGGATAAATTGAGCGAAACCAAATTGCCTTTAAAAATTCAATTCTATAACAGATTGAATGACTCTCTGATAAGCGATATGGATTATGCTCATGCGCAAAAAGTCTGGAACTCTTTAGGTTGCAAGACAATGCAAGATTATTCTGATCTTTATCTTAAAACTGATATTTTGCTTCTAGCAGATATTTTTGAACAATTTCGCAAGACATCTTTTAAAACCTACGGCATTTCTCCTACACATGCGTACACCTTGCCGGGGTATGCTTGGCAATGCATGTTATTTCAAATGTCTAGAACAAGTCAAGTAAAACTCGAACTGTTGACCGATTTAGATATGATTATGTTTGTTGAAAAAGGCATAAGAGGGGGATTAAGTCAGTGTTCTAAGCGATATGCTGAAGCCAATAATAAGTACATGCCTTCATACGACGCTAATAAAGAGGAGTCATATTTGATGTATTTTGACATAAATAACCAATATGGTTGGGCAATGTCTCAATATCTGCCATATGGATGCTTTAAATGGCTTTCTAGTGAAGAAATTAACAGTCTTAATGCAGTCAATGTCTCTGAAGAAGCTGACACAGGATATATCTTAGAAGTTGATTTAAAAATTCCCTTCGAACTACATAATAAATTTTCAGACCTTCCACTTTGTCCAGAACATCAAAAACCTGAGGGTGCTAACAATATAAAACTTCTGGCTACCCTGCATGACAAGGATAAATATGTCATTCACTATAGGAACTTAAAGCAGGCATTAGCATTAGGGGTGCAATTAAAAAAAATACATAGGGTGCTGTCATTTAGTCAATATCCATGGTTAAAGCCATATATTGATTTGAATACTAGTCTAAGACAGGCAGCTAAAAATGAATTTGAGAAAAATTTATTTAAGCTTATGAACAATGCTGTGTTTGGAAAGACTATGGAGAATGTTCGGAATTATTCCTCAGTGAAATTAGTTATGAATTGGGAAGGACGCTATGGAGCCGAAGCTTTAATATCAAAGCCTGAATTTAAAACATGTACTATAATAAATGAAAATTTTGTAATTATCGAACTTGTAAAGTCAAAAATTTATTTCAACAAACCTATCTATGTAGGAATGTCTATTCTAGATATAGCCAAAACTACCATTTACGATTTTCATTATAATTACATGCTGCAAAATTTCTCTAATTGCAATGTCCTTTATACCGATACCGATTCGCTAATATATGAAATTAGAAATATAGATATTTATGAAGTCATTAGAAGAGACTGTCAACAATATTTTGATACATCTGATTACCTTGTGGACAACATATATGGAATTCCAAAGGTTAATAAAAAAGTTCTTGGAATGATGAAAGATGAGAACAATGGGCGAATTATGACTCATTTCATAGGGCTTAGATCTAAAATGTATGCTACAAAAGTGCATTTTACCTTTGACGAAATAGAACAAGAAAGATTGAAACTGGCGGTGACTGGTAAACAACGACAAGAAATTGAATGTTATCTTTCGAAAAAGGGGTTAACAAAAAAAATTAAAGGTATTAAGAAGTCGGTAATTGAAAATCAAATATCATTTGAAGATTATGTTAAGTGTCTGCAAACATTTACGGATAAACAGATTTCACAGAATTTAATAAGATCCAAAAATCATGATATATATAGTGTAAAACAAAGTAAGATAGGTTTAAGCCCTCATGATGATAAGAGACGAATTTCAAAATCCTCTGCTGACACGATTCCTTGGGGACATTGTTCGATAATGGAAGGCTAGTCAAAAATATATTTTACCTAACAATCAATCTAACTTTTCCAGGAGTGTATACTCCTAAACATGTTTATCTACAAGAATATAAACAAATACATATTTAAAATTAAAACAGATCACAAATAATTTATAAATTCCCAAATTAATGTTATAAGTTTGAAAATGATTAATAAATTACCACATGAAATTAAAAAATGTCATTATGGGTAAAAATAAAATTACTTGTTGTTTCACTATTTATTCAGTTACTGGCACGCGTGTTTCGACTCTTTCGGATCATTTTCAAAGAAGTTATTAATTATTATTATTTTTACCCATAATGGATAATATACGGTTTCACCATGAATGTAACCCAACGCAAGTTAATTACATTAAAAAATGTCTATTATTATTATTCTGTTTAAGAGCCAGCTCAAATCATTTTTTATCTTATTTCTGGTGACTTTCGATTGTTAATTGGTTTCTAAATGTTAAAATAATTAAGCGAATATGTAGATATCTATAACTGTTTGAAAGGATTTGTATTTGTGCTAAGTACCTACGTGAAACTATTTAAACCTTGTTATCACTTAGTTTTAAGTTTAGGTTGTAAGTATTACACTATTGACCATTCCTATACAATTTGTAATTATTGTCATAGGTATATATTACAGAACAGATGGGGATATTATGTTGATATGCAAATATAATTTGAAAAAAAAAGGAATAATAAGTATATTGTGTATTTTATATCTGTAAAAATGTTCAAAGAAATTATTTGTGTAGTAGGTAGTGTCAATAAATATATATTATTTAAACATTGTTAGTTGTTTTATTTAAAAATAATTCTCGTAACGACGAGTGTCGTATGTGCAAAATGAGAATTCTGGGAAAATGGGGTAGGTTAACACATTTTTTTTTGTTTTAGTTACCTTTTGCATTATGCTATTCTTTTCAGATACAATTTATTTTTGGGGGTATTTTTTGATATAAATTTATTGGTAGGTAATAGTTTCAGAATGCGAACAAAATATTTTGTTGTTATAAAATACACTTACGGCGTTTTAAATTATTATACCTAGTTCACTCTGCTAAAAATCAAAACAGAAAAATCCTTACTGTTGAGACAAGCACTTACTATATGGTATTTTTATATTCGAACTAATTTGCATTGTATAATAAAGGTAAAATAATTAAATATGCACAGTAAATCTGGCTCATGGATGCATTTTAATTATTTTGGTGCAAAAACAATAAAAAAAAATGTGTACTTGCGTAGGTATCTACTGCTAGATAATGTGGCAGCATTCAAATGCCAAAAACCTACCTACATAAGGAAAAAACACTTAAGGCTTTCTAAGTTAGGTACCTAAGTATATGCATAGAGGAGGATAGGTAGGTAATACATTTTACCCATAAAGCAATTGAGGAAATTTAGAATATAATTTTCGTAACTGTTAGATACAGTAATATTTATTACCTTTTGTCTGTTTTTATAACTTACAAATGCAAAATATTAACTTAAGATTTAAAAAAGGTTTAAATGCCTATAGGGTGAAAATACTGCTTTCTTAAAAGCGAAAAACGGATTTCGCACCACCAAAATTACCATAAAACTGTAGGTACGTATATCTATAGGTACCCACCTACTTGGTAGGTAACTAAAAATTGATCAAATTGCATTACGGCACTTCTTTCTACGACGCAGTATAATATAACCGTGGTGTGATGTTAATCTTATTTGCACGTTTTCTTGAAAAACTAATAAATTTTATATCTGCTGTTTCTTATATTTTATTGTGTTGCATCTAACAACAGCACAGTTTGACGATATTTATTGTTCATATTATGTATAATTTTATTGTAAATAAAAAAAATATAAATTGTTTAAATCAGCCTAAACTGTCACGTTGTACTTCGATTAACAAGCTGAAACGCGTTTGTAAAGATAATAAAGAAATACTTGTGGGTAACATCTGCGCCCCTGCGCGACCGATACAGAAACGCGTCTGCATTGTAAGCATATCATCCACCACGAATAACATTTACCGCAAGACAACGTAGCTCAATGGTTAGAGCGTAGCCTGCATGTGCCGATGGACGCGGGTTCTATCTCCGAAGAAACCAGCTTTTTTTCTGCATTGGTCGTCAACTCTCAGAAGACAGTGGCATATTATGGGTAGTTAGTTTGGAAGAGGTTGTATGAGTTAACAATTCTGACGTCGCGACGCCCTCCGAGGGGGCCCAAATGTTTAGTACGCCCCTGACCCGGCGTCGGTTCGCTTGAAAAACAGAATGGACCTTAAATTTCCTTATGGAGATTTACATGTAAAAAAGCTCAACTCTAATCCCGGAACGCCTTAGATTATCTACTACTTACCTTTAAAATTGCCCTGTTTGATCTTCACTGGCTTTTGTAAACTGTTTTGGAGACACATTGACTAGCACCTGATTTTTCGCGACAATTTACGGAACTAAGGTTCGACTTATAATAAAGAAATATTGATATATTATGTGTTCTTGGAAAGTAAAAGAAGATAGCAAATGTAAGAAATAGAGCTAAACTTTTGCCAAATTGAAATTATAAGTAATTAAAGTCATTTTTGGCCGACTACTAGAGGTGGCCGGCTTACTAGCGCACCCAACTTACATTTCCTTCGCCGACGGATGTGTTGGGCCAGCGGCAAGCGAAAATCCTTATTGGTTTTCAGAATGTCATACACAACACCCTCAAAAAGTAAACGTGATGTGCGGTATAGTTGACGGAAGATTTTTAGGTTCTTTGAAAATACTCTCACTGGTGCGAGATATTTGGAGTTTCTTCAAAATGCCCTCGTCCCCGCTAACTTTGTATCCGGATTTTAAAGAACCCGATGTACACCAGCGTGACCTCTTTTTCTAACAATAGCTCCCCGCCACATTACGATTTACCTGTTCGCGCTTATTTAGATGAAGTTTTTCCAAATCGTTGGATAGGTAGGAAAGGGTGACGATTAAGTGGCCACACAGATCGCCAGATTTAACTTCTCTTGATTCTTTCTTGTAGGGATATTTGAAAAGTAAAGTATACGTGAATCGCCCAGCGAATCTAGAAGATTTAAAAGCACGAATACACCATGAAATTAGAAACATTAACGCAGATGTCATCGATAACGTTCAAAAAGGATTTGTTAATCGTCTTGGCTATGGTCAGATTGTCAACGGTGCTCAATTCGAACATCATTTACTTCAGAAATCCATGTTCACATTTTTAATTTTTAAGACAATTTTTCTTCAAAATGTCTATGTAACCACTACCCCTACTTACCTTACTGTACGTAAAAATATGTGCTCTTTCTAATTCTGCAATAAAAGGTTGAAATTTCTATTTAAAAAAAAAACGAGTACGTCATATCTCTTTTTTGATATACCCTTTATATTTCGCAGGAACGCTAAACTGAAAATACAAATTGACGGGTCCGAACGTTTTACTAACTTTAAGTTTTACCAAAGAAACTTCTAAGTTTTTTTTTTTTTTTAATTTTTATTGAATTTATTCGCTTTTTTACGAATGCACTGTATATTGGATACTGTGTATGATTTATGTACGCTGGTAAGATGTGAGTAGTACTAAGTACATGTCCAGGAATATCAGAGGCTGGTCATATTTTAAAGCAGAATTGGCTAGTGAATTACCTAAAATAAGTAATTACGATTTTTTTTAGTTGGGGTTTCTTTAAAGATTCAAGGGAAACTTAGCACAGAAGTAATATAAAATTGATTGATGTTTGCTCACCTATTTATATATCTTTTGCAGAGAAGATTCAACGTTAGTGATAGATAACCATAATGAAGATAATATCGAAAATGCATCCCTAGATCTTTCCATGCGAACTAAACCAAGAAATAAAAATGTGAGATCTGAAGAAATTGCAACTAACACTGAAGTTTCATCATTTACAGAAAATGTAGCTGAAGACTTAACGCCATCTACAGACGCCTCAGACAGTGAAGATATAGGATCATCTTTGACAATGAAAGGTTCAACTAATGCAAACATGGAATATGAAGATGTGGTTGAAGGTAACAAGAGATATGCTAACTTTGATACAAAGATCTGTAACGTTTGCGAGAGTAAGTTTACGTCAAAACTGATGCTTCAAAAACATCTTAAATCGATTCATAATATAAAAACAAGTAAAATAAGACGCAAAAAATGTGATATTGTAGCGTTATTTGTATGTTCCACTTGTAAAAAAAGTTATACCAGAAAGCATGATCTAGAGAAACATGTTAAAGCTAAACATCCCCAAGAAGAAATTCCAAAGCTCAAACGTAAGAATGCTGATGTCATAAATAATTGCAGGAAAAATACTTCTGAAGGGGAGACGCTTTATCAGTGTGATGTGTGCTCTCGGACTTTTAAAAAATCATATAGTTTGATACGGCATAGAACTATACACTCAAATTATAGGCCGCATTGTTGCCATTTATGCGGGACTAGTTTTAGACTTACAAGTTCGCTAATTAGGCATATAAACGAATTTCATTATAACAAAAGAAAATTTAAATGTACCGCTTGCGATAAGCTTTTCAAAAATAAATTTACGCTCGACGAACATTTAAATGTTCACAAAAACGTTAGACCTTATGTCTGTGATACATGTGGTAAGTCCTTTAGGCAAAGCGCTTCTTTATACGTTCATAAAAAGTTTCATTCAAACAATTTCCCTTTTATCTGCAAAATTTGTAACAAAAAGTTTCGTTGCAAACAAAACTTACGGCAGCACAATTTAATTCATACAGGATATAAACCGTATGGTTGCAGTCAGTGCGGAATGACCTTTAAATCTAAACAGAATTTAGCCAGGCATAATAAATGTCATAAGCCGGTGTTCTGTGATAAGTGTGGTGCCACATTTGGACAAGTAAGGTATATGAAGTTGCATAGTTGCAAGTTGCCATCCAAAGGCATAAGTCAATCGACAGATAAACAAATTGTCGGGGCGCAGAAAGAGTGTGGTGATCGGCATTTTAGAAATATTATAACTAAATAAAACTTGGAAAAACTTTTGGTCGGTTTAGAAATAAAGAATTTATTTTTATTATTATTCAAATTAAAAAGAAAATAATAATTTTATTAAATTTATATTCAGTGCGAGAAGCCTTTAAGAAACGAAAAATATTTTATTTAAAATAAGTTTTGGGAAAAATATTGAAAATTAAAATAATTCCAAAATAAAATAAAAAAACTTTTTGAAAATTTTTAAAGTTAAATTGAACAAAGAATTATCAAAAGAACTTAAAATAAAATAAAAAGAAATAAAATATTTTAAATATTTTCGGATAAAATGAAATAAATAAAATTTATAAGTTAACCAAGTGTAAAGTAAGTGGTATTAGAATTCAGCCAACTTTAAAATACTTTTATAAAAATTAAAGAAAATATAAAATGAGTTAAAAATATTTGGAAAACTCACGTTTGTAAAATAAAATAATCCAATAAGAAGTTTATTAACAGAACACATCACAAATTAACAAAAATATTTCAAACAATAAATTAAAATTAAATAAAATTTTAATTTATTTTGCACTTCACTTTTCATTTCCGACTATTTATTTGACCGAGCTAAAGGTACCGTACGAGAGAAACTGATGAAATTAGGCGCTGCTAAAGTTTAAATAATCTCTCTCCCACCTCGGAGAAGACGCGCTAGTACGATTCCTGATTGGTCAAAACTCTAAAACTTTCGACATTGAAAAAGCCTTTGACACCGTCTGGCATGATGGGCTGATTCACAAGATGACAGCTCTTGGTGATCTCTCCAATCTCGTCCGTCTAATACAATCCTACTTAAGCCGGCGCAAAATTCACGTGCGTATAGGCCACTCCCTCTTCACCCCCCGAACTCTAGAATCCGGCGTCCCTCAAGGCGCAGTCCTCTCCCCACATCTCTTCAACATATACATCTATGACATCCCCAAAGCCCCGACAACATCCTAGCCCTCTATGCTGATGATACCGCGTTCGTCGTAAGGTCACTGAGTTCACGCAAGATGCAGCAAACAAATTTTTCAGTTACTGTGTAAACTGGAAACTTCGTCTAAACCCCGATAAAACCCAAACCATCCAGTTTGCTCGTAGAAGGCAGCCACCCTTCGACGTTATCAACCTGGATGGACGCGACGTCCCCGGGCGCGACACAGTGAAATACTTCGGTATTACCCTCGACAAATCCTCGACTCCATTGGCGCCCTCATATTTAGAACACCGTTAACAAAGCCAGGCTCTTCTATAGCCAATTATACCCACTGCTCAATCGACGCAGCGCCCTCAGTCATAAAAACAAACTCCTCCTCATCAACTCAATCATCCGCCCCACCCTCACATACGGTTCAGCAGCTTGGGAATACGCAGCCCCAACCAACCTCAACCGTCTCCAATCCCTTGAAAATCGTTACATTCGCACAGCCATGGACATCCTATGGTTCATCTGTAACGTAGATCTACACCGAGATATCAAACATATCCCCCTCACCGAATACCTCCGTGACTAAAATCCTCACCGCCACCGTCACTCACCCCAACCCGCTCGGTCAGACAAGCCTCTGACCTATGTCCCCGACACCAAACTCCTATAGGAGTAGCCATATAACCCCCCCCCCCCCAGATATTTCTCTCAAAACCTTCATAAAACCCACATACCCGTCTCCATGTGAACAGCGGAGTTTGCTGTTAATGATGAGACCCTGCGGAATGGACCGCAGGGGGCGAGGCAGGCAAACCTAGGGGGAGTAAGCGGAGATCGGAGGTCGTGACAGCTCTGGCCCCTGTACTCCTTCAAGGTGGGCCCACCTTACTATATAGATCGTGGAATGGGGACGGATCGCATTGGTGTCAACAAGAAACACCTGCAGAACATTGCCGTCCAGCTGCGACTGTTTTCTAATAACTGTCAAATAATTTATTATATAACTGCCTTTGTAAAAATCCGAAATATTTTGTTTTTCTGATACCGACAAAGGGATTCCAGAAACTGGAACACTTGTGTAAACATCTGCCAGCATTTTCAGGTGTTGTTTTGATCAATTTTTCCCTATAAATAGGTGGGATTGCTAGAGGAAAAGTTAGTTCATTTTTAACCGTCGTAATGTTCAAATACCTACAAAGTTAGTGCCGTCGTCCGTTGAAAGTTGTCGTGCCGTTTTATAGTCAAGTGTGGTTGCGAGAAGTTTAGTTCGGAAGTTGAAATTGCGTTGACCCAAGCTCACACGGCGATAGTAAGGTAGCCTCGCGGTTTTAGAAACCTTTACTTATTGACTTGGCACGGTAACGCGAAAAGTTTTAGATTATATGTAATTTAGGAAGTAAGTGAAAATATTTGTTTGTAAATTTAAATTTTATTGTTGGTGGCTCCTATAAAAGATTTGATATTTTAATAAATAAGTGAAACTGATCGTGATTTTGTGGTTTTACTGCTAGAAATTAGAAGCAAACTCATTTAATTTACAATTAAATATTGCTCCCTTTCAACAATATATTACTCCCTTTAAAAGAAAAGTATAAACTATTTCAATTCAACAACAATTTGGACGTAATTGGTGTAACACAGTGGTACTGCGAACCCCGTTGAGGATTTTTGTAGGCGCCTTCAAGGGTAAGTACCCATTTGAGGATAGAAGGTGGGCGCTACAAGAGGAGCTAGAATTAGAGGAGTTATAATAAAAGACGAGAAAGTTCTAATAATTTCTTGACAAAGTTAAAGGTCAAGGATCATACTCTCTATTTACGTATTTATTTTTAGTTATTCTAAACAGAATCATTATGTCATATTGGACAGATAAATAAAAATCATAATTTTGTAATGTACACTTATAATTTTATATTGGTGTGAAAATAATAACTTACATGGACATTTTAAAACGGCAGTTATTTCAAATGTACGATATAATGTGTGTAGGTACAAAAAATATTTTTATTAGATTGTGGCTATTATTATAAAAACGATCTGATCTCCTCTTAAACTAAGAAATGTATAATGCTTGTAACGGCCATGTAAATACAAATAAAATATCCCGTAGCCCATGAAAGGGCCCTAGCGGGCTGTGGGATTACTACGACTGCATACACTATGGTGTGGGCAATTCTAGTCGCCGTATATACTCTGAACAAGGTGGTGGCCACGGCGATTGCTGGGTTTGTCAAGATATACGCAAAACTTGCTACAAAGAAGACGGTGATGTTTTCAAGATCATTCTGATGAGCCCTGCAACAATAATAATTTATAGTGGTACGAAACATGTAGCAAATCCGATACATATACACTATACAGGGTGTCCGCTAATTCATGATATACACAGCAAATCCACCACCTATCTGAGTACGAAAATGGCAAAAAAAACTTGCAACACGTAAGGTTTTCTTGTTACTTACATGAAACAAACCACATGTAGAACGGTATACCATTTAATCTTTATTAAAAAAATGATTTTACAAGTTTTTTAACCCTACACAGGGTGTTTCTTAATAACATGCTAATATTTAAGGAGGTTATCTTTGGGTCCATTTTAAGAAAAAAACTTCATATGAACATATGTCCTAAAAATCTTAACTGTTGAACTACAGGGTGCTAAAGTTTTAAAAAAAAAACCTTTTTTTATGATAACTTTGGTATGACGACCCTATATTTCTGTGAAACGTGGTACGCATCTTCTATGCATCAAAAGGCATTTTCTGTTGTACAACATGATTTTTTATTCTTGCCAGTGGCGCTTGTGTGGGTTTTGCACCGAATCATTTTAAAGAGAAATGTGATACGCCACTGAGTTTTTTTAAAGTAAAAATTATTTTTGAAATCCTTATTCCTTTCTGAGCAAATCTGGTCTCTTCATTTTGTTTCGTTTGACGTATGATTTTCGCATAAAAAAATAAAATTCATTCATTTGCATCTCACTAGACCACTTACGAGAAAAAAACAATGTATGTAACTTTAAACCATAATTTATTAAAGGGAATTATTTTTAAACGGTAAAATTATGAAATTATAGTAATCTAAATACATTTTGGAATGCTAACACAAAATTATCCTGAACGCGCAAAAAAATAAATTAAATCAGATGTTAAATTGATTATTGTGAAAGTTTTGGCTAGCGTTTCTAAAAAAATTGGCTTCATCGGTGAATAACATTTCAGTATCAAATAATGGATTTTCAATTACTTTTTGAAGAAATCATTGGCAAAAGTTCATCCGTAATGGAAAGTCGTGTAGAAGTAGAGCCTGAACACGTTGGATATGGTAGGGAGATAATAAAAAGTCATTGAGAATTTTCCAAACAAGAATAGGTGAGATATACAAATTGTTTTCAATTTTTCGTGTACTTAATTCGGGATCTTCCTCGACTGAATTCAAAACCGCTACCTCAATTTCTGGCGTTCTTACAGTACGTTGTACTTCTTTTAGATGATTGTCTGGTTCAAAACTTCCCTTTTCGCACAACCTTCTATGAATGTTCCAATTTAAATGTCGACGTGCAAATTCAACCCTAGCCACTCTATTTCTTGCCGAAATAAGGGGCTTTTTACCCGGGCGTCTACTAAATAACTTTGCGTCTACCAACCTTCTTTGAACTGTCTGTGGACTAACCATAATTTCGGGAATTTCAGCAATAATTCTAGGTGCAGACATCCAAGGATCGTTTTGAGAAATTCTTTTAATGCGTCTCTCTGTCAAAATTGTTGTTTTTCTCGGCCTTCCCGATTTCGGTAGATTCTCTAAATGTCCCCTTTGAATGTAACTTGAAATTATTTTGGATACGCTGTATCTTGGTAAAACAAACCGTCTTGAAATTGTGACTTGAATTGTACCTTCCAAGTGTGCATTCACTACTCTCTGCTTTAATTCTTTCGAAATTGGAATACCTCTTGGCATGATTAATCCAGCACAGAAACATAAAATAAACTTTTATTTATGGAATAAAACTCAAAGTCTGCTCCACTAATTTAATAAAATAAATTCATATTATATGCCCATACATGTTTCGAAGGCATAAACCTTAATCCTCAGTGGGTAATTATTAAGATGTAATAAAATATGAAGAGACCAATGACATTGTTACACTATAAACTTATGTTGCAGAAATTTTTTTTTTAATTTTTATAAGGAAACATATTGACGTAAATTAATTAACTAATGCTATATAACGAATAGTAATAAAAGGTTTTTTAAAAAATTATGTTTTTTAGATTAGTTTTATTTTTTTTATTTCATTTTGAACTTATTATAAAACCCAAATATGGCTGGGAAAATAAAATCAAGTTCAAAATAGGGTACGATCATCATGGCGAAGTCGTACCAAAATGTATAATAAGTTCAAAATTAAATAAAAAAAATAAAACTAATCTAAAAAACATAATTTTTTAAAAAACCTTTTATTACTATTCGTTATAATGCATTAGTTAATTAATTTACGTCAATATGTTTCCTTATAAAAATTAAAAAATTTTTTTCTGCAACATAAGTTTATAATGTAACAATGTCATTGGTCTCTTCATATTTTATTACATCTTAATAATTACCCACTGAGGATTAATGTTTATGCCTTCGAAACATGTATGGGCATATAATATGAATTTATTTTATTAAATTAGTGGAGCAGACTTTGAGTTTTATTCCATAAATAAAATATTACTCCACTGTGAGATGGACTACTTCCATAAAAAAATCATAAAATAAACTCTGCAAAAATAGGTACTTTAACCTTTACTTTCACTAAAACCTTTCTTTTTTAGGAGAATATTAAAATGTTGCTTTACTTTTGACGCATTACAATACTGTATTCGAAGGTTTACGTTAATATCACTTCATTTGTTTTGATTGTTGAAAAAAGCTGTTGCCGCCGATAACAGCAGCCTACTTTGATATTTAAGACACGATGTATTTAAATACGATATCATGCATTTGATATTATAAAATCGAGATTTCTTTCATTTTTCGAAAGTGTTGCTCTACTTTTGTCCGATAGTGTATGTTCATATGAAGTTTTTTTCTCAAAATGGACCCAAGAATAACCTTCTTAAATATTAGCATGTTATTAAGAAACACCCTGCATATCGACTATATTTATAATTTATATTAAGTTAACATCTAAGAAAAGAGCAACCATCAAAAATATTTATTTCAAACACACTAATTTTTTCCTTTTATGGGGGGGGCACATCTTCTCTCTTTAAAAACCAACAGTAATCGCCTATCATGGCTGGATCCCATCGTCCTGGGACCGAATTTTCATTGTCCTGATATCTTGATGGAACCTGTTATCCTGCTCGTCGCTAACAGCGCCCAAATTCTCAGGAAAAAATGATAAATTGGAATGGAGAAAGTTAATTTTTAAAGACATTCGGCAACCAAGCGATTTATAGGAATTTAAAAGTTTTTAACTAGTTGTTCGTAGTTTGCATCCATATTCTTGCCTAAAAATCCCATCACTACACTTACAAATTAGTTCCAAGCTCAAGTTCTCGCGTGGTGAGATTTCGTATAAAATTAGCATCGCCCGGCAATTTTCTGATTTGTGGCCCAATAAAAATGCCTTCTTTTTATTTGGCGGGCACTTAACTAGGGAAAGACTTGTCTTAGATATTTAAATCCTTCACAATCTTTATTCATAGCCTTCACAGTCCATTAGAAAAGAAAAAACAAAATCACTCAATTTGTAGGGTTCTAGATCGATAACCATTTTTCTGATTGCAAATTTAAATAATCTTTGTGAATGTATTTGTTTTATTCTATTCGGCAAAGCATTGAGGAATTTTAAGCGTATTTAGTGGGGGCATTTTCCAGTAAATGTTAATCGATGCACTGAGCATGAAACAACTCCTGCTCTTGTAGCATATTCATAATTTATTTTTAGATTAAACAACTCTCTACGTTGAAAGAAAAACATTAAACATTTATATACTTATGTATTTAAATATTAATACTACAGGTGTTTTTGGTTTGAAAGGATCATCTTCTAATTCCTTTGATTTCTTATTGAGCGGTCCTGGTATATCAGCTTTACCATTTACACCTTTTCTGATATTTTTATCAAGATTTATTTTTAGCGGTTTGTTTACGATTATTTTGTCATTATCAGTTAGGCCTATTATAATCTTATTTATCTCAGATATCGGTAAATTGTCTTTATTACTAGCTGAAAAACTCCTTGTTTTTACAATATCCACTCGAGTTTTTAGGTTTTTTTTTTTATTTATCACTTTCCTCGCCACCACTTTTATCACTCATGATGATTCAAAATATTATTTTCCATGAAATTAGGCGATAAAAACAATTTTAATGTACAGCGACCAAAGAAGCGTGTATACTACTTTACTATACCGGGTGTCAACGAAATCATTGTGCAAAGTACCACAGCGTCATAGTAAAAGATATTTTAATCAAATTTTGGTTACTGCCATGTTTGAACGGGATCTTAATTTTTACCTAAAAACCAAATTATTATACCGGAAGTTACACAATTTTATTTTTTTAAATGACAACCTGTATTTTTTATTGTCCAATCGAATTCTTCTCAAAATTACCTTTTCAACGACATACAACAAATGACATTTACTTTCAAAATGGCGTCTATAAAACAACGTAAGTATGCAATAATAATTGATACGGGTAAAATAGTAATAAAATCTGTTAAATTGGACCCTTTCATAATTCTTTAAGCACCGACATTTAAATTTCTTTTTTCAGTTTTTGAATAAATACCTATAATTTTTTATTTTTAAGAAAAATCGTATCTTCAACTAGTACAATCAATCTGTTATGGAAAAGCGGGTTTACGGGAAAAAATACCATAAGCGATTTTATTTTATAAATGGTTAGGGGGGTATGTGATAAGCTTAAAACCAAATTGTCGCCCCCCCCCCCCCCCCTTGGGCGCTTGTGGGAAACTCAAAAAGAATTTTGACTTGATTTTCCGCAAAAACGGTAAGTCGCAGAGAAATATTTTGTAAACAAATATTGTAGAAAACAATATTCTCCACAATATATCTCATGGAGTCACTGCGCTACGCCTAAAATGCAGAAAGCAGAGGGCGCCAAAGTTGCCAAAAATCACTTTTTCCTTATTTTCGACGCGAAAAATATTTTTTTTGCTCAATCGCATAAATACAAAAGTTGTAGAGCCAAAAAAATCCTTTAAATTGAGTCCGCGGTTTTTTTTTTACAATGCACGGTTACGGAGATATAGCGCCTGGAAGTACCAACCGAATGCAGCATCATTTGTTTTATGTCCTGTGATCGTAGCATTCTATTGTTACAGATCCTCACGTCTAATATGACCACTACGCCACAACTAAAAATGCTTTATAGGGGAAAGGAAAATCGAAGTCTTTCTCCACAAGCTTATTATAGTTATAGAATAGAATAATCAATATACCTACATTAAGGCGAATTGACAAAACGGTTCCACCCTGTGAATCATAGACTATGGGCGATTTATTTACTTAGCTTCAAATCAACCTCAACGGTGAACAGAAATTATTGATGGGAAATTGATAGGAAAGTGTAAATTTAAAAAAATGTTAAATGCCCTTGATATTTTAAAACAATTAGGGGATATATCTTGATATGGAGTAATAAGAACTCATAGAATGGAGTAATATTTTCAAATCGACGTTAGAATACCAGTATAATGGCCTTATACAAGTATTGTTAATAACTAATTCTAATTGTGTTACGAGATTACAATAAAATTACCATTAACATTTTGAATGTGGGTCAAAACGCCTGCCTTTCTGTGACGTCAATAATCTGTAGTTACCGATGTTATCAAATATGCTGTTTTTGCAATTTTATTACTCTAGTACAATAGTATATTTGTAGAGTTAAATGTACTAAATTGATTTCATGACCATAATTATCAAGATAATGTAAATTCAATGCAAATGTAAACTTAAATAACGCAAAAATGGCTGAACCAAATGTCAATTTGTATGGTATATTTGAAATCAGAAAAAAAAAGATCTTTCATTTTAGCCGAAAATATACAGGGCATTCCATTAAAAAAAAAACTTTTTGTCGTCCCCCGTACATTTGCAAAATTACTGAAAACTACAATGCAAATTTGGGAAGGAAAAAATTTCCCCTGTATGTCAGTTTTTTTTATTTTTCCCGTACGATAAAAAATAAGAAAGTTACGGGGGTTCTAGTTTATACGAAGTCACCCGGTACATCATGTATCAAATACATACGTTGTTTTATAGACGCCATTTTGAAAGTAAATGTCACTTTGTTGTATGCCGTTGAAAAGGTAATTTTGAGAAGAATTCGATTGAACAATAAAAAATACAGGTTGTCATTTAAAAATTATAACATGGCGTAACTTCCAGTAAAACAGGAAGTGATATTAATTTGGTTTTTATGTGAAAATTAAGATCCCGCTCAACCAAAGCAGTCCATTTTTCGATGTAATTGCAGGGTAAAGATAAAGACTTGCGGTTTTTTACATTACTGCGCTACTTTTTCGTGAAACAAAAGATGCCGCAAACAGAATTGTCATAACTTTCTTAGTTTTTAAGCTACAGGGTGCTTTGGAAATGTTTGCATTTTGACCACCCCCTGTATTTCGGTTACCCTTTAACTTATCAAAAAATTGAAAGCTGTTTCTTACAGAATTATTTTAAGTAGAATTCAGTGGCGTACTTACTTTTTTTCTGGGAGTCTCATTTTGGGGATTTAAAGCAAACATAGGATTTCTTAAATGGGATACCCTGTATAGTTTTCTTTTATTTGATTGGGCTATTTTTAGGCTTTTCTAAAATACATAATAGTTGATAGTTAATATTAACAATAAACGCACAAATCGAAAAATTTAGAAAATTAGAGTAGCAGGCTATTAATCCATTGAAACAAAAAAGAATATGTCATTACTCTTTAGTGTTAAAAATACGTCGTCGCACAGCATCTCCAGTACGTGAAGGGTGCACAATCTTTACTTCATAGATGATAAATGATATTTATTTTAATAATTTTTTAGACCAGATTTTATTACTCTGAGATCTTTTTCTATAACTTTGCACGAACTTCTAGTGCCTCTACAAAAGTCATAACGTTCATTTCGTCCCTTTCGCGATTCTCTTTATTATATATAATTTAATAGGTCTTGGCTTTATAAATGATCGATTCTTAATTAAATTAATTTTTAAACTTGAAAATGTTACTTGGTTGGGCTGCCTTCTCTCTGGATATCTATGAAAGTAAAAACTCTTATAAGTTAGATATTTAAATTACAAGATTGTAAACTTACATATTTTCATGGCACTCTATAAAGCAAACTAACATGTCGTAATTTTCAAGATTTTTATACTACTACATTTTCGTCATTTTTTTAAACTTTAGTGAAATTGCTTTAAATCTCGAAAAGTAAGACTTCCAGAAAAAAAGTAAACGCGCCGCTGAATTATACTTAAAAAACTCTCAATTTTTTAATAAGTTAAAGGATAACCGAAATAAAGGGGGTGGTCAAAAAGTGAAAATTTTCGAAATCACTCTGTAGCTTAAAAACTAAGAAAGATATGACAAGTCTGTTTGCGGCATCTTTTGTTTCATTAAAAAGTAGCAAAGTAATGTAAAAACCGCAAGTCTCTATCTTTACTAGTTACAATACGTAAATACATTTTAAGGCCCAAAAAAGTCGCGCCTTTGAGATCTTCTTTGATTCTTTAGGTCAGGACTTATTCTTTTTAGTTCTTCTCGGTCTTTTCTTGCTAAGTCAGCTTTGATCGTTGAATTTTTAATTAATGGGCAGGTAATTTTTGACTGATGTGTGTTCATCTCATTCGTGTTGTGCCAGTGCCTTGATTTTCCTAGTTGTGGTTTGCTTTTTAGTATCTCTCTAGTATTTTTGTGCCTATTTATCGCGTTTTGCTGCCATACAGAAAGCCAGTCTTTTGGAACTTTATACATTACGTCTGTAACAGTTACTTATTACTATTAGTTTCGATGCTTTGTTATGAAATACCTGAACTGATTTTGTTGTGTTTTGTTTAAAGTGCACCAGGTTGATTGGCATAGCTTTTCTCGACAGGGATAGTCTTTAATATACGAAATCGCAGATGACTGAGGATCTTCTATCACAATTGTTCTTTAGTTAAACTATTAGTAATGGGAGGCTCATCGTAGCTCACATTCTGCTAGTCAAACAAAACTATCATACCATTTATACCATTCATTCTTGAAAAAGCCACAGTGATAGCGAAACTAGTCGAATTTTATAAATAATTCTTAAGTTTCAAATATAGTGGAATTAAAGTAAAAAGTGTGTTTACTTTCTCATATAGTTCTGACAGTTAGCCAGGGTTGCTTAGATTAAGACGTTGTGACCTCCTAAATGAAAGCAAAAGGTCGCAGACAGCGCCTCCTCTGGGCAACCTACATCAAAATTTTTAAGAGAATAGAAGTTTTAGCACCCTTGAAAAAATAAAAAAAAAAGGTTGCGGTGAATCAGACGAAGTACAAACGCCGTCTTCTTTCGGATTAAAGCATACGAGGAGTCTAAAAATATTGAACATCCTTGGGGTGCAGTAGACAATGATAGCTGTTCGCAGATTACCATAACCTAGGTACACCAACTCTGAAAATAGCCATCTTCCAATTCTATATAGATAGAGAACGCATTCAGCATCAGTGAAAGCCATCTCAATGAAAACGAATAAGGTATCTTAAGGCATATTTGCTTGCCGTCAATTTAACTGTGGTTTTTGCTTACTGGTGGTCGTAGGAAAAATAAATTTTAGTTGTTCCCGTTTTTTAAATTCCTTACCAACATTTCGTCCCTAAGCGATTCATAAAATAATAAACGAAAAAATTCTGTGTAAAACTAGCATAAGAGACAGTGTCACCAGCAACTAGTTTATAGACCAGTGCGATTGGCTTATTGTATGGTATGACGTTTGCTGTTTGCAAGGGTCCTACTTCTCGTAACTGGGGAACAGTGTTCTCAGGAGAAATGAAGGCGGAGTTCTCAAGCAACGCATGAAATGATACTCTTAAATACACGTTCTCTTATGCTCGAGAATAAATAGTCAAAACGACTTTTTCGATTGTAGGAGAACGGGAATGATCCCCTCACCTACAGGATCATTCTCTTCCCTGGGTCCTAATTTTCGAAACTGGGAAACATTGTTCTCAGGAAAAATGTGGGCGGAGTTTTTACGGAACACATGAAATGAAATTCTTTAGTATACGGGACCATTAATATCACTGAGAATGCTGATTAAAATCATAGAAGAACTGCCAGGGAAGGGAATCATCCTCTGAGTGATCTGATCATTCCGGTTCTCTTATGCTCGAGAATTAGGACCCTGGCAGTTCCTCTATGATTTCAATCTGCGTGCTCAGTGACATGAATGATCTCATGTATTCAAGAATACCATTACATGCGTTGCAAGAGAACTCCGCCCACATGTCTACTAAGAACAGTGTTTTCCAGTTTTGATAATTAGGACCCAGAGGAATACACCAATGATCGTTGTTACCATGTCCATGGCATACACACATATTAGGTATGCTTATCTATTTTTCTATATTTTTACCTTCTAACACGTTCAACATCTTCACTGGTTTTCATTTTTATTTTTTTTGATGCAACATCCTCGGGGTTAGCGAATGCCTAAAAATGCAAAAAATAAAAAATGTTATATGTATATCTGCGTCGTGCGTTATTGTCTTTTTCCTAATATTTAACAAAGGAGTACTGTCTCGCCGCATGTTCAATGTTCAGGTTAAAAATCACATGCAATGTATTATGTATTGCTTCTGCAAACATTATAACAACTAGTATATACAGGGTGTTTACTAAACATACTGCAAAAATTGAAGGGGATATTCTCTGGACTATTCTTAGAATATAATATTTGTATCTTTGAAACAAATCGGCTTTCCAAAAAGGACAAAATATTCTTAGAATAGTCCAGGAAATAACCCCCTTCAATTTTTGCCGTATGTTTAATAAACACCCTGCATAAGTACCATGCAGTAGCAATAACTAATTTGTACTTGTTTATTTCTTCCGTGTTTGAAATTATATTTTTACAAACTAAAAAGCGACCACTGCTGATTACTGTAGCAGCATAGAATATTTTATTTTATTTTATAAGCTTGTTGTACTGGAAGAAACTTTCCCAAGAAATACGTTAATATTTGGCTCGTATTTGGGAAAAGCAAGGGTTTTATTGTCTTTTAAAAGAAACACTAAATCAAACTATAGAACATCTTTTCTGTAATATAGACCTAACTCCTTTTTGGACCTAATTTCATTCGTTATGGTACTTCCTAACTTAAAAGCAAAGAACCATAAATATTCCTAAGGTCGAAAGGTTTTGAATTTAAAAGAAAATATTCTCTACAGATACTTAAAAACATAAATTTGCTCGAAGCAGAACCTTTCTTGGAAATTATCTTTAGCTACTAGGGTTCAGAGTTGGAGAACACATGTATTTTATTACATGCAACGGTATCTAACTCTTTTTAAGTATAATTAGATTAGGACTTTGTTGCTTTGTATAATTTATAGGTTGAAGTCATTTTCTATGAGAGGAAATTAATATTTTCAATTATATCCTTTCCGTGGACTAGGTGAGCCATCTATCGGCGAACAGCCTAAGAATATTAAGGGGGTGGTCATTGAGGGTTAAAAGTTAAAAGTGCAATTACACTGGTGATTGGTCAAAGTACCCTCAGTCATGGGGCAAAGGAACGACCATTACTTGTTTTGGGAGTTTTTAATTGGTTTAAAGTTGAAAGGTTCGGATTTTGGGAGCCAAGGGGTGTGGTATTCGGGCCACAAGTTCTTTTCGACAACGCAGAAAAATCAGTTCCGAGATTTTTACCGAACTATCTAGTCGACTTACTAATTCTCCTGTTAAGTGATCCTTTTCTTAATTTTATAAAGTCCAATTTAATCCCTTATCGTTTATTAACCAGTGTTTTAAGGTAAGACGTATACCATCTGGTAGTTTATTCTGTTCTATTTCTTCTATTGGGGATTTTACATTCAAAATTAATTTTCATTAATTATTCTCTTTTTATATGGGGATTTTTATTAGACGCATGTCGATTATTCAGTTTGAATACTGAATAATTATCTAGTTGGGCTTTAGTTTCGAAACCTCGCTTTCTCGTTGGATGTAAATATTCCTTTATAAATATATTTAAGGCTCTTTTTGTAAAATATCACTTTCTTTTTCGTTGTAATAGATTTTAAGTGTTTTGAGAAAGTAGTTGTTTTATTTGGCTAATAAGAATTCTTCACTAAACTACTTATAAGGTTCACTTAACGAGGATTCTGCGCTTCGCGGTGGTCTCGCGGCCGCGGTTGATACTATGCGTGTACCTGCTAACCAGTTGACTAGAGGAGTAAGGGATCCTTCCCCCAACTACAACTGACTGTTGGATTCAGACGAGGTCCAGGTACTAACAATAATAATTAATGGCTACATCCCACGATATTAGAACTTCGAAATACGTCTAGATACCATCTGATCTTCCAGATTCTTCAAGAGTGCTTTTGCCCCGATTCAGATTATAGGATAGATAGGGAAACGTCTCCATTAAATTGTGCAGAATGATACTGACTTGGTCTCCACGCTACCACGTTCTCTAAACCAAGTCTATCACCACCACGTCATTCTGTCACATTACTGAACATGTTTGCAAATAAGAAATGTTTGAGTTTATTTCGCTTAATACGCATAAATCAACGGATATCTTTGATTTTTTTTTATGGTACCGGTAGGGATCTTGGTAGTAAATACTTCCGTCCGAATTTTGCAGAAAATTTCCGAACTATTCGGTCTAAAAAATATGAATATTCACATAAATTAAAATTTTTTGGTATTGTTACGGATACTGCAGCTGCTATGTCAAAAGCTTTATCAATTATGCAAAGCGCTTTTGATTTGATTAATGTATATACTTGTGCCTGTCATACGTTAAACCTCTTGGTTGGAGATATAATAAAAAATAGACTGTTGAAGCCTCGTGCAAGGAAATTATAAAAGAAATTAATGGTTTACGCGTTAATTTGGCAACCTTCAATAAAATTCAGTTACAAAACAAAAACAGTAATTCCGATTGTATTTCTTTAAAGATACCAGTTAAAATGCGTTGGGGCTCAATCTTAAAATATACAGGGTGAGTCGGGAGGAATGGGCCTGACTAACTCTAAGGGTGTAATCTATGCATCAAAATAATAAGAAAAAACTCAAATGTTGTTATGCAATATTCATTTGTTTTCAAGTTACAGCGTTAAATAATATAATAATGTTGTTAAACCAAAATATGCAACATTAATATTGTTTTAAACAAATCATTGGTTTAGTTAATTTTTTAAAAATACCACCATTGACTACAAACATTTCCTGCTTCGTTTACGAAGGGCGCGCGTGGATATTCTAATTAATTCGTGCCTTTCTTTAATATTGAATACAGCATTTCTAATGCGTCTAATTAATGCATCCCTAGTATCTACTTTTACTTTGTAAACCTCAGTTTTTAACCAACCCCATAAATTGTAGTCCAACGGCGTAAGGTCTGACGATCTAGGAGGCCAACTAATAGGACCATCGCGACCAATCCAAACCCCTGGAAACATTTGGTCTAAATATTGCTTAACCCGACGATTGAAATGGCCAGGCGCTCCGTCATGTTGATAATACATTTCAACTCTTATGTTTAAAGGAATCTCCTCCAGTAGTCCTTGCAATTCATTTTGTAAAAACTTTAGTAGTGATCCCCTGTAAGGCGATTTTACAAAAGAAAAGGGCCAATTAAATTATTATCGATCCTGCCGCACCACACGTTTACTGAAAACCTGTATTGAAAATTACTTTCGACTATTGCGTGAGGATTTTCGTCCGACCATACATGGGAGTTTCGATTATTATTGATTATGATTGAATATTATTGTAGCTTCGTTAGTAAAGAGTATGCGCAGTAAAAGATGATGATTATTAATTATCCACTCACAAAATTGTATACGCGTAGTCTCCAGGTTTAAGATTCTGTACACGCTATACATGGTACGGGTTTGGCCTTGCTCGTGAAGCGTATTGATCACTCTTTTTTGGCGAATCCCCAACTGAATTCCAATTCTTCTTGAGCTTGTCGTCGCATCTTGTTCTACTAAAGCTAGAACATTTTCTATTTCTTCTAAATCCTGTTGAATGGCTCGTTCGGGTGTTACATTAGCACTTCGTTGCGTTCCGGTCTCGCAGAGTTTGTTGAAAACTCTGATAAAGGCCTTTCTGTTCGGTGTTCTTTCATGTGGAAATCGTTCACGATATTCTTCAGCAGCCGCTGTAGCATTCCCATTACACAAACCATAAATAAAAACCATATTTGCGTATTCGAGATGTGAATAAATGTGTGGCATTTTATAAAATTAAAATTTAAGAAGTAGTCCATGTTCTGTGGCGAGATTGTAAATAGAAATAAAGGTCTGTCTTTACCACCAAATAACTTTATTTGCGCCTCTAGGGTAGAAAACAAGGGTTATAGAAAATACATAAAATGTGAAGAATTAAAATAAATTTCTTAACGTTGTACTAGTTTCGACTTTAGGGAAAGTCATCTTCAGCAACTAATCATTTAAGAAATTTTGTTATGAAAAGTAGTTAAAACAGTTGGGAGAACAATTGGTGATTCAACAATAAAATATAATGAAATGCAGATTATGCAACCATTGGAATAGACAGCAGCTTATTATAAGAGCGATGTATCTCTATACAATGGTAGGAGATGATTTAAACGCAAGTAGGATTAAAGGCCTTAATTATAATATAGTGACTTAAGAATGTTGAAGTTAGAACATGTTGTAAAAGAAGAAATTTTAATATGTCAATTCATTCTTAGTTTAAAATGAAACTGACTTAGTGAGGGGACATGTTTATTGTTGTGGTGGATTAGATTATATGTAAATTAAATTAAATGAAATTGCTTCTATTTAAAATTGTCAAAACGAAACTATGTCATTTCTTGTAAAAAATTGGGAATACATCAAGTGATCATTATTCACATGTTATATTATTAAAATAAAATAAAAAATTTTGTAATTTAGTAATATAATGATTTAATTTACAAAAATTTTTGGCCTTTAATCCTACTTGCGTTTAAGTTTAAATCATCTCCTACCATTGCATAGAGATACATCTCTCTTATAATAAGCTGCTGTCTATTCCAATGGTTGCATAATCTGCATTTCATTATATTTTATTGTTGAATCACCAATTGTTCTCCCAACTGTTTTAACTACTTTTCATAACAAAATTTCTTAAATGATTAGTTGCTGAAGATGACTTTCCCTAAAGTCGAAACTAGTACAACGTTAAGAAATTTATTTTAATTCTTCATCATTTTATGTATTTTCTATAACCCTTGTTTTCTACCCTAGAGGGGCAAATAAAGTTATTTGGTGGTAAAGACAGGCCTTTATTTCTATTTAAAATTAAAATGATACAAATCCGAAAGTTAACGGTGAATCAATGTAATATTTTATACTGACACTAATAGGATAGTGACAGCACAACAATCAAAAGCAAACAATAATAACATTTATTACAGGAAAGCTAAATAATGGAATATTTTCTTTTTGCCTTATAACTTGAAAACAAATGAATATTGGATAACAACATTTGAGTTTTTTCTTATTATTTTGATGCATAGATTACACCCTTAGAGTTAGGCCTATTCCTACCGACTCACCCTGTATAGAATGCTTAGTTACTAGTAAAACGTTGCAGATGCTAATCGTACAGAATCAGAAAACGTTACATTTGCTAGGAATGTTCGGGCAAATTGCTTGGATAATGACATCTTTTGGGCCCGACTTTAAAAGCTCATATTAGTTCTAACTCCAATCGTAAAATGGATAACTTTATTAGAATCCGATACGTGTCGGTTCTCTCAAGTTATTGTAGCACTTAGAGATATTGAGCAAAGTTTGTACGAAAATGTACGAAATATGCCTATTCTAAAGTCAGAAGAAAAATAATGCTTCTCTGCCCTACACTGGGCGAAATATCAAGTTGATATGACTCAAATATGAGTTGTCCTAGATCGACGCGTGTTGCTAATAGGGGACAGCTCAGACCTGTGAATTACGGCAACTAGACCGAAGAAATTGCATCAACTTACTGTTCATAAGTTATAATACCCCTGAAGATGGGTTAATTTATGCACTGGACCCGACTTAAATTTTTGGTAAGCTAAGGCTACCGTAACTAATCGTAACTGGGTTTGACGAACACATGCGACGTGGGCTGCAGCAATTCATTTTTTAAGCTACCAGAGACCAATATGGGAATAATTGTGGTGCGTTACTACTCGGGCTAGATTAATTCATGATTCGAGCTATCAAAACTTGACCTTTCAGTTGTTCTAGCTTACGATGATTAACTTAACGACTATAGATTTAATCTGTCCTAAAGTTGGAGTATCCTCATTTTCACGCAACTGTATGAGGAGAACAAACTCTGAACAAAGATAAAAGATCCCGCCGATTAACGATTGCGCGGATAGCAAGTCCAGTTATGAGGTCCGTGACGACGCGACGTTGATGAGGTACTAAGAACAATGGGATGAAGTTACCGCGCCAAATCGGCACGAGCGCGAATATAGAACTTTCCGTGACCTTTCGATCGGTGATTTACTCTCATAGGTTTACTCTCGACATGGGTTTTTAGAGCACTCTTTATGACTTATTCCAACTCAAAAAATAATTTACACATGGTAATGAGTTAAAATAATGCACGTCCAAGTCAAAACAGCACTTTAAAATCAATTAGTAAGTTTTTCCAATCCAAAAACTGAGTTCAGGTAACCCATAAAATGGTTACAAAATGAAGGATTGTAGTCATCCCAAATATGTTTAAAATGTTGATAAAAAATCTCTTTCTATGTTGAGGCGAATCAAGAGAAGCTGAGTTATGGTAGCGTTTTTAAATACTTTGTGATACAACATAGAAACGTATACGTTAAAGTAGCTCTAATTCTGCAACCGCAATTCTTCTGATCGGTAAACCATTTTTGTCAGTGTACAAAATAGAAAAAATATGGCTCTTAAACCGATGCATTTTGCAGCCAATCTTTGGGATCCTTCTTTTCTAGATGAGCACCTTAACAATAAAGAACACATAGCTTGCTACGGAATATATCCACAATACCATCCACAAACAATCAGGCGCGGATCTAGGATTTGGTCCAGGGGGGGGGCAAAATGGAAAAGCGCCGAAGGCGCAAAAAAAATAGCGCCGCAGGCGAAAATTTTTTGGGTGCCACGCCCTTTTTTGAATCATGGTGCTTGGTTCTCAAGTGGAAAAATAAAAAATACAACACAAAATCCTCTCTGTATGATGTGAGCTTAGGCCGTTATACAAAGTAATTTTTAGAAACCAATGATGACCAATGATTACTTAGTGTTCAATTATTGTAACATACAATACGACATGTATATTTTTTATCTTCATTCAAGTTGTTTACAAGAATAAGTACTTTTTAAAGTTTATTATAATTGCAAATTATTTTGATTTGTTTTTGTGTTCCTTATTTTTTGTTCTATAAAATAAATGTTAGTTAATAGATAAAGAATAAATAATAATTCTAAGTATATATTTTTTTTAACATATCTACACGTTTTGCAGAAATTAGGTAGGTAATATTTAAAATCAAACTTGGTTACAAACATTTTTCATTACACTAAGTTTAAATATGTGTGTCCAGAAAGTTACGTATCTATGCATACCACAATAATTACGTGGACAATATATACACTACCACACTAACGTAATTAAATAGATTAAATAGATGCAGCTATTAAGAATTTGGCCGTTTGTAAATATATTAGGAAACACGGCAACACCGCACTGGTCCATCCGTCCATCTCCCCCGTAATTCCCCTATTCATTCCTATTATGTATTCAATATTCAATATAATTCAATGCATACTTTTTTACTTTTACTGTTTACTTACCATGACTAATTACTAATTCAACTTATTTGATGTAGGTATGTAATAAATAAGGCACTTATGTTATAAAAATTAAGAAATAATGCAATGCACTCGACAATTCGAGAAAAGAAAAGTGACAAACGACATATCGACATGTAAACAGATTTTCTCCAATGTTGCCATATCAGATACCCTATACCCTCTTGAGAATTTGCGTTTGCGACAGTTTGCGTAGCTCTGGGACCGCATCAATAAGTAATTAAAATTAACTTGCGGAACTGCGGAAGGATACCAATATTCTAGTGGTTAGCGCGTAGACTTTCAAGAGTTTAAAGTACAGAGTACAGAAGGTTTAAAAGTAGACTTTCAAGTCGTGAACCCAGGTGCAAAGTTGGTGAAGGGAATTTTTTGTTTGTTTCTTAAAGTTTATGCAAAAAAAGGAAAAAAGTCAAAAGGTGGATTTATTGCAAAAAGGTTAAAAGGTAGATCTATTCTGTAACAGGTTAGAGCTTGTTATTGGTTATTGCTTGTATACATCGTGTTACCTATGTGCTTTGGTCGGTCTCAGGGGGGGGGGGGGGGCAATTGCCCCCATTGCCCCCCCCCCTGTATCCGCGCCTGCAAACAATCTCAGTTTGTCAACAATAAGGAAGCCATATTTACAGCTGTAAGAAACTACAAGTCGGGCTTTTGGGAGAGAGCAAGCGAGAGCCGGCAAGCTAATGTTTGTTGCTCATAACTAAAGACCGGATTATATGCAACCAAAAACCGTAAGAATATGCGCATATACATACCTATATGCACATATTTTTTAAAATATATGCAGGATATATGCAAAAAAGACGTAAATATGCAATGAATATGCGGTAATAAAAGAACTAAATTTTGATATTCTAAATAAAATTTTCATTTAATTAGGAGATTGAGTATTGAATAAAGATAAATTCAAGCTATACTATACTGTAATAAATCAGTTAACACCTAATACAGTTTTTTTATATCAAACTTATACTGATATTAATTTGAAAGATTATAAAACGCACCAGTTATTATGTGTGCTTCAAGGTTTTGAACTAAAGAATTGTCGTGGCGTCTATCACTAACGACATGTTTGTAAAAAGAAAGCGATTTTTCTACATCTACTGAAGTTATAGGACAAAATTTTAATTTCGGAACTAAGGCAGGTTCAATAGCTGAATTATTTACAGTTTTCCCTGACATTATGTTTACGACCTGCCTTAAAATCTTGAAACCTGTTTTTTTTTCTATTAAATTTTCTAATTTTGCCACTACTGTTTTTCCTACCTCACCTCGTATTTGTTTGCAATTTTGTATACATGTTTCTATTATATCCATCGACTCTGGTAGACTTGTACACGATTCCTCTAGTTGCAAAATACTGTCTGCTATAAACGCATAATTACACTGAATATACATTAACTATTGTTCCACTTTAGCACTTTGAAATATTCCTTTAGACTTTAGGACGCATTGTGAATCATCACCAGACATTTGTGAAATTAAGTCTTTTAATTTTTGGAAATTATCTGCATAAAATATTGCCGCACGAATCCAGGTGCCCCATCTGGTCACGACAGGCTCAGGTGGTAATGGTACTCCGGGAAGATTCTCCTTGTAAAATTGTACTCTTAATGGGGTCTTAATGAATATCTTTTTTACATTTGCTATTAGGTCATTGACCAACGAAAAGAAAATTCTCTATTTAATCCGTGAGGTAGGCAAGTTACATGAATCAAATTTTCATAAAATATTTTTAAGTTCTGTCCGGCCTTTATCATATACGGCGCAGCATTGGACAACAGGACAAGAATTTTATCTGTAGGAACTGAATTCGGCAAAAAGAAATGTGTTAAGGTTTCTTGAATAAAACGTGTAACTGTGAGGTTGTTTGTTTTTTCCACTTCTTTTATGGCTATAAGGGTATAAGGTAAGCTTGTCCAGGTTCTTCTTCTGTGAGTTTTCCGATCATTAAATTAACTATATATAACGACCACACGAATCAGTTATTTCGTCGACAACAATATACATTTAGTTACCTCCAATTTCTTTCTTTATTTCATCTTGCACGGTACCAAATACCTTTCCAACGACAGTTTTTCTTTATGTTGATTCATCTGGAGCATAACATTTTGTATATTTTTGCAGAAAGGCCTTAACTTGCGGGTTGGTTAACTTGTATAAAGGAATATTAGCAGCCAAGAACGTTTTACATAGATCTTCGTTAAATTCTGACTGGTCATGGTTTCCGTTTTTAAAAATCTCAAATGAGTGCTTCAGCGTTGACTGTATGGGACCAGACTTCATCTTGCTAACCTTAACAATGTGAGACGGCGTCTTAATGTGTTGGTCTATTTGAAACTTCTTTGAGCAGGAAACAATTTTTGAACAAGACTTGCAAAAAACATGGTCGCCGTCCAAAGCAAGTTCTGGGTAAGGCTTAATCCACGAAATACATCATATTTTCGACATAATCACAGCTTTCACTTTCACTTTGTTTGCGTTTACAATACTAACTGCGGCTACGACAAACGACAACTTTAATAATACTGACAAACTGTAACAAATGTGAGCAAATAAATAATTATAGAAGGTGTAGATAAAGCAATTCTAGTTAAAACATCTGGTCAGAAATACCCACCCACTAATGGAATTTCTCAATGAAAGAATAATAGTTTATTTTATTAGTTTATTACTTTATTAATTAGCCAATTTATTGCCCTCTTATCTTCAGACCCCGACAGCACAGGTGACACGGCGGCGTGCGACCATAAAACGTAAGTAAAGAACACAGAAATCCCAAAACATTCTTAGATATGCAATAGTTCTTAAAATATGCATATTTTCCTTTAAAATCACAAAATATGCAAAATGCATAAAATCCGGTCTTTACTAATAACAATAAACTATTGCACGGATTGCACCAAAAAAAAAGTTAATATCGAGCACGATTTTGGTGAAATATCCAAACAAGCGCCTGAAGAATCGGATCCAGAACAGCTATAGAACGCGTAGTGGTTTCTCTTTCAGAATCAGAACTAGGGATATCAGACAAATCTGAAACGGAAACCGACGAAGACCTGAAAGGTTTTTGGATTTGGATTAGAATAATTTTTAGAATTATTTGTGTTTACTTTTTTTTTTGATATTTCGTTTATTTTTTAGTCCATATATCTACTATGTTTATGTACAATACCTGAATAACTGTTAAGTTACCATTACCATTGTTACTTAACAATGATTTTCTAATGTGTTGTTTATAATTATTTTATATAAGTTTAAAATATATTATATCAAATAATGAAGATGTTTTTGGTTAATAACCTTTTAAAAACATATTAATTTATGTTTTTTTTTGTTATTATACATGTACCTAGTGACTAGTGTATAAATGGAAAATAGGTATTTCAAATGTCGATTTAATTTATTGCTCTACTTTATTTTATCGACAAAAATTTTTAAAAATTCCTAAAATTTCATAAATTTACGAAAGTTTCGGAAATATTAACATCTCTAGGTACCCGTCATGTCAGACATATATACAAATTCCCATGTGATATAAAAATCAAATAAAAATAACGCCTTCTAATGTAATTCAATGCAAAGAAGATTGCGCATGGTTACAGGAAATTTTTTATTGCATTGTACGTGCAATTTCCTAACGTAAACAGGCTTTAAGCTAAGGCTTAGTCTCCATATTCATACGTGATCACCAGGGACGCGCCAAGTATTTTCGGCGCCGTCGTGCGAAATAATAATATAATATTGAGCTAAAATTACCACCCTTCTCTCATAGTTGATCGTTGAACTTTTTGAAGAAAACTCTACTTTTTAGTACTAATGTCTATATTTATTTGTAACAAACAGAAAGTACACAAGAAAAATTAATAGACTACGAAACAACAGTAACAAAACAAAAACAGTATCAAAGTTACAAAACATTAATTCAAAATATTAAAAGAAAATAAAGAAATAAAATAGCGATTGTTTTGAAACAGATAGAGTACATGATATAGTACATTTTCCATTTCAAGTTGGTTTAAAGTCAGACTCTATAGAAATGATAGCAAGATTTTCTAACCGCTCTTAGCCCATTCTAGATCGTAAATAATTTTTAATCAACTTTAATTTAGAGAATGACCCCTCGGCTGTAGCTACAGAAACTGGAATGGTTAATAATATGCGCAATGCAATCGTAATATTTGGAAATGAGTGGGTTAGGTTATTTATTGCAATGTAAATAAGTGTTTCTATTACAGACGTCGCGTTTTTGTCGCCATTTTGCAGAAATTGTAATTCGTGTAAAAGTTCTGTTCCGTCTATATCTTTCTCGTTTCGATCTTTGTCAGTTATTAGGGTTTCTTCCAGTTTTTGGTCAGAATATTTGCCGAAATCCTCCACATTCCACAAAAAATTAAAAATATCAGAATGACACGATAATAGTTTAAATCTTTCATGTAAGTAAGAGTAATGTCTAGCATTCCGAAAAAGCAATTTACTTTAAATTTTATTTCTTGATTTTCAATCGGCTGGTCGTCACCTATATATAAATTTTGCATCAACTTCTAAGCAAGAAGCTACTTCCTTGGCATCTACTAATAAGTCATTGAAGCCTTTGTCAGATCGATATTGTTTTACAAATTCATTGAGGTTATTTAATCTTTCGCAAGCCTGGAAAATGTTGCATGCTTTTCATTGCAAAATCTTAGTAACAACATCCACTTTACTTAGAATCTTGTACCACAAGGCTACCGTACACACAAACTCATAATTTTTAATTTTTTTACCTAGGGAGGAAGCTAGATATTTTGTAGTATTGTCAAAATTATTTCCGGATAAAATTTCATAAAGAGCATCGTAAATTTCGCCCAACTGAAATCTTAGAGGGGTTATTGCATCAATTCTGCTAGACCATCTAGTATCTGACAAAGGCTTTAATGTCAGACTTGAAATGTTACTTTTCAAAACAGACCACCGATTGGTTGAGGCAGAAAGAAAATTATATATTCTTGAACAGTTGAAAAAAAATTTATACTTACTAGAAATATTGGAATTCACAGCATCGTTTATGACAATATTCAAACTGTGGTTACAACAAGGTACAAACATTGCTCGTGGATTAATGGCTAAAATTTTTTTTTGTACACCTTGATATTACCCTTTATATTTAAACCATTATCGTAACCTTGGCCGCGCATATTATAAATGTTTAAACCATAATTCTCCAAAGTTTTTAGCAAAAAGTTGGTTAAACATTCACCTGTTGTATCACTTATGTTAAAAAATGTTAAAAAACGTTCTTCGACGCTAAGTTTATTGTTTTTTTAAATTAACGTATCTTAAGCAAACAGAAATCTGCTCCTGGCGGCTCACATCAAAGCCGTATTACAGTCGGCAAGTCTATCGGCAAGTCGCAATTCTCTTGCTTATAAGCATGCGCAATTGAAAACAGCTGATCGGATTTGGCAATTCTATTGCTATTGCCAAAAGATCGGTCGGGATCGATTTTTGTTGCAAGTGCGTTTGCAATTCTGGTGGTTTTCTAGTGACTTTCTTGGTTAGAGGTTAGAAAGTTTATTGACATTTCGCATAAAGTTCTAGAGGTTGGTGTTGGTACTCATATTCCCCCTATAAACCTTTATCTATGCTCATATTGCAATTTTAAAAACATGGACTTGCACCACCACTTGCACGATGTATTACAGTCCTGCAATTGAATTGCAGCAATAGAGTTGCAAGGTCAAAGTATTGCTGCAATTTGTTGCCGACTGTAATACGGCTTTCAGGAGTACAATCAAGTAATATAGAAAAATACTTTTCTTTAACTTTGTTCAAAAAAAATATTTTTTTCTTATGTTGTCACCTATTAATTTAATGGTTTCGTTTTGAATTTTATCTCCAAGGTAAAGTGAAATATTTGTTTGCGATCTAATAATATGTGCAGACATGACTGGATCAAATTTTGCTATCATTTCTATACATTTTAAAAAATTTCCATTATTTCTTTCAAATAATTTGTTAGGTACCTACTAGGACCACGAAAAGCCAAGTTTTGTTCAGCCAAAAATTTGAATAGTATAAATTATTCTTTCAATGACACTTTGCCAATGTTTAGTTTCATTTTTTAATTTTCCAAATCAACGGTTCGATTAGTTTTTATTTCTAGTAAATCTGACCAGACACGTAAATTTTGAAAATGAGATTTACTTTTTTCGTGTATTTTCAAATGTTCGCTTAAATGATGCCAATCATTGAAACCGTCTTGGTTACTTAATTTAGTGTTTTTAAAACCTTTTTTGACAAGTTCTTGCACCTGGATTTGAGACAATATACTCTGCCAAAGACCTGGTTCTTTAGAAAGGGGCGCTTCTTTAGATTATTCGTCTTGCTTACTCGAACATGATGGTAGCGACACTGACTGAAACGTATCAGGATCTAATTCTTTTGGATCTTCAACCTCATTAGCTTGCTTTTCTAATTCTGATGGCAAGTTTGATTTTGTTGAATGTAGAAAATCACTGTTATCAGAAGTAGTGTCTTGTGTGGTCTTTCAAAAAAAGTTACTAATTTTGAAATTGGTTTTCTCCAAGTCTTCCTCCCGTTTCGCTTGTTAAGCAAGTTTCATAAACAAAAGTTATTAAAAAGAAAAACAATTATTTGCATCCCTGCATGTTAATTAATTTACTTAATCACTGACTTACCTTATTTGTAATTATTTTTCACAATTGCGGTAGATACGTACCTAATAGCAAATAAGGCAATCTATACGTCTTATACGCTTATCAAGACAATAATGAAAAATTAACCTGTTACATCGATTACAAACACGCAAAATTTTGCAAGTTTAAACCAGCGCGCCGAACGCACGCGGATTTTCGCGCCCCCACAGGAAGAGTAGTAAAACTTCACCAATGGTACTGGTCGCCGACCGGCGGTCGGTGTTGGTGGATAATGCATTTTCACTACCGGTATTCATAGATAATTTTTTTTAGTTTTATGTTAATTTGTGTTGGAAGGCCTGGCGCCTTTAAGGCCTTGGCGATTGGTGATCACGGATCGTTGTTGCCATGTGATCATCAGCAACCAATCAAATATATGGACACAACGGCTGACAGTTTGTTTAGTTTATCTTTAATCCATTTTTAACAGAAATTCTGACGTTATATTCATGGTAAAGTTAGGTTAGAAATTGTTCAGTAGTGTTGTTTTTTTACGGCAGGTTAGTCCAATGTATAAAATTATTTTAAAGTTTCATTATTTGTTTTATAACAGAATTAGTAAATAATTTTAGGTATAAGGTAATAAAACCAAAAAAATATACAGGGTGTTTTCTACTAAGTGCCCGTTATTTCACAGGGCAATTCCTCAATTATTTCTAAAAGATAAAAAGTTCATAAAATATAAAGATGTGGTCAAAAACGTTTTGTCTCTAAGATACAGCTAGGGTGTTAAAATCTTATATTTATTTTCATTTTTTAAATTTGTCGCTGTCATTGACGGTCACGGTCCTATATTATTAAACTTTTCTTGTCTTGTATTTTTTTCGTACGAGTCACCGATTTCGGATTATTTACCAAGATATCCATTTATGCATGATAAAATACCTAATAAGATTGTTGACAATCAATTCATCAAAAAGATATCAAAAAGTTTGATAAGAGGACTATACTTAAATACTTATTTATCAGATCAAAAAAATGAAAATAAATATTAAATTTTAACACCCTAGCTGTATCTTAGAAACGAAACGGTTTTGATCACATCATTATATTTTATGAACTTTTTATCTTTTAGAAATGATTGAGGAATTGTCCTGTGAAACATCGGACATTTATTAAAAAACTCGAAAAACACCCATTATAAGAGAGGGTTGTCGATGTAGATTTACCCTACAGGCGCGCATACATTATTCAAGTGAATTCACGCGAATTGAAGGGATTCCGAGTTAAAACATGGTTATTTTTTTCATTCAAATGCAATACTCTGTGACGGCCACAGAACAATAAGTAACGGCCACGAGAAAACGTACAGTACACAGAACAATTAAGTTTAGGTGTTAGGCTAGTTGCAACGTCTTCTGAAGCTCCTGATTGACCGCTACTGATTTTGATGTCACACCTTCGCATATCGGCCTACAGTGGCTTTACCAATTTAAACTATCCTCTTTGTTTAAACTTGGTCGTTTTAGTTCCATGACGAAATTTCAACTCGCTAAACTTGGTCATTCGTCGTTGCGTTCGTGCTTCTATATTTATAGCGAATGGGAAGAAAGAAATTTGTCCCATATGATACAAAACACAAATACATTTGCTATATTCCTCCAATTTCAGTGACAGAAACTAACCTTTATTGTTCTGTGATATTATATTAGACAGGGCCTTATTTATCTCATAATTAAAAAATAATATTAAATATTGGTCATATTATCCATTTTTTAAAAGAAAATTAAAATCGTAACCAAAATAGATACTGCCCTCACGGATTTACAACGATGCCGTTCATGCAAGTTTTATAAATACCCTTACCCCTTACCCTTAGAACTTCAGAACGATGGCAGCAGGCGGGAACGGTGGCAAGAGGCATACCCAAATATAGGTATGTTCCAATACCTTGAAAAATATTTTTTTCTACAAACTTGTTAAAAATGCAATTTCTAACGCCCCCGCAGTAGCCTTAAAAATGTTACTTTAAGGTACTAGTGCCTTAAAGTACTTTTTCTACTACTAACTTAAGAAATCGCCATTATTTACTCCAATACTCTATAATGAGAAATAAGACCTAGGTAAATAACGATAATAAATAGGTAAATAATGAAGAACTGTCTATGTAATGAGCAGTGGCGTAGCCACAGGGGGGCAATCGCCCCCCCCCCCCCCCCCCGCCCTTCTTGGCCTGGCACCCCTTTACTACTTAAAAAATAATTCTTTAAAAAAAAATATATATCGGTCTTATTTTATTTTTAGTAAAGAAGAGCAATCGGAATAAACTTAATAAAACCGCTTTTGAGCGTCCCGTCATATTTAATTTATTTCTTTTTATATAGCGGACTTTAACTTCATTTGACCCCTGTTACCTAGGGAGCATGAAGAAGGTGAATTCCTACGAAATTTGGGCGTGGTTCCAAACATTTTTTGCCTGCGGGGCTTTAGCTCCGCGGTCTGCGCCCCTACGATAGTTCGCCCCTCCCGCCCCAAAATGCTGGCTACGCCACTGGTAATGAGGTTAAGTTACACACGATTTTAGCATTCTTACTAACCGTTTCATTACCAATATTATCATGTTATTGCTTTTAAGCCTTGATCACGGCCTTCACTAACCATTTTAAATATAGGAATTCCAGAAACTAGTATCAAATTTTTAATAAAACAGGTATTTTCATCATAAGTTAGAAGATAATACAAAAGGAAACTGCATGTTATATTCAAAAATGTCAACAGAATAGTAACACCATAGAAAAAAGAAACAAAGTTTAGAATAAAAACTTAAATGGAGCATTATTCTGACTGATAATTTCGACGTGCAATCGTCGGATGGCGCCACTTACTAGAAATATCCCGAGGGATGGTGCTCGCCGCGGTGCAGAGTGGGTGCAGATTCCTGTCGACTGTTGCTTTGTCATCTTGTCAGTTTTAGTAACGGCTTAGTTTTTAATTTTTTTGCTTTCGCGCATCCATAGTGGTAAGAGGCATCGAGTTTGAATCTGTGCGAGTTTTATATTAATTTGTATTTGACTAAAACTGTGAAGTGGTGAAGTGTGTTTCCTTTTGAGCAATGAATAAGTACTATGTACCTGCAGTACGCCCAACAAAGTGTTGTGTGTAAAACTGCACAAATAGGCATAACAAAGATTTCCAAAACATAATCCGGAGTTGTACGTATAACATTTGGTTTCAACTTGTAAAGCCTGCAAGTTATTAAACTTTGAGTGTAGAAGAAATTAATAAGAAATATTGTGTATGTGAAGAAAATGTTGACCCCTAATGCCTCATCAATTCCGGAGCGGTCCTAAGGTTAATGCAGTTCCTACACTTAACGTGCCCAGGTAAGTTACAGAATTAAATTACCATTGCGAGCAAAGAAAACTGAGACACGCATTTTTGCTTCTACCTGCTGTTCTAGAGAGCCTATAAAAAAAAATATCAGCTTTGATGTTTAAAATAGGTCTTTTGTCTGTTGATTAGTAGAGCATCGATTCCATGTTTTATTTTTTTTATGATAGTCTATAAGATCTAGAATAATATAGATAAAATGTTTTTGTCGGTTTTTTTTTCCTAGCAGTGGTACCACTTACTTTTTAAATAACCGAACTAAAATATATTGTGCCTATAACAATATTGCAATAGTTTTAGAGGCAGAATATAGGTACCTACTTTTAATTTATCTATATCTACCTATACTTATAATTAGGATAATTGACTTGAGGTGCCTATATATATTATACTTACCTAATTTTTTTTTGTATTCCAGGATTTACTGATTTTAATTTGGAAGGAGTCGCAGGAAAAGGAGCTTGCCTGATTGTCGATTGATGGTGGATATATCAAAGGTATGTTATTTTATATACATTTCTATGCAGAAGAAAATCAATAGTTTAATAAACTCCCTCTAACTTTTAATTAATGGAAAATTTGTAGAGTAATTATTGTAGTAACTACATACAATCTAGTGTAGGTATAGGTACGTACCTTAAAAGATTTAGATGTATACCTGCTGTTGTTTGTTAAATTTTTTAAAGAAAAACAATAGTTTTGGTGTATTTCTCTTTTCGTTATATACCTATAATAAATACCTATTGACATATTTATTATAACTTCTATAAGGGTTGAGTTTATTATATAAATAGGTGCCTATTGCAGTAAACTTAAACTGATTTATTATAAGTAATATTATATGGATGGCTCTGTAGAAGTTTCTAGTAATGTATAAATAATTAATATATTGCATGGCATTTTTCAGCAGTTCCCTCAAGGGCACAACAATATGGATGTTGCCAAACATATCAGGACAAGAAAGTAGGTCAGCCCTATCAAAAGCAAGTATTCTGGTGGGTAAGTGATTTGTTACAGTATATTTAGCATTTTATAAACATTTTTGTATACCTAAATTACTTTTTGCTTATATTATACCTGTGTATACCTAGATACTAGGAAATATTAAAATTTGTGCACACAATGGAGAGAAAGGCCAATCTCCTAAATAGCCATGCATCAATTTATAGATTAAGGAAATACCAAAATATTGAATGGGTCATAAATTCATTTTAAAGAGAAACCTAATTTTATAACATAAAAAAAAGTCCCATTTGTTATACCTACCTGCCATATTTAAATTTCTTGACCATTGATAATACTTAATGACCTAAAATTTATAAAGATTGTAACATCATCCTATTGCTCATTTATTAGTGATTTACAAAATATCTCCGCGCCCCCCCCCCCCCCCCCCAACGTGTGTCCACGAATAGGTATAGAGTTCGCAAGTGGAATAACATTTTTTGTATGTTATAAAATTTGAGCATTTGCAGACATGGGTTTAAAGGAACTTCTTTTCTTAAAATCATGCATACATATGAACCCCCTTCAATATTAACATTTAATTATGAAACACGCTGTATATTTAAGAATAGCCCTCCGCAAAATGTATACTTTGCATACCCATCTAGGCATATTAACAATTATTATAATTATTCCAAACACAAACTAACAATGACAAACAGAGAGGGACATGATATTTATTTATTGTATAAAGTTCTTGTATCATTTGCCTCCTAGTATAAATGCGTTTAAGAAGTTAAAAAGGAAAACATTTAATTGCTGTCAACTATGAAACCTTATGATATGAATATTTTGAATTTGTTAGAAACAATACAGGTCATGTTTTATTGTTCACATTATTTCGTTTTATGTGTTAAACTTTGGTTGTAACATGCTTTTGAAATCAAGAGGGTTTATTATTATTAGACAATAAATTTAATAAAAAAATGTCAACATGTCTTATCTTTTATTCCTCCTTTTTTTTGTGGTAATGAGATTATTTGTCAATTTGTACCTATATGTGTTTAGGGCATGAAAATTCATTGTTTTTGGAATAATGTGTTTCATAAAATTGGAATCCACACTTTTAGAGATTTTTTATTATTTTTGTATGGTAAACAGTAGAGTAGCATCTCTAAAAAAGTGTGCTTAGTTTTAATCTTTATTTTTTATAAGATATTCTAAGAAAATTGAAATTTCATGCCCTGAAGACATGCAAGTGATAAATGATAATAATGAACTGTTATTTAGTGTTATGAAGAAGCTTAATTATTATTTTTATTTCTTGGGTTTTCGGTCAATTTCAAAATTAAAAACAATGTTTGTTTTTTGTGACGTTTCGCTTTATTATATTGTAAACCATTAAGCGTTTTCGGTTTATTATATTTTAAACGCTTTATGGTTTACAATATAATAAAGCAAAACGTCACAAAAAACAAACATTGTTTTTAATTTTGAAATTGACCGAAAACCCAAGAAATAAAAATATTAATTAAGCTTCTTCTAATCTTGACTAAATGGTGAGGGAAAAAAACAGATTTCTGTAATTGGTACGTTCGAATACCGTAAGATGTCGCAAGGCCTTACCATTGCATTGCATAGTGGTTCCTGTAATTCATTTTGTGGAAGAAGTTATAAAATACTATCTTCGCTTTTAGTTGTGCGTGCAATCCCGGCAGGTCTTGGCGCATTATCGCTAATAATTTTATTAGGCAGTTTGCGTTCTAAACTTTGTTTCTTTTTTCTATGAGTAACACGCTGACACTGACACATAGAAAAAAGAAACAAAGTTTAGAACGCAAACTGCCTAATAAAATTATTTGCGATAATGCGCCAAGACCTGCCGGGATTGCACGCACAACTAAAAGCAAAGATAGTATTCTACAACTTATTGCACAAAATGAATTACAGGAACCACTATGCAATGTAATGGTAAGGCCCTGCGACATCTTACGGTGTTCGAACGTACCAATTACAGAAACCTGTTTTTTTCCCTCACCATTTAGTCAAGATTAGAAGAAGCTTAAATATTATTTTTATTTCTTGGGTTTTCGGTCAATTTCAAAATTAAAAACAATGTTTGTTTTTTGTGACGTTTTGCTTTATTATATTGTAAACCATAAAACGTTTAAAATATAATAAACCGAAAACGCTCAATGGTTTACAATATAATAAAGCGAAACGTCACAAAAAACAAACATTGTTTTTAATTTTGAAATTGACCGAAAACCCAAGAAATAAAAATAATAATTAAGCTTCTTCATAACAATAAATAACAGTTCATTATTATCATATATCACTTGCATGTTTTCAGGGCATGAAATTTCAATTTTCTTAGAATATCTTATAAAAAATAAAGATTAAAACTAAGCACACTTTTTTAGAGATGCTACTCTACTGTTTACCATACAAAAATAATAAAAAATCTCTAAAAGTGTTGATTCCAATTTTATGAAACACATTATTCCAAAAATAATGAATTTTCATGCCCTAAACACATATAGGTACAAATTGACAAATAATCTCATTACCACAAAAAAAAGGAGGAATAAAAGATAAGACATGTTGACATTTTTTTATTAAATTTATTGTCTAATAATAATAAACCCTCTTGATTTCAAAAGCATGTTACAACCAAAGTTTAACACATAAAACGAAATAATGTGAACAATAAAACATGACCTGTATTGTTTCTAACAAATTCAAAATATTCATTAACATCATAAGGTTTCATAGTTGACAGCAATTAAATGTTTTCCTTTTTAACTTCTTAAACGCATTTATACTAGGAGGCAAATGATATAAGAACTTTATACAATAAATAAATATCATGCCCCTCTCTGTTTGTCATTGTTAGTTTGTGTTTGGAATAATTATAATAATTTTTAATATGTCTAGATGGGTATGCAAAGTATACATTTTGCGGAGGGCTATTCTTAAATATACAGCGTGTTTCATAATTAAATGTTAATATTGAAGGGGGTTCATATGTATGCATGATTTTAAGAAAAGAAGTTCCTTTAAACCCATGTCTGCAAATGCTCGAATTTTATAACATACAAAAAATGTTATTCCACTTGCGAACTCTATACCTATTCGTGGACACACTGTGGGGGGGGGGGGGGGGGGGGCGGAGATATTTTGTAAATAACTAATAAATGAGCAATATGATGATGTTACAATAAAGTAATAAAATCTTTATAAATTTTAGGTCATTAAGTATTATCAATGGTCAAGAAATTTGAATATGGCAGGTAGGTATAACAAATGGGACTTTTTTTTATGTTATAAAATTAGGTTTCTCTTTAAAATGAATTTATGACCCATTCAATATTTTGGTATTTCCTTAATCTATAAATTGATGGCTATTTAGGAGATTGGCCTTTCTCTCCATTGTGTGCACAAATTTTAATATTTCCTAGTATCTAGGTATACATAGGTATATATAAGCAAAAAGTAATTTAGGTATACAAAAATGTTTATAAAATGCTAAATATACTGTAACAAATCACTTACCCACCAAAATACTTGCTTTTGATAGGGCTGACCTACTCTCTTGTCCTGATATGTTTGGCAACATCCATTGTTGTGCCCTTGAGGGAACTGCTGAAAAATGCCACGCAATATATTAATTATTTAAACATTACTATAAACTTCTACAGAGCCATCCATATAATATTACTTATAATAAATCAGTTAAAAGTTTACTGCAATAGGCACCTATTTATATAATAAACTTAACCCTTATAGAAGTTATAATAAATATGTAAATAGGTATTTATTATAGTTATATAACGAAAAGAGAAATACACCAAAACTATTGTTTTTCTTAAAAAAATTGAACAAACAACAGCCGGTATACATCTAAATCTTTTAAGGTACGTACCTATACCTACACTAGATTGTATGTAGTTTAACTACAATAATTACTATACAAATCTTCCATTAATTAAAAGTTAGAGGGAGTTTATTAAACTATTGATTTTCTTCTGCATGGAAATGTATATAAAATAACATACCTTTGATATATCCACCATCAATCGACAATCAGGCAAGCTCCTTTTCCTGCGACTCCTTCCAAATTAAAATCAGTAAAACCTGGAATACAAAAAAAAATTAGGTAAGTATAATATATAGGCACCTCAAGTCAATTATCCTACTTATAAGTATAGGTAGATATAGATAAATTAAAAGTAGGTACCTATATTCTGCCTCTAAAACTATTGCAATGTTGTTAGGCACAATATATTTTAGTTCGGTTATTTAAAAAGTAAGTGGTACCACTGCTAGGAAAAAAAAACCGACAAAAACATTTTATCTATATTATTCTAGATCTTACTATCATAAAAAAAATAAAACATGGAATCGATGCTCTACTAATCAACAGACAAAAGACCTATTTTAAACATCGAAGCTGATATTTTTTTATAGGCTCGTAGAAGCAAAAATGCGTGTCTCAGTTTCCTTTGCTCGCAATGGTACTTTAATTCTGTAACTTACCTGGCACGTTAAGTGTAGGAACTGCATTAACCTTAGGACCGCTCCGGAATTGATGACGCATTAGGGGTCAACATTTTCTTCACATACACAATATTTCTTATTAATTTCTTCTACACTCAAAGTTTAATAACTTGCAGGCTTTACAAGTTGAAACCAAATGTTTACGTGCAACTCCGGATTATGTTTTGGAAATCGATGCCGCTTATTGTTATGCCTATTTGTGCAGTTTTACACACAACACTTTCTTGGGCGTACTGCAGGTACATAGTATTTATTCATGGCTCAAAAGGAAACACACTTCACCACTTCACAGTTTTAGTCAAATACAAATTAAATTAATATAAAAATCGCACAGATTCAAACTCGATGCCTGTTACCACCATGGATGCGCGAAAGCAAAAAAATAAAAATTAAACCGTTACTAAAATTGACAAGATGACAAAGCAACAGTCGACAGGAATCTGCACCCACTCTGCACCGCGGCGAGCACCATCGCTCGGGATATTTCTGGTAAGTGGCGCCATCCGACGATTGCACGTCGAAATTATCAGTCAGAATAATGCTCCATTTAAGTTTTTATTCTAAACTTTGTTTCTTTTTTCTATGCACTGACACGAGCATAAATTTGACAATACAAAATCGTCTTTTGGGGAGCGGCCAAAACTGATGCCACGTTGCCAATAACCAAAATCAGTTAAAATAGGTGTTTCCCTCTCTTAAGTGTCCTGCTTGTATATTTTTGACTAATTTTTGTATTTTTTTTTTAAGATTAGGTCTTTATCTTAATTACCCGGATTACCCCACCCGAATAATAAATAAATATATAAAATAAAACAAAAAAATAAAAATATTACCTAGTTTTGTATTGGCAACGTTGGGGGTTTTATCCAAAAACGATAATTGCTTTATCGTCATTGGTTTTATCCGCTCCTTTAAGGCACTACCTGTTAAAAGTGAAATCTCAAATTTTGAAAAAAAAAAACATTTGCATTTACAGATGTCAACTTCGATAATATATAATATACGATAATACGATGCTATTAATTAAAACTGTCTGCTTCCGATTTATTACACATTCTCAAAAGTTAATTTGGATTTAGGTAGGTATAACTGTGTTATTGCTTTTTATTGCCGTTTTTAGAAAAATATCATTTTGCAAACTTTCATATACGTCCCTTAAAAATGTACTTTTAACACGTATCATTAATAACTACATTATTATATGTTTTAAATGGTAGATGTTCCCTTTACTTACGTTATTTTTAAACCTTTGGATGGATGTAAAACAAGACATTACCAGCATTTTTAAAGACAAAACGCTTATATAGAAAATATATAAACGGAACAAAGGATTGTTTGCATTCAATATTTCGTCTATTACTGCTTGGGCCATTTTCCAATGTAATTTTGTGTGTAAGTTTAAGTAAAACAAGTCTGAAAAGTAAAAACTACAGAACACAGAACAATTATTAATGTTAGGTACAATCACTCCACTCAGCACTCAAGCTCAAGAGTAACACAGTAACTCAATAATAACAACCACCAAACTCTAAAATTTATAACAACGATGTTGAGTGTTGAGAGATGTCAATCTATGAGCTTTTATCCACGATGATTCAATGACAATCCAAAAACTAGAGAGAAGCGTAACAAATTAACGGTTATGTACCTAATCGAAATCATAAATTTGTAGTTAGTTTGTACTTTGGACAGTTTGAATCGGCTTTGAACTTTACCTTGTAGGACGCAGTGTTGCCAGGTGAAAATTTGTAATTTCGGTAGACAGGCTCGTAATTTTTCGGTAGATTTCGTTAAAAATCGGTAGATTTACCTTCTGTATAAAATGTACTTATTTTGGTGTATTCGAGTATTCGCTATTTTCTTGGTCATTTTTATTCTTGGCGCCAAATACCTACCAAATTGTCAAAATTTTAGCTATGAAGGTGAGATCACATTTTTTTTCCTATTTTTTTTATTTACACTGGAAAATGGTGAATGTTTGTAATAATACAATAAAAATGCAATAACAGTACCTATATATCTTTTCAAAATAACAATACAAATATTTTAAAAAACGTAAAAAAATGCGTTTTCCTAAATATACCTACATATTAAGATTATACATGTATAATATACAAGAGAAGTGTTTAATCTTGACCTCTGTATAAATTTATATCAGTCATATCTGAGACCAGTTATCCCAGAAATTGCTAAAAATCTATTCTTTTTAGTTTTCGGTAGATTTCAATATTAAATCGGTAGATCGGTAGATGACTAGCGAAATCGGTAGATCTACCGAAAAATCGGTAGACCTGGCAACCCTGGTAGGACGATAATCGGCAGGGTTGTTCCTTAGATATTTATATTTTGAATTGTACATTAACTGACAACAAAATGGTGCATATTAGCTCTGATTGTACATTTCCACAATTTAAAGTTATATCGGCATTTTCTGTCACTTTTTATGAATTTGGGTTGATAAACGGGAAAAGTTGACGAAGTTGAGATTGCAGATTGAGGTCTAAATGTTTAGGTTGGTGAGGTTCGACAGTTCAGTTTCATAGTAGGTATTTATGAAGATTGAAAAGTTCTTCTTGGGCTGGTTTAAATTTCCAATTGAATGATATAATAGAAATTTTTCATTATTTTTGGATAAACTTCAAAACAGTGTTATCATTTTGCATACCGTCAATTTTTACAATTTCCGCACAAAATTAATCAAAACAACAAACAATTAATACACAACAAATAGATATAGTAGGAGAGACCCGGGCAAGAAGAACCTATCTGGCACCAAGAACCAGCCAAATAACTTATAAAAAAAAAATTCCTGAGTTTGGCAACGGTGTAATCGATTCAGTTTTAGTTGAAGCTACAAACGCACCCCATCGTTTAACCCTTATTTTGTGTTTTAAAGGTTTAAATATCGTGTTTTAGTTTCTGCATGTGTAAAATAGTGCATAGGCATTATTTTAAGTGATAATATCAAATATTTACATAAGGTTTATTACAGTAAGTTGGTTTTTAAATCCTATATAGTGTAACAATCAACGTATAAGATCTAACCCCACTTACTTGGATAATTATAGGTACTTACTATGTTTCTTTTGCCCGAGATTGAATTTAGATATTTTTTTTCAAATGATGTATCACTATAAAAGAAAAATGGAACGTGGAAGTTCTTGGACTGAGGAGGATATGATGGTTGCATTGATTGGGTAAAGCAAAAAATACTTTCGATTCACAAAGTTGATGCGCTTAGGTTTAATATACGTACTCCACTTAAATAGAAAATTGTTCATTTATTCTATTTTAAATATAAAATAGAAAATACTTTTTTCGAAAGTATTTAAGATAGAAAATAGAAATGCCATTTTCTATTTTGCATAGCTATTTGAAATAATTTCATTTCAAATAGTTACCCACCTCTGTAATTAACATGTTATCGAATTATCCGAGAAAATAGTTTACAAACTTAGCATACAAGAAAAATTATACTTAATTTTTATATTAATTCACTAATTATATAAAAATATATATAATATATTAACAAATTTTATATATTATACAGCTATATGTGTTTGTCTGAAAGTTTGAGACAATGATGTATCGTAAATGATAGATGTGTTTTGCACTTCGATTTTCATTATTTATTAATATCACAACGTTTCAACTGGTGAGAGGTGAATAATGTGTGTAATTAATGCACCATTATTCACCTGAAGACGACTGCAGATACTCACCAGTTAAAACGTTGTGATATTAATAAATAATGACAATGGAAGTCCAAAACACATCTATCATTCACATACAGCTATATATATTCTGATTCTAACATTCCGTTTTTAAAGAAAATCAATCTGCGTAAACGAAAGGTAAAATTGCGTATTTATTGTATTATTTTGTATTAACTTTGTTAACTTGCTTACTCTTAGCTAAATTCTTGACAAAATTTGGGCATAACTCCAAAAAAATGGTTAAACCTCATGAGCAACGCCTCATCACTCTCCTACCTAGCGAGTTGCCCCTAAACTCTAAACTGAAGATTGAAGTTAGGTTTCGTAACGAAAGCTGGGCATAAAGGACAAATTGTGCAAATATGCCCAATTGTGCACCCAGGAACACCCCTGAATAGTGAAGCGCAACGCAATATACTCTTCTACTTTTTACTTGCTTTTTACCAATGAATGAAGACTAATAGCGAATTCCATTGGTAAAAGAAGTGCGGCACCGGTATGTTAGTAAAACTGCACCAGTGCACAAAAAGTGTTGCACTATTTGAGTACCAATGGTTTTCAGATTAGACCTTATTGAGTGCATTTTTCCAACAAAGTGTATGATAATACTCCTTAATCCTCAGTGATTTGACTTACCACTGGACAAAATTTAAGACAAAATAGAATTTTAAAGATCGAGAAAACCAAAACACTGTATTTTTTGACATTTTCATCCAGTTTCGGTGCAACACGGTCTCCAAGAGCACGTGCGGAACTGATTGCACTCGGTGCAACATTTGTTGCACCGGTTTCTCAATGGTTTACAAATACTTGCACTAAAATGTCCAATGGTTTTCAAATTTTACACTCGTTCCGCACTTTTTTTACCAATGGAATTCGCTATAAGGTTAGTTCATTTTTTTGTTTCTTTATTTTATGGATTAGTTCTTTTTACTATACATTCGTACTTTACTTTATTGTACCATGGTTCGTACATTCCTAATTTCATACCATGCCACAGGCGGACCAGAAATGTTTTTAGGGTTGCCTATGTTTGGTCTGTCATAACTAGGAATTTATTGCAAAATGATTAAATGAGCGTGTTTTTGCATTACATGTGAACCTTGTGTTGATACAAAGACTAGAAACTCTACGCTTATCAGAGACGTGTATTCACGAGAGGGCGCTGCTTCGGGTAACCGTTAGGCATTAATGTAGCTATGGTCCATAAATGTAGCAAATAAATTTTATTTCACGCCTTGAAATCTTGAAATATAGAATTCTCGAGCATCAACGTTGCCGCACTGTCTCTTTTTGCCTTGCGAAGAACATTTGCGGGAATAAAAGGCAATGCATGTAACTACCTACTCGTATTAAAGGACTGTAATATTGTTTAAGTAATAATAACATATAATTAGTTTTTCACTTTTACAATAAGGAATTGAAAACTTATTTCTCGATCGATATTAATAGGTATTATTTATTATAAAAAAAAAAATTAAAAAATCATAGCTATTTTTTTCGTTGAATCTTTTTTCACGTGTTCAAAACTATAAATAGGTATATTTGAAAATCAAATTTTATTAAAAAAAAATTCAAAATAAATATTCACATGTATATTATACGAAATTCTAAATTCTAATATAAACTAAAGTTCGATTCTATAACTTTAAATTATAGATCCGTTAAGCTTTTAGTTCATATAGATGCAAATCACGAATTGCGAATCACGAATTTCGCATCCGAAAAATTGTCTCTCTTGTCCTCTATATCATATACTACGTTTCCATGCGATTCAGATCGAATTGAATCCGGATTTGGGATCGAAAAATCGTCGCGTTTCCATGAAGTGAATCGAAACAGGATTCAACCCAAACTCGATCCTATTTGGATTCCCTCTTCTGTTTGTAAATTTATTTGACGTATAACAAGAAATAAAGAAGATTATTATTAGACATAACCACATTTTGTGGAAAACTTTGTTATTGTTGTTTTTTTTTTCAATTTGTTTTGTACTTAAAAGTAGTGCAGTAAAATGAATATAAACCATTTTTTGTTAATGGCCCTTGCTGGATTTTACCTTGGGATATATGTTTATTTCCATAATGCACATGAGTATGAGCGTAAGAGGAAGAAATCGCAAAATATGTTTTTTCTACACCTGCAAAAGACAGCAGTTAGCTTTCAAGGAAAAATAGTTAAAAAAAAACGCAAATCCCCACGGTTTTGGGTTAAAACTAGAAGCAGTGACTGGTGGGAAAGAATTGTCAAAAATGAATTTTTAGAAGAAGATTGGCTCGAGAACTTCAGATGTGGCTCTTCAACATTTAAATTTCTTTGCCAAAGACTAGACAAACATTTAAAGCCCAAAGATAATACTGTACGAAAACCATTGTCAATTGAGAAAAAAGTAGCAATTACCCTTTATAAATTTGCCTCGTGTGCCGAGTACAGAGTTATTGCCAATCAGTTTGGTACACATAAGTGCATTGTTCACAAATGTGTATATCAAGTGACTGATGCAATTTTAGCAGAATTGAAAGAAGAGTATTTATCAATGCCTAATGAACACGAATGTATGGATATATCTGCATCGTTTCAAGAAATGTGTGGCATTCCTGGTATACTTGGAGCAATTGATGGAACTCATATCCCCATATTACCACCTAAAGATGGTTACAGAGACTTTCTGAACAGGAAAGGTTGGCCTTCTTACAATGTTCTAGCTGTAGTAGATAACATGTATAGGTAAGTATTTTTGACTTATAATGAAAGTATTTTGAAGGACGTGAATGAATTGTTCTTTTAGGTTCTTATTGTTGTACGTTAATAACTATTTGTATACTTAATACATTTTAAAAATTATTTATAAACTGACTAGCGTTTTTACATAAATTATATTTTTTTAGGTTCAGGTATGCTACCTGCAAACATCCAGGCAGCGCGCATGATGCTAAAGTCCTAAAAGATAGTATGTTATATACAAATCACCTGCAGCTTATACCCCAACATTATGACGAGATCAATGGTACTGAAATTCCTTATTTTCTTCTTGGTGACCCTGCATACCCTCTTCTACCTTGGCTAATCAAAGGATACAAAGGAAATATTACTCCAGAAGAAGAGTCATTTAATGTATATCATAGTCTTGGGAGAGTTGTAGTAGAGAATGCCTTTGGCCGATTAAAATCACGGTTTCGTTGCTTGTGTAAACGCCTGGACATTAGTTATAAGTTCGTTCCAAAGGTAGTAGTAGCATGTATTATTTTGCATAATATATTTGAAACCCGGAAAGAAATATTTGTAGAAAAGTGGCGGGAATCTGTAGAAACTGCAGAACTAATGTTTCCTCAACCTGCCAGAAATGTTGGACGAAATTTTGACGATCTTAATGCTGCTGTCATAAGGGATACCTTAAAAAACTTTATGTTGCAATATCCATTAAGAAAATCTAAATTGTTTTAAGTCTTTGTATAATTTACTTTTATGGTTTTAAGTGTTTTCTTATATTTTACTATGTATATTATACGGTACGAAAGAATGAAATGTTAATTGCTTATGATATTTATACCTAATTTCGAAATTTACTAGATAAACTCACCATTAAAGCCTTAAATTGTAAAGCCTTACTACAGTGTGGAGGAGTATCTTAGTGATGCTTTCTAGGTGAGGTACTCAAACAATATGTTAGTTAATTGTAGTATTGTTTTAAATTTTATCAACTTGTCATTATTATTATGTCCTTATTGTAATATGTACTGAAATTTTAGTGTCATTTTTTTGCTTACTTTTTTTAGATTTAAGTTGCTTTGTCAATGAGATAAATATCTTTGGACAATAAAGCTTTTTTGATTTGATTTTGATTTGAAACACAATGCCTCGGCAGAATTATTTATTTTAACGTATAAAAATAAACTAGTTACCTACACAAATATATGTTTTATTTTTAATTTTAACATAAAAAGAAATTAAGCAGATTTTTTTGATTTCGGGTGAACCTCAGGCTCACTGTCAGAATCTACATCGGCCTCGTGCTGCTGCTGTGGTTGTCTGGACACCGGCAAATTTGGTTGGTACACCTGCGGTTGAGGGAAAAATATAGGTAACTGCTGTGGTGTCTGCGATTTTAAAATTGTTTCTATAGAAGATGTAAATGTGGTTAAGATGTTTTTTAGGTCTTCTGCTCTCCTTTTGCCTTCAACTTCATCTTGCTTTCTTTGGAATTCAAAGAATTCTTTCATCTGCTCTCTTTGGAAAGTGTAAAATTCTGAGTTTTTTTCACTGCTTCCGAAGGTTTTTCTTTTGAGAGATTTCGTAATGCCCTTACTGGTGGATGGTTGACATTCTGCATCACTAGTTCTAGCACTGGTTGATGGTGAAGCCAAAAAGTCTGCCAGTTCTTGCTGCGAAATATCATCACTGACAACTACATCAACTGTGTCAGTACTTTGTGTAGACCACTTAGTAGCCTCTAATTGTGGCGAAGGGCTTCCTGGTTGCGAGTCATTTAACACACTATCAATACCTGACATCTGTGAGGCTGGTCTAGAACCCAAAATTTCATCGAGAAGGTAAAAATATTGGCACTCGCTTCTAGACTCTCCACTTTTCTTATTGCTTTTAATAGTTTTATAATATAATGTTTTTAATGCTTTCCACTTGTTTTTAATTTGGTCGATATTTTTTGTTAATATATTTTTTTTAACCATCTCACTGTGGATCAGTTTAAAAATTTCGGTATTTCGAAATTTTTTTCCATCAAAAAGCTCAGTAATTTTTTTCTCTATGAAGATTTCCAACATAGCCTGAACCTCTTCATCAGTCCAGAAATTTCTGCTATTTTCAGGTGTACTCATTATGAAATACTTGCAAAACCAAAACTAAAAAGATAAACTTTCGTTTTCTATGATAAAAGTAAGGTTATTTATTTTTCAACATTTGACATTTCGTGCACCACTGCGCAAGACAAGAAGACATATTGAAATAGGATCTAAATTGCCTGTTTCCATGTTACTCGATCGTGTTTGGATCCACATTCGATCCCACAATTTTGCGGTATCGACCTTGAAACTCGATCCGTATTGAATACTATTTTTCGGGTGTTTCCATGACTAGATTGAATCCACAAAGTGGATTCAATCCGAACTCAATACCGCATGGAAACGTAGTAATAGATGCAAATTTAGTTGGTGTTTTAAGAATATTTTAGTGTTTTTAGTTTTCAACATTTTAAACGGTTGGCAAAACATTGGCCGAATGAAATGTAAATGTTTAGTTCGTTTTACCTCATATTTATTCATTTTTCCTGTGATTTCTACGTTTTTATTATGATTGTAATCATATATCTATAAAAAATACCTCAAAACTGAAAAAAAAATACTTAACGTTTAAACTTAAAAATAACGTTATAGGAAATTGTCAAAACAACTGTGCGGTCGAATACAAGGGCGCATGCTCTTAACAAAAATCGCACGAATATTCGTAAAATATTGAAAGCCACTCAAGATTTCCGCCCCCCCAGATTTTAAATTTTGCAAAATTCGCAAAATCTTAAAACTTCGTTCTGTTACTTTTACCGCCAAAAAAGTATTTGAAATTGACCAATCAGAGCATTATTCGCAATTCGTGATTCGCATCTATATGAACTGAACTATACTTTGTATAGAAGTCGGCGATCCTATGTTGCCAAAATTAGAGTACCTCATGTTGACTAAGTGATGTTAAAACTAGTTAAAAGGTTACGTTCATTTGACATCAGCTGGAGACTAAAATATTGAAGTTTTAATTCACATAGTTTCGGTACAAAAAAGACACAAAATAATTAATATTAAAGAAACGGCAAGAGAAATGGAAAAATATCCTATACAAGAAAATCCTAGATTGCTTCGTAGAATCTAAAAATAAAATAAACTACAGGGTGTCCCATTTAAAATTCCAAAGTTGATGTCAGTTATCGATAGATCTGACACCACTGTAATCGCGAAATTATTTTTAAAAGCTAGAGCGCTGCCTTCTATGGCCGTAGTGAAAATTTCAAAATTATTTTTCTTTTCGTTCTCCAGATACTTCTAACGTAGCATCGAGTATGGAATACCCTGTGTAATAAGGATTTCACCAACTTTTAGAAACTAATATTATAGAGGAAGAAAAAACATTTTTTCAGGTCATTAACTAAAAGTGCTTGATTCTACATATAGTTAGAGCCGCGATGACAAGAATGCCTTGGAACTCCCAAACGGATGAGAAGCACGTTTTTGTATAGTTCGAGTGTCGTTCTCGTAATCCGTGTTGTCAGTGGCGTAACTAGCCCTCTGACCTGGGGGTGGCCTAGGGTGGGCCTGTTATGGTGACTTGTAGTGGCGGCTCGTGTAGATGCGGGTCGGTGGAGAGCTCGCCGCAGGCGAATTTTTTTTTGGACCACGCCCAAATTTTAACAAATTTGGTCAATAATCAACAGTAATATCGCAAGATCTCGTTTTTTTATCGGTTAGATTTTTCAGCTGTCACGAAAACTTTTTTTGGACATTTTTCGAGTTGAATTTGGACATGTTTATTCTGATGATTTAATTTTTGAATAAACGAGCCCAAAGTTCAACGAGTATTGCCAAAAAAGTTTGAGTGAAAAATCGAAAATTTAACTAATAAAAAAATGATGGTCGAGTAATATTTGGCAAGATTATTTATTATAATTTATTATAATTATAAATTGATGCTATATTTGCGAGGCGAGTAGCGAGCTAACAAAGTCAGCCTTTTTCTGGGGGGGGGGGGCCCTAGGCCCCCCCTGTAGTTACGCGCCTGCGTGTTGTCGAGTAGAAGTCTAGCGCTCGGCGGTGAGCGGCTATAATATTTTTTCCAAATTTTGACCAGCGGTTTAAAAAAACATTTCCCAAACGGATGAAAATTACTGGAGGGCATCTAGGCAACCCCCCAATTACCGGAAAAATATTTTCATCCGATTTGATCCTTGCCGTAACCTCCAGTAAAATTAAATGGACCCAAACTCCGAAATTAAAAAAAAAGATCAGCCGCATGCATGCAACTGGACTAAAATGAATCGTTATTATTTATGTTATTAAAAAAAAAAGTTTTCATCCAAAATAAGCCTGGCTAAACTATGCCAAATAACAAAAAACCTCGCCAGCACGCGTGATTTTGATCCCGGAGTTCTCCGTAATTTTTCTGCGAGATTTGGAAGGAAGTTTCGTAAACTTATTTGTCTCTGGTTTAAAAATATAAAAAAAAATGAAATGCTCCCGAGAGGCGGTAAAATGTTGAGTGACTATTCAATGGTAAGTAAAAATTTTCATGCATGTTCTGGAAGATCTGGTCTTGGCCGCAATAAATTTGGATGAAAATAATTTTTCGATGTTCTGTTGGTGTCACAGTCAAAGAACTGTGTGCAAATTTTCATCCATGCATGTTGGAATTACTATATCAAATTTTACCCATTTAAATTTTGAAAAACTGTTATAAAGCGATGGCGACACATGGAGCAAAAAAAGTTTTTTTACATATTCTCAGACACGAACTCTAGCTCCCTGCCCAATTTCAAGTTTAAATGAGCAAATTTTTTCCTCCCTTTTTTCCATTTTTTTTTGAGCTCCTGGAAGAGCTCTTTGCAAAGATCAAATCGGATGAAAATATTTTTTCGGTAATTGGGGGGGGGGGGGGGTTGCCTAGATGCCCTCCAGTAATTTTCAACCGTTTGGGAAATGTTTTTTTAAACCGCTGGTCAAAATTTGGAAAAAATATTATAGTCGCTCACCGCCGAGCGCCAGACTCCTTACTCGACAACACGGATTTCGAGAACGACACTCGAACTATACAAGAACGTGCTTCTCATCCGTTTGGGAGTTCCAAGGCATTTTTAACGCCGCGGCTCTAACTAATAATGATTAGCTGCCATTGGGGAAAGTATGAATAAGTAGAACGAATACACAATTTAAAAGAACTGGATGACTCAACCCATTTCCTGAGTTTAATTAATTTAATATAGGGTGCATTTAAGTACAAAGACCAATATATTAGACAAGTGTTTATGATCAACTTTGATTTCAATTGTTAGGGGGGCTTAAGATACAACGGTAATATTGAAAGTTTTTGAACAAGGTGTAAAAATATCAATTTTGGGGAAAAAATCATAGCTATTGAGATATACCGTTGAACGTCATTTTGAATTTTATTTTAAAGGTACTCTCAATTGCGGTGAAGCGATATATATTTTTAAATTCAAAAAATATTATCACTAGCCTGGAGATATTTTAAATTTTTAATTCTCGTATCAAACCCTTTTTGTTTACTTCTAGCCCACTTACAAAATATAAAGAGGTTCGTATTGACTAAATGAGAAATCAAGAATAAGTTTGTCCCCTAGCCAATGTTGTGTTTTCGTATTTGTAATAATTTTATTTTTAATTTTAGTACTAATAAATTCGTGTTCCTTGTAAAATTCAAAATATTTTTTAAATATTAAATCAGATCGCTGGACGATGCTTTGAATTTCTGCGGTTGGCACTATTAAAGACGTGTTACTTGTATAGGTACCATTATCATTTTTATTTAAAAGGAAAGCATATTTCTTGTCGGTAAGAAATGATTTCTCACTTTCCTGAAAAGAAGAGTGGCAATTTTGACAGATGAATTTATTTAAGGTTTTCTTAAGAAGATATCCTGCATAATAAGATACAGCACATTTTTCTCGGGGCGTATTTGTATCTCCGTTATTATATCACTGAGCGAAATATATATTTGAGTTATGTCAACTCGATATTTCGCTCAGTGTACCATGCACCGCTCTGGGTGGAATCAAGCGGGCAACCTCAGTTGAGCACTTGCCATGAAAATATTTGTAAAATTGGCTCAAGTCGCCAACCTGCCTTCGATACTCAAGGCTTATTAGGTTATTTGTTAGATAATGGTCACCGATCAAGCGAAAGGCTCTTCTTTGAACATAACGGATGAACCACTTTTTGAAAACTAAAAATTTTAAAATATTAGAAAAAAGCCGTCAAATTTTGATTTGCAAGGACATTTCCACATGAAACACAAAAATGAAAAAAAAAAGAAAAACGATAATTAATAAGTTTTCAAAAAGTTGTTCGTCCCCTATGTTCGTCTTTTACAATTTTATGCAAACTGAATGTTTTATGTGATGAGTTTTTTACATTGTGGTGTTCATGTCCTACTTAAAAATTTTTTATCGATTGTTTTCTGACAAAGAAGCACTGATGACGGTCTAAGGCCAAAAGCGCTCTGCATTAAATTTAGAAGATTATATACACTTAATATACACAAAATGACAAAATATACTGGTTCTCTCTCTTAATTCAAAAAGTGTACACATCCCTACCCTATCTATTTCTAAATTGGTTGAGATTGTTTACAGCCGCCTTTAAACATTTAGATGCTTTTACTAAATCCAATTCTCGCTCTTGAAGAATTTGGAATGAAAAACTGGGTTCTTGCAAAGTTTTAGATAATATTGTCAAAATCATTATAAATTCGAAATTTTCAATTGACTTTAACAATATGCCTGTTTCACCGTGCATATTTTTTTAGTTGTTGTTTGTTTATTTTTATAAGTGCCTTGACAATATCTTTGTATGTGAGTTCTAGTCTTTTTAAAGTTGTTGAAGATTCTCCAGTAATAGAAATGCTTATGGGTTAAACACTAGAACACGGCGAAAAACGCATACCAAACAATGTAAATTATAAAATAATCAGAAACAGTTACAAACAAGAACCGACTCCGACTTTAACCACCCCCCCGCGGTGACAGACGCAGATGCAGACGCAGACGTTTGCAGTATTAGCCCTACGCAGCGTTGTGCTTGCTATTACAATTGCACTAGATCTATTACATTTGGGCATTGCCTATTACGCTATTACTACAATAGCTAAAATTCGAATAATCTATTACATTTTCACAAAATTCATCAGCATTGGTTCAGTCAATACCACCCAACAACACAAAATCCCAATAAGCTAGTAAAAAGTAATAAAAAATTACAACCTAAAAATTTTGATTTATTTAATTTCGTTCTTAGAGTAGTGCGAGAACTCTCTAATCGGTAAAACCACGTGACCTACATCTCCCTCGCGCCTATTGGTGTTTATTTTGTTTCTGGGGAATCACCGAGGTTCGGCGATTCGGTGCAGACGTGCAGACGAATTGAATTCGGCAGTCGGCCTTTTTCTTTTGTTTACAGTACAGTTGTACAGTAGTTTTGAAGCCGCATTATTTAGTCCTTTCAGTCCGTAAAAGATTTATTTGTTTGTGTAACAAAACGACTGTGTGTTTGATCTTTTTATGTTATATATTATAATATATTTACAAATATATTATTATAGTTAAAGACTGAGTAGAAAAAATGGATAGGTAAGGCATTAAAATGAATATAATTTAGGAGTGTAGATTAATTGAATAAATTTTAAATTAATAGGTTCTTGATTAAAACACCTAAGAAAATAATTAGCGAGACAGATGACCGGGATGACCCCCAACCCTGTGAAGCTCTTTTACATTCTAAGGCTCTTTTAACAAATAACAATAGCAAATACCATACCTTTCAACCCTCAGACCATCGGTTGAGTTTAAATATTAGATCAAATATACAGGATGAAGAGCAAGAACCTGAGGATATTACATTTTAAATTATTTTAAGACTCAGGTCTAACTCAGGTCATATATGCATATTATATTCATGATATTTAGTATAAGTATTTATGTAGCGACAAACTCGTAGAAAAATTAGTTTTTTTTTAATAATTTTTTGTTGCGAATTAAATAATAAGGTGTTACTGATTAATAAAGTTTATGTTATGTATTATTCAAAAATTGTTTTAATAAAAAATACAGGAAAAAAATTAATAAGAGCAGTTTAAACATTTTAACCTAGCCTTCTACTCAAAAAAATCAAACCCAATCCCAAAAATTGACAGTCTAGTACAATCTATTACATTTTTGAGAACAATTTCAGTACATTTGCTTCAGGTCAAAAGCACAACGCTGGCCCTACGCCACTGCCCGTGAAAGGTTGAATGGAAAGAAACATCAACATTTTACTTCGTCAATATTATGGTAAATATTATCAATGGTCAAGGATAAATCACTAACCAAGATATTTGGTCATGATAATGGCGTCTTTGTAGAGTTATGCCAAACATTACACAGCATCGCGAATTCTCAAAACTTTAATGCTGAGAAGATTTAAAGCGCAAACTCTTTTAAACGTAATTATAAAATATGAAACAATAGGCGAGGCCGTGGCAGGTTATAATAACAATATTTTGAAGAAATGTAATTTTGTTTCTTCTTTCTTAAGATGGCGAGAGGTATACGTGATAGTACTCGTCAAAATAAGAAAAAAATGCAAATATATGCATAAATGCGTTATTTTCGTTATACAGGGTGGAAAAGTTTCAATTTTTTTTCTCGTATTTTGCGTTTCCTCTCTTATATTTGTAAGATATTTCCAAAAAAAATTAAAACATTTAAACAGAGTAATATCGAATATTTATTTCTTTTTTTTTAATTTTCATTTATAGAAGTAAATATCGTTACCTAACTGAAAGTATACTAACTAATAAAGAAACAATAAATCATGGTTAGGTACCCTAAATTAACGAAAATGAACCTTTTAATAATAATTCCTGACCGGGTCAAGCGTAAGTGAGCACCGAGATGACGTACCTGTAAATAAAGAAAAACAGCGTGAGCAACAAATAACTCACCAATCTACTTGAAGTTAAGATGATACAAAATAAACAATAATATAGTACAACACAAGCTAAATTAATAGGCCACTTAGACCAAGTCACTTAGACAAATGGGTCACTTAGACAATTGGGTCACTTAGACCGAGTCACTTAGACAATTGGGTCACTTAGACCGAGTCACTTAGACAATTGGGTCACTTAGACCGAGTCACTTAGACAATTGGGTCACTTAGACCGAGTCACTTAGACAAATGGGTCACTTAGACCGAGTCACTTAGACAAATGGGTCACTTAGACCAAGTTGTAGAATATTATCTAAATCCATATTAAAACACTACTGTATTAAATTTATTACCAATCGTTGACTGAAAATCAAAGTGCTATACTGATAAATATTTAATAATTGATATTTTCCTACAGCAACAGAGCGCCAGAATATTTATTTGTAGTTTATGGTACACTCTGTATATATTATATAAAAGAAATAAATAACAAATAACACCAGAGTAGATTCAATATTATTCCGTTTCAATCAGCATTGTAACAGTAATTTAATATTTCCCAAGGAAAACAGATTAAAGCTAATTTTATTAACTGACTATCAAAATAATAAGACAGACGAAAAGACCGGTAAATTATAGTTGCCCAGTGAAACTCACCTCAATCCTAAAACAGAATCACCCCCGTAATAATGTCACTGTCACCACAAAGTTTACAAACGTTAGTTTCACAACAATATTGATAAATATCTAATTTAGTTTTAATTCAGAAATGCAGACACCCACTGTTGCTCGCAAAGGTTTCAAATACAATCCGGGATTTATTTTAGGTGACTCTTCATAATGCGTAACATAAACAAATACCGCTTCGCTCACGTAATCGGCCCTCTTGTTTATATTTGGCATTCCCTTTTTGTATTGAATTTCGTATGTATTTAATAAGAAAACTGATTAAAATTTTAACTAAGGAAAAATGATTTCTTACATTCGGCCATCCTGTCAATATCCCGTCTCGGGATATCACTGCTGATCATCATCAGAGTCGGGTGGGAGAGCCACTTCATCATCGCCGCTCTCACTGTCCGTGTCATCTGAAACGCCTCCAGGAATTCGCCAAGGACGCATCCTATCCACTGCTACCGTTCTCTGATATTTGGCTGATCGTAGTGTTCGATGAGACCCAGTCATGTCTGTGACGATATATCTATCATTTGGTAATATTGTCTTTACTACCATTGGATCACTATAAGTAGATGCGAGTTTGCGACTGACACCAGTTGCCGCATGTTGTTTAATTATTACTACTATGTCGCCCTTCTTATAAATGCGAGGTCTTTTCCGCTTTTTATCAAAGTAGTTCTTTTGCTTAGCTTGAGCTACCTTAACTTTTTCCGCTGCCTCCTGTCTTGTTAATATTAGATCTTCGAGTAACTTTGGAATTTGTTGGACTTCATCTCGTAGAACTACATCCGTTCCACCTCTTGGAGTGAAACCAAACATTAATTGGCTCGGCGTTTTGCCTGTGCTCTTGTTGACAACTTGTTGCCTCATTCCACGTGGTATTACCCACAATATTCCCCTGGCCGTAATTCTATATACCCGTCCATCTCGCAGACAATAATTTTTATATGTTTGCTTTTCACTTTCAGTTTGGGGTGGTCTGGATAGTACTTCTTTGATTTCTTTGAGCTTTTCATCTGTAAGTAGGGCTGATAGCACCCAATCAGCTGTGTCAATCCTGAAAATTGTCTCGCCTTCCTGAGTTGAATCTTTACTGGGATTTCGGCTTAAGGCATCGACGTGATTCATTCTATTGCCGGGTCGGTATTGTACAACAAACGTAAACTCTTAAAACTCCAGCCACCACCTGGCAATTCGTGGAATCATTTCTTTTTTTGTACTAGCTGCTTTTAATGAATTACAATCAGTTACCACGGTAAAGGATATTCCCAGCAGGTAAGTCCTGAATTTTCGTAGGCTTTCCACCACAGCTAAAGTTTCTAATTCGAATGAGTGATACTTCTGCTCGGTATCAGAAGTTTGCCTGCTGTAGTATGCCACTGGGTGTAATTTATCATCCGGCTGTCGTTGCAATAAAATACCGGCCAATCCTATTTTGCTTGCATCTGTATGTAGCTCGGTTCTGGCATCTGGATTAAAAAGGCTCAACACTGGTTGGTTTACTAAAATGCTTTTGAGTGTCTCGAAAGCTATTTCCTGTGAGTCTTCCCATTTCCATGTCGAGGATTTTTTTATAAGACTGGTTAGTGGCTTAGCCAGTATGGCATAGTCTTTGACGAAATGTCGGAAATATCCCGTTAGTCCTAAAAATTGCCGAATATTGTGTATATTTTTCGGCGTCGGAAACTCTGCAACAGCCTGTAGTTTTGCATATCCTGGTCGAACGTTTCCCTGTTCTATTTCAAACCCAAGATACGTTACTGAAGTTTTCAGAAAAGTGCATTTTTTTAAGATTCAGGGTTAAGCCTTCGTTTCTGAAAATTTCCAAAGCTTCACGAAAAATGGTTAATGTTGATTCCACTGTTGAACCATACAACAGTACATCGTCCAAATACAAGGCCGACTTGTCTCTAATGGGTCTTAGGATTTTTGTCATTAATTTTTGAAAAATCCTTGGTGCATTGGAAAGACCAAAAGGTATCCTATTATATTCGTACTGGCCTTCTGGAGTCACAAATGCTGTGTACTTTTTGGAGGATTCTTCAACAGGCACCTGATGATACCCTGATCGTAGGTCCAGGCTTATGAAATAGTTTCCACTTTGTAGCTTGTCTATTTGGTCATCAATACGGGGTAAAGGGTGGCTGTTTATAATGGTCAACGAGTTTAGCTTGCGATAATCTATACAAAGTCGTTGTTCTCCATTTTTTTTTTACAAGAAGCACAGGTGAAGAATATTCCGAATCTGAATCTCGAACAATTTTCGCTACTAGTAGTTCGTCCACAATATCTTTTACTATATTTTGTTCCGCCTTGGACATTCGGTACGGTCGGTATGTAAAGGGTTTATCATTGTTTAAGGTGATAGACATTTGTATTGATTTAGCACATCCTAGCTCGCTGAGATTTAATGCAAAGCAGTCTCTAAAATTGTTTATTAGTTCAAGCAATTTTTGTTTATCTTCCTCTTTTACTGGTCCAACCTGTATGTCTTCCAGCGGTAGAGGGGGTAGAGTACCTGCTTGGATATTTAAAATGTTGGTAAGGGGTTTAGTCTCTTCGACACATGGATAAGCTCTTGCGAATATAGCATTTTTTTTAAGAACAATTTCTGTATTTGCCAAATTAATACATGGAATTATTGAATATTTATCTCTCGTCATTGATATTACAGAGTGGGGAACACAATATTCTTTGCTTTCAGGATACCTCACACTCGCTTCGATACAAAGGTCACCTTTATAGTTCTCGCTGTAAACTTGTACATGTCCCCAATGTTTTGGTAAAATCGAAGAAGTTTCCGAGATACGTAAAACAATTTTTGATGTTTTCGGTTCTGGCTGGATTTGTGTAATCGCATTCGAATGGTGCTTATAAAACTTAAGAGTAACATCATCCTTAACTGCTAATATACTTGGTAGTTCTGTAAAATTTCTTCCCAATAGAACTGGCGCGTCTTGGGCAATGTCTGACACAACATGAGCATTTATTGACTCTTGTACTTCATCAATCTTGATTTGCAATTAAATTGAACCCAATGTAGAGACCTGTCCAAAACCATAACCTTGAAGTGTTGTGGTGTTATTTTGTTCATAATTTAATTTAAGTTTTTGCACTTCGCTTATTTTTATAGTGATAGTGCCGTTTATTAGAATGTTCTTGTAAAATTTTTAATTAGTTTTATCCTGCAATAGTCAAATTTTTGGATCTTCTACGTTTGAATCTGAAGCAGGAAGACCGCGTTTTCGGCGTGGCAATTGACTCATGTTTTTATTATTATTTTCTTTATTTCTGAATAAAAATAAAGGGAAAACACCAAAGAAAATTAAAATTTATACTTGTGCTATTCATCTCGGTAGCTCACGGGTTAGGGAGGAAGACAAAACATATTTGATTTTGATTCGTGTAAATAACTAATAGGTTAACTGATTAAATTAAATAATTATCTAACTAATATTCGTGTGCAGGTAATCCCACTTCTGATAAATTGTAAGATATTTCCAAAAAAAATTAAAACATTTAAACAGAGTAATATCGAATATTTATTTCTTTTTTTTTAATTTTCATTTATAGAAGTAAATATCGTTACCTAACTGAAAGTATACTAACTAATAAAGAAACAATAAATCATGGTTAGGTACCCTAAATTAACGAAAATGAACCTTTTAATAATAATTCCTGACCGGGTCAAGCGTAAGTGAGCACCGAGATGACGTACCTGTAAATAAAGAAAAACAGCGTGAGCAACAAATAACTCACCAATCTACTTGAAGTTAAGATGATACAAAATAAACAATAATATAGTACAACACAAGCTAAATTAATAGGCCACTTAGACCAAGTCACTTAGACAAATGGGTCACTTAGACAATTGGGTCACTTAGACCGAGTCACTTAGACAATTGGGTCACTTAGACCGAGTCACTTAGACAATTGGGTCACTTAGACCGAGTCACTTAGACAATTGGGTCACTTAGACCGAGTCACTTAGACAAATGGGTCACTTAGACCGAGTCACTTAGACAAATGGGTCACTTAGACCAAGTTGTAGAATATTATCTAAATCCATATTAAAACACTACTGTATTAAATTTATTACCAATCGTTGACTGAAAATCAAAGTGCTATACTGATAAATATTTAATAATTGATATTTTCCTACAGCAACAGAGCGCCAGAATATTTATTTGTAGTTTATGGTACACTCTGTATATATTATATAAAAGAAATAAATAACAAATAACACCAGAGTAGATTCAATATTATTCCGTTTCAATCAGCATTGTAACAGTAATTTAATATTTCCCAAGGAAAACAGATTAAAGCTAATTTTATTAACTGACTATCAAAATAATAAGACAGACGAAAAGACCGGTAAATTATAGTTGCCCAGTGAAACTCACCTCAATCCTAAAACAGAATCACCCCCGTAATAATGTCACTGTCACCACAAAGTTTACAAACGTTAGTTTCACAACAATATTGATAAATATCTAATTTAGTTTTAATTCAGAAATGCAGACACCCACTGTTGCTCGCAAAGGTTTCAAATACAATCCGGGATTTATTTTAGGTGACTCTTCATAATGCGTAACATAAACAAATACCGCTTCGCTCACGTAATCGGCCCTCTTGTTTATATTTGGCATTCCCTTTTTGTATTGAATTTCGTATGTATTTAATAAGAAAACTGATTAAAATTTTAACTAAGGAAAAATGATTTCTTACATATTCTGTGATAATTTGGAACATCAACCATTTTTTAGAATCTCTACAATAAAGTACCAAAATTGTCGGTCGCAGTATACAGGGTGTTACATTTTCTTGAATCGGTTACATTTTTATCTTTTAGAACTTTTTTATGGAGCTCCCTGTATGAATTCCGGTATGAAATTTGAACTTTTGGCTCCTTTGTTTAGCGCTGTCTCTTGCACTATTCTCGTATCTGTGACTGTTTTCGGTTTATTTGCAAAAATAGCCATCGATGGAAATTAAGTGTAGGCGAAATAGCGCAATAATAAATATGAGAAAAAAAATAGTATAGGCTGGGATAGGCAACTGTTAATTCTGTTTATTGTCTTTCTGACATTTTGTAACAAATATTTTTTTTGTTTGACGTTTCCGGAGTTGTTTTGAACTGGTTAATGATGGTTGAATTCACAAATCAAGAATTGGCAGAGATGCATTTAATCTATGGACTTGCCGATGGCAATAAAATTGTTATAAAGCCAGACGACTGTTTGCACAAAGTTATCCAAATCGAATACTGCCTGACCCACGGACATTCGCAAATCTACATAATCGACAATGTGAAAATGGATCGTTCAAGAAATCCACTCCTTTAGCAGGAGCAAACAGAACGGTTAGGACCCCTGAAGTCGAGAAAGCAGTCCTGAATGCAGTAGAAAATGATCCTGCCACTAGTACGAGAAAAATTGCCGCAACACTTAACATTTCATTTGTGCTTGTCTGGAAAATTTTAATAGACAACTTAACGTATCCTTACCACATCAAAAGGGTTCAAGCTCTTCTCCCACGTGACTTTCCACTACGTTTTAATTTTTGCCAATGGTTCCTACAAATGCCAGCCCAAAATCCGTTATTTGAAAACACGATTTTATTTAGCGATGAAGCAAATTTCTCAAGGAATGCCATAAATAATTTTCACAACAACCATTTTTGGGCAGAAGAGAATCCGCATTCGATACGCGAAAATAATTTCCAAGAACAGTTTTCAGTAAATGTGTGGGCCGGCATTATTGGAGATTATTTGATAGGACCATTTCTCCTACCAGCAAGGCTAAACGGACAATATTATCGTCAATTTCTTGAAGAGGAACTCCCAGGGCTGCCAGAAGAGGTACCAATTCTTGTCAGAAACCAAATGTGGTTCATGCACGATGGTGCACCACCGCACTTCAGCATAGAGGTGAGAAACTTTCTCAATCAAATTTTTAACAACCGTTGGATAGGTCGAGGGGGACCTCAGCCATGGCCCCCTAGATCCCCAGACCTGAATAGCCTGGATTTCTTTTTCTGGGGGCACTTGAAAGCATTAGTGTATCAGACCCCAGTCCTGACAGAAGAGGATTTAAGAAACAGAATAATAGCTTCATGCGACATCGTTCGCAATACTCCTGAAATATTTGGGTCCGTCAGTCCATGAGGCGAAGACTTGATTCGTGCATTTTAGCAAGAGGCGGACATTTTCAACAGTTTTATAATTTTGTTTTATTTTTATTTGATTAACTAATCAATTTTGTTCTGTTTTAATTTATTTTTAATTTGTAATGTTTTTATCTAATTGTTGATAACCCTGTCGGTTGATCTAAAATAAAAATGAAGATAATTACTTAGAATACATACAAATTAAAACAGCTTTTTACTCTGCTTTATTTCGCCTCTACACTTAATTTCCATCGATGGCTATTTTTGCAAATAAATCGAAAACGGTCGCAGATACGAGGATAGTGCAAGAGACCAGAACGCTAAATAAAGGAACAGAGAGTTCAAATTTCATACCGGAATTCATACAGGGAGCTCCAAAAAAAGGTCTAAAAGATAAAATTTTAGCCGATTCAAGAAAATGTAACACTATATACAGCGACCGACAATTTTAATACTTTATTGTAGAGATTCTGAAAAATGGTTTATGTTCCAAATTTGAAACAATTATCACAGAATATAAGAGAGAAAACACAAAATACGAGAAAAAAAATTGAAACTTTGCCACCCTGTATAACGAAAATAACGCGACCATGCATATATTTGCATTTTTTTCTTATTTTGACGAGTACTATCACCCCCTGAGATATTTGCATGATATTAATTAACACCCTGTATAATTAATTTATGTTGAAATGTAAGAAGAAAGATTTAACTTACCCCATTGCTGAATCGTTTCGAAGCAGTAAATATGGACATAAAAAGCATTTTTACAGCCAAAATGCCGACGTAGAATAAATATAAGCGGAACAAAGGATTGTGCGGACTAAATATGTCATTGGCTTCTTTGTGATTGATTTGAGACATTTCGGATTTTTTCTGTAAAAAATAATAAAACAAGCAACCTGCCACGTGGCCAACGCAACGTGTTAAACAAAATGGATTGAACTAAAACATTATTGTTTATTAACATAGCTTTTATCAACTTGTTATTATTATGTAAGCGATTATTATCATAATTACTCGACTTTACCATAGAGTGTACGTTAATACATAGGCGGCACAGTTTCTAAAAGTTCATTTTAAATCGCTAACCCCCACCCATTTGCACCGCAACAGTTTAAGCTTTTTAAGCAGGGCCGTAGATAAGGGGGGGGGGGGGTTTAGGGGGTTCAAACCGCCCCCCCCCCCGCCATAACAACGAATATGTTCAGTTCTACCTTGTTAACCACCGTAAATTTTAATAATAATTCTAATAAATTGCCAGAGTTTTCTTACCTAAACCCCCCCCCCCCCCATGGGTAACGCCTAGCTACGGCCCTGCAGGGCCGTAGCTAGGCGTTTTTAAGGAAGGCCTAACAGTTTTTGGATTGGTAGACTTGGTTTCGAAATTGCTTGGATGTTTCGAGCAGCCTTGGTAATTTGCTGGGTGCTTCCCTTTCGGATCTCGGCTTACCCACCAGGTTCTTCAGACATTGAAATCCCCTTTCCAACTGATGGATATCGGCTTACCTGCCAGGTCCTTTACACACTCAAATGAGTGGTTTGACGCACATTTCAATCATTTTTTTTTAATGATCAGACATCACTGCAGGATCATTCCTTTATGACGCTCCGCGAGCGGCGTATGTACGCAAGAAACGATTCACGTTGTTCTTGAATCAAAGATTACGCTCGTTGCAAAACACGGTCTCAGGGAGGTCGTTCTAGAGTGATGACGTTCTCCAGATGAAAGAATTTCTAAACAGTGTCGTTCGAGGGACACTAAGCTGAACCAACGTACTTTACCGAACTGTGCGTCTAAATACCCATAAAGTTGGCATGTATTATATGGAAGCCCAAGCGCTGCGCTTAGAAATGCTTTGTATAGAGAGTGTGTTTAAGTCGACACTATTGCTAACTCCGTTATTATTAGAGCTACGATGTTGGTTAAATTAGCGCATTTTTCCCTGGATCCACGCCTGTACCGAACTGCCAACTTGGTTAAATTAGCAAATTAGTAGAATTTTTCCCGCAAATTAAAATGGCGAAAACAGAAAATCAATTGAACGTCATGTTTTTGAATTATTCTCAAAAATGCACTTTTTTTAAATGGAACACCCCGTATATTTTTTTAAATATTGTCAAGTCAAAGTCAAAAAATGCTTTATTGTAGAAAGAATCAGTTTTCTTATTTAGAAAGCTTCTTAATGTTAAAATATCCTAAATATAAGTCAAATACATTGTTTAAAAATATCTTGAATATAATAATATGTCGATATATAAAAAAAAAACAAGCGTAGTTTAACACAATACAAAGGTATAACAAATAGATATACAGAAAACAACAAATAAAAGTACAGACTTAACAAACAAACAACTCTCATATAAAACAGTGTTCCCCGGCAACAAGATTACCGTTTAATCTGGAAAGGCTAGACTCTTCGTACAGACGTCGACAATAAATAAATACCTGTAAATGTGCAACATTCAAATCGAAAATGCGTCAATAGTAAGCAAGTTCTGGTTAAATAGGTATTTATAGAACTGAAACGGAAATCAAACCCCGTTTTTTACTAGTTTAAATTAAGGCAAAAGTCAGAGACAATGAGTATAAACAATGAAATGAAATAAATTGAGGGTGCAAATAAAACAATACATTCAACAAAGAAACGCTAAACAAGGAGAGAAAAGGCAGAAGACTTATTCCTCAAAGCTGTCCTCAAAGTATTCCCCCAGTGAATAGTATGCTCTTTCTAACAGTAAAGACTTAACGACTTGTCTAAATCTTCTGAATGGCTTTATTGATCTTATACTACCTGGTAAATGATTATATATCTTTTTGGCATTATAAAGTATTGAATTTTTTATCTGTGTTGAGTGGGGTATTGGTAATGATATGTTTCCTATTTGTCGGGTGTTATAGTAGGTATTTGCATGTTCAGCAGAACTAAATTTTTTGTAAAGCAGACAAACTGTTTCGAGAATGAAGATACCGGTTAGAGTTAATATTTTGTGTCTTATGAATAAAGGTTTACAGGAATCTCTGATTTTTGCCTTGCACATACAGTGTGGCCCAAATTGGGTAAGTTTTTGACAATTATATTTCTAACTGAAAACCTTTTAGTACGCGGCCCTATCTTTTTTGGTTTTTGAAATATGTTGAAAAAACCAAAAAGATGTATTTTCGAAAATATGCTGTAGATTTCTTATTATTCACTATTTTGGCAATCTGTAAAAACATTTTTAAAGCAACTTTTTAAGTAGATTTCAGTTCTGCAATTTAATTTTGAACACGACGTTTCAGTTATTTTATACCATCATCAGGTTCATTTTTTCTTATGGGCGCCATATTGTATTTTATACTTAAAAGGTAGCTTATGACGTCCGCTTTTCAACGATGTATTATTTGTTGGAAAATAAATGAAATTGACTTGAAAAATAAAGAAAATTAATTTTCGCAACACGTCAAATTTGACAACTGCACTATAACTCCCTAAATTGAATACCAATTAAAAGGTTTACATTTTGTAGTATTCACAAAACACTGCTTGCATTGTTTCAATCAACAATATTACAATAACCTATGAATCAAAAATAAAATCCAGTAGCCTATGACCAACCACTACCGTTTGAAAATGAAACAAAAATATTACTTGTCAGAACGAGTAAAAGTATAATAGTTTTTATTATTATTATCTAATAATAACGATTTATTTGTGTATTCTGAATTTAAAAGAAAATGGCATTGCGTTTTTCTCACAAAGAAAAATTTGATTTGCTAGAATGTTACATTCATTGCAACAGAAATGCAAACCTTGCATTAGAAAGGTATTTTGAAAATTTTCCTGAAAGACCGCCAAGTGTCAGACTTTTTCCAAAAATTGTTATGAACCTGGGAAACCATGGAAGTTTTGAAAAACCGCGGCCCAAGAGTTACGAAAAAGCAGGTAATAACGAGCGTGACGAAAATGTCAGAGCCTATTTTATTGCCGCTCCGACATCATCTACAAGAGCGTCGGCAAGAGACTTACCAACCCCGCGAAGTACCATACAAAGAGTCCTTAAGGAAAATAAATATCGACCATACAAGCCAACTATAGTTCAGGGTTTACGAGAAACGGATTATCCAAGAAGAATGCAGTTTTCAAATTGGTATGTGAATCAATGCGAACAAAATCATGATTTCAGTCGTCTTGTAATTTGGACCGATGAATCACATTTTACCAACTGCGGGGTATTTAATAGACATAACCATCATTTTTGGGCAACAGAAAACCCTCACCAATTGGCTCAACGAAGACTGCAAACCCGATTTGGTTTTAATGTATGGTGTGGTATATATGGTAAGTAATGTCACCTAGCTTGCTAAATACATAGCAGGTAATAAGTAACCCAGTTTTACTTTTCTCCTTACATTTTAGACAACAGACTTATAGGACCATTCTTTTATAATCATACGTTGAATGGCCAAAGATAATTGGAGCTGTTAGAAGATCAAATATTACCGGCAATTAGAGCAAGAGTTCCTCAAGATCAATTAAATAATATTTGGTTTCAACAAGACGGTTGTCCCGCACTTAATGTTCGGGAAGTTCAAACTCTCTTAAGACAGATATTTGATGACAAATTAATTTCAAACGGCGGACCAGTTAATTGGCCTGCTAGATCCCCTGATATAACTCCTCTCGATTTTTATCTATGGGGTTATGTAAAAAATGAAGTATATGAGTTTGAACCCCCGGAATCTGTACAAGAATTAGAAGAGAGAGTGAGGAATGTGTTTACGAGCATAAATGGCAACACGCTTTGCAGGGTCATCAATACTGTGTTAAAAAAGTGTCAAAAATGTATTAATAAAAACGGCCAACATTTCGAATAAGTATAGTAAGTTAGATATTTTTCTTATTTTCTTTTCAAAATAATAATTATTATTCATTGCGTTTTTAGTTTTCTTTATTTGAAATGTTAATATGAGATTTTTAACCATAAGGAAAAAATAAAATAATGTATTATAATATTATGATATTTTAAACAAATTTAACCTATATGTTCTTCTCAAATTTGACGTGTTGCGAAAATTAATTTTCTTTATTTTTCAAGTTAATTTAATTTATTTTCCAACAAATAATACATCGTTGAAAAGCTGACGTCATAAGCTACCTTTTAAGTATAAAATACAATATGGCGCCCATAAGGAAAAATGAACCTGATGATGGTATAAAATAAATGAAACGTCGTGTTCAAAATTAAATTGCAGAACTGAAATCTACTTAAAAAGTTGCTTTAAAAATGTTTTTACAGATTGCCAAAATAGTGAATAATAAGAAATCTACAGCATATTTTCGAAAATACATCTTTTTGGTTTTTTCAACATATTTCAAAAACCAAAGAAGATAGGGCCGCGTACTAAACGGTTTTCAGTTAGAAATATAATTGTCAAAAACTTTCCCCATTTAACCGTTTCTCTATCTTCTATAGTTTCCAAGATCCCCATACATGTAGGCCCAATTTGGGCCACACTGTATATCGTAGTGCACGTTTTTGAAGGACAAAGACCGTATTCAGTAGACCCTGGCCAGAATTTCCCCAAAATGGTATACCGTACCTTAAGCGTGCTTCAACAAGTGCAAAGTACATTGTTCTTATTGTTCCAAAATCTAACTCTCGCGATGCAACCCTAAGGGCATAACAGCTGGATGCTATTTTGCTGCACAGACTTAAAATGTGCTGCCCAAAGGACAATCGGTTATCTATGTAAATACCCAAAAATTTAGCACATGTTTTGTTTAAAATAATATTGCTGTCGAGACTGATATCACGCATGGAACAGTTAAAATGCAAGATATTTGTCTTGGAGATGTTAAATGACAGATAATTAGCATCACACCATTGTTTAATTTTAATAACATCTCTCGAGATCGCATTATATAATTCATTTGAGTCCCTGTTGTGCCAAAGTATTGTTGTATCATCCGCGAACAAGGTAAATGAACCGCCAGTATTCAGAGAGGCAACATCATTTATGTATAACAGGAAAAGAATGGGGTCCAGAACAGAACCATGTGGAACACAACAACCAATCCTTAGCTCATCAGACTCGGATTCCTGGATTCGCACCTTTTGGATTCGGTCGGTCAAGTAAGATCGAAACCACTCAAGAGTTACCCCTCTAAAACCATATAGCTCCAATTTTCGCAACAGTATCCCATGATCAACGCAATCAAAAGCTTTTGACAGATCACAGAACACTGCCGCAGCCACCTCCCCATCATTAATCTTAAAATAAAGTTTTTCCAAAAACGAGAAAACAGCATCGTCCGTGTTCTTTCCGCTCCGAAATCCAAATTGACAAATGTTCAGAATATTGTTCCTGTGGTTGCAACTAAATATCTGAATAAAAAAGTTTCTATGCACTATCGGTCTAAACTTAAAAATAACAAAGTTGTGGAGCCATATTTTACTGTCAGTCAAGTAGACTATGGAATTCCGAAACCAAAGCTAAAGAAGGAGAATTTAGAACATGCTAAGGACTCTGAAACTTCTGGCGCAAAGCAATGACTTATAGTGCCACTATTAGAAGAAGTGATTTCATAATTGTCCTGGAAGTCACTTAGCTCATGCAATTTCAAATGTTTCATTGTTTGCTGATGACACCAAAATTTACACAAATCCTATTAAACATTATGATATGTTGGCATCAGATCTGAAGACAATTCAACAGTGGTGTGACAAGTGGCTTCTACATCTTAACAATGAAAAATGCACAGTCCTCCATATAGGCAACAATAACCCAAAAAGACGTTATGCTCTCAAAACCGTAACCATCAAACATGTTACCCACCAGAACGATCTTTGCATCATCATCAGTGAAGATTTAAAATGGGCAGTTCACATTGGTAACATCATCAAGAAAGCCAATGCAGTTGCCTATATGGTATCAAGGGCCTTTACAAACCTGTCTGCGTCTTCTTGAAAAAATTTACAAAACATACATTAGACCAATCCTAGAATATGCAGCCTCAGTGTGGACCCCCTATTTTGTAGAAGACATCCATGCCTTAGAACAGACGCAAAGAAGGATCACATAGCTTGCACCCTCAATACGTAGTCTGAGCTACGAAGAAAGGCTACAAAAGCTCCACCTGACAATGCTTCATGACAGACGAATAAGAGGGGATCTAATAGACACCTACAAAATTCTGCACGGTCACTACAATGTCAATTTGAACTTCTTTACCCTAAACCAAGATTTAAGACTACGAGGCCATAACTATAAGCTTACACGAGAACGTTTCAAGAAACTATGTAGACAACATTTCCTACCCAACCTAGTCAACCGCCAATGGAACTCTCTTCCAAGAGTCTGCCTTCCACCAATCTTTTTAAAAACTAAACCAATGTGACAAATCCGCCTATACTGACTTTTAATATTAATAATAATAATAATAATAATAATTCTGCAGCCCTATCAGAAATAGATTTGGTTAAGAAAACTATAAAATATTTTAGGGAAAACCAAGGACATAATTTTAACGTCATAGACTCTGTGTCTTGTGAAACTGCAACAAAAATTGGTTGCACTATAACCATATCCAGAGTATGTAAAAAACAAACACAGAGAAGCAACATCCCTGTTTCTAACGAAAAAGAATATTTTAGAAAAACAATATTCTTATCTTTTTTGGACCATATTAATACTTAATTGGCAGAAAGATTTAATGAAGTATGTGAAGTATTATCACCAGAAGGAATAATTTCATTTTATTTAGATAAATATACAGACGACGAAATTATAAGAACTGCCAGGAATTACGAACAAGATTTGTCGGGTTCTGTTTTAGAACTGAAGGCAGAATTGGGCCTTTGGAGAGAACAATGGATCATCAATACCATACCCAAAACTTGCACCAATGCCCGAACAATTATTGTTCCACAATGTGTTTTCCAAACATACAAACTTTAATACGAGTTTTTGCCACATTACCTGTCACAACTGCCACTGGTGAAAAAGATTTTTCCGCCTTAAAACTTTTAAAATCTTGCATCCGGTCTTAATTGGGACAAGAGAGATTAAATGGACTAGCTTTAGCCTACATCCATAAAACACAAGAAGTGAACATTGATGACGTTATTAATTTATATTGCCTGATACGACCACGAAGGTTGCTAAACTCGGACTGGACAGCTTAGATTTTTAGTTTTTGTTCTGTCAATAAATAGATATTTCGTACCATAATAATTAATTACTCAAACCTAGCCCCAGGCGCGGATTCATTGTGCGCTAACCACGGCATGTATTCCATATATTATTTCATTAGGGAACCGCTGAACCTAAATACACATAGATTCAAAAGTTTTGCATCACTCTGATTCTGAAATAATTAATTACGTCATGGTGAAAATAGACTAAATATTAGTTCATTGATAAGTTTAAAATAAAATTCAATGAGTTTGAAATTTTTTTATTTTACCACAACATTTTAAATCTTCCAAAAAAAAAAACTTAACAAAAGTAAAATTTATTTGTATTGTATAATTTGAGAAATTTAAAAAAATATAGCTTCTAATAAAGTGTATTTCCTCCTCTGACCTCAATGCAAGCTTGAAGACGACGCTGCATGCTGTGCGTAAGGTTAGCAATCCGTTCTTGTGGAATAACCTGCCATTCCTCGGTAGCAGCGACGACAGATCAATACCATACCCAAAACTTGCACCAATGCCCGAACAATTATTGTTCCACAATGTGTTTTCCAAACATACAAACTTTAATACGAGTTTTTGCCACATTACCTGTCACAACTGCCACTGGTGAAAAAGATTTTTCCGCCTTAAAACTTTTAAAATCTTGCATCCGGTCTTCATTGGGACAAGAGAGATTAAATGGACTAGCTTTAGCCTACATCCATAAAACACAAGAAGTGAACATTGATGACGTTATTAATTTATATTGCCTGATACGACCACGAAGGTTGCTAAACTCGGACTGGACAGCTTAGATTTTTAGTTTTTGTTCTGTCAATAAATATATATTTCGTACCATAATAATTAATTACTCAAACCTAGCCCCAGGCGCGGATTCATTGTGCGCTAACCACGGCATGTATTCCATATATTATTTCATTAGGGAACCGCTGAACCTAAATACACATAGATTCAAAAGTTTTGCATCACTCTGATTCTGAAATAATTAATTACGTCATGGTGAAAATGACTAAATATTAGTTCATTGATAAGTTTAAAATAAAATTCAATGAGTTTGAAAATTTTTTATTTTACCACAACATTTTAAATCTTCCAAAAAAAAAACTTAACAAAAGTAAAATTTATTTGTATTGTATAATTTGAGAAATTTAAAAAAATATAGCTTCTAATATAGTGTATTTCCTCCTCTGACCTCAATGCAAGCTTGAAGACGACGCTGCATGCTGTGCGTAAGGTTAGCAATCCGTTCTTGTGGAATAACCTGCCATTCCTCGGTAGCAGCGACGACAAGCTCTTGGAGAATTCTAGGGGGATTCCTTCTAACGCGAACTGCCCTAGAGAGCATGTCACAAGCATGCATGTTTGATTCCCTCACTTTCTAGGTATTCATCCACAGCGCTAGTTCGATGAGGCCGGGCATTGTCGTCCATAAACACAAAATTGTTACCAACAGCCCCTCTCCACGTTCTAACATAAGGATGTAGAATATCCCTAAGGAACCTGTCGCCAGTCATTATGCCTTGAACGTGGACTAACTCAGTACGCCCGTCAGACATAATACCTGCAAAAAACATGGTGCTTCCTTCCGCGAATGGAGGCAAGGGGCGAGCATGGGCAAGTTGAGCGGCTCTTGTTGGTTCTCTCCAAACACGAATCCGGCGACGTTTACCAGACAAATCCTGGTCGTCGGAAAATAGGGCAGAATTCCAAAATTCTTCGGGTAAGCGAACGTGCGTTTCAGCCCACTGCAGTCGACGAACTCGGTGATCATATTGTAGTTGGGGAACTCTTACTGGTCGCCGACATCTTAAACCGGATTCAAGAATTCGTCTTCTTAGTGAAGAGACGGATACGCGAACTCCAATTGCATGCGTAACATCTCTCTGAAGTTGTGGGACTGGCATAGTATGATTTCTCCGAATTGTTAATGCAATATAGAGCTTTTGCTGTTCGTTAGTAACACGCCTTCTACCACTTCGTGGTCTGTCTCGCACAGAGTTGATCTCTAGATAGCGATTCCATATGCGAGAGGCATCACTTTGAAAAACCCCTATTCTCTCAGCAACAAATCTTTGGGAATGTCCTTCTTCAACTAAAGCTACTATTCTTGCATGATCAATTTCAGATATTACTCGGCGATTCATTTTTACACACCGAACCGAAAAATTCAACTGGCCAGCGCCAACAAAACACAACACTGAAAATGTCATCTTAAACAAATGTCTTGATAACATTTTTTTTGCTACAAAAAATGGTATAGTTTTAACTGAAAAACATAGATAAACATTTAGAAAAAAAAATTAATTCCTGAAAATATCTTAACATGCCAAAACCAATAGATGTAAAACTTTTGAATCTATGTGTATTAGAATAGTAGACAAAAACGAGATTTGGGTGTGGTCAAAAAAATTTTCGCCTGCCCCAAAAAAAAATAATTTCTGGATCTGCACCTTATAGTCACCCCATTCCTATATCCTGGATCCGTTCCCGGCTGTGGATGTAAGTACTTTTAATTTTATTTAGGCAAGTTGGCTGTGGACTTCCAAAATGCAGTTATTTTGTTTACATTTTTATAATTGTGTTTGCTACGGCGTCAAATCTTTTGTTTACATAGATAAATATTAATTTTGCAGTTCCTAGTTTTTGTTAATTAGCATAAAATACCTTTTACGTATATTGAAAAATGAGATATGTTAGTAACATACCTACCTTATATGTAGAAAGAATTCTGTTAGAGCAGTCAGAGGCTTCCTGTACGTGATACTTTTTAGTGCCTAACACGTACATAGACAAATTTTTATAATATCCGAAAAATATGCACTATTTGTCACAACACGACCTATTTCCTATTTCTTACTTACCCCAGAAACTAGGAATGTAACGGGTAGCCCTTTTTAGGATCCGGCCAAACCGGGTACCCGGTCAATTAAGACCCGGCAAAACCGGGTACACGGTCTTGCGGAATATTAAAGGAAGCTACTGGCAACATCGCGCCGGTAGGCCGCGCGTGCTATCCGTTCCGGGGAAGTCCCATATTATAACACAGGTCTTTGGGCAATAGAACTGTGTGCTTCTAATGTTCTAGCGTTCTAGCTCGTATTATTCATTATTCTGTGTGTTTAAACGCAACACGAAACCATTAATCTACGTACGTATTGTGTCAAAAAGAAAACAAAAACAATGAGCCAGGTTTGGAAGCAACAATATTGACTTGGAGGCACGTCAACTATATAGGTACTTTCAACAGAATAGGATGGGGCACCGCCTCATCAATTTCGTGACGTTACTTTAAAGACGAAGTTTACAAGACTATTATAGCATCTATCGACAGTAGGACTATTTCATAAGCGACAAGGTATGTGCGGAAAAATAGTGGCGGTTCGTGAGTTGGTAGTTCGGTACAGGCGTGGATCCAGGGAAAAATGCGCTAATTTAACCAACATCGTAGCTCTAATAATAACGGAGTTAGCAATAGTGCCGACTTAATCGGAGGCACCCTGTATATGCATTAAGAGGCACTTTCTAATCGAAAAACAAAATAGTAAATTTTCTAACTCTGATATACTTTTTTTGAACATGTTAAAAAAGGATGTGCTTTAGCATGTATAATGGCGAAAAAGTCGAGTTTTTATAACGAGCGTAGAAAAACGAATTTTAAGATATTGGCAAAAAAATAGTTTTGATTATTTTATGTGAAAACCGTGCGCCGGATAATCAAGGTACGATATTTGTTCCGAAATAGAATAAGAATTTAAAAAAAACATTTGTTTTTAAGAAAAAGTAATAGCCTACCGTTTTTTCCTTTACGCGTATTTAGCGCGAATCCCCCACGAACGCCACTTGTAGAAATAAAAAAATGGGGGATCTCGGTCACTAGTAAAGATAGAGACTTGCGGTTTTTACATTACTGCGCTACTCTTTCGTGAAACAAAAGATGTCGCATACAGAATTGTCATAGCTTTCTTAGTTTTTAAGCTACAGGGTGTTTTCGAAAATGTTTGCTTCTTGACCACCCCCTGTATTTCGGTTATCCTTTAACTCATAAAAAAAAATGAATCTGTTTCTAAGAGAGTTTTTAAAGTAGAATTCAGTGGCGTGCTTACTTTTTTTCTGGGAGCCTTTCTTTTCGATACTTATGATTTTTTAAATGGGACACCTTATATATTTTTCTCTTATTTGATTAGACTATTTTTAAGCTTTTCCAAAATACATAACAGTTAATAGCGAAGACATTATGACTATAATGTGTTTGGTTTATAGTTACTGTTAACAATAAACGCACAAATTAAAAAATTTAGAAAATTAGGGTAGTATAGGCCATGAAACCATTAAAACAAACAAAATAATATATCATGGCTGCTAGAATAAATATTATGTAAAAATACACTAGTATTACATTTACAATTGGGGACCCATATCTTGTAGAGTCCGTCTATCTATCTTACAAACTCGATCACCACCTGATCTGGGGACTCCAGGTACGGATCTATTTAAAGACAATTATATTATATTATTATATTTTTATATCAAATCCTCTTAAAATAATTAGGGTAAAATAAAATAGGTTAATTTAAGTTATTTAAATATGCTGATTTTTGGTTTTAAAATGTAGGTAGATTTTTGTATTGGCTTAGACAAGAAGTTATTTGTTGCCAATTAAACATGATATCTAAGAATGTTTCGTCCGTGGGAAGAAACCAGTACGCCAAGTGGATCTAACGGGTCGTGATAAAAACCAATTAAAGCGTGATATTTTATCAATTGAACAAAAAAAGTAATCTTCGACGTTTACACCATGCACCCTTCTTGAACGAGGTTTTTCAAAATTTGGTGCAGTGAAGGAAGCGGCAGCTATGACACGCAGGCCAGTGAAGACAGTGTGGTTTGTTGTAAATAAACCTACAGTGGAGAGAAGAAAGAGGAAATACTCTTTTACTTTTAAGAAACTGGACGCGACGGATGTCGATATAATTCGTAGAAAAATATATGCCATGTACAGGGAACAAATGATTCCCACTTTAAAAGCCCTATTGCTAAGATTAAAAAAAGATGATACAGGATTAGAGTGTTGTTGTGAGACTTTAAGGAAATGTATTTTAAGAAACGGTTTTAAAGTAAAAAAAATTAACAAACGACAAGTAAGTAATTATGGAATCCGGCCGGTTAAAACGATGGAGGATACCTAGTTGCAGTCCATGGATATAGACAGGATGGAAGGGATATTATTTATTTTGACAAGACGTGGTATGGCACACACGGAGTTTTATCGGGTCAATGCAGAACCAAAGCTCCATCAAATAAAGGTACCTAATCGTATAATAATAATTCATGGTGGGACAAATAACGGATTTATACCAAACGCTTTGGCCTTATCAGTCAAAAATATAAAGGACTCCCTTGTTGATTATCACGATAATGCTATGGCAGAACTATTTGAAAACTGGTTTAAAAACAAATTATTACCAAATATACCACCAAATAGTGTGATAGTGATGGATAATGCGAGCTACCACAGTCGTAGGTTAAATAAAGTTCCGTGTTCCAATGACACAAGGACTATATGATGGAAAATATTATGTATTTTGAGAAAAATTACACAAAAAAGCAATTGCTCGAAATTTTAAAATCATTTTCAATAAAAAAGCAATATTATTGTGACACTTTGGCGGCAGAAATGGGTCATACGGTGTTAAGACTTCCTTCTTATCATTGCATGTACAACCCAATTGAACATATATGGCAGTAGCTGAAAGCATCGGTAAGAAGGAATAATGTTTCGCCAACCTTAAATTTTTCTGTGTCGGCTTTAGTACAGTCAGAGATGCAAAATATTCCAAACAAAAGCTGGGAAAATTGTGTAGCGCATGTTCAAAAAGTAGAAAAATCATACGTAAATATAGATCTGTTGCCCAGAGAAAGAATTATTGTGAACTTGGACGACGATAGTGACAGTGAAACTGACTTGGTTTAAAATGTAATAATTATTTTTCTGACACGGTACTTTTTTGTAGGTATAATAACCGTCATATATGTTATAATTTTAATTGTATTGCATCTTATATACTGTTATATTATTATTTTATTATTAAATTACGTTTAAAATATGTTTTTGCTTTTTCTTTCTACATAAAAAATCAGTACGCCACTTTTGTTGCATACAGGTAGATAAAAAAAAATATTTTTTTCCACGCTTTTATATATATTATTATCTTAAAGCTGCGCAACCTTTTATTCTATCAGCAACGAGTGCGTCCCTGCTTTCAATCGATCACCCGCTGGGTCTTATCGGCATTAGGGATTAGCATTTATAATGAGTTTGTAAGATAGATAAACGGACTATACTGTGGCGATTCATAACATCTGTGCGTAGCTCATAAAATAAGATTCGTCAGACCATACTACTTTTGTAGCAAACTGCCTGTCGACTCGTGTTCCATTTAGATACAGTTGCAGCAAATAAATCGTCGCACAGCATTCTCAGTGCGTAAATGGTGCACAATCTTTACTTCATCGGGTTTAAAATGATATTTATTTAATAATTTTTTAGACACAATATTTTATTACTCAGGTCTTTTTCTGACTTTGCACGAACTTCTAGTGCCTCTACAAAAGCCACAACGTCATTTCGTCCCTTTCGCGATTCTCTTTAGTACTATATTCTTTAGGTCTTGGCTTTATAAATGATCCAAAATTAAATAAATTAATTTTTAAACTTGAAAATGTTACTTGGGCTTCCTTCTCTCTGGATATCTATAAAAGTAAGAACTCTATAAGTTAGATATTTAAATTACAAGATTGTAAACTCTACTATTTTCATTGCACTCCATAAAGCAAACTGATGTCGTGTTTTTCAAAAGTGTTATTTAGCTATACCTACTACATTATCGCCATTGTTTTAAACTTCAGTAAAATGGTGACATGTAGTTAGTTAGTTAGTTATTTTATCCTATACATTTTGACAAATAGTCATGACAGGTAGGTATTCACTACCATAATTTTGAAAATTTTTCGATTTGTGCGTTTATTGTTAATAATAATTATTAAATATTATATATTTTTGAAAAGCTTTAAAATAGCCTAATCAAATAAGAGAAAAATATAATGGGTGTCCCGTTTAAAACATCATATGTTTGCTTTAAAACTCGAACAGTAAGACTCCGAGAAAAAAGCAAGACGCCACTGAATTCTGCTTTAAAAACTCTTAGAAACAGTTTTCATTTTTTTGATGAGTTAAAGGATAACCGAAATACCGTGGGTGGTCAAAAAGCAAACATTCTCAAAAACACTCTGTAGCTTAAAAACTAAGAAAGCTATGACAATTCTGTATGCGGCATCTACTGTTTAACGAAAAAGTAGTGTAGTACTGTAAAAATCGCAAGTCTCTATCTTTACTAGTTACCGAGGCACCCTGCAATTACATCGAAAAATGGACACCCTAATATGTGTGTGTACCAAGTTTCACAAAGATATCTCAAGTGGTATCAAATTTATTACAAAATACTTAGTATATTAAAGTACAAGTTTTTAAAGCTTTATTTTAGCGCACGTGCCCATGTTAGAAAACGATCAGCTTGCGGGGAGTTTTCTAACGGGACAAGTGCGCTAAAGTAACTAGATAACAATATTTTTTACATTGTACTGCATGTATTTCTTTGCAAAAGCTCTAAACTAAGAAGTGCAATACACTGGCAACAGCCATGTAAATAGTAATAACATATCCTGTGGCCCACGAAAGACCCCTTGCTGGTTGCGGGATCACCACTACTGCATACACGATGGTGTGGAGAATTCTCGCGATGGTGTACACTCTGAACAAGATAGTTGCCACAAAAATGGATGGATTTGTCAGGATGTACGCAAAGCTTGCTACAAAGAAGACGGTGATGTTCTCAAGATCATTTAGATGAGCCCTAAAAAATATATTAGTTTAAAGTCGGATTTATTGCGTTTCTAATAAGAGAAATATTTAGAATTTTGTAAATTTTTTCTCCAGATAATGTACCGTGCGAGCAAAAATTATTTTCATTCAAGAGGGCGTAGACTGAAAAACGTATAGGGCATGATATAGATCACAATTAAAAGGGGAGGATATATCTAACAGAATATGTGTTAAAATTGGTAAACGTGTTTTGGACTTTCATCGTCATTATTTATTTTTCTCAGGACGTTTCAACTGGTAAACATCTCTAGTCGTCTTCAGGTCAATAATGAACAAGCGAAGCTACAAGAGTATTTATACTAACTAGGGGTCAGCAGAGCATAACCTGAAAACTTTCTTTATTAGCTCTACTACACTGCCACTAAGAGTAGGTGTGCTATTTTCAGTTCTCATTTTCGATTTCATTTGATGTCACATGTGTTCAATAGGGTTAAAAATGCAATAATAGGGTGGCAGTCGCAACATAGTGTGACCCATTTCTTACGCCATTTTATCACACACATATTATTTTTTAATACTAAATGCCTTTAACACTTCTAACAGCTGTTTTTTTACTATACGTTTCCTCGAAGTACAAGTAATTTTTTAACATGAACTCCTTTATTGCGGATTTTGTGCTCGATGCATTCGGTACTTTTTCCAGTTGCTGGCTGTGGTAGCTTGCATTGTTCATCACAATAACACTGTGTTCTGGTACATTTGAAAGCAAACTGTCTTTAAACCAGCTTTCAAAAAGAGCGGCGTTGGTATCTTCATGATAATACAGACTTGAATTCTTTATATTTTTTGCCGACAGTAATAAACAATTAGGGTTCCATCCATTCTCCCAACCTGCATGAATTATTGTTATTCGTTTTCCTTAATTTAAAGCGGCTTTATTTTGGCATTTTTCAGTTAAATCAACCCATCCCTTTCTGACAGTCTCATGAGTGTCAAACCACGTTTCATCCAGATAAACCATTGAACGTTTTTCGGATCTAAACTTTTTTATTTCCCTAAGGTACAGAAATCTCATTTTTCTTAATCTTTCGGACTCCGTAATAATTTGTCTCTTGTTTATTGTCTTATACTTAAATCCCATCTCTTGCAAAGCGCGGTGAAGACTTGTCCTGCCACATGATATCGTTGTATCGTCAGTTGTTAACCGTGTTTATGAGGAATCTAACGTGGGGGTTGTCTCGATACATTAAGTATATTTTCCTGCGAATAACATCTTTGTCACAATCATCTACGCACTTCATTTTTCCGGTATCTCTGCGAACTTTTCTTTTAAAATGTCCTATTTATCATAATACCTCGTACCGTCGATAATGGAATTTTCGCCATTTCACTGGTACTTTTAATGGCAATTACTTTAGGGTGGCCTCTCTTTAATAACGATTCACATACATTTTTCACTATCACTTTGGCGTCAGAAGATAAATGCTTTCTGGAATGTTTAGGGAGCTAGATATCGCATTACCTGAAGATTCCCAAGGTCTCCACATACTTTTAATATTAACTTGTTGCACACTGTTTCAAAGTAAAATAGATAGGTACTAATCTATTTCGAATATTATGTTTACTATTAATATAAACTATATAAACAGGTATCTGTAACTAAAAAGTTTGGAGAAATATCCTAATAATTAAGTTGTTCCTAGAAAACCTTAATTAGACAGTTTATTAATTTTGATAACAAATCAAGTAATGTACATATCTATTGTTATTATAAACTGGCATTAAAAATAAATGTGGGTTAATACGTCTCTGCGAAAGCAAAAGCCGAGTTTATGGGGGGATTTATTGCAGTCATTAAGTCAAACGAAATATGTTGGGATGTACTTTACAGTCAGGTGTTACTGTATGGTCTTAATCTAAGCTTACATTTACTTAACAAGGGTTTCCAAATATTCCTGATGTCTAAAGAGGGTTTATTGAAGCAGTCAGTATTCTGGGATATGACAGCTGCTTCTTTGGATTTACTCTTTCGTCAATGTTCTTCCTTAAGTATAATTTTGGCTTTTGACCATTGCAAGTGGTGACCGTGGGTCCAAACATGATCTGCTGCACCGGATCTGTTTGTTTCTCCCTTCAGTGTGTGATTTTGATGTTCTTTATCCTTGTTTCAAGGGGTCGTAGGGTTTCACCAACGTAGGAATGTCCGCACTCTCAAGGTATTCTATATACACAATTCTTCATATCCTTTTGATTTGTAGACTTTGTCTTCGTCAGGTGGCTTCCTAAGGAATCTTTGGAGCTAAATACTGTTCGAATGTTGCATTGCTGCCCTAATCTTAGAATTTTTTCGGAGATTCCTTTGACATATGACACATTTATGGTAGGTCCAGCTTTGACTTCTGTCTATTGCTGTGATTGTGATGGTTCTTGATGGCCTGGTCTACTACTCTCGTGGGATAGCCATTTGTGTTAAGGTCCTATTTAACGTTAAGTTCTTATGAAAGAGCTTTCTGGGAGTTGCAGAGAGTGAATGCCCTGTCGGCAAGTGTTTTCACTTTTCAATGTTTGGTGCATATTTGAATGATTTGAGGCATAATTTAGGTATTGACATGTGTGGGCTTGCTTCCTGTATACCGATGTTTGCATGGTATCGCGGTTTGTTTGTACTATGACGTCTAGAAACGGCACTTTGTTATTTTCTTCTGGCAAACTTGATTATTGGCGCCAAGTTATTCATGTGATGTAGAAATGCTTGGAGTTTGTCATCTTTATCTAATAAATAATTTATTTCCAATTAATTTTGGGTAAACCACTGACAGTAATTCCCGCGTCTTTCTAAATGTGCAGCTCGTACTTCTTGGAATACTTGCACTTTATAAGCAAACAAATTTAACTCTTTTTTTAAGAATAGTCCTGCATGTTCCGTTAGATCTTCTCACTTCTTGAGACATCAGGCGTCTGACACATTTTGTTGGTGTAATTTGCATTATTTAACGAAGTTCTTCTGTTCTTACAGATGGTCATCCATGCAGCTCCTTTTTAATGTTGTATATAACCTGTTTCCTTAAATAGAGTCACGGTTCTTCTCAGGCAATGATAAAAATTCTCAGCAGTAAAAGCGACGTTAGGAAAACTTTCGCGAAAATCGTCCATGCTCACCATTTACTCTAACCCCGTTTGGAAAATACGATTCAACCATGAATTTTTTGTGCTGTTCCGTAAAAGCCACTAACCCATATAAATGCCTACAGTTAGAAGAAAAAATAATTCTTTATAAAAACTCCTGTTTATTCTTACCACTAAAAATTATAATATATACAATATTTTCTGTTCGCGTTTTTGAAATTACAAAATACGGCCAAGAGTAAACTAACGTTTTTTTTACGATATCCAAAAATATTATTAAGAAATGTGGTTGAAACTGTTAAAGAATGCTTAAATATTACCAAGGAGATTCACCAAGAAGGTTTAAGATTTAAATCGGTTTAAAGTTAGATATAGACAACCAAGTCGATTTGGGAAGTTTTGATGGTGTATTGATTGTTAGTAATAGCGTCACTCAGAATATTGTTTTATTATACCTTATCAAAATAAGGGAATAATTTTCTTTTTAATTTACTGTTTTGGCCATAATTTTATATCAATGTAACAATTTTATTATAAACAATCACAGAAAGCTTATCCTGAATGTTTAAATAAATATATTCATTCAATCAAATATTTATTGTTTGTACGAAATGAGAGTATTTATTTTGGCTACATCTTAACATCACACACGGTTTTTTAACTTAATTAATAACTTTTATTTTAATTTTTACCCATATTAACAAATTTAAAACTACATTGGTGCGGAAAATCTTTAGGCGCGCTTGAAATAACCCTCGCTAAGCGTTGGTACCGGCAGTCTAAGTTCCACTTTTCGAGGTCATTAATATTGAACACGGCAGCTATCTCACAGTCTTTCGCATCTGGTCTAAAGTTCGTCACACGGCCGATGAGCTATGAAAGGAATCTGAACAAAAAAAGCGCATTGTTGCCGTAATTCTCTGTTTAAATTTCTATAAAATGTTAATTCGTATGTAATTCAAATATATGACTTAAAAGAATAATTAGACGTATGCATATCCCTGTATATTGTATACCCTGTAACATATATCTTGTTGTTTTTTCTTCTTTACATTGTAAATTTTAACGGCTTAATATAATTTATTATATTCTTAAAGCGGCGAGGATAATATATTTTGATAAATTTGGTGACCCACGCCGAAATTAAGCAATCAGCTCGGATTTCTGTCGCTTACTAATGGTTTCGTCTCTTGTTATCGCATATGATATTGAATTAGTAGGTGGGGATACAAAGCGCACCATGACACCTTGAGAAACTTTACAGGCATTGTCGGAGTTTAAGTTATTATATTTAATTTATAATCATTCATAATATTTAAAAGTTGATGTTTGTAAAATGAATAAAAAGGGTAAAGTTATTCTTAGTCAAGCCAGAGCAGCAATTGCCAATAAATCAGTTGGTATTCGTTAAAAAAAATTATTATGAACGCCTATACTACCACCATATATGAATTAGTACTATATGGCGCCTTGCCCATTTAACCAATGTAAACGTAGTGAAGCCGCCCACTTAAGTAAATAACGTTAAAAAAACGTTAGATTAACGTTGTGTTGGAAAACGTTGACCCGCTGACGATGTATAAAGTAACGTTATTTTCAACACGAAAATAACATTTAATCGGCCGCTAAATAACGTTAGTGTATATAACGTTAGATATTTTAACATTTTTTTAATGTGTAAATTTTGTTGCAAATTAATGATATACCAACTTAATTCTAACATAAAATATCATTTCGTTTAAAAACGTTGTTTTTTTTAATGATATTTTAACGTATAAAATTTGATGTAGAACAACGTTATTCTAATCTACTTTGCTCAGCCTGATTGTTTCGGTTCATAATACCTAAAAACATGCTTTAATTTAATAATTTAAATAGAATGGGTAAAAATGCAAATTCAACTAAAAAGTACTTAGGTAGGTATAGGTATTATTATAGTAATCTCCAGGGCCGGTCATTGGCCTAGGCAACCGCCTAGGGCGCCACGATTAGGGGTGCCAAAAAGGATAATAAGGAAAAAATAATATTGTGGTGAGTTAATTTAAAAAATACATATATAGTACCTATATGTAATAAATATATGATATACCTATTTAAAAGTTACTTTTTTTGTCTTATTCTTTTACTCTCTAAACGATAGTCTAAAATTAAAATTGATTGTTTATCATATTGCTCTTTAGCGTTTTTGACAACACAATTTGAAAAGGGGGGGGGGCGCCAGAATTGAATTTTGCCTAGGCATATAATAGCTATTGGACCGGCCCTGGTAATCTCCAAGAAGTATATACATACATATTAATCGTATAAAACAATAACCAAGAAAAAAACTAACAGAAAAGGCAATTAAAAACCAAAATAATTGTTCTTTTTTAAATTTAAAATGGTGTTTTATTTTATCTATTTGTGCTAAATAGTGATTTATAAACATTATGAAAGGCAATACTAAATACTTGGCTACTACTTAGGAACCTCAATTTAGCTCTAAGTAAATAGAAATCATTATTCATCAAACAAATGTCAATACATTTTATAATTCCTTACATTTCTTTAATCAGTCTGATCATAAATTTAAAATTCTTGCCAAAAAGGCTATCCTAGATTACGTTAGTTTATTTAATTTTGTAATTTGTAAGTGCTTTATATCTTGAAAATGTTGTTACGTAAATAAATAAATAAATAAATTCAATGCTCAATCTCTCTGGGATGTCGATCATTATCATTAATAGTTGGGTTAAAGTGACGAATTTCCTGTACATAATCATCTGAATGGTTGCTAGGAAGGGCCTCTTGCATATCCGACACAAAAGCAAAATCAGGCTCGACAAATCCTTGCCTTCTCCTAGAGATGGTGGCACGTAGTGGTCTGCACTGTATTTCTTGGCTTCCAAAGATAAGCAGCACTCCTCCAATTCTTCCAATAAATTGCACAAAGCCATATACTTACTGCGTTAATAGCAACAGGTAACAAAAGGTAACAGGTCTCCACAACACAGAAGAAAAAATGACGCCGCAAGGGCAATCATGCCAATCATCGGTAACTGCGCAAACCGGCCCGTGAGGCGCTGCAACAATCGCGCGCTAAATTTGAAAACGTTACTGAAAAGATAAAAAAAAGGTTAGTTTACATAACGTTAGATCTAGACTCATAAAATAATGTGTTTCTAATATTAGAAAATAAAACGTTATAATTTACAACTTAAAAACATTAATGTTGTTGCTGACAGTATTAGTATTATGTTGCAAAAACTAACGTTGTATTAAATAACTTTTTAATCACGATATTATAAGTTACGTAAAAAACATTACCCTTTTCACGTTTTTTTAATGTTATTTTAACAAAGTGTGTTGAGTGGGCGAGGTTCCTTGTCTCGTCAGGGTCATTTCAGACAGTGCGCATGCGCGAGAAAAAATAAATAGACTTTGGTCTTTACAAGGTTATGCTGCTTTTCAGTCACATTTGACTTTGACAACACACCAACCAGAATTTGCAGAAAAGTAAAGATAAACAGTATACAAAAGCCGTTAACAACACAACTCGAAGAAACGAACTGTCAAACAAATCAACACTTCATAAGAGGTAAGTAAGAGTAAGAGGGCAAATGTGATAAAAGTTGCTCGAGAGCATATAAGAAATGCCCTTCTTTCATGTGGAAATCGTTCACGATATTCTTCAGCAGCCGCTGTAGCCTTCCCATTACACAAACCATAAATAAAAACCATATTGGCGTATTCGAGATGTGAATAAATGTGTGGCATTTTATAAAATTAAAATGATAAAAATCCGAAAGTTAACGGTTGATATACTGACATTAATAGGATAGTGACAGCACAACAATCAAAAGCAAACAATAATAACATTTGTTACAGGAAAGCTAAATTAATGCAATATTTTGTTTTGCCTTATAACTTGAAAATAAATGAATATTGGATAACAACATTTGAGTTTTTTCCTATTATTTTGATGCATACATTACACCCTTACAGTTAGGCCCATTCCTTCCGAATTACCCTGTATTATAGCTAGAGGTTTCGGGGTTATGTTAAGTAAAAACGAGACGTTGTCACGTTGTCAGACTCCTATATGAAATCTTTATTTGACGCGTTTTACTTCACAAATGGAAACAAATAATTTAAAAACAGTGGTATTTACCGACTCGATGCTTTTTTATCATTGCTCTAATTTTCTACGTCTCACTTCTCGTACCCTATTCTAAAGAAATAAAAGTACATTTGGCAATGCCCTTACGGAGCTTGCGCATAAGTCGAAATGACCCTGGATGTTCTATCTCTGTTGCTGCTTTAACTTATTCAGGGTAATAGCCATACAGTACTAAATATGACGGTGGCAGTTATAATACTAATACATACGAATTTCTTGTCTTCAGGTCTATCTAAATTTTTACCTTCTAACACGCTCAACATCATCACTGGCTTTTACTTTCACATTTTTTAATGTAGCATCCTCGGGGTTAGTAAAAGCCTAAAAGTGCAAAAATTAATTACACAATATATTATAACCTACATTCAATAAGGGATGTCTTTAGTGCGGGTTCACATTGGCATCGCTTTTGAGCGTTGAGCTTTGCGCGATGACCTTCGCGAGGTGCCCTTGCCCGCGCTGTTATTGATGAGCATCATTTTATATCAATTGTCTGTTAACTCTGAACTAACCTTAATTTTTCTGTGTGTTAACTGTGCAACAAGTGCTGGTGCAAAAGTATTTGCTTTTGGAGAACTCACGGCCACAAAAGCTACTTAAAAAAAAGAAGACAAACAGTTCATAAATAATAATTTCTCTGTTCATGAAGAATTACATCACCTGTATTCAATGTAAAAACACTGCCAGCTAATTGCAGTGGCGTCGCCCGAAAATTCAAGCAGGTTAAGGCTCCCATGGCGCTAAGCGTTGTAACTCGCGATGCCGCGCGTTTGTTTTATGCGATGTGAACATATTCATTTATTAGCATCAAATTTTTGATTTGTGTGTTGGCATCGCTGAAGCGAGATTATCTGTGTTTTTCGATGGTAGTAAGCGGTGCCAATGTGAACGCACACTTATATATAAATAATGCCACCCCGGACGTTTTGGGGCAATAGCTGCGTTGTTTTGTTACTCAGGGTGTTGAGATAAGTGCGGCTCTCGGCTATATCTCAAAAAGAATAAGAACCAATATTTTTATGAAAATTAAGAAACTGGAAAGAGAAAGCGCTAAGAACAAATTAAAAATTCAAATTATTTAAAAAATTTACCCGTTATGGTCCTGTTTTGATAACAGTAATGGAAAGCTTATTTATTTCTGCCGTAGTTTGGTATAAAGTTTTTTTCGTATCTGCGATAATAGGGGTGGGGGAAGCTGGTGAATAACTACTAATCTTCAAAGTTATTGTATCTTTCACACCTTCTATCCAATTTTCTTAAACTTAGGCTTGTTTGAAATAGACTCGCATAAAATACCTATTTAAACATGATTATTATGATGATAGTTAATTCGTATTGTGTTTTTATTGTGAATTTTATGGTTATTAAAAAACTTATTTCAGTGATGGTCGCTAGCTCGTATTTGGTTTTCTCAATTTCCTTTAAAAAAACTAAATGGAAAGGCCTACCTTTTGTATAATAGTTTTCAAAAGCAGCAGCTACATTCTGAAGAAAATCGTGATTGATTTTGAAATGTGTTAAATTAATTCTGCATTGCGACAAAATGGTGAATTACGGCATAAAAATCAGATGTTTCATGCATGCATTTTTTCTTTTCTATTAAGAGTCCATCACCGCAAGCCATGGCCGACAGGCAACCGACCATACAGCAATGTAAACTAAATGGGGTTTCTTGCGCTCCAACTGTCAACGAATATCGAAAAAACTGGTAAATTATTTAGCTTTGGTTAAAAGGATATTGAAAGGCAATCCTATCTGCGAGGTTTAACATTTTTCAGATTTTTTATTAAGGTCTTACATGTGGAGAAAAGCATGCGTAATGTTGCAATTCTAACAGCGATAAATATATTACTGCGTACATTTCGAAAACGAAAGTGTAAAAGAAAAATCTGCAACAGGTTAAACCTCGCAAATAGAGTTGCCTTTCAATATCCTTTTAAACAAAGCTAGATAATTTAACAGTTTTCTCGAAAGTCGTTGAAAGCTGAGCGTAAGAAACCCCATTTAATTTACATTGCTGTATGGTTGGTTGCGTGCCGGTCAGGTACTTACTAATAATTATTGTCACAAACTTGATAGTCGTTCCTGGTTAATTGTATTATTTTAACGCACTTTAGACACGAAAATCGTCGCTCATTTGAGAGATGTCGGTGACTCGAGTCAAGTAAATAGGTAGATGCCTTGTTTACCAAATAAAATAAATCAAGTTATAGTTGACTGAGGTAGGTATATTATGCTCCTTGAAAATATCATGCTTTTGGAGAGTCGGAAACAGTTCGCAACTACGGATTTTGATTTTTTCCTTTTTAATTTAGAAATAAAGTGCTTGGCCAACAAACACATTTTAGGGGTCGGAAAACCATTGTTTTTTAATTTAGTTTGTTCATTCAATGACGAAAATCTACATTTTAAACTTAAATATTATATTAGATATAAAATCACTTTATACCTCAGTTACCCTCAATTTTTCGGAATGTCCAAATAGGATATTCTATTTAAATTTTAAAACACATACCTGTGGCCGAGAAAGCAAACAACGAGAAGCGACAATATGACATTTGGCGAAATCAATGTAGTGGGAGGTAACCCGGCCAACTGTCATATGTTTAAACCGGCCGTGTTTTAGCCGTTAGTCCGCTAGTCGATGAGGTATCGTTATCGAGTTTAGTTGTCGTTTTTGTTGAAAGAAGTGTATTGTTTAACTGTTTATTTTTGTGAGTGTTGTGCTATTATAAAACTATGCCTGGTAATACCTGTGCGTTTCGAGGTTGTCACTCAAAAGAAAGTCGAGGAATAAGCATGTTTGCATTTCCAAAGGATCCTGAACAGTAAGTAGATACATTTGCGCCGCTATGATATATTTGTTAATATTTGTTTTGTGGTATTTATCTGTTGTATTTTATTATGTGAAAGGATTATAGAAAAGACCTACCATTATTTATTATGTTATTGACTTGAAGTTGATATTGAATGTATAAAAACAAGTAGCTTCTTAAGGAAAGGCGACGGGAGGGAAAAAACATCAAACTAATCTACAAGAACATGTTTTTATTGTCCTAACAGATCTTGTGTTTTTTTGGAAAATATTCCTGAAAGCACAAGTACCTATTCTCATTTAGTAGTTTTTATTGAATAATATCATATTTCTACGCGTAGATCAGGTAAAATAAGCAAAGAGTAAGTAGTAATAGATACATTATAAGAAGAATCATAGGGTTTTGCGAAATAAACAACTTATTTTGTTTAAATAAAACAATAATATTATAATGTCTGTATTAACAAGGGTAATTCTTGCTAACGCTCGTATAATATTTGCAGATATATACCGTTGACTCTTACTGCCATAAATAATCTACCTGATTAACTCCTATTGTATACGCTTCAACCTCTTCAAAGCTGAATAAATGGGATCAGGGTCGGCTTGAAAATGTACCTACACCACATGATTTATTTTTATAATTTAAAATAAATAGACAGGTATTTTTAGTTTTAGGTACCTATAATAAATGTAAAATAATGATAACAATTAATAATAACTGAAAATAATATAATTTCAAAGTATAACTATTAGGATAACAAGTACAATAAAAATTAATTAAATTCTTAAAAACTATTGACAATTTATTCAAAATTTAACTCTGTATCACCATCACTATCTTCATCTAAGCCTAAACTTATAATTAAGGGTTGAACATTTGTAATCATACAATTGTAAGAATTTTCCACCTTAGTACATGCTGTACACAGTTTTTCCAGCTGTCTGCAGAAATTTTTCTTACTTCGTTTTTAATTAATTCTACTACAGATGCATTTAATGTAGGAGAAATATTATTTCTCCTAATATTGGATTTTAATTGGTGCCATATTAGCTCAATAGGATTGAATATACAATAGTATGGAGGAAGACGCAACACACTCGTATTCCTTATTTATTTTAAAAGCTTTTAATACTTCTAGCAGTTCTCGTTTTTTGTAAATTTCTTCAAAATATAAATCATTTTCAATCATAAAATTTTGAATTTCTGCTTTTGTATTATTATAATTGGGAATAATTTTTGCTTGCTGACTATGATAACTAGCATTGTCCATTACAATGACGCTATTTTCAGGTATATTTTTAAGGAGTTTATGTTTAAACCAATCTTCAAAAAGTTGTGCGTCGGTATCTTGATGGTAATCTAAAGAAGAATCTGCTATGTTTTTAGCTGAAAGCAACAAACAATTTGGAACAAACCCGTTCTCTGAACCAGCATGTAATATTGTGATTATTTTGCCTTTATTTGATGGTGCCTTGGTTTGATAATTTTTGAAAGAATCATCCCAACCTTTTCTTGGAGTGTCATGGGTATCGAACCATGTTTCGTCAAGGTAAATAATTGGACGATTTTTTTCTTTAAATTGTTTAACAGCTGTTAAATATTTAAGTCTCCATTCCCGTGTCTTTTATTAATGCTTCGGTATTTAAACCCCATTTTATGCAATATTTTCCTAAGACTTGAAAGGCTATAAGAGATATTTGTTTCGTCTTTAATCAGCCGCTCTTTGAGGGAAATCAAAGTGGGTACAGTTTGTGCCTCATACATTTGGTAAATCTTTCTTCTTAATAAATCCATGTCATTTTCGTCAATGCTTCTAAATGTGCCAAAATTACTCCGATTTTTTCTAGGATTAACAGGTTTAAGTACTATATCTCTTACCGAAGATAAAGGAGTTTTTGTCAAAGTAGACGTCTCTGCTAAAGCATCCATCGAATTAGAATTTCTACTCAATAAAGATTGATACACATTTTTAATTATTAGTTTGGCATCGGTAGATAAATGCTTTCTTTTAAAAATGACACTTGGAGATGCCCCCCCCCCCCCCTATTAGCACAATTCCAAGGACGCCACATCCTACCACTAATAAGCCCAAATAAAAATTACTCGCCGGAAAACCACTAAAGACTAAAATTATTAAAAATCAGTTTGTATTTATATATGCATCAGGCCTAGGTATAAATTGAATTTGTACCTGGTCCGGCTCTACTCGAAAAGGTTTTAAAATTTGGGATTTCCTTATTTATTTTATGGTCAAAGGGATAATGAGGGTTTTATTGCAGTCTAAAGATCAACGATATAATTCTACAAATACTATACCGTAATATTCGAAATCGTGTGTAATAATAGATAATATACTGTTTCACTTCCTCTCTAAAATGTACTATCACTAATAGCGAATTCCATTGGTAAAAGAAGTGCGGCACCGGTATGCCACTGACACTGCACCAGCGCACAAAAAGTGTTGCACTATTTGAGTACCAATATGGTTTTCAGTTTGGACCTTGAGAGCATTTTTCCAACAAAGTTGATGAAAATACTCCTCAATCCTCATTGATTTTACTTACCACTGGACAAAATTTAAGACAAAATAATATTTTGCACATCGAAAAAATCAAAACACTGTATTCTTTGACATTTTTATCCAGTTTCGGTGCAGCACGTTCTCCAAGAGCACGGTGCGGAACTGATTGCACTCGGTGCAACACTTGCTGTACCGGTTTCACAATAGTTTACAAATACTTGCACTGCAATGTACAGGGTTATCCAACCAAGACTAGACAAGGCGATTTTTTGACTTTTCCTGTACTTTTATAAAAAAACTGAAATAGCCATCTTAAGTCATTTTCTCCCGCGAATTCGAATATCTTCAGCAAAAAACAATTGAACATCAAACAAAAGTACTAGGGATCACTTTGATATTTTTTTTAAATGGGATGCCGTATTTTTAATGAGCTTATCCGATTTCTCATATAAATTTTGATCTAAAATGTTGGATTTTTAATTCAAAAACGCCTTTTTTCTTCAGTTTTAAATTCGGAAAATGTTAAAAAAAAAAAAAAAAAAAATTAAAAATCCAACATTTTAGATCAAAATTTATATGAGAAATCGGATAAGCTCATTAAAAATACGGCATCCCATTTAAAAAAATATCAAAGTGACCCCTAGTACTTTTGTTTGATGTTCAATTGTTTTTTGCTGAAGATATTCGAATTCGCGGGAGAAAATGACTTAAGATGGCTATTTCAGTTTTTTTATAAAAGTACAGAAAAAGTCAAAAAATCGCCTTGTCTAGTCTTGGTTGGATAACCCTGTACAATGATTTTTAAATTTTGCACTGGTACCGACCGCACTTTCTTTACCAATGGAATTCGCTACAAGTAACGCACAATCAATAAAACATTTCAAACATATTTTTATTTTATTTACTTTTTTTATGATTTTACAAAATTTGTTTAGAAAGCCAATTACATGAAACATAGAAGATATTCATGAAAAATACTTCTTACTAGGTACCCACATTTTTTTATTGCAGTGTAAATCATTTACTTCATCGTTTTAGTGCTTCTTTTAGTGTAATAACCCGGCCAACTGTCAAAATTTCAAGGTGAAGGACATATAATAATTTGGTCCTCATTTAATCAATGCTAAACTCGGAATTTTGTCGCTTCTCGTTGTTTGCTTTTTTCGGCCTGTGGTTCTAATTTTTAAAAAACCTAACCGAAACTTTTGTTTTTCAACAGACCACACTCACTCTGACTTATTTTACAATAATTCAGTCCTTTTCTTTCGAGAATAAACAACCGATAATTTACCAGTATCACAATAAATAAAAACAATAACTAACTAGTAGTAACTAACCTTACTTTCTTTAAAGGTTTGTTCCAACCTGCTATTCTATTATTTCCAGCCTGTCAATTAAACTTTAAACTTGGCAATAGACTGTTACAGTGGTAGATTAGTTGTGCTGATACGGTTTTTTGTCGTGTTTGAACAAACCTTAAATTTACCGAAAAATCTGTTTTTGCCGGTTGTGAGTCGTGTAACGTTTTCAAGTGTATTACTATATATTATATTATAGAGAGTTGCAAAAAAGTCGCGCATAATGCCTGTAACTTTTGAATTTCTATACGAAAAAGTGACCTTTATGAAAGTTGTTTAGTAAATAATTCCTCACATTTCTACCTGCATGAATTTTTTCTGTCATTTCTGGTGTGGTTGCCATAGAGACCAACTTACTTTTTTTAAATGGAACACCCCTACCCTGTATATGATTGCATGTTTGGATTCTATTGGGAAAACTTTGAATTTTTTGTATTTCAAATTTTTATTTATTTAAAATTGTAACAAACTTTATAATAACAAAATAAATAGCCTAGAAAATTGAACAACTTAACATCGGAATAATAAACAAATGAAACCTTTTCGGTTGATCAGGTGTTCAAAATGAAGACCCCTGTCTCGATCCCTGAACCGGTCCATAACGTTTAAAAGGAAGTCCTTTGAAATGGCCCGAAATGTAAGCACTAATTCTGACTTTCAAAGATTCTAAGTCATTTGGACGGTTAACGTAGACTATGTTCTTTAAATGTCGTCACAAAAATAAGTCGAGCGGGGTTAAGTCCGGGGATCGTGCTGGCCAGTCAATAGCACCTCTTCTGCCTATCCAACGTCCTGGAAATTGTTCGCTTATGTATTGTCTAACATTTGCCGCATACTGCGCAGGTGCTCCATCTTGCTGGAACCATACCTGTTCATTTATGCCATTATTTACACCCGGTAAAACCATTCTGCAAGAAGGAATTATGTGATTCCTGAGGAGGTCCAGATATTTTTCGCCATTCAAATTACCATCTATGAAAAAAGGTCTCACAATATGTCTACCAACTATGCCCGCCCAAACATTAACTTTTTCGGGCATCTGAGTATGACCTTCCTGGAACCAGTGAGTATTCTTAGCAGACCAATAACGATAATTGTGTCTATTAACAATGCCATTTAAATGGAAAGTAGCTTCATCCGAGAAAATGATATTTGTTGCGAAGTTATTATCGTTATTGCATCTTTCCATTATCAGATTACAAAATTCAGCATTCATTTTTCACTGACTGATGAGACACATTAAAATTCATTGCCATTGGTCTGGATGATTGTGTTGGATTTTCACGTATGAGAGCATGATATCCAAATAAGCTTTGTCTCCCCCGGTTGCTGTTTTAGGTCGACCTGATCTAGCGGCTTTCCTAGCACTGCCTGTTTCTCGAGATTTCTTTACCACACGTTGACTGATTTATTGAAGGCCTATTTTGATATAATTCATTGAAAAGTTGACAAACCCGATCTTGCGATCTCTGAATATTTCCGTAACCGCTTATTATTAAAATTTCAAGTCGTTGTTTCTCATTCAGATGAACCATAGTGTAAACAAATTAGAAATCAGACAACAGAAAATTAAACAGGAACTCACAATTGGCACCTCTTAGGTCGCTGTCATGAAAACACCTTGATTTAACTGATGTGTATTAGGTAGGAATAATTATAATTAGGAGGTTTTTCATTTTTGAGCTGTCATTATCTCGGAAACTTTTTGCCACTGTGTATAGGGTATGTATGTTTGGTTCCTGTCCTAAAACCGTTCGTTTTAATGGGGCAGTCGGCTTGCCGAGTCCAGCCTCTGGGTTACTTGAAAACTAAAGCAATTTATTTTAAGGCGGCTCGGCGTAGTATGGGAGTACGAGCAAAGAGTAACCCAACTGTATGGGGTCCGGACTTAAAAAGTCGTATGGTTAGTCGCTGGCAGATTCATATAGTTGGAGTCAAGCAAATATTTGACGCGTGACACTTCAATCTTGTCATATTTGTCCAATACTAGTTATTTCGATTTCACCAACTTTATTACAGCTGATACTTAGTCAGGGCCAGACTGACAAATATTGTTATTTATAAACCTTTGCAGAAAATGATTGCTGGGAAATTTTTAATCTCTAAAAATTAAAAATATATGAAAATAAATTGATGTTTATTTTTTAAACTATTTGTGTCGAGTTATATTATTTACATTGATAGAATAGTCGGAAGTGAACAATAAAAAGCTAATGAGTGCTTGCCAACGTATCAGTATATTTATTTAGAGCTTTCATTAGGGCTAAAATATTATAATTTTCTTAAAAATTTTGGCCTGGGGATTGTATATTTCATATGTATTTGCATTTGACTAGGTGTTTCCAATAAATGTCTATAAATAAATGTATTTTAACTTTTTAACCTTAGAATTCGTTAATATTCATTGTCATTGTGTATAATATGTTCTTTATTTGTCATGTATTTTATATGCAGGCTTCAAAATTTTTAAGAAAATTATTATATTTCAGCCCTGATGAAGCTTTACATAAATAAAGCGAAACGTTGGCAAGCACTCACTAGCCTTTTTTATTGTCCACTTCCGACTAATTCTATCAACGTAAATGATGTTTATTGATATAATGCCAGTAGAGTTACTTACTTTTCTTAAGATAAACACACGTCTAAAAAAATAATACTAAATAAAAGTCTTATAAACTATAAACAATGTTTAACACTCACTACACAAATAAAGACAAGAGAACACTATAAAAAGGCAATAAAATGATTTAAATACTCAAAATCCAAAACCAAATACAGAATGTCAACAAGACAACGACATCACTCGTTTTGGAATAAATAAAATGCGGATCTGCCGCCCATATGAATTGACCAAATCGACGAGAATTCACGTACGGTCGACAAGTGATATGACATTGAAAATGCACAAGAGGGAGAAACAAACAAAATTACGTTCGATGTTCGATTCATGTGTTTTCCTTTCTTCTTTTTTCTTGAGGTAACTCGGCTTATGTATATCTCTTTTTAGTCATATAAAAGGATAAAGATACAAATACTTCGAGTGGGTGGTAATTATTATAATATAAATTACCCATTAGTAACTTTTATATTATGAGTTGCCTGCCGTATTTGACAATGATGACAATATGGAAGTGTCACGCGTCAAATATTTGCTTGACCCCAACTATATTAATGTAGATAAATTATAATATTATACTGTCTGTTGTCTGTTTAACACTGGGTCGGCACTGCCGACCCTGCCGCCACTGGTCCTCGGCCGCTTTAATTTTAAGATACAGGGTGTTAAAGAAAAGAGTTTTTCCTTAATATTTTTAAGACCGCTTTAGATACAATTTTAAATTTTAGTAGGTACTAACTAGGTATATAAACATATTTATTTCATAAAAAAAGATTTGTTTTACTTCTTCCAGTGGCGTCCGCGCTAACATGTATTTTAATATTTTTAACTGAATAAATTACACGTCACTGTTTTTTTTCAAAATAAATATTATTTTCAAAATTGCGCTTTATCATTTGGCAAAAATGGCCGGTAGACTTTTCTTATTTTTAAGGAGAAAAACTTATCGTACATTTTTTCGCAATATTAGAGAAACACCCTGTATACAATAAGTACCTACATGGTACCATTTAGATTTTTTTTAAAGAAAATTGGGAAAAGCGGAAACTTTTATAAAAGGGGCCCCCTGGACAACACAATACGAGTTAACTATCATCATAATAATAAGTTTTTAAATATAGGTACTTATGCAAGTCTATTTCAAACGAGCATAAGTTTAATAAAATTCATGATACAAAGAAACTTCTTTGTATCATGAATAAAATCGGACAAAAGGTGTGGAAGAAACAGTAGCTTTAAAAACAAGTTATTCACCATCAGCTCGAAAATATCAGCATTTATTTGTTGGCCATGGTTAAAAAAAAATCAACATTAATTAATATCTGGAAAACGGTAACAAATAGGTATAGGGAAATAATATTGGAATGTGTTAAAAAAAACATCTAGAGATTGTAAAACAAAGTTGATATAAGGGTGTTCAGTTTAAAATATCACAGATGCTACTACTTTCTAGTAGACGCGGCAACACAGAATTGTCCAAACTATTTGAGCTTGGTAGAGCATGCGCTTTAATGTAAAAATATATATTTTTTTTTTGAAAATTCGGTTCGCCATTTAAACTATAAAAGTCTAAGACACCATCCACCGTGAATCACCCTGTATGTAGGTACCCAATAAAGTTATTAAAAATTCCTATGTTATTAGAATGGCCTGTACCGTCACTACCACCGGCACCGTAAAGACAAGGCCGTGAAACGCTCGATTTTATGAACCGATGAGTCATCGCATGTAGACCAGATTTTAGGCTCGGTACAATGCACGCTTTTCGTTTGTGAATTTACTACCTATAATTTCTCGGCTATAATCTTGTAAACTACAGATATTTTTTGGTGTTTATAGTGTTCTTGTATTTAGGTACGGTGCTTCTATCGTTTACTTACTCAGGACACGTAGAATTTCGCAAAACATCCAAGCAGTGAACGTCTAGGTTATGTTATTTTGATAAAACTTTTAACTTTTAATAAAAAATCATGCCGTATCGTTGTTGTGTTCCAAACTGTAGGGGAAATTATGATATCAATGGGCCAAAAGTGGCAGTTTTTGGATTTCTTCAAGACCCCGAACTGCGGAAACAATGGATATAGGCAATTAAAAGGAAAGATTTTGTTCCTACAAAAGCAAGCAAGGTAGGTTTGTGTCAATGGATATTTTAATAGCTTGTAATTACCAAAAATAAAATTATTTTTAGGTGTGTGAATTACACTTTCAACCCAGCTTCATTGAAAGAAAAACAACCTTCCAGATTGAGGTAACTGAAGTTATCGAGGCAGCACTAAAATATCCCCGATTAGTTAAAGGTAAGAGGGATATTAGAAAATATGATGTGGTTAAAATATTTTATGCTTGTTGTTGGTCAAATAATTGGTACTGAATTTTTTTTAAATGATTTTTATTTGTTTTAGGAACTGTCCCAACCCAGATGCCTGGATGTCCATCATATTTGTCGAAAGATGATATCCCTGTGCGAATCTCTCCGGAGTCTAAACGCCTTCGAATGGAATGTCGAGATGTAGAGAAAGCTGTTACAGGAAGTATAAAAGCATCAGCAATTTATAATGAGTTAATAACTTTCTCTAACTTGGTGGAAGCTTTTGACAAATTGACAGAACCAGGCTGTGGATGGGTGAAGGGAAAAGGCACACAAAATATTTGTTTTTTCTATATAAATGAATCACAGAATGACCTTGCCCCAAAATTGTCAGTGTTTTTAAACGACGGACTTAATGTCAAAGTGGTTTTTGCTAATACTCAGGTCAAAAAATTCTGTTTAGTGACAAAAGTGTTCTTAAATTTCCCCTAAGAGTGACTGACATTAATACTTTAAAAACTGTGTTATCGGAATTAAAAGTGTCTTTATTAGATGATTTACAGGAGAAAAGTTCAGATAAAGAAACACAAAAATTTAACTTCATTTTGGAACTTTTACAGTCCATGTCTGATGAGTTTTTGGAAGAAAAAAAGGAGTTTTACAGTTTATTCAAGAACAGCTTAAGTTAGTAACAGTGAGTAATAATACCTGCCTGAGATATTCTTGCGAGTTGTCACTGTTTGCTTGCTTATTACACTCCATCTCTCCTCACGCGTATAAATTTTTAAGAATTGCAAATAGACTTATACTTCCATCTCCACGTACCCTTAAGACAATCTGTGCAAGCTATAACACAGATCCCCGTTTGGAGCAAACAGATGAAAACCTTTTGAAATATGCATCCAATAAGTTTAAGTTGTTGGAGGATTCTGACAAAATTGTTTTGATGATGGATGATATTCACCTTAGAGCTAACATAGATTACAAGGGGGGTAGCATTGTGGGTAGTGCCTACAATAGCGCAGCTGAACGTGCCACCAGTGCTCACCCATAAGAACTCCGAACTTTAAATACTTACCCCATAGGCTGGCTTACTGAAAAGTCACCATATAATATGTGTGTTAAGCTGTTTAACAATATACCTACCAAAAGAAATAAAATGTATTGCGTCCGAAAAAAAAAAATGAAAGTACCGATTAGGAAATTATTAATAAATTAAGGGTCATATTGCTTACGTGATTTTAGTCCAGATTTATAGAAATATTGTTATGTTTGTATGATGATTTGAAATAAAGAGTTTATTTATTTATTTATTTACTATGTGTGAATATTTTTTTTCAAACAATGTGAAATGTGATTGAAATAATTATTGCGATTGATTTATTTTCATATTCTTCCCTTGTGTATTTTGTGAAATAATTCGGTTTTTTTTTATAAAAATATATAAAATAAAACCATAATGCAGTTAAAGTATTCTTTCTTTTCATGCTCCCCTTTGAATACACTATTCAATCTCCTAGGTATCCAAGCAAAATAAAATAACAATACAAGCGCCTTGATATACATATAAAAATAATACCTATTTAAATAAAAATAATTGGATTACACATTTGTTAGTACTAAAATACTTTTTTGGTATGGATTTATACTTTACATAAGTAAAATTTATCATAGTAAATCGAAATATTCAAAAATAAATCTTTATTTCAATATATTTCATCAGGAGATCGGCGGGGTCTACTCGTGATGACTCATACTTTCTCGTTTCAAGGCCTTGTTTTTCGGTGGTAGTAGCAAAGTTGACTGAATAAATAAAGTCAACTTTGGTAGTAGTACCGTGCCCACTTTACTTACTTTATTCTTACGTCTTTGTAAGCCTGTTAAAGTAGCCATTAACAGGATTTTTAAAGATAAAACGCTTACATAGAAAAAATATAAGCGAAACAAAGGATTTTGTAGGCTAAATGTTTCGTCTATTACTCCCTGGGTCATTTTGCAATATCTATAACTTATTGTGTGCAAGTAAAACAATAAAGTGGCTACTGGCTAACAACCCGCACTGTACACTGTACACACCTACACAGCAACGCAATGAACTACGATGATTAGAATGACGATACTAAAATTAGCTAAAAAGCAAAACAACAAAATAATAGTAGATCGATTATAACATCATTATCAAAATGTATACAAGACCCGCGCAACCTTGCGCAACAACCCAACATAATATCCAATATCATGACACAGAAGCGGCGCCCAAGGATTGTTTTAAAGATATGTATTGTATTTTTGTCTTGCCATCAAAATTCCTGTTTGAATTCTACGGTTTAGACTACACCTTAGAAGAGAGAAATATTTTCTTTATTTTTAACTAGCTTGGATCCCGCAGCGTAACTCGCTGACACATGTAGGTTAGTTTTCAATATATGATACTTGAAAATGATACCCACATGATACCTATACCTATATAGTATGTTAATTAACTTCAGCGTCGTAGCTAGGGTCATGAGCGCCCCTGACAAGAATTAAATTTTGCGCCCTCAAGACTTATTTTCTAGGAAGAGAAACAACACAATAACTTTATAAGTGTAATTTAAGTTATGTAAACATTTAAGCATAAAATTACTTCTTACTTACTTTTATGTTGGAAGGGAAACAATACAATACGAGCTAGTTCATTTAGGAATTATAAAATCTCTTAAAAGTTTACTTTTCTGGCCAATTTGTCGAATATTATGGTCTACATTAATAGTTTTTGCAATGTCATACTCAATTGATAGTATATAGCAAGATTACTCGAGCGTTCTTGACCAATTTGCGATTGTAAATAATTTTTTATTAATTTTACTTTGCTAAAAGATCTTTCACAATAAAGACTAAGGTTAGTTCAGGTTAGTCCTTCACAGCTGGCAAAAGTCACAGGCAGCGTCATTGCTAGGTGAAGTACAATCCCTATATTGGGATAACTGGTCACTGGTCACTGGTCACTGGCAATTAAGAAGTGCAATGTAATCTGCATTTTTTAAATCAGGCAATAACGATTTTATTTGGTGTTTGTAGCTTTCAATCTCTAACCGCAACTCATTGGCATTTAAATCCTCATCGTATTTTAATGCAAGACCAGCTGCGGATTTCTTTAGTTCTCCAATGGAGGTTTCGTGAAACGAAAGTCCTGTTAGGAAACCAAAATCAGAAGCTACAGCAGCTAAACTTTGAAATCTCCATCCCATTTGCTGAATAAGTGTATCTAGTGCACAGTAAAGCTAAATTTTAAACTTTTGAAGTGAAGTCATTATGGCCGCATCATCCCTGGCCTTTTCATCAAACATTGTTTTAACCTTTCGTTTACGCTTTTCAGAAAATTCCAGTTCTATCGATAGCTTGTTTGCTAGATTTTTTGCTGAATCAATACACAGCCCTATTTGAGTTTTTCTGAAATCATTCAAGAAATCCACAAGGCCCTGCAAGTTTTTTAATGCAACCTCAATGGAAACGGTTTTTATTTTCTGTAAAATGCGATTAACATTGTCAATACTCGCAAATGATCCCATACAACCAATAAACAAATAAACTCGAAATTAAATGTTTTGGGCGTGGACTTTCATGACAGGATATTTATTTACGAATGGCAAAAAAAATCAGAACGAACAAATTGTGGGGATTCCCCTCACAGTGTTTTGCCACGATCGTTGGTGTACGTTTCCACATGCAGAGTATGACCAGCCGATAACGCCGGTTTGGTCAGCATACGCCGGCGCCGGAAAGTAGAAAACTGGCCAATGTTAATGTACGAGTGTGACAAAATTTTGGTTTGTGTATAAAGTATTTTTTTAATCTTTTATTTAGGGTTCGGTAAAATTTTGTGTGTTAAGTTCGGGGCGCCGGGCTTTTATGCGGATTAGCATCATGTTTTAATTTTGTGTACCTGTTAGGGTTGCAAAGTGCGCCCCCCTGAGGGTTGCGCCCCTGGCAGTCGCCCGTTTGGCCAGCCCCTAGCTACGACGCTGATTAACTTGGACAAAAAGTAGCCTCTTTATTAAAATAAGAGCCACCAGATTCGAGATAACCCAAAAATATAGCCTTATTTGTAATAGGATTTGTAGTAAGTATATACTATACAGTGTCCGGTATATGTATGGCATACTCTCGGGAACGTAAAGAGGAGGTCAAAATAACCCTAATTTGTAATAGAAAGAAAATACCTTAAGTGGTTCCAAAGGGGTACCCAGCGACTTACCTTTTCGGCTCTGTCTTTTGAACCGACATGTGTAATTTAATAAAATTTTAATATTTCATGTAGGCCATAAAGACTCATAGAACCATACTACAGTAGAATGCCACCACACTTGTTGGGCCAAAATGTTGACGGGTGTCATTTTACATAGCTGAAAACTGATTTTTTAAATACTCTGATCATTCCTCTTTAAAAAGAGTGCGAGCGTAGCTCGGGTCTTCTAACTACCTATTTACAAGAAGAATAAACTCATCACTACCTAAGATAGGTAAAATTACTCTGGTCTGGCTGTTTTTGTGATTTTCTGTTGTGTTTTTTATATTTCTTACTTAATAAAAACCAAGCATTATCATTGAAAATAGGGTGTGGCACTCAGAAATCTTTCGCCTGCCGCTCTTTTTCTTTTTCAGCCCCCCCCCCCCCAAACTTATTTTCTAGTTGCGCCACTGGGTACTCCACATTTGTTTCGATTAGATTAGCCGATAACCTTCTTAAAAATAATTTAAATACACACTAATTCAGATGGGAACATTAAACCGTCATAGAAATAATCATAATATTATGGAATAAATGGATGTAACAATTAATGAAAAAACATTTTTTTCAAAAACTAAAGAAAATGGCATTTGTTCTGTGAAAGTTTTCTTTCTAACTTGCTGTTTTGGCAATAATTTTAAACCAATGTAACAATTTTACTATAAACAATCACACAGAACTTATCATGAATGTTAGCAATACATTATTTTATTAATTTTTTTAAATAAATTTATTTATTCAATAAACTATTTATTGTTTGTACGAAATGAGAGTATTTATTTTGGCTACATCTTAACAAAACACGCGTTTTTTAACTTAATTAATGTAGTGTCACAGTGTGGCCTTCATTTAGGCATGTTTCGTCTAGGTAAAATATTTTATTGTTTTCTTCTCTAGCTTCTCTTAAGTAATTGCTCCTACAATAGACGATATCGCTACTGTCTATTAAAATGGATTGCCTATTATGTTCTTTCCACCGAAAACCCATCTTTCTTATTAATTTCCAAAGGGTATTTCTACACATAAATGGGTAGTCCTTGTCTTATCAGTTTGAGGACAAAATTTTGTCCAGCGTGGGAATTTCTTTTTTTTTCGCGGGAAGTTTTTGGAGGTTTTACGCCAACACTTTCTTCTTCTTTTAAAAGTTTATATAGTGTTTGTTTCCGAATGTTAAGCATATCTGCTGTAAATTGCACTGCAATATCAACCAGGGGCGGATGGGCTACCTAAGACCGGCCCGGGCAATCACTTGCTAAAACCGGCCCAGCACAAATTACAACAAAAAATAATACCATTCTTTATTTTGCGATGTTTATTACTAACCTAATAAAATAGTAAACAAAACTAAAAATATTTCTAATAGAATTAACTCCTTCTATTATAATTTTTTTACAACAAAATCTAAATCTAAATTTAACAACTGAGATAAAATAGTATATGTGTAATAGCAGTCAACATTTTATCAAAATAGACAATTAAAAATAAAGGATATTTTAAATTATAAGATTAACAATCTACCCAAGAAACTAAATGATCCTGCTAGCTCATTAATGACCTCCTCATTGTCGATTGTCCATAAGATTTCTTTTTCAATATTCATTATCATAAATGATTTCAAATGTTCATCGCTTAAAGAATTGCGTAGTCGGTTCTTGATGTATTTTAAAATAGAGAAACTTCTCTCGCATGACACTTGGGTGACAGGCAAAGTTAAAATACATTGGTAGACTACAGATAAGCATGGATAGGCATTCTGATACATATTGTATTTCATTATTGCCAGATAGCAACAATGTACACAGCTTCTACAGAGACTACTAGGACTTTTTTCTTGACATTTATAGGTTGTTTGTGAATCTATAACATCTGGGTCATCTTCGTCAGTTATCTCCTCATAATCTGCCAAAGTACCTTTTTGGAAGGATTCATTTAAAGTCATCTTATAAATATCCCAATTCAATACAAAATGGCACAATTCTTCCTTAATATTTGACACTTGGGCATCTTCTTTAAATTGTAAAGTTTTCTTTAAAATGCTCTGCAAGCTACTTTCAGAAATACCATTGGTTTTGATTTCATTAAAATTTATAGGATTAAAAATGGACATATCAGCACATAAGTTTATATTTCTGTTATATCGGTTTTCCATTAACATAATGGCGGTATCCATTATAACATTCAACATTTCAATTTTAAATTTGTCTTTCGAATTACTAACAGCTTCATCACTGCAATTTTCATCGAAGAATTTCTTGACTTTTCGTATTTTCGTAACTGGAACTCATCTTCGATGTCAAAACTAATATCTCTTTTCTTCATTTCACTATTAGCCCAAGTTAGAAAAATTGGTATTGACTTTTCAAAAGCCTCAAAATCTCGTTGAATTCTTTTTGACTCGGCCGTTGACGTTATAGTCATGGCATTTGCTTTCAATAAATCCAAACCTCTAGTCTGTAGATATCTTGAAAGTGGGCCAGTGATAGAAAACAGTTTTAAAAACACCTGGGAAAGAAAGATATTTTCGTATTTAAGGAATTGCTGTTTTAAGTTTTCTGCAGTAGATCGGATATCAGGATTTAGGTCAAGGTTTTGTGAAATACTTGACAATGATTCAAGAACATCTATGTATAATGGGCTATCTCCAAAAATCTTCTCCAACTCTTTTTCTTTAGGCCACCATCTAGTTTGTTCAATTACTCCTAATTTTCTCCTTTTTTTGTCACAAGAAATAGATGACCAAACATCAATCCTCTTATACGATTCACGAAAGAAGGTGGCGACTGAATTAAGCAAAGAAAATAGTGATTAGGCTTTCACTGCACTAAACAACATGGTAACGACTATAAACTGAATTTATGCATTTCTCCATTTATATTTTCCAGAACTATCTTTGACTTCTTTTTGAGAAAAAAAAATGTCAGTCTTAACATTTAGAGATCGACCGGCCCACCGGGCATTTGCCCGGTTGCCCGGCGGGCCCATCCGCCCCTGATATCAACACTCAAATCAGCATTCTTACTTTTAATAGGATCGTAACAGTTAAGAATTAATTTTTTTTCATTTACTGTACATGGACCGACTCTAGGGCGTTTAGGCAATTGTTGAAGATTCTCCATATTTAATTAAAAAAACACTGACACTTCACACTTTGACTAGTTTCACTGAGAAACAAACAACATCCAAGGTAGGTATGTATGGATATAAGTAGGTGTATTATTTCAATAGAGGCATCCATAAAGGCATAATAATCACATAATTAGCAAACAGGTAACCAGGATTAGGTAAAAAAAAAATGGAATAAGATGATTAAAACAGAAACGGAATAAGTACCTAGACTCTAATTAGTTCTGATAAAATTGCTTTTTAAAATTCCAGGTAAACTGTACGGCTGTACATAATTTTAAGCTTAAAAAATTTAACATTAAAATATATATTTGAAGACGAAACTTGAATTTAATGTCGATACTTGCACTAATTCTGCACATATTTAAAAATGCAGGCCTATTTAAATCTATACATGCCCAAAAATCTTGCACGCCCATCGAGAAGACGGTTCTGATTGATTTATTACTTCGCATCATTTAAAGATAAACGAGCTAAGGAATGTGTGAACTAAATATGTCGTTGGCTTCTTTGTGATTGGTTTGAGACATTTCGTTTTGTTTCTGTAAATAGTAATGAAACAAACAACCTGAACCTTCACACCTCCACGTGACTAACGCAACGTGTTATAAACAAAATGGGTTGAACTAAAATATTATTTTTATTAATATATAGCTTTTATCAACTTGTTATAATTAACTAAGTGATTGTTATCATAATTACTCAACTTTACTAGTGTACGTAAACATAGGCGGCGCCGGTTCTAAATGTTCATTTTAAATCGCTAACCCCCACCCATTTGCACCGCAAAAGATTAAGCTTTTTAAGGAAGGCCTAACAGTTTTTGGATTGGTAGACTTGGTTTTGAAATTGCTCGGATGTTTCGAACAGCCTTGGTAGTTTGCCTGGTGCTTCCCTTTCGGATCTCGGCTTGCCCGCCAGGTTCTTCAGACACTGAAATGAGTGGTTTAACGCACATTTGAAACTTTTTTTAATGATCAGGCCGAGTACTGCAGGATCAATCCTTTATGGCGTTCTGCGAGCGGTGCTGGTGCGCAGGAAAGGATTCTCGTTATGGAACACGGTCTCAGGGAGGTCGTTTCAGAGTGTTCCAGCTGAAAGAATTTTCGTTCGAGGGACACTAAGCTGAACCACGTACTTTACCGAAATGTGCGTTTAAATGCCCATAAAGTTGGCATCTGTTATATGGAAGTTCAAAGTGCTGCTCTTAGAAATGCTTCGTATTGAGAGGGTATTGCTTATTGATATGTTAATATTTCAGGGTGTCTTATTGGGATCATTTTATGTAAAGACTTCATGTTCTAGTCGTATGTATCTTGACTGTTAAGCTATAGGGTGTGTTTTTTATATTAACTGCAACACAGTGTGTTGCAGTTAATATAAAATTATAGTAGCTTAAATATATTTTTTTATAAAATTTGGTATATGTATAATATGCATTAAGAGGCACTGTTCAATCAAAAAACGAAAACAAATGTTACGTATCGATTTTAGCGATATGACCATGAAGAAGAATAGCTTTTATTATTTTATGCGAAAACCGTGCACCGATAATCAAGATACGATATTTGTACAGAAATAGAATAGGATTTAAAAAAAATATTTTTTTATTTTTAAGAAAAAGCAGTAGCGTACTGTTTTTCCTTCATGAGTATTCAGCGCAAAGCCCCCACGCACGCCACCTGTAGGAATACAAAAATGTTGTAAATCGGAAAATGCATATGTACAGGGAGTTCATTTTTCGATGTAATTGCAGGGCATCTTGGTAACTAGTAGAGATAGGAACTTGCGGTTTTTACATTATTACGCTACTTTTTCGTGAAACCAAAGATGCCGCATGCAAAATTTTAAGCTACAGGGTGTTTTCGAGAATGTTTGCTTTTGACCACCCCCTGTATTTCGGTTATCCTTTAACTCATCAAAAAAATTAAAACTATTTCTAATCGAGTTTTTAGAGCAGAATTCAGCGGCGTGCTTGCTTTTTTCTGGGAGTGTTACTTTTCGAGATTTAAATGGGACACCATATATATTTTTTTCTTATTTGATAAGACTAGTGGTTCCTTGACAAGCGCGCTAGTAGTACGTACACAAAGAGTTCTTGTTTTCATGTGTGAAAATGTATAAAATTTCGTGGATACCTGTGGAAATAGTTTGCTGATGTGTGCACAGGAACACAAAATATTCAGTGCTTGAAAAAGTAACAATAAAGTTACGAAACGTCGCGCGTCGCAGAGAATAAATTTGTGTTATTTGCTACTCCCTAACCCACGAATTTTTTTATATCTACAAATTATTGGGAGACTAAAAAACAAAGAATACCATTTTTAAGCTTTTTAAAAATATATAATAGTTGACAGTTACTGTTAACAATAAACGCACAATTTGAAAAATTTAGAAAATTAGGGTCGTAGGTCATGAAACCATTGAAACAAACAAGAGAATGTCATGACTGCTAGAATAAATTGTATGTAAGTAAAAATACACTAAAATTACAATTACAACTTGAGAGCCACATCTTCTATTATTGTAATTGATAATGCCTGTGCGGAGCTCATAAAATAAGATTCGTCAGATCATATTACTTTCAGACCATATTACTTTTGTAACAAACTGCCTGTCGACTCGTACTTGATTTAGATACAGTTGCAACAAATAAGTCGTCGCACAGCATTCCCAGTACGTTAATGGTGCACAATCGCTACTTGATAGGGTTTCAAATGATATATATTTAATAATTTTTTAGACAACATTTTAATACTCAGGTCTTTTTCTATGACTTTGCACGAACTTCTAGTGCCTCTACAAAAGCCATAATGTTCATTTCGTCCCTTTCGTCATTCTCTTTAGTATTATATTATTTAGGTGTTGGCTTTATAAATGATCCATTATTAATTAAATTAATTTTTAAATTTGAAAATGTTACTTGTGCTTTCTTCTCTCTTGATATCTATGAATGTAAGAACTCTATAAGTTAGATACTTAAATTACAAGATTGTAAACTTTACTATTTTGATTGCACTGATTAAGCAAACTGATGTGTTTTTCAAAAGTTTCATTTAACTATACCTTCTACATTTTCACCATTTTCTTAAAATAGTTTTTGAAATGGTGATATTGTTACGGTTCGAAAATTGCATTTTCATAGTTTGGTTATCTATATTAAGTTTTCGGTTTTAAATTTTTGAAGTACCTAGGTAGACTCTCACCTTAAACATTAATTACTAATTAAGTTACCTGTAATAGCCAATATTTTCACTATGCTTAGTTTGAAACCTTTGTTGATTATGTTTATATTCCAGGAATGTTTTGTATATTGTAAGACATAGCCAAGTGCATTGATTTCTTCTGTTCTTTGTTTCATACTACTTGCAAATAGGTCTTATTTCAAATCCTTGTTTTAGTTAATTAGTAATTCGTGAACTTTTTAATCTTAACCTTGTATTTAAGATGTAGGGTAAATGTCTCGGCTGTTGTAAATCAGCTGTTTTTAACTTTTTAAGAAAAATCGATAATTTGTTACGCAGGTCAGTGTCATTAAAAGAAGAGACTGACAGTTCTGTGCATTTTCACGACCACGTCTGGTTATAGTTTTTAATCATGATACTATGTACGTTAAAGAGGGAATGTTATCGGCCCTTTCGACAATGGACACTGGAAGTTCAAGCACGTTTGTGGAAATAGCTCCCTAAGTTTAGTTTCTTCGGCAGGGAAGGCTATGTAGTGCCGATAAAACATCCACAAATGTTTTAAAAAGGATATGGCTTTGTAGTTTGCCTATTCTTTGGGCGGAATGCCGATTTAAAATGCTTTGCCGTCAACTTTAACAAGCGGTCCTAGGCGCCGTTTTGTAGATTGTTAGTTATTTAAGGTTTTTTGTTGGTAGGGGCTAGAAGTCCAAGTTTAAACTGAAGTAGGTACCAGTATTTACTTATTGGAGTCGCCTGGACGCGGGTCGTGCCAGTGGCCAGGTATTATTTCTTGGAGACCAGCAGTGTAGCTGTATCCACGTTAGTTGTTTGCGAGACCATGGGTGTTTTACTGAAGATCGAGACTTCATAAACTATGGGTAGTACATAAAGTTTCAGCTAAGTATCATTACCCTGTGATCATTTCTCTTGAAAAAGTTGTCAAGCTAAAATCTTAATATTTTGCATTTGCGTATTGTTCGATATACAGTGTTTTGGTAAAGTTTTGCACCCATGTTATGTACAGAGCTTGTGCATTATAAACGTGTAGCGTATGTCGACATAGCGTTAAGACGTCACAACAGTCCCGAGTAGTTTAAAACGTTAGGTGGTCTGTTACAGCTAATTTTGTTGTAAATAAAGTTACAATTTATTATTATGAAGTAAATATTTTTGTTTCCGGGCCAAAGACCATTTGTTTCTTCAAACTTTAACATTTCAACTTATCTACGCCCGAGTGGCTATATAGTATGCTTATCGAGTAACCACAGGTACTTTTAAGATTTTGTATTGTACTTTAAGAATACTTTTATGGTAAATTTAGTTAGTTGTGAGAGGTTCTTGCACATACCTTGCGGAAATTCCAAGTCTGAGGCAATGTCCTGGATGTAGGTCTATGTGGCTGCCAGACTAGACTAAACAGTCGTTTTTACGGTGTAGGTCTGACAGTTGCCGTCTTGTGCAAGACCCTGTCAAACAAGGTTTGACTTTTACTTCTTCTTTTATTAATAACTTTGTAATTTAAACCTTTAGAACTTTTAGTGTCAAACCTAATACTATCACTTTGATATTACATTTCACTTATTTATCTTTTAACTTTAAGTACCTATTGTCCACCAAAGTAAGAGAAGCTTATTATAAATTCAAGTAGCCAAGGGCCTAACACGACTTAAGAATAAATATTTGTATTGGCCTCTGCTAAAATTTAGCTTTTTTTTTGAAAGACAGCGACTTTGAGGGACTTAAGTGAATGAGAGCTTATAAGAAGCTAATGTATACCGATTGTGACATAAGTGTTTTTTTTCCTAGTGTGTTTTTTTCTGAGGCCAAACACTAGAACATTTATAGGCTTTTAAGTAAAATAAAACTAAGGTGGCGGCTTTAGAATTTGACTTTAACTTACTTATATAAGAGTTCTAAACCGCTCAATCTAGAAACAAGATAGCGAACCTACCCTGAGTTGAGCTAGCTAAGGCTAAGGGGTGAGTTTTCAGGCAGCACAACATAGGTCTAGGGACTGTTGTCTGAAGTACATCCTCCAGGGCGTAGGGTTGCCAGAGTATGGGTGGATAGGGTGCATTGTTGCAGTATATTTTAGGTTACCCTAAGGTGAATACTGGCAGCCGAGAATTATATTATTTTAGGGAAAACGTTATACTGGCGTCGTATTATTGATGAAAGTATAACAATATGTATTTAGTTAGTTAGTTATTTTAGCCTATGAATTTTCACAAATAGTCGAGACAGATCGGTATTCTTTTGTTTGTTTCAATAGTTTCATGGGCTCTATTATATTACTATAATTTTCTCAATTTTTCGATTTGTGCGTTTATTGTTAATAATAATTATAAACTAGTATATATTTTTCGAAAAGCTTAAACATAGCGTAATCAAATAAGAGAAAAGTATATTGGTTGTCCCATTTAAAAAATCATATCCTTCCTTTAAATCTCGAAAAGTAAGACTTCTGGGAAAAAAGTAAGCACACCACTATAAAAACACCGCTTAAAGAATTCTATTAGAAACATTTTTCAATTTTCTGATAAGTCAAAAGATAACCGAGATACAAGGGTTGGTCAAAAAGTAAACATTTTCGAAAACACCCTGTAGCTTAAAAACTAAGAAAGCTAGACAATTCTGTATGTGGCATCTTTTGTTTCACGAAAAAGTTGCGCAGTAATGTAAAAACCGCAAGTCTTTATCTTGACTAGTTACCAAGATACCTTGCAATTACATCGAAAAGTGGACACCCTTACATGTATGTGTACCAAATTTCACAAAAATATTTCGAGTGGTATCAAATTATATTACAAAATACTTAGAATAATAAAGTACAAGTTTTTAAAGCTTAATTTTAGCGCACGTGCCCATGTTAGAAAACGATCCACATGCGGGGAGTTTTCTAACGGGACAAGTGCGCTATAGTACCTACATAAAAATATTTTTTACATTGTACTGCATGTATTTCTTTGCAAAAGCTCTAAACTAAGAAGTGCAATACACTGGCAACAGCCATGTAAATAGTAATAACATATCCTGTGGCCCACGAAAGACCCCTTGCTGGTTGCGGGATCACCACTACTGCATACACGATGGTGTGGAGAATTCTCGCGATGGTGTACACTCTGAACAAGGTAGTTGCCACAAAAATGGATGGATTGGTCAGGATGTACGCAAAGCTTGCTACAAAGAAGACGGTGATGTTCTCAAGATCATTTAGATGAGCCCTAAAAAATATATTAGTTTAAAGTGGGATTTATTGCGTTTTTAATAAGAGAAAGATGTAGAATTTTATAAATTTTTTCTCCAGATAATGTACCGTGCGAGCAAAAATAATTTTCATTCAAAAGGGCTTGGACTGAAAAACGCAGGGCATGGTTTAGATCACAATTATAAGGGGACGATATGTCTAACCGAATCTGTGTTAAAATTGATAAACGTATTTTGGACTTCCATTGTCATTATTTATTTTTCTCACGACGTTTGAACTGGTAAACATCTCCAGTCGTCTTCAGGTGAATAATGAACAAGCTACGAAGCTACAAGAGTATTTATACTAACTAGGGGTCAGCAGAGCATGACCGAGATGGGTACAGTCAGGTGTTACTGTATGGTCTTAATCTAAGCTTACATTTAATTAATAAAGGTTTTCAAATACTCCTTATGTCTAAAGAGGGTTTACTGAATTGCAAGTGGTGGCCGTGGACCCAAGCGTGATCTGCTGCACCGGATCTGCTTGTTTCTCCTTTCAGTGTGTTGTTTCGATGTTCTTTGATCCTTTGGTACAGAAGAATAATTGTACTTTTGATAATGCTTTTCTGGGAACTAATTCCGAGCAAGCTGAAATTTTGCATGGTTATAGGGTACCATAAGTAGAGCTTAAATCTGAATTTGCACCATTCTCACCACCTAAGGTTGGGCGCCATCTTGAATTTAAGGGTTGTATTGGGTTTTCGCTCATAAATTTCATTTCTCAAAAAACAACAATATATCATTTTGTAGAAAAAAACACTAGCTTCAAAATGACATATCATACAATATTATAAACTTATTTTTTCCTTGCAAAAAATCGATTGTTTATTAACCAAAATCGTAAAAATATCAGTTATAGTGGAATTTTCAATTTTCGGTCGATCGAATTCAAAAATTCTCTATACAAAAAATGTAAAGCATTGATTCATCCTCATTTTTTAATTAACGTATTTTCCTGTCCGACAAATATTTTCTCTTCTACAACGCGCCTGAGTGCAAAATGTTCAATGAACCTCTATCATTCCGCAGTCATACTGCATAACTTCAAAAATGCCCCTGGGATCGAGTATTGTATACATAGATTTCTTTTCCGGCCCATTTTTTTGACGCCAATTCGCGCAAACCAGATAAGATTTTAAGAGATTAGGAGCTGAGGAATGTGTCTATATATTTTTGGGAAAGAATTCACAGTTTTTCCGAGGACTCACTGCTACTCGGTATGCTTGGGTTAAATAAAATTATTCGAAAATTTTGAAAAACGAGATCGTCAGGCTAATTTTGTATTTTTATTAAGTATGGCAAATAAAATGTTGAAAGTTTCAAAATATTATTCCAAAAAAATAATGTATACATTAGCGCTGTCCTGTACATTTGTTTTTTAAAAAAAAAAAGGTGATATCGTTGAACATACCCCCCTCAAAGTTTTTAAATTTAAAAAAAGGAAGAAAACCAAAATTTGATTACAGTTGATGCATATTGACCCGTGCCTTCCGAATCTCGAACTTTGATAAATTTGTGATTTTTTCGTAAAAATTGCTTTTTCTGAAAAAAATCACATCTTCTTTTCAACTCATCCGATTGTCACGATTTTCATACCGTTCTACTCGCAAGCGATGCCCAACAATATAGGAAAAAAATTAGATTCCTAGGAGAAGCACAAGATATTTAATCACGTTTCAAACTGAATGTCATTTTTAGTCGAAACAAAAACTTTCTGAAAAATCCCAAAATTGAAAACAAAACGGTAGCTTCAAACATTTTAAATATATTCAGGGGCGGCATAATATGTGGGTATGGTGGGTAGCACTACCCACCTGGAAAATTTGTCTTAAACTCAGTGATATTTTTCGTTATTTTTTAGGCTTTCTCAAGTTTTTCAAATTCATACTTTAAATGAAAAAAAAACATTATATTGCATATTTCAAAGAAATATGATCATGAACACAATCTGCAAGTTTCATGAACATTTTCTGAAAGTCTATGAATTTTCCAATCTTTATGAAATTATCGACAATCTTTAAAATTTTTAATGTTTTTGATCTTTTCGAAATTTAAAAGTTTCAAACAAAATACAAACTATTGATAACTTTCCAAATTTAATGAAAATTTGTCTCACTCATAAAATTTTCTCATAATTCTTTAATGATACTTTTTAAGGTATTCAGATTTTCAATACAAAATGAAAAAACATCATTATGCATATTTCGAAAAATATAATCTGATACAATAAAACATTTATACTGTGTAAATAATAATTTCATTTGTTATAAAATCAATTATAAAATGTTTAATAAATTCATGCACAAAACGAAGGGCTACAAGAATTTGAAAGCGTTTGCAACGTTGAGGAAACTAGAATGATCTGCAGGTAATTAAGAGCGACTACAGAATGATAGAGGTTCATTGAACATTTTGCACTGAGGCGCGTTGTAGAGCAAAAAATATTTGTCTGACGGGAAAATATGTTAATTAAAAAATAAGAATAAATCAACGCTCTACATTTCTTGTAAAGAAAATTTTCGAATTCGATCGACCGGAAAATAGAAATTGCACTATAACTGATATTTTTACAATTTTTGTTAATTAACAATTGATTTTTGGCAAGGAAAAAATAAGTTTATGATATTGTGTGAGATATCATTTTCAAGCTGGTGCTTTTTCCTACAAAATGTTTTTTGAGAAATGAAATTTACAGGAGTTGTGAGCGAAAAACCAATTCAACCCTTAAATTCAAGATCGCGCCGAACCTAAGGGGGTGAGAATGGTGAAAATTTAGATTTAAGCTCTCCTTATGATACCCTATAACCCTGCAAAATATCAGCTTGCTCGGTATTAGTTCCCAGTAAAAGTACAATTATTCTCCTGTACTATTGTTTGAAGAGGTCGTATGGTTTCACCAACGTAGGATTGTCCGCACGCTCAACGTGTTCAGAAAAGTTCTAGACATATGGAAATTTGCTTATTGTTGATTTTACCAAAAAAAGTTATTCTTTATAAAAAGTTCTGCTTGATGCGCAAATAATGTTGACATATCAAAACTTAAGATATCATGTATAGGGCGGCAAACAAATTTAGAAACACAAGAATTACGTTAAGAGGGAAGTACCCTCAATTTTTATTTAAGAGCAAATTGTTATAGGAAAACTTTACTAAGGACTACAAAACGTGGTCAGATACAATTTTTTGTTAAAAAATTTACAGTCCTTTACAAAGATGCAACCGGGGAGGACATTGAAAATGCCGAAGCAGAGTGCAACGCTTGTGACTATTGTGAGATTTGAGATCTGCGAAAACTCATAGATTTGAATGTTATATTTAGGTAACTGATATAACGTTAATTGATTCATAATATAAAAAATAGTAAAATAAAGGTTATAAACTCTAACGCGCCTCTAAGGTATGGTTTGGCTGGAGCAGTCAGCGGCCGCGGCTGGCGTTCGCGATTGGTAGCTCGGTACTGGTTTAATGCGATTTGCCGATTTGTATGTACACGGTTTCACTGCCGCAGCTCAGCGACACAGCGTTCGCCGTCAATTGCAGTGGCTGCGTTCGGACTGCTAGAGAGAGCAGTCCAGCCGTGATCGCTCAGTAGAATGCCACCGTTTTCGGCAATTGCTGACGAGTGTTTGATAGAGGAGGTGCAAAAGTATCCCCCTTTATACAGCTATGAGAACGAAAATTACAAAAATGTTGTAATGAAAGAAAATGCATGAAAAAAAGTGTCAGCAAGTTTTAGGGAAGAACGGTAAAGTGTACAAAACCATTCTGTTTATTTTTCAGCATTACATTACAAAGCTTATAATTAGGGTAGACTGGGGCAACTGCGAAGCCCTTTTTAATAGTTCAAGTTTATTTCCTTCCTACTTTAAATATACAATATTTATAAAAGTGTCTTTGTAAGAAAGTAATAGTTTAATATGTTTACTTTTCATACTGCATAGGGCACTCATGAATTATTTTTGAGATCTTGAGATTTGAATGATTTTTTTTTGTACCGAAATTTTACACTTACCCAAAAAAAGGAAAGTGTAAAATCAGAATACAATTTCCATGCATGTTCGCAAAAGTGGTAATGGGAAAGTGTAAATGAAGTTTATATCTCCCATGCCAATTTTTCTTTTTACAGACTTAAAAAAAATAAAAATCTGGGAAGTTATGAACTTTTTATTGTTGGGAAATAGTTAGCCAAGCAAATCATAAAAACGAAAAATTAAAAGGTACCTCTGAAAAATAATTAGTAATCCAAAATAACCCTCAAAAAATTCCTAATAACAAGAATAATATTTTTATAAACGTATTTATCCGTTCAAAACCCAATGTTTGGCTTTAATCTCTAAAATAGTAGGAGTTATTCCCAAGGAGAAACTAAAACAGAAAAGAAACTTAAAGTTTAAAAATTCGAATAATTTTATGGAACTTGTTAAATATTGTATCCCGCAAATTTCACATTAAAATGAAAACCTCCTCGGCGTGTTACTACCGGTTCAGGTAAACGAGTCACTATATCGTCTAGCTGTACTACATCGACATCATCGGTGAGTGGCCATAAAAAAATTGTCTTTTAGTTTTCTAGTAAACTTGATTTCAAAGCCGTTGTCAACAGTATTTACCTGGCCAATAAAATGTTTCTTTGCTTTTGGTAATGTGTATTTAACCAGTACCCAGTCTTCAATGGAAATATTGTCTTTGTTTATTTCAGGAATCTGATCTTCGCAATCCGATTCTAAAGTGAAACTTTAATCCGATTCCATAAAAGGTACACTTTCATTATCTGATTCACTGGAGCTGGATTCAAATTGATACGGACTTGGCCGACTTTATTTACTCTTTCGGTCAATTTTCATAGCTGGTTTAGATATCGTAGATGAACTTGTAGAGATTTTTGACTGACTACTTGCGATAGTACCTGCAATGGTTTGGCCACCTTGAATTATGCGCTTTCGTTTCCTTGGATTAGAAGAAGGACTCTGTCGGAGCGAATCAAGTAGTAGATCATCAAAACTTGCCTTCTTTTCTTGCCGATTTTCTGTTGTAGCTGGTACTACAGGTTCAGTTATAGGCTCTTGATGATTATTTAGTATATTTCTTCATTTTGATCAGAGCTGACAATTACTTTGAGATTGGTGGCACTAGATGCTGAAGGAGCTGTAAGTAATTCTGCATTAGATGCATGTTTCCTTTTAAATGAAGCGCCAGATGTAGAAGGCTTTACTGTTTTTAACATTGTAACTGTTCGAAAGTAGCGGTTTTTTCTGTTACATTCGGTGCTACAGCATCATGTTCATTCCTTTCAATATCAATGCGTTCTGGCCTCGGTTGTAAATCTGTTACAGATCTTTGATTATTTAAGTGTTCCTGCCATATTTTTAGGGCATCGATGTCATACTTTTCTTTAGGAATAACATGTCTATTAAATGGAACAATACCACCCTTTCTGAATCCTGTTTTTATGATTCCGGAATCTACTTCATCCCAGGTTTTCACTAGCCATGTGGCGAAGTCCCTTTTTGGTAGTCATTGTCCCTGATGACGTCTTTGCCATGTTATTACTTCCCTCTCCCATATTGCCTTAAAGGATCTAAACATACTCAAATCGAGAGGTTGAAGTAAATGACTTGTATGGGCTACAGTTTAAGTATATGAATATTTTCTTCTCTTGCGGCTTGAATTAGTAAGCAATCCACATGCGAGACATGCCCATCATATATAACAATAATTAGTGCCTGATCACGAACCAAAGGAATAAAAGTCTTTAGAAAGTAATTTCTAAATATTTCGGAGGTCATCCATCCATTGGCGCTGGCTGCATTTACGGTGTCTTTGAAGAAGTCTTCATTTCTTTCTTAAATCCAGCAATATTATTGCCTTTAAATATTATCAATGTTATTGCCTTTAAATATCATCAATGGTGGCAATTTTCTACCACTAGCACTTGCTCCTGCCAAGACGGTTATATTTTCTCTGCCCGATCCAGCAATACTGCTTGAAGAGGGGTTGCCTTTCGCGCCAACAATTTTAAGACGAGAAGGATCTGTACACAGTGAAGTCTCATCTAAATTGTACACATTTAGGACGATCCTGAAGACCCAACTCCAATATAGCCTTTTCCAATAAAACAAAATATTGGTCTATTATGAATGGGTCCGTAGATTTCTTTCTGCAGTACTCTAAGCTTTGTGGTTTCTTCATACTCAAGGAGTGACGTTGTTTAAACTTTTTTAGCCAGTCTATGCCTGGCATATTGTTCTTAAAAGGATTGGGAATATTATTTAAAGTTACAAAGTCCCGAACTTTTTCTTGAAGCTCTCTCGAAGTAAATCAATATCCCCACTTCTCCATTGTTTTTATATTTTCGGCCAGTTGACACTTATCTTGCCAAGAAAGTATTGGAGGTCGGCCCTATGTCTTGCTTTTTTCGCCACGGCGGCCAGTTATTCTACAGTAGATTGTAATGTATGGGATTCTGAATTCGTTACTAGCCATCGACATGGTTAATTGACCTTGATTGACGGCATTTACTGCAGCATTTAATTGTTCCTTCCCATAGGCAGCCCTATCGGACTTTCTTTTATAATTTCGTACCATGACGTCAACTCTCTGTAAAGAATAAAAGCTTTAAGTGTCAGTGCCAACGAACTTTAGCATTCCCAGGATAATGGGGCAAGTGTAAACTAACCTTTACACTTTCCCCATTACAATTTTCACACATGCCCCACATTATGTTTTTTATGGGGGAAGTGCAAACCAGTTCGTAAGTAAAAACCGCTTTTAGATTTGGTCGGTTTTTGATGTACAGAGTGTTAAAGTTTTTTTAAAAAAATATTTTTTTTTATTATTTCTGTAAATATCCTTTTCCCGATTTTATTGCAATTTGGTACCGCCATTCATAATGATAAGAGGCTTAATTAGCCCTAACTAGATTAAATTTATAAAGTCCAGTGGCGTCCCGGGAAACACTTCAACGGATATTATTGACAAAAAAATGCACGCCACTGACTTTTTTCTAATTTTGATATTTTGATATACCAACTAATGATACAATTTTAAAATGTTTTGATTCTTTGACGTCTTAATCAAATTGATTTGTTTACTTGGTATGCTGCAGCTTTGATTTAAATATGGTACCTATAGTATAAATTCAAGTGTTAATATGACGTTTGTCGAAATGGAGGAATTTGGGCTATCATCTCCTCTTCGTCTTCTTCCTCCAACAACAGCATGCAACTAATGTTATCGGCGTTCATTATAAATCATACATAAGCGCTTTCACTACGAAATACGAATATGATCTGAAGCGCGCTCCAGCCGCGCCAGCCGCGCCAGCCAAGCTACCCTGTGACGACGCGACGCGGCGACGGCCGATTGCTACGCTCGATCGCGAATGCCAGAGCTGCACCCGCTGACTGCTCCAGCGAAACCATACGATTACTCTCGACTTGGTCTGATCCCGATCATTTAATTCGGTGTGACGTCAGGGACAAATGCAACACAAGAATTTCGAATTCCGTACCCATACTACGTGCCCGTGCGATAATATAAACATTTTCAATGTTAATATTTTAATTTACAGGGTACCACAAAAAGCCTTTGGAACATATTTTTTTATTTTATTTCTTTAACAGTTTACCTGCAACAATTTTGCAACAACTATGTGCAATACTATAGTAACGAATATTGACATGTTAGTCAAAAATCATTTACTATTTTTCGACTTATTAACAAGAGTTTTTCGTTAGTTTCGTCATGGTTGTAAAGTTAACGCTGCAGGAGAAAGTAAAAATTGTACTTATCGTCGGAGATCACTATAAACCTTTTTTAGGGAAGACGCACTTATATTTATTACTAGACACCCTGACAAAATGGTATGTAGCGCCACTATAGCAAACATAATAAATAAATTTAAAGCTACTGGTTCCGACGAAAATGTATTTAAGAAACAACACAACAGAAGAAAAGCAACTCAATGTAATGCAAGCGGCTATCGAAGACCCGAAAATTTCTTTAAGAAAATTGTCAAAAACTATTCCAGTTGACGTCAAAAATTCTACTGCTAGTAATATTTTAAAAAATAAATAAATTTCATCCATATAAACCAAAATACATTCACACGCTTCTTCCTAGAGATTTTGAATACCGTTTCCTATTTAGCGGATGGTTCCAAGGCTAGTGTGAACTTGATCCTTTTTTTGCAAGAAAAATATCATGTACAGATGAAGCCATGTTTACTTCCAACGGCGTGGTATGATCCCAAAATTGTCGGTGCTGGAGTGACAACAATCCAAATTTTATAATCGAATGCCGTAGTCAATATTCATTTAAAACCAATGTTTGGTGTGGCATTTTTAATGATCGGATCGTTGGACCATACTTTTTCCGACAAAATATAAATGCTGCCATTTACCTGGACTTCTTAAGGAACCAGTTGTCTCAATTTCTTGACGAACTGCCACTAAATATAAGGCGTACAATTTGGTATCAACATGATGAAGCCCCATGCCATAGTGTTAGTAACTGGGTATTTGAATGAAGTATTTCCGCACCGTTGGATAGGCAGACGTTCAAATATTCCTTGGCCAGCCAGGTCGCCTGACATCACACCCCTGAATTTTTTTTTATGGGGCCGATTAAAAGAAATGGTGTATGGGCATAGCCTTTTCAGGATATTGACCATCTTAAAGCAGTAATAACAAACTGTGTTTAAGAAATCACTAATACGATACGGGCGACAGTTAGAGAAATTACAAGGCGTACTATATTTTTCATTAAAAAAGAAGGGGGACATGTGGAGACATAATTTTTCACTTTAAAATATCTGTTTTTAGATCACTTTTAGCATGTAATTAATTGTTAAAATATTGTTTATTATTCACATTCACAATTTATTTTTGCTCTAAGGAAATTAAATGTTTTTAATATTCCTGATAGGTAGAATAGGTTGATTTTAGAACATGAAATAATCTCGCATTATTTTTTTACGTAATTGCTTTCCAACAAGAGGTAATGAATGCTCAACTTGTTTTTGATGGTACCCTGGAAATTAAAATATTTCAACGAAAAATTGTATCTGACCACGTGTTGTAGTATTTTAGTAAATTTTTCTTATAAGAATTTGTTCTAAAATAAAAATTGAGGGTATTTCCCTCTTAACGTAATTCTGTATTTCTATATTTTTTTGCCACCCTGTACATGATATCTTAAGTTTTGATATGTCAATATTATTTGCGCATCAAGCAGAACTTTTTAAAAGAATAACTTTTTTTTCGTAAAATCAACAATAAAGAAAATTCCCATATGTCTAGAACTTTTCTGGACACGCTGTATATAGGTACACAATTCTGCATGTCCTTTCGATTTGTAGACTTTGTCTTCGTCAGGTCGTGGCTTCTTAAGGAATCTTTGGAGCTAAATACTGTTCGAATGTTGTAGTGCTGCTCTAATCTTCGAGTTTTTTCGGAGATTCCTTTGACATATGGCACGTTTATGGTGGGTCTAGCTTCGACGTTATCTTTCGATCTATTGGTGTAATTCTGCCGATTCTTGATGGCCTGGTCTACTAGACTCGTAGGATAGTCATTTATGTTAAGGTCATATTTGACGTTGTTAAGTTCTTATGAAAGAGCTTCCTGGGAGTTGCAGATAGTGAATGTCCTGTCGACAAGTGTTTTCACTATTCCATGTTTAGTGTTATTTGAATGATTTAAGGCATAATTAAGGTATTGACCTGTGTGAATTTGTTTCCTGTATAACGATGTTTGGTTTGTATCGCTGTTTATCTGTGCAATGACGTCTAGAAACGGCAGTTTGTTGTTTTCTTCTTTCTCCATGGTAAACTTGATTGTTGGTGCCAGGTTATTCATATGATGTAGAAAAGCTTGGAGTTCGTCATCGCTTCCACTCTAAATATTCATTATGTCGACTACGTAACGCACCCATAGTTTCGGTTTTATTTTTGTCTTTTCAATTCCCTGATTTTTAAACCATTTCATGTAAATGTTGGCAATTATTGGAGAGAGGGATTATCCGATCGGTAGTCCGTCCAATTGACTGTAGAATCTTTGAAACAACACTTGCTAAGCGTTGGTGCCCGCAGTCTAAGTTCCGTTTTTCGAGGTCATTGAAATTGAACATGGTAGCTATTTCATAGTCTTTCGCATCATTGTTGCCGTAATTCTCTGTTTAAATTTCCATAAAATGTTAATTTGTATAGTATATGTATTTGAATTAAGTACATATTCAAATTCAAATATATGAATTAAAACAATTATACGTATGCATATCCCTGTAACATATATCTTGTTGTTTTTCTTCTTTACATTACAAATTATAAAGGCTTAATATAATTTATTATATTTTTAAAGCGGCAAGAATAATATTTTGATAAATTAGGCAACCTACGTCGAAATTGGCGCGGATTTCTGTCCCTTGCTGATGGTTTTGTCTCTTTTTATCGTATATGACATTGAATTAGTGGGGATACAAAGCATATCATACACTGAGAAATTTTACAGGCATTGTCGGAGTTTAAAATTAGTATATTTAATTTATAATTAACCATATTTAAACGCTGATGTTTGTAAAATAAATAAAAAGGTAAAGTTATTCATAGCCAAGCCAGGGCCGTAATTGCCAATAGATCAGTACGTATTTGTTTTTCTATTTTACGCAATTTAAGACTAAAATAATTAAAAAAAAATTATTATGCACGCCTATACTGCCACCGTCGTAGAGACCCTTCTTATGCATTTTACCGCCCTGCTTCCTTCCTCAGGCGCTGTAGCAGTAGAACCGTGTGGCGAACTATGTTATCAGGGTCGTGTCATCAGGTAGTTTACAAGCTAGTGCTATAAAGAATCGCATGCCGTTTGAGCTACATGATACCTACGAATTTTTTTGTCTTGAGGTCTATCTAAATTTTTACCTTCTAACACGTTCCACATCCTCACTGGCTTTTACTTTTACATTTTTTGGTGCGGCATCCTCGGGATTAGCGAAAGCCTAAAAGTGCAAAAATTTATTACACAATATGTTATAACCGACATGCAATTAGAGATGTCTTTAGTGCGGGTTTACATGTTCACATTGGCATCGCTTTTGAGCGTTGAGCTTTACGCAATGAGCTCCGCGAGGTGTCATTGCCCACGTTGTTGTGTTCATATTGATGAGCGTTATTTTACATCAGATTTATGTTACCTCTGAACTAACCTAATCTTCCTTTGCAACAAGTGCTGGTGCAAAAGTATTTGCTTTTGGAGAACTCATGGCTACAAAGGGTTCATTCAAGTATTACGTAAGCACTACATGGGGGTGGGGGGGGGGAGGTCTTTGCTTTGCTTATTTTTGATGACATGGGGGATGGGGATGGGGAGTCTGGATGGTGATTACATCAGCAATATTTATTTTTTTACTTTTTCGGATTTTCTACAAAATTTAGTCGATTTTGGTTTGAACACATAATATGGCAACCCTACTTGTCTATGTTTGAAAACGAAACGCATTTTCAGGGATTCTCTAAAATAATGAATTTGTTTACTCGCTTAAAACCGAGTAAAAGAACCGAGTAGAGGAATTACCACGCGCTATTCACTTGTCTAAATTTCTTCCGCCAATCTATTAATTGTTTCGTTTCGGTACGATTGACGATTTGACGTGTTGTAAGTTAATGTTTGTTTTACCATTGATCCACTGCTTGCTTCAAATTGTTAAATGTAGAAACGCAGAATGCTGTCGTCCAAGAAGTAGCTTATTTAGATTACTAGACAACAGGTTTCTCCCATCACCAGTAAAAGTAAAACAAACAGTTGATGAATTGGTTTTGGATGATGGAGGGCAATTTCTCAATGTTCCAGTCAATTTAGCTCTACACTTGAATTCTTTACTCAAAGATTTTCTGCAAATGCCCTTCGATTATTTTTGTCCAGCGGTAAAACTTAAGCTATCAAGTCGAACATGCAAAATGTGTGGTCTTTATCATGCTTCCCTCAAGTCATTAAATCGTCACATCGAGAAGAACCAAAAAAGTAAACACGCACACCGAAACGAGATTAAGACCTTTAAGAGTGGCTGCTCGTCGTGCTAACGAATTGATGTGCATATTACAAAATTTAGACGAGCACCAAGATGTTGAATGACTCGAAGAGAACGATGTCGATATTCCAAAGTCACACGAAAGTGAGAAGAGACACAACATTGAGCAGCAAACATCCAATATCATCGAAGACTTAGAGTCATGGATTCGTGTGTCATGGACTGAGGACTGTTAATTTGAATTAATATACCAAAATTTTAAAAGAAGTTTGTTTTGTTCGTTAATATATTAAGATTATAATAACTAAATACCATGTCAATAAAATTTGCTTAAATAAATATTATGTGCGTTAAAGTCCTCTATTCCAAGCCTATTCCTTATTTGTAGACTTATAACTACTGCTCATGAATCAATAAAGAAACCAGAACACATTGAAAAATGCATGTAGCAATGTTTACGTAAGCATGGGGGGGGGTAAGAGCTTTGTTTACTTTTTCTGACGAGGGGGAGGGGGGTTAATAATTGCAAAATATCTGCTAACGTAATACTTGGAACGGCCCCAAAGCTACTAACAGTTCATTAATAAAAATTACTCTTCAATTCAATGTAAAAACACTGCCAGCAAATAACAGCGGCGTCGCCCGAAAATTCAAGTAGGTTGAAGGCTCCCGTGGCGCTAAGCGTTGCAACTCGCGACGCTGCGCGTTGCCCTGGTTCGATGTGAACATATTCATTTATTGGGATCGCTAGAGCGACATTATCGCGCGAAAGCCATCGCTCAAGCGGTGCCAATGTGAACGCGTACTTATACAGAGTGGCAAAAAAGTCTGGCATAATGCCTGTAACTTTTGAATATACGAAAAAGTGACCTTTATGAAAGTTGTTCAGTAAACTATTCCCCACATTTCTACATTCATGATTTTTATCTGTCATTTCTGGTTTGGTTGCCATAGAGACTAACTTACTTTTTTTTAAATAGAGCACCCTGCATATGATTGCATATTTGGATTCTACTGGGGAAACTCTGAATTTTCTGTATTTAAAGTTTTTACCTATCTGCAAGCGTTTCCGAGATAGTAACAGCTCAAGAATGAAAAACTTCCTACCTAATATCCACCAGTTGCGTCAAGGTGTTTTCATGACAGCGACCTAAGAGGTGTCAATTTTGAGTTTCTGTTTAATTTTCTCTTGTCTGATTTCTAATTTGTTTACACTATGGTTCATCTGAATGAGAAACAACGAGTTGAAATTTTAATAATAAGCGGTTACGGAAATATGAAGAGATCGCAAGATTCCAGGGTGGGAAATATTTAAAAATGCTATGATGATGGTTCCAAGATTAATATATTCCGGAGTTAAAAACGCCCCCCGATCGGATCTCCGGGTGGGGGCGGGTCCTGGCGCCTTATCAAGCGAGATTATCCAATCATCCACCATGTCCAGTAGCCATGCGGGTCCTTCGAATAATATTCTAAATGGAAATGGTGTGAAAACTGGAGTTGTTAAAAGACCCGAGATTAGCAACTTCCAAATTGACTTCTGCAATATATAAGAGGACTGAACTCGAACATCAATGCAGTCCATCAACATCTACAATCTACCAAACCTCATGTACTTGTACTAACCGAAACCAAAGTCAGATCATCGATTAGTACGGTCAGCTATTTATATCCTGGGTACGGCTTTCATCACCGATTTAGGCGGAATTTTGGCCTTTGTCTCTTTGTCCGGAGTGATATTTCTTGTCAACGAGAGGAGACTCGAGCCTAACGACTTTGATGTAATGTGGTTTAAAATATCAACGCAGACAATTACTAAATTCATCTGCTGCCTTTACCGGCCGCCAAGTGATACCCATTATAGAGACTTGTTTTCCTCTCTTGCTAATACTGTCGACTTTTTGCAAACCCACCATCCCAATCCCGAAGTTGTCATCCTTGGCGACTTCAACGTTCATAATGTCAACTGGCTCAAATACTCAAACATGACTGACGAACAAGGTCGTGAAGCCGAATCCTTTGCCATCAGCTCTGGCCTCACCCAGCTGGTGGGTGAACCAACTCGGATTCCAGACCGAGATGGTGATTTTGCTAGTTTGTTGGATATTTTCTTAACTTCAAACCCCGACTTGTACACTGTCACCGTGAAGCCGCCGTTAGAAACGTCTGACCACAACCTTATTTCGGCACTGAACAAACTGCCAATTAGTGCTGAAGAGCCTCCTAAACCACGGACGATATGGCATTATACATCAGCTAAGTGGGAGGACCTAAGGGACCATTTTCGAACCTTTCCTTGGCGGGACGTTTGTTTTACCTCTGATGATCCATCCATCTGTGCAACAGAAATATCGGAGGTTATCCTTACTGGCATGGAAGTCCTTATCCCTTTCTCAAAAAAGTGCCCTTCTAACGGCAAGCCTTGTTTTACCAAAAATTGCGAACGAGCTGTTAAATCAAAAAATTATTTCTACCGACAATGGCGTAAAAATCCTACCGCCGAAAATCGTACCATCTTTGTTAACGCTCGAAACCAATGCAAGCAAACGATAAACCAAAGGATCAGAGACAAACTTCTTGAATGTCCTAGCGGCTCAAGATCATTTTGGTCGGTAGCTAAGGCCGTCAGTCAGAACTTTACCAAGTCAATCATTCCACCTCTAACACGTTCTGATGGCATCATTGCGACCAAAGCACAGGAAAAAGCAAACTTACTGGCGGAACTATTCTCTTCACATTCAACGGTAAATTTTCAGGGAAATATTCCACCGAACATTACCCCTGTAGAATCGAGAATGCCCGAGATTGTTTTTCGCCACCGCCATGTTAAACGAATCTTGAGGAGTCTCGACACTAAAAAGGCTTCTGGTCCTGACGATATTCCAGTCATTGTAATTAGGACATGCGCTGACAAACTGACACCGGTATTTTGTAGGCTTTTTAACTTATCCTACAAAAAAGGAATATTTCCTTCTTGCTGGAAAACTGCAAGAGTCCAGCCCATACCCAAAAAAGGCAAGAAGACTTTGCCAAACAACTATCGTTCAGTCGCATTGCTCTCGGTTATATCAAAAGTTATGGAGAAGGCTATCAACGAAAAATTACTAAAATACCTGGAAGGCTTCAACATTATTAGTGACCGCCAGTACGGATTCCGTAAGTCTAGATCAACAGGAGACCTTCTCGCTTTTGTTACTCATGTTTGGAACAACGCAATAGAACACCATGGGGAGTCCCGGGCGGTAGCACTGGACATTTCCAAGGCTTTTGACCGAGTATGGCATGAGGGGCTCCTAACTAAAGTGAGAGCATACGGAATGCCGGTTCAATTTTGTTCATGGCTGTCGAGCTTTCTTAAATACCGTTCTCTGCGAGTGGCGATGGACGGATTTCTTTCAGACACGTTTAACATCAACGCCGGAGTCTCTCAAGGTTCTATATTGTCGCCCACCCTTTTCTTACTATACATTAACGATCTTTTGGAAAAAACTAAAATACCTATATATAGCTTCGCTGATGACAGCACACTTGTTTCATCTTTTACTTTGGATCCTCGGACATCGGCTGCTAATGCACATCTCTATAGGCAGCAAGAGGTCTCACATCTCAACAAGGACCTGGAAGAAATTCTGTCTTGGGGTGACACTAACCAAGTAGAATTTAACGCTAAAAAGACCCAGGCGGCAGTTTTTTCTAAAAAAGTTAATGTTGAAGAACCGGATATAGTTATGGCGGGACACTTAATTCCCTTGGCTTCATCAATTCATTTATTGGGCGTTAATTTGGATAGTCATATGTCTTGGCATAGTCACGTTGCGGCCATTGCTAAGGCCGTCTCGCAGAAGCTTGGAGTACTTTTCCGAACAAAGAACCTCTATACACCTCAACAACTTTTGATGCTCTATAAAGCCCAAATTCGACTATCACTGGAGTACTGTTCGCATATTTGGGGCTCTGCTCCTAAACATACCCTGAGATTGCTAGATTCCATTCAAAGAAGAGCCATTCGCTTGATCGGTGACCATAGTCTGACAAATATTTTCATGGCAAGTGTTCAACTGGAGGTAGCCCGCTTGATACCACCCAGAGCGGTGCATGGTAGAAATACACGACGAGACACTGCAGCCCACCAGTACGTGGTTCATCTTAGTGTCCCTCGAACGACACTGTTTCAAAATTCTTTCATCTGGAGAACGTCATTACTCTGGAACGACCTCCCTGAGATCGTGCTCCCCAAAGAGTATAATCTCCAAAGATTCAAGGCCAACGTAAATCGTTTCCTGCGCACACGCACCGCTCTTAGAGCGCCATAAAGGATTTATCCTGTAGTGCTGTGCCTTATCATAAAAAAAAAAAAATCAGGTTTGTCAACTTTTCAATGAATTAATATCCTCTGCTTCCAAATAAATCAGTCAGCGGTGTGTCGAGTGGTAAAGAAACTTCAAGAAATAGGCAGTGTTAGGGAAGCCGCTAGATCAGGTCGACCTAAATGGCAAATGTTAGACAATACATAAGCGAACAATTTCCAGGACGTTGGATAGGCAAAAGAGGTGCTATTGACTAGCCAGCGTGATCTCCGGACTAAACCTCGCTCCACTTTTTTTTTGTGGGGGCACTTAAAGAACAAAGTCTACGTTAACCGTCCAAATGATTTAGAATCTTTAAAAGTCAGAATTAGTACTGAAATTCGGGTCATTTTAGTGGACTTCCTTTTAAACGTTGTAGACGGGTTCAGGAGAGATCGACTGGCGCTCTGCCTAGCAGACAATGGTGGTAATTTTTAACGCCTGATCCACTGAAAAGGTTTCATGTTTATTATTCCGATGTCAAGTTGTTCAATTTTCTAGGTTATTTATTTTGTTATTATTAAGTTTGTTATAATTTTAAATAAATAAAAATTTGAAATACAAAAAATTCATAGTTTTCCCACTAGAATCCAAATTAATATGCAATCATATGCAGGGTGTTCCATTTAAAAAAATAAGTTGGTATCTATGGCAACCAAACCAGAAATGACAAGAAAAAATTGATGCAGGTAGAAATGTGGGGAATTTTTCGTAAACGAGGTAATTCAAAAGTTACAGGCATTATTCGCGACTTCTTTGCCGCTCTATATACATATAAATAATGCCACCCCGGGCGTTCTGGGGCAATAGCTGCGTTCTTTTGTTATGCAGGCTGTTGAAATTAAGAAGAGTGGCTCTCGGCTATATCTTAAAAATAATTGGAACCAATATTTTCATGAAAAAAAAAATATATTGGAAAAGCGCTGAGAACAAAATAAAAATTCAAATTATTTAAAAAATTGAACTGAACTGTTTTGATAACAGTAATGGAAAGCTTATTTATTTCTGCCGCAGTGTGGTATAAAGTTTTTTCGTATCTCCGATAATAGGGGTGGGGGAAGCTGGTGAACAACTACTAATCTTCAAAGTTATTGTTCCTTTCACACCTTCTATCCGATTTTATTAAACTTAGGTCGTTCGAAAAAAAGTTTCACGGTTATTAAAAAAATTATTTTAGTGATGGTCGCTAGCTCGTATTTTGTTTCAGTTTCAGTAGTGGCTTTTCCGGGACGGCAGGGTCGGCAGTGCAAAGTGTCAATCAGACAACAGACAGTACACAACATTAGAATATCAGTACTAAAGATGAAATATTTCAGGTTTGAAGACAGGCAACCAAACATACACCATGGATCGACGGATCGAAAACTTGGGATCGAACCACGTTTGAAGTTCCACACTGGGTCGGCAACCAAGTTCGCTGCTTAATTTAAAGTGAGGTTATGGTTATGTCTAATACTCATTATCGCCAAGGAGCCAATAACAAAAAGAAAGAAAGAAAGAAAGATTTTCTGATCCGTGATACATCTGTCTTTTTGAAGATTTTGTGATTATTCTTGAAAGAAAAGAACTAAATTAGTGTAAAATAAGTGAGAGTAAGTCTTACCTGTTGAAAAACATATTGGTTTGGTTTTTTTTTTAAAGATTGGGACCACAGGTAAGTGTTTCAAATTTAAATAAAATATCCTGTTTGAACATTCCGAAAAATTGAGGATAACTGAGGTATAAAGTGATCTAATATCTATTATAATAATTTTCAAGTTTAAAATGTAGATTTTCATCATTGAAAATGTAGATTTTCATCATTGGATAAGCAAATTAAATTGAAAAACAATGGTCGGCCGACCCCTAAAATGTTGAATTTAATTAACAGAGACAAGGGGTGAAAGGTCATTTTCAGAAAAATGGTATAAAAATTATGCATAGCTTAGGGGCCGTCCATAAATCTCGTGACGTTAAAATTCGCTAAATCTGAATCTCCATAACTTTTGATATAACCGAAAGCGATGCGACTGGACGATAGTTGTTTGGCAAAGTCTACAAAATACCGGTGTCAGTTCATCAGCGCATGTCTTAATTACAATGACTAGAATATCGTCAGGACCAGAAGCCTTTTTAGTGTCAAGACTTCTCAAGATTCGTTTAACATGGCGGTGGCGAAAAACAATCTCAGGCATTCTCGATTCTACAGGGGTAATGTTCGGTGGAATATTTCCCTGAAAATTTACCGTTGAATGTGAAGAGAATAGTTCCGCTAGTAAGTTTGCTTTTTCCTGTGCTTTGGTCGCAATGCCGCCATCAGAACGTGTTAGAGGTGGAATGGTTGACTTGGTAAAGTTCTGACTGACGGCCTTAGCTACCGACCAAAATGATCTTGAGCCGTTAGGACATTCAAGAAGTTTGTTTTTGATTCTCTGGTTGTGTGCTTTTTTGCTTTGGTTTATCGTTTACTTGCATTGGTTTCGAGCGTTAACAAAGATGGTACGATTTTCGGCGGTAGGATTTTTACGCCATTGTCGGTAGAAATAATTTTTTGATTTAACAGCTCGTTCGCAATTTTTGGTACCTAAACCAAGGCTTGCCGTTAGAAGGGCACTTTTTTCAGAAAGGGATGAAGGCTAGCTTCCATGGTAGTAAGGATAATGCCCGATATTTCTGTTGCACAGATGGATGGATCATCAGAGGTGAAACAAACGTCCCGCCAAGGAAAAGTTCGAAAATGGTCCCTTAGGTCATCCCACTTAGCTGACGTATAATGCCATACCTTGCGTGGTTTAGGAGGCTCTTCGGCACTAATTGGTAGTTTGTTCAGTGCCGAAATAAGGTTGTCGAGAAGCCAACTGCTATCTTTCATCAAGAGGAACCCAACCTGCTCCTGGCTTTTGCAGATGAAGTCGATGTGATTGGCAATACCAGGATCAACTTCAAAGACTCCTTCATAAAGTTCGAAAAGGAAGCAAAAAGGATAGGCCTCAAAATAAACGAAGACAAGACCAAGTATATGTACCTCAGTAGAAATAATCGGAACCGAGATAGAGTAGGACAAAACCTTTCTATCGGAGACTACAACTTCGAGCGGACAAGACAATTCAAATATCTGGGCACAAGTATCAGTGAAAACAACGACATCACAGAAGAGATAAATAACAGGATACAGGCGGCAAACAGATGCCTATTTGCTCTTCAAAACCTAATAAAATCTAGAATACTTACCAGGAAAACTAAGCTGAACATATACAAAACAATTATAAGACCTGTCGTAATGTATGGATGTGAGACCTGGACACTAACGGTTGCAAGCGAAGAACGACTTAAGGTCTTTGAATGGAAAGTGCTAAGAAAAATATTTGGCCCAACTAGAGACGAAAACACAGGGCAATATGGAATAAAAACCAACCAAGAACTCAAAGAACTCCACACGGATACCAGCATAATAAACCAAATAAAGGCTAGGAGACTACAGTGGGCAGGACACGTTAAAAGAATACCAGATGATAGAATGGTAAAACTGGTGTGGGAGGAGGTTCCAGGGGGAAAACGTTCATTAGGTCGGCCCCGCCTCAGATGGAGAGACAATATTACAAAGGACCTAAAAGCCATGAAAATCGAAAATGGCCCCGATCGGATGCTTGATAGAGAAGAATGGAGATGTGTGGTCGAGTCGGCAAAAACCCACCCTGGGTTGTAAAGCCACAGATGATGATGAAATAAGGTTGTGGTCAGACGTTCCTAACGGCGGCTTCACGGTGACAGTGTACAAGTCGGGGTTTGAAGTTAAGAAAAGATCCAACAAACTAGCAAAATCACCATCTCGGTCTGGAATCCGAGTTGGTTCACCCACCAGCTGGGTGAGGCCAGAGCTGGTGGCAAATGATTCGGCTTCACGACCTTGTTCGTCGGTCATGTTTGAATATTTGAGCCAGTTGACATTATGAACGTTGAAGTCGCCAAGGATGACAACTTCGGAATTGGGATGGTGGGTTTGCAAAAAGTCGATAGTATTAGCAATAGAGAAGAACAAGTCTCTATAATGGGTATCACTTGGCGGCGGGTAAAGGCAGCAGATGAATTTAGTAATTCTCTGCGTTGATATTTTAAACCACATTACATCAAAGTTGTTAGGCTCGAGTGTCTCCTCTCGTTGATAAGAAATGTCACTCCGGACAAAGAGATGAAGGCCAAAATTCCGCATAAATCGGTGATGAAAGTCGTACCCAGGATATAAATAGCTGACCGTACTAATCGATGATCTGACTTTGGTTTCGGTTAGTGCAAGTGCATGAGGTTTGGTAGATTGTAGATGTTGATGGACTGCATTGATGTTCGATTTCAGTCCTCTTATATTTTATATTACAGAAGTCAATTTGGAAGCTGCTAATCTCGGGTCTTTTAACAACTCCAGTTTTCACACCATTTCCATTCAGAATATTGTTCGAAGGACCTGCATGGCTACTGGACATGGTGGATGATTGGATAATTTCGCTTCATAAGGCGCCAGCACCCGCCCACACCCGGAGATCCGATTGGGGGGCGATATTAACTCCGGAACAGTTTGATCTTGGAACCATCATCATAGCATTTTCATATATTTTCCACCCTGAAAACCGGAGACATCGGCACAGTGACGAAACGTTAGCTCAATGAGCAACTTCACGCCACCTAAGCCGATGCGATGGTATTTCACCGGGTGATGTCGGGTGAGCCAACATCTACCATCTACATCTTGACCAGACCCCCCTAATACTTCCCTAAACGTCACGTTACGGTGACCAACCTCCCCTCCCCCCCTTCATGTACAATGCTCGATAACCCGAATAAAGAATACATTTTTAATAAATCAAAGGTAAATGCAAATTTGAAAACAAATTAGGAGTACTTACTTATATCGAACTAAAAATTAGTCAACTAATAATATAATTAGATATTCGTCAACCACAAGGCATATTCTCAAGCCAAATGAGTTTTAACCTTAATTCACCACGCTGTGCGCTGATTGGGTGTTCGTTCCAATCGCATTGTCGTACCAACCGTTCGACTTTTTTGTGGGCAATTGAAAAAATCGTTTTTTAAAATCGTCCCGGGACGATTGAAGAACCCCCCCTTGTGACAAGACGTGACGCTTGCCCTGACCCCCTGTTCCTCCTCAGAGCGGCACGAGATTTATGGATGGCCCCTTACGGAGAGTGAAACCACAGATCTATGTAGCTATCTAGATCTGTGGTGTAACCAAAATTAAAGTGCTTTTTTGGCCAAGCATTTTATTTCCAAATTAAAAAGGAAAAAATCGAAATCTGTAGAGCGAACTGTTTCGGGCTCTCCAAGAGCATGATAATTCCAAAAAACATATACCTCAATCAACCAAAACTTAATTTATTTTATTAAGTAAATAACACATTACCTATTTACTTTACTTGAGTCACCCACATTTGTTCTGTCAAATGAGTGAGTATTTTCGTGTCTAAAACGCGTTAAGACTTATTTTCACGTTATACAATTAACCAGGAACGACTATCAAGTTTGTCACAATAATTATTAGTAAGTACTTAATACTTAATAGAAAACAAAATTCTAAAAATTCACCATTTTGTCGCCATTTAGAATTAATTTATTGGCAGGGTCATGGTCATGGAGAGTGAAAATGTGATACTATACATAATATCATTATCATGATTAAAGAATATGTGATCTACCTTTTCTCAAACCTACCTTTTTGCATAGAAATAAAAAAGAAATGGACGTAAGAAAGATTAAATAGTTTATCATACATTCTGTTTAATGCAAATATTTGTATCTATAGTAGATCAAAACGAAATGTGGGCGTGGTCTACAAAAATCGTCGCCTGCGGCGCTATTTTTCCTTCTCTTTGCCACTTTTGCCGACCCTGGCTGCCAACCCATTGTATTTGTTTTCCCAATTTCTTTAAGAAAAACTAATAGAAAAGGCCTACTTTTTATATAATAGTTTTAAAAAGCAGCAGCTACATTCTGGAGAAAACCGCGTTTTAATATCTTTATTGGATTTTGAGTTATTTCCAAATAACCCTATTTTTCCAAAAAATTATTAACGTTAGCTATTTACTAAATGTTTTTTTTATACGTCTTTAAATTAGCTTAATCTAAATTTAGTACGTATGCAATGAATTCTTATATACAAAGGAAGTTTCAAAAGGTAATAACTGTAGATATTTTATATACAGGGTGTTTTAAAACATATGTGCCATCGATCGTGTGGTTGTGGTGATACCTTACCCAAAAATAAGAGACATAGTTCCTATCAACATAGGTCCGCGGCCGCTTTAATTTTAAGATACAGGGCGTTAAAAAAATAAACGGATTTTCCTTAAAATTTTTGAGACCGCTTTATATAGGTACCATTTTAAATTTTAGTAGGTACCTACTAACCAGATATAAAACACATTTATTTCATAAAAAAGATTGGTTTTATTTCTACCAGTGGCGTCCGCGCTAACATGTATTTAAACATTTTAACTAAAAAAAATACACGTTTTTCTTCAAAATAAATATTATTTTTAAAATTTTATTTATCATTTAGCAAAAATGGCCTGTAGACTGTTCTTCGTGTGACCAACATGTTTCGATGAAAAAAATAGATGTTATTTGCATATCGCTATGCTTACATTTAGCGGCGCAACCAGAAAATAAGTTCCGGGGGGGGGGGGCGTGGCGAAAAAATTTTTGGTGACACGCCCTTTTTTTTCAATGATGATGCTTAGTTCTCAAGTAAGAAAAATAAAAACACAACAGAAAATCACAAAAACAGCCAGACTCGTTTCAATCTTTGTGTAATTTTACCTATCTTAGGTATAGTGATGAGTTTATTTTTCTTTTAAACATTGTTATCAAAAGAGAAAACGGCAGTGACGTACATATTTTTTGCTCCGCTTAAAAATTGTACACACCCTGTATCTCTGAAACGAAGCATTTCGGGACATATGCTTATATGAACTTTTTTTCATATTTTTAAGCAGAGAAACTTATCCTGTATGCAAGAAGTAGGTACCTACACGGTACCATTTAGATTTTTCTTTTAAAGGAAATTGGGAAAAGCGAAAACTTTTGTAAAAAGCGTCACCAAGACAACACAATACGAATTAATCATCTAGAGATTGTAAAACAAGGTTGGTACAAAGGGTGTTCCATTTAAAATATCACAGATGCTACTACTTTCTAGTAGACGTGGCAACACAGAATTGTCGAAACTATTTGAGCTTGGTAGAGCATGGGCTTTTATCCATTCGGTTCGCCATATAAATTATAAACGTTTAAGACGCCATCCACCGTGAATCACCCTGTATGTAGGTATCCAACAAAGTTATTAAAAATTCCTATATTATAAGAATGACATGTACCGTGCCTAGTGCCTACTTTACTTACATTATCCTTATGTCTTTGTCTGCCCGTTAAAACAGACATTAACACCATTTTTAAAGATAAAACGCTAACATAGAAAAAATATAAGCGAAACAAAGGATTTTGTAGGCTAAATGTTTCGTCTATTACTCCCTGGACCATTTTGTAATATTTAATTATAACTTTATGTGTGCAAGTAAAACAATAAGTGGCTACTGGTTAACAACCCGCACTGTACACACCTACACGCCAACGCGATGAGCTACGATGATTAGAATGACGATACTAAAATTAGCCTATATATATATAGATTGGGTAGGTATGAAATAAAACAAGCAAAACAACAAAATGATAGTAGATTAATAATTATGACATCATCAAAATGTGTACAAGACCCGCACACGCACAACCTTGCGCAACAACCCAACATAAAATCCAATATCATGACACAGAGGCGGCGCCCAGGTGTTTAAATTCTACGGTTTAGAAGATACTTTAGAAGAGAGAAGTATTTTCTTTATTTTAAACTAGCTTGGATCCCACAGCGTCGCTCGCTGGCACATGTAGGTTACTTTTCAATCTATGAGACTTGAAAATGATATATATTATGTTAATAAGCTTGGACCAAAAAGTATAGCCTCTTTATGAAAATAAGAGCCAGCACATTCGAAATAACAAAAATATAGCCTTATTTGTAATAGGATTTGTAGTAAGTATATTATATTACAGTGTCCGGTCTATACAGGGTGGTCTGTAATGAATGCGCCATAGAATAACCACCGATTCTACACATGAAAATAATAGGTTTCAGCTGAACATGCCTTGGTAAAATGTTGGTCGTTAAGGAGATACAGGGTGTTAAAGTTTAATTTCTAAATTAATTTTCTTTTCATATCTCGAGCTGTTTTTGAGATATAAACATGAAAATTTGTAATTGGCGGCTTTTCAGGGCAAGTAACACGAATATATCCCCGTTTTTCACATAACTTGTAGAGGAGGCTAGTTACACGTTACACCCTACACGCCTACTACATCACGCCCAAAATTTTTTGCGCGTAACTTTATTGGTTCTATGCATTTTCTTGACCATTTACCAAATAGCGCCTTACATTAAATAAAGTTCTTTCTTTATTTTAAATTACAGTGACTGCCTGAATCCTTTGCAACAGTTGGTCGGGTGTCGGGACTGTCGGGATCTCTACTTTATACACTAATGATTTTATATAACCCCAAAAGAAAAAATCTAAAGGGTTAAGGTCAGGGCTACATGGCGGCCATGGAAAATTGCTACCACGGCCAAACCATCTATTAGGAAACCGCTAGTCAAGATAATTGCGAACTGCAAGTCGAAAATGGGGCGGTGTACCATCGTGCATAAACCACATATCTTGTCTTAAATTTAAAGGAATATCATGAAGTAAATTTACTAAATCATTGTTCAAAAACTGCAAATACTGCTCACCATTCAGCCAGGCAGGTAATTCAAATGGTCCAATGATAAAATCGGCCATTATACGTATACCACACCAAATGTTTACAGAAAATTCATGTTGAAAATGGCGTTCCCTTGTTAAGTGTGGATTTTCCAGTTCCCAAGTATGGTTGTTTCTCCAGTTAAACACTCCACGTCTGGTAAAGGTCGCTTCATCCGTAAAAGGGATTTTATGGATGAACATTGGATCTCGACTTTGTTTATGAATTAGAAATTGACAGAAATGGAGTCTTGCTGGTAAATCATTTGGTAGTAAATTTTGGACAAGATTAAAATAATATGGATATAATTTTTCTGTGTGTAAAACATTTAAAACTGAGGTTTTTTTAACATCAGTAACATTCACTAAATGTGGTAGATTTGCTTCTTCTTGTTTACTTCAGCAGATTATAGAAATGGGTGACCTGTACCTCTATATATTTTCTAAACTGACGGATGCTTTCTTGTTGTACTTGAAACAACATTCCAGGATTGTCTCGAATTTCATTTAAATGGTGTGTTATTCTGCCTTCAGATCTTCTCTGGTGTGAACTAACGTCGAATATACAAGCCTCTTTAAATTTCCCAATAAAAAGAAATCCAATTGAGTTATGTCGGGCCACCTCAGAGGTCCACCTCGACCTACCCATCGGTTACCAAAAGTGCTAAGGCGCATTTTCCAATAAACAGTTTAAGTTTTGTTGCAATAATTATTGCAAATACATGGCACCATTTAATCTGCCTTCCATAAAGAACGGTTTTAATGATATGATTTGTTGGTGCTTTGTCTGTTCCATGAGGACTTTCTTTATCAAAGATATACAAAGCAATACTAAAAATTATGATTTTGCCTAAATCATTGCAAAAACCAATTTGCATAGATGACTCTTGCAGGATAATCAGCGGGAGACATGACATGTACCTTTTGGACGTGATAAGGATGTAGCAGTTGTTCTCGAAGGGTCTCATGAACAACCCACCTTGCAGGCCCTTCTCCACCACGATGCAGGAAAAACTTCCTAAAATGGATTAGCAAAAGATTAACTTTTTTTTGCATTTTTTCTTCTTTTTCTCTTAAGCTGACTTCCCTGGCGGTGTAAAACATCTACTGTAGTATGGTTTTATGGGTCTTTATGGCCTACGTAAAATATTAAAATTGCATGTCAGTTGAAAAGTTAGAGTCGAAAACGTAAGTCCAAATATGACTGAGAATCTTCTCTGCACAATATATTACAAAGTTTACTATTATTGAAGAACGCGTGCAACATATTTTACGCCCTTAAGGGTTCGTATAAACTCATGATTTTTTAAATCCTGAGTTTATACGAAGTTCGGCCGATTAAAGCCACCAATTATAGAAAGGGAGTTAAAGGCATGATGTCTAACTCAATGAGGATCCCAAAGAAAAAATCGTGAAATTTGTTTTCAGGCTCTTGCTTAAGTAATCTTTGTAAATTGGAATTGGAATTGATATCTCATCGGGGTCTGACAAATATTGAAGACACATTTTACCCCTTTATACCATTACGCGCCCGTTTAGAACCGGCCTTACGGGTTGAATTTCAAAAAGTCCCCTAGTAGGTGCTTACATCATGAGAGGAATACACTCCAAATAGAATGTTTCTAGGTTCAGGGGTTTGGGGGCTGGGCGATGATGAATGAGTCAGTCAGAACTAACCTGAACTAACCTTTATTGTTCTGTCAGTCAGTTAGGCTATACCTAAGTTGGTTCAGAAAAACCTCTTTTTTATTTCACAGTTATCAAAGGTGAGAATGTGACTTACATAGTGTGCTATTATGTAGGAGCTGCGAATAACGATAAGAGCTAATAACGTAGCTACATGCCTGTGTTCCTGTGACTAGATCCAGGCCTCCCATGTTTGATCCGCTAAATTTGATCCGCTAAATTTGATCTTTCTGCTGAAGCCACCGAAACAGGAACAGTTAGAAAAAAGTTGCATGCAGATAAAATCTCACTAAAACTTTTACAGGAAGAAAAGTTCTGTATTAATATAAAATCGGTTAACTCCTTATGAGGTTACTTTTTTGCAGATCGATTTTAAAGCACTGTCTAAATAATAATAACCAAGACAGTGTTCAGAAAACTAAGTTGAGCATCAGCTTTAAATAAAAATATATACCTAAGTACTTTGACTTTATTTTATTTTCTTTATGCTGTGATTCTTTAATTAAGCGTTACCAATTTAATATTTATTTTATTACTTTCGAGGTTGTAGAATTTCATTGAACTTTTAATTTTTACTATTAATCTTGTAGTGCCGGGTTCCTTTGGGGCCCCGGGCCTGTGTTCCAAGGAACACGCGGAACCAGGCCCGTGCGCAGAAATTATACAAGGGGGGGGGGGGGGTTGAGCATATTTTTCATGATAGGTTAGGTTATAAAGTTTATTAAAAACAACAAGAAGCTATTATTTTTAATGAAGAAGTTAATTAACATGAAATACAATTCTCAATCACCTCAACGGAGTCAAAACGCCCCCTGCGCACGGGCCTGCGCGGAACACCGGTAGTTACGCCACTGAGAGCGGCGATACTAGCGTCAATGCATCCATGTATTAAAAAAACAAACTAACCTTATTTCATACCGGTGTAACAAAGAACAAATATTATTGAAATTATTATATTCCTCAGAAAATATTACTGTGTAACTATATTTTCTGTGATTATACCTCATATTATGTATGCATTTGTGTTCAAGATATTAAAAAAATCGCTCCGTTCAATTTTAGTATTTGCTTACGAAGTCACCGCTAATGTTCTAGCCACTAATTTAATTTGATCTTGAATCTATAAAAATCATTATAAACAAGGTTTTATAGTTTACTGAACCAGTTTTATTTTTATACGTTACCTACTTTAATGAGAAGTAATTTTAGTGCTACATCTTGACTGTTTACATCAACATATTAGTGTATATTGGTGTAAACATACCAGTACTAGTGGCGGTTCCAAGGGGACGATTCTAGTTGTAAATACAGGACGTAATTCTGAACGAAGAGTGCATTTTTCTATTAAAAACATAAAGTTTTCATAATTTAATTAATAAAAAAAAAGTTAAAAATCTATACACAAAATCGCTATGATTAATTTATTCCCTCTGTGCCTCTGAATGTTCCACGCCCCTTTTTATAATCCTAGAATTTGAAGTTTTTATTTTAATCGGTTTCGGCCATAAGTAATAAAATCATTTACCCCATTTGGAGAGCCTTTTTCGATATAGGTACATATTATGGTTATAGAACAAATATGGATATTTTGGAGCGTAGCCTACGTATTTTAATTTCGGTACACCCTGTATATAGGAGCGTAGCAAGCATTTGACAACAAAATAAAGTTGTATGTTCAGGCACAAAATAAATATAGCACGCTGTTTATTCTGTGGTTCAGGAGGCCAAGACTACCCACATAGCAAAAAAAGTATATTCACATCCTGAGAATATGCTATCGACAGCCCACAACTCACATTCGTTTAGGTACATCCATAGCATATCCATGTCATATTTAGAAATTGATTAAAATCATGTTCGTTTGGATATATCCATAGCATATCCAAGTCATATCCAGAAATTGGTATAAAAATCATAAGTCAAAAAAGTGAAATTAAAAATAGTATTAAAAAGATTTTCCTACTTTAGTATTTTTAAAATAATATAATTTAGGCCTTAGGGCAATGCGATTGCTCAGGTTAGCATTTAAATTTCCAACTTTTGGCAGTCCTGCGCCCGCACTTCGCGCACGGCAGATACAACACTTCGCGCTTGGGATGACATTACATAACCTCAGTTTTTGTCATTTTCTCTGCTCGTGTTGTGTAAGTTCTTTTGATGGCTTGTTTTTCATTTTCTTACAGTTCAGTAAGTATGTTCATTGTTTATTAAAGTGTTTTTGGTGTGTGAATTTGTAAACAATAAGTGAACAATATATATAAGTCTAATTTTATAACGTACCTAATCATATTGCTTTCTACAGCCGAAATTTTACTCTCTTAAATAAGTCTTCAAGCAGCAAAACTTAGATGTCATTTCGTAGGTTTATATCCAGAAAAATATAATGATTTGCTGTCATTAGAAGTATTAGAGCCATTCACCCGAAGGTGTAATAGCAGATGATATTTCATTAGCAGAAAATGTCTTAGTTTAAAAACAATTCAATTAAAAAAAAGTTTTGAGGTACCTATTTAAAATCGTCCAGAAATTTTCGGTATTCATTATTAAAATAATTTATAATTTACTAAAAAACATAGATTAACAAATTCCTGAAATGTTAAGATACTGTAATAATAAGTTCTGTAATTCTTTAGATGCTGTGCATCAAAATAACAGGACAATGGACGCATGTGAGGACGAAGTCATAGTAGAGATACACATTCAAAAATGGCTTGTCAAAGCGAAGAAAATGCTTAACAATAAAAAGAAAAACAACCTTGGCAAGTAAGAATTCCTTATTAATTTTTTAAAAAGAACATAATAATATAATAGAAACCTGTTTTTAAAGTGCTCAGACATTACTCTACATTTTTTTAAGGTAAATATTTTCTCAACCATTCATTTATGTTTTTCTTTTCAGGAAAAACGAAACTGACGTTATAAAGCAGTAACTACTTAATTTAAAAAACTAATAATTATGTCTGTAATAATTGTTTTCTAAGAGTTTGATTGTGCTCTAATAAAGCCTGTTTTTTAATATTTTATGTTTACTTGATTTGATTTAAACAAATATGAGACTGACACTTCAATATTAAGTATTAGAAACGTCGATTGACCCAACATTTCGAGATACGGCGGCCATAGTGGCCATGTCGGCAAAATACTATGGATTCTTAAATTTAGTAGGGGTAGTTAGCCGCAATAAAATCCTTGACACAAAAAATTATTATTTGCCAGCTTCCCAAAGGCTCTACTGAATGATGTTTGCATTGGAATGGTATATAGTATAGCCTATTTACATTTACAATCTTTTCGATGAAAATTCCAAGCAAGAATGGGCATCATACCTGCCTACAAGCAGAAACTGTAAAATAATCATTTAATTTTAGATACGCGAATTTGTGGTATTCGGATGAAGAATGAAAAGTAGATGTACTACTAACCCTACAACCGAGTGTCGTCGGTTCGAGTCTGGCTCATAGATTTCTACTTTTATTTATTTTTTTTTATTTTATCTTCATTTTCATTCTTGGTCTAAATACCAGAAATTTAAAAGTAAAAATCGGGGCATTTCTATTTTGGGCAAAACGAATATACTGTGCATGTCATTGGTATACACATACGAATCTTCTGTGAATGTGCGGAGGATATGCTAAATGTCCGGAAACGCATTTTCTCAGCATGTCCGACTTGTGGCCAAACGCATGTCATATGCATATACGTAGTACATATATGTATGTTCTATGAATCTGCGGAGGATGTGCCACTCAATATCCATATCCGAAAAAGAATATATTTTATATATCCACAGGATATCTTTTTGCTATGTGGGTATGAATTCAAGATGGAAAAATCGCAAGTCGACATGCGATCTTATTCCTGTTGAGTTGTATTGTAGAAGTCTGAATCGAGTGAATAGTCCGGATGTAAAAGAAGTTCAAAGCGAATTTCGGTCAATTCTTGCTAAGCGACACGTCTTGAATGAACTGGTGCATTGTTGTTGTGGAAAAACACCTTACCCCCTGCAATATCAAAACACCAATTTAAATTTTTCAAATTATTAAATATTTATGTCCTACACTTTTTCTGATATACAGGGTGGCACACCGAAAACTTTCCACTTAGGTTTATTTTCTTGTTAATAAATTAATCAAAATTCGCTCGAACACGGGAACTTTAGTTCTCAGGCTGACAATTTTTTTTCTATTTTCACCCCCCCTGCTTGAACCCCTACGACGGGGTGGCTTTCACCCTTAAAATCTTAAATAGAAAGAAGGGTCGAGTGATAGCTTATTTTAAAGGGACTTCAATTGCCTTTCCAACGCGACCTTGCTCGTTTAAATCGAGTGAATAGTTCCTGAGAAATAGGGCTAAAAAGAAAAGAAAATTTAAAAGTACCTAATGAAATTTATTACTGCTTGTATCAATCAAGTAAATGTTAAAAATCTCCACGGCCAACCTCCATGCAATTGTAAAGGCACTGTTCAAAATGTTCGCCAACCTTATGGAGCATTGCGGGAGTTATTTGTTGGCACTCGTACACTATTCGTTGTCGCAAGTCTTCCAAAGAATTGGGTTGGGTTGCATAAGTTTTAGACTTTAAATGTCCTCACAAAAAAAAGTCCAGTGGCGTCAAATTAGGAGATCTTGCAGGCCATTCAATAGGACCTCTTCTTCCAATCCATTTTAAAACACATATTGCCGTAGTTCATAAGATGATATATAGAGTGAGAAAAGCCCTTTTTAACAAATCTAAGTTTACTAAATTATGTTAAGCCAGACCGGAGTTATCAGCATTTATTACAAATAATGTTCAACCTTCCCCCACCACTTTATTTGAAAAGTGACGAACACGTTCTATAGGTGAATTATATTAATAAATCTTCGAAATATACAAAAATGTTATTTTCGGGATACCTTAACTACGCGACTTTTGAGGAAACTTCGTGATTCATATTTACCGTTACTGTTGCGCCCTCTAGCGCCAGTCTGAGAAACTTGAAAATAATTTCCAGCAATTTCTCATGACCACTTTACATAATATATTTTTTTTCCGCAAGCCATATCACTAACACTTTCTGAGACACGGCCGACAGCCATTCTTAGTGGGACACCCGGTACATGCAAAGCTCGCGATTTTTAAGCATAAAGGAACATTTCTCCAACACAAAGATAGTAGATAGATCGCGCATCGAACAATGCGCATGTGTACGGCAGCTTAGTTTAGTAACGTACTCGTATATTCTTTTTTTTTTTATTACTTTAACGATATAGTTCTGGACAGTACTTAGTCGTTTCAGCGCAGTGTTGTACAGGCTACCTCACACAACAATGCGATATCTAATCAAGGGCTCCACAATCGTTCTGTACACAGAGACTAATACTTTTTTACTTAAAATTTCTCTCAACGTATTAAATGTATAAATTAGTTTCCTTATGTTTTTAGTCAAATACGTAACATGAAGGTCCCATCTTAAATGTTTGTCTACAACTACACCCAAATATCTTGTTAAAAATTAGGACGATTAGTTTCAGTAAGTGAATAAGATATATAATTTGTTTTTGTTACATTGAGTGATAATTTAATGGTATCTAGCTAATCTTTTAATTTAGGAATACCTCTCACATTATTTTTTACTTCATTCCATGTTCTGTCACAGATAACCTAATATCTGTGGTTCTGTAATGGAAGATACGATTGATCTATTTTGTAGTTTTAAGTTTGTGACTGAATTAATATTTGTAATAAAGAGTCGGACCGAGTACGGTATCTTGTGCCACTCCTATCACTATATATTCAGAATCACTCAATGTGTTCTCAATCGTAACAAACGGTTTTCTATTCTTGAGATAGGTTTCAAAGAGACTCAGCGCGATACCCCTAACCACATTTCTGCGCAAATTATCCAGTGGTGGTTCGCGGGTTGGCAGCCAGGGTCGGCAGAAGTGGCGAAGAGATGGAAAAATTGCGCCGCAGGCGAAAATTTTTGTAGACCACGCCCAAATTTCATTTTTGTTTATTATTCTAATATTTGCATTGAACATAATGTATGATACATTATTTAATTTCACGTCCATTTTTTTTTATTTCTAAAGGTAGAGGTTTGAGAAAATGTAAAACACATTCTTTATTATATGATAATGGATTATATGTAGTATCACCTTTTCACTACCCACGACCGCACGACCCTCCGCCTCCGCTCCATGGTTCCGCACCCTGCTCGGTATATTAATTTTATTTCTTTAGATAACATAACTACTAATAAAATAAAAATAAAATTAGTCATCACAGAATTTTTTTCCAGGTTAAAAATCTGACAAAAAGAATTTGGAGTTTTTGAAATGTGTTAAATTAATTCTGTATTGCGACAAAATGGTGAATGTTTGAAAATTCAGATGTTTCATGCGGATTTTCTTAGAATTTTTTTTTTTATTAAGAACTTACTAATAGTTATTGTGACAAACTTGACACTCGTTCCTGGTTAATTGTATTACGTACAAATAAGTTTTAACGCACTTTAGACACGGAAATCCTCGCTCATTTCGGAGATGTAGGTGACTTGAGTCAAGTAAATAGGTAGATATTTTGTTTACCAAATAAAATAAATCAAGTTTTAGTTGACTGAGGTATATTATGCTCCTTGGAAATATCATGCTTTTGAAGAGCCGGAAACAGTTCGCACTACGGATTTTGATTCTTTCCTTTTTAATTTGGAAATATTGGTCAACCAAACAGTTTAATTTAGATATCACCAAATCACATAGATCTCTGATTACACTCCCCCGTAAGCCCTGCACAGTTTTGACATCATTTTTCTGAAAATCTATTACTTCCCTTGTCTCTCTTCGGTGTTAATTAAATTGAACATTTTAGGGGTCGGTTATTGTTTTCTAATTTAATTTGTTCATTCAATGACGAAAATCCACATTTTAAACTTAAAATATATTGAATAAATTTACCTTAGTTTTAACTTGGTTTTCATGTCATTGCGTGCGTTACCCTCAATTTTTCGGAACATTCAAACAAGATATTTTATTTAAATTTTAAAACACATACCTGTGGTCCTAATCTTTAAAAAACCAAACCGAAAGTGTTGCTTTTCAACAGACCACACTCACTCTGACTTATTTTACGCTAATTCAGTCCTTTTCTTCCAAGAATAATAACAAACAATCGATAATTAACAAGTATAACAACTAATAAATAATAACAATAACTAACTAGTAACTAACTTTACTTTCTTCAAAGGTTTGTTCCAACCCGCTATTCTATGACCGAAGGATTATTTTCAGCCTGTCAATTAAACTTTGAACTAGACTGTTACAGTGCTAAATTAGCTGTGCGACCGTTCGGGGGCCTGTTCTGATACGGTTTTTGGTCGTGTTTGGACAAATCTTAAATTTACCGGCAAATCTATTTTTGCCGTTTGGGAGGATGTGTGAAGTTTTTAAGTGCATTACTTTATATCATATATATATGTTTGGTTGCCTATTCGTATGCCGTTCGTTGTAATAGGGCAGGGTCGACCTGCCAAGCCCAGCCTGGGTTACTTAAAAAGTAAAACAATTTATTTTTAGGCGGCTCGACGTAGTATGGGAGTATTAGGTCCGGGCTTATAAGGGCGATTTAAAAAGTGGATCGGTTACTCGCTGGCAGCTTGCGAGTCATTAAAAATTCGTATTAATGTATATAAATTATAATATTATACTGTTTGTTGTCTGCTTGCCAATGGGTCGGCAGCGCCCCTGAAATTTCCTATACTGAGAAACATTTTTCAAATATTTTTGAAAAGTTATATCTATCAAGCTTATTGGGCGATAATGTCCAATACAAGTTTTATCACCAGATTTAAAGACAGGGATAACGATTGCAATTTTAAATTGTTTTGGTACCTACTATATATACCGGTATTAAGAATTAAGTTAATGATATATACTATAGGTGAGAAATTAAGTATAGGTACATGCACTGTTATTCGTCAAACTATTTATTTGCTTTATAATTTCACTTTTATTAACATGATTTAGAAAGAGAGAAAGCGGATGATTACATTTTAATCTGTATTCATTGATAGGACCCTGAATTTTTTCCAGCATGTCAATGCCGGCCTTTACAAAGTATTCATTGCAGTAATTTGCCATACTTTTAGCATCTGAGAATAGTTGCATTTTCTGTAAAAGGTGGTATGTAACAGAAAAATTTTAGTTACACCGGAAGTAGCTGTAACCTTTAGATTTTTTAAATACAACATGGTTCTTTTTTATTATAGTTTTGGATTTACCATTAAATTGTAAGTAAAATTTAGAAAACACATTTTTGCTCTAATCTACTAGTTTTAGAGACATCTGCACTTTTTTAAATTCCGAGTTCTGCGTGGCTTCTGATAATTTACGCAGGCAACCACTTTTTCGTGAGTTCATCTTTTTTGTTTTGTGTTTCTCATCAAATATTAGCCAACTTAGGTCGTAAGAGTTTGTTACGTAATGAAATTTATTCATTTTTAGAAATTGTTATGTACTAAGTAATGGATGCATTTGTTTTTTCTACAAGTCGAATAATATGAACCTTTACTATTTTTCCCCAAAAATGTGACCCAAGTAACTTTTTCAGTTGTACTGCTGTATTATATCTATTTCACCAAATTAAAAATGACCAATAATAATTATTTTTATTTATATTTTCCTTTTATTGAAAAAAAAACTGTAAAATACAGACTTGCTATTCGACTAAGGCCTAATGAATTTTTTTCCAAATTAAACTAACTTACCATATTCCTGACTCGTTTTGAAGCAGTTAAAACGGACATTACCAGCATTTTTAATACTAGAATGCTCACGTAAGTACAGTATACTCCAATTAAAGGATTTTTCGTGCTAAATATTTCGTTGGCTTCAGACATTTTGGCTCTTTTCTCTTAACTAACAATCTGAACTTTTCAGAATACACTCAAGTCAACAACGTGCGAAACAAAATTGTTTCATCAATGACACTACATAATATAAGTAGAAGTTGGTTATCTTTATAAATAAACAAGGGCATATCAACTTGTTTTTTTTTTGTTTCAATAATTATCATTGATTGTTCTATACAGTGACTGGAGGAAATTGCGCAGCATATGGGAAAAAATTTGATCTATAAATTTAGTAAATTTGTTTTACTTTAGAAAAGTTCTGCATATCTCAAACCCAAATAATACCCATCAAATCCGGTAAAAGTCTTATGGTATACGAGGGTGTGTCAAAAATTGGAAGTTCGCTGAAGAGTAAAGTGCCTCCATTTTGGAAAAAATATTATTAAGAAATATTGTTTTAATTTCGAAGATATACTGAAATACCAAATTTCGCTTATTTTGGACAAGAAATAGGATTTAATCGTTTCTTCTGAATTACGCTGTATAAAAGTACATCCCAACCATACAGTACGCAAATTGTATTTTCTGTACACTTTGTTATGAACTTTACCTTAAAGCATCTTCCAAATGGTATATTTATACATAAAAGTACTAGTTTTTCTTAATTTAGATTTTAATTGTGATCGTCATAAGAAAAAAATTTAAAACTGAAAATGTTTTTTGTACGGATTTTATTTGCCACGCAAACGGTTATTAACAAAAAAATTAATAAAGTATCTGAAAGGCCTCAACATTATTAGTGACCAGTATATGGATTTCGTAAGTCTACATCAACAGGAGACCTTCTCGCGTAGGTTACTCACGTTTGGAACAACGCAATAGAAAAATCCAAAATTCTTCACAAATATTTAATAATTCGCTCTACGCGTTTCGGTTTCTTAAACCATTTTCAAGAGCTATATAATATAGACAAAACTTTACATTAAGGACACAAACAAGCTCACAATGGCGAGCACACATATATAGTTAGTAAACCTGTGCTCGCCATTGTGAGCTTGTTTGTGTCCTTAATGTAAAGTTTTGTCTATATTATACAGGGTGCCCAAGATAAGGAGGGCCTCTATGGGGATCTCGGTTATGGTAAGAGCTACAACTTTGATTAAATGGGGAAAAAGTTGCGCAATCAGAGGACTAATAATATGGCATAAAAAAAGTTTTAGTAATATTTGTAAGTTTTAAGATATTAAATAAAAACTGATATTTTGGATTTTTGATTTTATTTTTCTTTGGCGTTATTATTAAAGTTAGAGCAAAACTGACAAAACTCTCTCACAGCAACTTGTTATGAACTTAAAGATTACATCGCAATTTTTTTTTATACGACGTTTCGTTTCCAAGCAAACACCATCAACTTCATTTTTTCTAATACGGCCCTGATTTCTTATTGTCAAATTTTGAGAGCATTTTTTATTCTTAATTCAATGATGTACCAGACAATGTTGTTTAATTACGTTTCGAGCCTTTTTAACCATCTTTATGAAATTTTCAGGGTCCGGACCTGGATCCTAGAGTGTTGCATATGCTTTTTCAGCTTTTTTAATTAAACCTTACGATACTGTTTAAAAAAAAATAAAAACTTCCTGGGTTTATTTTCTTTTTGAAACAACACAAATCTACGCTGTTGCAAACTAAGTATTGTTCTTTTCCCAAATTAGCGAAGTAGGCATTGGAAAAAAAAATGAGTAGGTATGGTGTCAGACAATTTGGCATTACTTCAGTTGAACTAAATATGGCAGGTTATTATTCAAATGAAGAAAAATTTGATATGTTATCATGTTTTATTTTAAGCGGAGAAAATTGTAATGTAGCGGAGCGGATGTATTTGGACAAATATCCGGAAAGGAGACAACCAGCTAAACGGACTTACAGTAAGTTAGTAACTAACCTTAAAGAACACGGTGCATTTAAAAAACCCATGCTCTCCCGAAAAAAAAATAGTAACCAGGAAAAGGTTTTCAGCGTATTATTAGCTGTTACTGAAAACCCTGGAGTATCAACTAGAGAAATTGATGAAAATGTAGGCGTAGCGAAATCAACTGCTCAATTTATTTTAAACAAACAAAAATTTCACCCATATAAATACAGAATTTGTCAAGGACTGAGGCCAGGTGATGCAGAAAGACGTCGATCATTCTGCGAATGGTACACCAGAAAATGCCACGAAAACATAAATTTTCCTTACCAGATAATTTGGTCTGATGAAAGCATGGTAAATCGAAACGGGATCTTTAACAGAAAAAATGTACATTACTGGTCTAAGGAAAATCCACGTGTATTCAAAGAATCAAGACACCAATACCGTTTCGGATTTAATATGTGGGCTCGAATTTTGGGAACTCTTAAGAATAATAGGACCTTTTTTCTATCAACATAATTTAACATCTGAGCATTACCTGAATTTACTCCAAAATGACTTAGAGGAGGCTCTGGATAATTTACCTCTGACAGAACAACGCGACACTTGGTTCCAGCAGGATGGTGCACCTGCACATAATTCAAGGGTAGTTAGAGAGTACATTTCAGCAAGATTTCCAGAAAAAAGTATCAGCACTTATTCTTTAACACTCTGGCCGGCGCGTTCCCCAGATTTAACCCCGCTTGATTTTTTCCTTTGGGGATATATCGAGAATTGTGTTTATAAGCAGAATTTTGAAACAGAAGAAGAGCTTAGACAACTAGTGCTTGCAGCCTTTCACAGCGTAACGCCACAAATGTTAACTAATGTCCTAAATAATACAGTTTTAAGATCCTATTTATGTTTGGAGAACGACGGAAATCACTTTGAACACCTTTTGGAAAATTAATTTTTAATGAGTTAATGTTAGTTTTATTTCAATTAATTAAAGTTTAATTATTATGGGTTCGGAATCAGTATTTTACAATGTTAAATAAATAATTAAAAATCTATTATGTAATTTTATTATTTTTTTTTAAATTCATAATGAAACTAAAAAGATTACGTTGTTACCTTCTACATCCATCATTTTCATTTTTTTAATTAAAAAAGCTGAAAAAGCATATGCAACACTCTAGGATCCAGGTCCGGACCCTGAAAATTTCATAAAGATGGTTAAAAAGGCTCGAAACGTAATTAAACAACATTGTCTGGTACATCATTGAATTAAGAATAGAAAATGCTCTCAAAATTTGACAATAAGAAATCAGGGCCGTATTAGAAAAAATGAAGTTGATGGTGTTTGCTTGGAAACGAAACGTCGTATAAAAAAATTGCGATGTAATCTTTAAGATCATAACAAGTTGCTGTGAGAGAGTTTTGTCAGTTTTGCTCTAACTTTAATAATAACGCCAAAGAAAAATAAAATCAAAAATCCAAAATATCAGTTTTTATTTAATATCTCAAAACTTACAAATATTACTAAAACTTTTTTTATGCCATATTATTAGTCCTCTGATTGCGCAACTTTTTCCCCATTTAATCAAAGTTGTAGCTCTTACCATAACCGAGATCCCCATAGAGGCCCTCCTTATCTTGGGCACCCTGTATATAGCTCTTGAAAATGGTTTAAGAAACCGAAACGCGTAGAGCGAATTATTAAATATTTGTGAAGAATTTTGGATTTTTCTTTCCTGTTTAATATGAGTAATCTTCACCCCGGAGATATCTATGATGCAATTACAACGCAATAGAACATTATGGGGAGTCCCGGCCGGTAGCACTGGACTTTTCCAAGGCTTTTAACCGAGTATGGCATGCCATGAGGGGCTCCTAACTAAAGTGAGAGCATACGGAATGCCGGTTCAATATTGTTCATGGCTGTCGAGCTTTCTTAAAGACCGATTTCTGCGAGTGGCGATGGACGGATTTCTTTCAGACACATTTACCATCAACGCCGGAGTACTCCATTAAGGTTCCATAGTATCGCCCACCCTCTTTCTACTATGCATTAACTGTGGGAATAAAGTTGTATTTTTAACTCCCAACATTAAACGGGTGAGGCTTTGTTTAGACCTCGGGTTTAGGTTATTTCACTGGTTCGTTTTATATATTTGGCTAAGTGAATTAAACAGTTAGATCACATTTAATAATAATAATAATAATCAGATAGCAACAAAAAAAAAGAATACTAAATAAATATCAGTATATAGTTTTTTATTTTATTTATTTAATTTGGCGTTTATTCATCCAATTCGGCACTTGGTTACAAGATAACTTGATTAATTACTAACTTTAGTACAGTACAACTTTTTATAACATTACTACACTTATTACTTGGTGCCTTTATTTAAGCTTTGCAATTTGTCATGCCCGACGGACGATGGCCCACGTTAATTTTGACGTACATGTTTACCTTTAAAGGGTTTAACTTGCAGTCCTGTCGAGGAACTGTCAGCTTGCTTTGTCGCTAGAAAATCACGCCCCGCTGTCAGACTGATTATTCACAAGGTAACCTATATCGCGCGTTGTCTTTTATTTGGCTATTTATTGTTCCGCCATGTTTTCTTAGGATCAATTGTTATTGTTCCGTCTTTGTCTACCGCGGTGAGCTTAATTTCGTAGCGGCAAAATATACAAGATAATACGTTTTTACAACTTCTAAAGAGACGTTTTAACATTGAATCTGAGTTGAGAACACTTTTTGTGCTTAATTAACCGTAGCAACAGGCCGCTATTTTGGTTGTTTGTCTGGACGACATTATTATTCATTCTAAAAACATTAAATGCATTTTCTTTCTCTGTTTCTCTGACCGTTGGGGAATTGTGTTGCTAATGGAATATTTGAAAAGCAGTTATTTTATCTAGACAAAAAGTAGTATTGATTCTGAAAACATTGGTTGCATTTAATTTCATTATTTTTTATCGCATTTGAGCAATCGGCGGTTCTTTCTAAAAAAGTTAATGTTGAAGAACGGATATAGTAATGGCGGGGCACTCGATCCCCTTGGTTTCATCAATTCATTTATTGGGCGACAATTTGGATAGTCATGTCTTGGAATAGTCACATTGCGGCCATTGCTACGGCAGCCTCGCAGAAGCTTAAAATACTTTTCCGAACTAAGAACCTCTATACACCCCAACAACTTTTGATACTCTATAAAGCCCAAATTCGACCATAGCTGGAGTACTGTTTGCATATTTTAGGCTCTGCTCCTAAACATACCCTGAGATTGCTAGATTACATTCAAAGAAGAGCCATTCACTTGATCGGTGACCATGATTTGACAAACAACTTGAAAAGCCGTGAACATCGAAGGCAGGTTGGCGACTTGAGTCTATTTTACAAATATTTTCATGACAAGTGCTCAACTGAGGTTGCTCGATTGATTCCACCCAGAGCGGTGCATGGTAGGAATACACGACGAGCCACTGCAGCCCACCCGTACGTTGTTCAGCTTAGTGTCCCTCAAATGACGCTGTTTAAAAATTCTTTCATCTGCGGAGAACGTCATCACTCTGGAACGACCTCCAACGAGTATAATCTCGGAAGATTGAAGACCAACATTAATAGTTTCCTGTGCACCCGCATCGCTCGCAGAACGCCCTAAAGGATTAATCCTGCAGTGCCTTATCATAAAAAAAAATTAATATAATTTTTAATTTTGAAATAAATTTTGAGGATAATAAACTGATAATAAATCTTTGAAACTCAAAAATAGAAAACAAAAATTACGAATAATGATTAAGACTGTGTACAGGGACATTTTTTTAAGTGTCTCACCCGATTGGCGATTTTCCTGCTGACTATAATTAAAAACAAATCAGATATTTCTCAATGATTTTCGATAAGGAAGCCGAATTTATTGTCAAGAAATACATAGATTTGCAAGTTTGACAGATGCGACGCCATTTTGAATTTTCTTAAATGGCAACCCTCATAAATAACCATACAAGTAAATTTCACTTGGCGATCCGATTTCAAAAACTTATAGTTGTTGATATTTTTTTTCAGCCGTTTCGGAAATACGGGGGTTCCTAATTTGCCTCCATCGATTTTGTCTTTTAAGTGTCTCACCCCTTTAATAAATAGACCTTCTAAGCTGAACACCTTAATATTTTTCACAGTGACATAATTTCCCGTGAGCAAGCGATCTACGCTATAGTCAAGTCCGACAGATATCAGAAAGTGACAGATACGACGCCATTTTGAATTTTTTTTAATGGCAAGCCTTATAAATAACCAGACGATTAAATTCATTTGGCGATCCGATTCTAAAGCTATATAGTTGTTGATATTTATTTTCAGTCGTTTCGGAAATACGTGGGTTCCTAATTTGCCTCCATCGATTCTGTCTTTTAAGTGTCTCACCCCTTTAATAAATAGACCTTCTAAGCTAAACAGATACGACGCCATTTTGAATTATTTTAAATGGCAACTCTTGTAAATAACCACACAAGTGAATTGCATCTTACGATCATATTATTAAATTTCTCATTCCCTTAATCATGGATCCTTTTTTTGTAGCAACCTATATGTTTCAAGATGGATTCAAATTGTGCTCATAAGTTGTCTGCATTTACAATAATCTTTTTTTCATGTTATCCGTAAAGACCACATCGTATATTAGGGTGGGTCACCCTATATTAATGGAAATTATACGTCAAGAAATATTTAAATGGCGCTTTCTCTCACAATATTCACTTATGAAACCAAAAAATAATGTCAACTTATGAGAAAAAAATTAAATAAATTATATTGTTCCAGCGTTTTCCTGAAACTTAGTTATTTGGAAAATGTAGCAAAATTGGTTCCATTTTTTTAAAGGTGGCTGTGACCGTCTGTTACAAATAGATAAATGCATTTGTTTGGTTGCTAGGCATTATTCCTCACGATTGATCTGTCACTTTTGCTATGCGTAAAGTTGTCAAAGCAATAAGAATTATTACTTTATTATAATATTTAAATAAGTTTTGATCATGAACGCTGCGCTTTCAAATGAAAATAAATTTGATATGGTACGAATTTTCTTTTTATGTGGAAAGAACGCTACAGTTGCCAGAAAAAGGTATGGTTTTTCATTTCCTAAAATTACGTATTGAATATTAAAAAAAAAACGCAAAAATCTTAATTTTTAAATGGCATAATATGGCATGTTAGATAAAAACAAATTTCTTGCGCTATCATTATTCTTAAGCTCTTGTTCCGACTTTTGAAAAAAATAATAGTGGGTGCTGACTATAATAATATTTCCCTTAATGTTTAGCTTAGAAGGTCTATTTATTAAAGGGGTTAATTCAGGTTAGTTGTAAGTTAGATGGAGGCAAGTTAGGAACCCCCGTACGCCTAAAGATAAATATCAACAACTATAGGTTTTTGAAATCGGACCGCCAAGTGTAATTTACTCGTGTGGTTATTTATGGGGGTTGCCATTTAAGAAAATTTAAAATGGCGTCGCATCTGTCAAACTTGTAAATCTATGTATTTTTTGACATTAAATTCGGCTTCCTTATCGAAAATCATTGAGAAATATGTAATTTGTTTTTAATTATAGTCAGCAGGAAAATCGCCAACCGGGTGAGACACTTAAAAAAATGTCCCTGTACCGGGTGATCCATTATAAATGTCACCCCCCATTAACTCTTTTATTTCGGGTTTTAGAAAACAATGTTAAATCAAAAAGTTGTAGGATATTTTCCGGAAAATTTTCTAGGCGTTTTGAAATTTATACAGGATGTCCCAAATAAGGGTGGCGAAATAAAGTTATATTTTTTAAATGGGATACTCTGTATATTATGACGGAGCCCTTTAAATGCTGATTTCAAAAATATATGACACATTATAGTTATGTTTAATATTTGGCCCAGAATACGCCAACAACTAAATTTTGACTTAGTTGGCCGTGCATCGCCATCTTGTCATGAATCGTCTTGTCTTTTGTTTAATTATGACATTAAGGATATCTTTAATGCTTGATTTTGGCAAGAATTAAATAGTAAAACTGTTTAATTATGGTGTTTTCTGAAAACGAAAAATTTAAAAATGTTTCTTTACACAGCGTGTTATTTAATAAGTGTCCAATATTTTACAGGACGCTTCCTCAGTTATATATAAAAGGTGAAAAGTTCATATAAGCGTAGGTTCGCAAGCTCTTCATTTTTGAGATACAGGGTGTTACAATATTTAACAGGAACAAAAAATATATACGTCACTGCCGTTTTCTCTTTTGATAACACTATTATGTAGGCACTTTATTGGTTAATGCAAAGTACATTTTCATAATTTTTTAATTTCCGCTTTGTTTAGGAGATAAATGCCATTTTATCAAACTCTGATATGAGCATAGCGATATGCAGATAAATGCCATTCATTTCTTTATTATTTTTTTTCTCGAGAACGATTGCTCGGAGCGACAGTAGAGGAAAACGGAGAGAGCGAGGCCAGGTGGTGCTGGTGGTGCTGGTGGTGCAACTAACCCAGGTGGTGCAGGTGGTGCGTTTTACGATCTAACCCGGGTGGTTCGGTGGTGCGTTTTATGATCTAACCCGGGTGGTTCGGTGGTGCGTTTTATAACCTAACCCGGGTGGTTCGGTGGTGCTGTTTACAAAATAACCCGAAATTAAACCCGACTTTTTACAACCTATCCCGGATGCTTTCATGAGGCGGCTTCTTATCTAACCCTAACTTGAACCTGAATATTTATGATCTGACCCGAGATAAAACCCGACTTTTTACAACCTAACCCGGATGCTTTCATGAGGCGGCTTCTTATCTAACCCTAACTTGAACCTGAATATTTATGATCTGACCCGAGATAAAACCCGACTTTTTATGATTTAACCTTAGTGAAACGCCGCTGCTAAAGCGGGATAATTAAATCCCAATTTTTATAAGCCATCCTTAAACCCAACTTTTTACGATGCGACCTGAGTCATCCTTAAACCAGACTTTTTATGATTTAACCTTAGTGAAACGCCGCTGCTAAAGCGGGATAATTAAATCCCAATTTTTATAAGCCATCCTTAAACCCAACTTTTTACGATCCGACCTGAGCCATCCTTAAACCAGACTTTTTATTATTTTCCCTTAGTTGAAACGCCGCTGTTAAAGCGGTATAGTAAAAAACATTATTTATATTTTCTATCTTAGTGAAACGCCGCTGGTGGGTAGTAAAGCGAAATAAAACCCTAATTTATATGGTCTAACAAGATAAGTATATTAAGGCGGCACATTTGTCACCCCGCAATAATTATTTATACCTAAATAACCCTCTCAAACCCTCTGCCGACTTGATTTAAAAAGAAAGGGACATAAACCTTTATTTATTATTCCGAAGAACCCTCATTAAAATTCAGTAGCATATCTAATAATTGATTCCAATTTTTGCACCACTTATATAAAATACAATAAAATAATTACCATCTAGAACCATTAACTAGAGATTTCTTTGTACTGGAAATGGATAAATTATAGGACTATCTTGTAATGAGAACAGAGTAATAAAAAGTAAATAAAACTTAAATACGTATAAAATACCAAGCAGGTATAGGTACTATACAACTTGTGTTCGCCATCAGGTAAAAGCCCTCATAATGCTTTTATAAAAATTTCGGATAATATCATAATATAAGTAAATAGGCTACAATTTCAGGAAAAAAGTAAAAAAAATTAATTCACAGTGTAAAATTGTAGTTAAATGGATTGTAAATACGAAATAATATAAAAAGCTACCTTTTGTTTGCGATGATGTATGCACAATAACTCTATATTATTCGGTCCTTAAACTGAAAATACCCACTAGATAGGTATCATAAGCTGTATTTGTCATCAGGTAGAACCCCCAATAAAATTATGAATATCAGGCGTAGGCAACAATAAGCAAATCACGTTGGTTTTTTAATTTATTATTAATCTGGCTAACTTAAGAAACTCACAATATAACGACCATCCAAAAAAATCATAATACATTACTGGGTGTGAAAGCAATTGCGCTGCAAAATATAGTGTATACCAACTCTGAGGTAGTTAATTAAAATCCCAATTAGCGCTAAAAAAAAAAAATCAATTAGATATTTACTTTAGATATTTTAATAAAAAAATTCAATATTATTAGCGCCACCTATCCGTTTATGGAACCTACATATAGGCTTAACAAGAATGACAAACTTTGGGAATATTATTTTGCATGATTCTCTCGATTATCGCATCGCTATCACATTTCAATATTCTTGGCAACATTTAAGTTTTAAAATTAGCACAATATCAAATCCGTTACAATGAATTAAACAAACACATACATAATTTTAAAATCTCATAATAAGAATATAAACTAAAATTATAATGCGTAGCAGGTCCAAAATCTAACAAGTTTCGACTAGTCAAATGACGTCAGTTTACATCTGCGAAGAATACCCAACTCTCGAACCATAAAAAATGGTCAAACTTTGTCGGCAAATACCCTTCTATGATGCAGGGGAAGGACAGGTAACTCGAGATGTTTATAAAGAAACGTTAAAGAACATTATTTGCTTATTTCTAGACTCTTAAAAATTACATGCAATCGAACAATAAATGTTTTCATCATGTATATTTATGAGTAACACATTACCTTCGACATACATAAATTGAAATTGATAATTACTCGCCTTAGTACTTTTTTAGAAGCTTGAATCTTTGCATATAACCGTCTGAGGATACCCAAACTTCCCCTAACATATTTCTCCGCAACCGGGGAAAAAGAGGTAGAAAAAGTAAATTAACAACTCCAAGTGTCTTTGCGAACAATCGGCAATAAAATAGAGTATTTCAGTTTTTAATTTTTCGTAAATAAAAGCTGGTTAGATTAATAGTCTCTGTGAATATAATAACATAAACAAAGTGATATGCCGTAAATTTAGGAGTACAGTATAAATTATGCCTCTATTAAAATATACCGCAATAACTAACTACCAAAGGATTTTTGATATTTTGAATATATTTGATGCTCATAGCATTATCACATTTCCAAAGGCTCTAAATTTTAGAAAAATGTTCTAATAGAATATGTCTATCAATATAAAGTAAAGGTATTGTTAGGTTTTTTTAAAAAATATGACCTACAACAGTCTCTGCTACAGCATGGCTGACTCTGTAGAAACTTCTGTGAAACCATAATAATTATATCAATAATCGAGTTGTCGTTATGATAATATTTTCTTCCAATATCCGACTCCACTATCCATAAAAGTTATGTTAGGAAATTCATAATTGAGCGCATTGTAATTTTTTAAAAAGAAATTCACTTCACACACAAAGATGTAGCCATTCAATCCATGAAAATAATGCAAGTCAGTATGCGTATGTTATGGCTAACTGTTTAAATGTCTATTCCTTCCACGTTTATCGGAAGAAATACTTTTTTTATACTAGTATTTTAGTTGAAAATAAGATCATAAATCATCTATACAAAACAAACGTTCCTTATGGATTTGAACGAAAATCATAGATTCGACTATTTTCATGAAAAATAAATCTAAGTACGGAATAATGCAGGAAGATTATCTATTTTCTTGGTTTAGAAAGTGATGTAGTTAAGATTTATAACTTAGGAATAAATAAATTATTATTAATCTTTTCGACCTATTTCTCTTGCATATTTAATTTCTTTGATAGTAAGAACTAATCTTTTTATTTTACAAAGTAAAAAAAAGCTAAAGATCGGCGTTGTCAGTCAGGTATAAGAACTGATTTAACACGATGGTTTTTGTACAAACGTTCACATACAATTGTATGCTTTTTAACCGATTGTGTCGGAAAAAATGACGATTTATAGATTAGATATTTAGACGAAGAGCTAACCTTCTCAATAAAGTATTGATTATTGCCCTGCTAGCTAGACAACACTTTTTATGTTAGTCAAAAAAAAAATTTTTTTTTTCGGACGCTATTACAGATTTCATCGTTAACTAACAAACATTAAGACCAAAAAATTAGCGTGCAAGATGAAATGTATAGGTTCACTTCATTTCTACATTATTTTACAACTCTCAATCGCATTAAAAACAAGATCGAATAAAAAATAACTTATGACATATGGACGAAAAATGTTTTTCGGGCTATTTAGGTTAGCGACCGCATTACGTCTGAAATACTACATTTTTCGAGCTTATAACATAATTTACTATTTTAACGTTAAAATAGGGGAAATGATGTATCGAAATGGGTACTTTTTTTTGTCGGTCACGAGATTATAGTTTCTTTTAAAATGAGCTCTAATATTTACAACACAAATTATCCTTTAAGCCACATTAGTTTAAAACTCGTCTGTCGCTTTCCCTCTATTGTGAGTTTGATTAAAGTATAGCGTAGTATATATTTAGATGAATTTCGTAAATGTTGAATACTTTCAAAACTGAAAAAGCCGCCCTTTGCAATAAATATCTCCGTAGAGTTAGGTACCCTGCAGATTAAGGGTATTTCAGCGGATAATCATATACAAATTCAAATACCTCATTTGTTTCGGAGCAGTAACCATCAACTTTTACACCATTTAAAACAGCTTCTTTACCATTAGCAGCATGTAAGATGTTGATTTTTCTGTGATTCTCGGTCCAAAGTAACCAATCTATGGCAATTTTGCTCTGCCTGTTTCTCCATCGGTATCCATTTTTTGGTATGATTCCTATAGTATTAGGCTTCAAAAAATTTCTTCTAAATATTGTATTGCATGCTGAAGCAATAGTTGTAGCTTCAGTAAATGGACATACATTGGTAGTTTGTATAAGTTGTTCTCTAAACTTTAAACATGATTGCGCAAGGATTTCGACATCCGATACGCAGTAGTCTACCAGATCTCTTTGCATATCGAAACCATCATTTTCATGTTCTACAAACCATTTAAGAAATTTGGCTCTGTCTTCTTCTTTCATACTATCTGAGGAGTAATATTCAATTGATGGTAGAGGTCCTATATAGTTTTCATTTGCCTTTGTATTAAATAGGTGCGGGAAGTAGCCTTTTTTAAAAATATCCTCAAGTCCAAATGCCTTTGGTAGTTTGGCTTAAGGCATAGGGAAATAGTTAAGTGAGTCGATAAATTTTACATTTTCAAGTTGTATCGTAATTATTTTGGTACCTCTCATGATTAACTCAGGTGTAAAATCTGTCTTTGTCATAATGTAGTTTAATATAAACTGGTGATCAAAAGCCTGACCATTATGGGCTATTACAATAATTTCTTTAAAGTTTTTCCTCATTTGTAACAAATGGTTAGTAAATGTTCCCGCTGGGTCTATACCTCTGACTTTTTGTAACTTTAGACCACATTTTTTTACAAGTATCTGCTTCAGAATCCATGCACTCATCGCAGTATTGTTTGAAAACACAGAGATTGACTTGATGTAAAAACGTTGAATTTTCCAATAGTTTGTCTTGGCTCGTCTCTAAATCGTAGAATACAAAAAAGATCATCTTTAATCTTAGGTTTTCCCTTATCAGGCCGAATATAACATAGATGATCCTCGGATGCATGTTTATTACAAATTTTACAATAAATTTCACCACATGCATGTGCTCTTTTGGCTTTAATGGTTTTTAAACAAATAGAACATAGTTTAATTTGTTCGCATACTGTAAATTTGCCTGACGAATAATCCTTTTTATGATTTTCGTAACAGTTTTGACTTCTAAAAAATCATAGACAGTCCTGGCATTTAATTTTTATTGCTATTTCACAAGCAGAGGCTTGCTGACATGCCTGACAGCTTCCACCATATCGGTGCTCATTTTTGTGATCATATGGGACGTAACACTTTTCACAAAAATAGTTAGAACAAAAAGCTGCTGTCAGCGATGTAATTACATTAAAATGGCTTTTGTAATGTAATAAGTTCAGCCGTTTATTGCTTTCAGTTGAACCTTCAAATATAATATTTCGTCCTTTTGATCCATAGCTATAAACAACTAATTTATATTCTTTTAGATGATTTTGAAATTGTATTAACTCGGGAATTCCACCTCCTGCCTCAGGAATGCTAATTTTAGCTCTCTCCAACAATGATCTTGTTCTTTCGGTTTGAATTTTACTAATATCTCTTCTAACCTTACTGAATTCGGAATCTCTTTTATTATGGTCAATGGCGACTACCAAAGCACGTAGTAAACACAGGTTATCGGTATTTTTAATACTTATAATACCTCGTCGCTTGTCGCATTCCTCGTGAAAGCTGTTATAATTTTTTCCTCTTCCCCCACCAACAGGTAATCTAACAGTTGTCACACTAAGACAAAATGATTCTGTATTAAGACCTGCTGAGTTTGACTGATAAATGCCACTTATAACACTCCAAACATCTTAAAAGGTTATGTCTTTAGATGCTTTGAAGCGAATCCAACCTTCTCCTCGGTTGAAGTCTTTAGAGCAAAAAACTAAAAGCCACACGATCTAAGGGTTGTAGGCCTTCTGTAGCGTTTTCCACCCAACCAACTGGTTCAACTCCCTGTGGAACAGGTTTTAACTTAAACTCTAGAGTGCGTCCTGTAAGGTTAAATTCTCGTAACTTTTTAACAACGTCTTTAACAATAATAAACTTCTCCATCTTTCTTTTTTTTTTTTTGTTGTTTTATAGTCTACTATCTACCTACATAAAAAAAAAAAAAACAAGTATATTTTCATATTTTTATCGGTCTTAAGTTCGATTTCAAAAGCACACTCCCACTTTTTGATAATTTCACAGTCTAAGCACATAGATCTTATATTTTTTATTTACGATCAATTCATCTTTATTCGCCAATCGTCTCAAACGAGTCTGCTTTTGAAAGTAATATAGCCTTAGTATTCAGAAAATATTAATGATATCGGAGCCTAAAACATCCTTAACACTAAAAAATCATTGTGTTTCCTAACAAAACCCATCATCTTGTCTATTTAGCTTGCGTTCCTATTGTTTAGCAGGTTAAATAAAATTATTATTTCGCTCTTTTTGTCTGTACTGAATCGTTAGGGGAATACGATTCTAGTCCTATAAGAGAGACAGTTAAAATTTATGTAAGCAATCAGAAATCCTACACTATGAGCTACTTAGTTAAAATTTCATATTTCCTTCCTGGATCAGCTAAAATTTGTGTTGTGTCGGTCAAAATTTATAAAATACGAAAAAAATGCTAGATACATTTTTATCATGACTTTCTATCTAATACCATCTTATTTCAAGGTATAATTCGGTTGTCAAAATGAGAATCTAAAAAATCCTCGTGTTTCCTCACAAAACCCATCATCTTGCCTATTTAGCTTGCTTTTCTATTGTTTAGCAGGTTAAATAAAATTATTATTTCGCTCTTTTTGTCTGTACTGAATCGTTAGGGGGATACGTTTCTAGTCCTATAAGAGAGACAGTTAAAATTTATGTAAGCAATCAGAAATCCTACACTATGAGCTACTTAGTTAAAATTTCATATTTCCTTCCTGGATCAGCTAAAATTTGTGTTGTGTCGGTCAAAATTTATAAAATACGAAAAAAATGCTAGATACATTTTTATCATGACTTTCTATCTAATACCATCTTATTTCAAGGTATAATTCGGTTGTCAAAATGAGAATCTAAAAAATCCTCGTGTTTCCTCACAAAACCCATCATCTTGCCTATTTAGCTTGCTTTTCTATTGTTTAGCAGGTTAAATAAAATTATTATTTCGCTCTTTTTGTCTGTACTGAATCGTTAGGGGGATACGTTTCTAGTTCTATAAGAGAGACAGATAAAATTTATGTAAGCAATCAGAAATCCTACACTATGAGCTACTTAGTTAAAATTTCATATTTCCTTCCTGGGTCAGGCAAAATTTGTGATGTGTCGGTCAAAATTTATAAAAATACGAAAAAAATGCTGGATGCATTTTTAGCGTGACTTTCTATTTAATACCATCTTATTTCAAGGTATAATTCGGTTGTCAAAATGAGAATAAAATAATTTTCCCATGGTTTATGTCATCTTAAAAAAGTCAAAAGGTTATATTCTGTAGAGGGTCAGATACATTCAAATTTAAAAATTTTCTCCAAGAAGAATTTTAAGATAGTATTATAGTAAATAAAAATTCTATACCTCCAATATTTCTTGGAAACATATCGTGTTCTAGCGACATAACCCAAAAGTACCTCTATTCAGAAACGCATCGTACTTTTCTTGTCAAACTTGACTTTGTTGTAATGTTGTATGCAGAGCACTTTGAAAACAAAAATTAGATTAGAAACCGCCGCCTCTTAAGGTATACTTTTTTAGGTCTTACATAGGGTACACTGGTATACAGAACAAATGTCATCTTTAATTGTCTCATTGTCCCATCCATTACATTATTATAATCTTAAAGCACCTGTTACCAGCATTATCTGTTTTTATGGTTTTCATAAAACATAGCGATTACCAATGAAAATTAAACGAAAACTTAATAAATAACTTTTTTTCAACTGAAATAGACTGATTTTCGATGGAAAAATGTTACTTATAACTAAAAATGAATATAAGACATATACGCAATGATATTTAGAATAAATCAATCTTTTCTAAAATTACTATGAAATATTCACAAAATCGTTTCGTTATAACCAAAGTAGCAAGGCTTGCAGATTTCGTATAGAGTTCAAACGCGATACTGGGATGATCTTTTTTTTTTTATATTTTTGTAGGATAATGCACCACTACGTTGTAAGTACTTGAGAGAGGACTTTCTTGAAAAATCCTCAAATTTCTCTGCAATTTTGTTCCTTCTAGAGTTAAATTCACACAGAAAACCCCGTATTCTTATCTTTCAGGTTGGTATATTAAAAAGGGCTTATTAGTATGGTTTAGAAAACAAGCAATATTAATTAACGGATGTTTTTTCGTCGTATGAAGAGTTGAAAATTTTTTTTTTCCACTCCAATGGTTGCGATGTAGAGAGTCGGGTTTCATCATAATCTTTCAGGGTAGCTCAGGTTTGATTGCATGTACTAAGGTTAGTGCTCCTTGCAATCGGTTTCAGGTTTGACGCGCCCCCCTCAGGTTTGTTCAGGTTTCTCAAGTGTTTGAGAAACCTGAACAAACCTGAGGGGGGCGCGTCAAACCTGAAACCGATTGCAAGGAGCACTAACCTTAGTACATGCAATCAAACCTGAGCTACCCTGAAAGATTATGATGAAACCCGACTCTCTACATCGCAACCATTGGAGTGGAAAAAAAAAATTTTCAACTCTTCATACGACGAAAAAACATCCGTTAATTAATATTGCTTGTTTTCTAAACCATACTAATAAGCCCTTTTTAATATACCAACCTGAAAGATAAGAATACGGGGTTTTCTGTGTGAATTTAACTCTAGAAGGAACAAAATTGCAGAGAAATTTGAGGATTTTTCAAGAAAGTCCTCTCTCAAGTACTTACAACGTAGTGGTGCATTATCCTACAAAAATATAAAAAAAAAAAGATCATCCCAGTATCGCGTTTGAACTCTATACGAAATCTGCAAGCCTTGCTACTTTGGTTATAACGAAACGATTTTGTGAATATTTCATAGTAATTTTAGAAAAGATTGATTTATTCTAAATATCATTGCGTATATGTCTTATATTCATTTTTAGTTATAAGTAACATTTTTCCATCGAAAATCAGTCTATTTCAGTTGAAAAAAAGTTATTTATTAAGTTTTCGTTTAATTTTCATTGGTAATCGCTATGTTTTATGAAAACCATAAAAACAGATAATGCTGGTAACAGGTGCTTTAAGATTATAATAATGTAATGGATGGGACAATGAGACAATTAAAGATGACATTTGTTCTGTATACCAGTGTACCCTATGTAAGACCTAAAAAAGTATACCTTAAGAGGCGGCGGTTTCTAATCTAATTTTTGTTTTCAAAGTGCTCTGCATACAACATTACAACAAAGTCAAGTTTGACAAGAAAAGTACGATGCGTTTCTGAATAGAGGTACTTTTGGGTTATGTCGCTAGAACACGATATGTTTCCAAGAAATATTGGAGGTATAGAATTTTTATTTACTATAATACTATCTTAAAATTCTTCTTGGAGAAAATTTTTAAATTTGAATGTATCTGACCCTCTACAGAATATAATCTTTTGACTTTTTTAAGATGACATAAACCATGGGAAAATTATTTTATTCTCATTTTGACAACCGAATTATACCTTGAAATAAGATGGTATTAAATAGAAAGTCACGCTAAAAATGCATCCAGCATTTTTTTCGTATTTTTATAAATTTTGACCGACACATCACAAATTTTGCCTGACCCAGGAAGGAAATATGAAATTTTAACTAAGTAGCTCATAGTGTAGGATTTCTGATTGCTTACATAAATTTTATCTGTCTCTCTTATAGAACTAGAAACGTATCCCCCTAACGATTCAGTACAGACAAAAAGAGCGAAATAATAATTTTATTTAACCTGCTAAACAATAGAAAAGCAAGCTAAATAGGCAAGATGATGGGTTTTGTGAGGAAACACGAGGATTTTTTAGATTCTCATTTTGACAACCGAATTATACCTTGAAATAAGATGGTATTAGATAGAAAGTCATGATAAAAATGTATCTAGCATTTTTTTCGTATTTTATAAATTTTGACCGACACAACACAAATTTTAGCTGATCCAGGAAGGAAATATGAAATTTTAACTAAGTAGCTCATAGTGTAGGATTTCTGATTGCTTACATAAATTTTAACTGTCTCTCTTATAGGACTAGAAACGTATCCCCCTAACGATTCAGTACAGACAAAAAGAGCGAAATAATAATTTTATTTAACCTGCTAAACAATAGAAAAGCAAGCTAAATAGGCAAGATGATGGGTTTTGTGAGGAAACACGAGGATTTTTTAGATTCTCATTTTGACAACCGAATTATACCTTGAAATAAGATGGTATTAGATAGAAAGTCATGATAAAAATGTATCTAGCATTTTTTTCGTATTTTATAAATTTTGACCGACACAACACAAATTTTAGCTGATCCAGGAAGGAAATATGAAATTTTAACTAAGTAGCTCATAGTGTAGGATTTCTGATTGCTTACATAAATTTTAACTGTCTCTCTTATAGGACTAGAATCGTATTCCCCTAACGATTCAGTACAGACAAAAAGAGCGAAATAATAATTTTATTTAACCTGCTAAACAATAGGAACGCAAGCTAAATAGACAAGATGATGGGTTTTGTTAGGAAACACAATGATTTTTTAGTGTTAAGGATGTTTTAGGCTCCGATATCATTAATATTTTCTGAATACTAAGGCTATATTACTTTCAAAAGCAGACTCGTTTGAGACGATTGGCGAATAAAGATGAATTGATCGTAAATAAAAAATATAAGATCTATGTGCTTAGACTGTGAAATTATCAAAAAGTGGGAGTGTGCTTTTGAAATCGAACTTAAGACCGATAAAAATATGAAAATATACTTGTTTTTTTTTTTTTTATGTAGGTAGATAGTAGACTATAAAACAACAAAAAAAAAAAAAGAAAGATGGAGAAGTTTATTATTGTTAAAGACGTTGTTAAAAAGTTACGAGAATTTAACCTTACAGGACGCACTCTAGAGTTTAAGTTAAAACCTGTTCCACAGGGAGTTGAACCAGTTGGTTGGGTGGAAAACGCTACAGAAGGCCTACAACCCTTAGATCGTGTGGCTTTTAGTTTTTTGCTCTAAAGACTTCAACCGAGGAGAAGGTTGGATTCGCTTCAAAGCATCTAAAGACATAACCTTTTAAGATGTTTGGAGTGTTATAAGTGGCATTTATCAGTCAAACTCAGCAGGTCTTAATACAGAATCATTTTGTCTTAGTGTGACAACTGTTAGATTACCTGTTGGTGGGGGAAGAGGAAAAAATTATAACAGCTTTCACGAGGAATGCGACAAGCGACGAGGTATTATAAGTATTAAAAATACCGATAACCTGTGTTTACTACGTGCTTTGGTAGTCGCCATTGACCATAATAAAAGAGATTCCGAATTCAGTAAGGTTAGAAGAGATATTAGTAAAATTCAAACCGAAAGAACAAGATCATTGTTGGAGAGAGCTAAAATTAGCATTCCTGAGGCAGGAGGTGGAATTCCCGAGTTAATACAATTTCAAAATCATCTAAAAGAATATAAATTAGTTGTTTATAGCTATGGATCAAAAGGACGAAATATTATATTTGAAGGTTCAACTGAAAGCAATAAACGGCTGAACTTATTACATTACAAAAGCCATTTTAATGTAATTACATCGCTGACAGCAGCTTTTTGTTCTAACTATTTTTGTGAAAAGTGTTACGTCCCATATGATCACAAAAATGAGCACCGATGTGGTGGAAGCTGTCAGGCATGTCAGCAAGCCTCTGCTTGTGAAATAGCAATAAAAATTAAATGCCAGGACTGTCTATGATTTTTTAGAAGTCAAAACTGTTACGAAAATCATAAAAAGGATTATTCGTCAGGCAAATTTACAGTATGCGAACAAATTAAACTATGTTCTATTTGTTTAAAAACCATTAAAGCCAAAAGAGCACATGCATGTGGTGAAATTTATTGTAAAATTTGTAATAAACATGCATCCGAGGATCATCTATGTTATATTCGGCCTGATAAGGGAAAACCTAAGATTAAAGATGATCTTTTTTGTATTCTACGATTTAGAGACGAGCCAAGACAAACTATTGGAAAATTCAACGTTTTTACATCAAGTCAATCTCTGTGTTTTCAAACAATACTGCGATGAGTGCATGGATTCTGAAGCAGATACTTGTAAAAAAATGTGGTCTAAAGTTACAAAAAGTCAGAGGTATAGACCCAGCGGGAACATTTACTAACCATTTGTTACAAATGAGGAAAAACTTTAAAGAAATTATTGTAATAGCCCATAATGGTCAGGCTTTTGATCACCAGTTTATATTAAACTACATTATGACAAAGACAGATTTTACACCTGAGTTAATCATGAGAGGTACCAAAATAATTACGATACAACTTGAAAATGTAAAATTTATCGACTCACTTAACTATTTCCCTATGCCTTAAGCCAAACTACCAAAGGCATTTGGACTTGAGGATATTTTTAAAAAAGGCTACTTCCCGCACCTATTTAATACAAAGGCAAATGAAAACTATATAGGACCTCTACCATCAATTGAATATTACTCCTCAGATAGTATGAAAGAAGAAGACAGAGCCAAATTTCTTAAATGGTTTGTAGAACATGAAAATGATGGTTTCGATATGCAAAGAGATCTGGTAGACTACTGCGTATCGGATGTCGAAATCCTTGCGCAATCATGTTTAAAGTTTAGAGAACAACTTATACAAACTACCAATGTATGTCCATTTACTGAAGCTACAACTATTGCTTCAGCATGCAATACAATATTTAGAAGAAATTTTTTGAAGCCTAATACTATAGGAATCATACCAAAAAATGGATACCGATGGAGAAACAGGCAGAGCAAAATTGCCATAGATTGGTTACTTTGGACCGAGAATCACAGAAAAATCAACATCTTACATGCTGCTAATGGTAAAGAAGCTGTTTTAAATGGTGTAAAAGTTGATGGTTACTGCTCCGAAACAAATGAGGTATTTGAATTTGTATATGATTATCCGCTGAAATACCCTTAATCTGCAGGGTACCTAACTCTACGGAGATATTTATTGCAAAGGGCGGCTTTTTCAGTTTTGAAAGTATTCAACATTTACGAAATTCATCTAAATATATACTACGCTATACTTTAATCAAACTCACAATAGAGGGAAAGCGACAGACGAGTTTTAAACTAATGTGGCTTAAAGGATAATTTGTGTTGTAAATATTAGAGCTCATTTTAAAAGAAACTATAATCTCGTGACCGACAAAAAAAAGTACCCATTTCGATACATCATTTCCCCTATTTTAACGTTAAAATAGTAAATTATGTTATAAGCTCGAAAAATGTAGTATTTCAGACGTAATGCGGTCGCTAACCTAAATAGCCCGAAAAACATTTTTCGTCCATATGTCATAAGTTATTTTTTATTCGATCTTGTTTTTAATGCGATTGAGAGTTGTAAAATAATGTAGAAATGAAGTGAACCTATACATTTCATCTTGCACGCTAATTTTTTGGTCTTAATGTTTGTTAGTTAACGATGAAATCTGTAATAGCGTCCGAAAAAAAAAATTTTTTTTTTGACTAACATAAAAAGTGTTGTCTAGCTAGCAGGGCAATAATCAATACTTTATTGAGAAGGTTAGCTCTTCGTCTAAATATCTAATCTATAAATCGTCATTTTTTCCGACACAATCGGTTAAAAAGCATACAATTGTATGTGAACGTTTGTACAAAAACCATCGTGTTAAATCAGTTCTTATACCTGACTGACAACGCCGATCTTTAGCTTTTTTTTACTTTGTAAAATAAAAAGATTAGTTCTTACTATCAAAGAAATTAAATATGCAAGAGAAATAGGTCGAAAAGATTAATAATAATTTATTTATTCCTAAGTTATAAATCTTAACTACATCACTTTCTAAACCAAGAAAATAGATAATCTTCCTGCATTATTCCGTACTTAGATTTATTTTTCATGAAAATAGTCGAATCTATGATTTTCGTTCAAATCCATAAGGAACGTTTGTTTTGTATAGATGATTTATGATCTTATTTTCAACTAAAATACTAGTATAAAAAAAGTATTTCTTCCGATAAACGTGGAAGGAATAGACATTTAAACAGTTAGCCATAACATACGCATACTGACTTGCATTATTTTCATGGATTGAATGGCTACATCTTTGTGTGTGAAGTGAATTTCTTTTTAAAAAATTACAATGCGCTCAATTATGAATTTCCTAACATAACTTTTATGGATAGTGGAGTCGGATATTGGAAGAAAATATTATCATAACGACAACTCGATTATTGATATAATTATTATGGTTTCACAGAAGTTTCTACAGAGTCAACCATGCTGTAGCAGAGACTGTTGTAGGTCATATTTTTTAAAAAAACCTAACAATACCTTTACTTTATATTGATAGACATATTCTATTAGAACATTTTTCTAAAATTTAGAGCCTTTGGAAATGTGATAATGCTATGAGCATCAAATATATTCAAAATATCAAAAATCCTTTGGTAGTTAGTTATTGCGGTATATTTTAATAGAGGCATAATTTATACTGTACTCCTAAATTTACGGCATATCACTTTGTTTATGTTATTATATTCACAGAGACTATTAATCTAACCAGCTTTTATTTACGAAAAATTAAAAACTGAAATACTCTATTTTATTGCCGATTGTTCGCAAAGACACTTGGAGTTGTTAATTTACTTTTTCTACCTCTTTTTCCCCGGTTGCGGAGAAATATGTTAGGGGAAGTTTGGGTATCCTCAGACGGTTATATGCAAAGATTCAAGCTTCTAAAAAAGTACTAAGGCGAGTAATTATCAATTTGAATTTATGTATGTCGAAGGTAATGTGTTACTCATAAATATACATGATGAAAACATTTATTGTTCGATTGCATGTAATTTTTAAGAGTCTAGAAATAAGCAAATAATGTTCTTTAACGTTTCTTTATAAACATCTCGAGTTACCTGTCCTTCCCCTGCATCATAGAAGGGTATTTGCCGACAAAGTTTGACCATTTTTTATGGTTCGAGAGTTGGGTATTCTTCGCAGATGTAAACTGACGTCATTTGACTAGTCGAAACTTGTTAGATTTTGGACCTGCTACGCATTATAATTTTAGTTTATATTCTTATTATGAGATTTTAAAATTATGTATGTGTTTGTTTAATTCATTGTAACGGATTTGATATTGTGCTAATTTTAAAACTTAAATGTTGCCAAGAATATTGAAATGTGATAGCGATGCGATAATCGAGAGAATCATGCAAAATAATATTCCCAAAGTTTGTCATTCTTGTTAAGCCTATATGTAGGTTCCATAAACGGATAGGTGGCGCTAATAATATTGAATTTTTTTATTAAAATATCTAAAGTAAATATCTAATTGATTTTTTTTTTTTAGCGCTAATTGGGATTTTAATTAACTACCTCAGAGTTGGTATACACTATATTTTGCAGCGCAATTGCTTTCACACCCAGTAATGTATTATGATTTTTTTGGATGGTCGTTATATTGTGAGTTTCTTAAGTTAGCCAGATTAATAATAAATTAAAAAACCAACGTGATTTGCTTATTGTTGCCTACGCCTGATATTCATAATTTTATTGGGGGTTCTACCTGATGACAAATACAGCTTATGATACCTATCTAGTGGGTATTTTCAGTTTAAGGACCGAATAATATAGAGTTATTGTGCATACATCATCGCAAACAAAAGGTAGCTTTTTATATTATTTCGTATTTACAATCCATTTAACTACAATTTTACACTGTGAATTAATTTTTTTTACTTTTTTCCTGAAATTGTAGCCTATTTACTTATATTATGATATTATCCGAAATTTTTATAAAAGCATTATGAGGGCTTTTACCTGATGGCGAACACAAGTTGTATAGTACCTATACCTGCTTGGTATTTTATACGTATTTAAGTTTTATTTACTTTTTATTACTCTGTTCTCATTACAAGATAGTCCTATAATTTATCCATTTCCAGTACAAAGAAATCTCTAGTTAATGGTTCTAGATGGTAATTATTTTATTGTATTTTATATAAGTGGTGCAAAAATTGGAATCAATTATTAGATATGCTACTGAATTTTAATGAGGGTCCTTCGGAATAATAAATAAAGGTTTATGTCCCTTTCTTTTTAAATCAAGTCGGCAGAGGGTTTGAGAGGGTTATTTAGGTATAAATAATTATTGCGGGGTGACAAATGTGCCGCCTTAATATACTTATCTTGTTAGACCATATAAATTAGGGTTTTATTTCGCTTTACTACCCACCAGCGGCGTTTCACTAAGATAGAAAATATAAATAATGTTTTTTACTATACCGCTTTAACAGCGGCGTTTCAACTAAGGGAAAATAATAAAAAGTCTGGTTTAAGGATGGCTCAGGTCGGATCGTAAAAAGTTGGGTTTAAGGATGGCTTATAAAAATTGGGATTTAATTATCCCGCTTTAGCAGCGGCGTTTCACTAAGGTTAAATCATAAAAAGTCTGGTTTAAGGATGACTCAGGTCGCATCGTAAAAAGTTGGGTTTAAGGATGGCTTATAAAAATTGGGATTTAATTATCCCGCTTTAGCAGCGGCGTTTCACTAAGGTTAAATCATAAAAAGTCGGGTTTTATCTCGGGTCAGATCATAAATATTCAGGTTCAAGTTAGGGTTAGATAAGAAGCCGCCTCATGAAAGCATCCGGGTTAGGTTGTAAAAAGTCGGGTTTTATCTCGGGTCAGATCATAAATATTCAGGTTCAAGTTAGGGTTAGATAAGAAGCCGCCTCATAAAAGCATCCGGGTTAGGTTGTAAAAAGTCGGGTTTAATTTCGGGTTATTTTGTAAACAGCACCACCGAACCACCCGGGTTAGGTTATAAAACGCACCACCGAACCACCCGGGTTAGATCATAAAACGCACCACCGAACCACCCGGGTTAGATCGTAAAACGCACCACCTGCACCACCTGGGTTAGTTGCACCACCAGCACCACCAGCACCACCTGGCCTCGCTCTCTCCGTTTTCCTCTACTAGCGACTTCTACCAAGTATGCCCTTTTCATATAAAAATGACGAAGAAATCCATTATTTTGCTTAAAAATGTAATACAAGCACAAGCACGTATAAAATAAAAAATGTATGACTCCTCAAAAGAGTAAAAAGACACGTAGATGGCGCCCTCTACAACAAATTCGAATTTTGCATTTCAAAAAACTCCTAGATACCAATTTTCGTCAATATATAGACATTATTTCAAAAATTATTTACGAAAAACAGAAATAAAAGTAAATTTTTTTAACACCCTGTATAGGGTTGTATAGTTTAAATAAAGTGTTATAAATTGGTTATTAAACTTGTGTTTTATCATTATTGCGGTAAAGTATGAAACAAAAAAAAAACAAGACATGTAAAAACAAAAGACAAGACGATTTATGACAAGATGGCGATACACGGCCAACTAAGTCAAAATTTAGTTTTTGGCGTATTCTAGGCCAAATATTAAACATACCTATAATGTGTCATATAATCTTAAAATCAGCATTTAAAGGGCTTCCTCATAATGGTATAATATAAGGGTATCCCATTTTAAAAAAACATAACTTTATTTCGCCACTCTTGTTTGGGACACTCTGTATAAATCTCAATAGGCGTAGAAAACTCTCCGGAAAATATCCTAGAACTTTTCAATTTAACACTTTCTTCTAAAACCTAAACTAAAAGAGTTAATGAAGGGTGACATTTATAATGGATCACTCCCGGTACATTAACAATAATTATAACTTTATATTTGTACATGCCCTCCTCCATTTTCTATACATTTACATTTTACGGTTATTTTGTTAAATTTTTTGCCTTCGTTTCTTAAAAAAGTAGGATTGATTCTAGCGATACACTGCCTAATAATATTTTGCAGATGGTCCAAATTTCTAAAAGGCCGATATTTTATAAACTTGTTTTTTTACGTAACCCCAGAAAAAAAAGTCTAGAGAAGTAATGACCGGTGATCTTTCAGGCCAGGGATTTTCTGAAAACCGTTCGATCCATGTGTGGCGGAGTTGTTGGAAATTTAGCCATTCCCTTGCCATGAATAGAAGCATCATCTTGTTAAAAACAATTGCTATCTCGCGATAACTGCGATAATAATTGTCACCATGAATTGAAACTATTTCTATTTTTTCCTGTAAAAAGAACTTTTCAACTTCCATTTTTACAACAGAACTAACTAAATGTTATCAATTCAATTTCAATGCTAGACTTGTTTCAATGGCTCGTTTAATCTTACTTTTGTTTATGTACAGGGTATCCATTTTTTGTTGTAATTGCAGGGTATCTCGGTAATTAGTAAAGATAGAGACTTGCGGCTTTTACATTACTGCGCTACTTTTTCATGAAACAAAAGATGCCACAAACAGAATTGTCATAACTTTCTTAGTTTTTAAGCTACACTTTTTTCTCTCGAAAATGTTTGCTTTTCGACCACTTGCTGTATTTCGGTTGCCCTATAACTTATTAAAAAAGTAAAAGTAAACTTAAAAAATAGTAAAAAATCAGTTTGTCCTAATTATAGCAGAAAATGTAAACTTTGAAAATAATGAAAAGTATGACATGCTCGTTTGTTATGTCCACTGTAATGAAAGTGCAGATGAAGCATTAGAAGTGTTTTTCAATAGGTAAATATACGCCTTTTTGTAGTATCTCTATAAAGATTTATTAAATTCCTTAAATTACTTCCCGGTAGACGACAGCCGGATAAAAGAATTTTTCTAACGATAAATTCACTCCTACAATAATTGACATTTGCATTGCATTTTTACCACTTTGACATCGATAAAAAAGGTGCATCCTTTTTTATCGCGATAAAACCCTCTCTAGCTAAAAATTAAATGGTAAAAACCTCTCCAGCTTAAAATCGAGTAGCCTTTCTTTTTCATTGCTCGGCAACTTGACATATTGTTACAATTTAATTTGATGATGTCAAACATTTTTTTAGTGAAGTATTATTTTTTTTAGAATCTATTTATGCCAGAATTCGTGAATTTCTCTAGCTAAAAATCACTCGATCTTTTTTTTAAGATCGGATAAACTTTTATTTTTTAAACTCAAGCTAGATCACTTTTAGGAATTTAAACTCGAAGAAACGGTAATAGATAAAAAATTTCGTTTGTTCTCGTTAAATTTCTAAGCAATCTAGTTTTCGTAAAAATTAAAAGTTTATCCGATAAAAAAAAAGCTCTTGTGGTGTTACGTATGATGAAATCAAATTTAATTGAACACCGTTCATTTTCTAAACCTTCAACAAGGAAAACTGCGAGACTGATGAAATAAATGTTTTGACTTCAATTGAAACAAATCCAACTAGTTCTTGCTGAGCGGTTGAAGGTTCGGTCGGAGTAATTATATCAAGAGATCAAACAATCCTAAAAAAAACACAATTTTAAGCCATATAAATTCCACCTAGTACAAAACTTACATTCTGGTGATGCACAGCGTCGTATAGAGTTCTGTTATTGGTACTTACAAAATATCAACAGCGAAAATAATTTTGAAACAACCGTTATATGGTCCGATGAGGCTCATTTTACCAGTGCTGGTATATTTAATCGGCACCATACGAGGTTTTGGTCTCAGGAAAATCAGCATGTAATATTTCCACTCGAACGGCAAGGCAGGTTTGGCTTTAACGTTTTATGTTTTATACTAGGAAGCAAAATAATTTATAATATATTTGAAGGCAGCCTCAATGCAAATAAATATTTGGAAATTCTGGAAAACGTTGTGTCGGAAATAATAGAAGACGTGCCCTTAGCGGGTCTCAATAACTTGCACTTGCAATAAGATGGAGCACCCGCTCACAATGCGCTAATTATTAGGGCCTACTTAAACAATAATTTCCCAGGCCACTGAATTGGAACTAATGTACCTGTAAGATGGCCACCAAGGTCACCCGACGTGTCGGTTTTGGATTTCTTCTTGTGGGGATACCTTGAAAATAATTTTTTTTTTATTCAATACCAAACAATTGCAGATTTAAAAAATGCCACTGAAAGAGCATTTAGGTATAGTTACAAACGCGGCCTTTAATAATTATTTTAAATTCATTAAGGTGAATAAGAACTATGTGTGAAACATGTCTAAGGCATAATGGAGAACAATTTGAGCAATATTTGTTAGAAAGTTCTATAAATTTTCAGCTTCTGTTTCTAATGTTTTACGTAGTAAAGCACAACTCGATGTATGCATTGTTATTATTTTTACTGAAATATAATTGTTAATTAGGTTAAGGAGTCCAAAATATATTTCTTCTGCAGTAATTATCATACCAGTAATAGTTTTTTTAAATACCCGTCATGTCCTACTAACAAAAAATGTACATTTTTTTAATGAAACGTAAATTTTGTGCTTAATATTAAAAATAAAAATAAATTATTATACAGGGTGTCCATTTAGTGTGTAATTCTTCGATATCTCATATTACAGATAAGGAAAAATTTAAAATACAAAAATTAAGGGACTATTAAAAGTGTATATTTTTAAAAATATTTTTAAATATACAGGGTGTTTCACAAAAGCGGGACAACTTAAATTTGAAAATTTTTAAATAGGACACCCTATATTTCTTGCACGGAATAAGTGTCTTTCTTTATTATTTATGTAATTCCAAATTTTCGTTTCAATCTGTGGCGGTGTTGCCAAGATATTAATTATTTTCCTAATTTTTCTGTTTTTGCACGGTTGCAATAAATATGCTACAGTTTCCCTATTGATTTCAATTTAATCAAGATTTTTTGCAAATAGTGGCATCTGGGTTATATGAGTACCATTTATAAGTGTTTTCGAGCTTACTTTATACAGGGTGCCCTAATTGTATTTCCAAATTTCTGATAGTTTGGATTAGATTTACTCAATTTTCTTAAATGGGACATGCTATATATTTTGTCCTAAATTGAAAGTTCTACTCAGTCCCTTTATGACAGTAAAATATTTTAATATTATCTGTGGCGTTGCCAAATCGTGATGATTTTCTCAAAATATTCATTATTTTTATTAAGGTAGGCGGTCTGGAATATTGCAATACCCTGTATTTCATTGTATTATAAGGTACATACGTTTAAAGAAAATACTAAATTTTTTAACATACGAATGAGTAAAATATTAATGGAAATAAAAATACAAATTTAAATTTTTTTATCATAATATTTTGCGGCGTTCCAAATTATAAATCATTTAATAAATGTTATACAAAAAATCAGTTTGTTACATAAGTTGTTCAAAGTGTCGTTCATTTTGATTAATGCAAGTTTGAATTCGTTTTATAAAATTGTCTCTTACATTAGATAAGGTCTGAGGTGTTATATTTTGAAATACCTCTCTAATTCGTTCTTTCATATCATCACGGGTGGTGGCGGGTAAACGATATTATACTTTTGACTTTACATAACCCCATAAGAAGTAGTCCATGCTGGTCAAATCAGACGATCTGGCCGGCCAGTTAATTGGTCTTCCTCGACCTATCCATTTTTGAGGAAACTCTTGATCAAGATGCGCACGTACATCTCTATGGAAGTGTGCAGGAGCGCCATCCAACTGAAACCACATATTATTCTTAATTAGAGCTGAAACATGCTGAAGTAACACTGGCAGATCTTCTAGTAAAAAATGTAAAAATCGTTGTCCATTTAAGTGCTGCTAAAAAAAAAAAGGTCCAATAATATAATTATTAATTATACCTCCCCAAACATTGAGCGACCACTGATATTCAATGATTTTTCAGCGGTCTTTCACATATACGGCGATAAAAACCTACAACTCATTGCCAGAGAACATTAAATGCTGCTCATCAATAACGAGTTTTAAAAAACATTTGAAAATGTATGTCTTATCACTGCGTACAGGGTTCAATCTTTTACATGTGACATAGTGCTCTATTTGTTCTTACTTTGAGCATAGGGTAATGGCTCATGTAGTACACAATATATGTTATATTCTTTATAGTACATAGTAATTAATATTATTAATAAACTATAATCTTCATTTCTCTCTAATGTTTCGTTTCTTCTCAATTATGATGTTTGAATTTTGTTATTAATATTCTCGTTTTGGCGATATTATAATTATTGTAAATATAACGGTATTTAGTTGTTATAAAACCTTTTTTTTACAGCATAGGTGTTTTAAATTAATTCTGGATTCAGGCATTTTGTTTTTATACAAATTAATATTACCATTGGGGTGGTTAGATAGAATAGCTATGCTAGATCTCGCCACCCGTTTACATCATTATGTATTGTATGTATGTATTGATTATAAATAAAAGGCACTTTATTATTATTATTATTATTATTATTATTATATTAAAAATTAAAAACTTGAATGGCATGTGGGTTTTCAGTAGCGTAAAAGTGAAAATTATGTCGATTAACAAAACCATTCTTATGAAATGTGGATTCATCGGTGAAGAAAACATTATTAACGAATAAAGGATTTTCTCTTACTTTGTGTTGTGCCCATTGGCAAAATGTTACTTGTCTTGCAAAATCGTTGTCTGTGAGTTCTTGGTATAGCTGAAGGTGGTAGGGATGAAACTTATTCTTTCAAAGCGATACTGCCACTGAAGACTTTTTAATATTAAGATTTTCACTAATTCCTCGAACACCCAACGACGGATCCTCGGTCACTGACAAAGCAATGGCAAATTGATTATCTTCGGTTAAAACAGTCTTAGTTCTTTCAGTTTTTTCATACTTGACAGTCTTGACACTCCCTGTTCGCTCAAACCGTTCTTTTATACTCTTAAATACTAATTGCTGAGGATGCCTTCTTTCCGGAAAATTTTGGGCATATATTCTTGTGGCTAAAAGAGAGTTCCCATGACTTTCACCCAAAGTATAAACCATATTTATTAATTCTTCTTGAGAGTAATTCATTTTAAGTGTAACTATTGATATATGACAATAAAATGTCAAAAATGAAGTAAACGAGGATTGTTATTTATTTTCCATGACTAACTAAGTCTTAAACGTACAAAATAAAATAAAATATTTAGATGACTGAAATGACATTAATTTAATGACTACTAAGAAGAATTATTGGATCGGTATAACATCAAAAATTTTAATAAAGCGTAAAAGATATGTACAAAAAAAATACAGGGCATTGCAATAATCCAGACCATTTAACTTAAAGAGAAATAACAAAAATTTTTGAGAAAATCATCACAATTTGGCAACGCCACTGACGAAAACAAAAATATTTTACCGTCATAAGGGAACTTAGTAGAACTTTCAATTTATAACAAAATATACAGGGTGTCCCATTTACGAAAATTGAGTAAATCTAATCCCCGATCTAATCTAAACTATCCGAAATTTGGAAATACAATTAGAACACACTGTATAAAATAAGCTCGAAAACACTTATAAATGGTACTCATATAACCCTGATGCAACTATTTGCAAAATATCTTGATTAAATTAAAATCAATAGGGAAACTGTAGCATATTTATTGCAACCGTGCAAAAACAAAAAAATTAGGAAAATAATTAATATCTTGGCAACATCGCCACAGATTGAAACGAAAATTTGGAATTATTTTCTATCATCATCATCACAATCATTTCTAGTTGTTTGCTGTCAAGTTTTATCTTAGTAAACACTAGATATGAGCTAATTTTTTGTAGTATTGTAAAGAACGAAAGCGAAGAAGCCTTGATTAATATTTATTTGTATAGAATGTTATGTTATTTTCTTTATTTTTATTCCATTTTTTTGTAAACCTTGGCAAATAAATATTTAAAAACAAAACAAAACAAATATAAATAATAAAGAAATACACTTGTTTCGGGCAAAAAATATAGGGTGTCCTATTTAAAAATATTGAAGCTTAAGTTGTCCCGCTTTTGTGAAACATCCTGTATATTTAAAAATATTTTTAAAAAATACACCTTTAAGTGCCTCTTGATTTTTATATTGAAAGTATTTCCTTATCTATAATGGCTTAAGAGATATCGAAGAATTACACACTAAATGGACACCCTGTATATTTCTGAGAACTCATAAACTCAATTATCCTCGGAAATTACTGAACGTAGAAAAAATCTGAGTACGTTACTGGATTCTACGTAAAAAACTACAAAGAGGACATTTGTTTCCTCTTTGATAAGCTACAGGGTAACCTAAGTATGGGGTGTGTCCCAAAATGTAAAATTTTCAAAAACATCATGTATATTAAAAACAAGGAAAAATAGAAAAATTCTGATTGCGACATCTATTCTTTTACAAAGAAGTAACACAGTGCTGTGAAAACTGTATTTTTCTATCTTTACTAATAACGGAGATACCCCGTAAAACCATCGAAAACTGGACACCCTGTACAGTGATATTGGTTATGAGAAGCAAAAAATTTGCATTATTATTATTTAGGCTTTAATTTCGGATATAAAGAAAGATTTCCTTGTATTTTAAATGAAATATACGAATTTGAAATGTTTTGATATTTAAAGTAGGTATACAAATTTATATTGATCCTTATTATTATGTTATTAATTATCCTGGCAAATAAAGTCCGTACAAAATATATTTTCAATTTTTAATTTTTTCATTTTTTTCTTATGACGATCACAATTAAAATCTAAATAACGAAAAAACTTTATACTTTTATATATAAATATACAATTTAGAAGGTGCTTTAAGTTAAAGTGTATAACAAAATATTAGTTAGAGTAAGCAAATTATTTTGTTTTTTCAAAAAATGAAATACGGTGTGCAGCAAAATAAGGTAACTCGACCAAATATGGGCATACGTATAAATTTTATCACATATAAATTCAATTTTTGATCAAAGATGAGTAACAGAAGCGGTAAACACTCTAGAGCAGACATGTTCGGACTACTATGAAAGAAAAATATACCAAGAGATTAACATTTTGATTTTTCTCAAATTTTATAATAATTTTAGTCCAACTGGCCATATTTTGGGCATCACCGCCAAATATGGTCATGGGCGAGTCCTAATATGGGCACCCAAAGAATAACTCTATTTTTCATTTTAGAAGTACATTATGGAATAAAAATAGAAAGGCTTTGTGTTCTTTTTTAATTTTATGCTGAACAAAATGGTTACATAGCAAAACGAGAATTTAAAATAAATACAAACATATGGTGAATAAAATGTCCACGTATTAAAACGAGGATATTAAAGCAAACAAAAATATGGCAAAGAAAGTGTTTACATGGCAACCTAGCAAAACGAGAAGACTATGACAAATAAAAATATTAAACATTAATCGTCATCGCAGTTGGGACACTGAAATGAAATTAGCACATCGTTAGGTATTAATCCGCAACACTCTTCGTGTACCCAATGATGACACAAAGTGCACTGCCTCATATCTATGTGCCGCTCTTTCTTACAGAGGAAACAATACCAAGATTATTTTATTATCTTTGAAACTGAAACAATATTTCTTAAATTTTTTTTTTAATTGAGAAATGGAGGTACTTCTCTCTTAGCGGAATTTCCAATTTTTTACTCTCCCTCGTATAGACTCCCTATTAAACTTTAACCGGATTTGATGGGTGTTATTTTGGTTTGACAATATGCAGAACTTTTCTGAAATAAAATAAATTTTCTCAATTCATTGATAAAAAATGTTCCCATATGCTGCGCACTTTCTGCCGGTCACTGTATAATATATCTTTTTAAGGTAAATTCGATAATGTAGGGTGTATCGGTAAATAGATATTAAACGACAATGTCGAAGTTTTAAATTATTTGGCCGGGAATCGATAGAGGTCGCAAAACCTAATTAAATCGATTGACACTTTCTGATCTACTACCCCAAACAGTGGTTATGCTCTACTTTTATCCCTCTGCCTAAGAAGACCAATGCAAGAAAATGTGAAGATCATAGACTTATTAGCCTGATGAGCCACGCTTTAAAAATATTCCTTAAAATCATACACCAGAGAATTTACAAGAAGTGTAAAAGAGACATAGGCGACTCGCAGTTTGGGTTTAGACAGGGGCTAGGTACACGAGAAGCGATAGTTGCAACACAAGTGCTTGTCCAAAACTGTTATGATCAGAGAAAGGATGTGTGTCTATGCTTCATAGACTATGAAAAGGCATTTGATCGCATACAACACCACAAATTAATGCAGCTCCTCAATGGACTTGATATAGACCAAAAGGACATTAGATGCATTGAAAATCTATATTGGAACCAAACAGCGCAAATCAAATTAGGCAATAATGTGTCCAACGCCATACAGATTAGAAGAGGGGTACGACAGGGATGTGTGCTGTCTCCACTCTTATTCAACTTATATTCGGAAGCAATATTCCAAGAGGCTTTGGAGGACGTGGAAATGGGAGTCAAAGTTAATGGAGTGTGGATTAATAAAATCGCTGATAACATACACGACCTACAACAACTGGTCAACAAGGTAGGAGAACAGAGCAAATCAATGGGCTTAAATATCAACATCAAAAAAACAAAGTTTATGATTATCTCTAGAAACCTAAATATGTTTGAAAACTCCACCATAACATTTAACGCAAGACCCATAGAAAGAGTAGATAAATTTAAATACTTGGGCATCTGGCTTTTCGAAGACTGGACATCAGATAAGGAAATAAAATGTCGCATTGAACAAGCTCGACAGGCATTCCTGAGGTTTCGAAGAGTGCTTGCCTGTTCCGACTTTGACCTTAACCTAAGACTCAGATTCATTAAATGCTACGTTTGGTCGGTGCTTCTTTACGGTATGGAAGGTTGGACATTGAAGGCGTCTGCAATTAACAAATTAGAGGCTTTCGAGATGTGGCTACATCGCAGAATCCTGAAGATACCTTGGACGGCTAGAATAACAAACGAAGAAGTTCTAAGACGTGTCAACAGACAACGTGAACTGTTTGAATCGATTAAGAAAAGAAAAACGGCATATCTGGGGCATATAATGCGAAACACGAAATATCAATTCTTGCAGCTATTGATCGAAGGCAAGATTGAAGGCCGGAGAGGGATCGGAAGGAAAAAAATGTCTTGGCTGCGAAATATCAGACAGTGGACAGGGCTACACGATGTACAGTCGTTGATACACACCGCAAGGAATAAGGAAGCAATGGAAAATGTTATCGCAAACATCCATTAATGGATACGCATTGGAAGAAGAAGAAGATCTTGTGAGGAACTGTATTGTAAGTAACTATATTGTTTTTGAACGAGTTTAGAAAATTAAAAATAAAGTAACCATCCTGATAAAAGAAACGTTAAGAAAATTATTATAAACGAGCACTGATTGAAAATTATTCTAACAGTAAGTAATTGTGCAAAACGTTTAATGAATATACAAGCAATCATTTTCAAAATCGAGAAATCAAGAAATTGAAGTGTGCCATGAATGAATCAAATTAAAAAATAGGTCTATTCCTAATTTCGATTATTTTAGATGAATCTAAAAAGCGGCCAAAAATTAAAGCCACTACTTTTAAACGACTTAAAATTTTAAACAAGATGAATATGCGGTGGGTTGGCCCAAGATCTCAGTTTCATGTGTCGTGGTTTAATTACAAAAGGCGGCGAGACCTTTTGAGAAATTGACACCCGAAACGTTGTAAGTTTTTTCTTAATCATTTCGTTGACTTTAAGGTTTGCTCACTATATGTCTATAACTATGTCCCAAGACGTTTGGTACAACATGAGAATAGCTTTTTGTAATACACGTGTTGAAACTTGGCTTAATAAAAGCTTACTTTAATCAGTCATTATGATAACATTTAAGAGAAGTTAAATGGCGCCTACTACTATTGTAGCTACATTCTTTTAAATAACGTGTTCATTCAATCCCACAAAAAATATGAGATTAAGAGATTCAATATTGGCGAAAAATACGTTTAAATTATTAATAAATAAGTTAAATGAACTATACCTATTTATACTTATATTATATTATTTTAGATTAGGTTTCATTATGTTTTAAAAAATAATAAAAATGTAATTATAATATGTTTGTTAGCTAAGAACTGTAAGTGTAATAATTAATAATTTATAGTTTTATGATAAATGAACAAGGAATAAAAAAAGAAGCTAAGTTCAACAAATCGGGACATTTAGAAATATTTTGGATTTAGATCTCGTGGACCACGATACTTTAATAATGAATTTAGTATTTCTATGTATACCTATCAGTTAAGTACTGCAAGTGTCTAGTATGTATATAGTCTTTAATTTGGGTTGGTAGATGTAATTCTTTAATTTTTACCACAGTTCTTAGTTCATCAAATATTTACAATGGTATCTATACTCGTATTGTGGGTTATATAGGTATACCATTAAAATATGAGGTATGTTAAATATATTACCTAACAAATTAACTTTATTTCCGGTTTTACACTGAGAAAATTTAAATGTTGAGTCAAACAATAAATGTTTCATTCAACAGTTTTTGCTTTTTCAATACAAACAATGAATGGATCATTCAAAAATGTTACATTTTATTGCTTAAATTAACGGGTTAAAGCTATCAATTAAAACATCCGACGATAAAGTTAAAATAACCAAAAATCCTGTTTAATACAAAATATTTAAAATGTTGATTTGAAATATGAGATTTATTGGCTTAACATTTACTAACTGTTTACTTAAACATTTTAGTTAATTGAATGAACATTTTCAAAATATTATAGTGCAAACTTTAAGCTTTTGATTTAACACTCTGTGTTTGGTTGCTTGATTTAAAGTTCTTTAAATGTTGGATTAACAGTTCCAAAATATTGACCTAAAAACTTTAATTTTGTTGGTTTAACATCTGTGAAGTATTGAGTTGAAAATTTAGTTTATTGTTTAAATAAAATAAACAATTTTGTTCAAATAATACTCTTTTGAAAATAAATCTACTACAAGCAATTGTATATAGAAAATGCTATTAGGTACCTGCTTCTATATCCCTTTAAATATGAATAGGTCCCTATGGTAATTTTTTTTAAACGAACTATTTCAATAAGATTATAGTCCTATTAAGTTGAAACCAATAACTAAATCTTTGTTCAATAGCTTACCTTAATGGTAAACCTTAATTAATTCTAACAGCCAAACATTTTTTTTAATTAACACAGATTAGAGAATAGTATTATAAAAAACACTTAAGTACAAAAATAAAAGTATCAAATTATGAGTACTATAAATGTCGTATTAACCACAGTTTTACATAATATTACATTTAAAGTTACTTACATTATTGTCAGTTATAAATAATATTTCATTATTGTGGGACAATTAAGTAATTTATCTTGTCCCCAGGGCCGTTCTTAGGGTAAATGTTGCCCGTATGAAAGAATAATTTTGCCCCCCCCCCCCCCCCCACTCATACCGTATGGCGCCTAATGCGATCCTGATGGGATTAAAAATGTTTTTAGTGAGCCACAAGCCCTCTGTACTAATTCTTATTTTTCAAGTTTTCTTTTTCTGTGTTGGGCTCCAGAAAGCTTATTCGATTATCAGACATCTGCAAAAAAGTCAGGGTATGATATAATAATAATATAATATATAAGAACTTATAAAAAATGCATAACGTAAGTTAAGCTGTTTCTCGATAAAGATTGACTTTCGCAAGGAAACGTTGCATATCGATTTTATTTTAATTTTAAAAACAATTTCAACAACCCCACGTTTACTTTAATAAAAATCGTATTTTCCCGATTTCTGCAAAAAAATTGCTATATTTCACACATTGTTAAAAAAAGGCAATGTAGTTCAAAAATCCAAGTTTGCACTTGTTAATGTAGTATAATATGTTTTATGTTTTACAGTTGCATTAAAACATGTGAAATAGAATTAAGTCAGGAATCTCGTTTTTTTTTGCAAAACAAATATCAAAACATCATAAATGTATTATTTCAATTTTTAACCGCGCAAAAGAAAAAAATATCATCAGGTTTACTTACCTGTGAAATATTTTTATTGGCCAGACAGCAATCACAAAATTGAGCACAAAAATTAGACACCAGAAGCTCTGTTTTTCAGTTTTTGAGATTGACACGTTCAAGTCACATAGTGCAAATTATCCCGGTGAGTGTATTTATAGGCTCAGGGCATAAACGAGTATTTTCCTGCGACCTGACGAAAACCGCCCGCACCGACGCGATGCCGCCGATGCGACGCGATTTGATGGGATGATGGGTTGAAACGTGTTAAAGCAAAAACGAGCAAAGTAACTGGTTTCGACGTAGAGTAGCGTTTTTAGAACCAATGTTGTTTTGTTTATTTTCAGTTATACTTGTAAAATGTATTTTTAACTCTAAGCGGTTACCAGGGGCGGTCATATCAATATTTTGAAGGGGGGGCCATGCAGTGGCGGCTCGAGCCAATTCAGAGAGGCGGTGCCAGGAAAAGTCTTAGCGCCGAAAGCCATACGCCGTAGGCGAAAAATTTTTGGGTGCCACGCCCTTTTTTGTGGATGATTCTTGGTTTTCAAGTAGGAAAAATACGCAAAAAATGGCTAAGTAAATTTTAAGAAAATTATAGATACCTACTTACTACTAATTATACTATACCTACTTACTTAATTATTTTTATTAATATTTTTTGCGTTTAAATATTTATAAAAAATTAAGGGTTTGACACGATTGGTCAGTTTTGTCACACGCGCCAAGCGCTGTTGCCGTAGTTCATAAAATTTGTAATGTAAATCGACGCCAAGGGGGGGGCCATGGCCCCCATGGCCCCCCCCGTATGACCGCGCCTGGCGGTTACCTAGTATAATGATAATATTTTTATATTGAATATTTTACTAATAAATTAGTTCTAAATTAGTTTCTTTTAACCGGGCGGCTAACTTACCGCCCGTGTGTCCTGCGCACCCCTAGCACCTCCGAATTGGAACGGCCCTGCTTGCCCCTATTTTTGGAATCAGACCTTGAACGATTTTGTGGTCGGCAATCTGCAGTAAGGCTTTTTCATCTAGGTATATCATGCTCTACTTGAAACTACTAATAAAACTACTTGAACTACCATTGGCAATTTCATCAATACATACCGGGTGATGCATGGCGTAGTTGAACATACGAAATCCCATGTAAATTTTGGCTCCCCTGTATACTTTAGAGGAAAATTCTATGATAATTTCTTGAAGAGGCCGATATAATAAACTCATGTGCCAAGTTTGATTAAATTTTAATTAGCCAATCCTAACTTATTCAATTAAATGTGATGGCACAATTACGAAATTTTCATAGTTTAGGTAATACAGCAAACACCAGCAAATTATCATTATTGGCATTGACAAAACGGAAAGTAGCGTCAGTGACAACATTTTCATTGAAGGCGCTTTAATTAAGCTAAATATGAGCTATTCCATTAAGGAAAAAGTAACTATGATTTAGTGGTATTATACAGGAAACAGTTTAAGAGGAGTGTCTGAAATGTTTTCAGTTCAATTCCCTAATAAGCATATCCCTTCCATTTTAATAATTAAACTTATCATTAGCAAATTTGAGTCCAAAGGCATTGCAATAAATCACTCTAAATGCTCAACTCAGAATGTCAATAGAGGGAGGGATAATAGAGATTTTGATATTTTACTGCTCGTGGAGAAAAATAAAATGATTGACACAAGGATTCTTGGAGAAGCCGTAGGAGAACATCAAACCATAGTATTGCGCACTTTAAAAAAACATAAATATTTTCCTTACAAGTATGAAAAACATCAAGAGCTACGGCAAATAATAATAGGGATTTTTTGAAAAATATTTGTTTTACCGATGAATGAACTCATTCTCAACAACGAACCAAATGTTCAAAATTGCCGGTATTGGAGCCAAGAAAATGACCATCGTCTTGTTCATACTCGGACGCAATAGGGTAAGTGCGGGAGAGTTGCCGCACATTTTAAAAAAATTGTACAATTTTTGTTTAAAAACATGTATTATCTCCAACCTTGGTCAAACGTTAACATACATAGTAGTCTTTGAAAATATGTAAGAATAAACATTTAAACTTTTATACAAACAAATAAAATAATATAAACAAAAATCATATGCAAATGGCATCTCTCCCTTACCCTTAAGGAGAGACGCCCCATTCAAAAAGGAGACATGCCGCACAAAAGGAGAGATGCCGCACACCTTAAAACATAGTGTTTGTACATTTTTTGGGCATCTCTTCCCTTGAACAGACGGTACAAATGTCGCCGTACGTTGTACTTGTTACATGTAGCCATTGTTGGCATTTTGTACACTGTATCCAATCAACTTTTTTTGTCGTCTTCGAATATTGCTCCAAACACTTGATACAAGAACAATCATTACCAACGTCTTTATCTTTTTTAATAGAGGTTCTTCGTCGCTCTTACTCCAGATATCCTTTTCTGATATCTTTGGGGTTGTTTTAAACTCTTTTTAATCTAATTTAATGGGCTTAATTTTTACCATACGCTTTTGGCTTATATTTTCGTAATTTATTTTCTGTTTTCTTTTTTGTTTTTGTCGAGGTTTTTGTTTTTGTTTTTCTTTAGCTTTTTCTTTTTTTGTTGCAATGTTTTGTGGAGAATTTAGAACTGTTGCACCTTGTTTTAGCCTCTTGCTAAAGGAAGCTGGTATGACAGGAATTGGTGAAACTTCTGGCAAATGTTTGCTTGGTGTAATGATTACCTCCTTGTTCTCTGTTGAAATGGTGTGGGAATTTGTACCTACTTATATTTTGATGGAAAGAACATGATGGTCTTGGTTCTGGACTCGTATATTCAGGAGTGGGTGTTTTCCATGAAGGGTCTGGTTCTGGAAGAGTAAGCTCAGGTAAAGGTGTTTTCGAACGTCCATTTGGAGTATCAGTTGCCGACTCAAGCATGGTAAAAAAGTGATCTGGAATAGTATTTGGATCGAAAGGAAATATTTCTGTAGCTTTAACCCGTTAACAGCATTTCCTACACTGGCTGCTTTTATCCATGCTTTACCGATTACTGTACCTACCAGCTTGATATCTGGTTAAATTTCTTGAACTATGATTCTTAATCCATAGCTGAGCTTCTTGATTAAAATACGCTTTTTCAGCTTGTTAGGATTGCAGATCATCCCTAACTTTTAAACAGCTTCAAATAGTTGTTCTTCTGTCCAAATGCTCTTTTCGAGAGCAGTTAAAGATCTCTAATATTTACGTGGCATGATATACCTGAAAAATACAGTAATTCCTTATTTTAGTAGGTATTTAATTCCTATGGCACCATGCGGCATCTATACCGACGTTCAGAGCGGCGTCTATCCTTTTTGTTGGAAGAGACGCCGCATGCCATTATTCTCGACGTTGTAAACATTGTTATCCTAACATTTGCACAATACCTTTAAGAAAGACCCAAAACAACAGCAAATTTCGCAAACATGCAAAACCTTTAACAAGCACTTTGTAATTCCATAATCTAAACTAACGAATAAACTTTTTTGGCTAAATTAAATACTTACGATTGCAAAATGCTCGACAAATCACAAACCGTTTGTTTAAACGCACATAGCACAGAATAATACGTAATTAAACAGCACTCTTTATTAAATAAATTTTTTGTGGCGCCATCTGATACGTGGGGGCCAAACTACACAGGGTGCGGCATCTCTCCAACCGCGGCATCTCTCCCGCACTTACCCTATCCACAAAAAATAAATGTTTGGCCGGGAGTTGTAGGACATTACATTATTGGACCATTTTTATGGAAGGCAACCTTACAGTAGTAACCTTTCTGGACTTACTACAGAATCGAATTGCACTAGACGAAGTTGTACGCGAAAATCAGGAGATCTAGTATCAAATGAATGGTTGTCCTGCCCATAATTCTCTCATGATTAGGGAATGCTTGGAAAATATTTTTAACGGAAATATTATTGGCCCGCTGCATCTAATCCTTTGGCCAGCCAGGTCTCCTGACTTTTCGCCGATCGACTTCTTTTATTTTTAAACATGTAAAATTTAAAAATCTAGACCAGCTAAAATACTGTACTTTGTTAGAATGTGACAGAATTTCTCAATATCAACTCAGTAATGTTAGAAATGAATTTTATGATCGGTTAGGATATTGTTTAGCTGTTAATGGAGGGTTGTTTGAACATTTTTAATTAATCAATGTTTTTGTGAAAATCTGTAGTCTTAGGTATGTTATGGTAAATTAAAGGCTTAGTAAGAAAAACATAATGGTGTCTTTTATTTTGGATGTGTGATTGCCGGATTGGTGAAACGAAAATGTGTTTTTAATGTGAAATAATCTTTTTTCGTTATGTCCAGCTTTATGTCAATTTTTGACAATAGCGTCATAGAAATTATTTACTGGTGTTTGCTGCATTACCTAAATCATGAAAATTTCGTAATTTTGCCATCACATTTAATTGAATAAGTTAGGATTGGCTTATTAAAATTTATTTTAACTTGGCACATGGGTTTATTATATCGGCCTCTTCAAGAAATTGTAATTCAATTTCTCTCTAAAATGTAAATGTATACACATGTGTAAAGGGGAAACAATATTTAGCCACCTCAAAATTTACACTGGATTTCCTATGTTCAATTAAGCCACGCATCACTCGGTATAGGTACATTGCACAATAGATATTTAGAAAAACCTATGGAGTATAATATAAGCATCAGCATAACTGAAAGGATAGACCCATAAGAACCACCATGGCGAATACCATGTTTTCGATTTTAAGCTAAATTTCCAGTTAAGTAAGTATTTTCGATGATTCTAAGTTGAAATGGTAATTTTGAGAAGCATTCGATTGTGCAATAAAAAATACAGCTTGTCATTTAAACATTAAAAATGTTCGCATTTTCTGGTGAGTTGACGTTAATTTGGTTTTTAGGTCAAAATTAATATCCCACTCGAACGTGGCAGTAATCCAAATTTGAGTAAAATATATTTACCATAACCCTGTGGTGGTGGTAGCCTGTACAATGATTTCGTTTAGGTACACCCGGTAATGTTTGTATCTATTTATTGTCTATAGGCAAAGTATTTAGTTTATAGTTCAATGCCTGAACAGTATCTGGGTAACCAGACGTATACAATCTAAAAAATTGAAATTTTGCCCTAACGAGTTCCAATAACGCTTTACAGATGTCATTTATATAGATTTCAAATTTTCTAAAGAAAGCAATTTCTAATGTACCATAAAAGATGTGGATCAAAACTATTTGTTGGTATACCTACCATACCTTAAGAAATTTGTTATAATAATAATAATAATAATAATAAGTTTATTTCAAATAGTTAATAATAAACTTGTTAATATGTTATTTTTCAATACACTTATTAATAAAATCCCCATGCAGAAGATGTGCTTGTTAGGGGCAAATCTTATTTATTTAAAATTATGAATATTTAAGAATACTCCTATAAAAAGTTGCAAGCATTCAATAAACGCTACTTTCTTGATGATAAATTATTAAATTTCTGAAAAAGATTAATTAAATAATTAATTCATAATAACATTAAATAGCATTTCCAAAAATATTTTTTAAGCGTCTGTTTCCAATATTAATGTTTTTATTTCAATTTTATATTTTTTTATGAAATAATTTTCTTGGTAAATAATTATTTAAATAAAAGCATAAATATAAAAAAGTTTTTATCTTACGGACTTATTTATTTTAGGTTTTATGGATATTTCATTTTTATAACGTGTATTATGGTTATGGTCTTTAAATTGTATAAGGTTTTTATTTTTAAAAATATATGGACAGTGTGTCCAAGATAAGAATGGGATAGCATTGGAATCTTGGAAACGGTAGGAATTACAATGTTGGTTAAATTAGGAAAAATTTGCACAATTTAAATACCTTTTACATGGTTTTTGCAAAATTAAACTATCTTTAACCGATTTCGATATTTTTTAAAAAAATTATTTTTTGCTGTAGGATTATTTTTTATTTATTTGTTGCATTATTTTAACAGATATAAAAAAATTAAAAATACTTTTTCATTGTCACTTTTTAAGCTGAACAAGATAGCGTAGATTTTCAGTACGACGTTTCGTTTTCGAAAAAACATCCTCAACTTTCTTTTTTTAAATACGGTCCTGTGTTTTTTTTTTAATCGGAGGCTATTTTGAACTCTAAAATAACTGATGTACCACTTGCACATAGTTTTTGATGTACCCCCAGAGATAAAAGTCCAAAGGAGTTAGATCAGGCGATCGTGCAGGCCAAGAAACAGCTGAACGCGTACCTATCCATCTGTCAGGAAATCTATCTGTTAAATATTCTTGGACAATTCTCGAATTATGAGCGGGGGCCCCATCTTGTTGAAACCAAAAGTTATTGATTTCTGCTAGAGTGGTAAGTTGTTATCGAACCATTCTTCCAAATTATGCTGCAGTAAATTTCGATACCGCTCCGAATTTAGTGTTCCGTGGTAAAAAATTGACAAAATTATCTTTGTTCCTAAAATTCCTACCCACATGTTGAAACCAAAACAATGTTGGTGTCTAGCCATTTTGTACAACCGTGGATTTTCTGTGGACCAATAATGCGTATTTCTTCTGTTACAGATTCCGTTGTTGGTTATCATACTTTCATCAGAAAATAAAATTTTATTGACGAAATTTTCGTCGTTTTGGCATTGCCTAGTGCAGGGGTTCCCAAACTTTAAAGATAACGGAACACCCAGCAAGTACTTTTTAGTTTGTGGAACCCCATAGATTTTGGCGTTCCACTTACTTTCTCAATGCTTCTAACTGATGTTGTAATAATAATAATAATAATAAACAATTTATATTAACCAAATAAATTGAAGCATACCAAGTACAAAGTATTATAATAACAAAAAATAAATTTAAAATTAATTATACTACATTTATAGGTTAATAAGGGCCTGTTATTACGCAGACAACTGGTATTGCGCGAACAACACCAGATACTGTTAAGGCCAAAACTTATATAATATATTAGTTTTCAAAACATTCTAAACTATAAAGAAAAACTTAAATCATAGTGGCAAACAACATAATATAATGGTAGATGAAAAAAGAAAAAAAGAGAAAGGAGGGGCATATTACAGTACAAAAAACATTAGGTATACCAAAGAATAATTAATGGAAGCAAAATTCTACTGACTCGAGAACAAGAGGTTTTTATATTTACTTTTAAAGACAATAGCCGAGCATTCAACATCACGTGCATCCAAGGAATTGACGCAAGAGGCAAAGTTGTATGAAAATGATCTTTTGAAAATTTCTTTTCGATGTCTAGGGATATTTATAATGTTATTTCTACGAAGATTCAGGCTATGAATATCATTTCTAAAAACAATTTTAGTGAATAAGTATGAAGGGGCTCTGGATTTTAAAACTTTGAGGCAAAAAGAAGCAAAATGTAATTTTCGTCGATTATGCATATTAAGCCATCCCGCATTTGTCAAAAACTGAGAAACTCTCTGCGTTCTTCTGATGCCATAAATAAGCCGCAAACACGAGTTTTGCATTCGTTGTATTCGGCGAGAGCCTGCACTATCAATACAGGGGCCATACACAACATCACAATGATTAAAATGGGACAGTACTAAAGTGTCACATAACAATTTTTTTATTTCAGAGGTAAGAGAATGCCTGTGATTGTAAATAAGTTTTAAGGTACAATATGCCTTTCTGACTTTAACTTTGATGTGTTCTCTAAAACGAAGATTAGAATCAACCAATAAACCCAAGCTTTTGGAGACACTTTTATATGGTATTGCTACATTGTTAATGGTGATGTTCAAAGAATTCTGTACCATATTCCTTAATGTTTCATTACCAAACAAGGTGATGGATGATTTGGATAGGTTGATTTTAAGTTGATGGTCCCTGGATGCTTCGATTAAATTCTTAAGATCTAAGTTAATATTTGTATTAACAGAATTCAAATCAGAAGTGTCAAATGAGCAATATATTTGAGTATCATCAGCATATAAGTGATAGTTACAATAATTTAAAGTTTCGTGAAATTTTCCCGTAGAAATTGTATACAATAGAGGTCCTAAAATACTACCCTGTGGAACTCCAGTAGTCAAACTAAGGGAATCCGAAAAGCATTCCGCTATTACCACCTTTTGAGTCCTGTGAGTTAAAAAAGATTTAATTAGTTTAATAGCCCCATCTCCAAATCCGGTGTAGTGTAGAATCGAGAGCAATATGGAGTGGTTGAGCATATCGAATGCCTTTGTAAAGTCCAAAAGTATAAGTGCACTTATCTTTCCATCATCACAAGCTTTAAGAACATCATCGACCACATCTGACATAGCAGTGTCACAGCCAAAACCAGGGCGAAAACCAGACTGCTTAAGGGGTAAAATATTAAACCTATCCAGAAAAGATCGTATTTGACCATCTAAAATTTTTTCTAATATTTTGGAAAAGGTTGGGAGGATACTTATTGACCTTAAATGTGAAAATTCTGTGGGTTGACTGATCTTTGGCAGAGGCAAAACATGGGCATTCTTCCAAGAATCTGGATAGTGAGAAGTCTCTATGCATTTATTAATCACATGAGTTATAAAAGGAATAATATAGGGGCAACATAATTGAATAAGTGTAATATTCAATGCGTCACTGCCAAACGCTTTAGATTTTAAATTCATTATTATTTTTAGTATATCATCTTCAGTCACCAGATGAAATTCCAGCTGATCAAGAATGCCTGGTTTAATGTTATGTTGATAGAAATTTAATAAATTAGGGTCAGGAGTCTGTCCAAAAGACACAGCAGAATTGATAAAAAAATTATTGATATCGTTAGGATTAGAGAGATGGCCTGGAATGACGTTATGTTTATTTTTGATAATATCTAGTTTTTTTAATTCCGACCATTTTTCTTTTATTGAAGAATTCGAAAATCTTTGCCGTAGATATGCTTTCTTTTCCGCCCTTATTGCAGCTGTGGTGTAGTTCCTTAGTTGTTTGTAAGATGAGTAATGCTCTGCCTGTCTTGTATTCTTAAATCTTCTTAATGCTTGGTTCCTAAGTCTTTGAAGAAATTTAACATTATCAGTTATCCAAGGCGCATATTTTTTATTTCTTTTCTTACAAATTTTAAGTGGGGCATGCATATTGTAAGATGATTACCTGGTTCGAAATTAGCACACAGGTTCTGGATAACGAAAATGACGTATATTCATTACAGTATTAGTACAATAGTAGCAAAATGTTAAAATTATCAAATCATCATCTCTTAACTTATCTTCTTTTAAATCTAGTTCATCAAAATATATATATATGTTTGGGTAACCTTAAACTATGGTACGGTTTGTTATATGTTATATGTTTATGTTTATCAATTACAAGCAAAGCTGGCACCTTACGTTCATGGTTGTAACCTTGTCAATCTAAACCAATGTTTAATAATATAAACTAATTTAATAAAATAGGTAAAATACTGTAAAACACTAACTGTCTTAATTTTACCTTATACTATACCTTACTTACGCTACACCTTATACTACACCTCCGGCCGGCAGAAAAAAAAAATCGAATGCTAATGCTGAATTTTTTTTTTGAAATAATCAACCAATCTATATCAATCAAAATATTTCTTAACTCTATTCTTATGAACTAAAACTTGCTTATTCTCTATATCTAACAAAATATTTGGAGACTGTTCACTTATCACTGTAAAGGGTCCATTGTATAAAGCGTCCATTTTTGTTCCCGAATTATTTTTCAAAAGCACTTTATCACCACTCTTATAATTAACTATGCTACTTTTCCTATCATATACAGTCTTTCTTTTACCTTTTGACGTCATTAAGTTACTTTTTGCATCAGCACATGCTTGCTGGAGCCTATACTTTAACTCTAAAGGATAACTATCAAAATTGTACAGAGGGTCAACTTCTCGTAACAAATTCGAAGGTAAATTAGCCGTTTTGCCAAATACTAACTCATACGGGGTATACCGAGTTTCAGTATGAACACTAGTGTTATAGGAAAAACACCAAAAAGGTATCCAACTACTCCAATTAGTTGGGTTTTTCGCTATTTGCATTCGTAAGTATGCTCCTAATGTTTTATGAGAGTTTTCTAATGCGCCTATGGTCTGATGATGGTAGGCCGTTGAATTAAGTTTTTTAATTTGAAGCAATTTACACGTTTGCGTAAGGGTTGCAGCTAAGAATTCAGTGCCTTGGTCTGACACTATCTCATCTGGGATTCCAAACCTCAAAATAAAATTTTCAACGAACGCTTGGGCTACTGTTACAGCTTCCTTATTTTTTAAAGGATAACATTCCACGAATTTACTGAGATCACACTGTAACGTTAAAACATATTTATTGTTATCAACATCTGATTCTAAAGGACCAACTAAATCTAAACAAATTCTCTGGAATGCTGAATCAGCTGTAGGCGTAATAGTCATTGGCTCTATACTTAGTTTTGAATGTTTATACCTCTGACAATCATCGCATTTTTTAACAAAGTCCTCAACGTCTTGTCTTAAACCTATCCATGAATAATATTTTTTAACATTATTATACATCCTATTTATTCCTGCATGACCTCCTGTCGGCAGTAAATGAAAATCATTAAGCACTATTTGCTTTGTCTCACGATCGTATACTTTTTGCACGTCTTTAATAACACATATTTTTATACCGGTTTCATTTATCAACTTTTTATATTTTAATAATTCTCTTAAGAATTGAGCGCTCTTTCCGTCTTTAATTACTATTAATTCTCGGATATTATATTTATCACATATAGCTTTCAGTATCCTCAACGATCCACTTAAGGGTAACGCCGATCGGATGTTCTGAAATTTAAATTCCGCTTCGTCGGACTCAGGTTTCTCAACGATGCCTTCCTGGTCAACGTCGATCGAAAATCCTGGCCCATATAAATGACGTTTTTATTTTTGAAATAGACGAAATTTTCTATATTACAATCGTAATTTTCATTTTTACATAATTCAATAAACTTCGCGTTTGACACTGGACAGAGTTCACACGATTCTTTAGGCCGTTTCAGTACTTCTGTTACTCCCGGGTGATCAATCCGTTCGTAAGTACCCGAACTACAACCTACGTCATCTGTTTTGTCTGTCTGTCGCTTCGCGGCTGCTCTAGTCGTAGCAAATAAAGATTCATTATTATTTTTATTACTTAAGCTTTTAAGCTCCTCATTATTTATTTCTATTCTCGAAAGCGCGTCCGCTATGACGTTTTCTTTCCCTTTAACATGTTTAATATCAAAATCGTATTCTTCCAAAACTAATCGAAATTTAGTGAGTCTACTAGAAGGGTTAGTCATACCAAAAAGTGAAATAAGAGGTTTACAGTCGGTTTCAAGTGAAAATTTTCGTCCATACAAATAAGGTCTGAAATGCTTAACTGCCCATACTACTGCTAAAAGTTCCTTTTCTACTGTACAATAATTACGTTCTGCTTTATTTAAAGACCTACTGGCATAAGCAACTGGCTTATCGTCCATATTTGACAAAACTGCTCCGATTGCACCCCCTGATGCATCGGTTTTTAAAATGAAAATATTATCTTTATCAAAATTAGGATATTGTAAGATTGGAGGGCTTATAAGTGCGGTTTTTAATTTTTCGAAAGATTTTTGACACTCATTTGTCCAACAAAATTTAACTTTTTTCCTGGTTAAATTATTTAATGGAATTGAAATTTTTGCAAAATTTGGAATAAATCTTCTATAATAGTTTGCAAATGCAACAAATCGTTTAGTCTCATTTGCATCCTTGGGTACGGGATAACTCTGAAGGACCTTTATTTTCTCCCTATCAGGAAAAACACCTTTCTCCGAAATCACATGCCCAAGATACAAAATTTCTTTTTTCAAAAATTCACACTTGTTTGGATTTAATTTCAAATTTACGTCTCTAAGCCTCTGAAAAATTTTCACTAGATTTTGGTTATGATTCCTTAAACTGTTTCCAAAAACAATTAAATCATCAAGATAAACGAAACAACTGTCATAATTTAACCCTGTCATTGCAATAGTCATTATTTTAGAAAAAGCACTTGGACTAATTTTTAAACCCATCGGAAGTCGTGTCATTTGGTACTGTCCTCTTTCGGTCGTAAATGCTGTATACGGTCGACTAGACTCTTCCAAAGGCACTTGGTAGTATCCTTGGGACAGGTCTAAATGCGAGAAATACATAGCTCCAGATAATGAATCTAAAATTTCAGTAATAGATGGCAATGGAAACTTTTCGTCGTCTCGTAACTTTTTATTGAGCAAACGAAAATCAATTACAACTCTAAAGCGTTTAATGCCTGTTTGGTCGGCTTTTTTAGGTACAACTAACAATGGTGCGGACCATTCACTTTTAGCCTTTTCAATGATTCCTTGTTTTTCCATCATTTCGATTTGCTTATGTATTTCTGCCTTTTGTGCGTGAGGAAGTCTGTATGGTTTTACGTATGACGGTGACGCGTCAGGCTTAAGTCGTAATGTCTGTTTGTAGATGTTAGTCGTAGTAAGAGGATCGTTATCTAAATGAAAAATATCCGAATACTTAGCGCAAATTTTTTGTATTGAAAAGTTTTCTTCCTTATTTAAATGCTTAGTATTAATTAATTTCAACAATTTGTCAACTCGCCCTACTGAATTATTCTCCGTTTCTAAAAAACAACATGTTTCGTAATCGCTAAAATTTACAAGCTTTGGATAAAAATTTGTCAATGAAATTTCCATGTCACGGGTATTTAAAATTTTTATTGGAATCATATTGCTTTGTGGTCGTACTAAAGTACTGGCTATATATATACCGTCTCCGATTTCTTCTGGTAATACAATACAGTCCTCATTTTTATTCACTTTGCAAAATTTAATTACCTCGCATCTAGCTGGTATTTTAAAATAAGATTTTTGTTTTGAAAACATTGGTACCGAGATATTTTTATTTTTTAGAAAAAATGAAAAATTAAAATTTTCGTAATTTATAGTGGCATTATATTTTTGGAAAAAATCAGAGCCTAAGACTCCGTTTATTTTATTCTCAAAACTGTCTATTAGGTGAAAATTATGATTTAAATTAATTACATTGTTATTGTTATTGTTATTAATATTAAATTTCAAGTTCGCAACGCCATGAGACAGTGTGGAGCCGGTAACTCCATTAATTTTTATTTTAGTTGCTGTGTTTACATATTCGTGTTTATCAACACAGGTTTTAAATATTACACTAATTGAAGCACCTGTATCTATTAATAAATTTAATTTGGTACCTTTGTACTTGACTTGAATAAAATTGAGACCATTTAAATTAAAAATAAAAAATTCATTATTAGACTCGAAAAAACTGATTTTCTAATGTTTCGCTTGATTGATTAGACTCGCTAGTACTTTCGTCCCTAATGCAATATGACCTATTATTATTATTATTACCACGAAAACCTCTTCCGCGATTTGGGAAACCCCTAAAATTCGGTGACCTATTTTGAAACCTGTAATTGTTGTTATTACTGTTATACCTGTTATTCCCTGCGGGACCTGAAAAATTCCGACCACGAGACCTATTATTTGAAAAAGAACTGAAATTTGCTTGATTATTTCGACCTCTGAAGACCCTATTACTCGCGTGCCTATTTTGGATATGAAAAACCCGATGAGAGCCTGTGTCACTTTTTCCAAGCTCCTCATCCTTTGCTGCCCTTATCGCATCACTTAATCGGTCGTAATTACGTGCTTTAACAATAGTGCGCATGTCGCTACTCTGCAACCCATTGGCAAATACGTTTATAGCAAGCTTCTCGTTTACGGAAGTTAACACCCGTACAGCTTCGTCATTCCCGTCGGACTGTGCGATAGTAAGGTCCAGGAGTAGATCTTCAATATTTCTACCGAACTCCTCGATTGATTTACCCCCTTGCTTAGCACCGTTCAATCTGGCGGACAATGCTCCCGCTGACTTTTTGGTGAGAAAAAGAGCTTTAATATCAGTAATAAGGGCTTCATTCGTTGCGTATGTGCTCTGCAACCTTATTTTTGCATTACCCGATAATCTTGCCTTAAGGACATAATTCGTTAAACTCTTTTTCCCTGCCTCGTCAAGCAATGCGTCATATAACTCGATGCCGTCAATTAACTCTTTTGTCGTTTTCTCAGTGCCGTCCATGCGCGGCAACAGAGACGCGGCCGTTTTCAAATCAAATTTTTCACTCATGTTTCTAGCTTCAACAAAACAATCAGAATCGGGATTTTTTGCTACAGATTCTGTTTCTTTCGTATCGGCGGTTTTTAGCCTATCCTGTAAAACTTCATTAATAGCTTCAAAATATTTATCTAACTGTGTGGCATAATCTTTGACTTGGGCTATTAATACGGTTTTAGTGGGGACGGGGACCCTATTAAATTCATTTTTTAAATTGCTAAACTCACTTACAAGTGTCTCTAGTTTTCCTAAGTTGCTTACGGTGACAGTCCTAGAGCTGCGCCTTTCGATGGAGTCCTTTTTCAGATTCCTATACAGTACCCTTGCCTCTTCTAACAAGTACTGGAACTCCTTGATGCCCATGAACTAATCCCACGTTGCGTACGAGCGGCTTTTGCCTCACCTTCCATTAAGGCCTCACAAGTACGTTCTGCTTGGCTGTTGCTCGACTTGGGACTGCTACTACGCATATGCAAATGCGGTCAAAATGAAATGGAGTGACTTTTCTTCTTCTTTAGGCTTATTCCTTGATAAATCCTTCTTCAGTGTTCTGCGGTACATCTGTTTGAGCTTCAACACCAACAACAGGACGACTGCTCCAGTTAAGATATACAACAGTATGCGAATGTCCAAGGGTGCCTGGATCGCCTCTTGTTCCACAATGAAATTCGAATTAACGACACCAGAGTCTGTTATTTCTGCGTGTTTTGAATTTGTTGTCCCCATCTGCACTTGTTTCACTTCACTTGTTTCACTTGTTTGCTTTCACTTAGGTAGTCACTTTATATTTACCAAGGGCTTAACTTAAGCCCGCTGGCAGGATCGCCATGTAAGATGATTACCTGGTTCGAAATTAGCACACAGGTTTTGGATAACGAAAATGACGTATATTCATTACAGTATTAGTACAATAGTAGCAAAATGTTAAAATTATCAAATCATCATCTCTTAACTTATCTTCTTTTAAATCTAGTTCATCAAAATATATATATGTTTGGGTAACCTTAAACTATGGTACGGTTTGTTATATGTTATATGTTTATGTTTATCAATTACAAGCAAAGCTGGCACCTTACGTTCATGGTTGTAACCTTGTCAATCTAAACCAATGTTTAATAATATAAACTAATTTAATAAAATAGGTAAAATACTGTAAAATACTAACTGTCTTAATTTTACCTTATACTATACCTTACTTACACTACACCTTATACTACAATATCGAAAAACAGTAAAATTGATGAGCTTAAAAAATTTACTTTTTCTTCAATGTCAGGCATATAAAAAATATTTTCCCAAGGCCATGATTCAAGATCTGCCTGAAATCTGTCAAAGTTAATGTTTTTTAAAGGTCTATATTTAAAGGATATTAGAGGTGGACTTTCAATGGCCAGGGGAATTTTAATGTAAATGGGAAAGTGGTCTGACAACAGATCATCAGCCACACCAGCGCTTAGAACATCAGACATATTGCAATATAGTAAATCAAGCAAAGAATATGATCCATCAGCCATCCGTGTAGGTTCCTGAATATATTGCCTTAAATTAAAAATATCAGCGATGTCTTCAAGTTGTTTAGCATTGTTACTATTAATATTCAATAAGTTAATATTAAAATCACCACAACAGATAATGTTATCATAAGTTGTATAGAGATTTGAGAGTGAGTCCTCGAAGTAATCAAAAAAACTTTCTAAATTTGACCGAGGGGGTCTGTAGAGTACACCCAATAAAATATTTTTAGAGTTGAATATGAGTTCAACCCATATATATTCCACAAAATCCAAACATCCAGAGCTCAAAATCTTAAATTTAATTGAGTTTTTAATATAAATACCAACTCCACCCCCTCGCCTCAACACCCGATCTTTGCGAATTAGATTAAAACCATCGATAGCTACAGTCTCAGCATCAATATCCGGACGCAGCCATGTCTCAGTGACTCCAGCTATGTCATGATTATGTTCCGTTATATATTGCCTAAAGTCAGCAAAATTAGCTGTTAAAGACCTCACATTTGTATGAGATATTATAATGGACATGTCCCTAAATACAAAACTAGAAACGAAGCTGAAAAGAGGATAAGGTAAAGCTGTTAATCATAGAAAATAAAATTTAAAAATTTAAGTTTGACGAGAAAAAAATTAAGGAAATAATATTTATTAGCTTATACACAAAACATTTGGTAGGGTCTTCCGTTACAGCTAATGCCACATTATTTTGAATTTCCTCATTACATGGTTTGTTTCTAGTAACAACTACTTTATTAAATGACCCTGTATATTAAAATATTATAAATGTAAATTTGTCTAACGTTCATCTTTTTTGTTTCTGAATATAATTATTTAAAGGATAAAGATGGTCCTTATCAAATATAATTTTCAAAAATCTTTTTTGAAATACTTCTAATTTTTTAGCCAAAGTTCGGTTTATTCTTCCCCAACCTAAAATTCCGTAATTTAAATGAGTTTTGACTAATGCATAATATAATATTTCTAGATGTTTTATATCCAGAAATATTTTAATGCTTTTAAAATTTCGTAATTCTTAATTTTTTAATCAAATTCTACTTGAAAATTCCAATTTAATTTACTCTCAAAAATTATTCCTAAATATTTTACATGGTTAACTTTTAATATTTTAATGTCATCGCTAATATTGATGCTATTCATATTTTGTGGTACATTACTTAGTTTTAAAGTAAAAGGAAGATAATTTATTTTATTAAAATTAATTGTTAATAAATTATTATCAAACCAATTTTTTATAATTTTAAAATCTTTTTTAATTTTCTTATTTAAATTGTCCCAATTTGTATCGCTATAAAAAATAGCAGAATCATCTGCAAAACTATAAATTTTCCCATCGCAATTTATACTAAATAAATCATTAATAAAAATATTAAAAAATAATGGCCCAAAAATTGTCCCTTATTTAAATACTTTTGAATAGCTTTCTTCTTTATCTATTTTAACATAAGTTTGTCTATCTTTAAGATAGTTTTTAACTAATTTTAATTGCTTTCCTCTAAATCCAATATTTTCAACTTTTTTTAATAGTAAATTATGGCTAACCGTATCAAAGGCTTTTGCTAAATCCAGAAAAATACAAATACAAGGTTTTATTATCTAATGCATTATATATTTGTTCTGGTAGATAGCAAATAGCATCTTGCGTCGTTTTATTTTTTTGAAACCCAAATTGTTTTTTACAAATAAAATTTATTTTTTTTTAAATAATTATCAATTCGTATTTTTACATTTACCTTCCACGCGCAGACCTATGTCATCATAATTGGAATCAGTTTTATATATATTTGGATATCGTCACAAACTAGGATATCGTTTTCTCTAACTGGTTGTGATGACAGATTTACAATCCTTCAAGATATCCAGCCAACCGATCGGGTGAGACGTCCCGTGACAGGTCCACGGTCCGGTGAAAAAGTTCATCGCTTCGCTGCATACACGTGCTGCTATCCTTAAGTTGTCTCGTGGTGTTGTTTTGTGGATACTGCACGTGCACGCAGAGAATGTTTACTTTTTGAAATTTCGGTAGTGGTACATTTTATAGTCTATCTTTAAATGGAAGTAATAAATGCTCATTAAATATGCAAAACGCGTACCGGGGTATCAAAAACAATTTAAATACCATCCCTTAAAATCTATTGTGTTCACATTAAAGGATCCAAGTAATGGGCCTTCTTTAGGTACGTCCATCCTGAATTTATCGCAAGCTATTGTTATATTTGAGAATTTACCATTGTTATTGGCAAAATCCCTTAGACAAGAGCGTGTATTGGGGAAGTTTTTAAATTAAAAATCTTAAACATGCCTATTCTCCTAAAATTGTATTATATTATATTCGTAGGTATTTATAACATATGAAAACATTTAAAAAATCGAATTAACTAATAAATAACAATGGGTAGTGCGATTTTACATAATATAATTACAAAAACAAGATATAATATAGAATCTTACAAACAAAGTATTTTCAAAAATCGAATAATATTTTGTCGTTATGACTTAATCATAGTCCGATTCGAAAGATGAACTTTTAGGAACACTGTTAATAATAAGCGGTTCAACTATTTCTTCGATTATTATATCTACCTGCCACATTTTTTCTTCTTCTTTATCACATGATCGATACACTTTTTCCACTTTTCCGCACTGATTTTACCCATAGCTTCATTAAAGAGTCTTTTAAATCCACCATTTTATAAGTCGTGTTTGATCTGGCGACATCTGTCTTTATTTGAGCCCATATAAGTTCAATCGGGTTTAATTCGCCGTGGTAAGGAGGGAGTATGAGCACTACTGACTACATATTTTTCGAATGCATTTTTATGAAAATTGGCTAGTACCAATAGTTCTTTTTTTAAGGAATCTAATGGAAATTCTATTGTCTTAACCTCAGTCATTCTGTTATTTCACTTTTCAGCCTAGAGTGATAATTTGCATTATCCAATATAATTATTCCATCTTTTAGTAGAAGATCCAACATTTGCTCGAACCATTCTTTAAAGACATCGAAATTCAAATCTTCGTGATAGTCTCCTGTATTTTTAGATTGAAACATCAGTAGACCACCTTTAACGAAGCCTTCAGAACTTCCAATATGGGTTATGATAAGTAGATGTCCTTTCCAGATGACGGTCTTAATCCTGTGGGCAATCCTTCCAACAAAACTTGCCTTGAACTTTTAATATTTTCATACTGCCAATATTTCGTCACAGTGTGGCCTTCATTTAACCATGTTTCGTCTAGGTGAAATATTTTTTTTGTTCTCTTCTCTGGCTTTTCGCATGCTTCTTAAGTAATTTCCTCTCCAACAGACGATATCGCTTGGGTCTATTAAAATCGACTGCCTATTATGTTTTTTCCACCGAAAACCCATTTTTTTTTGATAATTTTAAGCTTAAAAAATTTTATGTTAAAATATATATTTGAAGAAAAAGCTTGAAATTAATGTCGATACTTGTATTAATTCTGCACAAATTTAAAAATTCAGGCGTATTTAAATCTATACGTGCTAAAAATCTTGCACGCCCATGGAGACCTTAATCACCTTCATTTTTTTGACAAAAAAAATGTGCGCCACAGATTTTTTGCAATTTCTGTATTTTTTCGCATTAGGCAACTAAAACTACAACTTTTTTTATTTTTAGCATTTTTTTTCGCATCTTGCTTCGTTTTTGAGAGAAAACATAAAAATAACTTTATTATGAAGAGAGGTAAAACTATTGCCACGGCTCCTGCTCGTTGTCACCGTTCCCGCTCGTCGCCACCGTTCTTAGGGTTATTATATCACGAACTGCACCATTGTAAATTCGCAAGAGCAGTAACGTATTTTGAGGTTAGAATATTATTTTTTTTTTAAGAAGTGGATAATGTGACCAGTATTTAATATCATTAAACTATGAGATAAGTTAAGCCCTGTGTATTATCCATAGGCATCGTAACCATAGATCCGACACGTCATTCATAAATGCTATAAAATTGTGATGTGATGCCAAAATTGTTTGGTGGCGAGGTGCTGTGAGGAGCTAGGTGGGGCCGGGAGTGGGGATTACGCTGGCTTTACATATTATGCATGCGACGAAACTCCAGGAAAACAACATCCGCTATGCCGAGTATTGTCGAGTCGATGCGGTTGGCCACGAAAATGATGAAATCTGGGCGGATCCGTTATTGCTGCGTTGCCATACTACAGATTTTTTACAAGGTTTTAGGCAATGTTATATATTTCCCACATCATGTTAATCTAGTTAATCATAGAAGTTAATACTTTTAACAGAGTTAGCCCAGAAAACTACGTTTTCTGTGGCGTAAGTCTGGCAAACCAAGTGGAGGGGAGCAGCTTGTATGTTGATTTACTTTACACTGGAATACAATGATGACATCACGTTTATTTGTTATTGTTCGGTCTAATAGTTACGATGTCTATGGTATTATCTATAAATGCTGAAATGGTAGGAATGTGGAAAATTCTTTCTTCCCATTGGTTAAGGTTAAAGCACAAACGACGAACAGCACAAGGTCAACGAGATAAAAATTGGTCATGTTAGAACTACGGGAGTGGTGAAGGCTTTTATAAATGCATGCATTATTCCCCTTTAGGTTAAGTTGCGACGGGAATAGGGTTGCCACATGGCCGGGATTGTCCCAGAATTAACTGTGTTTCCCCGGATCCCGGATTTATATTTTTTAGTCCCGGAAAATCATCAAAAGTCAAAAACATTGTTAAATCTGCCGTTTCACTAAAACGATGTACGAGTCGTTTCATTTTTTCTTTACATTACTTAGTACTGGGTACTTTAAAAAATGTGTTTGTTTTGTTTAAAATTTATTGTTTCTTAGTAGGTAGTTATGTTATTTTTGTTTTTGATTTTGTTTAAATTAATAAAGTTTAAAGCTGTACATAAGTTAACAACTTGAGTGCTATGTTATGTTAACATCTTTATTTCTTAAGAGGGTGGTACACAAAAAAATTGATAGTCAAAAAAGTGATGACGGGGGGAGGGGATCCCGGAATTGCTTTAATCAAATGTGGCAACCCTAGACGGGAACGATGGCAACAAGCGCGAGCGGTAACGAAAAGCTTTATAAATGCACCTTTATACCTTCATAATATTATTATATTTCATACTTAAAATTATTAATTTTTAAATTTCTTCTTTCAGGGCCCCATAGAAAGAAGAATTTCAGAAATAAATAAGCATCCTGTTTTGTATATTCATATCTATTACTTAATATTGTAATAAATGTTATTTTAATAAATATGTTCTTGATATTGACTGATATATTATTCTATTTTAGGTATATAATTTCAGAAATATTACACGAAACACCCAACGCAAAATTTTTTAAATTTGCTTTTAGGTCTTCCAGAAATCTCATGGAATATAGGACGTTTTCATAAAAAAGCTCGATTTCCCAAAAACTACTAACTTCTGACCCTTATAACCCTATGTGAATGTGATTAGGATGACTAAAAATCATAAAATATTATTATTCGAAAAAAAAAATTATATCATAAAAACTTTTTGGGCTACCCTGTACACTGCTCCTGGGCCACCTCAATCATTATACATAATATTATAGATATTTTTGCCAAATTCGTTAGTTTTCCTATAGTCCTCCACCCGAGTTTCGTTTGACCACCCTGTATTTTCAATATTCTATAATAAACTTATAGCAAAAGAAAAAACAAGTGAGTTAAGTACAACCCTTTCGTCAAACCTGTAAAAAACAAGTGGCACAGACAATTCCTTGAATTGAGGAAACATTAGACTCGCACAAAGCAGGAAACTGCTAAACGAGTTTCAGGACTAATGAGTCTGGCTGCATCGCGTTAATTGGAAAGATGGAATTATAAATTTGGTTCCTAATTAACAGTGTTTTTTTGCTATGATGAAAAGAAAACAATAAAAACTTTTATTTTTTGTTTGTATGTATAAATATCAGTAACTAACCTAGTCTCGGAACAGATTAGGATCAATATCACCAATAATTTTAGGTTTTGATAGCACAGGTATAGATACATCTTAGAAATGATCACAAATGAATCCTAAAATTACTTTAAAGCTTAATAAATTAAGGCGAAAGAGTCTAATAAGCCATCAGCCTAAACGGTCATGAACCTTTGTTTGTCCTCCAGGCAAAATGGCCAACCTGTCAAACGTGGCGTTTGAAAATGGTTAATTGATCATTTTCATATGACGTCGACGGCTATTTGGCTTGAAGGACAAACAAAGTAAATAAACACAAGCGTTTAGGTTAAAAATTAAAGTTTTCTTTACAGTTTGCATTAAATCTTGACCCTAATTAGAGATTTCTGTTCGTTGTGCTAATAATTTAAGTGCCCTAAATAAAAATGCCGTCCTTTTGTCAGTGGTAAATTGTGGGATGAGGGGAAACAGGACAATGTAAAATCTTTCTCACAAGAACGACGTGAAGTGTGGAGAAGACAAAGACTCCCTTTAAGTGACAGCCAATTAAAATATGGAAGAATTTGCTCCAGACATTTTATATGTGGTAATAGTTAATTTTTTGTATAACGACCTAATAAAATGATCTCATGTAAACATATCTAAGAGCTCCAGTAGAATTAGCAAACAGACACAACCCTGACTGCATCCCTAATTAAAATATGAAGAACTTTTTTCCAAATGAAGCAACTCAGGTCCAAGAAAACAGAAATGAGAGAGTGCAGAAATGCAAACGAGCAAAGTATCAGATAGGTGTATTATTGTAGTATAGTAGGTGTAGACATATATAGTGTTGATTTAGGTTAAAGTTCTTTTTTATTAATTAATGTATTCTTGTGAATAGAGCAACAGAGTGAAGCACCTGACGAAGATACTCCGGGAAGTAGTAGAGAGGAAGAAAATGTCGAAATTAATGAAAACTGTTGCCACACAGAGTGAATTAAGTATGAATGATTTATGCAAACTTTTCAAAGACTGTACTAATAGTACTGTTAGAATATATTATAGTTTGGAGAAGCGGTTAAAAGAATGTGAAATAAATAAAATCTCTATCTATCTTGTTAGTGAAGTATTGTATTATTAATCGCTATACTGCTAATGGCAACTCATTACAAGCTAGGCAGTTGTATCTTCATTGAACGATTTCCTAAGCGTACTGTTCCTGATAGAAAAACCTTCTAAATTATTTGTAAACGTCTTTATGAAACAGGCACATTGAAATGAAGTGGGGGACCAGGAAGGCCAATGACAGTAAGAACGGTGGAAGTGAAAGAGAATGTGCTGAACAGTACATTCCTCTATCATGCTAGAGAAAGACACAGATACTTTTACTTGAAAAATTGCCAACACTTTGAATGTAAGTAATGGGGCTGTTTGGAAAATCCTTAGTGACTATTTGTTGTACCCATACCACATACCACGCGTTCAGGCACTTCTTCCTGCTGATTTTCCTCCACGAATTGCATTCTGTCATTGGCTTTTGCACACATTGGTTCAAATCGCTTAACTACTGACACTGATTCTTTTTACCGATGAATTGGATTTGTTAAGAAATGCAATAAGGAATTTTCACCACAACCATGTGAGAGTTTTTTTCAAATAAGTTTTCGTTAAACGTTTGGGTTAAGATTATGGGTGACTGGCTAATTGGACCGGTATTTCTACCAAGAAGACTTACCGGCAAGCTGTATCGAAACTTTTTGGACCAAGCGCTAACTCAGTTGCTGGAGGATGTACTATTGGCAACAAGAAATGTAATGTGGTTTATGTACGATGGTGCACCAGCGCATTTTGGTGTGATTGTTCGTGAGTTTTTAACAGTAGCATACGGAGATCACTGGATTGGTCCAGGTGGACCGCAGTTTCAGTGCTGGGCAGTACCGGGATACATTTGTATCCGGATACTGTATTCGGGTACAATTTTAGTATACGAAGACGGTACTGGAATACTTATCAAAACATTGTATCCGATATCCGTATCTTCCGGAAAAATGCAGTACTCGATACTCGAGTACTCGAGTTCTCTGTATCCGGATACTTGTGGAGTATCCGGATACATTTTTAACTTTCGGATATTCGGAATTTGGTTTAACAGAAAATAAACTAGTTGAAACACTAACAGACAACGGGAGCTATTTTGTGAAGGCCTTTAAAGAGTTTGGTTATAGCGATCAAAAAGATGAAGAAGAAAAGAAGAAGGAACGTTGGATAAAAATCTTAACGAAACACGTGCGCTGTGCTAGCCATACATTAAACTTAATTGCAACCACTGATTACAGAAATATGATCCAGAATATTAATGCTTAATGAGTACCCAGTTTTAAAACAACTGTCGATACAGTATAACACTTGCCTAACTTCTTCGGCACCGGTGGAAAGACTTTTTTCAATAGCTAAATTTACAGATGCTCCAAGACGTAACGCAAGTGACGAACACTTTGAAGTGCTTTCAAAGTCAAACTATACTACATTAAAAAATATTTAACTAGAAAAGAATAATTGAAAATTATGAAAAGTAAAAAGTTTGTTAGTTGCTGATTTTTTTTAAACATTAATAAAAATATAAATTCATGTTGTAGGTCTTTTTTATTTAATTATTTTGTTCTTTATTAGTTAGTTTTACTATTAACTATGTTAGTATGTTGGTAAGTTAGCAACATATTGTTACATGACCTACTCAAAATATGTAGAGGAATAGATGTATATTTTTTTACACACTTAGGTTGGGTTAGGTTGTAGTAGTAGAGAGTAGATGATTTCTTTATTACTTTTTTTTAAATAAATTTAATAAAACCAATAAAAATATACTTCGTTATTTCATAAAATGATGCCCTTACCGAACAGAGCATTACTGCACTACTTTATATTTTTATTTTGTATACAGTACCCATATCCGTGTATCCGAAGAGAGTATCCGGATACATGTATCTGGATACTTACTTAATATTTTTGCAGTATCCGAGTTTATTGTATCCGGCGTCCGGATACTTAGAAAGTATTCGTAATCGATACTCGAGTACGATTTACCTGTATCCGAACCCAGCACTGAATTAGTTTATACTACTCCAGTGAAGAATGTGGAAGATTTGAGAAATCGGATATTGCTGGGTGTAACTTAATAAGAAGCGACCCTGGTGTTTTTCAAAGAGTTCGGGGGTCAATGAGGAGCAAAATTGTAAATAGTCATTTTCAACAGTTCTTGTAGATTAAAGAAACTTTACATGTATTTTTGGTAATAAAATGTTGTTATTGTCGAAATGTTTCTCGCCTGTATCTTAGAAATAAAATGGTTTTTCAAAAATCATCAAAAGACAAAATAGTCTAGGGCAGGGATGCACAGACCTATAGGGAACAGGGGCCACTCGGGACAAATTATAAGCCAAGGACGGGCCACTACAAACATTACTTATTAAAACAAAATTTTTTATTTTTAAATAGTATAAAATACAATGATAAAAATAAAAGAACCTTCAAAAATGCTTGTTGTAATTATGTAATCGTAAGGTAATCTAATCATTACAATGTAATATTTCATGTTTTATTATTTTGATGCATGACATTGCATTGAACTAACAAGTTTTTTTATAATTGGCTCCACATTACTTGTCGCCACACGTAAAATTGCTTCCAAATTTTCATTTGCCAGACGGTTTCGGTTTTTCGTTTTGTTTAGTTTCATCACTGAAAACGTTTGTTCACAAATATACGTCGATCCACATAAGCTTGCGCATTTCAATGCATTTATTCGCAACTCTTTATAAGCGTTTTTATCAACGCAACGGTAGAAGTTGAGTAAATTACCTTCATTAAATTTGTTTCGTAAACTATCATCATTTTGCATGTCTATTAATTCCAGCTGCATTGATTCCGGCGCATTTTCGGGTGAAATGTTGAAAGGATTGCTGAAAATGTCCAATAGAGGTTTAACTTTTTTGAAGTCTACAAAACAATTTTGAAAAGCTTGTATCAAAATATCAATTTTTTCAACATGAGCGAAATTGTCGTCAGCTTTATTGACTTTCTCCATATTTTTTTTGTAGTTCGGAAAATGGCTGTAATTGGCTGAATTGACTTATGTCCTGAAAAAACTCAATTTGCATTGAAAGGACGAAACATGAGAGTATAACTACGAAATCAATTGATCTTTGCCTTGGAGTCGCGTATTTAAGACATTCAAGTGATTTCCGATGTCTACAAGAAACGCTAAGTCACACAGCCAATCAGGGTTGTCGAGTTCGGGGACGTCGTTTTTCTTTTCCGCCAGAAATAATAATTGGATTTCTTCAATCTAGCTAAGAAATCGCTGTAGTGTCAACTCACGACTTAGCCACTATTCGCTTTCAATATCCTCAAGAAATTTTTTGAATTGTCGGTGATTGATACCTCGTGATGTTATAAAGTTTACAGTAGGTACTACAACTTTCATCACATTTTCAAATCCCAATAATTTTGAACAGAGGGCCTCTTGATGTATAATGCAATGAAACTGCATTAATTCCTTGGTATTTATTTTTTTAGTTTGTAAATATTTTTTTAACATAGTTACTATCCCAGATGTACTTCCAACCATTGAAGGTGCTCCGTCAGTCGTAATACCAGATATTTTCGTTAAATCCAAATCCATTATAGAACATTTTTCCAGAAGAGCTTTGAGCATGTCACTCCCCTTGGTTTGACTTGTCAAATAACTCATACCAATCAGTTATTCACTCACTTCAAAATTTTGCGTTACAACTCGTAAAAATATTAAGAGTTGAGCAGTGGAACTTATATCTGTAGATTCGTCGAGTGCTATAGGAAAATACTCAAAACTTCTCGATTTCGTAGCTAATTGCTCTTCTATATTAGCTGCTAATGCGGTAATTCTTCTTTGAACAGTCATCCGATTTAACTGAATTTTTCCAAACTGCTTTACATTTTCCGGACAAATTTTTTTTGCGGCGATATCTAAACATTGCTTAACAAACTCACCATCTTTAAAAGGCCGATAAGTTTTCGCTATTACTCGAGATATTTCAAAGCTAACTTCAGTAGCTGTTTCATCATCTTGAATTGGTTTTGTAAACATAGCTTGCTGTTCTATTAGTTCCCGTTGTAAAGTGGAAATTCTTTGCGTTCGATTTTCGCCAGTTAATTTGGTAAAAGTAGGATGCTGGGTTTCATAGTGCCTTTTCACGTTATATTCCTTCGGAATAGAAACAATACTCTTGCATATTAAACAGACAATTTTGTTATGCGATGAAATAAAAAAGTACTTTTCGGTCCAAATATCTTGAAACTGTTGATTTTCATTTTCAACCTTACGACTACGTTTCTTACTGGGGCCTGGTTTATCCATATCAAAATTGATATTATATTGTTTCATAGGTAGAAGCCAAGTTCGAACGACAAAATATTTACTCGTCACAGATTACTGTTCTCAATCAGTATAACCATAGACCAACCTTATGGTATAACGTTCGCTTGTCAGTAGTTAAAACTTAACAGCCCCGGGCCCCGGTAGCTGGCAATGCGTCGTATTTATACGAGTTACCAAACATCGAGAACCTTCCACTTTGTTCGGGGATACTACCGACGTATTTCGCGAATCTTAAAGTAATCTAATTGATGCGACAGATTTCTAATCTCGTAACAATATGCTTAGACCGGAGCGCGGCGAGTAGAATACTTTTAAAATTCGTTGGCAGGCCGCATAAATATCGACAGCGGGCCGCGGTATGTGCATCCCTGGTCTAGGGAATAAGCCCTTCCACTTTTGTCGTACGCTTAATAAACATCCTTTACCTATACTTATATGTATACTTTTGCGGTTTTTTGCCAATATGTAATTCATATTATATAATGTTATGAAAACAAAATGAAATGGCGCTTAATAAATATTTGTTTTATGTACCAATCGAAAATAACTATTACTTTAAAGCAAAATTACACTTCCAGGTTACCATTGGAAAGCTTGTTCTCTGTATAGGTACATATAGCATTTGACACCTCGGTTGTTAATTTTACGCTTCATTATCCAATGGGCAATAAAACTTTACACCTAAATTGAGTCTTGAATAAACTTGCCAAACTAGTACTGAGGAAGGTGAAAGGTGAAAAAAGTTCCTCGTTAAATACAGAAATTAAATACTTAAGTAAATAAGTAAAAAATAACAACGAGAAAATCACAAATACAAATAAAGGTGATAACTTTCTCGTATACAAGATGTTCAGTGGCGTTTCGCAGGTTCGCAGCCTGGGTCGGCAGTTCGGTATAATATACAGGGTGTTTCAGAAGGTACGTAACTTAAGGGAATGATTCCTTATGATACTTTAAGAGGAAAATTAATATAAACATGTGTCCGGAGTTGCTCCGTTTTTTAATATAGAGGGTGTGAAAGTTTTTTTAAAAAAATAGGGTTTTAATAATTTTTTTAAATATCCTTTTCCCGAATTTATTAAAATTTGGTACCGTTATTCATAATAATAAGGGGCTTAATTAGCCCTAACTAAATTAATTTTATTAAGTCCAGTGGCGTTCCGGGAGCACCTTAACAAATATTATTGACAGAAAAATGTACGTCACTGACTTTTCTCTAATTTTTATATTTTTTTTTGGAATTAAGCAACTAATAATACAACGTTTTTCTTCCCTGAATTGTTTTAGTATCTTTTTTCGTTTTCGAGAGAAAAAATAAAAACCACTTTATTACATGTACAGGGTTATCCATTCAAGACTGGACAAGGCGATTTTTTGACTTTTCCTGTACTTTTATAAAAAAACTGAAATAGCCATCTTAAGTCATTTTCTCCCGCGAATTCGAATATCTTCAGCAAAAAACAATTGAACATCAAACAAAAGTACTAGGGGTCACTTTGATATTTTTTTAAATGGGATGCCGTATTTTTAATGAGCTTATCCGATTTCTCATATAAATTTTGATCTAAAATGTTGGATTTTTAATTCAAAAACGCCTTTTTTTCTTCAGTTTTAAATTCGGAAAATGTTCGTCTACCGTAAGATTAATACCTGATAGGTGGATACCCGTTTCACCTGTTCACCCTTTAACCTGCTTTAAAGCGTCCGTCAGTTAGACAAAATAATCAAGTTTCAAATTTCTATATATTTTTCACGAATTAATTACAAATTTAGTAGTTTTTGCAAATCTATTATTGCTTACGTATAAAAAAAGTATGACATATTAGAAAAAACTATAAACTAAAGTGAATAACTTTAATCTCAATAATATAATTGTTCTATGTGTCCTCCATTATTTTCAAAACATGACCGATGCCCCCTTTTCAATCTCTCCAAAGAATCTCTTACAATATTTTGGTCCTGGTTAAGTCTTAATTTCATTTATAATTTTTTGCTGAATGTCCTCCAGACTTCTGTTGGGTCGTTGATAAACTACATTTTTTAAATGACCCCATAAAAATGTATCCATTGGCGTGATATCGGGGCTATTTGGTGGCCAATGAATTGTTCCGTTACGGCCAATCCACTGATTGTAACGCTCGTTTAGGTATGTTACCACTTCTCGAACTGCATGAGGCGGAGCACCATCCTGCTGCCAAATGATATTGTTGTAGGCTTGCAATGGCAACCTTTCCAAGAAATCCTCGATATCGTTATGAAGAAAATGGAGGTATCTTTGGCCTGTTAAAGAGCCACGATAAAATAGTGGTCCAATAATTCGATTTTCTAACATCCCACACCAAACATTAAGTGAGCTCCAACCTTGAAACTTTATCATTTCATATCTATGAGGGTTAACTGCTGACCAGTATCTTGTATTTTTCCGATTGTATACCCCCGATGTTGTAAATGACGCTCCGTCACTCCATAGAATTTTATTATATAAATTATAATCTTCGTCTTGCTCTCTCATCAGCATTGAAGCAACAAATCGAAATCGCAGTTCTTTTTGAAGCTGTGTTAAGTATTGAACGGGAAGGATGCAATATGGTTTTAGACCACATTTTTTTAAAGTTCTGTGAACTGTTCCATAGCTTACTCTCCGGAGCCCTGGACCATACCTTACTTCTCGTACCGCTTGCGGAATAGAACTCTTCGGATTTATAGTAAAATATTGAACAATAGCTCGATCCCTTATATTCCGTCTTTTCATCTTTCTTGGCTTATCTTTCAATGTCTTACTTTCTTCAAATAGGGTCTTAATTCTGAGAATTGTATCCACTGAAATGTGTCTCTGGAAACTCTCAAAAAATGTTCTTTGTGTTTGTCGAGCATTCTCTCCACTTTTGTAATATAATTTTATTACATTTAGCCGTTCTTCTAAAGAATATTTCATTATTTGTAATTAATTCGTGAAAAATATATAGAAATTTGAAACTTGATTATTTTGTCTAACTGACGGACGCTTTAAAGCAGGTTAAAGGGTGAACAGGTGAAACGGGTATCCATCTATCAGGTTAATCTTACGGTAGACGAACATTTTCCGAATTTAAAACTGAAGAAAAAAGGCGTTTTTGAATTAAAAATCCAACATTTTAGATCAAAATTTATATGAGAAATCGGATAAGCTCATTAAAAATACGGCATCCCATTTAAAAAAATATCAAAGTGACCCCTAGTACTTTTGTTTGATGTTCAATTGTTTTTTGCTGAAGATATTCGAATTCGCGGGAAAAAATGACTTAAGATGGCTATTTCAGTTTTTTTATAAAAGTACAGGAAAAGTCAAAAAATCGCCTTGTCTAGTCTTGGTTGGATAACCCTGTACAGGGTCTTCCAACGAGGACTGAACAGGGGCTCATTTTTGAGCTTCCTTGTATTTAAAGAAAAATCCAAAATACCCAATCGATGTACTTTTTCCTGCAGAATTCAAAAATGAAACCAAAAATTTATTTGAACCAAAAACAAAAATTACGCTATGGATAAGGTGTTTTTTAAATGGAACATAGCTTTTTTTATACGATTTTTGTAACGAGTGATTTTTTTTTTGTCCGTTCTGATTAAAATATTTAATATTGTGATAGCTATTTTTATTAAATTTTAATGTTTTATCCAGTATAATTTAACTTTAACCTGTTTGAAACATACACTAGGTAATAAAGGTATAATCACCTTTAAATCCTTCAAAGTCAAAAAATTTGACAAATTTACTATAATATTGCCGAAATGAAATATTCATTAGATGAAAGATTGCAGATTGTTATCTTGTTCTACAAATGCCAAGAAAATGCAAGAGAAGCAAGGAGAAGATTTATTGCAAATTTTCACAGAAATATATCCGTCAATACTATTCTAAGGATAAAGAACCTATTTGAGGAAAATAAAACATTACATGACAGGAAAAGAAATCCAACTCTAATACTAATTTAAAAAAAAAAACATTAATAATTTATTTGTTCAATGTGACCTCCGTTGTTCTCGAAACATGTGCGATAACCTCTTTGTAGCCTTTCCAAACTAGCTGTTATACTGTGATTTTCCTGGTTAAGGCGATTTATTTCATTCACAATTTTCTGCATGATCTCTTCAATATCGTGGTTTCGCTGCTTGTATACCACGTTCTTTAAATGGCCCCAAAGAAATGTGTCTAATATTGACAAATCGGGACTATTGGGTGGCCAAGCATAGGTTCCATTTCTACCAATCCATTCTTCATGGCGTCCGTTTAAATATTGAGTAACCTCACGCACGGTATGCGGAGGGGCCCCATCATGTTGCCAAATTAAATTTTGAAATTCTTCCAATGGTAAATCTTCCAAAAAGTTCTCAATTTCGTTTTCTAAGAACTCGTAGTATCTCTGTCCATTTAAAGTTCCGTTAGAAAATATTGGTCCCAAAATTCTATTATTTTTTATGCCACACCAAACATGGATTGAAGTCCTTCCTTGAAATTTACTTGTCTGAAATTTTCTTGGATTTCCAACGGCCCAGTGATGACTATTATGTCTATTGAAAACCCCCGATGTTGTGAATGTGGCTTCGTCAGTCCATAGGATATTTCTGAATAAATTAGGGTCTTCTTTTTCTGTCCGAATCACAATTTGGGAAACAAATTGGAAGCGAAGTTCTTTTTGTGCCGGTGTTAGATGTTGAAGTGGAAGGATATGATAAGACTTAAATTTATGATTTCTTAAAGTCCTGTGAACAGTTCCTTGGGTAACTCTTCTGCGTCTTACACCGCCGCCGTATTGAACGTCCCGAACTGCGTCCGAAATTGATTTGGTTGGATTCAGTCGAAAATAATTCACAATGGCACGGTCTCGATTTCTATTCCTTTCTGGATTTCTTTTTCTGTCATGTAATGTTTTATTTTCCTCAAATAGGTTCTTTATCCTTAGAATAGTATTGACGGATATATTTCTGTGAAAATTTGCAATAAATCTTCTCCTTGCTTCTCTTGCATTTTCTTGACATTTGTAGAACAAGATAACAATCTGCAATCTCTCATCTAATGAATATTTTATTTCGGCAATTATATAGTAAATTTGTCAAATTTTTTGACTTTGAAGGATTCAAAGGTGATTATACCTTTATTACCTAGTGTATGTTTCAAACAGGTTAAAGTTAAATTATACTGGATAAAACATTAAAATTTAATAAAAATAGCTGTCACAATATTAAATATTTTAATCAGAACGGACAAAAAAAAATCACTCGTTACAAAAATCGTATAAAAAAAGCTATGTTCCATTTAAAAAACACCTTATCCATAGCGTAACTCTTTTGTTTCTGGTTCAAATAAATTTTTGGTCTCATTTTTGAATTCTGCAGGAAAAAGTACATCGATTGGCTATTTTGGATTTTTCTTTAAATACAAGGAAGCTCAAAAATGAGCCCCTGTTCAGTCCTCGTTGGAAGACCCTGACAAAAAAGATACCTATGTATTTCAAAGTTAATTGAAACTTTTAAATTAAAAATAAAATTATTTTTTTTAATAACGAAAATGGCCACTTTCTAAAAAACGCACGATTGCAATCGTCTCACCATTGATTCTCTTACACGTTCAAAATGCCTGCATTATTTCTTATCGCATGGCAGTTTTCAATAATTCGATTTACAGGCATCTTGTATACAAGAGACTTTAGGTGACCTTATAAATAATAGTCCAGAGGATTCAAGTCGGGACTGCCAGCTGGCCAACCTTAGGGGCCTGGGCGTCCAATCCAGCAATTAAGAAAAGTGTTGTCGAGATATTGACGAGCAACTAGGCTAATATGAGCTGGGGCGACGTCGTGCATGAAGCACATATTAGTTCTTATTTGTAGAGGTACTTCTTCTAACAAAACGTCAAGTTCTTCAAAAGAAACTGCATAAGGAGTTTCCACTCAATCGAGGTGGTAAAAAATATGGTCCAATAAGATAATCGGCAATGATCCCTGCCCATACATTGACCGAAAATTGTTGCTGAAAACGATCCTCTCTACTTTTGTGACGATTATCGTCCGCCAAAAATGTTCGTTACGAAAATTAATAATGGCCTCTCTTGAGAAAGAGGCCTCATCAGTAAATAAAATGTTTGATAAAAATGTGTTGTTATGTGCTACTGTATGCAGCAACCACCTACTAAAATCAAGCCTTGGCTGAAAATTACGGGGAAGCAGAGCTTGCACACGTTGAATATGGTATAGGCATAGATGCAAAACCCTCCAAACAGTTGATGCAATTGTTTAAAGTTGCACTTCCTGGCACTACTTGAAGGATCATCTTCTATCTCTCCAAGTATAGCCACTTTTAACTCAGGTGTGGTTACTGTTGCAGGTCTGCTAGGAAGTTCCGTTCTACGTTTAAAACTCCTAGTCTCACTTAATCTTAAATGGAGTTGTCTAAATGTTTTGGCACATTGCAGTACTCTGTTTGGATAATGTTCCTGATAAGTTCGCCGAGCTTCTTTAGCATTTCCATTTGCTAGGCCATAATTGAAATGCATCTGGGCTATTTCAGCGTTCAGCGTAAATTAGACATTAAAACTTATCTTTACCTCATATTTTAATTAACTTGTATAGTCCGCCTTACGGTTCTGTGGCTATGGATGGAATGCGAATAAAAAAAAGTGATGTACCGGGTTTGCTAAGTTTACCAATAAATTTTAAATAAAAATGACCTAATTTTATGATGATAAGACCGAGTATGAATTTTTTCTCGCCCACGCCATTCCAACCGGCCGTTAGCAGTCGATGAAATAATTGTGGTGGACACATGAATAAAATAATGCCTAAAAAATGTGTGCTCCACTGCGTTTTTTTACCTGTTGCCGCTGACAGTGGACAGTGGTGTGGTTTAATTATTAAAATAAGAAGAAGTAAATTTAGTTTATTAACTTATAAAATATTAATATTTAACGAGGCACCGCACGCCTATGCCGCTACAGTTAAACCTGACTTTTTTATGCCTTTTACCCACCTGTCTCCTCAGCCGTCGTAGCCACAGACTCGTAAGGCAGACTATAGGTATTACATAGGTATTTTTTCTGGATATGCAATAAAGTGGTTTTTATTTTTTCTCTTGATAACGAAGCAAGATACGAAAACAATTTAAGAAACAAAAACGTTGAATTATTAGTGAGTAAATCCAACAAAAATATCAAAATTAGAGAAAAGTCAGTGGCGTACATATTTTTGTTAATAATGTTCAATATATAAATTTAATCTAGTTAATGCTAATTAAGCCCCTTATCATTGTGAATAAAGGAATAAATCTGGAAAAGGAAAAAATTATAAAAAAAAATATTTTTTTTAGCAAAACTTTAATACCCTATATAGGTATCAAAAACGGGACAACTTCGAGCACATGTTCATATGAACCTCTTCTCTTAGAATGTCATAAGGAATCACCCCCTTAAGGTACGTACCGTACTTCTAAGACACCCTGTATATAAAATAAAAATAGAGTTATGTGATTCATCGTGGAATTTTTTAAGGTAGGTATGTTTGTTTGAAATATCATGCTTTTGGAGAGCCCTAAACAGTTTGCACTAAGGATTTTGATATTTTACTTTTTAATTTAAAAATAAAATTCATGGCCGACCAATCAGTAAGCCATGTATATTTTTGATATCAATTTACTGAAAATGACCTATTATTTCCCTTGTCTCCCATGTTAATGAAATTAAATATTTTAGAAGGCGGACGACTATCGCTTTTTATTTCAAGTTGGAAAATCAACATTAAAACTTAAAAAATATTGAATAAGATCACTTTTTGATGTAGGTAAATAATATATATTGTATGTCTATGCCGACCCCAGCCTGGGTTACTTAAAAAGTAAAACAGTTTATTTTATGGCGGTTATAGTTTGCGAGTATGAGGTCCATGGTTACAAGGACGATTTAAAAAGTGAAGCGGTTATTCGCTGACAGTTTGAGAGGTATTAAAATGCAAATTGATGTAGATAAGTAGTATAATATACCGTCTGCTGTCTGTTTGACACTGGATCGGCACTGCCGACCCTGAAAAGCTGCCACTGAAGATGTTTCTAATAGATATACATGCAACAAGATACTATAAAGCAAGGATTCGTATGGTATTAGTAATTAGAGAGACACTACTAAAATTTAAGTTTATAGCTTAAGTCAATTACCATTATCTTATGAAAGCTTAGGACTTTACTTTAGTTAAAGTAAACACATAGGTACACCATAGAAAAGAAAACTAAAAATATACTAAAATTTCTGCTCTGTCACCAGTTGTCCAACAAATGCATTCAAGGAGCGCGTAGACACGATGTACTAGGACTGTCCCCGATCGGTAACTCAACTAATTTATCAGTGCAGCAATCGATTGCCAAGTTCAAAATTTTATTGACAGGCTGGAAATACGTATATTCAACTAAACAAATATGTATTACCATCATAATATACAGGGTGTTACTCTTAATACACTGTATTTACTTTATGGGACTATTCCTAGACCAATTTTTTTAAGTCGAACATAGGTCAACAACTGCTTTATTTTTCAGATACAGTGTGTTACAATTTCGAAGAGAAACAAAAATATATACAGTGACGGAAATAAAATTTCGCACACTTATTTTTTCCTGATGTGATGTCGGCTTTTGTATACATCACCTGGAAATGCACTTCACTTTTTGACAAATTGTTATCGGTGTCATCAGATTTGAAAATTATATTATTGCATTTTAACAAATTTTGTGAACATGAATCAACTCGAGAAGGCGAGATTAATTGCTTTATTCGAAGACGGTGTTTCTCTACGAAGAATAGCTGAGCAATTTGGCAAACCAAGAAGCACTATACAAAGCCTCAGAACTAAATGGGAAAATACAGGATCATTGGAAAGAAGAACTGGAAGTGGCAGAAGAAAAATTTCAAACGAAAATCAAGATAATGATCTAATACAGCGGTTCTCAAACTTTTTTGGTGACGGAACCCTTTTGGGAAGCAAAATACTTGATGGAACCCTACAATAAAACAATAGTTTTTAAAAGTGTATTCTTTATTAATAAGCGTAATAAAAGTACAATGTAACAGTTACTAATTATTACTTACTTTACCACATGGCAAGTACAATAATAGAAGATATTAAAAAAGAAAAAATCTAACTAATGGGAGGTATGAAACTGTTTTTTATTTTTCATCAATTGGTTGATATCAGGTTTGATAGAAGACAGTTGAAGTCTCATATCAGGTTCGGCGTCCAGTCTATTGCGATATTTTGTTTTCGTGGCTGCATAGGTTGAGAATCCTGTTTCGCACAAATATGTTGTTGGGAACGGGAGAAGAATATTCAGAGCCATTTTGCCAAGCATTGGATATTCATCACGGATTCTGCACTAAAAATCGTTGAGAGGCGTCGCCGTCGTTTTGAACAGTGACTCCATACTTGTGTCTGATGACATTTCTAAAAGAGATTCATATATCTCGTTTGACATACTTTCGGGCTTTTCCAAGTTGGGTAAAAAAGGATTATGAATCCATGGATTCAGTTTCATTTTTGTATTCTGTTCTTCGGGAAAATAATTTTCAAAAGATGCGCGCATCGAACTGAGATATTGGACCAATTCTTCAAACACATCATCTTGAAACATTTCTGAGTCGTTATCGCTAACAAACTCACTGAGTGACGTAAAGCTTTCTATTTCTTTCTTACCAACGCAAATAATCCAAAAATCTAATTTTCTTTTGAAGGCAGTTATTTTATTATTGGCCTGAAACACTGTTGTCTGTTTACCTTGCAATGATAAATTCAATTCGTTCAGTTTTTGAAAGATATCCGCCATAAAAGACAATCGGAACAACCAAGTTTTATCATACAAACGGTCCTTTAAATTAAAAGAAGTATCTGCTGAAAGAAACATTTGTAACTCGGATCTAAGTTCAAATAGCCTTGTTAAAGTTTTACCCCGAGACAGCCATCGCACTTCTGTATGGAGCAGCAGTGTTTTATGTTTGCTGCCATAATCTTCACACAATAATGAGAACAATCGGGATTGTAGTGGTCGTGATTTGATAAAATTAATTATTTTTACCGCTTCATCCATAACTAATTTTAGATTTGACGGCATTTGCTTCATCGCAAGTGCTTGTTTATGCAGAATACAATGGCTGGAACTACAATTAGGCGCTTTATTTTTTATTCGTGACACTGCTCCTGCTGTTTTACCTGTCATCGCCTTGGCCCCATCTGTACAAATGTCAATGCAATTGTTCCAACTGAGATTATTTTCTTCAAAAAATATATTTATTTTATTAAAAATTTCTTCCCCGGTAGTGTTTGTGAGCAGCGGTGAACACATAAGCATGTCTTCTTCAAAAGAACTTTCATATGGATATCTCACGATAACCAGCAAGATAGTCAAACCAGCGACATCAGTTGACTCGTCCATTTGCAAGGCGAATCGTGTTTTTTGTAGACGTGTAACTAGTTCTTGTTTGACGTAGCTTGCCAGATCATGGATTCGCCGTGAAACAGTATCGTTTGATAGCGGCACAGTAGAAAGATGCTTTGCAGATTTTTCATCGAGCATACATTTTGTTATGTCTAATACACATGGCTTTATTAAATTCTCAGCGATAGTGTGCGTTTCACCTGCTTGTGCAATGCGATAGCTAACTAAATATGATGCCTCCGTGGCCTTTTCGTTGATAGTTTTTGTTACATGCATCATATTTTTTTGACTTTCCAATAACTGATGTTTTTTACGAACAAAAAATTCTTTATTCTTGTCTTTAGACTCGGGGTGTACAGTTTGTAAATGTCGGGGCAATTTGGCAGGTGCCATGGAACTATTAGGAAGCAGTTTACTACATAGCATGCAGAGAGGTGAGCCGTTGGAATCAACAAATCCGAAACTGATATATGATTCATCATACTTCCTTTTTTTCGTCTTTGAAACCGTCGAGCTTGACGTCGTGGCATCATCGTCTGGATCGGTGATTGCTATATTCTCCGCGCGTACTGCTTTTGAACATTCAGCGTCATTAGAAGATGTTGTTGCAACACGTTTAACACCTTTAAGCCAACGTTCCATTCTTCTTTATTTATAATGTTACACGTCAGGATGGTGGGGTCTAAATAATGCACAATCGTTACTGCGTATAAGAGACTAAGTTTAGTACAATGAAGAAATGTATAAAACTGAGACAACAGAATACAGCAGGCAGTAGAACAATGAACACTAGTTTCTCGCTAGCGAGCTTGTAAGTAGGTAGGTAGGAACTTATCGCTCCGAACGCTAATCGTCAACTGACTGACGAGGCGCGACACGCGATCGCCGCTTTTATACTTAGTCCTAGACTCGATCTCGAATATTCTCGAAAATACTCGAGTCGGCGCCTTTGATAAACAAAAAGCAAAAATAAAAAGAGAAATATAAAAATTGCGTTGTAAACAATTCAGAGGCGGCTTTTATCAAAGGGACTGCGCGCTCACAAGTATACAAGTATACATGTTGATACCAAACTTATGAGATATTGTACCAGCTATTGTAACACAGGTTTATACAAATACAAATAAATAAATAAATATACCTACGCGCGGCCGCGGAGTCAAAACGTTCGACCAGAGAGAGGTGCTTTGATTTTTTTTCTAAATTCTTGAGGAACCCCTACAGAGGTATCGCGGAACCCTAGGGTTCCGCGGAACACACTTAGAGTATAGCTGATCTAATAGATTTTTTGCGAAACAATCCAGTTCAGACGGCTGTAGAAGCACACAACCAAACTAATTTTGCTGGGACAGTAAGAACGGCGAGAAATCGTATAAGGAAAAATTTGGAATTGAGAAATAAGGTAGCTGCTAAAAAACCGTTTTTGACCGATATGAATATGTTGATGTATATGACGATATGTTGCCATCGGTAAACAATATATTTTAACAAGAAAATTTTATATATCAACATGGCACTGCCCCGTTCATACAGCAAGGAGAGTTTCGGACTGGATACGGGAAAATAACATTTCATTGTTACCTTGGCCCTCAAGAAGCCCTAATATCAATCCAATCGAAAACGTTTGGGGATATATCGTGAAAGAAATGAACAAGAACAACGATTTCCATCCTCAAAACAGTGATGATTTGTGAAATGAAATTGAAGAAACCTGGAATACCTACAATTTTCATCATGCCCAAATGCTGGTGGCATCAATGCCCAGACGTTTAAACTTATTAGTGGAAAAGAATGGTGCCGCCTTAAAATATTAAACCAATGTTTTTTTTTTAATATTTGAATAATCTGTTTTATATTTGATTTTGTCATGTATTGTATATTATTATCTTGATTTTTGTTTGAAATTTTTCTTCTGCCACTTCCAGCCGTTCTATCCAATGATCCTGTATTTTCGCATTTAGTTCTGTGGCTTTGTATAGTGCTTCTTGGTTTCCCAACTTACTCAACTATCTAGGAATACTTTCTTCGAATAAATAATTCTATATATAGCCTTTTTTCTATCATTACTGAAATAGAGTATATAGAGGTGAGATAATTGTAAAAAGTCCAGTTTACCAAAATATCCAAAAATGGCATAAAATGTTAACCTCAGTGTACGAAATTTTATTTCCGTCACTGTACGCTACTGTCTCTTTCCTTTTGGATAGCAAGTTATGTAATAACAGGGTGTTATGCTTTAAAGAATCCACGGATTTTGGTCGTGTTGGAACAACGAATTTTAGTATAGTTGCTTTGTAATCTCAATTATTTTTTACATAGAACAGTTTAAAAGACGGTGTGAAGAATCAATAACTGGTATTATGTATGAAACACCAAAACACAAAAATGCAAGAAACCTTTACATAGCAACTTTTGACTTTTCATGGACGATATGAACATACCTACCTACTTTTTAGGTTTATTATGCATTTATGTAATGTGTAATGTACGTAATCTTTAGTTGGTTCCCTTTGCCTTTAAATTTCATAACCTGACAAGAAAACCAGAGGAAGAAGTATATATATAAAAAAAATCCAATGGTTCGGACACCTCGCAGTCCGGCAGTCGCTGGAACGATATCCAGATTATCGAAGGTATAGGTAATCTTAGCATAGTTTAGTTTTTGTTTATAAAATGTTGTTTTAATTTTAACGTTTCTTTGATGCGACAAAAATAGTGTATTCTTATTAACCCTACACTGTACTGTAAGTAGTGCTGACATTAATTTTTAGCTCTATTTTGTCAGTAACTGACAAAAAACCGAGTCGAATAACTTTTTCAAAGAATTATTAACAATAAATGTCTATGGTTAGATCAGAAACTTCACTAGTTAGGTTATGGGTACAACATAAATGAAAAGCAATTTTCAGCAGCTTTTTAACTCAGTAATAACAGGGTGTTGTTATGCTTTAAAAACTTTACTTTTTGAAATATATTTTCAAGTAACCGAAATACTATTATTTTTAAACCATTCTGTATATTATCGCTAAGATTTGGTCATAGTGTATAAATTCTTCAGGCATTGCCTAACTCCCAACCAAATTTCGTTGCCTAAGGATCCGAAAGTTGAAAAATATCAGGGTTTGTTGCAAATCATGTTTTCCGAAAATTGAAATAAATTATTTTTTAGAAAACGAGTACTTATAGGAAAATATTAAGGAAAGTTGTTCCTAAAAATCTAACAGAGACCACAAAAATAGGATTATGTACATGGTATTCCGTTTAAAATATCAAAGTAGTTACTTACTACTTTCAAGTTGTCGAGAATAATTTGGCTCGGGTAGACCGTTTATGCAAAAAGCAAATTTTTAGAGCGACCCATTAGTTAGGTAGTTGTCATTTAAATTTTTAGTCTCGCTACCAACCTCTTTAAACCAGACACATATAAACTGTATATTACTACAGACTTAATTAAAATTTTAAGGGAAATTATTAATTTCCCAAAAAGGTAATTGATGAGTTCTCCTGTCAGCACCAACTCGAAGGTGCAAATTGCCTTTTAATTTTCCTATCTTCTAAACACACACATCAGCCACCGTTATCCCGTTTTAACCTTTTTTTAGGTCTTTAACCCACAAAACCAAAAAAAAACCTGGTAGATCTTATTATTCGGGAGGGGGCGTTTACGCTCTAATAATGAATGACTGTCGGCGCCTTTTAAGTCAAAAATTTGACTGATGCAGCAAAGGAGGACCGATCTATTTAAATCCGGTATGCTAATAACACGATATCTTTGTCGAATTTTAAGTTTTTTGTAGTTTCCACAGGGATTCTTGGCCGACAGATGTTGCCATCATTTGTAAAATTAAGTGCAAATAGGACAAAGTAACTGTCTAATTTTGATCATTTAAAATACAGACGCCTTGTAAAAACTTGTGTTTATTGAAAACTTGAAACCAGATTTTTTAACCAATAAAATGTGTGCACTTTCTTATGATGTATTGACAACCCACATATTTTCTTTAGAGGGGTACCTTGGAGAGAATTACAGTGTTTCTTTTTAACCTAAAATCATAGATTTTTTTTTGTTGTAAGTCAAAATTCACTGTTGCTCTGCAAGTTTTTAAGTAGAGTTCCATATTAATTACAGTTTCCTTACTTACAAGTTCTTCTTATCGATATATTAAACCAAAATCTTTAAAATTAGTACAAGTTTTTTTACTGGTTAGTTCATGTTTTTCTTTATTCAATAATGTGATAAATTGGTAAATTGGGTCCATCCATCATTTTACTTATAGATACTCTATTCAAAACCAACAGTCAGTAAAAAATAACTTGTGGCAGTGCATCGTATCGAATTGCAAAGAGGTAGCTAATTCTAGCTTAGTATCAAAGAAGGTTAGTTTAGCTTAGTTTAGTTTAAAAACAAAAAGGTCCATGTGAACCATCTAGCTAAGTTGTCATTATATACTTTTGATACAATAATAAAGGAAGTTTAAAAGTAAGGGCAGTTTCATCAACAGTTAAGCAAAATAAATTATTGGAGTCACCTAAAAGGAAACATTCTTATTCAAAGAAAGTTGTAAATGTGTCAAGATTGGATATAAGTTCTATCCGTGATACTATTTATGGAATGTATGAAACAAGTAAGTTGTATTATTTAAAAACTAATATTTTACATCGGTTATGCTTACTTAAGCTGTAACTTTTTAGACAACTGTTTAATGATTGTTTTAACTCTTTAAGAAGCCTCTTAAAGGAAATAGACTTCGGATGGAAAAAAAATAAACCGAGGCGAGGGCTTATGGAACTTGCCCATGTAGCTTTGAAACGATTGGTATTTCTGAAAGAATTTATTAAAAAAAGAGAAGCATCCTTGCACCAACTCGTTTTCTTGGATGAAACATGGATTTTTCAGATTTTTCAGAATGGTACCATTGGTCGATTTTGGTAACATGAAAATAAAGGAAGTGTTAGATCTACTAGAGTTGATGGTAAAAGGTATTATGCAGTAAACAAATATATAAACTATGGGAAATGTTTATATACTTATCTTGTTTTAATGAAAAAAAAACTGTGTAATTCCGTCACTCCGATATTTTGGTTATAAGCTGGCAACACTGTCGATAACTGACGTCACTCGAAGGGTATGACGTGCATCGGTTTTTGTTTTGCATTAGGTATAGGTAAATGCTTTTTTATCGTTCGTTGGAAAAATCATGCTTCCCAAGAGCCCGAAACAGTTCGCACTAAGGCCTTGGATTTTTTTCTTTTTAATTTGAAATTTATATGATTGGCGAACAAAACGTTTAATTTTTGTTTTACCACGGATCTAATCGGTAGGTACATACTATATACACTCACTACCAGTTTTATGAAAATTACCTATTACTCCCCTTGGCTCTCTCCTGTGTTAATTAAATTCAACATTTTAGTGTTCGGCCGACCATTGTTTTTTCGGAATGTTCAAACATGATATTTTATTTAAATTTTAAAACACTTACCGAGGTCTTAATCTTAAAAAGAAGACCGAAAGTTTTGCTTCTTAACAGATTACACTTACTCTTACTATTTTATTTAAATTTTAAAACACTTACCGAGGTCTTAATCTTAAAAAGAAGACCGAAAGTTTTGCTTCTTAACAGATTACACTTACTCTTACTTATTTTACACTAATATAGTTATTTTCTTTTTCAAGAATAATCATAAAAACTTTAAAAACAACGGATCGATATATAAAATCATTCCTGTCGATAAATATTAGACCTAACCATAATCTCACTTTAATATAAGCGGCAGGACCGTGGTTGCCGACCTTTGGTTTTAACTTTGAACGTTATTCAATAGCTGAATACATGGTGTATTATAGGTATATGTTTAGTTGCCTATATTCAAGCCTGATATTCTTTTACGACAGGGTAGGCATGCCGACCCCAGCCTGGGCTACTTGAAAAGTAAAACAATTTATTTTATGGCGGTTGCAGTTTGCGAATGTGAGGTTCGGGGTTACAAGGGCGATTTAAAACGTGGAGCGGTTATTCGCTGGCAGTTTGAGAGTTAATAAAATACACATTGATGTAGATAAGTAGTATAATATACTTTTGTTGTTTGTTTGACACAGGGTCGGTGCTGCCGACCCTGCCGCCCCTGAAAAGTCATTAAGAAAATATAAATTAATAATTAATAAACATGATTTAGATCAACTTGTGTGAACTTCCGCTCAAATTGGGCGCGGTCCCAAAAAAATTTGGCTCATCTACGCCACTGTCGCTTGGAATGGCATTATCATACTCTTTAGACGAGTGAATATCATTTCCCTATAGAATAAAATATCGACTCCAACTCCTGTGATTGCAGTTCTTTGGCCCAAACAAAAACTAATTCAGGATGTTTAAATATTAACTGATAATTATTATTGCATTAAAATTAAAAAAAAATTGAAACAGATTTAAAATTAAACGCACGAATTACGGATGCAAGATTTCAAACCAACCATATCCCGAGAGTCCCTGAAACGCCCATTTCCTTTTGTCCATTACTTGCGGCATCTTAGGATGTCCTGGTTAATTGGGCACATCTTTCTCCCAGAGGTCATAACTCATATTTGGGTTGACACGACTATTTTTGTGTACAAATTAGAAAGAAAGAAAAAGTCGAGGCAGCAATTTGTGATATGAATATGTACTGCTTATTAAGGGCGATGACTTTAACGTTACCCGCGAAGCTTTCAAATACATTAAATAATCTTAGTACCTACCCATTGCGAAATATGAATATTTTTAAATATTGTTTTCATACTGTAATTTATTATCTTTTGTTAGGGGTTGTTTATCCTTTGCGTAGAAAAACAAATTTACAAATTTTTTTTTGTTTATTTACACTTCTCCAAGTTATTAACGCACCACCAAAGAATAACCAAAAGTTTAAAGTAAATTTTTATCAAAACTACTTGTCCGATTTGAATGAATTTTTTTTTTAATGACAACTTGACTCTTCCAGAAAGTTAGTGTACTACTGTATGTGCATACAAATTTATTTTTGTATAAATACAGGGTGTTGCAATAATAACCTGATTTTCTCATAAAATTTGTAACACCCTGTAGAGTTCAACAGTTACAATATACTTAAAACTAAAATCGAACTATAGCTCTATCTTTTTTTTAACAATTTGTTTTTTGATTTACTTTATTATCTTGGTCACAACAAGAGAAACACAATTTTATAGCATGACATGCTTTCATTAAAATTTGTTATCCAAATTTAACAACGAAAAACAAAGAAACAAAATGTAAAAAAAATGTCAGTAGCGAGTATTTCCGCCTCTGGCACAAATAACTGCTTGGCAACGACGGCCCATACTTAAAATAAGCGACCGTATGTCATTTTGGTCAAGTTCTCTCCATATTTCAGTCGCCTCCTCACGTCTTCCAAAGTGTTCAAGTTCTGTTCCTCTTGTAACATCCCCCCAAGAGTGTCCCAGAGATTCTCTATGAGATTTAAATCCGGGCTTCGAGCTGGCCATGTCATGGTATCGATGCCAACTTACTCTAGATAATTCCTCACAATTCCAGCAACATGAGGCCTGGCATTATCTTGCATCAACAAAAATCCTTGCCCTATAATATGTGGCGCAAATGGCATTACATGTTGGTCTAAAACCTCCAATATATATCTTTCAGCTGTAAGGTTTCCATTATTTATGACCCCTAGTTCTGTGCGACCAGTCAAAGAAATACCTCCCCAGACCATCACAGATCCTCCTCCAAATAATGCCGTATTTGAGAAATTACACCGAGCATATTGTTCGTTAGGGCGTCGATATACACGCACGCGCATGTCATTATTGTACAAAGAAAACCTTGACTCATCCGTAAATAACACCAGTTGCCATTCAGCCTCAAACTTTTTATTTCTTTCTCTATGGCTTCTAACCAGTTACGATGTTCCCTGGCAATATTGAGCCTCGCTCTTCGATGATCTCTAGTTAGAGCTGGCCCCCGAGCAGCAATTCCAGGTCTCAAATTGTGTTCTCTTAGTCGCTGATGAACTGTTTTACCACAAATTTGTAAACCATTAGCATCTCGAAGCTGGGTTTGAAGGGTCCGGTCTGTTACAAAACGTTGTCTTAATGCTGATAGTCTCTTAAAAACCGCTCCTAAATAGGGGTTGTTATTCGATTCCTTCCTTGTCCCTGTCTGCGACCATAACTTCCAGTGTCTCTAAATATTTGTATAACTCGTGAAACGGTTGTATGACATACATTAAATCGTCTACCAATTCTTCGGTAATTCCAGCCTTCCTCGGACAATATTAATTCTTGAGCACATTCTTCGCCAGTAAGATTTCGTGTTTCACGTTGCATATTAATCAAAATAAAGGTTTTTGAAAAAGAAACGTAAGCACTAACACTGAAAATACACTTCTATAAAATGATTTTTTTTAACTGTATTTGGCTAATGCCAATTTACTGTAACTTATGTTTTTTCATAGCCTGCTACTTACTTTAGTGCATAAAATGCAAATTAAAATTAATAAAAACATGTTATGCTATAAAATTGTGTTTCTCTTGTTGTCTTGTTGTGACCAAGATAATAGAGTAAATTAAAAAACAAAATGTTACAAAAAGATAAAGGTACAGTTTCATTTTAATTTTAAGTTGATATTGTAACTGTTTAACTCCACAGGGTGTTACAAATTTTATGAAGAAATCAGGTTATCATTGCAACACCCCGTATTTATACAAAAATAAGTTTGTATGCAAATACAGTAGTACGCTAACTTTCTGGAAGAGTCAACCTGTCATTCAAAAAGAAATTCATTCAAATCGGACAAGTAGTTTTGACAAAAGTCTACTTTAAACTTTTGGTTATTTTTTGGTGGTGCTTTAATTTCTTGGCGAAGTGTATATAATTGAGCAAGTAGACAAAGGAATCATGGTGTCTGGTTTCTATTTTGACCTTAGTAAGGCTTGCGCCCAGCAAGTTTATAAGATCATAAGGTTATATTAAAAGTGTATTGATATTTATTAGTTATAATTTTTAGGTTCTTCATTTGCGGATTGTAAAAATGAAAGATATAGCATTCTACCGATTCGCGTTAAAGGAGAGGATGGACTGCCAGGCCGTTACAGTTAATTTGGAAAGGCAAAAGGGCGCTGCCTTCTAGTTTTAATAAGACCTATCCCAATCTTAATTGAAATTTGGGTTTGGCCTAATTGAAGACTTATAGTAATAATAGCCAATTGCCAAAAATCCAGGATTTAGTTTTATTGGGTAAAAGTGGGCTATGTGACAGTGGTGCCACTGTATACCATCGACTTTAAGGTAAAAACGGGATAACATAGCAAGATGCCCTGGGAAGCGCTTCAAATTTTAATAGCAAGATCGTGCATTCTATACAGGGTGTCAATCTGCAAGCAAACAACATGTAATATTTCTTCGGCTGATGACACTCTGAAAATTTGGTAAAACTCGTCAATTTAGATCTGAACGGGGGTAACTTTAGGGGTATTTGTTGTTGTATTTAATTCAAACCCTTGGCCCCCAGGGCACCTACCCCTAAAATCCTAAATAGAAACCCCTACTTACTTGCTGATTTTTGAATTCCCTATGTAATTGTAGACAAGTATCATTTTTTTTTTGTCAAACAATGGAGTACGGACCATTTTTACCAAACGCTGAAAAGCGGAAATGTAATTAATTCAAAATTGAAATACCGTAACTTTTAGGGGGTTGCATTCCCTAAGCGGTCACAGCGACCCCCTCTAAAGTATGATGAAGAAAGAAGTTGAATTTTGAAATCCTTACCTGTGTGTATGAATTGCTCAAAATGGTTGCCATCCTTTTGTAAGCACAAGTACAGCCGATATTCAAACTATTTGCGGACCCTTGAAGTGACTCAGATGAAAATGCCCTACATTCTTGAATAATCCTTTGCTATACTACGATCCCAAAATAACTGGCAAAACTGTTCTTATCACCATTGACGGTGTGCGAAGAAAATAATTAACATCGATTCACACAGTTTTAACTAAAATAAAAGCATTTAAAGCCGCTTGGGAAGATTGTGCATTAATAAGTCGGTACGTTGCCAAATTTTCATAAAATGCACCAAAATCGGCATGTCATTAAGGGCCTTTTCACCCTGTTTTACTTAATTTGGCAGCACAGGTAGGAAAAACCCATGTCTAAAGGCGCTCGCGCGCTTTCTTATCGCCTCTAACCAACGTTCAGTGTCGTAGACAAGTTTCAATCAAAAGGATATTACCAATTCAGGTTTATTATTTTAGTGGTTATTCAAAACAGCAAATATTATATTGCAGGAGAGTTCTTCAAGTGATAGTAACCAACAAGTTACAAAACGACGTCATTTAAAACCTGGGGAGCGTACAATGGTAAAAAATTTGTATGAGGGAATTCTAAGTACACACAGTGGAATATCATTCACTGATCTAGCAGAACTTTGTGCCACGTTGACTAAGATATCTTGCCGTACTGTTTATAGAACTATCAAGGACAATAGGAATACTAAAGTGTCCGATCAGAAGGAAACAAGAGAACGGAAAAAGATTTTTATTGATCAGCAAACAGAGTTAGCCATTCGTCGGAAAGTGCATGCGTATTTTTTTCGAAATGAACTTCCGAATTAAAAAAAAAATTGTGCCGAAATTGAAAGAGATGAAAATATACAAAAAATTTCACGAAGAGTTCTAATGCGTACGTACACTATGAGAATTGAATTTTCGATTCTTGAAACGAAATCGCAAAAGTCTTTTGGTGGAAAAGGAAGAAATCGTATTGTGGCGTAGAAAATATCTAGAAGAAATACAACAATATCGCTGTGCGGGGAAAAAATTTACTTTACGGACGAGACATGGTTAAATGAAGGACATACTGTGAATTACATTTGGCAAGATCTCAACATTAAACATGCACGTAACTTTATCAATGGACTGTCCACTGGATTGAAAGCTCCTTCAGGAAAAGGTCGTCGGTTAATTATAACCCACATCGGCAGTGATTCTGGTTTTCTTGAAGGTGGGTTAAACGTGTTTGAATCTCGTAAAACCGATGATTATCATGAGGATATGAACTCGGGAGTCTTTGAAGATTGGTTTAAATCAATCTTACCGCGTATTGAACGTGGGTCGGTAATCGTGATGGATAATGCACCATACCACTGCCTTCGGGTGTAAGCTTTGCCAACTTCTGCGTGGCGAAAAGAAAAGATTGTTGACTGACTCGAAGAAAAAAATATTGCATTTGGCGAAAAAATGCTAAAAGTGCAGTTGCTCGATCTTGCAAGACTCCACAAAAAGAAATATAAGAAATATGTAGTAGATGAAATGGCTCATGAACGAGCTGTTACAATATTACGTTTACCGCCTTACCATTGTAAACTAAATCCAATCAAGCTTATATGGACACAGATAAAAGGCGAAGTGTGGATTGAAACTAAAAGTTGTAAATTAAAAGATATTAAAGAACTGTTAAAAATGACAATAGCGAATGTACAAGCAGCAGATTGGCATAAGTGCGTATTACATGTCGAGGGTGTAGAAAAAAAAATGTGTGAGATGTACGCGTTGATGGTAGAACCTATTATTATAAATCCTGCAGATGGCAGCACTAACGACAGTAATGAAATGTTTTCATCGTCAGAAAGTGAATAATCGCTGTAATGGTAATAATGAATTTGAAATTGTAACTTATTGTCGTTACACTTTTTAATGTCGGCGTGGAATATAATTTGTCAAATTATTATCAATTAGTGTTCATTAGGTAACAATAGTTAGAAAATTTATTAACATTTATAATTTAGGTTTAGGTTTTGCCCTTAATCCACTATTATATGTTTCTATTATTATGTAGTACAGTAAAACTTCTCATTTCGGCCACCCGTTAAAAACGGTCACCCCTCTGAACGGTCAGTTTTGGCTTCTTAAAATAAATCTTATAGCATTTTTAATAATAAAAGACCCCTCGAATACCGAAACACTTCCAAAACGGCCACGGTCACATGAATCCGTAACTTTTAAGAAAATTACCTTGAATTTTTACCCTTAATTGCGGTCATCTCGACCCTTCTGGGAATGTTTGCACCCAGCCGGTACTTTATTACTGGTACTATTGGAAATACCGGAGAATGATAAAACCTAATTATGTAAATGGGTTTTTAAGTACGTACAAATATAATTTGTTAAATCTTAAGATGTTTTCATAAAAGGTAAAATTTTATTCAGTTGCATTTTAACAGCACAATAGTCGATCATGTCTCTGAAGCGTAAACGTTTATCTTTTAAACAAAAGTTCGAAATCATCGCAGATAGTGAAAAATATGGTATCAGTGCTCGAAAGATAGCGGAAAAGTTTGGTGTTGGAAGAACGCAAGTAAATGATATTCTAAAAAGTAAAATTGAACTGAAAAAACTTTATGAAGAAGGAGGATTTAATGCAGAACAAAAACGGAAGTTTCCAAAAACAGACGGACTTGCGATTGACCAAATGGTTTATGAATGGTTTTGCAAAGCAAGAAACAAAAACATTCCAATATCCGGACCACTACTAAAGGAAAAAGCTCTGGAAGTGTCAGAAAATTTGAAAAATTGTGATTTTAAGGCATCAAATGGCTGGTTAGATAGATTCTGCAAAAGACATGACATCAATTTTAAAACAATTTCTGGTGAGTCTGCTGATGTGGATGAAGTGAGTGTTCAAGATTGGTTCACTAAGTTAAAATTAATTATCAAGGATTATGATGATAAAGATATTTTTAATGCAGACGAAACAGGCCTTTATTATTTCGCAATGCCAAACAAAACTTTTGCCTTAAAGAGTGACAAATGTGCTGGAAGAAAATCAGCTAAGCAACGAGTGACAATTCTTTTTTGCAGTAGCATGGATGGTGAGAAGGAGACCCCATTAGTTATAGGAAAAAGCAAAAATCCGCGATGTTTCAAAGGAGCACATGTAGACAAATTACCATTAAAATGGGTCTCCAATAAAAAAGCTTGAATGACAACAGAGATAATGATTTCCTGGCTAAAAAAATTTGACATCAAATGAAAAAACAAAGAAGAAAAGTACTTTTATTTTTGGATAACGCAGGTTCTCACCCGAAAATACAACTGGAAAATGTTCGAATTGTTTTTCTGCCTCCAAACACTACATCTTACTGCCAGCCATTAGATCAAGGCATCATACAAAATTTTAAAATGATATACAGAAAATATTTGATAAAAAGACTTTTAACTTTTACTAACACCGCTACCGAGGATGCGTTTGAAAAAGCAGAAAAGACCATAAATTTGTCAAATGCTATGGTATGGATTGTTGCAGCATGGAAAAATGTTTCATCTAAAACGATTAAAAAATGTTTCCAAAAAGCTGGATTTATAGAAACTCTCCAAGAGAATGAGATTTTTGAAGAAGAAGACGATATTCCACTAAGTCAGTTGTTTTCCGGTATCCCAGGAAATCCAAACCTGGAAAATTATCTTCAAATCGATTCAAACATTTCAACGGAAAATCCCAGTATGGAGATGCAGGAAATAATTCAGGAGATTACCAGCCAATCTGAAACTACCGAAAATGAAGACTGTGAAAGTAAAGAAAACCAGGAGGTTTTTAGTTCGTCTTTAAAAAGCATGAGTGAAGTTTGTGAAAAAATAAGAGACGTACAAAATTTTTTATTAGGCAAAGAAAATGGCAATTTGACCATTGATATTTCAAATATCCTAATGAAATGTGAAAATGAAGCAGCAAAAATTAAAATTAAAAATATGAAACAGACTTCCATTGAATCTTTTTTTCACAAAGCATAATTTTTTTTCGTATCTAGTGCACATTTTTAAACATTATTATGTATACATATTATGTAGGAGTTATGAAATAAATAGTTATGTCTATATATTTACAATTCATATTACATAATAACGTATGTGTTTGTAATTAGCCTTTTATTAATTAATGAAGTTGAATTTTATTCACATGACACATATGTTATATGTAGATAAGTAATTTATTTTTTTCCTTCCCCTCAAAAACGGTCACCCCCTCAAACGGTCAATTTGTAATGAAATTTTTAGTGGCCGCTATTGAGAAGTTTTACTGTATAATAAAAACATTATGAAAATAACATATACCGTTGCTTTATTATTCTTTTTGGATTTTATACCTGCGTAATTTAGTTTCTGTAATTACTTCATTACATCTCCAAATGTAAAAGCCTAATTTATTTTTCAGTTTAATTTATAATATTATTATTATTCTAGTAAATGTAAATATATTATAATAATAAACAAAAAATTCATATATTTCTTGAATTATTAATGTTAAAAATTACACGCCTCTGGAATTGGCGATCCCCTTACGCCAATTATTTTGGTACCGGAGTATAGAGTTGTTCAATTGAATTTAGCTGTGTTTTGAATACAATAGACTTCAAGTGACCCCATAGAAAGAAATCGAGTGGTGTCAGATCTTGTGACCTAAGTGCCTGTTACGCCACTGTTCTTACTTGTATTATATTTTTGTTTGAAATCCCCCGCTGCTGTGGTACATTGCCAATAAGGGCAGGGCCGGCGCTAGGATATTCGGGCCCTGAGTAAACGTTTTCAGGCCCCTGCTGTCCCCTCGTCCTTAATTTTTTACTCCAAAATTTGTTTTTTTTAATAGGCGGAACATTTTAGCGCAAAAGATCAAATAACGCATTTTAGACTATATAAAGGTAAGCCTACACTCTATACTTTAAGACATAAATTCGATACAATATCGTCTTCTTGCATAAATTATGTAAACATGTTAAATAAAGATAAACTACTAAAATAGTCCGCGATTTTGCAGTTGGATTTGTGATTTAGTAGTAGAAAGACGGGAAAATGAATAAGGGATGATTAACAACTTTCGCTCTGTTGGAGAGGAAGAATAGAATATGAAACTTCTGCTTCCAACAAACGAAGGAATAAGCAGTTTGGTGGTTTGGTAATGGTGACATATTAAACTTTGAAGACTATACTTTGTTTAAAATGTAAAATGGTTATTAAACTTTTTAACTACAATTCCTATTTAAAAATATGGTGGTTTTTTAATTGCGTTTTAACGTCTTTTTTGTTTTATAAGTATAGTATTACCTAAGTGGAGGAAATAAAACTACGATATAAAATAAATAAATAGTTTTAATAAATTTAATCAAATATTTACATTAAGGAAGACACCTATAGTGAACACTATTCAGCGTAATACAAAAGGTAAAAATAAAATGGTGGCCGTAAAATTTTAATCGTAAACTATCCTAGACGTTTAATATACATTTGGTACATAATAATAATATCAGCTCTAGTCACATTTCACATTTTTTTCAATCAATTTTAATAAATCTACTATTTCACATATTTTACACCATTGCACCTCATCCCTCATCCTTACTTAATCTATAAATATACAGGATGCTATAAAAATGACTTTGGTAGAGTTCACAAATTGTATAACATTAAGCCAACGCCATCGAAATATCGGGAGCAGAAATAGACATAAAGCGCCTGAAACAACCTGGAGAATACCTATACCCCTCTGAATTTTCAAGAAGTTGGTGTCGATGTTTCACTGTTGAGGGCGGCGTTTCTGACTTTATACGTACGCGAACTGTGTGCCCTACATTATTGTTCATCTTGATTTTTAATCTTCAATACTTTTAGGACAAATAAAATGTGTGAACTTATTTTTCTAACATCCCTTAAGAGTTATGTGCTTGTATCATATACATACAGCTAACTTACTTATTGATTTACATTAAAGCTTAATAAGCAAAATATCTATAATATTATAAACATAAAATATGTATAACTAATTTTACTATACACTTACGGATAAAAATACCGCATAACAAAAACCGCTGGCATAATATTTTTAGGTAATGTAAAAACTTCGCTCTAAACTACTGCAAAAAGTCATTTTGTGTCTTATTTTTAAAAACAATTATGAAACTTTATGTTTAAACAGGTATATATTTTTAGAAGGCCCAAATTATGTTTCATGAACATAAAAAACAATTTATAGGGTGGCCCATTTAAAAAATTATGGGTTTGGTTAATATCTCAAAAACTACTTTTTATTTTAAAGCTACGTCTCTGAGTTACACGTAGTTCTATCAATATCAGTTTTTAACTTTTTGATGAGCCCATAATGGAAATACGAAGTGTGAAGATTTTCAAAATAACCTTGTAGATTAAAAATAAGACGATCATGACAAATTTGACATCGGAAACTTTCATTTCGTTACAAAGTAGTAAACTGAAGTGAAAATCGCAATGCTTTATCTTCGATAATAACTCCAATTTACCCTAAAAGTATCGAAAATGGGACACCCTGTACATTTGTTTTTATAGCAAGTTAAAAAAAATAGTATTTTTTTAATAAACTTGATTTTTTAAGGAAACGCAGTGATATAGGTATAGAAAAGGGCATAGTCATTTTAAAGAGCAACTAAATTGTAATGAAAATTAAGAAAAATACAATGTGTTTCTTTTAAAACAAGAAAGTTTCAAATGCTTAAATTTTTTTGGCAGAGACCTTGAATTGTGACCACCCTAGATTTATTGGGAATAATTAATTCTCTTGCTTAGGACAGTAAGAAATAGGGAGAGGAAAGAAAGTCAAAAAGTCTTTCTCCACTGATTTAATAAGGAGTAATCAAAGGCTCAATTTTATAATAAAAAATCGTCTACATGTTTTAAAGGTAATGACCTTCATCTTCAGGAGACAAAATTAGTGTTGCTGTTGGTATTAGCAAAAAAGAGAAAATTATTGGTGGAAGGTGACGTTGATGGAGCTTTAAGATTTGAAAATGTATTAAGCAGTGAATGTAATCAGCATACTGAAATCTTAAGTCAAAACTTTAGTTCTCATTTTAATTGTGTTTGTCTCCCTGTTTCCATCTTTGAGGGTATATAAATTAAAGACTTTGTGTTTTTAAAATTTTTTTTTTAAATTTTTAATTTTTTTATCAATCATGATTGATTAGTTGTCTACAAAACATGAGACTTACTTAATTACGGGTGATATGACCTTAGGTCCTAAGTACCCCCAAATAATTTTCATAATATGTTTAACCTTTATAATAAGTCTTCAACAAAATAAATTCACTCTCAAATTCTAACAAAATCTCTCTTTCTTGCCTTTAAATAAATTAAAATGTCCCACAATTCCATTTACCTATATATCCTTTCTTGAAACTTTCATGGAAAAAAACATCATCTTTCTTTAAAACCTACTAAATATGACTAACATTTCATAAGTACTTTTAATTAAAATTTTGACTTAAGATTTCAGTATGCTGATTACATTCACTGCTTAATACATTTTCAAATTTCAAATCTTAAAGCTCCATCAACGTCACCTTCCACCAATAATTTTCTCTTTTTTGCTAATACCAACAGCAACACTACTTTTGTCTCCTGAAGATGAAGGTCACTACCTTCGAAACATGTAGACGATCTTTTATTATAAAATTGAGCCTTTGATTGCCCCTTATTAAATCAGTGGAGAAAGGCTTTTTGACTTTCTTTCCTCTCCCTATATTTCAACTCCACTTTGAGAATGGACTATTTCTTCACAGTAAGAAATGTTTAGTTCAGGAGCTAAAGTATATAATTCATATATTACGGATAATGTCATAACTCTGCATTTGCCAAATAATTTCAAAAAGTGCAGTTATCTCAAAAACTGTTAAACAGTATAGCCCTTCAGAAAAAATTGTGTAAGCATTCTTTTTAATGTCAACTATCTAGTTTTATCCAATTCTTAAATACTTTTCTACCTAATACTTTTTCTTATAAATGTTGTCCGGTCAACGGATGATGCCCCATCCCAGAATTGACCATATGCATGGCCGCAGCAGTATTTCCACTCTGCAAATACATATAATAGTTGTAATTCTGGGCATGCTCAGCCCCGGGGGGCGAAGGCCCAGGAGGTAAAGCCGTGGTAGGGCTCCCATGAGGCGTTCTGAAAGCTGCTGCATGAACTCCAGCCAAAATATCGTGGACAGAGTGAGAACTAGGCCAGCATGGTGTTCCTCCATGTCGCTGACTGGGAGATTTCTGTTGTGGATAGGGATAGCTTGGGTAGATATTGTAAATAGAATGACTGTGAGGCGAATTATGCACTAGGGAACCTATTTTATTTCTTAGTATCCTGCTTATTGAGCTAACTGAGGGAACGTTGTATTTATCACATACTCCGTCGGACAGTAGCCGATCCCTGATTTCCCAGGCAAAGATTCCAGGGTCCTTTTGTTTAAGTTCCTTAATGTATGCAACTACTTTAGGAGTGGTTACTCTGGGCTTGGATCCACCAATGGCTCCAGGTAGGATGGAACCAGTTTCATGATATCTATAACAGAAAAGAAACAACTATCCATAACTCTGTAGCTTATAATCCCATCTGTCCAGAAGAACAGTACCATGCAGGGTTCTATCAAAAATTTGCAATCACTGGATGTATCGTGAACAGATAAAGAAACGCAACTGTATAGGAAACAAAGAATTCAAAATGGAAATGTGGCCGTTGAAAGGGGTTCAATAACTAGTTTTACTCAATTTTCAAATAATCCATGAGTAGTTTATATGAAGTAATTTTAAGTATTTTAAAGTCAGGAATGTTCAACATCTTTTGCCTAATGATCATTTCCTAAGAATAGAGCTGTGTTAACAAATCTACAGAAGAACTATATCTTTAAATGGCGCAAAGTAATAAATGCTCATTAAACTTGCAAAACGCATACGGAGGTATCAAGAACAATTTAAACACCATCCCTTAAAATTTATTGTGTTTACATTAAAGGATCCAAATAATGAGCATTCTTTAGGTAGATCCACCCTGAATTTGTCGCAAGCAAGATATTTGAGGCTTTACCATTGTTATAGGAAAATCCCTTAGCCAGGAGCGTGTATTGGGGAAGTTTTTAAATTAAAAATCTTAAACATGCCTATTCTTCTAAAATTGTTTTATATTATAATCGTAGGTATTTATAACATATTAAAACATTTAAAAAATCGTATCAACTAATAAATATGGATGGTACTATTTTACATAATATAATTACAAAAACGAGATATAATATAGAATCTTACAAACAAAACATTTTCAAAAATCGAATAATACTTTCTCGTTATTATTGTTTATAATAAGCGGTTTAACCATTTCTTCGATTCTTATATCTACTTGCCACATTTTGGCTTCTTCTTTTATCACATGATCAATACACTTTTTCCACTTTTCCGCACTGATTTTACCCATAGCTTTATTAAAGAGTTCTTTTAAATTCACCATTTTTTAGGTTGTGTTTTTTTCTGGCGACATCTGTCTTAATTTCAGTCCATGTAAGTTCGATCGGGTTTAATTCGCAGGGGTAAGGAGGGAGTCTGAGCACAGATATTCCTCGTAACTTTGCCATTTCATCGACTACATATTTTTTTAATGCATTTTTATGTAAATTAGCTAATACCAATAGTTCTTTTTTAAGGAATCTAATGGAAATTCTATTTGTCTTAAACGTAGCAATTCTGTTATTTCACTTTTACGCTACGCACTTGTAAGTTATTTTTCCGTCAGTCTAGAGTAATAACTTCCATTATCCAATACAACTATTGCTTCTTTTGGTATAAGATCCAACATTTGCTCGAACCATTCTTCAAAGACATCGGCATTCATATCTTCGTGATAGTCTCCTGTATTTTTAGATTGGAACATCAGTAGATCACCTTTAACGAAACCTTCAGAACTTCCAATATGGGTGATGATAAGTCGATGTTCCTTTCCTTATGGCGGTCGTAATCCTGGGGACAATCCTTCCTAAAAAGCTTGCCTTGAACTTTTAATATTTTCATCCTGCCGAAATTTCGTCACAGTGTAGCCTTCATTTAGCCATGTTTCGTCTAGGTAATATATTTTTTTGTTTTCTTCTGTGGCTTTTTTTGTTAATAATTTCCAAAGCGTATTTCTACACATAAATGGGTAGTCCTGGTCTTCTCGGATTAAGGGCAAAATTTTGTCCAGTGTGGGAATTTCTTTTTTTTTAAATAAACTATGAACTTTTCGCCTTATTCTCTGCATTGAAACGTCATCCAGCGCAAGTTTTGGTCGTCCTAGACAAGTTTTTGGAGGCTTGACGACCCTTTTTCTTCTTTTAAAAGTTTATATATTGTTGTTTTCCCAACGTTAAGCATATCTTTTGTAAATTGCACTGCATTGTCAACTTTCCACACTGTAATCCGCATTTTTACTTTTATTAGAATCGTAACAGTTAAGAATTAATTTTTTTTCATTTGCTGTAGGTACAGGGTGTTTCCTCATATTTTGACAGCTTCTAGCAACTTTGCTATTCGAGATAGAAAAGAACTGTTCAAGCAAAAATTGTAGGGATTCGTCCAAACCGCCAGAATTTGCTGCCGAAAGAAACAATTGAGCATCACGGGTGCATATATTGACTTATTGAAATTTTTTTTAAATAGAACACCCTATATATTATTTGTTTATTGAAAAGGGCTTAAAATTGCCTTTTCAATAATATATAACTTGCCTAAAGTCACTTTAGCCATTGTTGAGATATCGGCAATGACAATATCAAAGAATCATGAATTTATTATATTATAAAATAAATCACAGTATAGCCATGCAAAAACAAAGATATAAAAAAATGACATTACTGATGCATGAATAGTATTAAGCAGCAAAATGGGTTGTTCCGAAGATGTGATATTATGTCTTCATATAAAATTCATCATTTTTTGATATTGCCATTGCCGATATCTCAACAATAGCTAAAGTGACTATAGGAAAGTTATATATTTTTGGAAAGGCAATTTTTAGCTCCATTTAATAAATAAATAATATATAGGGTGTCCAAACTAAAAAAATTTAAAATAAGTAAAAATATGCACCCGTGATGCTCAAATGTTTCTTTTAGCAGCAAACTCTAACGGTTTGGATGAATCCCTACAATTTTTGTTTAAATTAAATTCTTTCGAATAGCAAAGCTGCTAGAGGCTGTCAAAATATGAGGAAACACCCTGTACATGGACGGACCCTAGGGCGTTTAGGCAATTTTTAAAAATTCTCCATATTTAATTTAAAAAAACCCTGACACTTCACACTTTGACTAGATTCACAGAGAAACAAACACCCAAGGTAGGTATGTATAGATATAAATAGGTGTATTATTCCCATAAAGGCATAATAACCACATAATTAGTATACAGCTAACCAGGATTAGTTACAAAAAAAAGAAATAAAATGATTAGAGCAGAAACGGAATAAGTACCTAGACTCTAATTAGTTTTGATAAAATTGCTTTCTACAATTCCTGGTAAATGGTACTATCTAGGGCTGTACATAATTTTAGGCTTAAAAAATTTAATATTAAAGTATATATTTGAAGGCAAAACTTGAGTTTGATGTCAATACTTATACTAATTGTGCACACATTTAAAAATTCAGGCCTATTTAAATTTATACATGCCAAAAAATCTTGCACGCCCATGGAGAAGATGGTTTTGATTGATATATTACTTCGCATCATTTAAAGATAGACTATGGTAATTAAATTATTCCAGTATGATAGTACTTTGATGAATATAAGCAAAAATAAATATTCGAGCTGGAATTCTTGGAGAATAGTTTCATAATTTCTTATAGAGGTTAACCTGAATATTGAAAAATATTTAGAACTGTTATTGCAGCGTTAAGGAATGGTGACGAAAATGGTTCAATAGGATGGAGCTCCTGTTCATAGTACAGCAGCTGGCAACGGGTTTTTGAATGCTTAAATTTGTATAAAATATTGAGGGTTCATAACATTATAGCTAGAAGGTCTATGCTGGTTTTCGTTGGGAACTATTTCTTTAGTAGTAAGAATCTTACCGTGCTAGTATTTTAGACACACATCCGTGAGACACCCTCAACTGCCTCGATATGTCACATGGTCGAATTCCAACTTGGGCTAGTTCTACAATTCTTAATCTAACTGCGTTTGGAAGTGGCCTTCCATTGACGAAAACTCCACCCAATTGATTTACTTCGCCATATTGTTGGACTTGTGCTTCTGAAACAAAAAAAAATAGTTAACCCTAAAAGTATAGTCAGAGCAGTGATGTAAACGATTACCCATCAAAATAATAAATTATTTTTGACAATTTGCTATATTCAAAATCACTTATAGTAATAGAGGTCAATTTAGGCAACTGTGTTATATTGCTGTTGTTATAAAATTTTGCTTCTCGACCCTATACAGTGTGGTCATTTAAGTGTGCAACATATGGGAATTTTTTTTATTACCGATTTCTCAGAAAGTTTTATTCTTCATAAAAGTTTGGTGCATGTTCGATAATCATATTAGGTGCACTTGGAATGGTTGCAAGTCAAACGGCGTACAGGCATACCCCTATTTCAGAAAATTTAGCAAAATTTTATTATTAAAAGTTGTTTAGAATTAAAAGTTATGCATAGATTCGAGAACGTGACCTCCTAAAATAAAAATTTTTTTTTTTTGAAAACAATAATTTCCCAAAAAAAATTTTTTTTTTATATTTACCGTAAAGACCTTCATAAACTAATCAAAATCAAATCAATTTCACATATCTTTGTCCAAATTCAAGCATATTTGTAAAATTAACTTGAATTTTTGATTTATTAAGGAATCACAAACTTCATGGTTGTTGCAACGACATTAAACACAACTTTAAAATATCCCAAAAATTCTTTTTAACAAGATAAAACATTAGTAATGATAATATGCAAATTAAAAAACTTTTATTTAAAGTGCAAAATTTTATTTTAAATATTTATTAAAAAACTGTACAAATTAATCGACAAACATGAAATCCTACTAAAATAATCGCAGATACACTGAACGAAATATAGAGTTGATATAACTTAAATATGAGTTATCCTAGACCGACGCGTGTTGCTAAAGTCTGTGCGTTTTAAGAAGTCCGCTAAGCCATAAAACCTCTTGAGCATTATGTCGGTGGCTCTCAAACAATAAATTATATTGAAGGTAATTTTGGATGTTGATGAATTACATTTTCTAAATAAAATAATTTAAAGTAAATAAAAAATTAGTTTAGGTAAAGAAAAATAATAATTTTTTAGCTTTTGTAGTATTGAGACAAATTAGTTTTACGAATTCTTTTTTATAAAGTTTTGGTTCTAAAAAGAACCGATTTTGTAGTCTTGCGACAGAACGTACCTACTTGTAGATAGGTACTACTAAAAGTAGTCTTCCTCTGCATTTGAAATTTCACCCATGCTTTCAGACTCATCAGAATCAACATCATCGTCATTATCATCATCATTCTTTCATTCATAATGTCATTATCGGAAAAGTATATACCTGACAAAATCTTTAACATATTTAACCATCCCGCACTTGAGCAAATTTTAATTGGTTCTTGGAAAATAGCGATTATTATATAGATTTAACTATAATAATAGCAAAATAATTTAATTATCTATTTAATTATTATTTATGCTCAACGCGTAATTCTAAGGTAATTTTGTTTTTAAACCTCTGATTTCGCCCAGTAATAGAATACAGTAAACCAGTGGGATGTTCGGTGTGATCAAGTATAGCGAAGGTGCGAAGATATTGTAACTTAATCGACTTACTGTTTTAAAAGCGATAACATCCCTTGGTGATTTAATCCGATATCGGACTTCTTAAAACGCACAGACTTTAATAGGGGACAGCTCAGACCTCTGAATTACGGCAACTAAATCGAAGAAATTGCATCAAATCACTGTTCATGAGTTATAATAGCCCTAAAGATGGGTTATTTTAGCTAGCTAGCTTAGCTAATCGTAACTGCGGTTTTACGAATACATGCGACGTGGGCTGCAGCAATTCGTTGTTTAAGCTGCCAGAGACCAATATGGGAATTGTGATGCATTACAACTCGGGCTAGATTAACTTATGATTCGAGCTATCAAAACTGGACCTTTCAGTTGTTCTAGCTTACTAAACGACTATAGATTTAATCTGTCCTAAAGTTGGAGTATCCTCATTTTCACGCACCTGTATGAGAAAAAACTCTGAACAAAAATAAAAAAGATGCCTCCGATCAACGATTGCACGGATAGCAAGTCCAGTAATGTTGTCCATGACGACGCGACGTGCACGAGGTTCTAATTACAATGGGATGAAGTTACCGCGCCAAATCGGCACGAGCGCGAATTCGGAACATTCCGTGACCTTTCGATCGGTGATTTACCCTCGACATGGGGTTTTAGAGCACTCTTATGAGTTATTACAACTCAAAGAATAATTTACACATGGTAATGAGTTAAAATAATGCACGTCCGGGTCAAAACGGCACTTTAAAATCAGTTAGTAAGTTTTCCCAATCCAAAAACTGAGTTCAGGTTACTCATAAAATGGTTACAAAATGAAGGATTGTGGTAATCCCAAATGTGTTTAAAATGTTGATATTTTTGTGTTGAGGCGAACCAAAAGAAGCTGAGTTATGGTAGCGTTATTAAATAATTTGTGATAATTCGTAGGCTCAGTTTGAATAACATAGAAACGTGCGTTAAAGTAGCTCTAATTCTGCAACCCACGACATCGGTAAATCCATTTCTGTCAGTGTACCCATGAAAAAAAGCAAATAAGGGTTAAAAGTAAACATTATGACAGTTTAGTGGCATTATTCATTCTTAAATAATTATTGTTGTTATTTGATTTCAAATGCCTCTCCTCCAATACAGTTAACGTTAACCGAGAAGGCAGAATTAGTGTTAATATGTAGAGAAAACTATAAAACAATGCGTGAAGCAGGAGATATATTCAATCAACGACATCCAGATAAACAAGTTCACTATGCAACTGTAAGCAGAATTTTAAATAATTTTAAACAGACATTTAGATTATAAATATAAAAATAAACGTACCAAAACTGTATGCACTGAAGAAAATCAATTAGAAGTACTTCAAGCAGTTGCTGAAAACCCTAGAAGATCTGCCCAAGAAATTTATGCTTATACGGGTATAAAAAAAAAGCTCTGTTAAGAAGATTCTTAAAAACAAAAATACCATGCCTATAAGTCAATGTTTATTTGCACGTTTCAAAGACGAGACTATGACTTGCGGTATGATTTCTGCATGTGGATACAAGGACAAATAGAAGATCAACGTGATTTCCATAGACACATACTTTTTGGGAATGAATCCACGTTTACAACATATGACGTTGATTCTTTCCAAACTTGTAGGTGGTGGTCGGACGAAAATCCAAATTTTGTCATTGACAATAAAAACCAGTTTAATAATTTTGGTGAGCTTGAAAATTGGATGCGATTTCATTGCAGAAATATTCCGGCAAGTGTATTACGATCCACTCTTAGTGAATTTTATTGAACGAGAAGGTGGACATACAGAGACGCGTCGATATTTTTTTTCACATACATAATTTTATTTTTTTCTGCATTTCAAATATTTTGTTTTATTTTTTTTTAAATTGTTTATTGTTAAATTATAATAAAAAAAGCCGATAAAAATTGGCAAACCATTAGAACCATATTCAAATACGTTTAAAAACATTGTATTTCTTGAGTTTGCACTAAACGCATACATAATGCATACATTTTTTTGTTAATAATGCCACCAAACCGCCATAATGTTTTAGTAGGATTTCATGTTTGTCGATTAATTTGTGCAGTTTTTTAATAAACATTTAAAATAAAAATTTTGCACTTTAAATTAGAGTTTTTTAATTTGCATATTATCATTACTAATGTTTTATCTTGTTAAAAAGAATTTTTAGGATATTTTAAAGTTGTGTTTAATGTCGTTGCAACAACCATGAAGTTTGTGATTCCTTAATAAATCAAAAATTCACGTTAATTTTACAAATATGCTTGAATTTGAACAAAGAGATGTGAAATTGATTTGATTTTGATTAATTTATGAAGGTCTTTAGGGTAAATATAAAACAAAAATATTTTTTTTGGGAAATTATAATGTTTTCAAGAAAAAATATTTTTTATTTTAGGAGGTCACGTTCTCGAATCTCTGCATAACTTTTAATTCTAAACAACTTTTCTTAATAAAATTTTGCTGAATTTTCTGAAATAGGGGTATGCCTGTACGCCGTTTGACTTGCAACCATTCCAAGTGCACCTAATATGATTATCGAATATGCACCAACTTTTATCAAGACGAAAGTTTTCTGAGAAATCGGTAATAAAAAAAATTCCCGTATGTTGCACACTTAAATGACCAAACTGATAATAATAATAATATGATAATAATAATAATAATAATAAAAATAATAAAGAACTACAAATACTTGGGAATGAAGCAGGTTCAACGCATTAGTCATGCAGCGATGAAGACTGTAATGGTCTGGATTTGTTGACTATGTATTATTGGGCAAGCATACCTTTTATTTCGGTCATTTTTTACTAAATTTTCAGGTACTCAATTATGGCTAATTATTTCTGATATCCATTGTGATTTCTCTTGCTTTGTATTTCTTTTTAGTCCTTATCTTATATAAGGGAGGAGTTCTTTAAGAGAACAAAAAGGCTTCTGAGAACGAAACTGAACAGCAAGAACTTGTTCAAAGCAATTAACACCTACGCCTGCTCAGTTCTGTCCAACTCATTCGGCATTGTAGACTGGAGCGTGACTGACATCGAAGGGCTACAGCGCAAAATCAGAACCCAACTTACCAAAACACTCAAACATCACCCAAGAAGTGCGGTAGAGCGGACCACTCTAACACGACATCAAAGCGGAAGAGGTCTGGCAGATATTGGGAAAATAATGGATCAACAAATAACCAACTTAAGGGAGTACTTCCGCAATAAAGCCCAAACTTCAGACCTACACCATGCTATTTGCGAAGCAGACCACACCACTCCTCTAAGATTGAGAGATAGGAATGTCCCACAACACCACAAGACCAATCAAGAAAAGCTACAGATATGGAAGGAAAAATCTCTGCACGGACGACACCTGAACGAGGCAGCCCAGGATCACGTCAACAGTCTTGCGTCGAACTACTGGCTCATCTCTGGACAGATGTTTCCTGAAACAGAGAGATTTCTACTGGCAATCCAAGATCAGGTCATACCAACTAGAAACTACCTGAGATACATAATTAGAGACGACTCAGTACAGGCAGATAAATGCAGATATGGATGTCAAACGGCAGAAACGATCCAACACATCACGGGAGGATGTCAGATGTTTTCTGCAACAGAATACAAGGAGAGGCATGCTGCAGTGGCCAAGATCCTACACCAGGAGTTAGCGGTGAAACTACAGCTTGTCCAAAACGAGAAGATCCCATATTATAAATATACACCACAGACAATCTTAGAAAGCAACCAATATAAGATGTACTGGGATCGGACTATTCCTACTGATCAGACGGTGGCCCACAACAGACCGGACCTTGTAGTGGTAGACAAGAGGGCCAGGAAAACGACTCTGATAGATATAGCTATACCAAATAACAACAACCTTCTAGTGAAGCATGCTGAGAAGATAGCGAAGTATCGAGACCTCCAGGAGCAAATAAGAACACAGTGGAATATGGACAGCATCGAAACCATGCCGATTATTGTTTCAACAACAGGAGTAATCCCAAACAAGCTTTTGGAAAACCTTAGAACACTAGACGTACCTCAAGATCTCTACAAAGATATGCAGAAAGCAGTGCTACTTTCAACAAGCCGAACAGTTAAAAAGTATATGGGTAATCAAAGAAGAACCCCACGGGCCCAATAACACGGAAAGGGCCCCCACAGAGCTCAATCCTTTTGATATCGGTGATATCTAAGATGAGTGAATATTCCCCGTAGAGTAAGTGCATGACAGGTCTCGCGACCTGTCAGAAAATCATAATAATAATAATAATAATAAACATCTTTATTTATAATTATGTACAAGAATACATGGAAGTATATCATACACAAAAAGCAAATGGCGTCAATAAAAATAAACCTAATTGCCTAATCTTACGAAATTCTACAATAACTAATTTCCATTACTTTCAATAACCCTGTATAGAATAAACTTCCATGACAACTAACATTTTTTTCATTGTGATTTTTAAAAGTTTTAATGTGTTAATACATTTTATAGGTTATTAAAGAATTTTAAACACATATATCGTGGATTTTTCTCTGTTAGGGTTAGTCTGTGAATAGGATAGTTTACATTTAAGGCCTTTGTGTTCTATTTATTAAATGTTTGTAACTGATACATATTTCTGTCTTTGAAGAAAAAGATCAATCAGTCCCCACTATTTAAAAACACTTCTGCAACTTTCGCTGTAACCCATTCTTTTCACAATTCTTACTGATCGTTTTTGAATCACAAATACTTTTTCTATTATTATTATTATTGATTCGAAATTTACATAATATATATTGTTTTTAGGCTCTTTTCATTCAGGTACCATCCAACAAAACCCTAACACCATAAGAAATGGAATTTAACTTTTTTATCAACAAGTTTATATGATGTGACAAGTTTAAGAATTCGTCCAAGTAAATCTCCAAAAACTTAGTTTGTTCAACAATTTCTACGTCGAATTCCCCAAATTACATTATATTTGGCTTACTCGCTGTTGACATTTTTGTTCTAAAAAGTAGCACATATTTCTTTTGTTGCTGTTTAGTATTAATTTAATTTCTCTAAACCTAAAGATGTTAGCCTTGTTAAATAAGGATTTTTCCATAACCATTATTTCGCCCCAGTAATAAGATTTGCGTCGCGTCGTCTGCATAACATGTTAGGTTTACATTAAAAGCTGCTATGTAGTACAAGTCGATGAGGAATTTCGCAGCAAACAATATTGGCCCTGCAATACTGCCCTGAGTAATTCCTAGTTTATTTTCCATCAAATCGGATGAAAAACTTTGTCCATTCCTTGTTATCTTAAGTTTTTGATATCTCCCTGAAAGATATGACTCAAATAATTAAATTGCCCATTACACCATATAATTCTATTTTGTGTAATAGTAATTTTGGATCAATACAGTCATATGCTTTGGATAAGTAATTGTAGTAAACTGTATGGTATTCGAGGAACAGTTGGAACAGTCTTAAAGTGAATCAGATTTCTTTTATATATTAGCATTGTAGGTATCTCTTGCTAAACGATGTCAGAGTGTAGTAATGGGGGGAGGAGGGATCTGGTAAGCAGAAATAAAATCGTGAATTCCACAGGGAAATCTTCTTGGGCTGCTTCTAATTAAACTATAGTTACATAAATAACATATATAACTTCTCTTTTAAATCATTTCCTTAAGTTTGCCTAACCTTAACACAATGATCAAACGAATTAATTTAGAGGAAAATTATTTACAATAAATAAATTGATTCTAAACACATCAAAAACGAATACTAATAATATTTAAAATTAAAAGGTTCAACTTAGAAGTCCCTACCACCAGAAAGAATTTCCTTTAATAAAAGTGCCACAAAGGAAGTGAAAATTACTCATTTTTAGGAATGGGCATGGACAATTATTTATCATGGGATGTGCAATCTGTTCTTGGTAGGTAAATTAAATTAAGTGTGTCATACTCTGTGCGTTTTGTGAAAATATTTAGATAGGCAAACACATAAAATGTTCTATTTTGCAAATTTTGAGTCCTCTGAGTATTTAATTTTTCTGTGGTGGAAATATTCTTTATGTCATTTTCAAAAGCGTACAATCGGAACTATTTTCGGTTACAACCTTAGATAAACGTGTATAGTTAACTTTAAAGAAAATGGGCTTCTGACATTCTCTGGAATTTACAGGAATTGTTTTCCATTAAAAATAGAAATAAAGCACCACGAAGCGTATAAGATAAGCACCATTAACAAGAACCAAAGATTATGCTTTTTGCAAACATAGATTTAGATTTCTACACAGGTCTTTCCTTTGACCCTAATCCGCCTATACTTTTTTTTTGATAATAATGCTATTTCACATTTAAAATGTATGGTTCACGCAAAACAAAAACCGAAGCACGTCATCAATCAGCTGATAATTGTAAGTCCGTAAGAAAACACGAGAAAATTAAATTTGGGCAAAAAGTACCTATTAAAACTTTATGAGATATTAAATTTACTACTTTGTTTATTTAAGCTTGTAAAAATTAATATAATTTAAATTTTATTGGCCGATAGTTGGCAACACAATTAATTGTAAACGGTGCGGTGGCGCCAGCTCGTTCGTTGGCTTTATTTGACGTTTCATGCAAAACTAACCTTAATTGTTCGTGGTTTTGTGTTGCTGTCCGTCTATTTTTTAACAAAAACTCCAGATCTTTTCATGAATAGCATTAAAAAAATGTTCTATTAAGAGAAACAAAAGTGCACATTATACATATCTCTGTATATTACGTTGTTTACTATTTGTGAAAAATGCCGAAACATTTAAATAGTCGGTGCAAAGAGCTTCTCTAAGAAGGTATTTTCAGGAAGAACTTAACAACAATGGCCTATTGTTACCCTTGACAGCAGTACAGAGAAGTAAATTTAAAGAATTCGTTAAGGTCTATAGATATTTTATTTCTACTTTACTAATTTTTAGCGAGTAGCAGCTGCCCTAAATTTGAATATCTCCACTGTAAGCGCAATTTCAACAACAGTTAAGGAAAATAAATTATTAGAATCACCTTAAAACAAACGTTCTAATCCAAAGAGAGTTGTAAATGTGTGAGGATTGGAAATAAGTTTTATCTATATACTATTTATCATCCTCTTTGCTATTTATGGAATGTACGAAACAACTAAGTTGTATTATTTAAAGATTACTTATAATATTTTACATCGGTTATTCATGAGCTGTACCTTTTTTTAGAACATCGTGTAACTTTAAGAACTTTAAGTTAGTAATTAAAAGACAGAGGACTGTTTGATGGTTGTCTTAACTCTTTAAGAAACCTCTTTAAGAAAATAGGCTTCGGATCCCACTTGACATATTTTGAGAAAAAACGTTATTTTTACGTAAAAATGGTAATGTTATTTCCCTTTACCAAAAACTTCGTTTTAAAAACGTGATTTTTTTTTAATACTGTTATTTTAATGTAATTTTTGTGCACGTTGTAATTTGTGTTACATTTTTACATTAATTTTATGTAAATAAAAGTAACGTTAGTTATAAAACATTTAATTTGCGTTATGTTTTATAACGTCGAAATAAGTAACCTATTTTTCACTTTATCTTAACATTTTTAAATTTCGCGCCTTAAACCCAGCGATCGGCGATTGTCAAATCTCTCATAGACGCTTGACGTTGTGTTGTAAGCAATGTTGTGAGTGCATAGTGGAAGGAGCAGTTTTTGGTGAAAATTTTGGATAGCACCGAATCTCTTTTAAGTTTTGTGAGTTCTCGTTTATTGTAAGCGTAAGTTGTTCTTAATTTTATGGTTTAGTCTTTATGAAATAACTGTTGTTTATTCTTTATATATTTCACGAGTTCTTTTGTTCTCTACCACAAACGTTTGAAGGGCAAAATGGCGTCTCGTGAATTTTATTGTCATATATAATATCACAAGAGAAAAAATTTTGTCGGCAAAATTTTCGAAAGCTATGAAAGGTTGTTGCTTGGCAATTTCGCGAATGACATTTTTGACAAAATCATGAGCCGTGAGGCGAGTGACTTTGTCGAAAATGTCATGAGCAAAATTGCCGAAAAGCAACAAACTTGAATAAAACCTAAGAACTATTTTGCTTACACATTTTTTTCTCGAGTGGTATTCGACATGACTATTTCACGAGAAAAAAGACAAAGAACAATAAAATATTAAATAATTAACAGAACCATGGTAACAAAATTTCTTTCGATCAAATATTAAAATTTTGTCGCTGTAAAAATCACGTGTGAATATTGTCCAGGTAGGTGCAGGTAGCAATTTTGCCAGTAGAAAACAGGCCGTTGCTATGACATTTTGCCAGTGTAAAACATTCTAGTGAAATAGTAATTACAAAAAAAATGTTAATGTAACAAAAGTACCAGCCTTTTGAAGTTAATTCCAAATATAAAACAAGATACGCCAGTCTATTTTTTCCTTTAATTGAATAGTTCTCTAGATTCTACACTTTAACCTCTACAAAAAATGATTATTGTAGTTCTTTATTACTATTGTGGACCCTTGAAAATGTTTCTTATGTAATGTAATATCTCGTGTAATTAGGTTGTTGGAACAATATTTAAAAAATGTTTCGTTTTTAATTTAGAAATAGCGCAAGTTCAGTTTGGAGGAACTACTGAGTACTCGATGGAAAAAATAATAATGGACCACTTCAGGTATGCCGCGAACCGTTGAAGAAGCAAAAAAATGAAAACTTATACTATATAGCTACTAGATTTTAAATTAAAATAAGTTAAAATTCGTAAATTGTATACGGTAACCTAAGACAACCTGAAAAAATAAAAGTTCATAACTTGAATGTTTTGTTGTTTATTTATAAGTACCCAAATAATAATGTATGAAATAATACGCTACTTTCCTGAGGAAAAATTTAATTTTATAAGTTAAAAATATGTTACAAAAACGCAGAATTGTACCATAATATAATACGTTATAAAAACGTTAAAATTAGTAACGTTATTTTTACCAACGTCAGAACACCGTAACATTAAGCGTGTTTTACACATTGAAAACACTTTTATTCGTATTCTAACGTTTTTCAGTCTAACGTAAAATTATACATGAAATTCACGTTTTCTTGCCAAGTGGGATGGTAAAAAGATGAACTGAGGCGAGGGCTTATGGAACTTTCCCATGTAGCTTTTAAACGACCTTAGAACCTACTAAAGTTGATGGTAAAAGGTATTATGCAGTAAACAAATATATAAACGATGGGAAATTTTTGTATATTTATCTTGTTTTAATGAAAAAAGAACTGTAATTCCCTCACTCGGATATTTTGATTACAAGCTGGCAATACTGTTGACCACTGACGTCACTCGAAGGGTATAACGTGCATCGGTGTTTGTTTATGTCTCATTTCGTGCTTTGTGGATGAATTTTTCATACTGGGAACTTGTACGCTGTTGAAAAATTCAGTTATGACAATGAGATAGGGAATACTTTTCTACATATTGTAGGTATAGGTAGTTCTATAATACTGATTTTCAAAAGTTTTCAAAAAGCTTTAAAATATTAAAGTATGTATTTATCTATCTAAACTAACCTTACACTGCAATTTCCTTCCTAATAGGCATGTTTATCGAAAACCATTAAAATTTGGATAAGATATTATGGTAAATAAAGAGACATTATATTGTGACTCTATACAGGGTATCCGGTAAGTACCTACCTCCTAATTTAACGTGTATAATTTAATGAAATATTAATAGTTCATAGAGCCCATAAAGAGTCATTAAACCATACTACAGTAGGTGTTTTACATCATCAGGGAAGTCAGGAACGGACTTGCCACCACACTCGTTGGTCCAAAATTTTGACCGGTGTCATTTGACAGAGCCATAAACCGATTTTTCAAATATTCTGGTTATTTCTCTTCTAAAAGGTACTCTTACTTTATTTCGATAAAACTGGCGGTTTTCGAGATAAATCGGTTTTTATGTGAAACACTCAAAGTTACCAATGCTAAACACAAACACGTAAAAATCAGGTTGTTATTGTTAATACCTACATAATGAATTACTATTGTTGGAACTTGTCAAAACCGCCTTCAAGTAAAAATAATATTATAAATTGGAAGAATATTCTTACGCAGAATATGCTGATATGCATTTAGTTTATAGTGAAGCGCTGTCCAACAAAGAAAACTTTATTCCGAAAGATTTCCATCCCGAACATTGCCAAGTCAAGGAACCTTTCAAAGGGTTGATTGGAGTCTAAGGGAAACAGGTAAAAGATTATTTGGAAGTTTGGAAGTAATTATTAGAGTTAACGAATTAATTTTTGAAATTTCTTATTCAGGGTCATTTTTGCCACGACGTGGCGGTGAGGGAGGCGGTGGAACTTTCGGTCCCATATTGGGTCAGGTGTCTGCTAGGAATTATAGATAAAATAATCTTGCAAGAAATTTTGGCCCCAGACATTGCTGGTGTATAGCTCATTATCATTTAAGTACCCTCCCGGGGTAATTCCCGATCCGGTACTCTAGGTATGCTTAAAGGATGGTGTTGATATAATTAAATTGTTATGATAATGACACAAAGGATATTTATTTATGTTTAAAGACCGATTATAATAATTCCTTTTCAGTTCTTGAATTTGTATTTTTTATGTAATCTTTTAAAAATGAGTTTAATAAAAAGTTCCCGTAATCGAGATTTACTTCATGTAAAAAACTGTACGTTTTGTAAAAGCAAAGAATTAAAAGTGGTGAAGTATCATGGCGGTACGTCCAGAAGAATTCTAAATGCTTAGCGAAAGTGGTGGCAATCGGTTCTGACGTTACAATAACGAAAGCTGACTTAGTGCATAATCATGGAATACAAGATACAGAGAAAATTAATTATTACCAATGCGTGCAAACGAAAAACTGAAGAAGATTTATCAGAAAACCTGCTAAGATTTTTTAATATATTTAAAATATTTGCCAATTATTTACTACACATGGACTAGAAAATGGACATTATATACCGTTAGTATATTGTTTGTTAAGAGATAAAACAGCGGCCACATAGAATAGAATAGAATAGAATTTTACTTAACTATGGTTGTACAAAAAATACACATTATAGCAGGTCAAAAAAAAACAATGTCCAAAATACATAGTAAACAATATGACAATGAAAAAAATAACATACAAAAGAAAATATTACAAACTAAAATAAAATAATATAACTAGACATAAACATAGTACAAAGTCGATACATGGTTAAAATAAAATATTACGTGGTCAACGAATGGTACGCACTGCCTCACAGAAAAAGATTTGAGGCAAGGAATTCCTGAACAGAATAAAAACAGTGTTTTAAACGATAAAAATTTTTATTTCCATCTTAAATCTTTTCTCGCCCAAACTCTGCATTTCGCTGGGCAATTTATTATAAAGTTGGAGGTTTAATAAGTTTTTAACAGACTTTGCCAATCCTAATATTGGTATCAGGAGAGTATCCTTTCTCAACTTATACTTATGAATCGTACTGGATGACTGGTAACTTGATTTTTTATGGTTAATTTCCACCAACGAATGAAATATAAAAATGCATGGCAACGGCATTATTTCGAGTCTTTGAAATATGGGTCGACAATGTGCTCGATAATGAGAGCCAGTAATAGTTCGAATGGCTTTTTTTTTAGTTCTAATTATAATTTGGGCTGCGGAACTATTTCCCCACAAAGCTACTCCATAACAAAGTTGAGAATGAAACAAGGCAAAATAGCTCATCCTCAACACATCAAAATGTACGAGCGCTCTGAGTCTGCGCAACAAAAAGTTAATACCGGAAAGCTTGCCACGGACCATTTCCACATGGCACGACCAATTCAATTTATCATCTATTTTAATACCCAACAAATTCACACACCTGCCCTGACCTACACCGTTACTTGTTGAAATTTTTAATGACTGTGTTTTTTCGGTATTAAGTTTAAACTTATTAGCCTGAAACCACTCCTGGGCTTTTTCGATGCAATTGATTGAGATTGTATCTAACGCGTCTGCGTTACTATCAAAAGAGACAATGGTAGTATCATCAGCATATAGCATACAAATGACATAGATCGTTTATATAAATAATAAATAATAATGGGCCAAGGATGGATCCCTGGGGTACCCCAAAACCGTTATTTTTCTTCTGTGACATTTCACCACAAAACAAGACATGTTGGGATCTGTCCGAAAGGTAAGATTTAAAAAGACTAAGAGCAGTACCCCGAATGCCGTAAAAGTGAAGTTTGTTTGAAAGTATCTCGTGGGAGACACAGTCGAAGGCCTTAGAGAGATGCAGCGTACCAACACAGTGTTCCGAACGCTCCAGACTCTCAACTATGCTTTCTACCACCCTAATAATAGTAATAATAGCATTAGTCCCGTTTCAGATGGACGCGTATTGTACGCGTGCGTACGATACGCGCGAGGTCGTATATCATAACTTAAATGTAGGTTTTCAAATGGACGCGTAGAGCGGATGGCCGTGAGCGCGCTTTGATTTATACGCGCAGGTGACGGCCCAGCCCGTGCGCCCCGCGTAGGAACGCGAGGCGCAGATTGCTCGTAGTTCAGTTGTTGGTTTCAGATTTCAGATGGTACGACGCGTACTCGAGCGTATGTAGTTGAGAGTGCTTGTCTTTGTTGCCGATTCTAACCAAAAAATTATTTATTTACTTTGTGAACAGAAAATGGCTAATGATAATAGCTTTATCGATACTGAAATTCTTATTAGCGAAGTTGAACAGAGACCCAATTTATGGGATAGTTCGAACGAAGAATATAAAAATCGGGACTTAAGGCAAAAATCCTAGGATGATATAGGACAACATTTGGATGCTTCAAATAATTTTCTAAGTTGCTATGTAATTCATCAAACGTTGCTGTTGACATACGAAAATAATTAAAGAATTTTCTAGGGTGTTCACGTAACTCCGAATACATCGTAACGAACGCACCTTTCAGTAATCGCTTTTCACCCATATCCTTTTCTTTTTTAGACTTTTTTTTAAAAGGCAATATGCAGCAATGGCAACAACGCTAGATGTTTCCCCTTGCATGTTTCTTTTGCTACTACTGTCTGCGACCGTCTGTACGCCCCATGTGAAAGTAAAACCACGCGTACACATACGCGTGACCTTTAGTACGCGCGCGTACCATACGCGTCCATTTGAAACGGGACTTAGTAGTTGACAATCCCGGTCGGAAACCGAACTGGGAAATATCAAAAAAATCATTACTTTCGAAATACTTTAGAATACCGGTCCTTAAGGATACGTTCAATTATTTTTCCTATCAAAGGCACAATGCTAATTGGTCGATAGTTATCAGGTATATTAAGGTTGCCTTTTTAAAAAGGGGCATTACTTTATTTGTTTTTAAGCAACTTGGGAACTTGCCCTCCAAAAAACACCTTATAATGAGTATTGTAAGTGGGGATAATATTAAATCAAAAGTACCTTCTAAAATTTTATAGTTAATGTTAAAAATATCAAAAGATGAAGTATGTTTTATAGCCCTAAACACATCAAACACATCCTGCTCGATTACCGGAAAGAGAAAAAAAGAAGGGGATTTTTGAGGTACGCTTTCTAAAAGGGTCGAATTATTTAGGTTTATCTCTGGCAAATTTTTTATAATAATATGAGCCACTTCGACAAAAAAAATTGTTTAAATCGTCCGCATTTAATGTAGATTTATGAATAGATATACTAGTGTTCTTTTGTTCGCCTTTTATTATTCTCCAACTATCTCTTATCTTATTTTCCGAATGAATCAAAAAAGAGTCATAGGCGGACCTCTTAGTTTCTTCAATGGATTTTACCAAATAGATAAGTGAAATAATGACATTCTTGATAAATACGCTGATTAGCTTTTAGAGATGTACATTATTCAAAGTGCCCAATTTCTACCGACAATATGGGCAAACAAAAATCCATCGATTATTACGACTACAAATGTTTGCAAATCTTTCCATTCCGCCAGGAGGTGTAGCCACGTGCTGCAACTCTCATCTGTAAATTTCCATTCTAGGTTAATTTCTACTTTTTATGCGCCACATCCGTCTATATATATTTTTTAATGGAAAAATTAAAAGAATTCCAAATAGATGCTTATATAAAAATGAAAAGTATTCACACAACGGCAAAAATTAAAAACAAAAATGTAAAAAATAAGTTGGCATTTTTAGAAAAAATGGTACAGAACTTCCAATTGGGGCATTTCTCTAGGTTACATTTTGCAAAAACTGTAGCATATCATTCCTCTAGTAGCAAAAAGTAATTTTCAGATTTTGTGTAAAGTATGTTGTAATATGTAAATATATCAGGTAGGTATTTATGTTAGTAATAAAATTTAATTTTGAAATAAAAAACCGAAATACATAAGCCATACATTGCATTTTCATTTCATAAATGATCCAAAACACAAAAAATCATAAAGAATTGAAATGGTTTAAGAATTAAAATGCTATAATATTAGATTGTTGGAGCCGAAAATGCCTGTAATAAAGACATGACCATTCCATTCCGGAGCTGTCAAAATCTGGTTGCTACCTGGCCGGGGCCGAAATTGCCTACGCCCGGTGAGGGACCTCCCACGAGTGCAGGAGACCCTCACGTAGAGGAACAAATTTTGCAAGATATTGCTGATACCCTTCACACAGCATAAGGAAGATTGCGACACAAAACAATGTTAAATGGGTTGTACATGAAACTTTAGAAGAACAGTTCACCCGTACCATGTTCAAAAAGTACACGCTATGTCTCCGGATGACTATCCAGCAAGACTTCAATACTCCAACTGGTTTATACAGCAACATAACGTAAATCTAAATGTTTGTAACCTTATTCTGTTTACCGGTTTTACAAGAGATGGCATAATAAACGCAAACAAACAAACACCAACAGAGGTTTATTGTAAATGTGTGGGCTGGTATTATAGGTCCATTTGTTTTGGAAGAAAGGCTCAATAGTGAGATTTATTTATAATTTTTGCAGCAAAATTTGAATAATTTATTAGAAGAGGTTAGTTCAAGTTAGAGGCCAAGAGGCCTTGGTAGAAGAATGTAAATGAGGTACATGCATGATGGTGTTCCACCTCATTATAACCGTATAGTAAGTCAACACTTAACAAGCGTTTTTGGCCTTCGATGGATGGGTTGAGGTGGGTCTGTTTGATGGTCTCCAAGGTCTCCAGATGTAAATCCCTTAGACTTTTACTTCTGGGAACATCTGAAAGAACTAGCTTATTTAACACCAGTAAATACTAGAGAAGAACTACTATAACAGCGAAAATAACATAACATTTTAACAGAGACCGTAATAGTGCCGGAATATTCTTTGGAGTGCAGCGGGAAAATATTCGAAGACTAAGAAAATGTATTGAAGTACTTGGAGCCCATATTGAACATTTGCCAAAATAATATTTAAATATTCAAGAAGTAGTCCATTTTCTGTGGCGAGATTATGAAAGAAAACAAGGTCTGTCTATACCACCAAAATAAAATATATTTGTTCTTTTAGGGTGAAATAAGGGTTAAAGAGTGTACATAATTTAATTTGACATTAGGTTGTACTAGTTTCGACTTTAGTCAAAGTCATCTTCAGCAACCAAGTAATTAAGAATTATGTTTTTTAGGATGTACCTAAATAAACAAACTAAAACAAATTAAAACATAACGTGTACCTTATGCAGCCAATGGACTCGACAGAAGATAATCACTAACATGATGCTACTTTTAGCAATGGAGGATATTAGATGTAAAAATTGTAATAGAGGACAAAATTCCAAATGGAATCATTTATAGTTATGATATGATATAATCTCTCTATAATGAAAATTCAATAAAATCAACGTTTCATGAGTCATGAGTATATTATATTTTGGTGGTATAGACAGACCTTGTTTTCTTTAATATTTAAATGTTTTCATTATTTCTGTATTTTGAAGTATTCTTGTCTTTGAAGAGTTGAAAAGCGCTTCCCAAAAATTAAATGCACAACAGCATACCCTGCGTATTTTATTTCTACCTGTTTATGTTTAGCATTTGTAACTTTTGAGCGTTTCGCATAAAAACCGATTTATCGCGAAATCCGCCAGTTTTATCGAAATAAATTAAGAGTACCTTTTAACATTGAAAATGTTTATATTATCGCACGGGCACGTAGTATGGGTACGGAATTCGAAATTCTTGTGTTGCATTTGTCCCTGACGTCACACCGAATTAAATGATCGGGATCAGACCAAGTCGCGAGTAATCGTATGGTTCCGCTGAAGCAGTCAGCGGGTGCAGCAGGCGTTCGCGATCGAGCGTAGCATCGTATTTATATCAATCGGCCGTCACCACAGGGTGGTTTGGCTGGCGCGGCTGGAGTGCGCTTCAGATCATATTCGTATTTCGTAGTGAAAGCGCTTCATAGAAAAAAGATTGTTTCTTTTTTCTATGAAGCGCTTATGTATGATTTATAATGAACGCCGATAACATTAGTTGCATGCTGTTGTTGGAGGAAGAAGACGAAGAGGAGGTGTTAGCCCAAATTCATCCATTTTGACAAACGTCATATTAACACTTGAATTTATACTATAGGTACCATATTTAAATCAAAGCTGCAGCATACCAAGTAAACAAAATTAGAAAAAAGTCAGTGGCGTGCACTTTTTTGTCAATAATATCCGTTGAAGTGTTTCCCGGGACGCCACTGGACTTTATAAATTTAATCTAGTTAGGGCTAATTAAGCCTCTTATCATTATGAATGACGGTACCAAATTGCAATAAAATCGGGAAAAGGATATTTACAGAAATAATAAAAAAAACGATTTTTTTAAAAAAACTTTAACACTCTGTACATCAAAAACGGGGCAACTCCGGACACATATTAAGGTTAGTACTTCTGAAACACCCTGTATACAATCAAATACAACGGTCAAAAATACAAATATTTATATCAGAATATTGATAACAAACAATAACACCAAACGATACAATGCAATAATGCGAAAATCACGGGTAAACTAAATTCAACCCTGTCGCCCAAGGCCTTTTAGTTTTATTGCCGCTTGACCAATCGAAATAGAGTTACGGTTGTCATTAAGTACTGATCAATATTTCCGTCGTATGCATAATCTTGGATTTGAATATGGTATAGGGTACTTGTCTGTGTGGTTCGAGGCAACTAACTATACGTTAGCGCTGTTGAATTATCTACTCCCGGCGAGTTGCCAGGTGTTTTTTTCTTTCTGAGTAGTCATTTGTAACATAACCTCCGAATCGGTCCGTTAAATAGTGTGTGATATCTCCATAAAAAATTTGTCAAAGGTAAAAACTTATAATATACTTTTAGTTTTATTGCATTTTCTTTTAGTCTGTTTAGTCAATTGTTGTAGCTTTAAAATCCTATATACCGACCAAATCTAAAAGCAGTTTTTACTCACGAGCAGGTTTGCACTTCCACCATAAAAAACATAATGTGTGTGAAAATTGTAATGGGGAAAGTGTAAAGGTTAGTTTACACTTGCCCCATTTTCCTGGGAATGCTAAAGTTCGTTGGCACTGACACTTAAAGCTTTTATTTTTTACAGAGAGTTGACGTCATGGTACGAAATTATAAAAGAAAGTCCGATAGGGCTGCCTATGGGGAGGAGCAATTAAATGCTGCAGTAAATGCCGTCAATCAAGGTCAATTAACCATGTCGATGGCTAGTACCGAATTCAGAATCCCATACATTACAATCTACTGTAGAATAACTGGCCGCCGTGGCGAAAAAAGCAAGACACAGGGCCGACCTCCAATACTTTCTTGGCAAGATAAGTGTCAACTGGCCGAAAATATAAAAACAATGGAGAAGTGGGGATATTGATTAACTTCGAGAGAGCTTCAAGAAAAAGTTCGGGACTTTGTAACTTTAAATAATATTCCCAATCCTTTTAAGAACAATATGCCAGGCACAGACTGGCTAATAAAGTTTAAACAACGTCACTCCTTGAGTATGAAGAAACCACAAAGCTTAGAGTACTGCAAAAAGAAATCTACGGACCCATTCATAATAGACCAATATTTTGTTTTATTGGAAAAGGCTATATTGGAGTTGGGTCTTCAGGATCGTCCTGAATGTATTTACAATTTAGATGAGACTTCACTGTGTACAGATCCTTCTCGTCTTAAAATTGTTGGCGCGAAAGACAACCCCTCTTTAAGCATTATTGCTGGATCGGGCAGAGAAAATATAACCGTCCTGGCAGGAGCAAGTGCTAGTGGTAGAAAATTGCCACCATTGATAATATTTAAAGGCAATAACATTGATAATATTTAAAGGCAATAATACTGCTGGATTTCAGAAGAAAATGAAGACTTCTTCAAATACACCGTAAATGCAGCCAGCGCCAATGGATGGATGACCTCCGAAATATTTAGAAATTACTTTCTAAAGACTTTTATTCCTTTGGTTCGTGATCAGGCACCAATTATTGTTATATATGATGGGCATGTCTCGCATGTGGATTGCTTAATAATTCAAGCCGCAAGAGAAGAAAATATTCATATACTTAAACTGCAGCCCATACAAGTCATTTACTTCAACCTCTCGATTTGAGTATGTTTAGATCCTTTAAGGCAATATGGGAGAGGAAAGTAATAACATGGCAAAGACGTCATCAGGGACAATGACTACCAAAAAGGGACTTCGCCACATTGCTAGTGAAAACCTGGGCTAAAGTAGATTCCGGAATCAAAAAAACAGGATTCAAAAAGGGTGGTATTGTTCCATTTAATAGACATGTTATTCCTAAAGAAAAGTATGACATCGATGCCCTAAAAAGATGGCAGGAACACTTAAAAAATCAAAGATCTGTAACAGATTTACAACCGAGGCCAGATCGCATTGATATTGAAAGGAATGAACATGATGCTGTAGCACCGAACATAACAGAAAAAACCGCTACTTTCGAACAGTCAATGTTAAAAACAGTAAAGCCTTCTACATCTGGCGCTTCATTTAAAAGGAAACTAGCCTCTAATGCAGAATTACTTACAGCTCCTTCAGCATCTAGTGCCACCAATCTCAAAGTAATTGTCAGCTCTGATCAAAATGAAGAAATATACTAAATAATGATCAAAAGCCTATAACGGAACCTGTAGTACCAGCTACAACCGAAAATCGGCAAGAAAAGAAGGCAAGTTTTGATGATCTACTACTTGATTCGTTCCGACAGAGTCCTTCTTCTAATCCAAGGAAAGGAAAGCGCTTAATTCAAGGTGGCCAAACCATTGCAGGTACTATCGCAAGTAGTCAGTCAAAAATCTCTACAAGTTCATCTACTATATCTAAACCAGCTATGAAAATTGACCGAAAGAGTAAACAAAGTCGGCCAAGTCCGTATCAATTTGAATCCAGCTCCAGTGAATCAGATAATGAAAGTATACCTTTTATGGAATCGGATCAAAGTTTCACTTTAGAATCGGATTGCGAAGATCAGATTCCTGAAATAAACAAAGACAATATTTCGATTGAAGCCTGGGTACTGGTTAAATACACATTACCAAAAGCAAAGAAACATTTTATTGGCCAGGTAAATACTGTTGACAACGGCTTTGAAATCAAGTTTACAAGAAAACTAAAAGACAATTTTTTTATGGCCACTCACCGATGATGTCGATGTAGTACAGCTAGACGATATAGTGACTCGTTTACCTGAACCGGTAGTAACACGGCGAGGAGGTTTTCATTTTAATGTGAAATTTGCGGGATACAATATTTAACAAGTTCCATAAAATTATTCGAATTTTTAAACTTTAAGTTTCTTTTCTGTTTTAGTTTCTCCTTGGGAATAACTCCTACTGTTTTCGAGATTAAAGCCAAACATTGTGTTTTGAACGGATAAATACGTTTATAAAAATATTATTCTTGTTATTAGGAATTTTTTGGGGGTTATTTTGGTTTACTTATTATTTTTCAGAGGTACCTTTTAATTTTTCGTTTTTATGATTTGCTTGGCTAACTATTTCCCAACAATAAAAAGTTCATAACTTCCCAGATTTTTAGTTTTTTTTAAGTCTGTAAAAAGAAAAATTGGCAAGGGAGATATAAACTTACACTTTCCCATTACCACTTCTGCGAACATGCATGGAAATTGTATTCCGATTTTACACTTTTCCTTTTTGGGGTAAGTGTAAAATTTCGGTATAAAAAAAATCATTCAAATCTCAAGATCTCAAAAATAATTCATGAGTGCCCTATGCAGTATGAAAAGTAAACATATTAAACTATTACTTTCTTACAAAGACACTTTTATAAATATTGTATATTTAAAGTAGGAAGGAAATAAACTTGAACTATTAAAAAGGGCTTCGCAGTTGCCCCAGTCTACCCTAATTATAAGCTTTGTAATGTAATGCTGAAAAATAAACAGAATGGTTTTGTACACTTTACCGTTCTTCCCTACACTTGCTGCCACTTTTTTTCATGCATTTTGTTTCATTACAACATTTTTGTAATTTTCGTTCTCATAGTTGTATACTTTTGCACCTCCTCTATCAAACACTCGTCAGCAATTGCCGAAAACGGTGGCATTCTGCTGAGCGATCACGGCTGGACTGGTCTCTCTAGCAGTCCGAACGCAGCCACTGCAATTGACGGCGAACGCTGTGTCGCTGAGCTGCGGCAGTGAAACCGTGTACATACAAATCGGCAAATCGCATTAAACCAGTACCGAGCTACCAATCGCAAACGCCAGCCGCGGCCGCTGACTGCTCCAGCCAAACCATACCTTAGAGGCACGTTAGAGTGTATAACCTTTATTTTACTATTTTTTATATTATGAATCAATAAACCTTATATCAGCTACCTAAATATAACATTCAAATCTATGATATTTCGCAGATCTCAAATCTCACAATAGTCACAAGCGTTGCACTCTGCTTCGGCATTTTCAATGTCTCCCCCGGTTGCATCTTTGTAAAGGACTGTAAATTTTTTGAAGAGGAATGACCAGAGTATTTAAAAAATCAGCTCTGTCAAATTACAACGGTTAAAATTTTGGACCAATGAGTGTGGTGGCAAGTTTTTTTCCTGACTTCCCTGATGATATAAAACATCTACTGTAGTATGGTTTAATGGCTCTGTATCTCCGTTAAGGGGCACTTTAAGGAATTTTTTTATTACAAATTAGGGTTATTTTGACCTTCTCTGTATGCTCCCGAGAAATTAGGAGTTACTTACATCAGTAAGCAAAATAAACTACATTGACCGGCTTTTAATTGTTTTTAACATTAAAATAAATCATATTTTGCAATTACTCTATCTAATATAAGGTCATTAAACGCAATCTTGTGCAATGACCAAACGACACACGAAAATGTAATTTAACTTCTCGAGAATATCTTACTACCATCTAAAATTAATATCCGCAAGCAAGATTAAAATTAATTAGTGACCAACTGGATGCACATTTTAATGCCATTAAAATGCTCTGAAAGCGTTCATTTAGTAACATCCAGATACAATTTAATGACCAATGATTCCCAACAAGTCGTAGCCGCCATTGTTGTTAACTCTGGTTCGTCAAAAGTTGCCAGTGGGCCATGGATGCTTGCTCAACGAATGGAGTGTCATTTCGACAAACATCTGTCTGTCGTGTCTCGTCCACGCTTTCTAGATGCCAAATTGACCGGCAGGTATTTTAATCAACCCGTAGAATTGTAATTTTCAACGTCGGTTTAGTTCACAAAATGTTTCAAATTAGTTAAGAAATGTTTTAATTTATTAGAAGCATTTCTCGGATGTTGGGTTTAAATTAAAAGTTTTTTTTTTCGAAAAATGTACTTTACTACTTATTTGTTTGTTTAGATATGAGTTTCTTAACATGCTGATCGCCTATTAACAAAAACAAAAAAAAATAGGTTTAAGTTACCGGGAGGGGCACTATCCCACACATCTCACTTCCTTTCAGAAATATTTCTGATATATTTCCAATGTCTCAAAAACATAACCTTTCATATTAATATTTCTGAAATATTTCCAGATTCATTACACCCAAAATGACAGTTGACACACCCTTGGACGGACCAGATGCAGAAAAACCAGGATGTTCCCCTCACGGGTTCCCTTACTTTATGTTTTGTTTCTGTAATATTCAATTAACAATAATTTAGGCATTGTTATTTGTGGGTGAATTATGCTACTACCGGATAATTATATTATGGATAATGAAGTGGCGGTAAGTCTCTACTTTATTTTAGTTTAGGTTCATTTTATGATTTTCCTCGCTTTAGTTTATTTATTAAACTTGAGTTGATACTATTGTGAATTAGAATATTGAACAGTAAAGGGACAGAAAAAGAATGAAAAATGTTTAAATTACAAAAACCTTAATAAAATAATAAAAGTTGCAATAAGGAATCATCTCCCTCCGGCCTCCGGGACCGAATTTTAAACCCTTGTATTACTTAAAACGAGTAAAGTAATCGAATTAGGGTAAGTGACAAAAGTTCTTAAATTGAAAGTAGGTGCGATGTGCCTACTTTTCAAATTTAGGATTAGGGGAGGTTGCTTGTGCCCCCGCCCCTCCCAGGTCAAATCCTAAAGCCGCCACTGATATTGGGTAAGGTGTTTCTTATAATACAAATTACATTCGTCTCCAGTTGTTCATATACAGTGCAAATACTAAGGGTTGTGACAAACTTAAATTCACTACTTTACAGCCAATTTGCAACTGTAATGTAAAAGGAAGCTTTTTGTTAATTTTTGGTCTCTAAATGCGAAAATGATGGTAAAAACTTCCACGTAAGATTTTTGAGTTATGGCTTTTTGCAGCAAATATTAATAAGTATTTTCATCACATTATTTTAAAAAGTAATTTGTAATTGTTACCAAATTTACGTTTTCCCTAAGTTAGGGAAATTGTGCACTTGGCAACATCGCGTGGGGTTGTCTAGGGATGGCACCTCAACCACGAAGTCTTAACCCTCTAGGGCTTAAAATAACGGAAGTACCCATTTAAATACAATTCTAAATTTCACTATGCCCCGTAGCCATATCTACTTATAGATGGCCCCTGTAGACGAGAATTATGCCGTCGCTTCTTGAGCTTCCGATACCTGATATTTCTAGAAAATATCCAGAGGTACAGAACGGTTATAGAAGCAGCTGGCCGGCCGTCGGATCATCAGTATTGGTTACGCACGAGTAGTGGTCATTATTAGATAGAGAAGCGAAGTGTGCGATCAAGCCAATAGTAAGAGCCTTATAGTAGTGTTATGTTTGTGTGTGTTGAATAAACTTAGTTGACGCCTGTAGACGTGGTATCACATCTGTGAATCGACGTACGCGACAGTACAAAAATGTCTAAACAGAAACGTGGGTGTGTTAATCCCGCGGATAGTTTTTGCTATATATGTGGTTACCCCTAAATCTCAGAAAAGGACAATTAACAAAATGAGCAAAGTAGCTTATCATTAGTATTCTGGATGTGTTGTTGGCCATCAAGAACGGGACTGAGCTCCTCACATATGTTTTCAAGCCTGTACAGCAAATCTAAGTAACTGGTTAAAGGTAAACGCTCTTCTATGCCTTTTGCAGTTCCAATGATTTGGCGAGAACCAACAAATCATTTTAACGACTGTTACTTTTGCATGACAAAAGTGTCTGGTTTTTTCAAGAAAGAACAAACATAATATTGAATATCCGGATATTCCCTCAGCAATAAAACCGGTTCTTCATGGAGCAAGTTTACCAGTTCCAGCGCCCCCAGCAACTTGAGTGAAAGATTTAGAAATGTATGATGATAAGGCAGAACCCGATAATATATCAGACAAGGACGATTCTTATTCTCCCTAAAGTGAAGGAAAAGCACCCCATTAAATCGACCAAGCTGAATTAAATGATCTAGTGCGGAACCTCCACTTGTCTATAGAGCATACTGAAGTATTAGGTTCTAAATTTCAACAATGGAATTTACTAGCCACTGGAACCAGGAGCTATCCTCGTTTTTTACTATGCATGATAAAATATGTGTTTGTGTTAATATCCAAATAGTGTTATGGAAAACTTAGGGTTTGCACATAACCCGGATGAATGGTGTTTGCTTATAGATTCTTCTAGAATAAGTTTAATGGCAACAAAATACCCTCTATTCCTCTTGCACGTGCAAGTGGCAAATATGTGTTGACCTAAAAGTCATAGGACTATTACTAGGGCTTCGGGGTGGATTTACGAAGTATTGCTATTTTCTTTGTCTTTGGGACAGTAGAGCAACACATAGCCATTACCAAGTAAAGAATGGCTTCCGAGAGATCAATATACCCCAGGGTAAGCTAACGTAAAGAATATACCTCTTGTTGACCCCAAAAAAGTTCTGTTCCCTTCTTTACGCATTAAACTGGGATTGATGAAAAATTTCGTTAAAGCATTAGATACAGAAGGAGATGCGTTTAAATACCTTAAACAAATTCTTCCTAAACTAAGTAATGCTAAGCTTAAGGAAGAAATATTTAGTTAGACCACAAATTAGAAAAATACTAAGGGATCAACAGTTTGATCAAAAATTAAGTAATGTGATGTTAGCTGCTTTTAAAAGAATTGTTTCGGAGTTTTTAGGAAACAGAAAAGTAGAAAACTAGGAAAAACTTGTAGAAGAACTAATTGAAAGCTACTGCAAAATGGGCTGTCGCATGTCTCTTAAAATACATTTCCTGCACTCCCAATTAAATTTTTTCCCAGAAAATTTGGGTACGGTTAGTGACGAGCAAGAAGAAAGGTTCCACCGGGACATACTAACAATGGAGCAACGCTACCAAGGCAGATGGGATCCAGCAATGCTGGGGGATTATTGTTGGTTTCTTATGAGAGACAGCGATTAGGAATATAAACGAAAATCAGTATTCGCAAAAAAGTTATGTACAAAAGACTTACTATAAATGTATTTTCATGTGTATTTTTGTAAATATATCCTGTTATCCTTAAAATATCTTTTTTTTATCTTGGTTTGAACTTATGTATGAATATTATATACAAATGTTTGTATAAAATAAAAATATCTGATACATTCTATAACTCAAAATCTATACGTGGTAGAAATATTTGGTTCTTGAATTCGCAATCAGGATGCTTTATCTCCCCCGTAGAGCCATTATAACATCAGTCGCAATTTTTTTTTTGTATTTGTTGACTAGTCTTATTATAAATATTTATTTTCAGTAATATATTAAAATAAATATGCAATACCTATAAACGTGCAACAAAAAAAATCTGATATTTAAACCGAAATGTTTCATTGGACATTTATTTTCTTCTTCTTGCAGTGCATATCCTATCGGAGGTTCGCTATTATCACAGCAATCCGGACCTTGTTCACTGCCGCTCGGAACAGCTGCGCGTTACTACAGTTGAACCATTCCCTCAGGTTTTTAAGCCAGGACATACGTCGTCTGCCAACACTTCTCCAGGACTTCGGCATTAGTGACGTGATCGGTCCAGGGGATACGCCACATTCTACGGTAGCACCACAAATCAAATCAAAGGAAAATATGCTTTATTGTCCTAAAGTATTATTTTTATCGACAAAGCCTTTTTTTTTAAATTAAATTACCAATAAAATATAATAATATAGTAAAACTTAAAATATCCGAATAAAAAAAAATAAATGCAAATAATTATGACAGAGTATCACCAAAATATTCACCCACAGTATAATAAGCCTTTTCAAATAATAAATTTTTAACATTTTTTTTTAACATTTTAAGATTTGATATTTTCTTAATAAAATCTGGAAGATAATTAAAAATTTTTTAGAATAATAAATTATGGATTTTTTTACAAGACTTGAAGAAGGAATAGGTAAACATATATTAAAGGTTTATCTTGTATTATAAATATGTGAATTAATACTATTTCTATGCTTTTTATGAATCAAACAAACTGTTTCCAATATAAAAATGAAAGTTAGTGTTAAAATTTTTTGTGAGATAAATAGAGTTTTACAAGAATCTCTAGATCTAGCTTTGCACAAATATCTGATAGCTCTTTTTTGTAAAATAAAAATTGAATTTAGAAGATATTGCCTTGAATTTCCTCAGAAACAAATTCCATATCTCAAAAGAGATTCTATTAAAGCAAAATAAACATTTCGAAGAACCGCCATATTCATTTCATGAGAAAGTAGGTACTCTCAGGGCATAACATCCTGAAGCTAATTTTCTACATAACTTTTTGATATGTTCATTAAAAGAAAGATTTTGAGTAATATAGATTCCTAAAAATTTTATAAATTTGGGGTTATTAATTATGAGATTGTCAAAAATTATATTATTAAGGGAACATTTAAAAGTTAATATATTTGTTCTAGTGATATTAAATGAGAGTAGATTAGAGTCACACCACTTTTTAACATTGATTAAATCTTCATTAATTATTTTAATTAATTCATTACAATATTTACTATGCCAAAGTATTGTTGTATCATCAGCAATATGGTAAATTTACCATTTATAAAAATTGACGCAAGGTCATTTATATATATTAAAAATACTAATGGACCGAGAACTGAACCTTGAGGTACTCCACAATCAATTTTATTACTTTTTGATTTCTTACCATTTAACAATACTACTTGAGATCTTTCAGATAAATATGATTTAAGCCATTTAAATGATATACCTCTAAAGCCATAAAGCTCAAGCTTCTTTAATAATATATCATGGTTAACACAATCAAAAGCTTTAGAAATATCACAGAATATTGCTGCAGCAAAATCTCCTTCATTTAATTTAAAATAAAGATGTTCAAGAAATGAAAAAATAGCATCACTAGTATTTTTATTTTTTTGAAATGCAAATTGGTTTGTATTTAAAATATTGTTTTTATTTAAAAAAGAAATCATTCTATTTTTAACAAGTTTTTCAATAATTTTAGAAAGTGTTGGAAGCACGATACACATAAACACGGTATGCTCTTGCGCATAGTATAGCTATCCCTCTCCCACAATAATGACGTCAGCTGGGTGATAAAATTCAACACTTGCCATATAAAAGAAATGGAGATTTAAGATATGTCGCTACTTTTGGGACATTTTTACTTAATTTAGCTAATATTTCTATTAAGTTGTTACTATATAATGGAGATTTAATAATTAGCTTATATATTTTTATTAAATATTTTATATTTTTAAGACACATTGGTTAAAAGAATTTTTTTTATGTAGGAATTGGTGACTGATTGAATACCTATAATTTCTTTATAGGTGTTTAAAGTGTTCTCACAAAATAATAAAAATGTTATTAATTTTTTATGAATGTTTATTCTTAATAATAATAATAATAATAATAATAATATAGGTATTTCAGAATAGGTACAGGGTGTTCACTTTTCGTTCTTTAACTTCTTTGTTTCGCAATTAAGAAAAAATTGTTAAATACAAAAGTTGTAGGATTTAATGTAAACTTTTTGCAAAATGTATTTTCGTAGATACAGGGTGTTGCATCAAAGCGTGACAGATCAAAGTTATATTTTTTAAAATGGAATACCCTGTATATTGTTGCATTATTGGATTCTAGGGACAATTCTAAACCCAACTTTTGCTTCTTTGGCCTCTCTTTGGAGTTCATTGTTTTGATCGTCTAAAAGCTTAACTTTGTTTCTAAGCTCGTTTTATTCTATTTCCATTTCCCTTAAAATAAATAAATAAGTTGAAATTTTTTTTTTTTTAATAAATTATATTTAAAGCAGTTCATGTATGTTCAAGTTAAGTAAAAGTAACAATACAAACTTACACATACGCCTTTGTCTTTGTAAAAACAGAAGTTGCTTTAGTGCTGACAGACGGATCCATGTTATCCGATGAGGTCTCCGGTTCAAGAGATGCTGTCTGTACTGTATAACAACACTTTCTGCCAAAATATTGTTAACTTCCTCCCGTCTCCTTTTTTGTGCAAATCGTACCTTGCGTTCTTTACTTGGTCTTCTACGTTTTTTAAATAAATTTAATGTGGGAACTGCATCAGGTTTTAAATGTCGACTATTTATTTGTACACACCCCAAAAGTCGTTCTTTTAATGGTACTTCAAAACAAGTCTCTTCAAAATGTACAGAACATATGCGGGCTAAAACATAACAGTCTTGATAAGTAAATAAAGATAAGAGCGCGTTGAATAGCTATAGTTACCTAATACATAAAAATATCCTAAAAAAAATTAAAATTAACTTACCATTCTTTACATTAATTTTGTCCTCGCATGTACAGGCAATAATCCACTGTTTTGATAAATTAGCGTTCTTTTGGAAATCGAAAGAACTTTATAGTGCTCCCCTAAGTCTTTCGGGTATGGTTATTACAATGTACCACAGCACAATTCGGCATTTTAGCCGTTAATCACAAATTTAGGCAACTTAAAAGCACTTTCACGTTTACGTACACAATGTTCATATCAATATATTATTATAAAATACGTTTCATTAAGCAAATAACAATAAAATTCCACAAAAACTTCGAAACGACAGATATTTTACATATCAACAAATGCACAATCTGACAGAAATATCACCCACATGACGTCATGCGCAGAAATTTCGTATTTTCGTCTGTCTAAAGATCATACCGTGTAACTTATGTGTATCGTGGTTGGAAGTAAAGAAATTGGTCGAAAATTAGAAGCAGATTCACAATCACCTCCTTTATGAATTGGAATAACAATAGCTGATTTAAGGCATTGTGGAAACATTCCATTTTCTAAAGAAACATTTATTGCCTTCGCTAAAGCTTCTAAAGCAGGAATAGATAGTTGTGAAAAAATTTTTATTGATAAATTATCCCATCCAGCAGAATTTTTATTTTTTATCTCCAAAATGATTAATTTTATTTCTTGAACATCGGTTGGACTAAAGAAAAATGTATCCTTAATTTTAAAATTCTTCATGTACGAAAGTGGATCAATGCATGGATGAATATTTTCTGAAAGATTCAAAGCAATCGAACAGTAAAAATCGTTCAGCTCGTCAGAAGATAATGAAGTATTTATAGGTATTATGTTGTTTTTCCCTCTCAAATCATTAATAATTTTCCAACATTCTTTTTGTGGATTTATTGATTTACTAATACGATTTTCAAAATAATTTTCCTTTGCTTTTTTAATTAGTTTTTTATAAATGTTTTTATAAATATTAAAATATGAATTGAATAAATTGTTTGATGGAAAAAATTTGTTTGTTCATGTGGTTTTTCTTGAGCGTTCATGTTTCCACTCCATACAAAAGCGCGGAAAAAACGTAACAGCGCAGCATCCTCATCCTAAGCTCCATCCTAATATCTCGACTGGGTAAACAATTTTTTTATTTTAATATACTAAACGTTGATCTGGCTATTTCTATTCGCGTTTTTAACTCTCTTGTTTGGTCACCTGATTGATCTATCCAGGTTCCTAGGTATTTATATGTCGAGACGTTCTCTATTGCGGTGTTCGCTATCGTCACGTTCACATGGTTCAGGTTTTGTGGGAATTTTGTGACTACCATTAACTTGGTTTTCCTAAAATTAATTTTTAGACCATATTCATTACATCGATCATTCAGTTTTTCTAAAAGGTATCTTGTGTCTTTAAGTTTACCAGTTAACAGGACGGTGTCATCATCATATCTCATATTGTTAATCACTTTCCCATTTATAACTATTCCCACTGATTCATCCTCCAAGGTTTCGCTAAAAATAGCTTCACTATAAAGGTTAAATAGAAGCGGTGATAGGATGCATCCTTGCCTCACACCACGGTGGATCTCCATTTCCTCTGTTGTTTGGTTTTCCAGCCTTATACTAGCTCTTTGGCCCCAATATAGGTCACCTATTATTCTCACGTCGTCCGAATCAATGTTTTTGTTGACTAGTAGCTGATACAACTTGTCATGTTTCAGTTTGTCAAAAGCTTTCTCGAAATCTATGTAACACGCATACACAACCTGGTTTATATCAAGACAGCGCTGAAAAAGAACGTTAATCTCAAAGAGCGCCTCACATGTTCCAAGTCCTCCCCGGAATCCAAACTGTGTGTCGCTTATATCTTCCTCGAGTCTTCTGTATATTCTTTTGTGGATATGATCTTTGGGAATAACTTCAAAGTGTGGCTCATGAGTGCGATGGTTCGGTAGTCTGAGCACTCCCTCGGATTCGGTTTCTTGGGTATAAGCACAAAGGTAGATGACAACGATTGCTTAGGGATTTCTCCCCCAGCATAGATGCGGTTTAAGAGATCCAGAAGAACATCAATCACGTCTTCATCGAAAAGTTTGATAGGCTCTATGGGTATTTGATCAGGACCAACAGCTTTACCAGGTCTCATAGTTTCCAAGGCATATTCTATTTCTGATCTTAATATTTTTAAATGTACATTGTTCGATTCTAGACCTAGACATTTATTTTACCAATAGTGAATTTTTCCAATGCAATGCAATAAGTTTCCCAGGCAGTATGACTGGCGCCGTATTCCCTTGTAAGACGAAACCAGTTATTATTTTAGTATAAAACAATGGAAAAAATTGTTGATTAAGATTTCGAAATTAATAATGTCTTTAGTGAAATATAGTACACCTAGCACAGCAAATTACAATTGCATTTAAATGCGAACATGAGCACCGTGCGGGTACGTTAATTTTAATTTTCTTTTGGAGCTCTTGTGATATAATTATTTGCTCGAGTATATGCCTTATTCCTAAGAAGTCGTAAATATTAGACACGCAGTCATAAAACCAAAGTTTTAATACGTGCAAACGCGCAGCTGAAACGATGCTGTTCCCGAAAATGAAATAATCACTTTGGGCGATTAGTGTTGCGTAACGGAGCGACAGACCGTCTCGCAAAGAACGAAATTATTTGCGGTGCCGACGAAGATCCGATGAAACTTACAAATTACCGAAAAAAAACTATTTGCGACAATATTTTCTTTTATTGTGGGCTTATTTTTAGGCATGGAAAATATGCGTAATATAAGTGTTATGTTGTTCTTGTGCTCTGTTGCAATATGGGTTGGATGCTTGGAGATGCTAAGAGAATCGCAAAGTCGGCGTTTCCTAAGGGACTGCCCGGGTAATTATTCTGGTTATAATGGATGAAGTACGGGTCAATTATGGGACAATTAAGAAAACGTTACAAATTTGATCAAAGAAGTTTAGAGAAATATGAAATTTATTCAAAATACGGATATAAAGGGGTAGCCGCCGAGGGGCGTAGGCAATTTCGGCCACGGCCAGGTAGCAATCAGATTTTGACAGGAACTTTCGGCTCGGGGATGGAAGGGTCATGATTTTATTACAGGCATTTTCGGCCCCAACAGTCTAATATTATAACATTTCAATTTTTTTATGATCTTTTGTGTTTTCGATCATTTATGAAATGAAAATGCAATCAATGTATGGTTTGTATATTTCGGAATTTACTGGTACTACAGGAATGATATTATGCTACAGTTTTTACAAAATGTAACCTACAGATATGCCCCAATTGGAAGTTCTGTACCATTTTTTCTAAAAATGCCAACTTATTTTTTACATTTTTGCCTTTAATTTTTGCCGTTACTTTTCATTTTTATATTATAAGTGTCTATTTGGAATTCTTTTAATTTTTCTATAAAATAGATATAGACGGATGTGGCGCATAAAAAGAAGAATTAAACCTACAATGGAAAGATTCGCAAGCATTTGTAGTCCTAATAATTTTGGTTTGCCTATATTGTCGGTGGAAATTGGGCACTTTGAATAATGTTACACCTCTAAAAGGTAATCAGCGTCTTTATCAAGAAGGCGATTATTTGGCTTATAGCTCATTAAATCAAATACAAAACAGTCCTCTACTTCTTCTGGAGTTAAACATGTTAAGCCAAATGTATGTCCCAGCCCTTTTCCATTTGAATTTTTATTTTTAAATTCCTGAACCAAACCAAGTAATTGCATTTTTTTAAACCAACTTTGATGTAAGTGAAGACGGCAGCCACTAATTTTTACTTGTGGAAAAATACTTAGCAATGCGAGATGAATTGGTTTTTCAAAATCTACAAAGAATTCTACAGGATGTAACGACAATCTGAAAATTTTAAACATTCTTGATTTTAGCAGAAAAAATAGATTTTGGTATGTGGCCGCTGTTTTATCTCTTAACAAACAATAGAGTAAAGTCGGGGATTATGAAATATATCCGGTAATATGAAATACCATATTTTTGGAAAAACTATTAGCGCCATCTATGCTTTAATAACATTCCAATTAGTTCGCCGGTCACCCACTAGAGTGTTTAGTCTATGGGCATTACGCGTTTGGTTGTTCCAGCAGTTATTGTGATTTCGGTGCACATGATATTTTTTAGGTAAGTACATTAAAATTTTATTTGAAATACTTTTAAAGGTGAATTTATTTGATATTATTGTTTAATTAAGTAGATGAATGATATATGAAAGCTTTAGTGTAGGGATACCGCTCATTTCAGGATACCCTGTAATTTTTTTCCGACCTAACCTGCAAATTAATATAGGCGGCCATTATGAAATAGTATTCCATATTACCCGACTCAAAAATTCAAATTCTAAAATTGGTTTCTATTTTAGAAATGCCTCGAAAAATTACCAAGATAAAAAAAAACATCGCCACAACGTAAGAAGTGGAATGAGGAAGACATGAAAAAGGCAGTGATAGCAGTTAGAAGCAAAATAATGGGTTATTTGATGGCATGCAAAACATTCAATGTGCCTCGTGCTACCCTTTTTAGACTTTGTAAGAAGGATGGTACTGCTAGTGAGGTATGCCAAACAAAACTAGGGAGGAAACCTGTTTTGCCAGATCATCTGGAAAAGGAGCTAGTGAAGCATTGCCTGGCAATGGAGAAAACCTTTTATGGATTAACAAGACGTGATGTCTGTAATCTCGCATTCCAGTTAGCTACGAGAAATAATATCCCAAATTCTTTCTCATTACTTAAAAAAACGGCCGGAAAGGACTGGCTAAAACGTTTTAGATTGAGGCATAAGGAAGTGTTAAGCCTACGAAGCCGACGGGAACGTCGTTTGCACGAGCACTAGGCTTTAACAAGAAAAGCGTTGACGAGTTCTTTGATCTGTTGGAGAGAGAAATGGAGGAAAAAAACTTTTCAGCTAATCAGATATTTAATGTCGATGAAAGTGGTCTTAGCATAGTTCAATCAAAGTGCCCTGAGGTTTTTGCTCAAAGAGGAAAGCGGCAAATAGGAGCGCTGACATCTGCAGAGAGAGGGTCTCTGGTTACTTGCGTTTTGTCCATGAGCGCAGCAGGTAATTATGTGCCCCCTTTGCTTATATTCCCTCGCAAGAATGCCAGCGAACTAATAAAAAAGGGAGCTCCACCTGGAAGTATATTTGCCTTCCATCCATCTGGCTGGATTCAAACCGACATATTCACGCAATGGTTTAATCATTTCATAGATTATGTAAGACCAAGTTCCGAAAATCCTGTACTTTTGATTTTGGACGGTCACCACACACAGAAACTTAGATGTTATTGTTGCTGCTAGGGAAAACCACGTAACTTTATTGTGCTTACCACCTCACACAACGCACAAGATGCAGCCTCTTGACAAATCCGTAATGGGAGCTTTGAAAACCTACTACAATGAAGAAATTCGCCAATTTTTAAGGGAAATTAATCGTCCAATATCTCATTTTGACATCAGTGACCTGCTTGGTAAAGCTTATTTGAAGATCCAAACTGGCGAAAGGGCAGTTAATGGATTTCGACAAACGGGTCTCTTTCCAGTAAACAGAAATATTTTTACCGAAGAAGATTTTCTAGTGGAAGCACACAAAAATGAAGAAGCGCCTTTTCAACAAGAACAGCAGATAAATACGCCGCGTGACCAGGAAGATGCCGATGAAGGGGCAAATGGACAACCAGTTTTACCGCAACACATAGTTCCTATTCCTGTTCTTAAAAAACGACAAGGCACAAGAGGCCGAAAATCGGGAACAGCTAAAATTTTAACTACAACCCCAAACAAAAATAAACTGGAAGAGTCAATTCTATCGAAAAATGAAAAAATGAAAGTAAAAAGAAAAGTTGGGTTCGACGGAATGAAAAAGCCAACGAAAAATGCAAAACCTGGTAGTAGCAAAATGGATGTTGATGTTAAAGCAAGTTCAAGTGGAATTAGAAAAAAAGCGAGACGAGAACTGGTAGAAGACGACACATCTTCAGATGATTTAAGTGAAAGTATCCCACCCCTGGATGAATCGACTGATAGGGAAGAGTTCCCAAATATCGCCAACCCAAAAAATGACGCGGAATGTCTTTTCTGCTCAGAACGTTTTACGGCCGACTTAAGGGGAGAAATGTGGATACAGTGCCTAAGATGCGAGCTTTGGGCACACGAACTGTGCGCCGATGCCGAACGCGATTGCTATATTTGTGATTTTTGTCGTTAGTAGATACATATTATTTTATAGTATTCCATATTACCTCATATATGTATTTCATATTACCCGACCATTTTTTCGGCAAACAGAAATGTAGTTTTTTTCAATAACACAAAATATTTTTTTATGCATGTATTTTTTTTAAGTTTGTACCATATATTGGTCTAATAAACTTTTTGGCGAAGCCATTACCATTTTTTTATTTATAGATTGTTCAATACTTTTTGAAATAATTCGACAAATAAAAGTAGTATTCCATAATCCCCGACTTTACTCTATACTAACAGTATATAATGTCTATTTTCTAGCTCATGTATAATAAATAATTGGCAAAAATATTTGGTATTGTGTAAATGTTCCGTCCATATAAAATTTTTCCGTTTCAAATAATGCACGAATGTTTGTTTCGCATGAAAAAATAATTATATATTATGTTTAAGATTATTTATAAATATAAAATCTTCACCTGTGTTCGTTGTAAGTATGAACTTCTTCTATTAATTTTGGCAATGGTAGCAATTTCCGATGACAGTTGTAAATATTTTTTCGAACAGCCTCAACGTCTGAGATTGTCACATCAGTTGTACAATTTGTAGCAATAGCTCGTCGAATAATCTAATCCAAGCAGGTTTTTCTGTTAAATCTTCCTCAGCTTTTCGTTTGCACGCATCGGTAATTCTTTTTCTCTGTATCTTGCGTTCATCTATTCCATGATTATGCACAAATAGCGTTTTCCATTTGTCATTTAGTGCGCACTGAGTGCAATTTTTATATTCCATTTGATTGCACCGGGTCAGTTTTTCATGTTCCATTTGAAAACAGTGTGATTATTTTTGCTCTGAGTGCAGCATTTTTAGCACGGGATCTCGGAGCTCGTGCCGCCTCAGTGCAGTTTGTAAGTTTGTTTACGTTTTTAAAAAAATGGACAAAATGGAGTACTTTTTATCAAGAGAAAAACTTCCTCTTGTTTTAGAACTTTTAAGCAGCAGCGAAGACGACTCGGATGATGAGTTACTCTTATTTGAGCGGAACTATCTTGTAACATAAGAGATATAACAGGAAAGGTTACTTTAGGTTATTAACTTTAAATATGTTTATTTTAGCAGTTTAGTGCAAATCATAACATCCATAATTTTATTAATTGTCATCAAGTATAATCATAATAATAAGGTAATTGAATTATGTCTATTCAGCACCTATGTCAGGAAGAGCCGAAAATTGTAAAATAAATAAAATATAGATTGAAGTTGTGACCTGAACTGAACGGAGTATTATTTATGGGTTCTGCCCAATTCCACCAACCCTTTAATTAATTCAAGTATATAAAATAAGCAAAGGGTTATTACAATCTTCCAGAAATAGTGGATTATAATATATTAGTTATATAAGTAACTTCCTCGTTATTTACTTTAAATTTAACTTCCACAGTTTCTTCAGTCATTTTTGCAACAAAGTTAAAACTGAAAACAAATAGAAACAAGACCACCCAACTCAAAAACTAAACAAGACCCAGGAAAAAATAACCTAAAATTTTGTGAAACAATTAACAAAAGTATATTCCATTTGCACGGCACTGGTGCATATTTTTGGCAAAACCAGACTAGTGTCAGTGCACACTGAGTGCTGCTCAGCAAATGGAAAACGCTATAGTCAGCTTTCGTTATTGTAACGTCAGAACCGATTGTCACCACTTTCGCTAAGCAGTTAGAATTCTTCTGGATGCACCGCCACCATACTTCACAACTTTTTAATTCTTTGTTTTTACAAAACGTATAGTTTTCTACAGGAAATAAATCTCGGTTACCGGGCACTTTTTATTAAACTAATTTTTAAAAGATTACATAAAACATACAACTTCAAGACTTCAAGAACTGAAAAGGAATGATTATAATCGGCCTTTAAACATCAATAAATACCCTTCGTGTCATTGTTATAACTAAAATAAAGAGCGGAGAAAATGCAAAATGCATTTTTTGCATTTTTTGTCTGTTTTGTACACAAAATGCATTTTATTGCCAAATAAAGACCCTGTCTGGCCCTTTTCGGTTTCTTGTTTATTGCACGGCACGTGTTTATTAGTTTATTACATTACAATGGGGCCGACTCAGGTACTTTATATGAATAGATTCATAGAATTACCCAGGATAAACCCACACTATATGGTATTCTCAGAAAAAGTAATTATAATTATAATTAATATTGCAAACAGAATCCGATAGTTCAAAGAGGTAGCAATTTTTAATATCTTTGATATCGTCTACTTGAAACGTTCTTGTGTGCCTTGTTTTGTAAAGTGAATTGTGTCTGTGTCTGTCTGTCCAGTGTTTGTTAAAATGCCGAAAACTAACTTCCATATGTCGTGGATAAAGAGCTATCGGGAGTTCACTTGGGATGGCACTAATTTGTTTTGTACAGCTTGTTCGAAAATTGTAAGTATAAACCATATTTTCACATTTATTTTTTTTTCAGTCTATAGTAAATAAAGAAAGATATATGTTTTTTGGTATAATAGGAAATTTTGGCTTTTATAAATTACGTATTCAAGCACATTATTGGTAGTTAATGTTAACAATTTTAAAGTATTTATAACAATTGTCTACTCAATTATTTTATAGTAAAAAAAGAACGATATATTATGTTTTTTGCTATAAGGAGATTGCTGCTATTATAAATTACGTATTTAAGTAAATTATTGGTAGCTAATGTTAACAATTCTAATGTATTTACAAAAGTTTTCTACTCAAATATTTTATTTGGTAGAAGTTAGAAAGATTTTTTAAAATTCGATTTTTTAACGAATGTAAACGCAAATTAATTATTGCTTTTTTGGATCTTACAGATTCATGCAGTTAAAAAATTTATTGTGTGTAGCATGCCAAATCAGTAAAACACCAGCTCAACGTGCGAAAATTGCAACGAGGGGAACCCTCCCAGCAAACAATACAACATTGTCTTGAAGAAAAACCAAAAAACAGCGAACAAGCCCAGTTCAATGAGGACTTATGTAAGGCATTCATTGGAGCCAATATACCACTTAAAAAACTGAATAACCCCAATTTAACTTCATTTTTGACAAAATATTGTAAATTTAACATACCGGACGAGTCAACTGTACGTAAAGGTAGTGTTGATGTCATTTACAAACAAACTGTAAATGACATTAAAAAAAAAGTGGGTGAAAATTATTTTTATCTTGTGGTTGATAAAACAACTGACTCATGTGGGAGATATATTGCACACGCATTGATTGGAGTCTTAGGGGAAACCAATGATTATGGTAGATCCTATTTAATTGCATTCAAACAATTGGAAAAAACCAACAATTTAGGTGTAACGAGATTTGTTCAAGAAACATTAACCAACTTTTTTTGTCCGACAGTGTTCTGTCAGAAAAATTCCTACTCCTTTTATCGGATGCTGCACCCTTTATGGTTAAGGCAGCACAAAATTTAAAAATATTTTATTCTTACCTATTTCATGTTACTTGTTTGGTTCATGGTATCAATAGGGTGGCAGAATGTATAAAAGACAAGTTTCCATTGGTAAAAGATTTCATTAATCAAGTAAAAAAAGTGTTTCTAAAAGCACCTTCGCGTGTTCAATTTTATAAGGAAAATTCCCTAATAAATGCAAAAACTCTTTTTTCTAACCCAACAGTGAAAGAAAATTTAATATTTATAAAAACAAATTATTCTTTCGTACCTATAGCACTCACGAAATTGGAGGCTACCTCTGTTTCTTTGACAGATTCAGTGGCTTTAATAAATATATTTGAGCTAGATTGCAAAAGGGTTTCAGGTACTGTTGGGGCTGCGGTTATAAAAAAATGTATGTCAGTAATTGAAAATAACACAGGCTTCAAAATCCTAAAAAATATTTCAGAAGTTTTTATAGGCAATTTCACTAATTTCGAAACAGAACTGGATTTGTATAAATTAGAAACACACTTAATTCCAAAACTAAAATACTGTCCGATAACCTCTGTAGATGTTGAGCGAAGTTTTTCCATTTTTAAACATATGTTTACAGATAAAAGACACAAGTTTCTTTTGTAAAATTTTGAAAAACATTTAGTTATAAATTGTTTTTATAACTGCAAAGAATAGTTTGTTAATTTACGAATTGTATGTTGTGCAAGTTGCTATTATTATTAATTGTATTATTATTTTTTTTTTATAATCGCAAATAATATTTTGTCACAGTAAGATTTTTATGTTTTAGATTTTATGTTCTGCAAATTGCTATGTAAGTATCAATGTGTGTATTCTGAATAAAAAAGTTTTATTACGATTTTTTTTTGTTTCATTTATATTTACTCAAATAGGTCTATGGAATAGGTATAGGATGGGATAGGTGGAATGGAATTGGTAAAAAATTATAGGATTTTTGAAGAACGGGTTTATTTATAAAGAAATAGGTCTGGCTTTATTTAAAGTAACATTAATGTTCATAATTTTTCATATAATAAAAATGCATATTTGCATTTTTTGTTCATTTCGATGCATATATTCTGAAAACTTTATGCATTTAAATGCGCATATTATATTGGGGTTTTTCGCTTCAATTTTTTCCGCTCCTTAGTTATAACAATTTAATTATGTCAATACCATCCCTTAAGCATACTTAAAGTATCGGGTCGGGAATTACCCCGGGTGGGTACTTAAATCATAATGAGCTATACCAATGTCTGGGGCTGAACTTTCTTGCAAGATTATTTGACCTATAATTCCTAGCAGATACCTGACCCAATATGGGGCCGAAAGTTCTGCCGCCCCCGCAGAGGTATGCGAGATACTTCGTATATGAATTATATGGCTAATTTGATGCAAAAATGATTCTATTCACTTTTCCCGAATCCCTAAAGGTTCTTGGTGGTCCCATTACTTGGCCACCGCGATCTCAGGATCTCAACCCACTGAACTTTATCATATGGGGACGTATGGAGAACTACAACTTGACGAGAACTCCACCGGAGGATTAACTTATGCATTGCACAATGCACAAGGCGGTGGTCACATTGAGCAGCTTTAATAATTGCAATGTCATTACGCTTTTATTAAAATAAGCCATACTAGGATTATGATTGTTTCTAAAGTGAGTCAGTGACTATAACTTCTATTTCTTTACAGGTTGCTGTTCAGCGGGACATAGTTTGGGAGTTGATTGCAAAAGTTATAGTTAATTTAAGGGGAGGCAGCAGGGAAGTAGTTACTTTTAAATAATTCTTGGTCCGGTGTTGTATTAATTCATTGTAGTGGAAGGGGGCGACGAGGTGGTACAGGAGTGACCAGTCTCTCGGTAGCCTCTTTGGTTTGTTAGGATTGGAGTAGATGTGTGATCGTGTAATGAGAGGGTTCAGGGAAACGTCAGTCCGTTTGTAGTAATCGATAATAAGTTTGTCTATGTGTTCAGTGATTGTCAGCATTTGTAAGTCATTGTGTAGAGTATGCACCATCGTGAAGCGTGAATCACCCATCATGGTTCTAAGGACTTTGTTCTGAAAAGTTTGAAATTTGCGAAAAGTTGACTTATTTAAGGTGTGCCAGGAGGCGACACCATAAATCAGTACTGCTCGAATAACAGTATTGTACAGTAATGGCTTTGTCCGTACGTATAGTCTACTTTTACTGTTGATGAGAGAGTAGATGGAGCTGAGTTGACCGTTTGCTTTTTTCAAACATTGGTCTGCGTTGTCGGTCCAAGCCAGACCCAGATATTTAACTTTCTCACTGGTGTTTTTGACTTTTAGTCTGGTTTCTGGAAATTTGCTTCTTGCTCTTGAAAAGTAGATAGCTTGGGTAGAATAAACCACATTTTTTTCTAAACCCTCTAGCAATTTAGTTCAACCTTAAACCCCGACATTTTAAAAACCGTTAGGAATTCGGGAAAACTGAATAGAATAATTTTTGCTTAAAATTAGGATTCATATAAGAAGTATCTCGCATACCTCGGCGGCCTGCCTGTATATCCATGTATTCTTAAGTCGGGACTGCAATGCTTTAACTTCTTTTCAGTCCTATTTTCCTTCGTTCGGCTATCTTGCAGGCATCAACGGGCGCATGTTGAGGAGAGCTAACGGGGAAGTCTTAAAAAGGGGATTTGAGTAAAAATTCTAACATACGGGAGTTAACGATTAACATCACGGTAACCTTTTTTTTATGATCAGGCGCTGCACTGCAGGGTCAATCTTCTATGGCTCTCTGCGAGCGGTATGTGTGCGTAGGAAACCATTCACGTTTGGTATTGAATCTTTGGAGGTTATATTCGTTGGGTAACACGGCCTCAGGGAGGTCGTTTCAGAGTGATGACATTCTCCATATGAAGGAATTTTTAAACAGTGTCGTTTAAGGGACACTAAGCTGAACCACGTATGGGTGGGCTGCAGTGGCTAATCGTATATTTCTACCATGCACCGCTGTGGGTGGAATCAACCGGTCAACCTCAGTTGAGCACTTGGCTTGAGAATATACAGTATTATACAGGGTGGTCCAACGAAAACTTAACACCACGATTTTCCTGCTTTAAAATGAAAATGTGGAAGATCGCTCTGACCCGTCAATTTCTGATTCGAGGGGGAATAACTTTTCCGCTTTTTTCGTCTCCGTAACTTCAACCCCCTAACGGGGGTGAGCACAACCCCCTGATTTTGAATAGGGATGAGGGGTGTTGCGATACCTCATTTTGAAGATCTTATCGAGTACCATCTGACCCTAAAATTTCGCTTCAAGATTTTCATCTTTAACGAAATGACAGCTAAAATAGTGGAAGACTACTTACTTTTGTGATTAGTTTATGAAATGCTGAAAATGGCCACCATTCACTTCCATGCGGTAAAATAAATTTTGCTCAAAACGTTCACGTACATTACTCAACATTTCTGGTGTAATTTGACGGCATTCATTAATGATCCGAATTCGCAAATCATCCAGTGACTCAGGCTGGGTAGCGTAAATCTTAGATTTCAGGTGACCCCATAGAAAAAAGTCCAGTGGAGCCAGATCAGGTGATCTGGGTGGCCACTCAATATGTCCCCTTCTGCCAATCCAGGCCTAAGGAACATATCCATCTAAGAACTGACGCACAGGTTAAGCGAAATGAGGTGGTGCGCCATCTTGTTGAAAAATGATCGTTACATGGTCTTCTTCATTCTCCAATACTTGAACGAGGGCTGGATAAATAGCGTTCTCTAATAGTTCTAAATAAATTTGGCCAGTGAGATTACCGGATATAGAAAAAGGGCCGATTATGTGATTTCCATAAATACCCGCCCAAACATTTAACTTTTGGGGATGCTGAGTTTGCACTTCACGAAATAATCTTGGATTTTCATCTGACCAATACCGTCAGTTATGCCTGTTTACAATGCCATTAAGGTAAAATGAACAATCATCGAAGAAACAGATATTGAGCATGTAGTTAGGATTATTGTTAATAATTCCACTGACCACTTCACAGAACTGGATCGAAATCATCCTCATTCAGTTCCTGAACCAGTCGTATCTTAAAAGGATAGAACTTATGTTGTTTAAGGATTCTCATGATTGTTGTGCGTGAAATACCAGATACATCGGACAATATCCTAGTACTAAGGGTCGGATCCATTGCTACTTGACCTAAGACAGCCACTTGCCTCGCTTCATCTCTTTCATACACCCTCTTTTTGTTTCCGACTGAACCAGTAGCGTCAAATTTGGCAACCAGTTGCACAACGTAAGCAGCGGATACATTTTTTTCAGGATGTCGATCATTAAATAATGCCGCTGTTACTCACACAGAGTCGTTATTTCTAAAAAATAATTTTTTTTATCATTTCCACCCTTTCTTCTACGGAATACACCATTTTAATTCTACTACAAAGTTACAATCGCTTTGACACAGTTTTAACGTTCTTAAAAATTCACGGTAGACTAAGGTAAATCAAAAACATGGTCCGTCTACTTTTTTGGACAAAAAAATTAACAAATAAATAAATAATTCAAATGCGTCTGATAAGAGTAATATTCTCGAGGTAAATTCCACATTCTCTACTCATACACCAGCGTTCTTTACTGCATGGAAGTGAATGGTGGCCATTTTCAGCATTTAATAAACGAATCACAAAAGTAAGTAGTCTTCCACTATTTTAGCTGTCATTTCGTTAAAGATGAAAATTTTGAAGCGAAGTTTTAGGGTCGGATAGTACTCGATAAGATCTTCAAAATGAGGTATCGCAACACCTCTCATCCCTATTAAAAATCAGGGGGGTCGTGCTCACCCCCGTTAGGGGGTTGAAGTTACGGAGATGAAAAAAGCGGAAAAGTTATTCCCCCTCGAATCAGAAATCGACGGGTCCGAGCGATTTTCCACATTTTCATTTTAAAGCAGGAAAATCGAGGTGTTAAGTTTTCGTTGGACCACCCTGTATGTAAAAAAGGCTTAAGTTGCTTGCCAACCTGCCTTCGATGTTCAAGGCTTTCTCGGTTGTTTGTAAGATCATGGTCACCGATTAAGCGAATGGCTCTTCTTTGAATGGAATCCATCGATCTTAGGATACGTCTAAGAGCAAAGCCATACATATATGTGAAGAATTCCAGCGATGATCGAATTTGGTCTTGATAGAGCGTCAAAAGTTATAGGGATGTATAGAGGTTCTTAGCAGCGGCCACAACGTGACTATGCCAATATATCTGACTATCCAAATTGACGCCCAATAAATGAAGTGATGAAGCCATGATGTCTCGCCATGACTATATCCGGTTCTGCAATAATAACTTCTTTAGAAAAAACTGTCGCCTACATTTTTCTACCATTAAATTCTACTTGGATACTGTCACCCCAAGAGAGAATCTCTTTCAGGTTTTTATTGATATGAGACATCTTGCTGCCTATAGAGATGTGCATTGGCAGTCTATGTTGTAAGGGATGAAACAAGTGTGCTGTGGTCAGCGAAGCTATATATAGGACTTTTACTTTTTTCGAAAAGATCGTTAATCTATAACAGAAACAGGGTGGGCAACAATATAAAACCTTGCGGAACTTCGGCATTGGTGTTAAATGTGTCTAAAAAAAATCCGTCCATCGCCACTTAGAGAACGAACGGTCTTTAAAAAAGTTTGACAGCCATGCTACCGTGTAAAAATTTGGGGGTTTCAGCTTAAAAGGTCTATTTATTAAAGGGGTGAGAGACTTAAAAGACATAATCGATGAAGGCTATTTAGAAACCCCCGTATTTCCGAAACGGCTGAAAATAAATATCAACAACTACAGGTTTTTGAAATAGGACCATGAAATGCAATTCTCTGATGTGGTTATTGATAAGGGTTACCATTTAGTAAAAATCAAAAGGGCGTCGTATTTGTCACTTTTTGACATCGGTCGTATTTGATTATAGCGTAAATAGTAAAAAATTGGGGTTTGCAGCTAAAAAGGTATGTTTATTAAAGGGGTGAGACACTTAAAAGATAAAATCAATGAAGGCAATTTAGGAACCCCCTTATTTCCGGAACGGCTGTGAAATGCAATTCACTAGTGTGGTTATTTATGAAGGTTGCCAATTAAAAAAAAATTCAAAGGGCGTCGAGTCTGTCAAATTTGTGAACCTATATATATTTTTTGACATTAAATTTGGCTTCCTTGCAGAAAATCATTGAGAAATGTGCAATTTGTTTTTTATTATAGTCAGCATAAAAATCGACAGTCGTGCTGCTTATACAGGGTTGTTGGTATGTATGGAAACGGTCGATTATTTCTTAAAGTACCTACAACAGCTAGCAAAAAATATTGAAGACAAAAGTTTTAGGATTTTTTATAGTCTACCAGAATTTTAAAAAGTTAAGTATACAGGATGAGTCAGAAAGCCGTAGAGAAATAAAGTTACTTTTTTTTCAGTAGAATACCCTATATCTTAAAATATTTTTGGATTTTGCATAGAATTACAATTATTTTTTATTAAATGCATTATAAGTCTAAACCTAATAGCTTCCGAGATATCGACTTTTGAAAAATGACATTTTTGAACTTTGACAGCTTCTAGCTTTCTAACAGTACGCCTTAGAGTAAAACGGCTTACATGTCTCTATCTTAGTTTTTAACTCTCTTTCTAAAAGTGTCAACTTCCTGTTAAACCGGATGTAGCTTAAAAGCCGGAAATATAGTACTTCCGGTTTAACCGGAAGTTAGCATTTTCGGGAAGATAATAAAAAAGTAAGATAGGGACATGTAAGCCCTTTTGCTCTATAGCGTAGGTACCGTTAGAAAGCTAGAAGCTCTCAAAGTTCAAAAATGTCATTTTTCAAAAGTCTATATCTTGAAAGCTATTAGGTTTAGACTTATAATGCACTTAATGAAAAGTAATTGTAATTTAATGTAAAATCCAAAAATATTCTAAGATATAGGGTGTTCTATTAAAAAAAAGGTCACTTTATTCCTCTACGGCTTTCTGACTCATCCTGTATACTTATCTTTTTCTAATTCTAATAGGCTTTACAAAACCATAAAACTTTTGTCTTAAATATTTTTTGCTAGCTGTTCTATTTTAAGAAATAATCGACCGTTTCCATTCATACCAACGACCCTGTACATACAGGGTGTTATGGAAATGACTTATTATATTTTAAGGGGCCACTCCTGAGGTGGTCTAGAGTTACACTTGATAGTTTTTTTTTCTAAAATCGGAAGTATTTTAAATTTTGTAAAATACCTTAAAACCGGACTATGTGCGCCTTCCATGATAGTTCAATGCCCCTGAACACATGTGTTTTTGACAAGACAAACTGCTGGAATGGTAATTGTTTAGTTTAGTGCAATTAATGTTGAATTTTGTGCTAAAATTTCGTATATAGACTAATTGAGGGTAGCTGATCACAATTTTCCTTTTGCGTTTTTACGGCAAATGCACTGGTTTTGAGAAAAAAAAATGTTAAAGTTTTTCACTTACAGGTTAGGGTATTCTTTGGGTGTCGCGTTTCACTTTCCTTTCAATTTCCTAGATTTTATGGTTTTCCCTTCAAAATATGTGATAAAACTTTCACCAAACTATCTGTTCATAAAATAAGAACAACATTTTAGCAAAAAAAACAATGGAAAAGGCACAAATTTAATTAAATTCGTTGTTAATACGCCGACAAAATAGAAACGTCTCTTTTCAGATTCATTGCACTCACGTTGCCAGATTGTTCTTCTTTTTCTTGTAATTATTAATGGCTTCCATCCAGGAGAATGATATGCTAGCTCGAGCCAATAGGATTCATTCAATTAATAAAAATGAATTGAAAGTATAGGCAATTTATAATACACTAACAATCTGACAACATGGGTCGTGCAGTTTGCTTCTGCTTTTTTGGCCAGCTGTCAGTGAGCTGTCTCCCATCTTTTTCCAGATAACGTAGAGTTTTCTGTTCGCTTACAAGTTATCCCGTTTTTCAGAGTTTCCTTGTGGCATATTTCGTTTATTTCAACTCAGAAGTGTATACTATGACTCCGACAAGTAATATTTTATTGAAAATAGCAACATTTTAGGATTACATGCAAAATAACATACCGGTGAGTTAGAAAAACTTTAACATTTTTTTTCTCAAAACCAGTGCATTTGCCGCCTAAACGCAAAAGGAAAATTGTGATCAGCTACCCTTAATTAGCCTATATACGAAATTTTAGCGAAAAATTCAACATTTGTACTAAAGTAAACAATTACCCAAATCAGCTGTTTGGGTCATTGGCGCGTAGGTGTTTTGGACCTAAATTTTTGAAGGCATTTTTCTCGAATTTCTAGCTTCAAGCGCCATTTATAGCAATTTTTCCCCAATTCGTCTCGACCTATATATTTACGGGTTAAAAAATAATAAGTCATTTCCATAACACCCTGTATTTACTTTCAATAATAATAGGTGTACGTGTGCTTTCCTGAATAGAAAGTTAGTTTTTAATATTAACCTTTCAAAAGAAGAAATGAGTGTATATTTTTGGTATAGGAATTAACAGAGGATTCGAAAAAGGATACCAATATAAGGTGTTCTATTTAAAAAACTGCAAGTTGGCCCTATTCTAACTTTGTGGTTAACTCTGCATAAATATTATATGTAAGTTACAACATTTTGGCAGGTATTCTACAACACTGTATTTGAATTTTAGTATAGTCTATCTTTAAATGGCGCGAAGTAATAAATGCTCATTAAATGTGCAAAACGCATACCGGGCGGGTATCAAGAACAATTTAAACACCATCCCTTAAAATCTATTGTGTTTACATTAAACGATCCAAATAATAAGCATTCTTTAGGTAGGTCCACCCTGAATTTATCGAAGGCTATTGTTCTATTTGAGGATTTACCATTGTTAGCAGGTATAATCTCGTAGCCAGAAGCGTGTATTGGAGAAGTTTTTAAATTAAAAGTCTTAAACATGCCTATTCTCCTAAAATTGTATTGTATTCGTAGGTATTTATAACATTATGAAAACATTTAAAAAATTACAAAAACAAGATATAATATAGAATCTTACCAACAAAGCATTTTCAAAAATCAAATAATACTTTGTCGTTATGGCGTAATCATAGTCCGATTGGGAAGATAAACTTTTATTAACATCGTTTATAATAAGCGGATCAACCATTTCTTCGATTATTATATCTATCGGCCACATTTTGGCTTCTTCTATCACATGATTGATATACTTTTTCCACTTTTCCGCACTGATTTTACCAATAGCTTCGTTAAAGAGTCTTTTTAAATCCACCATTTTATAATTTGTGTTTTTCCTGGTGACATCTGTCTTTATTTGAGTCCATATAAGTTCGATCGGGTTTAATTCACAGTGGTAAGGAGGGAGTCTGAGCACAGATATTCCTCGCAACTTTGCCATTTCATCGACTACATATTTTTTGAAAGCATTCTTATGTAAATTGGCTACTACCAATAGTTCTTTTTTTAAGGAATCTAATGGAAATTCTATTTATCTTAAACTTAGCCATTCTGTTATTTCACTTTTACGCCACGCACTTGTGGGTAGTTATTTTGTCAGCCTAGAATGATAACTTGCATTATCCAATACAATTATTGTATCTTTTGGTATACCTAAGATCCAACATTTGCTCGAACCATCCTTCAAAGACATCGGCATTCATATCTTCGTTATAGTCTCCTGTATTTTTAGATTGGAACATCAGTAGACCACCTTTAACGAAGCCTTCATAACTTCCAATATGGGTTATGATAAGTCGATGTCCTTTTCCAGATGGCGGTCTTAATCTTGTGGACGATCCTTCCAAAAAAGCTTGCCTTGAACTTTTAATATTTTCATCCTGACAAAATTTAATCCCAGTGTGGCCTTCATTTAGCCATGTTTCGTCTAGGTAAAATATTTTTTTGTTTTCCTTTCTGGCTTCTCGGATGCTTCTTAAGAAATTTCTTCTCCAACAGACGATATCGCTTCTGTCTATTAAAATCGATTGCTTATTAGTTTTTTTTCACCGAAAGCCCATTTTTTTTAATAATTTCCCAAGCATATTTCTGCACATAAATGGGTAGTCCTTGTCTTCTCAGATTGAGAACAAAATTAAGTCCAGCGTGGAAATTTCCTTTTTTTAAAAAGAAACTATGAACTTTTCGCCTTATTCTCTGCATTAAAACGTCATCTAGCTCAAGTTTTGGTCGTCCTGGAGAAGTTTTTGGAGGTTTGACACCAACACTTTTTTTTTCTTGTAAAAGTTTATATATTGTTGTTTTCCCAACGTAAAGCATATCTGCTGAAAATTGCACTGTATTGTCAAAACTCAAATCCGCATTATTACATTTAATAGAATCGTAACAGTTAAGAATTATTTTTTTTTCATTTACTGTACAGTTGTATTCATAAAAAAAGCGTACACGAATTAGAATGAGAGGAAACCTTAACCATATTTGCGTAAAACCGGCTTATCGCATGTTAAAGGTTATTAAAAATGCAAAGCATTGGCGTTGGTCGTTAGTTCAATAAAATAACAAAAATTAATTTTTTTATTTTATAATACATTTTAACAGTTTTATAAAAATTACAATAGAAACAAAAAACGTTTAACAAGAATAAATAAAATCTAATATTTGGTCATATATCCCAGTCTATTCGGAATTGACTGAATTATATTTGATACAATATTTGGATCAAGCTCTTCCCAGCACGCATGTATTATTTCCCATAAATTTTCTGAATTTTGTGGCCTAAAATTTCGATTATATTTTTTTTTTACTATTATACCCCAAATATTTTTGATTGGATTAATATCGGGACTATAAGCGACCCAAGGCAGCACTTCCACATTATGGGTTTGAAACCAGTGAGTTACAGCATTGGCAGTGTGGACTGGACAATTATCTTGTTGAAATATGAAAGTATTATTGGGATATATTTGCTAAGCAGATGGTAACAATATGTTTTCTAAAATGTTAATGTAATTTCCGGCATTAAATCTTCCCTCGATTCGCCAGCAAACACCAGGTCCATGAACACTTATCCAGCCCCATACATTTACAGAGAAACGCCCATGTCTAGAAGTGAGGAGGGGGTTAGTATATCGCTTTTCAAATCTGGTATTGTTTGGACGGTACACACGAATTTGTCCATTATAAGTTGACTGCATGGCACGTCTTTTCATCAGTAAAAATGACTCCAAAATTGAGGATTGCGGTATATATAATTTAAAGCAAAAATAATTCTTGATTGTCGCTGTTCTTCAGTAAGAAACATTTTTTTCGCAGCTGGGCGACATTTTAGTTCAGATTCCTTGACTCTCCTGCTAGCGGTAGGTTGGGAGGCAGGAAATGCTGTATCAATAACAACATCCCTTGCAGTTGCAAATGGATTATTTCTTAAATATCCCAAAAGAGCAGCATCCTGTTCAGGGTTGGAACGTTTGGGACGACCTGAACCAATTTTCCTCTTTAGGGATTCTTCTTGTTCCCAGCGTTGCTTAATTTTCAATATAGTTTTTTTATTTCTATTATACAACTGCGCTACAGCACGGATTGACCATCCTTCTTCGATTCTTGATACAATTTGAGCCTTTTCAACTTCAGACAACTGACGAGGCATTTTTATGTTCTTCTGTCAAAGTTGATCAAACGTTACCACCATGCAGTTTCAAAATTAATTACACCGACGCTACTGCTTTGCATATTTGATAATCTATGACGTGTGATAACCTCCAATAAACAATCATTTAGACAAGCCGGTTTTACGCAAATATGACAAAACTTACCTCTCATTCTAATAATTCTTGTACGCTTTTTTAATGAATAAAACTGTACATGGACCGACTCTAGGGCGTTTAGGCAATTGTGGAAAATTCTTCATATTTAAATAAAAAAACACTGACACTTCACACTTTGACTAGTTTCACTGAGAAACACCCAAGGTAAGTATGTATAGATATAAATAGGTGTAATAGTCCAATAGAGGCACCCATAAAGGCATAAGAACTACATAATTAGCAAACAAGTAACAAGGATTAGGAACAAAAGAAAAGGAATAAAATGATTAGAGCAGAAACGGATAAAGTACCTAGAATCTAATTAGTTTTGATAAAATTGCTTTCTAAACTTCCAGGTAAATGGTACGGCTTTACATAATTTTAAGCTTAAAAAATTTAATATTAAAATATATTTGAAGACAAAACTTGAATTTAATGTCGATACTTGTACTAATTCTGCACAAATTTAAAAATTCAGGCCTATTTAAATCTATACATGACGAAAAATCTTGCAGGTTCATGGAGAAGGCGGTTTTGATTGATTTATCACTTCGCATCATTTAAAGATAGACTATAATAGGGTAATCAGCACCAAGGTCATTAAGTTTTAAAAACGGGCGATTTAAATCTGACTATTTATAAAAAAGAATCCATAAAACTACAATAGTTTGGCAATATTATTTAAGCAGATTTCTCACAAAGAAATTTTTTTTTATGATAAGGCACAGCACTGCAGGATAAATTCTTTATGGCGCTCTGGGAGCGGTGCGTGTGCGCAGGAAACGATTCACGTTGGTCTTGAATCTTTGAAGGTTATAGTCGTTGGGGAACACGATCTCAGGGAGGTCGTTCCAGAGTGATGACGTTCTCCAGATGAAAGAATTTTGAAACAGTGTCGTTCGGGGGACACTAAGCTGAACCATGTACTGGTGGGCTGCAGTGGCTCGTCGTGTATTTCTACCATGCACCGCTTTGGGTGGTGTCAAGCGGGCAACCTCAGTTGAACACTTGCCATGAAAATATTTGTAAAATAGATTCAAGTCGCCAACCTGCCTTCGATGTTCAAGGCTTTCCAGGTTGTTTGTCAGACTATGGTCACCGATCAAGCAAATGGCTCTTCTTTGAATGGAATCTAGCAATCTCAGGGTATGTTTAGGAGCAGAGCCCCAAATATGCGAACAGTACTCCAGCGATGGTCGAATTTGGGCTTTATAGAGCATTCAAATAAAAGTTGTTGGGCTGTATAGAGGCTCTTTGTGTTATTTTATGTTTTTTAGTATTTAAGATCCAACAACTACCATGAGCTCCATTAGACACCATAGATATATTATATTGGGCATGGACAATTATGTATTGGACATTTGAAAATGCCATCTAATAAGCTTAAGTCATCATCCAAAAGGTCCCCTTAATTCTTGTTGTCAGTGTCACAAGATTTAATGTTTGGGCAAAAAAGGCAATTTCTTCTAATTTTAATTACTTCAATTCAAATTTAGTTGTTGGTTTCTGCAATTTGTTTTGGGGTCAGTTTGGATTTTATTGATTTATTGTAGATTATGGTATATCAAAAGTGATGTGTGTATTGCTATATTTTGTAGGGAAAAGGACATATAGGCGAAGCGCTGTAGTAGGTGATTGCTTTATTCTATAATTTGAGGGGTTTTCAAGGTTCTAAAGAGGTGCTTAGTGTATTGGTTTTTGTTTATGGCTCCTAGATCAACATACATGAAGGAAGCAATAAAGAAAATCGTAAAAATGGAATTCTAATTGTTCACGTTATGGAAGGAAGAAAGAAATAGCATACTCGAAATAATAATACAGCGGAATATCTATAGAAGGAAAGTGATCGCTTCAAAGAAGTAAAGAATCTGAGGAATTGGCATGTATTTACATCCTTACTTGTTTAGAGCCGCAGTAAGCGGTACCACAAGAAGACGCTGTTATTGCACGTAGTAAATGTCGGTTTGTGCCTTTGTAGACTTCTCATGTTTAATTTTTCATCATTCCATCGGCAGCATTAATAATTCTAAATATAGCCAAAATCCGCAAACTTAACTTCAAAATAATAGACCATAAATTTAAATTCAAAATATTTACCAGTCACAAAAAAATGACGGCCTGTCTATTATTAGCAAACCAATAAAATTCATGGTACAGTAAATGTGCCAGCGGACCATAAAGTAAGTAACTTCTATAATGTCAATCGACGCTTGAAGTTGGGCCGCGCCAGAGTCGTTTTTTCGTTGTTAAAATTGTTTATGACTAGGAATTAGGGGAGAAATATCGAGTTTTGTAGTTTGTTAACACATAAACATGTACAGTTAAACTGTCATGTTGTTTTGTGAGACAAAAATAATTACCCAGCCGTTTCTTGAGTGATCTTAGTAGGTAGTAAAGTATAGCAATTGCAGGGCACCCAACTAACTGGCAAATAGACAAAATATAGTTAATTTCTGCTTACCTAGGATCTTCCCTCAACCACTCTAATAATGCTGATACGGCCTTCCAAATTTGATACTAAATCTTTAAGATTGTCTATACAGTGAGAACGTAAAGGTTGGAACAAATCGATTTAAAATTCATGTTTTTTTTTTCGAAAAAACGCTCGGACCCGTCAATTTTCTATTTTTGTTGTGAATTTTTTGAAGCTTATTTCAGGCGTTCCATAGCAAAACTCGCCTTATCCAGTTTTTGTAAAAATCGAGTTCGATGCATTAAATTATGTTCGTCCTACTACCATGCATTCTAATTCGCAAAATGGAACAAAATTCGCCATATCCCTCACAAATTATATTGTTAATATTGACATTTAAATCAAAACTCACCTTATCCAGTTACATCGCCATTTCAAAACACGCATTATCCAATTAGCCAATGGAAATGCTCGATTTGGTGTCACCTTATTACAACGGCTGTTCCCGCGCGATTCTTTGTTTATTCCTTAACGATTTAGTATTGACCATGGTCTGCGCACTACAAATTAGCCGCTCGAGTTTCATTATTTAGTTGTACCCTTGCCACCAGACGGCGCAATCTATCACGGCATCATAGATAAAGGTTTATAGGGGGAACACGGAATTTCAAACGACAACAGACATGTGACGTGACGCCAACCGCCGTTGTTGTTTTTGATAAACTTTTGTTTGATTTTTTGTTAATAGTTTGTGCTTTTTTGTCAATTATTATAAGTGCTTATATCTAGAAGACATTTGAACACTATACTGAACTGTTAAAATTGTTAGAATTGTTATAATTTAAACGGTAAGTTTAAAACCGCAGTATTGTAAGAATTGTAGGTTAGTTTGTGATGGCGAAAAAAATGTATACCAATAAAATTAAGAGAAAGAAAACAGTATGTACTTACAGTATAATTATTTAAATAAATAATAAAATACTATTGTTGTCTAATATTAATTTTAGAAATAATATTAATTGGCGTCACGTAAAGTTTTCAAATATAATAGAAAATGTTTCTTTGTACAAATATCAAAATAATCTATATATTTCCTTATTTTTATGACATAAATGTTACAAGTTATAGTTATAATGTATTATTTGAAGTCATGGTTATTATTTCATAATTATTGAATTCAAATATAGGTTGTTAATATGAACGTTCGTGTCATAAAAATACGAAAATAATAAATCATTTAAATATTTTAAAAAATAAAATCGTTTAGAATTCCCGCCGAAAGTCGCCGTAGTCCAACTAGTGGCATGGAGGTGTGGTTCCAATATCAAACTTTAAATAAAATCTGAACAGTTTTCTTTCAAATGTCACAGTCAAAACTTGTACCCAGCTACATAGGTGGCGCAAGTTATTTCACAGTTTCATTAGTACGGGAGAGTCCATTCTATTCCCCCTATAAACCTTTATCTATGGTATTGACTAGTGATTTGACCAGTAAACAGATCTGTGTCGTAATAATTAAATAATTATTAATAATTAAGTGTAATTAAAAAAAAACTTGATTGTTTTCGACTAAGGGGCTAAAATGGACCTAAGTGTTGTGCTTGCAGAGCCGAAAAAGGCAAGAAAAAACCCAAGCGAGCCTAAGAAATGGAAAAGAGAAATAGAAAAGAAAGCAAGGTACGTGTCATGGTATCCAAAACGCAGTGGAGTTTACGTATAAACTTTCTATTTTTAGATATTCTGCCAAAAAACTTCCTAGATTCCCAGTATGTGGACATAACGGTAAGACGTACAATTTATCCATGAAAGATATTCGTGCATTTCATGCAAATTTTTATTCTAATAAAAAAAAAACTTCACAAGATGCATTTTTACTTAAGTTTATGTCGGTGAAAAAGCCTATACGAAGCAGAAGTGTTAATGAAAATAGTAGCAGAAAAGGTGTGGCTACACAATACTTTGTCAAACATTTTGATACAAGGGATTTTCAGTTACAAGTTTGCAAGACAGCCTTTATGGGTATCTTAGATGTTTTAAAAGATAGACTAAAAAAAAATAGCTAGGGGAGCATCTTTTAACTGGACAGTTGCCTAAAGGAAATAGAGGAGTGGACAGACAAGCAGCTAAATATGGCGGTCGTAGGTGCAATGTAAAAGAATTTATCCAGAAGTTGAGAGGAGTTGAAAGCCATTATTGCCGAAGCAAAAACAATGCAAGACAATATTTACCAACCGAATTAAACATTGCGAAAATTTTTAAAATGTATAACAAATCTGCTGTGTTCTTTTTGTACGTAGATACGTTAATAAAACAAAATATAAATTTAAATTGAAAACTTACCAATATACAGCATGCTTGGGAAGCAATAATTAGAAAAGTCGACAACGACAACATAAAAAAACTAAAAATATTTTTAAAAACCAGAACTGATTAAACACAGTGTCTAAACAAAAAATGCATTCTTCTGTCTTTAAGTTTAGCAAATTTCTCAGTAACTAAGTCATTAAAGTTAGGAATATCTTGCTACATTTTTTAAAAGAATAACAGGACTGAGGGCAAAAGCACGAGATCTTTTGTTAAAACAGAAGGTCTAACAACCCTGCATGACATACCTACACAAGCTATGCCGCGCTTATGGAGGGTTTTACCGCGCTACATGGATCAGCAAAACATATAAAACGATCTCTCAAAAACCATCCGAAACAAGGCGGCTGCATGCAGCACAGCAAAAGCGTGCTCATTTGAGAGGAATGAAAGCCCATTTATAGCCGTGCGCTAAAAAGAGATGAGGACGACAAGGTGCCCAAGGTGCATTTATTACGGGAAGCGAACCGTCCATATTAAGTAGCGATAGCCACGGAGCACATTTTTCCTGCGATAAGCATTCGGGATTAGAGACCTGCTACAAAATATTTAGTTAGCGAAACGATAATTGGATAGGGAGCTTATAAAATCATGTTAGAATTGCTTTGTAACAGACATTGTATTGTAAACTAAATATGTAATTTATAGTGAATATTTGTCGGTCCATGTGGGGCTGAATCTTAGAGAGGCACGTGCTCAAGTGCTCCTATATAAGAGCCGCCACTGCCTATAATGGGCAAGTTCTAATCACTTAATAGTGACAAAATTACATTGTCACAAGAGAAGAAAGAATTGTGGCAAATTTGACATAAATTAAATTTTTCTTGGGAAAAACATAACCGAAAGTTAATCTTACTATAACAAGAAATTATTTTTTAGAGACGGCAGCATCTAAGTGATATTCAGAAATAGAAGCGAAAAAAAGAACATTTTTTAGTTAGACCAAAGAAACTTTTGCGTAGCTATAATTGTCTTTGGTTAGACAAAACCTGGATCAACCAAGGACATTGAGTGCAAAAGATATGGCAGATAAAAATATTTAAAGTTCTCGTCAAGCATTTATAGAACGTTTGTCTACAGGTTTGAAAATACGTGCAGGTAAAGGTCGCAGATTAGTAATAGCGCATATAGGTAGTGAAAATGGATTTGGAATTCTACTGGAAAATCGTAGTTGATTCTTGCTGTTGAGTGTTGAGTTGGTTAGTTGGTAAATATTTTAGGTATTTACCTAAGTAATTGAATACTCCCAGATTAATTGAAATATTTTGATCCTCTTGGTTTTTTCTTTAATGCCTAAAGATATGAAAAAAATATTGTCGAAAAATTTTTTTTTTTTGGTAAACGAGTTTCATTGGATTTCCACGGGCACAGCACATAAAATGTCGCTATGCCATTTTTGGCAACTGAGCTTTTACTATTACCTATTATTTAGTTTTGAAACATCCTTTTTATCTTCACCTTATATTATTATCCCAGGTGGGACGTAATGAGAAATTATTTTATCTTGAGCTTTTAATCAAAATTCTACTAGTTGTTTCTGAAAGGCCCTCCTTAAAAATATAGTTACGGAGATAGCATGCAACTCTGTCTCACTTTATAAAATTTCATCTCATCCGATTTCTCACCGTCGCACATAGGTGAATTTCGACGAGGCCGTGGCCAAAAATACTATTTTGGTCATGTGAGACAAAAAATCTTTTTAATTGTAAGAAAGCTATATAAATCTGGTAACAGTGCATATTTTTTAAATATTTTTTGCGATAGAATTGTTGGAGAAACATATATTTTATGATATTATTATTTCTTCAAAATCCTACCTGCAAATCTTATACCTGCATGTAAATATATTGGCGAGATTTCCACTGATAGTGGATATTAAAATATTTTTTAGTTGCGCAACAGAGATAACTACGCTAAGCCGAAGTGGTATCAGTAATAACGTTTACCATTTTATCATCGATCATACTCATAAGGGTATGTTTAATAACGAGAGTTTTGTTGTTAATTCTGGATGTTAGTATCCTTCGAAGAGTCGATTTGATTTTCCATGCAAAATACGTCTTGTCTTGACGTTTCAGTTGTTTCTTGTGTAAATTGCAGTCTTAGAGCCTACAGTACCTTGTGGAGGAAGGTCGAGGATTTTTCCATATAAGGACTTTATTTCCACTTTCTTGTTCGTTAGAAAAAAGACGGATCGGCATTACTGATGTAATGAACATACATTTTCACTACCACCAAAGAAGGCTGCGCTCTAGCTTTTAAAAATAATTTCGCAGTTACAGTGGTGCCAGATCTATTGATAACTGACCTCAACGTTGGAATTTTAAATGAGACACCCTGTAGTTATTTTATTTTTAGATTCTACGAAGCAATCTGTTTTTTTTTTGTATAGGATATTTTTCCATTTCTCTTGCCGTTTCTTAAATATTAATTATTTTGTGTCTTTTCTTTACCGACACTATGTGAATTAAAACTTCAATATTTTCGTCTCCAGATGTCAAATCAACGTAACATTTTAACATCATTTAGTCAACATATGGATCTTTAATTTTGGCAACATAGGATCGCCGACTTCTATACCAGGTGTCCTAAAAATTAATTGCAATTCAGATTTTATAAATTTGATCAAAAGTCACTTTTTTTAAACGGAACACCCTGTATATTATTGAAGTGTTAAATAGAGTGGACCTATTGAATTTTTTTCATATAGAGTGTTCCTCTACCTATTTTGAACCGCTTTCGATTTATAAGCCATTTTATGAATAATTACTATTCATATTCGAGAACTAGACATTAAAGATCTAAATCGATAAGTGTGCCATGATTAAAACAAATTTCCTTTCATAATAAATTGTGGTTCTGAAAAGAACCGATTTTGTCAGTAAATTAAAACTTTTGGAATTCTCACCTAATACGTCAGATGTTTAAAGTGCTGACTATTTTCATGTAAGCAATCGGTTTCGATTTATAAGTAATTTTATGAATAATTACTATTCATATTCGAGAACTAGACATTAAAGATCTAAATCGATAAGTGTGCCATGATGTAACAACTGCAATACATAACGATGGTGACATGACATGTCTCACTTTTTAGTTTGGGTTTGCTTATGTCAGATTAAAATAGCAAAAATGAAGAATAATAGTTATTTAAATGCGGATATTTTAAATTTGTTTTATATTCACAGCGAGTGTCAAAGAATTATTTCAAGAACCTGCAGAAGATTTAACGCTCTTTTTCCGAATTTGCCGCCAATGAACCCATGGAAATTTCTCAGATTTGAAGGTAATTTTTTAAATTTCGGAAATGTACAGGCTCCAAGATATCAATTTCACCCTGTTACTGAAAACGAAGAAAATGAAATTAACGTTTTGGCGTTATGCTTCAATAACAAGTGCCAAAAATGATTTAGGAATAAATCGAACATCAATATGGAGAATTTTACATAAACATAATATGCATGGCTACAAACTAATTACATTACAGGCTTTACAAGCAGGTGATCCTCCAAAACGTGTAGATCTTTGCGAAATGTTATTAATTCGAACACAGGAGGATCCAAATTTTCTGAAAAGAATTATTTTGACTGATGAAGCAAAATTCTCACGCGAAGGAGTCTTTAACCGTCAAAATAATCACTATTGGGCTGCAGAAAATTCACACGTTATAAAAGAAAGAGGTTACCAACAAAGATTTAGTTTTAATGTATTTTGTTTGTTGATGGATAGGCAATTATCAATCTATATTTATGATGAAAATTTAACTTCTGTAAAATATCTCGAAATTCTAAGAACGACCGTATCTGACTTTTTGGATAATCTACCGCTTATCGATTTGAGATATTGTTGGTATCAATTAGATGGAGCTCCTGCTCATTGAAACCATGAAGTTTCCACGGAACTTTATGATATGTTTGAAGATAGGTGGATAAGACGTGGAGGACCATGGAGTTGGCCACCGCGATCTCCAGATCCTAATCCTTTAGACTTTTTCCTGTGGGGCAGGATTAAAGAAGTGGTTTATAAATACCAGTAAATTCAAAAGAATATCTAGAAAATCGGGTAAGGCGCGCTCTTGAAGAACTTGATCCATTAGAAATTCAAAGAGCTACTACCGGTCATGTGATGACATGTATTACCGATTGCTTACATTAAAATGGTCAGCACTTTAAACATCTGACGTATTAGGTGAGAATTCCAAAAGTTTTAATTTACTGACAAAATCGGTTCTTTTCAGAACCACAATTTATTATGAAAGGAAATTTGTTTTGATCATGGCACACTTATCGATTTAGATCTTTAATGTCTAGTTCTCGAATATGAATAGTAATTATTCATAAAATGGCTTATAAATCGAAAGCGGTTCAAAATAGGTAGAGGAACACTCTATATGAAAAAAATTCAATTGGTCCACTATATTCAACACTTCAATAATATGCAGGGTGTTCCGTTTAAAAAAAGTGACTTTTGATCAAATTTATAAAATCTGAATTGCAATTAATTTTTAGGACACTCGGTATAGAAGTCGGCGATCCTATGTTGCCAAAATTAAAGTACCATATGTTGACTAAATGATGTTAAAATGTTACGTTGATTTGACATCTGGAGACGAAAATATTGAAGTTTTAATTCACATAGTTTCGGTAAAGAAAAGACACAAAATAATTAATATTTAAGAAACGGCAAGAGAAATAGAAAAATATCCTATACAAAAAAAACCTAGATTGCTTCGTAGAATCTAAAAATAAAATAAACTACAGGGTGCCCCATTTAAAATTCCAAAATTGAGGTCAGTTATCAATAGATCTGGCACCACTGCAACCGCGAAATTATTTTTAAAAGCTAGAGCGCAGCCTCCTTTGGCCGTAGTGAAAATTTCAAAATTATTTTTCTTTTCGTTCTCCAGATACTTTTAACGTACCATCGAGTACGGAATACCCTGTATATAAATCTTTACTGGCAACACTTTTAAATTTTTCGTTATACTGTGAGTGGCAGCCTGATCCAGCGCATTTCCACTTTGTCATAAGTGAAAGATTTTTCTGTTGATTTTCTGTTAGGTTGTCTAGTATCTCAGCCCGTGATGTACATAGTCTTTTAGAAGTGTGGTTCATCAAATTCTGAAATGAAACCTTCTCACAAACTTCTGTCAAAGATAACAAGAAGTTTTTGCTGGAGTAATCGTTTCATAATTTGGAAAAAAGTTTATTGTCAGGCCAGCTTTCAAGATAAGTGATAAAGCATTTTCAGGCAAAAACTGACTACGATTTTCTGATGGAAATCTTTATATCTAGATCAAGTCTTTGGACGTTCCTTGTAATATGACATAAAAGTATATTTCGCCCTTCTCCTCGGAAGAAAAAATTAAGTAAATATTTTACTTTTTCACTTATTTACTTCAATACTTTTCTAATCGCATAAAGTAAATAGATAGAATAAACGGCAAAGAACATTGCACGTTCGAAAATTAATGCGGAAAAGTAACAGCCTATTTAATATATTTACATTTTTTTACAATTAAATTACTCAATCTAAGAGAAAAAGACTTTTGTAGAAAATTAGGATGGAGTCGGATCCAATTTACTTGTTTATGGAAATACCGTAGTAACACCTACCTAGTAAGATAGATTGTTACTTTGAATACCATTGAATTTTAGACTTTACGATTATTCAAAATAAATAAATCCAAAAAAAATTAATCTAAATTATGCATTTTCTTCTTGGCAAGATACAATCCAGTTATTTCACCTTTGTTCCTATCCCAGAAATTATTAGTAAGACTTCCTCCCAGGGAGAACTTCCAGTGATATAACTGAACTTTTTACTTAATAAACCAAAAATTAAACATCTAAAACGAGTGTTTATTTACTGCGCGCCAACGAACAAACACATTCCTTGTTAAACGTGTCAAGTTTAGGCCTGATTGCAGAATACGCTTTAAGACAAATAAAACCTGTTTCTTCTTTTTCGCGTTTGGTGATATGTTCTTTTCGCAATCTAGTTAACATTTACATGATTCAGATATTTTTATTATTTTGGGTTATGACCACTTTTTATTTTCTTTCGTCTGTCTGCGTAGGCGTCGCCGTCGTGTCACATCGGAGTCGGCGTCGATGGAAACAGTGGCGGTTTGATTTCATTCATTGTTATTTTTCTTGATGAAATTTGTTGTCCTGTTGAACTGTTAAATCTAACATGAACAACTACATGTTCTTAGACATAGAGATCTGTATCCAGTAATCAATCAATATTTTATAAAGACCTCTTACTTTTTATACTTATATAGAGGCTTCAAATTATCCATTTATATCGTCTAGAAAATGATCCAATCTAACTTTTGCATGTTTCCTCTTACGAGGTTCTTTGCTGCTTATAACTTAATCGACCCTACTGATAAAATTCTGATGATCAAAATGCAGTTATTGCGCTTATATTCAGAGATGGATAATGTCCTTATTTGAAGATTTAGGGGAATAAACGTGAAATTTAATTATGCTAATTGCATTATTTTTTAAAGAAATAATTGAGATTATTCTCTACTAGGTACTCTTAAAATTGACTGATATTATGGATATTTACTATGAAAACTGTAATATTTTAGTTTTTTTTTGCAGTAAATAAAAATGCCTAAGTACCTAAGAGCTCAAAAGTCCTTCAGATTGTTTAACATGTTTTTACCAGAGAGCAGTAGAAAGAATACCTTTTCGCTTAACACCAGTTTGAAATCCGGCCCAAGCTTTTTCCATTAACAAAAGTATAACCAGAAATCTGAAGAATTCCATAAACGGGGAAATACTGTGACATAAATTGGACATTTTCGAGGGCGAGACGAAGCTGTTTCTTATTAAACAGTAAATTTAGGGTCGAAAGTCACAACCCCATTTAACTTTTACGTCAGTTAAAATTTTACGGATAGAGTATTTTTAGTCCAGAGTTTTGATTTATATTGTCGCACGCCACAGTCGGTAGGAAAACACAAAGTTAAACTTATAAATACAACAAATAAAGGGCTGGGGAAATACTCCTTGCAACTAATCGAAGTACCGAAAAAGTAGGCAATTTGACTATCTGACAAAAAATCAAAGCCCCACGCTTTTAATGGTAAAAGATATTTATTTTTAGAATCCTATGAAAATAAAAAGATTTTATATTGGATTCCTTAAAAAAATATAATCATATTTATAATCCCCATTTATTTTTATTTTTATTTATTGTTATTATTATTTTTTTTTTCAATATACATATATATGCGTTTAGATGTTTGTTAAATGTTACTTTATTTTTTATTGCCTTTAAACTTTGAGGAATTTTGTTGTATTCAATTAATCCATTATGAGTTATAGCACGTTTACTCCTTGTTGTGCTCGTAGAATTAAAAAAAAATTGGTTTTTAGAACGATTATAATAATTGTGTACCTATATCTGTTGTTTTAATAAAGCTGATGTTTGTCAAAATAAATGTGTTTACTATTTGGTGTATTATGGTGGATTTATACAGACAAATAACAAATAAGAAATAACATAAGAAATAAGAAATAGGAGATGAATATACACACCTGTCGTAAGGCGTTTATACAGACAAATAACATAAAATAAAAATAAGAAATAACCGTGAAGTTCGCTAACTTTTAACTTTTATGTTATTTCTTATTTGAAAATGGAGCTGCGCATGCCCGATCTGATTTAGTTGTCAGTTTTTTGGGTTTTTGTGGTTAGAATTGTAAAATATTATTATCTTTTTTAAAAAATATTAACACCCTTTATTTTCCTTGGTATTATTGGATTGGAAATCGCTTATTTTCTTGAATTTCCACTTCTAAAATTTGCAAAAATGCCTAGAAGCCGATGTGTTGACACTGTTGACAGTCCTTATTTTATTCTTATTTTATTTGCTGTATAAATGGTAACTAGCTCTGTTATTTTATTTCTTATTTCTTATGTTATTTCTTATTTCTTATGTTATTTCTTATTTCTTATGTTATTTCTTATTTCTTATTTCTTATTTGTCTGTATAAATCCACCATTATATATATTTTTTAGTATAAAATTATGTCGTTTATATTGAAGTATTTTGTTTCATTATAAATGAGTTCAGTATTTGTATCATATGGATAATTATTTAATACTTTAATAATTTTATTTTGACATCTTTGCAATTTATCTAAACTATATTTTTTAGTTTCTCCCCATATAGATGCTAAATAAGTTAAATTGCTATGTACATAACTATAATACAGTAATTTTTTTGTATGCGTATTTAAATAATAGGAAATTCTTCTAAACATGCTTCAATACCTATTTAATTTACATATGATTTGATTAATATGTTTATTGAAATTTAAATCACTATCAAGAATTAATATTAAATACTTATAATTTTTAACTATTTTAATTTTTGAGTTATTTATTTTAATATCTGGTAAATTATTATTTTCCATTCTTCCTATTTTTAAATAGAAACATTTATCCTTATTTAAAAAGAAATTATTATAATTACACCATTTTTCAATTATTTTAATATCATTTTTCATAGATTAAATATTGTTAATTTCATTTCCATTATAAAAAATACCAATATCATCAGAATATAATAAAATTTTACCAACTAAATTTAAATGAATAATGTCATTTATATAAATTAAAAATAGCAGTGGTCCCAAGACTGACCCTTGAGGAACCCCATATTTTATTAAAGTTCTGCTACTTTAAATTCCGTTAATTTGCGTAATTTGATATCTCTAATAATCTTTTGAAACCCATGTTGGTTCTCGCTAATAAAGTTTATGTTATTTAAAAAACATAATGGCCGTTCATATATAATTTTTTCAAAAACTTTTGATAATATTAATAAAACAGAAATAGGTCTGTAATTATTTAAATCACTTTTATCATCAGATCTATATACTGGGGTAATTCTAGCAATCTTCAACTCTATAGGGAATATTCCAGAGTCGATGCATTTATTAATTAATAAAACTATATAAGGGCTAACAGTATGTTTAATTATTTTTAAATGTTTTGGTTTTATACCGTCTAAACCAGGTGCTGAATTTGATTTTAATGAATCTATAATTTCGAAAACTTCTGTCTAATTAGTTTTCCTTATGTACATATTTGCTAAATTGTTTTCCTTACTATAATTTTTTTTAAATCTATTTATTGGGGTGTTATATTTGTTAATAATCTTTTCAGCTATGCTAGTAAAATGGTCATTAAAAAGATTTGCTTGTTTTGCTTCATCTGATATTTTTTTTCCATCATTATCAAACTGAATGTTCTGATTTAATGACTTTTTTTTTTAAAGTTATTCATCTCTTTTAAAACATTCCAAATTTTTTTAGGGTTTCCCTCTACATTTTTAAGTCTAATTTCATAAAATTTCTTTTTATTAAATTTTACTAAATATCTTACTTTAATTTGTAATTTAAATAATGTATTTTTTAAATAATCATTAGTGGATACTTTTTAAATAATTTATATATTTTATTTCGTTCTGAAATAAGATCTGCAAGTCCTTTCGTAAACCAACCTTCACTTAAATTAAAATAGTATTTATACCAGTGGCGTATTTAGGATTGTGACACGGGGGGGGGGTCCATCTATCTTCCTTAAAAAAATGCGCCGCAGGCAAAATTTTTTTAGGTGCCACGACCTTTTTTGGACTGTCTAAACTTACAAAATTTTACGTTTTGATAGCCGGCTCAAAAAAACGTAGAAATAAAGCAATTTTTAAATATAAACGCCAATATTTGCGTTTGAAATATTAGTTTTTTGAAGGTATGTATAACGGTATATTATTTTACTCACCTGAATTAGAAAACACGGAACAGAAAATAAAATTCAACAATTATTAAACTAAAAGACTGTGGAAATCCCCAAACATCTGGAAAATTTGAAATAATGTTTCATGTTATTTATTGCAAATAAATGAATGTGAATATCAGTTTTCTTTACTACTGAGTCTACGAGGGGGTCCAGACCCCCCGGACCCCCCCCCCCTCCCTAAATACGCCACTGATTTATACTTTTTTATAATTGAATTATTATCAATCTCCTTTATAATATTATTTAAAGATTCAAATGTTATATCTGATTCATGTAATAATTTTAATCTATCTTTAAGTGTTTTATTGGTGTTTGTAAAATTTGTAAATTTAACTTCATATATCTGTTTTGTAACCTTTTGTTTTAAAGAAACGTTAGCAATGTTCATAAATATTATTTTATGGTCCGATAATATATGATCTTCAAGTTTTATATCAACAGACAATTTATAATTACTAATAATATGGTCAATAATTGAATTTGATTTATTTAAAATTACTCTAGTTGGTAAATTTAAGTCATTTAATATTCTGAAACCATTGCTATTTAGCATGTTCATATAACAAATATTTGTATTATTTTTTTCTAATATATTTATGTTCATGTCACCCAACACAAATAAATTTTTATATTTATGCAATATTGAATCAAAATCATTTATAAAGGTTTTAGTGTTAGATGATGGTGGCTTATAGGTAACACCCTTATTAAAATTCAAATCTGGTAAATTTATAATCATAAATTGATTATTATCAGATATTTGAATAGTTTTTATGTTAAAATTTATATTATTTTTTAAATAGATTGCTATACCTCCACCTCTTGTTTCACGACAACAGTGTACAGCGCTATAACTCCCAATGGAAAAAGTATCACTCTCAATTGGATTTAACCATGTTTCTGTTAGAAAAAGAACATCAATGTTATTTTTTAAAAGCAATAATTCCACTTCATTAATTTTTTTTCTTAGACTTCCAATATTAATGTATAAACAATTCATGTTTTTTTTTCAACTAACATAAAATATAAGTACTCTGATTAATGAAATGCAACAATAAAATTATGAAAAAAACAAAAAATAAAAATGAAAATATCACATATAGAATTCCTTTGACAAATTACTAGTAATCAAATCGTCTTCTGAATTTACTATGACAACTTTAGAGTTTTGAGTTTTTCTTAAGAAAATTGTTCCATCTTTTGACCATGCATATCGAAAGTGTAATTCTTTTTTCTTCTGTCTTGCCAGTCTTAGTAGATTTTGTTTTTCTTGAGACAATTCTTCATTAAAATAAATTAGGTTTTTTTCACCTTGTATACCTAATTCATTCGAAAATACAACTTCTTTATTTTTTTCTTATTTGTAGAATATTGTTTTTAATTGACTTGTTCTTTAGATTTATCAAAATCGGCGAAACTTTATTTTTACTCTTTAATTTTATAATATCTTCAATATCACCTTTTTTTACTGTAATTCCAATATGTTGTAGTAGTTTATTAATTGTTGATTTCAAATTTGTTTCCTCTATTTCAAGGCCAGAAATGATTAATTTTTATTTTTTTGTTCTTGTTGAAAACTATCAACCTATTGATTCAACTTTACCATATCCTGTTTTAATTTAATATTTTCTGTTTTTACCTGCTCTAATTCTTCTGTTAAAATTTGAATATTTTTTGTGGGGTCCCTCAATAATTCAAATTGATAGTTCGTATAGGTAGTCCCATTAAGTTCTTCATTTCATTTAGGATAGATATTAAATTTTGTTCATTAATTTTTTCAGTACTTATGGGACAAGTTGATCTGCCTGCCTCCTTTATATCCTGACTGTTAATTTTAAAGTTTTTAAGGAAGTCATTAATATTTTGAATCCGATGGATACTTTGTTGCTGAATATTCCTCATCTGATCCTATTTCTTCTGCTGTGATGGACCATTTTGACTTCGAATTTTTATTTTGACATAAAGAAATATCCAATTTTGACACATTTTTACCTTTATTTGCAGTATTTCTTTTTCCAGTCATACTTTTACAAATTGGGAAGCTAGATATTTCCCTCTAATTGAGTCGTTGCAAAAAATTTTTAGCTTATATAATTTGTAACTTTTGATTTTGTTCTTGTTAGTTTATATTCAGAAATTGAAATATTTTTGTATGAAAGTTTGACACGATCTTGACGTAGATACCAGATTTTTAGGTTAAACGGCGGGCGATGGATATCAATATGAGTGAATCTGCAGCTGAGTAAACTCACTTCGGATAACTATAAACAGTTCGTATAGGTATATTATTGACAAAAATATAGTGATGATGTGATCAATTACTCGAACAAGTGCTTTTGCAAGTGTATATGATATGATATGTGATTATTATCCATAATTTCGTAAAATTAGCTTGATATTCCACTTATATACATTGTGAAGCCATGTATAATTAATAAGTGCAAATTTAAAAATTACATTATTCTTATAGTCTGTTTCTTAATGCGAGATAGTAATAAATCATTATTGAACTATAAAACCCAGTGGTCTTCGCCGTATTCCGTAGGTGTGCAATCAAGTATAATACAAATATATATTATTATTATAATTATTATTTTAATAAACTGCCTTTAGTAACGCCGCTCTCACCTTACTTTCATTCACCAAACTCGTCCTTGTATTCAATGCAAATTAGGGTGACCCTAATTTAGGACCGATTCGGGGTGTGTAGGTTTTAAATAGGTATCTAAAATACGAGATTGCAATTTACCTGAAATTTACAATGCAATCTTTAAGTTGTCCGCCTTGCCTAATGGGTCCTGTCATTGCAAATTTACATTTTATTACTCTATCGCATTAAGCAATAGAGTATAGAGGTTTCTCATGAAGAATAACTTTTTTTTTAATTAATAATAAAAAAGTTTTCCATATGGTTCCAACTTAAGTAGACACGCTGTATACAATTTATTTAGGAAAAAACGATACTTGTAATATCTACTACTTTTATGCATCAACTAAGAAAAGTGATGGTGTTAATAAACCACAGCTTATTCAAATTAGAAAAACACACATATATCAAGCGAAACAAATTTCCTTACAGACAAAGGAGATTTATGACAACATTAATGCGAATACATGTGTGTGTCTCTTGAAACCCTATTAGAGCGATGCAAGGAGCAATGTCGGTTTAAAATAGGTTACCCAATTTACAACATTTTAATTAAAAACCTTCAAGCACTATGCGTAATAACTGTTCTAAGTGAAGCGGAATAATTTATTAAAGTTCTTTAAAGTAGCGACATGGCCGCATGTAAACTAATTATAAAGAATTAAGGGATTTAGTAGATCATAAATTTTCTTTACAAATCTATCTACTTAATATATTATAGTCAGTAGAATAAATACAGTGTTGCCGATTCCACGACTAGATACATGATTATTTTCAATGAAGGTACCTAATTTAAAATTAATCCAAATTACCATAGCTTTATATCTGCCTGAGCATTAATCGTCTGGACTTTACCATCATCGGTCCTTCTGGTTGACGATTGACCTCTACTTCTATATGTATGTCTCTGGTCTTGGTCTCCACTGTAGAATTTTCTTCTAGCAATGTGCCCTGGCCTTTCTTCCACATCTGCAATATCAGTTCTTAATCTAATTACGTCATCTGGAATCTTATCTGGGCATAAGTAGGTACTAGAAAGTAAATTTGACCAAGACATGTCATCAAAAATGGGTTGGGTGCTTAAACCGCATTCGATTTAAGATTTTGGATCACTAATGTTAAATCTGTTTGAACTCAAGTTATTTGGTCTTCATTTCATTCGATAATTAATGTTGGCCGCTGCCTTTATTTGCTTTGGCCAAACATAAATTGTTTACTGTATTTCCATAGGTTGCATGGTTCAAAATATGTCAGTTAAAAAAAAAGGCTTTTTTTACCACAAAATATATTTATTTACTTCTATTATCTCGGTTACTCACTGTCACATTTGGTCTGCGTAGTAGCAAATACGGTTTTACTATTACATTTTGAAATGGTAACCACTTACTTCATTAAATCAGCTACACATTCTACATCAATTATTACATCTTCGGCATTTAACTCCACGAATTGACCGACTTATTTCATGGCTTGGATGCCGTGAAATCAACGTAACACGCGTTATTATCGCGAGCAAGACCGTCTGCTTCTCATGAAGGCGTATATACGAATCTGAATTGTTAATCCGAAGAGTTAAAAACACTCTTATTTGGGATATATCATCCCTCTTTCTCGTACACACAATAGCATCCTGTCATACCGTTTCAATTAACACGTAAGTATATCTAGTTGCCTAACACTAAACCCTTCAAAAAATGAATTTACCGCGGTTGTACTATTCAACTAAAAAACATATTTCTGTTTCAAACCCTGCCTTCAGTCACGTACGCTCAAACACGTTGTTTCATGGGCGGCCGCTCGTTTGTTGCTTGCTTTATTTCGGCGAATATTCTCGGAAATTATTCTTAGCGGTTGGAACTACGTTTTAGAATTTAACTCAAGTTAACTGACCTTTTTTTTTACTTGTTTCCATATGAATACACCGAAGAAATATTAAAGATTGTAGATGGCGACGTTGCCGTACTTTCTTTACTTTGAATTGATACTTGTTTTTTGTTATTAAATTATGCAACTAGATAACTGAACCTTTCCCCAAGAATCAATATATATCTACGATCTACAGATGTTGATTTTTGGTTGCCTGTCTATAGAGGGTGAGTCGGGAGGAACGGATTAAACTCCAGGAGTGTATTATACACGTGAAAACAATTTGAAAAAACACATATGTTCTTATAATTTATTTTTAAGCTATAGCGTAATTAAAAATTTTTATCTAGCGTTCCACTTGTATCCATATTTTCCCATAATTATCAGACTATGCCATGTTCGAGACTCAAAAACGTTTGATAACTTTGTTGTTTTGACAAGTTCGTTCCGACCAATGAAGACGCTATTTTAGTCATGTGGTTGGTTGTTTACGTTGCCATTCTGCCATTTGTATTTAATTTTCTCTTTGTTGTTGTATGGTTAGTTTTGTGTTTTGTGTCGGAAAATTGGAAAGGAAAAAAAAGATAGTATGGAGAGTGATGCCACTAATTTGTTGTTACTTACTCCACTTTATTCAAAATTATAAAATATTCTAATTCATTCTATTGGACACAAACTTCAACCAACCAAACAACAACTTTTAGAACTCCGCTACTGACTTTATAAATACCATATTCTGAACTGTCGAATATCGAACCTCAACTTGAACATAACTTCAGCCTCGCCAACTTTTCGATCCGATTTTAAATCCGGCTTAAAGTGTTACAAAATGGCAAACACCTATTCAAATTTAGAATATGCAAATATGGTGTTTGTTTATGGTTTCTGTAATGGAAGTGCTACAGTTGCTGTTGAAGAAAATGGTCAACGGTTGCCACATCAGAGACATTCAAATAGAAGGGTATTTATCAGAGTTTTCAAAAAACTGTGCTAGACCGATAACCTTGCCAGTGCTAACATAACATCTAAACAAGCTATTCAACGCGGTTTACAAGAAGTATAGAGGAAGTATTCTGGATTTAGTGGAAAAAGATGCAACGACCAGCTCACGAGAATTGGTACTCAATCGGACATTCCACAAAAAAGAGTAATAAACACTCCACAAGCAAGGTTTACATCCATACCATGTACAGAGAGTACAGAGTACAGCACCTCAAACCGGAAGATTATGCTAAACGTCTGGAATTTTGTCGGTGGATAAATAATAACCATCGTGTTTTATCGCATAGGTATACTTTCTACGGATGAAGCAACATTCACCCGTGACGGTATTATTAATACTCGTAACTCTCATGTATGGTCAATAGAAAATCTCCACGCAACAGTCGAATATAACTTTCAACATAAGTTTTCGATAAACGTGTGGCGTGGGATGCTCGGTGAGGATTTAATTGGCCCTTTCATTTTTCAGAATCGCCTCACATGAGATCACTTCCTCAATTTTTTACAAAATGAATTAGAAGAACTACTAGAGGATGTTGCTGTAAACATCAGAATGCAAATGGATGGAGCTCCTGCATGCATATTTCGCTCGTCAGGTCAAGCAACATTTGGACGAAAGATTTCAAGGGCGTTGGAGTGGTCGCGGTAGTTCTATTAATTGGCCACCAAGATCTCCAGACCTCACAGCACTAGATTATTGTTTATTGTAAAACAAGACATTCGGGATGCACTAATTCGACGTATTAAAAATACTGCAGCTAATATTGAAAAAGAAAGATACGAAGCAATTTGAATATTAGAAAAGCCTTTAAAGAATGCGGCGATGCGAAATCTATTTGACAAAGCTTTGGGAAACATAGGAGGCACATCCCAGGCAATAGTCAAAGGTCACTTCCCGTCTTCCTGGAACCATGCAAAAGTCCTCCTAATTTATAAGAAAGGTGAGGACCTTACGGCGCCGGCTAACTATACACACAAAAAAATTTAATTTCAAAGCTACTGCTATTGTTATAAAAATATGTTTATATTGAAAATAATAAACAATGCTTTAAGCCTAGAACTCGATTCAGTCTAAATATACGTTAGTATCAAAAAAATAATTAAACCAATTATAAAATAGATAAAAATAAATCAACTTTATTATTATTTCAAGTATAGCAGCTTTATTAATTATGAAACCTAACTATGATAGTTTTGAAAATAAAATATAAGAGTAGTTTTAGAATAAACATAAAAACAACCAACATGCTAAATTGAAGATATGTCATAAAATTATAATTATTTCAGAGATATTTCTATATATACATATATGATCACTTTAAAAATAGTGATAATTCACCTCACTTTTATTGAACCAATCAAAACGCTCATTTTCATAGCAACCACCTTGGTAACGGTCGTCTTACCCGATAGGACTACCGCTAGCTCGAAAAGACGCTCTCGAAAAGACGCTTGTAGCTTTTTTACTTAAATAAAAAATTAGTAACACCTCTAACTTGTATATTTACCTTTATCAGACGGCCTTCATTTTTATGTTCAGTAAATTATCAACAGTAATATACCGATAGAGGAGGCGTCTTATCGGTAATACCGATGTTTTTAACAAGAAATCGATTTTCTGACAAATTTTTACGAAATGTAATTTTTACTTATAATCTGATATGATCCCGAGAGCTTTAGCTCGAGGGTCTTATCTTTGATTATAAGTAAAAATTACATTGAGTGAAAATTTTCTTGGAAAATCGAGTTTCGAGTGAAAAACGAAGGTATGAAGATAAGAAACCGCCTCTAGAGGTGTATTTTATTGGATAATTTACTGAACATAAAAATGAAGGCCGTCTGATAAAGGTAAATATACAAGTTAGAGGTGTTACTAATTTTTTATTTAAGTAAAAAAGCTACAAGCGTCTTTTCGAAAGCGTCTTTTCGAGCTAGCGGTAGTCTTATCGGGTAAGACGACCGTTACCAAGGTGGTTGCTATGAAAATGAGCGTTTTGATTGGTTCAATAAAAGTGAGGTGAATTATCCAATAAAATACACCTCTAGAGGCGGTTTCTTATCTTCATACCTTCGTTTTTCACTCGAAACTCGATTTTCCAAGAAAATTTTCACTCAATGTAATTTTTACTTATAATCAAAGATAAGACCCTCGAGCTAAAGCTCTCGGGATCATATCAGATTATAAGTAAAAATTACATTTCGTAAAAATTTGTCAGAAAATCGATTTCTTGTTAAAAACATCGGTATTACCGATAAGACGCCTCCTCTATCGGTATATTACTGTTGAAAATTTCTTATTTTCAAACTGTGTCTTACTTTAATGATATCGATACTATATTCCTTGATTGGAAGTGGACACGTACATATGGGTCATTTGGTTTAATTGCATTTTTTAATAACGTTTTTTTGTGCAGTGCAGTGTACCTACTGTTCGTTTAATTTATTCATGGAATATGGAATCATTACTTCGAAAGAGAAATTTTTCAGACGAGGTTATTAAATCATTTTCTATTTGAAAACCCCTTATATTAGTTTTGAAACATACTTTTTATTTCTTTTACGATAGGGTATTGATATTTTAAATATACAGCTAATTTTAATAAGAATCAAATTATTACGGGTATAACCATAAAGTATATTCGATTTGATATTAACTAATTATTACAACAAGAACATTGACTCTGACTCTAAGTATACGTTCATTACCGCTGAGATTAATTTAATTTCAGACCCTACATATATTAATACTGATTTGATGTCAAATTTCTATTCAAGTTGAGGATATATTATATGTCATAAATATTACATATCTATTATCATTTCAACTTAATGACAGAATAAAACTGACTATATGAAATATCACAGTGAATATGAATTTTGAGAATTAACTATCTTCAATATGTGATTAAGTTATGCTTGCTCCTATTCATGCTTACGCTAGTTTCATGATAAAACTATTAGTTTCACTTTGATGCTACATTTTTTTGTGGGTAGGCCGATCAGTCTGGATGTTTATTCTCCAACTTTAGAGAGAAGTGAATGCTCTCTCGGGAGAAGTGCCTATTCACATCATATGGTCTCATCTTATTGGATGTGAATAGTTATAGTCACTTTCAAGAATACGGTTTAAAAATCTTTAAGAGATAGAATTGACAGAAAACAGATCTCTTGACATGATCATTCCCGTTATTCGAGAATAGACGTCCTGCTGTCGAGTCTAGGAAAAACCACATAAAAACTAATTTTGAATAGACTATATGGCTTTGTACTTGAGTACTTGTGCGTAACGTTCTGCCTGTCGAACAGTTTAGGTTCCGGCCTAAACATTGCACAAAATGTGCAAGGTCATATATGGTTCTTGGCTTTTGATGTGTGCTGATTGACTGACTCAATATGTATTAATATTCATTAGGGAACAGGAATTTTTTATCCTCAGATGCAACTTAATATAACTTACATTCAGAAAAAAATACACTTTTATCGTTTTACATTATGACATTGGCCTACGCTGTACCATTCGAACCACAAATCTAGATCGAGACAGTAAAAAAGACGGATGAAAATAGAACGACTTGGTCAAAAGCAGCAGGTGCAGAAATAATTGCAACAATTTGAAGCCAACTGCTTCCACTTAGTATTCCACCCAGTATTCGCAATTAGCAGGTGAATTTGCAAAGTTCATAATTTAACTCGTCGAAACTACAACACCCTGTATAATTTACAGTGGTTAGTTAAAGCGACAAATGTGACAACGTTTCCAATTCAATTTTTCGTCTCATCTTGATGCACGATCTAACACGTGTTGACAATGTCGAATGTCGTAGAACTTGTACCGACATTAGAGTCGGCGGCGAAAAGAAAACAAACGACATCAAGCCAGACCACAGCCAGCTTTGATCTGGCAAACCGTAATTTATGTCGTGACATGTTGCGGGAATTATTTTTTTTTTGGTGTTGGCAGTAAAAAGTACCTGCTAAGAGCTGCGAAAGGAATTTGTAGGAAAACGCGCGGAGCAAATATTTAGTTTTAATTATAGGAAAGTAAATAGATTAGTTAAAGTGGCTTGTAAAATACGAAAACAGCTTTAAATAGAGAGACGTTAGTCTAAGCAGGGTTGAAAAAATATTTCAACAAAATCTCAATATAGTGGTTTGAGATTGTATAGCTTCGACAGCCTTGATAATAAATACTATAGCATTTTTGTGACCATAAAGCACATTAAATAAAATAAATAAAAATTGTAGCTAACTTTATATTTACATCGATTATAAAAAAACTATAATCAGGAAAAATCTGAAAATTTGGTAGCTTAGATACCAATGTGGACAGGGGCCATTCATATAAAATATTTTCAAAAAACTGGCACTTCCGGTTATAACGGAAGTATGTAAACTTGCTTATTTTAAATGAATCATCCTTTACAGAGTGTTTCATTATTATTGCGAAAAAATTCAGGATAAGTTTTCTTGCTTCAAAATATGAAAAAAAGGTCCTTTCGGGAAACAGTTTTTCAATAGACCATCGCCTAAGTTTACAGAAGACCTACTAAGAAAGGACAGAAAGTCCGTTAGGATAGTAGAAGGCATATTAACAGGATACTGTAGGCTCAGGAAACACATGAGCAACATGGGTCTGGCAGAAGAAGTTGAATGCCGGTTCTGCAACGAAGAGGAGGAGACCCCTATACATATCCTATGCGAATGCGAAGGACTAGCTAGAGTGAGACTAGCACAGACAGGCCTAACTCATCCCGATGCAGGAAGCTACGTAACGCAGCCGCTGACAAGGCTGTTAGGTCTAATTAAGAGGATAAAGCTGGAGCACGTCCTCTAAATGTAACAGGGAACCACAATAGATCTGAAAAGGTCGCAGTGGACGAGGCGAAGGCCACCCTATCATACATATCTATCATATCTATCTATGTCCGGAAATGCTTCATTTCGGAGATTTTATTTTTATTCTTGTTTTTAGTTATCTTTAAATGATGCGATGTAATAAATCAATCAAAACCGTCTTCTCCATGGGCGTGCACGACTTTTCGGCATGTATAGATTTAAATAGGCCTGAATTTTTAAATTCGTGCAGAATCAGTACAAGTATCGACATTAATTTGATCTAAAGGGAAAGGCTTAACCAGCCTTTAGATCAAATTGGACTACCCAAGGGCGGGTTAAGCCCTCAAGCATCGTTCGTAACGTCAATCATATGCCGGTTGTCTTGGTTTTTCCAGTTCCACCCTCACGCATCCCCCGGGGGGTCCGGGACTTGGAAACCCGGATGTTCGTTTACGGCTGGGGGTAGGGGGCTCATGTTCTAGAGTCGTCTATTGCCAAGGAGCAACAGGAGGTTGTCTGGTGCCGAGAGGGGAATCACCCCTGCACTCTCGGTCGTGCAACACTGCAATCTATGCAGTCCCTGCCCAAAGTCCCTCAAGTTCTTTACCTGGCTCACCGTTTTATGTCTTTGCGACAGGCGAGCTAGGCTGCCGCTGAACGAACAACTGAGTCTTCCTCTCGGAAGCAACTGTTGGCTTTAACTAAGCTCACCAAAGCCGACCCAGTCCGGACCCGTGAAGGGAGGTCCGTGAGTGTGGAGACTAAAACCTTCCATGACGATTATGAAGAACGCCAGTTTTCAGAAGATAGACTGTCAGTAGAGGATTAATACACTTTCATTGTCACCCCCCACTCCTCTGACGTCACATGACCTTGAACGCAGGTGTTCAATGATGTCACATGACCTTGACCTTGAACGCAGGTGTTGGTATCACCTTGACCTTGACCTTGAACGCAGGTGTTGGTATCACCTTGACCTTGAAAATTTACGTCATATGACCTTGACCTTGAACGCAGGTGTTGGTATCACCTTGACCTTGAAAATGTACCTTGAAGTTTTATGACCTTGATGTTGCATGACCTTGAGCGTGCATTGTTTGTGGTATTATTCCCCCTCCATTACCTCGAAAATTTATCCTATAAAAAGGTCCCTTTCCTACAGAGCCGCATAGTCACACAGGCATTGATAACTGTTGCCTTGAAAGTTGAATAGAAATATTGTGTTTGTGGTGTGTTTTGTGAAAGTTATTAAAGGTATTTTATTACATATTTCAATAATGAGTCTTTCACAGCAGACTTTGGCTGAAATTAATAATATGATAAACAAGGATGTTGAATTTCTCGAGCACCGAAAAATTTCAACACTAACAGTGGGAAAAATTTATATCATAAAACAGATAATATTTGTTTCAACACGTTTTGGTAAAAGTATTGTTGTTACTTTATATGATAAAACACATAATGTAACATTTGAAAGTTTCTTACCCAAGCGTGTTGCTGAAACATTATCAGAGGCAACTGTTGACATAATGAATAAATCATGTGATAAATTTACCCTAACATATTTGGGGCAAAGCTCACATGTATTTTCTGGGGGTAATACTAGAGCATTATTAAATTTTGGGTGTTTAGAATAAACAATGTTGTGTAAAGAATATTTTAATATATAGTTTATCGTATTTTTAATTTTAATTGATAATGTAGGAAAAGTGTAATACCTAGTATCAGAAAACACAATCACAATCTCATTATTCTATTGTAGATGTATGACAATGTTGCTGAAAAACAAGATACGTATATAAGTTGGTTAGCATGCAAATTAAGACGTATGGCTCAAGATATACTACAGTTTTCAATGTTTGATGGTTCCTGTTTGGATTCAACTGGCTGTCAGTACAGAAAGTATGTGCGTGATGCAATCAATTTTATGGCTGGTGCGCATCTATGTGGACAATATCTCTACGGATCCATAAACCTGAGTGAATTTTGTGCTGAAATGATTGATAATGATCTTGCCAAGTTTGTCATTCATATACCAGATCTAGCAAGTGATTTGTTAACAAAATTTAATTTGGTTGATTATGTGGATCCCGACGATATTACTTATATCGTAAAAGATGGTGTAGTCATCCGCAGCGATGGTGCAAATGGTTGTGAAATAATGGACAAAGTAGAAGATCAAGAAAAGTAAAATTACTTATTGGAACAACTTTTGTTTGTAAAAACATGTTCTGAACTGTATTTCCATAAACCAGTATAATATATAATATATATAAATGTATGTATATATTATTATAAATAATGGTCATGTTTAAAAATAAATGTTATGGTTTAATATATATAAATAAAACCGATAGGAAATAAATTGTTTGTAGTAAAAGCATTGTTTTATTTTTCCCAACATAACAAACCCTATATAAGCGTTTGTAAGATGAAAACCTTATGAAGTTATATAAGTAGAAGGTAAAATAGCAAATTAGTTTAGTTTAAGTTAAGGATGAGTCGAAGTAACAGCACAGTTGATAAGTTTGGACGTAAGAAAACCAATGAAAAATGTCGGTTTTTACGTGGGCCACCTGGAAATGGATTCAGGCTTACTCTCGATGATCAGTATGATATGCAAGGAAAATCCCTAGAGAATGTTGCATCACCTAAAAAACCAAATGATGCTGCTACTCAAGAATATGTTCTCACTCAACGTGATCTCCTGCGTATACAACTAACTGCTGTAATTGTTAAGAAATTATCAGATCTACGCATACAAGTTGCTGACGAAATTAGTAAGAATGTTATACAATTTTTTGAGCGAAAAATCATAGGATTGAATACAGATATTTCTCGGAGATTCGCTGTATTGAATGAAGAAATAAATCACTTAAAGGAGAAAGTACAGAAAACTAAAGAAAAAGTTGATAGAAATTTTCATCCAGAATTTACATTCGGAAAGTAGACAGAAGGTTTTATCATGATAAATAGAAGGAAAAAGTAACAAAATACTTTGGTAATTGTATTGTTATAGCAATCACCTAAGTTTAGTTCTTAAGGTCTTTATTGTAATGCTTTTATGATAATAAACCGATTTGATTGTTTATTTATCTTATTATTTAAACCAATCTGGGAAGGGAAATATTAAAATAAAAGATACATGTGCTAATTTTACAATAAGTGTTATCTATTTTCTGGAAAAATATTTTATAAACTACATTAAGTACTTAAACAATATCAGACTTATCTATCCAAGAATTAAATTGATTAGGGAAACCCAACCATTTTACAAACAATTGATCGATGTGATTTTTCTGACGTTTTCTAAGAATTTTTTCAACAAGATATACGTTTGGGTTGGTTGTCTTTTGTAGTTCAGCTTCGTAGAAACAACCTTTAATCGGTTCACCTTCTAATGATTCCAGTATGTAAGTAGGTGGATTTGTGATGTTGCTTTTTACTATTTTGAAGAGTTCTGTTGACCATGAAGGTGTATACCCCTTTTCGAATATGGATTTGTATTTACTGATGCGAACTATATCACCCAGATGGAATTTATATTTCTTCGGTCTAACCTTTAAATAATCGTATGCCCTAATTTGGGTATCTTCTAACACATTTTTGGGCTTCATGCCGATGGTGCGATGCATTGTGTTATTATAGACGCTTGTTACTGATGGTAATAGTTCCACCCACCGGTAGGAACCTCTAGTCGAAAGTTAAACAAATATATAGCTATCAAGTCCCTTGCGATATCTTCCCGAATTTACATCACTATCTTTATCGATAACCAAGAATCCATATTTATTATCCCAACATTTCGAGCACATTTCCTGAAATTGTGTAAAATTCAGGTCGGGTGATACATGATCGGAAAAAACGTGTCTCATATTCATTTCATCTTGTTTAAACATAATAATAAAGTTGGCATTATCTCGCACAAGCTGTTTAGGAACTCGTGAATATGTTTGAGCCAAATAAAAGGCATCCACATTTTTGTGACGTCCCATACAAAAATAAGATCTTATGACATCCTGTTTTTCGCACATAACATCATCAAATATAAATATCGAATTAGGCTTTGCGTCCGATGGTTCCACAATATTGCAAGCATCACTGAATGCATAGTAACCAAGGCCCTTGATGGGTGTAAGAATTTTCCTCAAATATTCGTATTTTGGTTGATGTAGGGACTTGGAGTAGATATAAACATTTTCAAAACGAAGACCCAAGGGGTGAGTAAGTAGTGAAATCATAACATTGGTTTTGCCACAATTCGAAGGTCCAATTATTATTCCACGAATGGATGATGGAAGCAAAGGACCGTGTTTCCTTAACAATTTCTGTTCATGTCCACACCCAACTTTTTCATCGAGATTATCGATGGGGAATTTTTGTTTCAAATGTACTATCCGCATATTGATAAAATCAATACTTTATAGCAAACTTTTCACTTAAATGGTCATTCAGATGCTGATCACCGGACGAAGTAGATCGTCTCGTTTACAGACTAAGACTGGAAGAGGCTTTGTTACCTCCTTAATTAATAACCTGCCGGTGGAGCTGCATATCCCAGGTTATCAATATTGTGGTCCCGGAACAAAAGTGATTAAACGTGTGAAAAGAGGTGATCAAGGAATTAATCCTTTAGACGTGGCGTGTAAGAAGCACGATTTAGCTTACTTACGTAATAGAGACAATTTAAGTGAGCGGCACCAAGCAGATTACGACTTGGAACAAAGTGCTTGGAAACGAGTGAAATCTGCAGACGCTAGCGTTGGTGAAAAGAGTGCTGCGTGGTTGGTAACAAACATTATGAAAACAAAGCAACGTTTTGGTATGGGTGTGTCATCAAGCAAAAGGAAGGGTCGTAGATCAAAAATTACCAAGAGGAAGCGGCGAGCTGGTAAGCGACGTGCTGGAAAGCGGGTGCGTGTGCAGAAAGTAGCTTTTGGTTCTGCTGTTCGACGTCGGATTCGAGCAGAATTGCTAAGAGGTGGTGGAAAGAAAATGAATATTCTAAATGCATCGAAAATAGCCGTTACAGCAGCCCGCAAATCAGTAAAAGAAGCAGGTGGTAAACGAAAAGTTCGCACACCTAGGATTATTCCTATTCCTAAAACTGGTGGAGTATTACCATTAATACCAATATTTGCTGGTCTGTCAGCCTTAGGCTCGTTAGCAGGTGGCGTCGCCGGCATTGTTCGCACCATCAAAGAAGTGAAGAAGGCAAATGCAGAAAAAACAGGCGCCACTTTAAAACTAAGAGGAAATGGATTATATCTGAAACCATATCGTTCAGGTATGGGATTGTTTATGAACCATAGGAATATGTCAAAAAACTAATTGAATCCCTACCCCATAGACCGCTATCAAATGTCGATCTGGAAAAGTATGTGTTAAAACTAAAGATACCTCACTTTAGGGGAGTTTATATGCGAGATTCATTACCTGCACGTGGTCCCCGACGGTATGAAGCAGCCATTGTTAATTTGGATAGCGCATCGGGGGTAGGGACGCATTGGGTGGCATATCGAAAAGTCAACTTTGAAGTAACATACTATGATAGCTTTGGTGATTTGCCACCACCTACCGAATTGGTGAGATATCTGCAAACAGGTTCGAACGCGTCGAAAAACATTTACTATACATACGATCGTCAGCAAGAATTCGATTCAGTTTGGTGTGGCCATCTGTGTTTGAAGTTTCTCTCCGATATAAAATAATAATAATAATTATGTCTTTGACGTCACAAGTTGAACGCGATAACTACACAAAGATCTTGCACTCACTTAAAGTGTTTAAACAAGTGGGTGGATTGTTGAGAATGACTGCCGAAGAATTAGAAAACGTGCCGAAGGAAGTAATGATTTCGATGGCGCCAAATGAAATTGCTCTAGTTTGGGATAAGCTGTCAAATGAACTGAAAAGTGACGAGGATATGATGAAATATCAGTTTTGCTATGAACATTACAATAGCGACAGTGACGATTCCAACAAGGATGTGGGTGATGGGCCATTGCCTCGAAAATTATTTTGTTGTTACTGCAAAATCAGTGATGTGAATATAACAGCTGAAAATTCGATTAACACGACATCAGATGAGAAGAAAAAAAAAAGCGCTAGTGTATTAAACCCATTGAACTGCTGCAAATGATAATAAAAACAATCACAAATAGCTACTTAACGTCAGTCATGTCGCATACATTCACGCTAACAGGATCCTCGAGCGTGTTAAGCGCCGACTTTTATCCACCCATTGAACTGAGTACAACAAGTAAATATGGTCTTGCACTTGTGCGATTTTACACATATAATTCAATTTTTAACATTGATGAAAACAACAACTCATTTGGTTACATAATTGATGAAAACAACAGCTCATCTGGTAAAATAAGGAATGATGAAAAAATATCACATCTACTGACCATTCCACCAGGAGCATATGAAATTGATGAAATTGGTCAAGCTATGTTGACAGCCCTAAAAGAGTCAACCCGCGACGATAGTGATGAAATATTTTCGTTAACAGCCAACAATAATACATTACAATGTGAGATGAAATCGAAGTATGACATTGATTTGGGTGGTGACAAAAGTATTGCCAAAATGTTGGGGTTTGACGCTAAAGTGTTAAAAAAAAATGAAAAGCATCAGTCAGTGTACAATGTGGATATTATGAAAGTACGCATTATACGGGTTGATTGTAATATAATCTCTGGTGCATTCCTGAACTCGTCGAAATGCCACATCCTATTTGAATTTGATATTGACGTTGAAGCAGGGTATAAAATTACGAAAGAGCCGCAGAATATTATTTATATGCCGATTATACCGGAAGGACGTCAGTTCATAGACAACATCAGTCTGCGAATCTTGGATGACGACGGAGATCTGATTGACTTTCGAGGCGAGAAGATAATTATTAAATTGGAATTAAAGAAAATAGCATAAGGATGGGTTTCTGCTTTAACACTCAACTACGTTTGTTGCATACTGTGAAAGATTCAGTTAAACATAATAAAAGTAAACAAAGTAGGCAAACCAGGCTCATTCGTAATCCAGTCATAAGATCGAAAAGACCTCATCGGCAGCAGCAGCAGCAGCAGCAGCTTTCTCGTGAAGATTACAGTTTTTTACGATCAATTGGTTTGAAAATACGAAAATCTAGAAAATGACGGCTACTAGTGAAAAGATCGAGGTTTTCACCGAACCTATCTTCGAGAACTCCATAATAAGTTTACAGGAACATACTTATAAACCATATGGTTCCCCAACATTTAAGAACTCTGATGAAATTCGTATTCCCGTACACTTTCAAGACATAATCTTGGATGTTTCCGAAAGTTACATATACATCGAAGGTACTTATAAACCTAAAGATGCAACAAAGAAATGTTACTTATCGAATAATGCTATAGCCTTCCTTTTCGACGAAATTCGCTATGAAATGGGTGGTGGTGAACAAGTCGCAATTGTCCGAAAACCAGGAATTACTACAACACTGAAAACGATGGCATCCTTCGGCGCCTTACAAAATAATTCTCTAATGGTTTGTGGATGGGGTCTAAATGAAAATAATCAAGCTCTTGTTGATGCCACAAGTCATGTATTCTCCGGAAAGCTCCCCTAAAGTATCTAATGGGTTTTGCAGAGGACTATACGAAAGGAATTTTTAATGTTAAGCAAGAGCTTATTTTAATTATCGCTCGCAATTTTACCAATTGTTATGTTGGTGAAGTGGAAGCAGACATTAATATTGATAAAATCGAATGGAGAGTTCGTCATATTATTCCCGACGATCGTCAAAAGCTAAAGATAATGTCTCGCATGAATAAAGGTGTAAATAGCGCCAATATTCCAATGGCATATCGTAAATGGGATATTTACGAACTACCTGCTTTGCGACAAACATCATCAGATGTGTGGGCTTTAAGGACTAGCACAAGTCTTGAAAAACCGAGATATTTGATTATTGGTTTTCAGAATAGTAACAATTGCGACAATAAGGCCAAAGATGCCACCCAGTTTACTACAGCCAATATAAGTGACATACGAGTATACCTTAATTCCACCGTCTATCCATATGAAAGATGGAATTTAGAGTTTGGGAAAAAATTATATGCGACAGCTTACTATACCTATGAGAACTTCCAGAGTAGCTACTACGGTCGAGAAATGGTGGACCCAATGTTAAATTACGTCGAATATCCTGACAACCCCATTTTCATCGTGGATTGCAGTCATCAACCAGAAGCTATCAAATCATCCACAGTTGATGTCAAAATCGAGTTTGAAACACGAAACAGTAAATTTCCCAAAGACACTAAAGTTTATGCATTGGTTATTCACGACTCATTTTTAAGTTACAATATCATGAATGGTTCAGTTAGTAACAAATCCATATTTTAATCTAAGTTCTGTAGTTTATCTTTCTTTGTAATAAAATAACCTTAGATATTTAGTATCTTAACAGTTTTATTTTGTAATACCGTTTAAGGAAGGCACTGTATTACATAGAAAATAAGTTTAGAAATAAATATTTTAATATTATCTACCGTGTTTCTGTTATTGTAAAAGCTACTACTGTTGGTTTAATTTTTGTAACCGAGGATCGAGGGTATATTTTAATATGTTACAAGATATGAATTCTTCAATGATAAGAATATATAGAAGTGTATGAGACAGAGAGAGAGAGGGAGGTAGAGGTGGGGGCAAAATAAAGTATATATAATGACCGATTTTGACATGGAAACTCATACTGTCCCGAAATGTCATCAAGTTCAGATGCAGGATATTCAACCGATAAAGACCGAACAGTTGAACCAAATGTTCAACATAGAGCGGTACGTAGGGGAGGTAGGTTCAGAGCTAGATTTTGCATAGTTCAATCCTATGTAAAATGGGGCCTTCACGTCAATTTATGTATGAATTGCTACATAACTAGATTTGGAGGTTTGAATGATGTTAATTTCATTCAAACTCATTTTACATTAGGATATAATAGGGCGATGCAAAATCACTCGAGATGTAGTGATTGTCGTGAAAGATTGTTTACGGTCTTTCACCAACAATCTTGCATTATTTGCAATAGAATGTAAGTTCTATTACAAATAAAGCTACTACTACCTACCGCCCGAACCCTGACCCACCCTAACCCCCTTCCTCAGGTCCTCTTCGGAGGGCCACATAAAGACTTAAGCGTAGTTAGTTGTTTAATGTCACATACCCAGGGTGGCACAATACTTTTCGAGAAATAATTTTTCGATTGTGCTACCATGGGTAGAGACATGCGGGACCGGTAGAAGTCGGTTCAGCGGACTCAACGACTCCGTAGAAGGACTACGATAATTCCCACTTTCTCTCTCCTATGCGACCACCCGAATAATTACACCTCACAGGTCCTTTTTGAAGGGAAAATTAAGACTTGAGCGTAGTGGATCACTTGATTGTGCTACGGTATTATTATTATTATTATTATTATTGAAGGCATACCACCGTAAGCATATTATTAAAATTTTACTATGGTAAGGTGACTGTTAATAAAACACTTTGGACATTTTGTATTATTTATTTAGGTAAACAATTATGTATATAGTCATACAATATTCTAGCATTTGTTACGCTACAAGAACAAATATTTAAACTATGATTGGAGCAATACGTAGTATCCATTGTTAATTTTGGTATATTAATAGAATCAGTAGTGAATTCTAAATTAACAATAGAAGGAGTTTTAAGGTTCATATCGAAAAAAGTGTTTATTAAAAAATCCTTCTTAACTTGTCCCTTGACATAAATAGTGTCGACATCGTGCAGAGCGTCGTAGAGAATCAAGAAAAGTTGGTCGAGATCCGTTTCACCATAAGTATAGCAAAGTCCATGTCGGTTTCCATATAAGAACAACGCCTGCTTCTGACATTCATACGATAGTTCTTGAAACGGTATTGTTGGTTTAAAGAAGTAACTTTTCATCTCCCTTCCATCATAAATAGCCAACTCTTTAGGTTGAAATTGTGGAACGCAGAATCCTTGAATGTCGACTACAACAAACTTCATCTCATCAAAGCTGGGATCAAACTAAATTATTTTTTTAATTCAAGACACATTTTTGAAGGATATAGTAAAATTTACACCCCACCCCTAAAATATGGCTATAAATACGTATGCGCATAGCAGAATGTATCACTCTTCATCCAGCCATGGACGCTACTAGACTGATGTTGACCTCGACCAGGAAGAGGAAAATCGAAGAGTATTGGGCAGCCTCAAAGAAGAAATTTGAAGGGAAACCGATCGCTGTCGTTAAGCCGACAGTACAAGCAGCACCACCACCACCACCTGTCGTGGTGGTGATTGACGACGACGACGACGACGAGGAAGAAAGGGTTGGAGCGCCCGAACCACCAGCACCTCGTCGGCGTTGGCGTCGGATAATTGCACCGCGATCTGTCCAGATCGCCAGAGGGGAACAGCCGAATTAGCATGTTTCCCTAAACCTACAAAAAACGGTCCTTTTCAGGACCACACTTATACTTTGAGCGTAGTTAGTTAGTTAGGCAGAAGTCCCATTTTTGGGATGATACAATACCAACATGTGGTATTTGTTATCATCGCATAATAGAAAAACTTCAAGGGATTTTCTGCAGTACATAATTCATCGCATTTCTCTTAAATTAGTTAAAAATAAAAATCTTGTGTTTGATTGTGTTACTGTTGGTAGAGACCGAGTAATGTTTATTATAAATGGCTATAAGGCAGATCATTCAAATATTATTATCCCCCACTACAATGTTAGCATATAAATACTAGTTCAGCTTCACAATTAATTCATATACATCTTGGACATGGCCCAAGAAAGACCTGCAAGCCGTGGCTCGTCGCTGTTTAGCGATGAGACTGAATATGTTCCTCGACCCCAAGAAGGACCTGCAAGCCGTGGCTCGTCGCTGTTTAGCGATGAGACTGAAATTGTTCCTCGACCCAACAGACCACCACCATCGAGGCGAGTTGAAAATGTTGAGGCCACTGGACCTGCGGACTCCACATCGAATGCGGGATCGGTAGAAGTCAGCGATGACTTTAGCGGACCAGCCGATTCCACATCTTGGTGGGATTTTGAAGATGATATGGACGCCGGTCCTGCGGACTCAACCACTCCGTAGAAGTCCTATTCTCTTTACTATGCGACCGCCCGAACCCTGACCCACCCTAACCCCCTTCCCCAGGTCCTCTTCGGAGGGCCACATAAAGACTTGAGCGTAGTTAGTTGTTAAATGTCAATTTTTATCCCAACGTTTTACGGCAAAATTTTTTTAAGGCAATAATGATCTTTCGTCATACCTACGAAATTTAAAGTTCTTACAATTTTTTACTGAAAAACCAGTTATTTAGCTCAAAAGATTCCATTTCTCTCGACAAATTGTTAATTTTTGTAAAATAAAAAATATTTAAATTTTCAACTTTTAAGAATTTTTTTCGAATACATGCCAACATTTGGGAAAAAAATGTTATACTACAAAAACACTCATTTACCTCTAAAGATTCCATTTTAATCAAAAAATCGTTAATTTTGTAAAATAAAAAATATGTAAATTTTCAACCTTTAAGAATTTTTTTCGGCCACTTGGCGATATTTTATGAGAAAATGTCATTATAAAATATTTTTTGGCATATTTTTCTACATAAAATTGCTGAAAAAAAAATTTAAAATCTCCAAAAATCAATAGGGGGTTATGAAAAAGATAGGTGAAATAACGAAAACTGCACTTTAAAGCTTCACAGTGCCTCAATGGTAAGTCGTAGAGAAAAACTTTTCGAGTAAATGTTTGTTGAAATTTTTTAAGGAAAATTATCGTGGAAACAGATTTAAAATCGGATGAAGGATAAAGAAGTTTGTTCAATTTTTTCAAGGTCAGAGATAGTTCTAGCTCGCTTATGCGTAAGTGAAATGTGCAAAACACACTGGGAGATGGTAGGCAAGGTTCGGTTTATACGTTTTTTTTTTTTTTTTTTTTTTTTTTTTTTATAAGTGCCCACCCGCCCCCCACCCTCCCACCGGAGACGGGCGTCAAAATCGTTTGCGGGGGGTCCCGTCAAGATCGGACCACGGATAGCTGAGATAAAACGATTTTTCACCGGCGAACTTTTTTATTTATGGTTTTTTACTTTAATAAAAAATTTGTAAATATTCTCCACATAATTTAGACCATCTCTTATACGAAGCTTTTTTTTTATGGGACTGACAATAAGGAAGTTCTGATACTTGACACTAAAAATGCTATTTTTTATAAATTGCTGTAAAACTTGCTTCATATTGTTAATTTTTAAAATTAAAAAATTCCATAATTTAGCTCACGAGTAGACGAATCTTTTATGTCAGATACAACTTTTATGTAGGATGGGCGAAAAGCCTAAAAATTAAACATTTCTAAAAAATAGCCAGGTGGGGCACCCCATGCATTTCACATTTCAATTGCTTATATAACAAAAAATAGCGGTATTAAGAAATTTTAAAAAATACCATAATTAAGTTCGAAACCGGCCGCATCTTATTTATTATGCAACTTTTGATGTAAAAAGTATGGAAATACCTCAAAAAGTCAAAAAATAGAAAAATCTAAATAACTCGCTTAATATACATAATTTAAAAAAAATGACAATGGGGTTTTTAAAATTTAAGAAAATGCAATTTTAAAAAATGAGAGCTTATAGTTTACATCTAGTCACACATTTTCACTTCAATACTTTTTTCTCTAAAATTATGGCAAATGCCTAAAAAAAAATAATTAATAACAAATAAAAAAAATTTTTCAACTAAATGCAATTTAAAAAACGGGGATCTATGGTTTAAACGATTGCATTTCTGCGTCAAATTACAGCAAATGCCTAAAAAAAATTAATTAATAACAAATATGAAGGTGGTACTACCAAAAAATTTTTTTTTTTCAAATAATTGCAATTTAAAAAACGGGGATCTATGGTTTAAACGAAGGCAAACATTTTAGCTCTTTTGCATTTCTGCGTAAAATTACGGCAAATGCCTAAAAAAAATTAATTAATAACAAAAATAATGGAGGTACCACCAAAAAAAAAATTATTCAACTAAATGCAATTTAAAAAACGGGGATCTATGGTCTAAACGAAGACAAACATTTTAGCTCTTTTGCATTTCTGCGTAAAATTACAGCAAATGCCTTAAAAAAATAATTAATAACAAATATAATGGAGGTACGGCCAAAAAAATTTTTCAACTAAATGCAATTTAAAAAACGGGGATCTATGGCTTAAATGAAGGCAAACATTTTAGCTCTTTTGCATTTCTGCGTAAAATTACAGCAAATGCCTAAAAAAATTAATTAATAACAAATATAATGGAGGTACCACCAAAAAATTTTTTCAACTAAATGCAATTTAAAAAACGGGGATCTATGGTTTAAACGAAGACAAACATTTTAGCTCTTTTGCATTTCTGCGTAAAATTACAGCAAATGCCTTAAAAAATTAATTAATAACAAATATAATGGCGGTACCGCCAAAAAAAATTTTTCAACTAAATGCAATTTAAAAAACGGGGATCTATGGTTTGAACGAAGGCAAACATTTTAGCTCTTTTGCATTTCTGCGTAAAATTACAGCAAATGCCTAAAAAAAATTAATAAATAACAAATATTATGGAGGTACCACCAAAAAATTTTTTCACTAAATACAATTTAAAAAACGGGGATCTATGGTTTAAACGAAGGCAAACATTTTAGCTCTTTTGCATTTCTGCGTAAAATTACAGCAAATGCCTTAAAAAATTATTTAAATACGAAACGGGTAGTACCAAGAAATTTTATTTTAAGTTGTGATTTATTGTAAACACTAAGTCAAATATTTTAAGTTCAATACTAGCTAGCCAATCTAAGAGAAAAAGTGTGCAGATTAGGTACTGACGAATGATTAAAAGAAAAACAAAGTAAACAATAATATAATATTTATTAGTAGCAATTTCTATAATTATATAACAGTTTTACATTCGATGCTGCACAATGCCATGGATGCATCGTTTTGTGGAAAAAACACTCTGGAATCTTCTTAAATTTACTTAATTTCGGTTCCAGCTTACAAGGAATATCTGTAATGATTTCTTCGCTTATAAACCTCTTTAGGAAATTTGCCTTCATACTTCCTTTTACGTATATCCTGGGTGATTGGTATAATTCCAACACATGTTTAAATATATTGTTAATTTCACAGAGTTCTACGTTTCCAGACTCCCACTTCAGTCCATGATACTTTTCGGCCCATTTGACATGTTTTAGCTCCGCAAGGGACAACATATTTTTCGCAAAAGGAGCTTTAAATAGATAACTTGAGATACGAAACACATCGTAAATTGCTAACTCTTTTGGAAAGTATCCAAAAGAAGAACAATGGTAGCCTTGGATATCAAGAAAAATGTCTGAAGGATATTCTCCCATCGTGGCTTGCAATCGACTGATGTAGTTAGCGAAGGAAATATAGTTTTAGACAAATCTATTCGATTTAATAATTTCTTGAATTCGCTAAAGTAAAATTTCTTATAACTTCGTTTGCTTAAAAAATTATTTAAATATTAAGATTTAAACTTTTTTATATATAGCCTATGGGTTTATTGATTCTCATAAACCTAACTAATTCAAAATGTTGTAAATAAAACAAAATTTAATTGACTAGGATGATATTTATTTAAATATATTTTTATAAAATATATACATTTATATTACATTACTATACAATTCTTAAACCTAAATCTATATACATCTACTATAACAAAACTTACTCTAAATTAACACTAAAATTGTATGCCTATACAATTCTTAAACCTAAATCTATATACATCTAATATTACAAAACTTACTCTAACTTAACACTAAAATTGTCTAATAACAATAGTTTTTTTTTTAATTGTCCCACATCACACCTAGCTAAATCTAACTTTTTTTTTAGTTCCGTAATCTGTCTCTCGTAAATTTCCACATCACTTTCTCGCGCCCTTAATTGTCCCAAAAGTTTACCCCGCACATTATAGGCGTCTCTTAGGGCATTCCTTTGGCTGCTAGAAAACTCATCTAGCCAACCTGGTTGAGACGCCACAAACGTTGATGATGATGTGGACGCACTAGATGCACTAATTGGTCGCTCTATATTTTTCTTTCGACCTTTTCGTCCTTTCCGGCACAGCTCCGGTGATAGTGGTGGTGGCGATGGTGTCCTCATGATTGGGCCATCCACGACAACTACCACCGGAGCCAAGTGGTTTGGAATCGCTGCTGCTGGTGGTGGTGAAGACGGCATCTCGAATCCACCGGGAAAAGGTACTGGAAGGCGCCTAAATGTGAATTTCTTCTTTTTCGGCACATCCTTTGCCACAGACGAATAAAATTCACCCTTGCTTTTGGGTCCACCAGTCGTCAATAATCTTTTTAATTTTGAATGTGTCGGCTGGGCTTCCTTAATCACAACATTACTGAGAACATTGACTTTTTTGTTCTCAGCTGCTTGCCGCTTCTCTATGTCCCTCAACAACTGGCCACATGCATCATCCATAATCTGCTCCATTCCATCGTCTGCTATACTCAAGTCGTTCCCGGGGGCTGCGGGCTCGTCCACAAAGACGTTTGCGGTAATCAGATGTAAATCATCTTCGACGCCCAGAAGATCTTGGGTTGAAACACTCATTAAATCAGAAATATCACTCATGTTTGAACACATTACGTACACAGGAATAATTGTCGTCACTAAAAGTTTCAGACTGAAGAGCTCCACACAAGATGCTCGCTTTTATGCCTATTCCCCCCACTATAAGTTCACCCCACCTCGAGTCTCGCCGTCCTTCACTTCGTTCTTGTCACCACTCTTCTTAGCGCCCTTGACTACAGGCACTTTTCAAGGTTGCGCGTTCTCTTGAAATTTTAAAACTAGCTTTATCAAGGTCAAGGTGTATCTTGCCATCCTTGAGGTAGTGCATTTTCTTTTAAAATTCTACATAACACTAATCCAGTACGTTGATAAATATTAAAATTAACAGTTTATATATGAATTTTCCAATTATTTTAACGAGTTTAAAATCGGTATGACATAAAATTACTTAAAAACTAAAGATATGATTGAATAACTTTCAACAAGTTTACCAAATTTTCTTCTGGGTCTGCACTATAAAAGTCTAAATCCTTATGTCCCCAAGGCAAAGTTTTTGTCGTTGATGGTATTATATAGCGTTTGTCGTCGTGGTGAGATAATGCTACCTTGTTTAATATTTCCGTGTAAACGTCGTGTTTATAACTACGAAACGTTTTCATTTTGCGAAATATTAAACCACCACGCTCTACTACATTTTGATAATCTTCCAGGTGAAGTTGTTTCTCAATAACTGCTTTTTTGACACCTTTTGCTTTCTTCACTTCAATATGAAGCGAGCTGATGTAATAAGCTTTAGCGCCGGTGCCGTAAAAACACATTATCGGATCACCTGGAAATTCATCTTTCATCCGACCTACTACTGATTGACTTTTCCGGATATTAAAAATATTCCCTTCTACATAATTAGAGGTGTCGAACTTATCAGGGTTCTCTGCAATTGTTCGATAAAAGTCGTCGGTAAAAACTTTTAAAATAAGAGAATCGGTGTCAGTGTACAATAAGGAAACGTTACTACCAAATTTTGCTTTAATGAAATTATAAAAAAAGTCGTAAATCACTGTCTTTGACATATCCAATATGGAAAATCCGATATAAATTGGTTTATTGTATATAATTTTTAGTTTATCCATATGTATTGCAACAAAATCTTCGGTAAATATTGTTGAACTTTTGTAATTCGGACGCGATATTAAAGCCCTTGCCCCTACTTTACCCCGCATGTTTTCCCACTGTGTGATTAACTTTATATCGTTGCGATTTTCGACATTTTCCATAGTCTTGCCAAAAATGGCGTTAATAATTAATTTAAATGTATCCTTACCGAATTTTGATGTTGCCTTATTCCGCAAATCTGTATTGAAATCAATGTATATCTTTAGCCACTTAGATTGACTAAATTTTAAAATTCTATGAGTTTGCATTACCATTAAGCCACTAGAAATCGCCTGCTTTAGGGTTCGATAATGCACAATATATTTTTTTTATCATTTAAATTTGGTATTAACTTTGACAATTTGGCTGTTTCTGTTGGTGGTATTATATTCTCAACCAGAAATGGAAGGTCAGAATGTGCATCGTGCAAATCCAGTGGATAATGCACATCGACTTCCAACACGTAGCCTTCTGGGCTGTTGTCGTCAATATCCATAATATTCAAATCTAAAATTTCGCGTTGTGATAACCATCTAAATCCACCAAATGGTAATGCTTGTGACATACTATGACCATACAAATTTGTGGCATCCAGATAAGTAATGAATGAAGAAGGTTTTGATGCATCATAATTCGGTAAATAAATATTATTGGCAATATGTTTCCTTTCCGAACACTGACTTATACCACCACGAATTCCTTTCTTAAAAAAGTGAATCATGTCAATATCAGTAAGTAGTTCCAACTCTACCTTGGTCATGCGCAACATACAATCAAATGAAAAACTGGGAAGAGTGTAGTACTGCACTGGGTCTAATTTATAAATGTTTAAAAACATATCGCGAAATTGTTCAAAAACATCGGTTAATAATAACACATCTGATTTTAAATATAAATCTGAATATTCCCCTAAATTCTTACAATCAAATAAACGCCAAACTTCCTTAGCTTTTTCATAGCTTTCATCACTAATGTGTTCCTCTGATAGATTATCGTAAAACTGATTTTTAGTTGGTAAATTTGGATAGTTCATCTTTTCCAAAGAATCCATGAAACTGTATGGAAAAATACCTTTGCCACGCATTAAACTGAACTTCTTATCATCGGGATAATGCTTGCGCATTTCCTTTAAACTACTTAAGTCTAAACCTTTACCCAAAGTATCTAGTGATGCTGATAAAAATTTGAAACTATCAATAAATCTTAATTTTAAATATTTTTTTTTTATTGTCATGGTCTTTGAATCTACATAATCATGAACGTAAATACTTTTGGTAAATGAAATGTACTTTTCTTTGCTTTGAGCTATCACATCAATTTTATCACCATGACGACACAATTCTTTGATAAACATGTGACTATCATAACCACTCAAATTATGAAATACAATTGGTATAAATGTAGGTACTTTATAATTTAAATTACAAATCGAATGAGCAGCACCAGGTCTTTTGTTTCCCGTTATGTGACAATGATCCTTTACCTTATCATTATTGTTAATCGGACCTTCACAGATGTTGCACTCTGTGGCATTATCGAAATCTTTTATTTCATCAGATGTTAAACGGTTCATTGGTCTAATATCTTTTAAATACGTATTGTATAAATTTCTTTGATCTGTCTCAATGCGGGATACAAATACTTGGGCTGCATCATCTCCGCGATATAACTCAAATTTTGAAATAGAATCATCAAAGGAGCACTTTATTAGGTATGCAAAAGAAAACGGCTCATGTTTAACGTTTGTCGTACTGTAAGAATGTTCGGGGTTTGGTTCAGTTGAATCTAATGGTTTAAGCACTGATTCAAAGTCTGCATATACAACGAATGGTACACGCATTTGTTTTTCGATATTTTCAAATTTTAAAATGTTTTCCGCTACACTTTTCCCAAATTTATCCACTTTTAAATTAACTGATGGTATAACTGAGTATTTAAGTTTACAATCATTTTCTTGATGTAATGTCAAAGCGAATGATGATTTAAAATATATAAGGCACCCATCACAAAAATAAAGCTTATCACAACTTGATGATATCTGACTTGAACATAATCTTGATAAGTCTTTTATCCAGCAGTAATGACTTTTCATACAATTTGTATCGCAAATGTGTGCATCATCATCATCATTATCTCTGACATTACAATCCTTGGTTACTAACAACAAATTTACATGTATACCCAGCTTTTTACCAGAATATCTTAATGGGCCCACAACTTCATATTTTAATTTATTATGTTCAAATACCGATTGTAAACCATACACGTTTACTGAAATATTATTCATTTCTTCAAATTTAGAAATATCACGCAATTTAATTGGAAAATTCATACCTGTAAAATTTAGCACTCTAGAGTAATGGGGGTATGACGTCATTTGTGATGACATGTTACTGGCAGGGAACAATGCTGACGTGACGGCCCAAGCGAAGCAGCACTCATCTTGATTGTAAACATTAACAACAGCATTCTTCAGATCAATGAATTTCGGTAACTTGATATATGATGATCCCCCAAATGGTTTATATTCATTGATGTTTACCCCCAAGTACAAAATTTTTTCTAATGCCCAACCTGTAAGATAAAATATATATTTAATAATTAAATATGCTTTCAATTATTGACCTATAACATACCTGAATCCTTTTCCTGAAATTCCGTTGATTGAACCTTCATTGCCTCAACAAATGATCGGTACACTTCTTCCAAGTCACTTGCAACAGTAACAATTTCATTACACGTGTTAAAAGATTTTTCACTGTAAGAATCCTGTGCGGGAAGAATGTACAATCCCACCACAACCATGTTTATTTTTAGTGCACCACGAACTGCTACTACTTCACTTATTAAACTAAGCACTTGAGCTTTAATTTCTTCAAAAAATATGGTGAAGTCTATATGGAAATTTTCACTGCTTACTCGATATGTTGCAATCCTCTTCCTAAAAGCCGTTTGCACAATTTGAACACCTTGTGACAATGGCAAACAGGAATTATTTCGATGTTGGAGCGTTCTTTGATGAGCACCCAATTGATTATGTGGAACAGCTATATTACAAGTTACACATGTTCGCATCTGGGGTGTTGGTGTAGCCACATCGACTCTCCGTCGCTTTGCAGACTCTGCGTTAACAAATCGAAACATGCAAGACTCTCTTCTGTGTCGTAACATACTGTAACTACGACTAAATGTCTCACTACAATCTTCACACACATACTCCATGTCCGTTTAACTAATTATTTTGAAAAAGTCTTGCTGAATATTCTGTTCAATACTAAAATGTGACACCTCCTACCCACATATATACCTAGCGGCCAAGGTCACACCATTAAAAATTAACATTGACAACAGGTCTTTCAAGGTCATGCAACATCAAGGTCATAAAACTTCAAGGTACATTTTCAAGGTCAAGGTGATACCAACACCTGCGTTCAAGGTCAAGGTCATATGACGTAAATTTTCAAGGTCAAGGTGATACCAACACCTGCGTTCAAGGTCAAGGTCATGTGACATCATTGAACACCTGCGTTCAAGGTCATGTGACGTCAGAGGAGTGGGGGGTGACAATGAAAGTGTATTAATCCTCTACTACTGTCCATAGGCGCAGACCCTTTGCGGGTCGCGGCTTCAGGATGGTCGCGCGTCTCTGATGAGTCCCAGTAGGACGAAACAGCACAAGGATTGAGATGTTTCACAATTGAAGGAATGTACAGGTACTGGCCCTTAAGGGCACAATGGGTATGAATCCCCCTTGAAACATACAGAGTATGCCTCGCAGGAGTGCCTCACGGTCCGGTAACGGTGAACTGGTAAACTCCATTAAACCGTCAGTCCCCACTAGTAAGGTGAGGGGCCGGATATGTAGTATTACTCACTAGTTACCTAGCAAGCTCTACAGAGTAATCTTGCCGTCCTGTTCCGTTGTTAAACATTCCTTGCCTCACTTAAAACGAAATGTGAGGTCATCCTTGTTTCTGATTCTGGGTGCTCATCAGTGACATGGCTTGGCAATATGACACGTTCGATGTCCGATTATCGACATTAAATTGAAGTTTTGTCTTCAAATATATATTTTAATATTAAATTTTTTAAGCTTAAAATTATGTACAGCCGTACCATTTACCCGGAATTTTAGAAAGCAATTTTATCAAAACTAATTAAAGTCAAGGTACTTATTTCAGTTTCGGCTCTAATCATTTTTTTCCTTTTTTTATCTAATCCTGGTTACCTGTTTGCTAATTACGTGATTATTATGTCTTTATGGGTGCCATTTACATACAGGGTGTTATGGAAATGACTTATTATATTTTAAGGGGCCACTCTTGGGGTGGCCTAGAGTTACACTTGATAGTTTTTTTTTCTAAAATCGGAAGTATTTTGAATTTTGTAAAATACCTTAAAACCGGACCATCTGTGCCTCTATGAAAGTTCATTACCCCTAAACACGTGTTTTTGACATGACAAATTGGCGGAATTTCTACAGACAGCTGATTACCTTGCGACGTTGCCAAGTATTCGGGAAAATCTTTTTTTTAGGTTTTTTAAAAAAGATTAAATCAAAAACTATACTGCGATTTCAATTAAACAAGCCTTATTCAATAGGTATAGTTTTTACTCACCCCATGAAATTGTATTGCTATCATAATACTTCGCTGAGTAAAAATCGTAGATACCAACAACAAGCCCTATGTCTGGAAATTTACACAGATAAACTATCACATCACAAAACATTCCCATCACATGTGTATCACATTATTCAACAACTATACACTCCAGCAGCAAAACGCAAACAAATTTTATGCCGTTGCAAGTAAATGAATAATAAGAAATGATATTAAAAACAAATTTATGAAGCCACATATGAAGCCATTGGGCGCATTCGAGAGACGAAACTGCTCCGCAGTGGTTACCGGTTATGATCCAACCGCTACCGATTCGTCGGCTTCCATGGATTTCGACTATTTCGACCAAAAGATCATCACGTTTGGTTCAAATGTCAAATCCATATCAGCTGTGCGTAACAAACATTAACCTTTTTTGTTTTGTGAAGCTTACCAATATACTCATCCCTTGGTTGAAACTCTTTGGTGGCAGTTAAAAAGTACGTTTTCCTGTTTAATGTATATGTTTTGTTCCTCCATTCTATTTACTACGTTCTTCGTAACCAAACTTTTGTTGCATACGTCATTTCCCCATTGACATAACGAACCGCTCTCTCCAAGCAGCGGAAGTGAAAGATGCTACCCAAAATGGCGACCGTTCCGTAACATGTTGGAAAGTGTCGTAAAAGTAGCGGTCGACACAACAAGACGATTTAGGAACTGCTCCGGAGCAGTTTCGTCTCCCGAATGCGCTCATTGACTTTGAACTGCTCAGTACCCAATCACAGAACAGCAACAAATCACATTTCCCGCCCCCTGGACTATCGTGTTTAAATGTTGTGTGTCCAGTTAAGAGGACTGGATTGGATACCGTAATTATTATTCTTAATTGCAATGGCCACCTGTCTTGACGACAATGAGCCAGCTATTATCATTACCAAGAAGAACAGAAGTCACAGAAGAAGAGAAAGAACATAACCGTATCAAACGTGTGTCGCGTTGTTTTCAATCCGGATTTTGTTATAAAGTATTTCTAAGTCTATAACTAGTAATTTCTTGTATTAATAACACAGAATTAAAGAGCTAATAACTTGATAATGTCCCGAACAGTTAATGTGTTGTTAAAGTGAATAAATGTCCCGCTAGAATCATTTGAAATGGTAACGGTATAACGTGGATTTCTTGCCGATATGTTTTTTATTTCAAGGTATGTACAAATAAAACTAGAGCAATACGTAGACAATTTTTCGTGTAATAGGGTAGAAACTAAAGCATATTAAAGTTAAGTAGAAAAAATTAAATATTCAAAAAAGGTTATCTGATGAAACTGATGTAGTAAATGTGGCAACACTGGTCAAAACACATGTTTTGGGCTGACGATATCTAAAGACTATCTGACAGTAACTGTCAGATTTTTGTCAACAATTTTTTTTTGACAAGTAGTACGAATCAGCTGTTTGGGTCATTGGCGCGTAGGTGTTTTGAGCTAAATTTTTGAAGGCATTTTTCTCGAATTTCTAGCTTCGAGCGCCATTTAACGCAATTTTTCCCCAATTCGGCTCGACCTATAGATTTACGGGTTAAAAAATAATAAGTCATTTCCATAACACCCTGTATGTGTAGAAATACGCTTTGCAAATTATTTAAAAAAAAATGGGTTTCCAGTGGAAAAAACATAATAGGCAATCGATTTTAATAGACAGAAGCGTTATCGTCTGTAAAATATATTACCTAGACGAAAAATGGCTAAATGAAGTGCACACTGTGACTAAATTTTCGCAGTATGAAAATATTAAAAGTTCAAGGCAAGCTTTTGTGGAAGGATTGTCCACAGAATTAAGACCGCTATCTGGAAAAGGACATCGACTTATCATAACCCATATTGGAAGTTCTGAGGGCTTCGTTAAAGGTGGTTTACTGATGTTCCAATCTTAAAATACAGGAGACTATCACGAAGATATGAATACCGATGTCTTTGAAGAATGGTTCGAACAAATGTTGGATGTTATACCAATAATTGTATTGGATAATGCAAGTTATCACTCTAGGCTGACGAAAAAATTACAGACAAGTGCGTGGCATAAAAGTGAAATAACAGAATGGCCAAGTTTAAGAAAAATAGAATTTCCATTAGATTCCCTAAAAAAAGAACTATTGGTACTAGACAATTTACATAATAATACACTCAAAAAATATGTAGTCGATTAAATGGCAAAGTTACGAAGAATATCTGTGCTCAGACTCCCTCCTGACCACTTCGAATTTAACCCGATCGAACTTATGTGGGCTCAAATAAAGACAGATGTCGCCAGAAAAAACACGACTTATAAAATGGTGGATTTAAAAAGACACTTTAATGAAGCTATGGGTAAAATCAGTGCGGAAAAGTGGAAAAAGTGCATCGATCATGTGATAGAAGAAGAAGCCAAAATGTGGCAGGTAGATATAATAATCGAAGAAATGGTTGAACCGCTTATTATGAACCATGTTAATAAAAGTTCATCTTCCGAATCGGACAATGATTAAGCCATAACGACAAAGTATTATTCGATTTTTGAAAATGCCTTGTTTGTAAGATTCTATATTATATCTGGTTTTTGTAATTATATTATGTAAAATAGTACTACCCATTGATATTCATTAGTTAATACGATTTTTTAAATGTTTCATATGTTATAAATGCATACGAATATAATTTAATACAATTTTAGGAGAATAGACATGTTTACGATTTTTAATTTAAAAACTCCCCAATACACGCTCCTAGCTAGGGGATTTTTCCAATAACAATGGTAAATCCTCAAATATAACAATAGCTTGCGATAAATTCAGGGTGGACCTACCTAAAGAATGCTCATTATTTGGATCCTTTAATGTAAACACAATAGATTTGAAGGGATGGTGCATCTTTAATGAGCATTTATTACTTCGTGCCATTTAAAGAAAGACTATAAACAAAGCCGATATCAAAAAATTATCAAAAGGTACTTCGCATTAGCCGTTAAACTGCCCACATCAGTGTTATTACAAGAGAAAATAGCAGTAGCCTACGTATTTTTTACAAGCCGCAAAATAATTAACAATTATTCTTGTACGGAAGACTTTATTATTTAATTTGAGTCGACTTTTTTGTAGAAAGGGACCGACTTTGGCAGACCTCGTATAATATTTTCTTAATTATTAATCCAGGGTGTTAAGAAAAAAGAATAAAAATGAAATTTTCTGATTAAAAACTTTCCCGGACTGATGGTTGGAACAAGCCTATAATTTTATCTTATTCAGCACTAAAACTGAGGGTAGCTTTACATAAAATTGTCTATTTCGTCAAATATGGGCAATTTAACCTTTTTTTATGCACCAGTAATATTGCGCGACAATGTATAACAGTGTGATCTAAGACTTACCGCTTCATCTAAACGTGAGTCTATCTAAACACGCAAATATTTTTAATTCACTTACCAGGCAAATATGAAGAATCAGTATTTAAAAGAAAAATTTTAATTTTCTGTCAAATTATTTTAGGCTTAAAAAGCATCTATTTAAGAGAGTTATAGATTCCTAATGCATACTGAAGGAATGCATCTACTGTTAGGTGCCTTAAAAGCTCGGCGTTATTGAAGTGGTACCACTCGACACCCAACAAGGTAAAGAAACCCAAAATCAAACATTTTCTTACAAATAGTGAATGTCTTTCCAAAAGGCTACCGGTAATATTAGTATAGAAGCCGGTACGCCTAGTAGTTTTTCTGTAATTCTAAGACAAACATAACCCAGATATCAAAACAAATAAGTAGTTTAATATTTTACCTATAGTACCTAGATAATTGTTATAAATTGTTACAGCTATATCTATTTCAGATTTAGAAACGATACCATCACTGCATAGAGAATGATATATTTAATTTAGTTAAACTTTGAATATGGACATTTGATTCTTCGCCTGTCAACTAGAATTGACAATTATATAATTAGTAGTAATCTCGGTAGTAATTTTATTATTGTGTTTTTGTTTTTTCTATAATATGTGGACTATATTGTAATATCTTCATAATGTCTTAATTTTATACATAGGTTTTATCATTATTATTATATCTTATATGACGTTTCCATATTACTTTGTAATCATTTGAGAAATAAAAGCGAATAAATACATGAAAATAGTTCAATTTTAAATACAGTTGGCAAAAAATCACGTTAATACGTGCAGCCCCCTGGGCGGGGGTGGCACCACCCCTAAAATCTTAAATGGAAAGGGGGGGTCGAGTAACACCTTGTTTTAAAGGTCCTGCAATTCCTGGATAATCTGGTAATAGATGATGATGAAATAGAGTGGGCTAGGGAAGCTAAGTACCTAGGTATAACTTTGGACAAAGGCTTAACCTTTAAGTCACACATCAAAAAAGCAATTATTAAGACCAAAGCAGGCATGAGCAGACTATATCCTCTCATCGGGCCACGTAGCACCATGAGCCTCCGCACTAAGCTGATCATGATTAAAGCTATTGCCAGACCGCAGCTCACTTATGGGTCTGCGGCCTGGGGGCATGCAGCCCAGTCATATATTAAATCACTTGAGCAGACTGAAAATGCTTATGTGCGGAAGGCAGCGGCTGCTCACTGGTTCGAGAGAAATGTAGATTTGCATAGAGATCTTCAGTGGGAAAAATTGTCTGATTTCCTCCACAGAAAAGCGACTAGGTTCTTCGCTCGGACAGCTAACCATCCGAACGAGGAACTTAGAATGCTCGTAGATTACGATCCAGCTGTTATTTTAGGACGTAGAAGGGCGCATAGGCGCCCTAAATACCAACTATTGCGCAATTAGGTGACATGTATCTCTACTAACAAAACAAAAAAAACGAGACTTGCTTCGCTTCGGATCAGCGCTACTTTGTTCTCACCCTGAAACAGTGGGATAAGTCTTAAGCTCCATGTCCCCATGGACCGGTTTAAGATAACAAAGATATCTCATCCATTAGCACTTAGTACTTGTACTATACACCGCACTGGGACACACCCCCAAAACACATATAACACATACATAACACTGACACTGCAAGTCTCACCAAAAATAACTAACCCTCTAAATTAATTAGGTATTGTATTGTATGATTGATCGGTCAATTGAGTGATCAATTGGGCGATCAATTAGGGAATAAAATATCTTAAGGTGATGTAAACCTTATTCCTAGTAAGGTAGTACGAAGCAAAGCACACTTAATGTGTGGAGCGGAAATACACGAAGACTGATCAAAGGTTTATATGCTTAACGGCACGGAAACCGAAGGAACAGTACACGCGGGGAGTTTAGTCGGTCGGGGACGTCACCTTCAGTGGCTCTTCAACCCGACATCACCATGGCATGAGGATGCTATGGTATCTGTAAACAGATTCTCCTCGGTTGTCCAAAAAAAAAAAAAAAAAAAAAAAAACTTTATAATGATGTAAAATTCATGTACTTCAGTTAAGTAGTTTTGGAGATTTATTGATTTAAAGCTTAAATAAAACTCTAATACATCATCATTAGTGGAGATCAATACATTTGGCAGCAAAGTAGTGTAAAAATGAAAAATGAACTGACCCGTCAGCCAAGTAAATGTTGGAAATGACCACCATGACTCTCCATGCAGTAATAAGGATTTTGCTCAAAACGTTGCCGCACATTTTGCAATATTTGAGGAGTAATTTGAAGGCACTCATTCACAATTCTTTGTCGCAAATCTTCTAACGATGTTGGCTGAGTGACATAGATTTTGTTTTTTAAGTGACCCCACAGAAAGAAATCCAAAGGTGATAAATCTGGCGATCTTGGGGGCCATTCAATGGCACCTCTTCTACCAATCCATCGACCTGGAAACGTCTGATCTAAATATTGTCGAACACGTAATGCGTTATGTGGTGGGGCACCATCCTGTTGGAACATCAACCTATTCGCAATGTACCGCCGATCATTCTGATTTTCAATTATGGCTGTTATGCAGGATCTATGGCGTCTTGCAGTAATTCCAAATACATTTCACCGGCCAAATTTCCAGGTAAGAAAAAAGGACCAACTAAATGATCGCCAAAAATACCAGCCCAAACATTTAATTTTTGCGGCTGCTGTGTGTGTACCTCACGATAAATTCTGGGATTATAATCGGACCAATATCGGCAGTTATGACGATTTACTACGCCATTTAAGAAAAAGAAACATTCGTCGGAAAAGCAAGTGTTGAATAGAAAATGTTCATCGTTTATAATTCGTTCACTCATATCTTTACAAAATTGTAATCGCCGAACAAAATCGGCCTTTAGAATCCGTTGGATACTACGTCGACTAACACTACACACAGTATCCAATTTGCGGGTACTCAACGTAGGATCTACATAAACTTGCCCTAAAACCCCCACTTCCATTGCTTCGTTCCTTATGGGATTTTCAATGTTGCGTTTTTTATTGGTGACTGTTCCAGTTTCCCGAAATTTAGCTACAAGTTCTAGAACATATTTTCGATGCACGTTACTGTTCTTATGTCGCTCATTAAATATTTTTGCTGTTCAATTAGCGCACTGATTATTTCCGAAAAATATTTCGATAATTTCAACCCTTTCTGCCGTGTAATATACCATGGTTAATTTATGTATAAAGCGTTAAAAGGTATTTTAACAACAAAGTTTGGTCGAATCAATCGCAAACTATGTACTAAATTCCTATTTAAAATAAGTACGAGACATTCCCATCTTATCTTTCTTCAAGAAACAACTTTTTTGCCACAAAAAACGCTCCAATCGCTATACACATAAATGATAAACAAACCATGGGCGTAGTGAAGAAAAGCATTTACTTATTAACTAAATTCTTTTACTTAAATTTCTTCTGAAAGTAGCACAAGCTAATCTGATGTACCTATTAAAGTCTACTTTAAGCTTTAAATCAATAAATCTCCATAACACTATATTTTAGATCATTATAAAGGGAATTGAAAAACCTTTAAAATAAGGTATCACTCGACCCCCATTTCCATTTAAGATTTTAGGGGTGGTGCCACCCCCGCCCAGGGGGCTGCACGTGTTAACGTGATTTTTTGCCAATTTTGTGTCCCCTCGAAAACAAAATCGACGGGTCTGAGCGTTTTTCCAAAAAGGAACTGAGATGCCAGTAAATGTCTCTGTTTCGTTTTCGATGCGCCACCCTGTATAATGCATCCCGTGTTTATAGCAAAAAACGAACTTTTAGCAGGATATTTAATCCGACAACTTATAACAAAAATACGTGGATTTGCGCTGTGACGTAAAAAATGCACTCATTTATTTACCTTTCTTATTAATTGTTATTCGGAGAAGAAGCTTCGGAAACAAAAATAGATTTTGCCTTATTTGAACCATTCGTCACTAAATTACATACAACGTTGTTTAATTTTAGTTCTATAAATAAATACCTCAGCAACACAAATTATTTTAATAAAGCCTGTGGAAATAAATTGACCCTCAAGACACACAACAATATTATAATAAATATCATTTTTATTTCGAATATTTTATTATTTTTAATAAGCTGAAGCGATATCAAAACTATTCAACGGTCGATATCTTTTCCACTGAACCCAAGTCAAAGGCCATCAAAATGTCAAGCGATAACACATTTAGAATGCTACTAAAATACATTCATCTCACGGTTTTTGTTCATCTTTAAGGCTCACTTATTCTCAATGATCTATGTTAGTTTATATTGTGTTGTATTTTGATATACTTTACACGTCAAATGTTCTTTTTATTATTGATTTAATTTATATTCGTATAATACTTCGAATCGGTTATTTAACTTTTGCTTGTTGACAAAATTTGATTTTTGAATTAAATAGGTAGATAAGGTTCTTTTAGCTAGGGTGGTGGCAAAATTTTGTATTTGATTTGTTCCTGCGGCAGAAGTTGAAAAATGTGAGGATCTAACAATATACTAAATAAAAATTATGTCTGCAAAGACATCATCTCAGAGTTATCATTTGTTTGCTTCTGTTATTTGTTCTTAAAGTTGTTCTTCACTATAACATTGATATAAATACAGTTTGCAGAAGTGTATGTCTTCTTCAGGGGATCTCTTCGCTCTATAAAATTTTTTAAAGAAATTTAATAAAACTTCCTAATCACTAAGTGGAACGGAAAAAAGATAAAACAACAGAATTTGCACTAAACTATCGCGATGCAGCTAACATCAAAGAATACTCTCAATCGATAAAATCAAAACAAGCAACATTTTAATGGGTGCCCAAGATAAGGAGGGCCTTTATGGGTATCTCGGCTATGGTAAGAGATACCTACAACTTTAATTAAATGGAGAAAAAATTGTGCAATTAAGGGACTAATAATATGACATACCAATAGGCTTGCTGAGATGTTATAGTTTTAAGTTAAAAAAAACTAAAATGTTGAATTTTTAATTTTATTTTTTTCCTGCGTCAATATTAAAGTTAGAGCAAAACTGACAAAGCTTTTTCACAGCAACTTTTAATGAACTGAAAGATTTCATCATAATTTTTATGCCGTTTCGTTCCCAAGCAATCACCATTAACTTTTTTCTAATACAGACTTGATTTTATATTGTCAAATTTCAAGAGCATTTTTCAATTACGTTTCGACCATTTTTCCTAAGAAGTTTCCTAAGAATTGGCTGCCTCCAGCAATAGTGGAGAGGCACTAACGATGGAAGCCTTGACAAATCAAGCCGTCTTTAAGCTCAGAAAAAAATAAGTCTAAAAGACGCTCATACCCCCCTTTAAATGATCCAGGGCTTCGCTCAAATCCATTTCCATATTTGAAGTTTGGCCAACAAAGGCCCCAATGACTAATAGAAGTTAAAGGCAGTGCCTGATTTGAAAGAGAGAGAGAGAGAGAGATCCAGAAGGAGGAAGGAAGGAACTGTGTGACCATGGAATGAGACGCTAAAGTATAAGCAATTTAGACTTATCGCATCTAGATGGTAACATAGAGGAAAACAGAGAAGTAAGTTAAAAGATCTGAGGCGATGGTTTAGCTGTAAATCTGCAGACATGTTCCGAACAGCAGTTTCCAAGACAACCATAGCCATTTGGATCGCCAACCGTCGACAGGAGATATCGCACTGAGAAGAATAAACATATTATTGTTTTTTTAACAAAAATTGCAACAAATTATTTAACTTCTGGTTGGCCGTGAAGAAGATTTATCGAAGCTTAGGGGAGCTGCAGCTCATATAGCTCCCCCAGCCCCCAGCCCTTATTGCTCCGCTAAAGTAAGTCTTAGCGCACTGATAAGAGCGTTGTAGGATTTTTTTTTGTTTACAGCCAAAAAGTAAAAACTTTGAAACTTACGGTAGTTTGAACCCTATTTGTAGTTTCGGTACTTGAGACACACGGGCGGAACAATAAAAGACACCTTCGGCGTCTGCATCCATTTAGTGAACAAATTTAATCAGCAAATATTTAGCTTTTTGGACGGATTATTGGTTTAGGTACCCATACACGCCGAACACCCGGCTAATAGGCGTACAAATTTAATACCATTGCCAAAATATTTACATTACCGAAAATGAAGGGGCACTTACTTATGCCTGTAAATTGTTTTCTGGTAGCAGTATTTGGTGATGGGTTCCGAGAATTAAGTGTCTCGAGTTGTGTTAAAACATAAAATTTGTTAGCTTTAAGGTACCTATGCGAGAAACGAAAACTGCAGCGAACAAGAGTTCGAGCATTAAACATAGATATATGGAGTACATAATAGGCATTCCTTTGTAACTCAGTCCTAATTGTATAATAGGAAATTTTAACAACTTTGAGTTAAACGCGGTTATATATCGATGGTATTTTGGTAAAATGTTGTAACCCTCAAATTTTGCAAATACGGGGGCTAAGACTGCATTATATTGATCATTTTCATATGACGTCACATGGTCGGCGGCCATTTTGCTTGGAGGGCAAACAAGGTAAATAATACAACAAAATTTAGAATCTGTGTTCGTTGTGTTAATAATTAAAGTACCCTAAATAAAATGTCGTCCTTTTGTTCAGTGGTTGAGGGGAAATAGGGACAATATACGATCCTTTGGAATTTCTGCAGTTCTTCAAAATGATACAGAAAACCTTAATTGACTCTCCTAAGAACGACGTGAAATGATGGATAAGAGCTTTAAAAAGGGGCCTTTTAAGTAACAGCCAACGAAAGTATAGAATAATTTGCTCCAGACATTTTATAAGTGGTAATATTTGGTTTTATGTATAACGACCTAATAAAATGATCTCATGTAAACATGTCTAGGAGCTCCAGCAGAATTAGCAAACAAAGACAACCCTGACTGTATCCCTAATTAAAATATGGGACACTTTGTTCCAAACTAAGTAACTTAGGCCCAAGATAACAGAAATAAGCGCGTGCAGAAATGCAAACGAACAAAGTATCAGATTAGTGTATTATTGTAAATATAGTAGGTATAGTAGTAGGATTAATTGTATTATGAAGTAGACATCATGCTGATTTGGGTTGAAGTTCTTTTTAAAGTAGGTAATGTATTCTTGAATATAGAACAGCAAATTGAAGCACCTGACGAAGAAACTCCGGGAAGTAGCAGAGAGGAAGAAAATGTTGAAATTAATGAAAACTGTTGCCACACAGAGTGAATTAAATATGAATGATTTATGCAAACTTTTCGAAGACTATACTAATAGTACTGTTAGAATATATTATAGTTTAGAGAAGTGATTAAAATAATGTGAATTAAATAAAAACTCTATCTACTTATCCTGATTTTTTTATTTATTCGTGAATATATCTCTCTCTAAGACAATACTACCAATGAGGTAGTACAAGGAAAGAGTGAAACATTTTCTGGCATCAAAAGCTTGCTACTCGTATAACAAATATTTCTTGCCCTATGATAAACTTGATTTTATATAACATTTTAATTTGTTAAATTGTTATTGTGGGTTTAGGCCCCAATGAAATAGTAACAGAGTTATCCAAAACCCAAACCTTATAAGCCCCAATGAAATGGTAACAGAGTTATCCAAAACTAAAACCATAATAAAACTTAATCTTACCTTGACAACTACAACATAAGCATTGGAATTTACTTCCTTCATTATATTTGAATGATTGCAAGCCTTTGTAAGCCTTCGGCTGCTGGCCAGTGTAGAAACTAGGTGTTAATATTTTAAGGTAGTTTACCAAGTCCATCCTTGCTACTTCGGGCAGACATTAAATTTCCAAAATCAGTCTCTCCGAGCAGATAAGGATCAATATCACCAATAATTTTAAGTTCTGCATCGTATCTACACTTAACATCGCCACTGAGAGTCTCTAAATATTCACTTCTTTCCATGGTTTGAAATTTTTAATTGGACACTACAGAATGTAAACGAAAGATCGTAGCACACACTAGGAAGTTCAAATAAGTATTACGATAGGAATACAGTTGGGGAACGAAAAATTATTTAAATCCAGGTAGCACAGGTATAGATACATATTAGAAATGATCACAAGTGAATCCTAAAATTACTTTGAAGCTTATTAAATTAAACCGAAAGAGTCTAATAAGCCATTAGCATAAACGGCCATGAACCTTTGTTTGCCCTCCAGGCAAAATGGCCGACCTGTCAAAGCCACGTGCTTGAAAATGGTCGATTCTTTATGCTTTAATCTATGTTCTGGCAAAAGGTGGTAACCCACGCAGACCTCTACAATTAATTAAAAGGAAAATTAATTTTGTCGTAACTATTAAAAAACTAAAATCCTATTTGGGCAAAAAGTCGTATATACCACTACAGTTTATTGGTTGAGTTCTAAAGCTCAAATTTCCGTTAGGCAAGCGGTCGCAAGCCACTGGTGACAACGACGCATACGACATATTGGCTGCTTGATTTCTCTGCGCGTTACACATCATAATAATATTTTGTTCGATAATAATCAATGAAGACTACGGTTAAAGAAATTAATCGCCCATGTTATGGGACCGATGCACGCATGTTTATTTAAATGTCAAAATCAACGGCCATTTTGCAGTGTAGATCACAGTGTAGATGCGACATGCGCAGGCGCAAGGCCGGCTCTTCCAAAAAATGTTTTCTTTTATTTTTATTAAAGATTTTTAAATATTTTATGGAAACTAAACACAAAACTGGATGGTTTATAAACATCTTTAATTTAATTATATATAAATATATATTCTTAACAATACAGTTAAATAAATAAATTTAAACTACATAAAATAGGGTAACATCATTATAATAATAAACAGCCCCACATAAAAGAAACATACAATATTTATATAATTAAATTATTTTTTTAAAATATAAATATCACATCATCAAAATCTGTTTTTCATATATGTGATATTTCCACCCTATATTAATGTATGTGCCGATTTAGATATATACCTACCTTGTATAAATTCCATCAGTTTTTTTATATGACTATAAATTCCTGAACATGATAAGAAATAAACCATTCGTCTTTGAACTACCAAATTTGTCGTTTCATTTGCAATACCCAAATATAAATATAAATTATAAATCTACATTTACTAATTAAATAATTACTACATAAATTAAATAAGTCAATTTATTACACTGGCGCAGTCGGAAAACTTTAATTAAGTGAAAATGTCGATCGGAAAATTGGAGTCGTTTAAAATTAGCGAGGGAAATTGGAGTTCTTACATAACCAGATTGATGCAGTACTTGAAAGTAAATGAATGTAAGGACGCCATGAAGACCGCCATTCTTATCACAGCCGTGGGGGATGAAATGTTCGAGTTAATGGTTGATTTATGCAGCCCTGGGAAGCCAGAAGATCAAGAATTCGACGTTCTGGTAAAGCTTGTTCGTGACCACCTTCAACCAACACCCTCAGAAATTGCCGAACGATACAAATTTCGGCAGAGAAGACAAGAAAATGGCGAATCCATTCATGCATATGTTGCCGCATTAAAAAAGTTGTCCAAAAATTGTAATTTTGGGAACAACTTAGAAATGCAACTTCGAGACCAACTAGTTTTCGGTCTTCGAAGTGACGTCATCAGGCAACGATTATTTCAGGAAAAAAAATTGACATACAGCAAGGCTTACGAAATCGCGATAAATTTGGAAGCCGCCGAAATAAATTCAGGTCTAATCACACAAATACCCGCCGGTAGCCTGCAGCATGTTACCAAAATGAAAAGGAAGCCCCAAACACTGGAGAAGCCCAGATTTCAATCATCCCGGAAGGTCGACGGCGCGGGAGGCAGCAAATGTCGTCACTGTGGAAAATCCAACCATGAGAGCATAGCTTGTTACTTCAAAGAAGCCATTTGTAATCTATGCAGAAAAAGAGGCCACATCTCCACCATGTGTAGTCAAGAAAAGGGTAAAGCATCCAAATTTAATAATTTTTTAAATACAGAGAAAAATAATTTAGGGTATGATCAAAATTCTGATTCTGACGAGGAATTAAATTTTTTTAATATAACATCTAGTTGTGAAAAGCCTATTAAAATTGATTTAAATGTCGAAAATACTCCCATTTCCATGGAAGTTGATACAGGATCGCCTATTTCAGCAATCTCTGAGAAATTTTATAAAAAAAATTTTAAACATAGTTGTTTAAATAATTCAAATCTAAATTTAAAATCGTACGCAGGTGATTTATTAAATACTTTGGGATTTATATGTGTGTCCGTGACTCACTGCGGTACTAAGTCTAAATTGAATTTATTTATTGTGCAAAATGGGGGTCCACCAATAATTGGCAGGGACTGGATTTCCAAGTTAAAAATTTCTGTTGATAAATTATTAAAAATAAATCAAATTACAGATTTTCAAATTTCCGATATTCCAAAAATTTTACAATCTAAATTTTCTGAGGTATTTCAAGAAGGGTTAGGAAAATTTAATAAGGGAGCAGCTAAATTATACTTAAAAGAGAACGCAGTTCCAGTTTTTTGCAAAGCACGTAATTTAGCATTGGCATTACAGGAAAAGGTTGAAATAGAGTTAAATAATTTAGTACAATCTAAAATTTTAACCCCGGTAGAATTTAGTGATTGGGCAACGCCTATTGTACCGGTTTTAAAAAAATCGGGGGAGGTGCGAGTCTGTGGTGACTATAAAATCACTTTAAATCCTAATTTACACATAGATAAATATCCTATTCCAAAAATTGATCATCTTTTTGCCAAGTTAAATAATGGCAAATTTTTTAGTAAAATTGATTTATCTCAAGCGTATGCACAAATAGAGCTAACTGAGGACTCAAAAGCTCTAACCGTTTTAAATACTCATAAGGGTTTGTTTCAGATGAATAGATTACCTTATGGGGTAGCATCAAGTCCTGGTATTTTTCAAAGAATCATTGAAAACATTTTTTCTGGTATTGATCATGTTGCGATTTTTTTGGATGATATATTAATAACTGGTAGAGATACCAATCATCATTTAGAAAATCTTTTCAATGTTTTTGAAAAATTACGAGACTGTGGTTTGCGAGTAAAACTATCTAAATGTTCCTTTTTTCAAGAGCAAATTAATTTTTTAGGGTATACTATAAATAAATTTGGGTTAACAACCTCACAAGATAAAGTTGAAGCAATATTAAAAGCCCCACTACCTACTAATGTCACTACTCTAAAATCATTTTTAGGTTTAGTTAATTTTTATGGTAAATTTATATCGGATTTAAGCACTAAATTGCACCCCTTGCATTTGTTATTTAAAAAAAATACCCCATGGAGTTGGGGTAAATTACAAACAGAATGTTTCAATAAAATAAAAAATGAACTAGCTTCTCCTAAACTTTTGACGCATTATAACCCCGCGTTACCTATTTCTTTAGCCTGTGATGCGAGTTCGTATGCCTTAGGGGGAGTACTGTCACATATTTGCCCAAATGGCGACATTCGCCCTATTGCATATGCATCTCGCACACTCACAGACGCTGAAAAGGCTTACAGTCAATTAGATAAGGAAGGAGCAGCAATTATTTTTTGTTTAAAAAAATTTCACGATTACCTTTTTGGCAGATTTTTTTCCTTACTATGTGATAACAAGGCTTTAGTAAATATTTTTGGTCCAAAAAAAGGAATACCCGTTTATGCAGCAAGTAGGCTGCAAAGATGGAGTATTATATTAAGCACGTATAATTATGAAATTAAATATATTAAATCTGAAAAGAATATTGCCGATGCTTTATCTCGTTTACCGCTTAAGGCAAAAAAGGAGGACAAATATGATTATTCACATATTTTTTATCTAGAGGAAAACTTACCCATCGACTATATAAAAATTGCTTTATATACAAAAAAGGACCCAGTATTAAACATTATTTATGGATATTGCTTACATGGGTGGCCTGAAAGTAATAACATTTTGGATAAATTTAAACATTTTTATTTTAAACGCGACCAGTTACATCTGGAACACGGTTGCATTTTATGGGGTTACAGGGTAGTGGTACCGGAAAAATTAAAATCACATTTGCTTAACGAAATTCATTTAAGCCACATGGGTATTAATAAATGCAAAGCGATTGCTCGCTCATATTTTTGGTGGCCAAAAATCGATTTGGATATCGAAAATATGTGCAAAGAATGCTCAACTTGCAACGCAGTTGCTCGTAATCCTACAAAAGTACCATTACACCCGTGGCCTTATGAAAATACACCCTGGAGTAGACTTCATATCGATTTTATGGGACCTATCATGGGAAATAAATATTTTATTGTTGTCGATTCTTACAGTAAATGGCCAGCTGTGTTTAAAACAAACCATTGTGAGGCAAAAAACATTATAAAAATTTTAACCCAACTTTTTTCCAATTTTGGATTGCCAACAAAAATGGTTTCAGATAATGGCCCACCTTTCACTTCTTTTGAATTTCAAAATTATTTAAAATCAAATGGGATTAAGCAATTATTTTCCACGCCTAAACATGCGCAAAGCAATGGTCAGGCAGAAAATTGTGTTAAGACATTTAAAACTGTTGTTAAAAAAGCAATGGTGGACAAAAAAGATCCCGAAATGTTTTTGACGCAATTTTTGTTCGACTATCGCAATACACCGCACACGGTAACAGGCGTTAGCCCAGCACAATCATTGTTTAAACGAAATTTGCGAAGTAAATTAGATCTGCTTATCCCTAATTCAAAAAATATTATGGAAGAAAAAGCGCAAAAACAAAAAAATTATTTTGGGGGGAAGCCAAAATATTTTGATATAGGGGATAAAGTTTTTTTACGGGATTTTAAAAATTCGGAAATTCCTAGTTGGACAGAGGGTAAAATAATAGGTCAAGAGGGGTCAGTTATTTTCAATGTTAAAACTAGAGAGGGGAGGGAGTATAGACGTCATTCAAATCAGCTAAGAGCATCCATTTCAAAAAATAATTTGGAAAATCCTTCCACTGTCATTTTGGAAACTCCTAATAACGATAATTCAAGTACGCCTGGTACGGCAGCATCGACTGACACTTGCGTTGATAATAATAATTCTAAAATACAGGAATCTATGCCTGCACCTAATCATAGATATGATTTACGATCTAGGCACCAAAGTGTAACTAAGTAATTTCTCTCTGGTTTTTAAAAGAATACTTACATCCTAACATTTCTTTTCATTTATATATAATAATGATATAATATCTAAACTAGCATTTCAAATAATTAAAATTAGATTACGTACATCTGTTTATTTTGTCATAGGTATTTGTAAGTAAAAAACTGAGTATATTATTGGTATATTTTAGTTTTACATTTGAAATATTTAAGTTAGGGAACCGTTGTTAGTAATATGATAATTATTGTAAATTTAAGTATATAAAATATCCAGTATTTAAATTTGGTTACCTAATCTTGTATATTGTAAGTTAAGGTAGGAGAGTGTGATATTTCCACCCTATATTAATGTATGTGCCGATTTAGATATATACCTACCTTGTATAAATTCCATCAGTTTTTTTATATGACTATAAATTCCTGAACATGATAAGAAATAAACCATTCGTCTTTGAACTACCAAATTTGTCGTTTCATTTGCAATACCCAAATATAAATATAAATTATAAATCTACATTTACTAATTAAATAATTACTACATAAATTAAATAAGTCAATTTATTACAATATACATATAAAAATAATTTTAAAAACATACATTGCCATCGGGGGGCACTGATTCAGTATTTTACAACTTCTCCAAGGGACACCTAAATTATATTTTATTTACATTGTCACTATCCTGTGGTACCTAAAGTAATATGGTAAAATGTACTATTTATTATTTAAAGCAAACTAAATTAAAAAAATGGAATGGAAATTGATCACAAGCAAGGGTCCTGACTTCCTTCTGTTGGATCACCACTGCCCCAAAGACTAGCCGTCTGAGTTCTAGGGCTTCACAAGCGCACAGAAAGTGCGGTGGTGTCTCCTCGTCCTCCAAGCATCCCGTACATATCGGGTCCTCCTCCACACCCATAGAATGCTAGAATGCAGGTGCTTCCTTGCAATGTCCTGTTAGAAGTCCTACCAGAGGATTCAGGGTACGCCTACTCCCGTTAAGAATCCATTCTAACTTAGCCCTATCAGGCCAAGTTATGCAATATTTGGCCTGTCTACAGCCTGGCGTCTGCCGCTATTCCTCCTTAGAGAGGTTCGCGGCCCATTCCCTCAGGGCTGTTTTGATATGCCTAATGCTGGTTCGGGTCCTAGATACGGAACTCCGGCTTCAAGTTTGGCGAGTTTATCTGCCGTCTCGTTGCCATGCACTCCGCAATGTCCAGGGATCCAGACCAAGAATACCTGTTTCCGTTCTGCGAGCCTACCAAGTGCGTCCGCAGATTCCTGAACGAGGGTCGAACTGCTCCTGGGCTGGCAGACTGCCTTGAAGGGCGGCTTGGCTATCAGAGCTGATATATACAGTCCGCTCTTGACAGTCCTGATCTCCCTAATATTTGCCACCGAGAGGATGGTATATACCTCTGCTTGGAAAACCGTCGCGAATCTTCCCAATGGGTAGTTTCTTCTTATATTGATGTTTTCCAAGTATACTCTTGCCCCTGATAATTCAGTTCCAGCCATGCGCCACCCATTGGTGTAGCATACCAAAGCATCGTTAGGGAACTTCACCTGCTCTTCCTACCACTGCTCCCTACTAGGGATCGTGAGAGTGAACTTCCTGTTCAGCCTCAGTACCCCTTCAACTGGCATTGCTCTGAAGGAAAGTATCGGGATTTCCCTTTCCACCCTTGGAGCTATCCTAATGTGACCTAAGTCGCCCACTCCTTTCCAGTATCCAGTGGCCCGCATTCTTAAGTATGCCGCCATTGCCTCGTTCTGAATCCAGATAGAAAAACTCGGCACCCCCAGCCCCCAGCAGAACATCCAATGCAGCCGTGGGCGTGGTTCTCATGGCTCTGGTTATGCCCAGGCCTGCAAGCCTCTGTACTATTGCCAGTCTGGCGCGGACGGTAAGATTTTCATTCACATCACTAGATGTAGCTTTTCGTTGCTAGATTTTCTAAAAAGGATATCGCTTAGCCGCGAGAGACCGACACGTTAAGCCACCAAGAACCTGTTTTATTTTAGATCTGTCAAAATGTCGTCAAGAGCAAGAAAAATATTAGAAATGATAAGAACTGACAAATGTACCATTATTGTCGACTTAAGTCTTCCTGTAATCAGGTACTAGCAGCGACATAGACAATACTGTTGTGGAAAATATTTCTTAGCCGACTTAGAGAGTGTTGGGTTTGGTACAGATAATAATGGAAAACAAGTGTTTGTCGTTAAAAATGTCCTAGAAAATGATCACGGTGATTATAAATCTAAGATTAAAAGACGGAGTATCCAACCTCTATTCCCAGGGAAAAGAGTCAAGAGAATAGTGCACTTGTTGCAGTAAATCAGGGAAGCTATATTGCAAGTAATATTGAAAATCCGCATGAGGTTGAAAATAATGGCCAAAACATAAATAGTGAAATAGAAATAGAGGAAGAATTTAAGCACAAAAGTAGTAAACAGACTGAAGAAAAGAAAATTGGAAAAAAGGGAAACAGAAAAATTTGTTTAGATATCAGGCAAATAAATAAAAAAAAAATTTAAAAGGAGAAGAATATACAAATAGTAAAGGAATGATACAACCACTAAAGTCTCCAAAGCCCTTGAAATAACAGTTATATTTGTGTCTGTTTTTGTATAGACGAACATGCTCTACGCTCTACTCGACTAAAATATTTTTGACAGTACGGTGTGTCAGTAAGTAGAAGCGACTTTCATATTTAAACGGAACACCGTATATAACTACAATACTTATGAATAAACACCGGATTTTATGCATTTTGCATATATGCATTTTTTGCTTGGGATTTCTGTGTTCTTTTCTTACGTTTTATGGTCGCACGCCGCCGTGTCGCCTGTGCTGTCAGGGTCTAAAGATAGGAGGGCAATAAATAGGCTAATTAATAAAGTAATAAACTAATAAAATATACTATTATTCTTCTATTGAGAAATTCCATTAGTGGATGGGCATTTCTGACCAGATGTTTTAACTAGAATTTCTTTATCTACACCTTCTATAATTATTTATTTGCTCACATTTGTTACAGTTTGTCAGAATTATTGAGGTTGTCGTTTGTCGTAGCCGCAGTTAGTATTGTAAACGCAAACAAAGTGAAAGTGAAAGCGATGATTATGTCGAAAATACAATGTATTTCGTGGATTAAGCCTTACCCAGAACTTGCTTGGGACGGCGACCATGTTTTTCGCAAGTCTTGTTCAAAAATTGTTTCCTGCTCAAAGAAATTGCAAATATACCGACACATTAAGTCAGAATTTAACAAAGATCTATGTAAAACGTTCTTGGCTGCTAATGTTCCTTTAAACAAGTTAACCAACCCGCAAGTTAAGGCCTTTCTGCAAAAATATACAAAACGTAATGCTCCAGATAAATCAACATTAAGAACAAATGTCGTTGGAAAGGTATTTGGTACCGTGCTAGATGAAATAAAGAAAGAAATTGGAGGTAACTATATGTATATTGTCGTCGACGAAACAACTGATTCGTGTAGTCGTTATATGGTTAACTTAATTATCGGAAAACTCACAGAAGAAGAACTTGGAAAAGCTTACGTTATAGCCATAAAAGATGTGGAAAAAACAAACAACCTCACAGTTACACGTTTTATTCAAGAAACCTTAACGCATTTCTTTTTGCCGCATTCAGTTCCTAGTCCTACAGATAAAATTCTTGTCCTGTTGTCCGATGCTGCGCCGTATATGATAAAGACAGGACAGAATTTAAAAATATTTTATGAAAATTTGATTCATGTAACTTGCCTAGCTCACGGATTAAATAGGGTTTCGGGAATTATTAGAGTTTCCTTTCCGTTGGTCAATGACCTAATAGCAAATGTAAAAAAGATATTCATGAAGGCCCTATTAAGAGTACAATTTTACAAGAAGAATCTTCCCGGAGTACCATTACCACCTGAGCTTGTCGTGACCAGATGGGGCACCTGGATTCGTGCGGCAATATTTTATGCAGATAATTTCCAAAAATTGAAAGACTTAATTTCACAAATGTCTGGTGATGATTCACAGTGCATCCTAAAGTCTAAAGAAATATTTCAAAGTGCTAAAGTGGAACAACAGTTAATGTATATTAAGTGTAACTATGCATTTATAGCACACAGTATTTTGCAACTAGAGGAATCGTGTACAAGTCTACCCCAGAGTCGATGGATATAATAGAAACATGTGTACAAAATTGCAAACAAATACGAGGTGAGGTACGAAAAACAGTAGTGGCAAAATCAGAAAATGTAATAGAAAAAAATAACACAGGTTTCAAGATTTTAAGGCAGGTCGTTAACATAATGTCAGGGAACTGTAAATAATTTAGCTATTGAACCTGCCTTAATTCCGAAATTTAAAATTTGCCCTATAACTTCAGTAGATGTAGAAAGATCGTTTTCTTTTTACAAACATGTCCTTAGTGATAGACGCCACAATTTTTTAGTTCAAAACCTTGAAGCACACATAATAACTGGTGCGTTTTATAATTTTTTAAATTAATATCAGTATAAGTTTGATATAAAAAACTGTATTGGGTATTAACTGATTTAATAAAGTATATTATAACTTGAATTTATCTTTATTCAATACTCAATCTCCTAGTTAAATGAAAATTTAATTTAGAATATCAAAATTTAGTTGTTTTATTACCGCATATTCATTGCATATTTACCTACATCTTTTTTGCATATATCCTGCAGAAATTTTATAAAATATGTGCATACAAGTACAGGGTCGTTGGTATGTATGGAACGGTCGATTATTTTTTAAAGTAAAACAGCTAGCAAAAAATTTTTAAGACAAAAGTTTTAGGGTTTTTTGAAGTCTATTAGAATTATAAAAGAATAAGTATACATGATGAGTCAGAAAGCCGTAGGAAAAGAATGTTACCTTTCTTTTTATGGAACACCATCTGTCTTAGAATATTTTTGGACTTAACATTAAATTACAATTATTTTTTAATAAATACATTATAGTCTAAACCTAATAGTTTCCGAGATATCGACTATTGAAAGATTACATTTGTGAACTTTGACAGCCTCTAGCTTTCTAAAGCTGGATTTATATACTCGAAAAGTTGGTGAGGTTGAAGTTATGATCAAGTTGGTGAGGTTAGATATTCCGAACTCCGAACATAAAAATTGGTTATCTTGAACTACCCGGGAACTTTTCGAACCTCTCGAGATTTACATGAACAACATGAACGAGTTTATAAATGGAACTGAGTGTTCCCTTCAGTTTAAATTGAACTCCTATTTCCAACACCAACTGAACCTCAACCTCGCCAACTTTTCGAGTTTATAAATCCAGCTTTACGGTACGTCTTAGAGTAAAACGGCTTACATATCCCTATCTTAGTTTTTTATTATCTTCCTACTGGTGTCAACTTCCGGTTAAACCGGATGTAACTCAAGAGCCGGAAATATAGTACCTACTTCCGGTTTAACCGGAAGTTAAAATTTTTGCGTAGATAATAAAAAAGTAAGATAGGGGCATTGAAGCCATTTTGCTCTATGGCACAACAAAGCTAGAATCTGTCAAAATTCAAAAATGTAATTTTTCAAAAGTCAATATCTCGGAAACTATTAGTTTTAGAGTTATAATACACTTATTACAAAATAATTGTAATTTCATGTAGAATCCAAAAATATTCTAAGATATAGGGTGTTCTATAAAAAAAAGTAACTATGTTTCTCTACGGCTTTTCGACTTATCCTGTATACTTATTTTTTTAAAATTCTAATAGACTTTAAAAAACCCTAAAACTTTTGCCTTAAAAATTTTTATATTTTACTTTAAGAAATAATCGACCGTTTCCATACATACCAACGACCCTGTATAGGTATGCGCATATTCTTAAGGTTTTTGGTTGCATATAATCCGGTCTTTACTTATGAATAATAATCCAAATTTTATTTCTTTCCCAGCAAACATTTATGATTGGTTTTAAGTCGGCCGACTGTGCGCAGATCTATTTTTGATCGGGATCGGTTTACTTGGAACGGTAAACCATTTAATTTACGCCCCGTTCCCGACAATCGGGAATAGTAATCGGATCTGAATCGAAAAAACATTGATATTTCGATTGTCGGTTGAACACGATCTATTATATGTCGATTATTTTATATTAACCGACGCTCTTTCTTTCGTCATCGAAAATGTTAATTTTAGACGGCGAGAGCCAACGGAATAGGTAATGCAATAAAAATTAGTTGGGAATTCAAATTTTAGCGCCATTTCACGGTAGTATCGTATCCTGCATTACCGACCACTGCATGTGACGATGACGTCAAATGCAAATGGCGTTCTTTAGTTCTTTGGCTTCGGTCGGTGTGTTTTTGTGTTTTTCGGCGTTGCATACGATTAGAGTGATTTGCTGTTTCGTTACATTTTCATATTTCCAAATTTCAGGTAAGTTTTTTGTCTTTTCATTTAGGTATTTTTATTGCCAAGTATAAGTTCAGTAAATTATTGTTAGGTAATTCGTGGTTTACGGTTTTTAAATTTCATTTATTTTACTGGCAATTCACTGACATATATTTTTTGTTTGTAGGTTGTACGATTGTGATCATTGTGCCTTCTAAAATTAAAATAATGTCTCAAGAGGCTTTGATGATAATTTATGTTCCTATTTAACTTAAACATATAACGTTATATTATACTGTAAATATTTTGTCTGTTAGAGGTTTTCCAATATTTTTATGTTCTGGGAAAGATGTGTAATAAAAAAACGTTTCATATTTAAATATCAACTGTTTTAATTATTCTATTTGAGAGGGCTTTGAGTTATGTTATATTAATCCCTATTATCTGTACCAAAAGTGAAAAGACTAAAAATGAATGTATCTAATTTAATGTATGATCACTCTAAAATTATATAGTCATCATCCTATTTTATCTATATCTTTAATTTTTTTTTTATTTTAGTTACTTATAAAAGGGACCAAGTAATAACAATAAGTTTCAATTATCAGTTTTTAAAAAATTTTTAAAAATTTTTTGGATTTTATATTTTTTACATTCAAAAAAATCCCTATGCCAAGCTGTAATTTGCGAGTGTAGGGATTTTTAAAAGTAAAAAATATAAAATCTAAATTTTTTTTAAAATTTTTGAAAAACTGATAACCGATAAATAAAATGTATCCATACTTTGAATATACCTCATTTAAATGAAAAGGAATATATGACGTAACATAAAATAAAACGCAATATTTAGATATTGTACCAACAAATTTTGTGTAAAGAATATGCATCTAAATGAGGATCGAGTTGTAAAGGAATATCGGCAAGATATCGGGACCCCCAATTGGCCGATTGCTGGCTCTGCTATCGGCCAGGCGGTCATATACGGTCCGGATCGACGTTGGCGTCCGGCATTGGCCCGATAATCCGAAACCAATCGGCCGACGTTTAATCGACGCTCAATGTTTGCTGGGTTATTTAGTTCTTAAAAATGAATATAAATAACCTAAGCTGCAAAAGCTGTAGTAGATACCAATTAGCAAAACTATGTAAAAAAATGCCGACTTCTTGGTAAAAATGTATGTCAGTGTGTTTATGAGAATTTTAAAGTGTTACAATTCAAATTCAATAATTCAAATCCGAAAAACGGCTGGACATATTTCATTCAAATTTTAGGACGCCAAAGGAAGGATGGGGACATATTTTAAAATATTTTTGGCATTTACCCCACTCTCCCCCTCCAGATTTTATCTGGCTGGTGACAAGTTTAAAAGGTCAAATGGAAAGGTTTATTCTCTTTGATAATTCGATTCGCCGCCAACAACTACCAAAGTAATAAGTAATTAGAAAACAATATAGGAATGAAGCACAACGGCGACATCCCATAGTAATCGAGCGTACCACCGAGCGAGCCGGTGAGGTTCTATAAAGATCCATACACCAGCACGGAGCCCATAGTAACAGGCATCTAACCTCGGTGGCGCCGAAAACCATTTCTTCGGTTTAGGTTACCGAGACCTTAAGATTACAACAAACAAATGTTTGTCCCTTATCCTTTCCATCAGACCCAATCTCTGGACGCGTTTCGCTGTATAACAGCTCATCAGCAGAGCTATAGGGTCTGACGGAAAGGAAGGGACTGTCTGTGACTTTCATCACTATATATAGAAAACAATATAGGAATGAAGCACAACGGCGACATCCCATAGTAATCGAGCGTACCACCGAGCGAGCCGGTGAGGTTCTATAAAGATCCATACACCAGCACGGAGCCCATAGTAACAGGCATCTAACCTCGGTGGCGCCGAAAACCATTTCTTCGGTTTAGGTTACCGAGACCTTAAGATTACAACAAACAAATGTTTGTCCCTTATCCTTTCCATCAGACCCAATCTCTGGACGCGTTTCGCTGTATAACAGCTCATCAGCAGAGCTATAGGGTCTGACGGAAAGGAAGGGACTGTCTGTGACTTTCATCACTATATATAGAAAACAATATAGGAATGAAGCACAACGGCGACATCCCATAGTAATCGAGCGTACCACCGAGCGAGCCGGTGAGGTTCTATAAAGATCCATACACCAGCACGGAGCCCATAGTAACAGGCATCTAACCTCGGTGGCGCCGAAAACCATTTCTTCGGTTTAGGTTACCGAGACCTTAAGATTACAACAAACAAATGTTTTATAGAACCTCACCGGCTCGCTCGGTGGTACGCTCGATTACTATGGGATGTCGCCGTTGTGCTTCATTCCTATATTGTTTTCTATATATAGTGATGAAAGTCACAGACAGTCCCTTCCTTTCCGTCAGACCCTATAGCTCTGCTGATGAGCTGTTATACAGCGAAACGCGTCCAGAGATTGGGTCTGATGGAAAGGATAAGGGACAAACATTTGTTTGTTGTAATCTTAAGGTCTCGGTAACCTAAACCGAAGAAATGGTTTTCGGCGCCACCGAGGTTAGATGCCTGTTACTATGGGCTCCGTGCTGGTGTATGGATCTTTATAGAACCTCACCGGCTCGCTCGGTGGTACGCTCGATTACTATGGGATGTCGCCGTTGTGCTTCATTCCTATATTGTTTTCTATATATAGTGATGAAAGTCACAGACAGTCCCTTCCTTTCCGTCAGACCCTATAGCTCTGCTGATGAGCTGTTATACAGCGAAACGCGTCCAGAGATTGGGTCTGATGGAAAGGATAAGGGACAAACATTTGTTTGTTGTAATCTTAAGGTCTCGGTAACCTAAACCGAAGAAATGGTTTTCGGCGCCACCGAGGTTAGATGCCTGTTACTATGGGCTCCGTGCTGGTGTATGGATCTTTATAGAACCTCACCGGCTCGCTCGGTGGTACGCTCGATTACTATGGGATGTCGCCGTTGTGCTTCATTCCTATATTGTTTTCTATATATAGTGATGAAAGTCACAGACAGTCCCTTCCTTTCCGTCAGACCCTATAGCTCTGCTGATGAGCTGTTATACAGCGAAACGCGTCCAGAGATTGGGTCTGATGGAAAGGATAAGGGACAAACATTTGTTTGTTGTAATAATAAGTAATTGTTACATTTACTCTACTGGTTGCTTAGTTAAGAATTTTTGAATTAACAAAATGATAACACTTAAAACTATCATACCTACTACCTTAAATTTAACGACGATAATGCTTTAAAAGATGTTCGGAATGGCCCTTATCTATAGGGGAGCGGAGGATATTATCGATATTATGGCGCTCTGCGAGCGGTGCGTGTGCGCAGGAAACGATTTACGTTGGTCTTGAATCTTTGGAGATTACACTGAAAAAATTGATTGTAAAATCACAAATCATTTACAAGAAAAATGGGGGATATATTATATCTACAATAATTTTAATGTAAAATTAATTTTTAATGCAATCTCTCAAATTATTATGAAATTCCCAAAATGATTCAAGAGAAATACATATTTTCTGTGAATTCTTCCTGTATAAATGTATCTGATATGTAAAAATGCCGTCGATCTTCATAATTTTACATAAGTTGTGTGAAATAGGTATCAATATTTTTGGGAAAAGTTACGGTAATATTACATCAGGTTATTACGTGAATTTACAAAACTTACGGAAATTCACAAAATCTATGTAAACCTTGAAGTCATACTAAAATTTCAAGTTTCTACCTTAAACAGTTTCGTCATATATCAAAGAAAACCATCTTCAGGTCCCCATTTGGGGGGGGGGGGGGGTATAGCTCCCTTAGGAGGCATTTCTTGATATAGGTTTATAAGAAAAAAATTATTTTGGCACGTAGATTATGCGCTTTAAGTATGGCTCCAAGTTTTGGGACACCCTGTATATGGCCCCAATAATAACGATGTATTGATCAATAAACTCGCTTATAAATAGAAAGTATTTGATTTTCAAACAATAATTTTGTAAATTTTCTAAGCAATGTTACAGAATATCTGTAATATTACATTAAAAATTGTCGCAGTTTTGACAAAAAAATTGTATCGAATTTTTTTTGACAAGTGTCAATTTTTCTGACATGAAAGGTGGAAATGAAACACAGGTAATAAAATGTTTGGTAAAATAAATTAAGTTTTTTATTATAAAACGCCCGTAGAAAAAATATTGTATACCATTCGTTACGAAACAATGTCTTTTAGTCACTCTGACGTGTTGTCCAACTCGGCTTCGCCTCGTAGAAGAATTTTCACGTCGCGTGCCTAAAAGACCCTTATTTCGTAACTTGTCGTATAAATAGCTATTATTTAAATGTTAAATAGAATAATTAAGACACTAGCGCACTAAGATGTGGTTAGGAGTTATACCTTTTAGGCAAAATGTCTAAATTTTAGTTGAAATGTACAGGGTGGTCGAAAAATATAGGTACCTAGGTAAGTACTTTGGTTACTTGAAAAAATACCTAAAAGTCGATTTTCTCAAATGAAACACCCTGCATATTACTAGATACTGATTGAAAAAGATGCTGAAACTTGTTCGTCATTTAAATGTATCGGAGTATAGGTACCATATACTCACCTAACTGGTCAAGCGACTTCTAAAGCTCGTCAGACACGGTGCTAATTGTACAGGGTCTTCCAACGAGGACTGAACAGGGGCTCATTTTTGAGCTTCCTTGTATTTAAAGAAAAATCCAAAATAGCCAATCGATGTACTTTTTCCTGCAGAATTCAAAAATGGAACCAAAAATTTATTTGAACCAGAAACAAAAGAGTTACGCTATGGATAAGGTGTTTTTTAAATGGAACATAGCTTTTTTTATACGATTTTTGGAACGAGTGATTTTTTTTTGTCCGTTCTGTGTGACAGCTATTTTTATTAAATTTTAATGTTTTATCCAGTATAATTTAACTTTAACCTGTTTGAAACATACACTAGGTAATAAAGGTATAATCACCTTTGAATCCTTCAAAGTCAAAAAATTTTACAAATTTACTATAATATTGTCGAAATGAAATATTCATTAGATGAGAGATTGCAGATTGTTATCTTGTTCTACAAATGCCAAGAAAATGCAAGAGAAGCAAGGAGAAGATTTATTGCAAATTTTCACAGAAATATATCCGTCAATACTATTCTGAGGATAAAGAACCTATTTGAGGAAAATAAAACATTACATGACAGAAAAAGAAATCCAACTCTATACTAATTTAAAAAAAAAACATTAATAATTTAATTGTTCAATGTGACCTCCGTTGTTCTCGAAACATGTGCGATAACCTCTTTGTAGCCTTTCCAAACTTGCTGTTATACTGTGATTTTCCTGGTTAAGGCGATTTATTTCATTGACAATTTTCTGCATGATGTCTTCAATATCGTGGTTTCGCTGCTTGTATACCACGTTCTTTAAATGGCCCCAAAGAAATGTGTCTAATATTGACAAATCGGGACTATTGGGTGACCAAGCATAGGTTCCATTTCTACCAATTCATTCTTCATGGCGTCCGTTTAAATATTGAGTAACCTCACGCACGGCATGCGGAGGGGCCCCATCATGTTGCCAAATTAAATTTTGATATTCTTCCAATGGTAAATCTTCCAAAAAGTTCTCAATTTCGTTTTCTAAGAACTCGTAGTATATCTGTCCATTTAAAGTCCCGTTAAAAAATATTGGTCCCAAAATTCTATTATTTTTTATGCCACACCAAACAACATGGATTGAAGTCCTTCCTTGAAATTTAATTGTCTGAAATTTTCTTGGATTTCCAACGGCCCAGTGATGATTATTATGTCTATTGAAAACCCCCGATGTTGTGAATGTGGCTTCGTCAGTCCATAAGATATTTCTGAATAAATTAGGGTCTTCGTTCTCTTTCCGAATCACAATTTGGGAAACAAATTGGAAGCGAAGTTCTTTTTGTGCCGGTGTTAGATGTTGAAGTGGAAGGATATGATAAGACTTAAATTTATGATTTCTTAAAGTCCTGTGAACAGTTCCTTGGGTAACTCTTCTGCGTCTTACACCGCCGCCGTATTGAACGTCCCGAACTGCGTCCGAAATTGATTTGGTTGGATTCAGTCGAAAATAATTCACAATGGCACGGTCTCGATTTCTATTCCTTTCTGGATTTCTTTTTCTGTCATGTAATGTTTTATTTTCCTCAAATAGGTTCTTTATCCTCAGAATAGTATTGACGGATATATTTCTGTGAAAATTTGCAATAAATCTTCTCCTTGCTTCTCTTGCATTTTCTTGGCATTTGTAGAACAATATAACAATCTGCAATCTCTCATCTAATGAATATTTCATTTCGACAATATTATAGTAAATTTGTCAAATTTTTTGACTTTGAAGGATTCAAAGGTGATTATACCTTTATTACCTAGTGTATGTTTCAAACAGGTTAAAGTTAAATTATACTGGATAAAACATTAAAATTTAATAAAAATAGCTGTCACACAGAACGGACAAAAAAAAATCACTCGTTCCAAAAATCGTATAAAAAAAGCTATGTTCCATTTAAAAAACACCTTATCCATAGCGTAACTCTTTTGTTTCTGGTTCAAATAAATTTTTGGTTTCATTTTTTAATTCTGCAGGAAAAAGTACATCGATTGGCTATTTTGGATTTTTCTTTAAATACAAGGAAGCTCAAAAATGAGCCCCTGTTCAGTCCTCGTTGGAAGACCCCGTACATTTATTTCTGCATGAAATTGTTTACGCGTGTGTGATATCAATTTGTCATGAAAAAAAGCACGCATTTCTGCCCTAATTTTTTTGGTATAAATTCGCGTAAATCAACGCAGAAGCTTATTTTGTAGAGTCAATTGTCAAACAATAAATATCACCTCAAATTAAACCATATCCAAAATATCGGTTTTTGACTTATATGTATTTGACTTTCGGCTGGGCCATTTAAAAAACAGGATATACAAAGATAAAAAATACCCAAATCTAGACGAGTTAAAAAATGCTATTTCTGCCGAATGCAATAGAATTTCAGTTTACCAACTAGCGAATGTAAGAAGAGAATTTTATGATCGCCTCGGTTATTGTCTAGCAGTCAATGGAGGAATATTTGAACATCTTCTTAAATCCTAAAGCTCTAACAATTTAATAGTACCTACCTATGAATTAGTAAAATATTGAAACATGTAAAATGTCATAATTAACCTTGTAATTGGATACTTTATTTTAGTTTTATTCAGATTAATTTGTACTCATAAATACACCTTTAATATTTTCGATGTACGAGTTTTTATAACAATAAAGCACACATTTCAAAATGACAACTTTATTTGACAGTCATCTTTTACCTTGACTGGTGCCCGAAAATACGGGGCCATAAAAAGGAGAAATAGTTAAAAAGAAATCGGCGATAACCCGTAAACGGGCTCATCAAAAATATCTAAAGTTATTCTTTTGAATGTGGGTTTTAGTGCTCTTTAATAAACCTAAATAGAATTTTTCTCTAAAATAATTAGGGAAGCCAATAATTGACCCCATTTAAAATTACATGGGATTTCCTATGTCCCGCTCGACGATGCAACACCCGGTATAATAAGTAATATTTATATTTTGGTTATACATAAGGTATTTATTGGGGGTTTCCGGGGTTTGCAGGTATATTGTTAGGGGTTATTTATTGTCATTTAATAATGACTTATTATTACTTGCTTAACAAACTGTATTTATATCGGGTTGTAATACGTACTTCTGTTTAAGTTTGTCGAAAGATTTCAGTATTTTCAGTGTAAAACTAGTGATTTCAAGTTTGTGTTCAAAATGTCTAAAGTGGCGAAAACGAATTCGTGGATTAAAAAATTCCCAGAGTTAGAGTTAAGGGGAGAAAAAGTCTTCTGTAAAGCTTGCGCAAAAATTCTTGTATGTGAAAAGAAGTTCCAAACCGATCAACATTTGAAAACACCGCTGCATAAATTAAAGTTATAATAAATGAAATCTAAGCCAGTTCAACTGAGTGTAAAAAACGCATTTCAAAATGTTGGAGACAAATCGAAATCTGAAAAGGAAATTTTTCAAAAAGACTTATGCAAGGCTTTGGTTGCAGCAAACATACCCTTAAAAAAATTGCAAAATCCGCAATTTAGAGGATTTTTGCAAAAATGTTGACGAATCCACGCTTAGAAAGAAGAATGTCCATTCAGTATACGAAATCGTTTTAGAAGAAATTATATAGAGCTTCACTGGGTGATAAAAATTTTTTACATTATTGTTGATGAAAGCACAGATTCTTGTGGCAGATATATCGCACATCTTATGATTGGAGCACTTTAAGAAGATAAAGCAACAAACTCATATTTAATAGCTTCAAAGCAGCTAGACAAAACTAATAATGTGACCGTAAACCGATTTATTCAGCAGTCCCTATCGAGCTTTTTCTTACCAAATCCAGTCCCAGATGAGAAGTTTTTAGAGCTTTTGTCACAATATGTCACATGTGACTTATCTTTTACGTGGAATAAACCGAGTCGCAGAAACCGTCAGAACCGAATATCCTTTAGTAAATAAATTAATTTCAAATGTAAAAAAAGTGTTTGTAAAAGCACCTATAAGAGTGCAGATGTTGGTATAAGGAGAGATTACCAGGAGTCAGTTCTCCTACAGAACTTGTAATTACCCGGTGGGGAATATGGATTAAGGCCGCGATACTCTACGCAGAACATTTCGAAGTCATTAAAGAACTAATTTTAGATTTAGATGACGATTCGCAGTGTGTTGTGCAAAATAAAGAGTTGTTAAAAAGTGAAAGTGTAGTTAAAGATCTAGTTTTTATTAAGGTTAATTTCAGTTTTATACCGGACATAATATCCTCGTTAGTGAGTAGAAATTTAAGTTTAAGAGACTCAATTAGCATCTATTGTTGAAACCTTTTCCGCTAAATGTAACAACATTTCCGGTCAAGTAAGGAACAAATTGAATGTAACTGTAAAAAAGAATGAAGGATTTAAATACCTAACTGCAGTAAGTATGAAGGTAAACCATCCAACGAAGTTGTATCTTGGCCTTATACTTTAGTACCTAAGTTGCAGTAGTGTTCGATTACATCAAGACGCTTCTCTTTGTATAAACATATTTTTACGGATAGAAGACAATCCTTTTTAGTTGAAAATTTTGAAAAATATTAGTAATAAATGCCTTTTATACAATTTCAGGTTAAAAAATTGTTTACTTTTATTTTTCTTTGTTTTTTTTTGCATTTTTTTTTAAATGAACATATTTTTTAGAACCCAGTGTGTTTCTGTCTTTCAGTATGCATATTTGGTCAAAAAATGCATATAACTGCATATTTTAGAGGCATACTTATATAATATGTGCATATTTTGGCTGAATTTAAGTGCATATATTCCGCCCTTTAGTTATTAGATATTGTTTCTTAGCGCTTTTAAAATTGAACAAAACGCTTTTTTATTAATGAAATGTTTACCAAAAATTCCCTCGAGAATGACGAAGATTTAAGAGCTGGACAACCCATAAGCAATCATGAGACGGACTTAACTCTGTGCTCTATGAACGGTATTATAAGGCCACAGAGGATAACTAATTGACGCTTGTTTCTGCGTCGATGTATCGATAATTCTGCTAATATGTACATTATTAGTTTTTAAAGAAAGCATAGTTCGTTAAAAAGGGGAGAATACTTTACTTAGCCCAAATAAAGGATGAAAGTACCTATTATTGACCAAAACGATATAGGTATTAAAGGTATAATCAAATCGGCCAATATTCATTATATTGCATTGGACGAATTGATGGTAACATATAAGTTTGAATTAAATTATTAATTGAAAAACAGGTGTGACCTAGTTCACACCACACATAGGGGCTAATTCGGATACCCTACAAATAAAGAAAATCAAGGATATAATTCTAGAACCATTTACTTTTAATTCTCGTGTTGATTTTTTCGGGATGCTAGTTCTTACATTTCTGTCCGACGGATTCAATTTATTCATTTATCCAACACAACTTATTAGTTCGATTTTCGACTAAGTAGCTTATAACTCACAAGTGGGTTATAACCATAACTCACTAGTGGGTTATGATTATAACTCACGCAGGCACATCTTTTATCACACCAGTCAATAAATTCTTTGAAGGTTTTGTCATAACTATCTCTTGACTTGTGGGGGAATAATAAATGAACACGCTAGGTCAGCTTATTTTTAAATTTCGGCTGCAGTTTTTTTATATTTTGAAAAACCACCATCGAAAATGGTAAAAATAATAATTTGATTTACTCTCTTCAAATTTTTGTTTATAATCAATTCCATAACAACGATAATCACACTAGCCTACTTTTACGTGTCAAATTTGTCATTCAAAAATATGTCAATTAAAATATAATACAGGGTTTTCCAGTTTACATTGAGACAATATAATTTTCTAGTTTTTATTAATATCATCAAGTGTTGGATAAAATTTTGTATGGCACTGGTGTGTTAGGTCATATTAGTCACTCGGAAATTAGCCCTCTCTGCCTTGAGGGCTAAACATTTCCCACCGTGGCTTATCCATAACATAACACACTTGTACCATAAATAACTATTAAAGATAGGTAGGTTAGGCATAGAGGAAATAGGAAATATTTAGGACTAGTAATTTTTTAAAATTGTTATAGGGATTGAAATAAGCTTTGGGTTGAATAAGGGAAATTGGAAGTCTGATGGGTATTTGATTGGTTCAGTGTCAAGCGTGCCTGCAGAGGTGGATGATTTTGAATGAACGCCTAAAGTAGGGATACCTACTTATTGGTTGCCCCAGAGAGGATACATTTTTCCTTCTTTAATTAGATATCGACAGGCGCTTGAGTAAGGATTAATGAAACTATATTATGCACATTTAATTATAAGTAAGTTTTAAACAGGCCCTAGAGATTGAAGAAAATTTTTGGCATAGTTATACCTACACATAAGTAAGATGTTGGCACAATATCAGTGGAGATCCCACAGAGAGGGGATGTTCTAAGATTCATAGACTTTAAGACGTCAACTTGCTTGTAAAGGTAGATTGTAGAGATGTAGAAAAATTTTGAATGACCACTATTATCAAACGTTCTGATGGGTAGCTGATTAGAATTGGAGTATCTACCTAAGTAAGTATAGTATATATAGGGAGGTATCTATCTTGCAGTATTAGGTTACAAAAAAAATGCTTTCACTGTTACAACCATAGCTTTAACTAGTGCCTTTTCTTTACTTACCGCTATCCATCATGGTGAATTCTTCTAATAACGGCACCGTTAGGTAAATATAAAATGTCAAAATGTGTGGCACTTTAGATAATCATTAACAGACCGTGCAATGGAGAAAAACCCATTTAAAGTCAAAATCCGTTTAAAACTGTCTTTACACACACGGTCGAATTTTCCACTTCAAGCCATGTTACACTTTACACTTCTTGAAGCAATAATTTTACACTTCCCCAAGCGTATCGGTGCGTTTGGCCAGATAAAATCGCCACGCTAAATCCAACCACCCGGAAACACCTCGGAGTGTTCCCGACTCTTCTTATTTGTTAATGGACCCTCAAAACGCCTTAATTTTTCGGCTCGTGCACTCACTTCACGCCTAAATCTCGGTGACCATTTGAGTGGAACTTCACAGTTTTCATGCAATATTAATGTTTCGAGATTGTTGTCGTAGCACGCCCTGACGATGTAAAATGGATGTTACGACCAATGAGGCGCAGGAATAGGCGTTGAAGAAAGGGGATTGGTTGTAAGGCGCTAGCCGTGAAGTTCACTTAATTTTCTGTGAAGGAATGCAGGGGGGATTTTGTAGCTGTAGTGGTTTGTAAATGTAAATGGTGTATTTTGTCCGTGATTGATACTGAGTTAGTATCTTTTTGGTAAGTGCATGTTTATCAATGTTCAGATTTTAATCATATTATAAGTATTCTCTAAGTTCTAAATGTCAATGATATTATGACGAACAATAAGAAGCCAAAAAGAAATTTTGCCTGCCTAAACAAGACATAAGGCAGTGACTATACTGTACCTACCTAACTTATGGATTTTCTATCCCACACGGCATAATCACGTGTCAGAAATATTTTAGGTAGTATATTAGTTTCCCCGAAAGATTTTAAATATACCATAAATATTTCAAAACATTTGTGATACCTAGGTATATTGATATAATCTTTCAGAAACCCAAAAATGTCCCATAAAAGTAATATTTTATTTTATGTTTCTGAAACATTACATAATCGCATTCTGAAATATTTCAAATCAGAAGCAAATATAGGTACCTACTTTCCAGAAATATTTCAAAAAAATTTCTTGTAATACTCTCGGTAATACTTATTTCTGAAATTATATAAATGAATCATAATAAGATTGTTGGTGAAACGTGTAGAGGAAAGTGCCCTAATATGGGATACATTTTGTTAATCAAATTTATTTTCTTTTTTTTTTGTTATGTGTTGACATTAATATACTAGGTACCTGCCAGACGCATTAACATAACTTTTGTGTACTATTTTTAAAAGAAACGGGCAATTTAGGCTGAAATGTAATTTTAAAAAATGGTGTCCCAATATTGGATATACATTAGTGATGAAAAATAAATATCTACCCGTTACTAAGTAACGGGTATTTGCCCAATACCCAGAGTACCCATTCCCTAATATTTAAAATACCCGTTACTTTTGTAAACATTTATATTCATGTTTTAGAAATACTGCTGCGTATCGCGTTCGCGATATTAAGATGGTCGGCAGTCGGCATCGGCTCGCAGTGTCGGTCGTCGGCGTCGGTACAAATTTGTTTTGGTTGGTAGTTATTAATTATATACATAATACTACAGACAGATAATATTATACTTAGGAAGTTATTTATTTTGTTTGTTGTGTTATGTGTTACATTTACCCTCTTATGGTGTTAAGTAATACATGAAGAGAGAAAAATAATGTATTAGCATTATTACCATCTAATACTTATCAGAATTAGGTACATATCGAGCGAATATAACCGGAAGGTTTATGTACGAATACCAATATTACTAATACTCATTCTATTCTCATGTGAAAAGATACTGAAAAGTATCTAACTAATAAACTACCCGAAAATAAAAGTAACAGTAACGGGTATAAAGTAACGGGTACTGATATTAAAAGTAACTACCCATAACAGATATTTAAAAGTAACGCAAGTTTACACCACTAATATACATAATATATCCAATATAAATGTATTATGTGCTATTTATGCAAAAAAAATAAAATAAACATCATTGTTCTGCGAATTTAATTATGAAAGTTATAACAAATTATCCATCTATCTAAAACATAAGTCACAAAAATAGTGTTTTTTGCCTCTAGCTCCAGCACATTCTCCATGACCACATCTATAACATCGAGAGCACTGGATCCATCGCTCGCCAGATTGGTCCGAAGAAAATGATCCTAAACAAAATAAACAATCCACGTCTTCTTCCTCAGGTTCGTTGTCGTCATCTGAGTTAACATATGGAACGTCCTCTTCTGATTCGGATGATGAATCCGAAGAAATCGGCATTTTTTTCTTCTTTGATTTGGCTTTTCTCTGGACTTGTAGTTTGGAATCAGAACCAAAGTTTAGTTTCTTCATAACTTCATAACTTTCTTTGCATTTGTTTTGGGACTTTGAGCTTCCACTAAAGCATCCTTGTAAGGGGATCCACTAACTAACGCAGCAGAGCCAGCATTTTTTCGTTTAACTCCCGAAGGACCTGGTACCTAAAACTGGCAATGGTCTCAGGTCTGCTGGTTTAATAAAGTCAGTTAGACCTTTTTCAGCAACGGCATCATTAGAACTACATTCTTTGATAGAAATATTCTGTAAAATAATGATTGTCTTCAAAGGTGTTTCTGGAATTTTTTCAACTTCGGACTTCGGTGATTTCATTTTCCTTATTTCCAACAACATTTTCTTGATTTGCAGTTCCATCGTCAAAAGAGGTCTATAATTTCTCATGAATGGCAAAGTCGTGGCCACGGAATGTTTCCCTATTAAAAGGCATGATGCCACATTTCCGAAAACCATTTATGGAAATTTGCATAGATGCTGCTCTCGAATACGCTTTACCAAATAAGCTTGCAATCTGGTAAGGTGAAACTGTTCTCCCGGGATTAGTTTTTAACCATGTTTGGATTTCTTTGCAATAGTATGTTTTTAGTGGACCATAAAAGCTACATCTAATGGCTAAAGCTTGTATGTGGAATGAGGAGGACGGCAAATCAAAATTATGTGATTTTCTCTGGCCTTAATAATGGCACCCATATTTCTGGTATGCGTGTAATGTCCGTCAAGTATTACGATTACAGGGTCTTTTAAGGACGGCCTGACATGTGTAATAAAATGATCCATCCATTGGGTAAATAAATATGGATGGATTGTATCCAACCAGAAGGATGACATTTTCCGACTGATCCTGGCGGTGCACCATCCTTGAGCTCTGGTATAATTTTTTTTCTGGGAAAAATCATCATGGGGTATCTAATGTCCATTGGCATTCATACACAGAACAACGGCGACAAGAGAGCTCCTTTCTGCCGTTGTCAATGCTCCCACCTGTTTTTTCCCCTTTAGACTTAGGTATAACTTTAGTAGGTATGCTTATGTTGCACTGCGGTTATACCAGCCTCATCAACATTATAAATCCTGCAAGGGTTGAATTTTATTTTCACTAGTTGGGGTTCTAGGATTTCAAGAAACTGAGTCAGATTTTGTTTTGTAAACCCTTTGATTCTAGCTGCAGAAATGCCTTGTGGAGTTCTGAAAGACAGGTTTTTGTTGCGCCTCAAAAAGTTTCTTAACAATTTTTTACCAGCAACGGCTTTTTTTTTTAAATGGATGTGGTATATTGTTAGCTAATGCCAATTGATAAGCCAAATGACGAATGTCAGACGAAGTTAAGCCATAAAACCTTTTCTCCATTTCTAGATAGTGATTGACTAACTCTATTTCTAGCGCCTCAGGCAACACTGGCTTACGACCGAGTGTACGTTTATTGACAGCTTCGACAGGATTTTCTAATTTACAATAATAGGTACTCTAATGTAGCTTTAGGTACATTAAACGTTTTCGCGGCCTTTAGGTATCCCATTTCATTATTTAATTTCGCTTTAATTGCATTTTCCATATTTTGTATGTCCCACTGTTTTCTTTTTTTTTGTTGCCATTCTGAAAATAAATATATAGATAATGATTACTTAACCATTTGATTCAAATCCTAATATTGGATATCCAATATTGGGCGCACCTCTTATGTCCAATATTAGGCACCCGATCATATTTTTAGGTTATATTTTTCTACGGAAAAACTAACAAGAATTATACCGCGAAAACGAAATAAATCCAATGCCTATCACAGTAACTTCAACACTGACATGCAACTACTTAAAATTCTTACCTGATTTTCGATATTTCGACGCTCAAACAGGTCTAGGTAAAAAATTGTGAAGCGCGAAAAATAGCAAACTGCCAATATCACTTTAATGGACTGTACTAGCAGGTTGAGAAACATCGGTCATGCACTTTGAGGTTTAACTGAACTACTTGTTAATAGATGGCGCCCCATACCTATCTGGTTTGGCAAATACAATGGTGTCCAATATTAGGAACTATCCTAATATTAGGCGACTTTCCTCTGTCAATACGTCAAAGAGAATAGGGTAAATGCTGTTTGAGTGCGATTTTAATCTCTGCTCTTGTTGTTTGTAAATTACATAAGGGTTATAATTTGTTCACGTAGTTATTTGCGTTCAGTCACGTAGCTAGTCAAAAGCGCGTCGCGACGCTACTTGTAAAACGTCAATATTGGGACGCGAGCTCCTTATTGGGCAAAAAATTCCAAGGTGGCTTCGTGAAGCAAGTGCTCTTACGCACGCTCCACGATTTTAAGGCCTTTTTGGGCAATTAATGGTTTGTTTTTAAATATAAGTAAGCAGCTAGCGACTCCGCGTTATCTGACGTACGAAATTAAATTCCCTACAATACCGGGGCGTTTTTGTGATGTACAGGGTTATCCAACCAAGACTAGACAAGGCGATTTTTTGACTTTTCCTGTACTTTTATAAAAAAACTGAAATAGCCATCTTAAGTCATTTTCTCCCGCGAATTCGAATATCTTCAGCAAAAAACAATTGAACATCAAACAAAAGTACTAGGGGTCACTTTGATATTTTTTTAAATGGATCACCCTATATCTTCGAATATTTTTGGATTTAACATAAAATAGCAATTATTTTTTAATAAGTGCATTATAAGTCTAAACCTAATAGTTTCCGAGATATCGACTTTTGAAAAATGGCATTTTTCAACTTTGACAGCTACTAGCTTTCTAACGGTACGCTTTAGAGTAAAACGGCTTACATGTCCCTATCTTACTTTTTTATGATCTTTACAAAAACATGAACTTCCGGTAAAACCGGAAGTACTGTACCTATTTCCGGTTTTTGAGTTACATCCGGTTTAACCGGAAGTTGACGTTTTTGGGAGGATAATAAAAAAGGAAGATAGGGGCATGTAAGCCGTTTTACTCTAAAGCGTACCGTTAGAAAGCTAGAAGCTGTCAAAGTTGAAAAATGTCATTTTTCAAAAGTCGATATCTCGGAAACTATTAGGTTTAGACTTATAATGCACTTATTAAAAAATAATTGCTATTTTATGTTAAATCCAAAAATATTCGAAGATATAGGGTGTTCCATTTAAAAAAATATCAAAGTGACCCCTAGTACTTTTGTTTGATGTTCAATTGTTTTTTGCTGAAGATATTCGAATTCGCGGGAGAAAATGACTTAAGATGGCTATTTCAGTTTTTTTATAAAAGTACAGGAAAAGTCAAAAAATTGCCTTGTCTAGTCTTGGTTGGATAACCCTGTACCTACTTTCAAGTGATAGTTAGGGAAAAAATGTAAAAAAGCAGTTAGTAATGTGAACGTTAAGTATCGACCAGTGTATTTGTCGTGAAGTCCTGTAATATGCTACCATAACCTGCATTAAGGAATAAAATCACAAGTGCTTAAGTAAACAATTGTTTTATTCAAAGGTAGCAGAAAGTTAACGAACCAGTGAGCAACCCTATAGGCCACGCAGTAAAAATTAATGTAACCACTAGGGAATTAACCCAGTTCGTTATCAAATATTATGTGAGTACCTATAAAGGTGCATTTATAAAACTTTTCGTTGCCACCGTTCCCGCCGCAACTTAACCTAAAGGGGAATAATGTATGCATTTATAAGAGTCGCCACCGCTCCTGTTCGTAGTTCTAACATGACCAATTTTTATCTCGCTGACCTTGTGCTGTTTCTCGTCCGTGCTTTAGCCAATGGGAAGAAAGAAATTTGACACATCTGATAAAAGACAAATATTTGCCATATTCCTACGATTTATAGACAATACAACAGAGGGCTTAACTTATCTCATAGTTTAATAATATGAAATACTGGTCACATTATCCACTTTTCAAATAAAATTAATATTCTAATCTCAAAATACGTTACTACTCTCGCGAATTTACAAAGATTCAGCTCGTGTTTTATAAATAGAGTAAAGGCGACAAATATGGAATGGGTCATTAATATGGAATAGTTCAAAATTAGGCAACAGAGCTAGCGATCTCAAGTAATATAGCGCACTGGATGTGTTGAAAATACCCATTAGATATTTATGTCCGGCCGGCCGATCTCTAGTGTGATTTATATTGTGACTGTGGAAACATCATAGTTTCAAATATTCTTTGGGTAAGTTAGTTTTTTTTTAATAGAAAAACTTTAGCACGTGATAAAACATTAGGCTATAAGGTTCACAAATATGGAATTTTTCAAACTACAATGGAATAGTATTCCATATTTGTAACCCAAAGAATATTTTATCTGAACATTTCTTTTGTTTCAGTATGGCGTCAAATAAGTAAGTTCAAAAAGAAAATGCTATAAAAAAAATTCTATGATACAGGTAATCCGTGCTATTAAAGAACAACACATGGGATATTTGCGAGCTGCAAAATTATACAATGTTCCCAGAACAACACTTTTTAGGCTTTGTCAAAAGGACGAGGATCCAACTATTACTGCAGAAACAAAGCTAGGTCGACCAACAGTGCTATACAAAAGAAGTAGAAGATGATCTCATAAAATATGTACTTCTAATGGAAAGTAAATATTTTGGCTTAACCAAAAACGACATTAGGAATATCAATCAATCATCAACTTGCTGTTAGAAATATCTTCCCAATCCTTTTGGTAAAGAAACAGCTGAGAAAGGTTGGCTAAGGCTATTTATGAGACGCCACGAAAATAAACTATCCTTCAGAAGGCCAACAGGGACATCTTCTGCCAGAGCAAAGGGCCTTTCCAAAAAAAACCTTCAGACATTTTTCCAAATTTTAACAAACAGAAAGAGAGGCGTCCAATTTGAAAGGCATAACTATCCAGCAGATCGCGCGTTTTTACGTTGATGAGAGCAGTCTATCTATAGTGCCATCAAAGATACCACAAATTGTTGCACTTAAAGGTAAACGACAAATTGGTAGCCCTTTTTCCGCTGAGCGAGGCTCCCTAATTACAGTAGTATTCTGTATGAGCGCAGGAGGAAATTTTGTGCCACCCCTAGTTGTATCCCCCAGAAAGAATTAAAGTCAGCAGCTTACAAAGGGCGCCCCTCCTGGAACAAAGTTTGAGTGCCACCCCTCAGGATGGATACAAAATATTATTTTCACAAAGTGGTTTCAACATTTTATAGCGACAGTAAAACCTACACCTGAAACCCCGGTTCTCCTCATATTGGACGGCCATAATTCGCGCACTCGCAATATTGACATCATTAACATAGCCAGAGAATTTTAGATAATAATATTACTAACCCCTCGACAAGTCTTTCATGGGGCCATTCAAACCACATTATAGTGAGGAGATAAGAACGTGGATACGGCAAAATGCTCGTCCAGTCAGTGCATATGAAATAATGGAAATTTTCGGTAAAGCATATTTAAAGGTTCTGCGTGATGAAATTGCGGTTAATGGGTTTCTTGCCACAGGGGTTTATCCTGTTAATCCAAATGTCTTCCGAGATTCTGACTTTCTTGCCTCCGAGACTACCGAGGAAGAAGATGTCGTTGCCCCTCTTCTAGCACCTCAAGCCTCTCAGAATCTTACGCTGCCAGCAGAAGTAATTACTCCTGCGATTATTTCGCCTATTTCCTGCATACGCATTTTTGACGAGAATACTTATAAAAACACAAGCAATTTCTCAACAGATGCACACAGCTGATCTAAAGTGCTCTGCGTTTGTTCATTGACGCAATTCGACTGTGTTGGACATATTCGAAACGGAGATGTCGCTAGGCGTCCAATTGGGTTCTAAGCAAGGTTGGGTCAGTAGAAAACTTTAGGTAGTTTACCTTGGTAGAATACAGTAGAAAACTGGTTTTCGACGTGCGTCGAAAACATAAGGTATTCTGCCTAGGTAAGTTACGTGTGAATCTTGTTGAAACTTAGATTAGAGAACGCTTGAAAAAACAAAAGGACATACCTAACAACAACGTCAAAACTGTCAACAACGACCACACATAACCTCACATTTTTTGACAGTTATAGTATTCTACCTTTTCTACCGTCGAAACGTAGAAAAGGTTTTCTACATGTAGAAAACAAAAAGGTAGGTAGATACCCAGTCGCAAAAAGAAAATTTTACAGGAAACGAATTTTAAAGTTTAAAAGACGACAAGTCAAAATATTTTTTATTCTTTTGATTTTATATATTTGTTGTTAAAGTATGTAGTATTTGTAATAATATGTCAAAAGTATTTTTCAATTTTTGGAGCTTGTTTTCAATCATACTAGACATTTAATAAAAAAATGTACCCTGCACTTCTAAAAGAAAAATTATGATGTCATATCAAATTGTCTATTTTAATAAACTCGTAATTTTCTATTGTTTTATTTTTATTTGACGCTTGCCATGTATGTACAAATAACTTTTATATACAGGGTGTTATGGAAATGACTTATTATTTTTTAACCCGTAAATATATAGGTCGAGACGAATTGGGGAAAAATTGCTATAAATGGCGCTTGAAGCTAGAAATTCGAGAAAAATGCCTTCAAAAATTTAGGTCCAAAACACCTACGCGCCAATGACCCAAACAGCTGATTTGGGTAATTGTTTACTTTAGTACAAATGTTGAATTTTTCGCTAAAATTTCGTATATAGGCTAATTAAGGGTAGCTGATCACAATTTTCCTTTTGCGTTTAGGCGGCAAATGCACTGGTTTTGAGAAAAAAAATGTTAAAGTTTTTCTAACTCACCGGTATGTTATTTTGCATGTAATCCTAAAATGTTGCTATTTTCAATAAAATATTACTTGTCGGAGTCATAGTATACACTTCTGAGTTGAAATAAACGAAATATGCCACAAGGAAACTCTGAAAAACGGGATAACTTGTAAGCGAACAGAAAACTCTACGTTATCTGGAAAAAGATGGGAGACAGCTCACTGACAGCTGGCCAAAAAAGCAGAAGCAAACTGCACGACCCATGTTGTCAGATTGTTAGTGTATTATAAATTGCCTATACTTTCAATTCATTTTTATTAATTGAATGAATCCTATTGGCTCGAGCTAGCATATCATTCTCCTGGATGGAAGCCATTAATAATTACAAGAAAAAGAAGAACAATCTGGCAACGTGAGTGCAATGAATCTGAAAAGAGACGTTTCTATTTTGTCGGCGTATTAACAACGAATTTAATTAAATTTGTGCCTTTTCCATTGTTTTTTTGCTAAAATGTTGTTCTTATTTTATGAACAGATAGTTTGGTGAAAGTTTTATCACATATTTTGAAGGGAAAACCATAAAATCTAGGAAATTGAAAGGAAAGTGAAACGCGACACCCAAAGAATACCCTAACCTGTAAGTGAAAAACTTTAACATTTTTTTTTCTCAAAACCAGTGCATTTGCCGTAAAAACGCAAAAGGAAAATTGTGATCAGCTACCCTCAATTAGTCTATATACGAAATTTTAGCACAAAATTCAACATTAATTGCACTAAACTAAACAATTACCATTCCAGCAGTTTGTCTTGTCAAAAACACATGTGTTCAGGGGCATTGAACTATCATGGAAGGCGCACATAGTCCGGTTTTAAGGTATTTTACAAAATTCAAAATACTTCCGATTTTAGAAAAAAAAACTATCAAGTGTAACTCTAGACCACATCAGGAGTGGCCCCTTAAAATATAATAAGTCATTTCCATAACACCCTGTATAGACGAAGAAAACTGAAATATTTATGTTATCCAAGGAAAAGCAAAAATAATGATTATTTCTGTCTGTGAAACCATTTTAATATTTTATTTTTAATAAATATTTTTACAAAAACACAAAACAAATTACATTACAAAAAAAATACTTCTTTGGGCATTCAACGGAACGCAAATTTTACATATTCAATCTTTTTGGTGGTGACAGATTTGTTTTTGGATACAGGTGCGGATTTTATAGAAAATATAATTTTTTCATTATTTGTGCTTCTTTTCGCCCTACCAGCATCAACGAAAGCAGTAATGAATTCCGTGCTATGATGATCAGTTTTGTAGCCCACTTCAAACAGTTTACCTTGCAAAAACTGGAGTTGACACACTTTTGTAAATGGGACTTTGGAGTACTGTAAATTCATCATCTTGGCACTTACTTAAAAATTTTTAAAATGTGACTGTTGTAAATGTATTACCTATCTGAAAAGAATTATTACGGTTAATCTTCAACAAAATTCGCATTAGTGAAAGGGGAGACCAAATATCAGAAATTTGAATTTGTTTTTCAATTTGCGAATGAGTGTTGTCTACAACTTGAATGCACGAGTGTCCTCGTAAGGAGTATTTCATAATAATGCTTTGAATGTGGTTATGTCTAATCAGAAAGTCGGTTACAGCAAGTGAGATTATTGAATTTCGATTTTGAGGGGCACAGCTGTCACTCCAAGCTACAATTTTTGTAACGTTTGGGTGTTTTACTACAATTTCTTTCAGAATCCGTATAAATGTACTTGCTATATCGTTTCCTGATCGACCTCACATTGTCTCCGGCCCAATAGCACAATAAATTTGCTTGTCCAACGAACAGTGCGCTGTCAAATAGTACACGCTTAATTTCTGTTTGTAAAATAGAACAGACACATCGGACTTTGGTAAATTTATAACGTTTTCTAAGTCAAAACAGATCACTGCAAAAGTAGGATCATCTATCTGTTTGTCTTTTCCTCTTTCTTCCCGCATATAATTTTTTTTTGAAATGTGTATTTCATATTTTTGTTTTAAAAGTGTATTCGCTTTATTTTCTTTTTCTGCGAGTCTGTACTCTTCGCATGTGTCACACCTATCGCTTTTTGGTTTTAAAAAATCTAAATTATATTCGTAATTGAAAATGTAGGTATCTATAAAGGGAACTTTTTTGGGGTTGTTTAGCCTCTTCTTCGCATTGTTTAACATACAGATCGTACATTTTCTGAATATCCAAATGAGCATCTAGGTACTTCTTTTTAGTGTTCGCTCTACAATAATGCGATTCTACTAATGGAAAATCTTTGTCGCTTTAGTTGTACGATCTCTACCTATCTTTTGTAAGTTTCCCCCTTTCATTTTGTTTTGGAGTACCTACCATGCTGGGCTTTATTTTCATGGACGTTATAGATTGGTTTTTGACTTATGTGTAGTGTGTTAAGGAAAAAACTTTTACAAACACACAAATTTTCATTAGCTTTTTAAAATGAATATTCAAAAGAAATATGTCAATAGTCAGAAGTTAGACTCTTTTTGCGCTTTGAGGAAATTCGCTTAGTTTTGTAAAAGGTAATGATACTTCCCATTTTGATCTAATGAATAATATGATTCCTTAATTTGCGTTCTCTCCGTCAAATCAAAATTATTTTTACAAAAAATCTTTAAAAAATATCCTTTACTTGTCAGATGGAGTAGATAAATATAACATACTAATTAGGAAAATATTTCCTAGCCATCTGATTTAAAACCTTATACTATAAGGCCGTATTTGACTAACACAGTTAGCGCTACAATACTAAATTGATTGCTTAAAACTACCAAGAAAGGAAGACCTTTCTGTTGATAGGATGCTGCTACCTATGGACCGGTTTCGAACTTATTGGTTCTCGTCAGCATAGGGTAAGCGCAGACGTACCTAACAACAGAAAGCCCTCAAGTCTTTAGAACCAGTTTCATCGTCCTGCTCAGGCAGTGAACGATAAGTGGCGCCATCTCTTAGAAGTTTTAAGCAATCAGAAGAGAGGACTATACCATTAGGTACATTAAAAACTAAAAATCTTTAGAAACCGGTCCATAGGTAGCAGCATCCTATCAACAGAAAGGTCTTCCTTTCTTGGTAGTTTTAAGCAATCAATTTAGTATTGTAGCGCTAACTGTGTTAGTCAAATACGGCCTTATAGTATAAGGTTTTAAATCAGATGGCTAGGAAATATTTTCCTAATTAGTATGTTATATTTATCTACTCCATCTGACAAGTAAAGGATATTTTTTAAAGATTTTTAGTTTTTAATGTACCTAATGGTATAGTCCTCTCTTCTGATTGCTTAAAACTTCTAAGAGATGGCGCCACTTATCGTTCACTGCCTGAGCAGGACGATGAAACTGGTTCTAAAGACTTGAGGGCTTTCTGTTGTTAGGTACGTCTGCGCTTACCCTATGCTGACGAGAACCAATAAGTTCGAAACCGGTCCATAGGTAGCAGCATCCTATCAACAGAAAGGTCTTCCTTTCTTGGTAGTTTTAAGCAATCAATTTAGTATTGTAGCGCTAACTGTGTTAGTCAAATACGGCCTTATAGTATAAGGTTTTAAATCAGATGGCTAGGAAATATTTTCCTAATTAGTATGTTATATTTATCTACTCCATCTGACAAGTAAAGGATATTTTTTAAAGATTTTTAGTTTTTAATGTACCTAATGGTATAGTCCTCTCTTCTGATTGCTTAAAACTTCTAAGAGATGGCGCCACTTATCGTTCACTGCCTGAGCAGGACGATGAAACTGGTTCTAAAGACTTGAGGGCTTTCTGTTGTTAGGTACGTCTGCGCTTACCCTATGCTGACGAGAACCAATAAGTTCGAAACCGGTCCATAGGTAGCAGCATCCTATCAACAGAAAGGTCTTCCTTTCTTGGTAGTTTTAAGCAATCAATTTAGTATTGTAGCGCTAACTGTGTTAGTCAAATACGGCCTTATAGTATAAGGTTTTAAATCAGATGGCTAGGAAATATTTTCCTAATTAGTATGTTATATTTATCTACTCCATCTGACAAGTAAAGGATATTTTTTAAAGATTTTTAGTTTTTAATGTACCTAATGGTATAGTCCTCTCTTCTGATTGCTTAAAACTTCTAAGAGATTTCGCCACTTATCGTTCACTGCCTGAGCAGGACGATGAAACTGGTTCTAAAGACTTGAGGGCTTTCTGTTGTTAGGTACGTCTGCGCTTACCCTATGCTGACGAGAACCAATAAGTTCGAAACCGGTCCATAGGTAGCAGCATCCTATCAACAGAAAGGTCTTCCTTTCTTGGTAGTTTTAAGCAATCAATTTAGTATTGTAGCGCTAACTGTGTTAGTCAAATACGGCCTTATAGTATAAGGTTTTAAATCAGATGGCTAGGAAATATTTTCCTAATTAGTATGTTATATTTATCTACTCCATCTGACAAGTAAAGGATATTTTTTAAAGATTTTTAGTTTTTAATGTACCTAATGGTATAGTCCTCTCTTCTGATTGCTTAAAACTTCTAAGAGATGGCGCCACTTATCGTTCACTGCCTGAGCAGGACGATGAAACTGGTTCTAAAGACTTGAGGGCTTTCTGTTGTTAGGTACGTCTGCGCTTACCCTATGCTGACGAGAACCAATAAGTTCGAAACCGGTCCATAGGTAGCAGCATCCTATCAACAGAAAGGTCTTCCTTTCTTGGTAGTTTTAAGCAATCAATTTAGTATTGTAGCGCTAACTGTGTTAGTCAAATACGGCCTTATAGTATAAGGTTTTAAATCAGATGGCTAGGAAATATTTTCCTAATTAGTATGTTATATTTATCTACTCCATCTGACAAGTAAAGGATATTTTTTAAAGATTTTTAGTTTTTAATGTACCTAATGGTATAGTCCTCTCTTCTGATTGCTTAAAACTTCTAAGAGATTTCGCCACTTATCGTTCACTGCCTGAGCAGGACGATGAAACTGGTTCTAAAGACTTGAGGGCTTTCTGTTGTTAGGTACGTCTGCGCTTACCCTATGCTGACGAGAACCAATAAGTTCGAAACCGGTCCATAGGTAGCAGCATCCTATCAACAGAAAGGTCTTCCTTTCTTGGTAGTTTTAAGCAATCAATTTAGTATTGTAGCGCTAACTGTGTTAGTCAAATACGGCCTTATAGTATAAGGTTTTAAATCAGATGGCTAGGAAATATTTTCCTAATTAGTATGTTATATTTATCTACTCCATCTGACAAGTAAAGGATATTTTTTAAAGATTTTTAGTTTTTAATGTACCTAATGGTATAGTCCTCTCTTCTGATTGCTTAAAACTTCTAAGAGATGGCGCCACTTATCGTTCACTGCCTGAGCAGGACGATGAAACTGGTTCTAAAGACTTGAGGGCTTTCTGTTGTTAGGTACGTCTGCGCTTACCCTATGCTGACGAGAACCAATAAGTTCGAAACCGGTCCATAGGTAGCAGCATCCTATCAACAGAAAGGTCTTCCTTTCTTGGTAGTTTTAAGCAATCAATTTAGTATTGTAGCGCTAACTGTGTTAGTCAAATACGGCCTTATAGTATAAGGTTTTAAATCAGATGGCTAGGAAATATTTTCCTAATTAGTATGTTATAATTATTTTTACACTTGAAGCGACAAGTTGGAAGACAATCTTTTTCTTGCAATATTCTTTTACCAGGAACTAAAACTCCTTTGTAGTTGATATATGATTCACCTGTTTGATAGGCTAGCTTGCGTTTATTCTTCTTCCAATTCTTAACATTTCTTGCTCTTTTGCGGCAAAGGCGCTTGCTCTTTATTGGCGTTTTCTCAGATTCGGACTCCAATAATGACTCACTGTCAGTGTATTGTACAATTTTCCTACATGTCCTCTTAGTTTCATTGCGCAAGCTAAAAATCAAAGAAACATCATGTAAAAACTGGCAGTGAAAAAAAGCACTTGCATGCCCTTTTGAATTCCAAAAACATTATACAGTGGTTGTGCTACTCTTTGTTTGAATCTTCAGAACATTTTGATGATTCGCCTATTTCAAGAAACAAGCTAAAAGAATTTACCTATTAGAAAAAATCTAGTATTGCAAAATTAGCGAAAGGTTTAAAAAAATTGTTCATCCCATTTTTTGACGTGCAGAACATCGTTAAAATTCGAATAATTCCTTTTATTAGCCAATCGTTTCGTTTTCTTCGTAATGAAAAGTCTGCAAAACTAGGTTATGTAAATAAAAATATTTAACAACTTATATTAAGCATAAAATTCGACCAAAATGTAACAACTTACCTTTGTCTTGAGTATTTACTTTCAGTTTCTGGAAAATATTCTGACCCAGAACTTTGAAAATCACTAAAATCTGATATATCACTACAAGAACTCATGTTTTTGACAATAATTTGTTACTTATAACCATTTTTCTCTAACATTTGTGGCGCCATCTATGAAGTAAAAGAAAAACATTTAATATCAGTTTGTAGAGAATTATTTACTCTATTCATAACAATTAAAATCGCCATTTCGTTAAAAATGTTACTTAGAACCCTCTGGTTCTCACCCGTCGATATATTATTGTAGAATGTGTTAGCTTACTTTGGTCTCTCACACAAATAAAACATTCTATTTTAGTTTATGTCTTTAATTTTCATTTAAACGCACTTTCTTACTTTTGACTATGGAGGGCTTTAGGAAGGAGACCGATCGCAATACATCGATTCCGCTCCCACCAATGCAAACATTGCTTCAAAAACTGCCGCTAGGATCGCATTGTTCCATTAGCGCTGCAAATTTCATGGGTTCTTATGGGAGAATCAACTGTTTTATCGAAATTAATTAATTTAAACAGTCTATAGACCGAAATATGTATGAGAGGCGGGTGCGGGATACTCCCTAGATACATAATTCTAGCATGTAAAAGGGTGTATTGCATTCTAAGACACTCTATTATTATTACCAGGAGGATTAATTTTTTCAAATACTGGCGGTCTTTACTCTTTATAGACACTCAAACAACTTTTTTATTTGGAAAGGAAATAATTACACAATCTGCACGTTACTATATACATTTTTTATTTAAATTCAAACTAAAAATAAATTAACATAATATGTTCATTATAGGTAGTACGTACACCTTTTAACAGACCTGAAAAGAAGACGATTCTTAACTTATTTATTTCCCAGCTAACTTTACAAAAGATTATAAATGGGGATTTTAAAATTAAATTGAAAAGAAACGGAATAAAAATTATAGTAGGTATACTAAGAACCAAAAAATTAAATTAAAAAAATTTTTTTTTAACAATAAAATAATTAATATATTAATAAGTCTCTAAAACTTTTTTAAAAAGTATAACAAAAATAGAAATATCTTATATTTTCGATAAATGTTTTTTTAATAAATATTTAAACCTCTTTTATAAGTATTGATTGTATTTTTAATTGTTTTTGGAATATTAATTATAAACTTTTATTATTCTATCATATATATACAATAGGTAGATATATCTATAATTGATTGTTTTCCAAAATTGTAGGTAGGTAATATAATTAGGCGCGGGGGGCCATGAATGCATTTTATGGTTTTATTTTGTAATTTTTTAAAGGATTAATATTCGACGAACTGGCAAACTGATATTAAATATTGAAATTTTGAGTACCTACCTACCTATATTGTAAAGTAAATATTTCTTAAAAGTTTTAAGGGGACGTAAGTAGGTACCTATTATAATATCTTAATTTGTATAAAATACCAATTAAAGGAGAAATATTATTTCTTAAATTATTAATACCTTTTTAAAGTAAGTTTAACAGTTCGTAACAATGAATAAATTTTAATTAAATTTTGATTAACATTATCAAAAATTTGGTTAATAGAAATACGTCCATTGTCGGATAATTAATCTTTAAGATCTATGATGACAAAATTAAGGATAGACGACACAGACAGACGAGTAACGAAAGACCACTATTAATAAACAATATTGTGAACCTTTTATGGTTTTTGCTTACCTTAGGGGCTTGAAAGAGACTAGGATTTTTCTCACCACGATTTTTTCTGAGCTTTCTATCAGACGAATATCCAGTTTTACACCCCGGCACGAAGCAAACGCTACTTGTAAAACATTGTACGCCACTCATTGTTTATATTAATAACGCAAAAAAATGATTCCAACGCTTATTTTTCAAGATATTCGAAAAAAATACCGCACTCGCCTATCAAAACCTGCAAAAAATAGCCGGGAAGCGTGCAGTGGCGCCCTGGACGGCCAACCAGCGAAGTAACAAAAAACAGGGACGTAAATTTAAAATTCGGCCATATTCGATCGGCCTCCTTCCTAAAGCCCTCCATACTTTTGACCAACTTCACAATCTTCCATTATATCTCTCAATGTTGTCAGTTCCTCTCTTTTACATAGTTGCCTATTACTAGCTATTAAAACAGTGTTTTAAACTTAAGAAACCCAAACTAACCAAATAAAACATTAAACAAAGTATACAATATGTTAAATAATGAAATAAAGAATTCCTAACAAATGATAATTTAAAAAATCGAATAATTAATATTTTAGGCAGTCTTGCAGCACCTATTAAAAACTCGCCACTGGTCACTATTGGACCAAAGTGTCGACGACTTCAAGCTTTTTGCTTTTTCTCCCAAAAAAAGCCAAAACTACGAGCTCTGCAACACTCAGCCTCTTTTTGTGGCACCTTGCTTCAAACGACAAACGCATTGTATTCTTTTTCATACAAAAGGCGCGAGATTTCCCCGGAAAATAATTATATGTACCTACTTTTAAAGATACCAATATTTTTACACATTAGTTTAAATAAATTCTGAATATGAGCCAAAACGAATTAGAGATTTTATTTTAGTAAAAAGATATCGTAAAAAAAATGTCGCTCATAATGAATCCAAGGAATGGATACTTTTTGTCATTGATAAATGATTTTTGTAATGGTGCTCATCTGACACGAAAAAAGAAATAAAAACAATAAAAAAGTTTTAGGAATTGCCGAGACGAATGGGACGCGACGCTGTCTACGTCATTAGTAGCAGCAATGGGCCGCGACAAGATGCGTTGTCGTTTGACGGGGTTATTTTCGTAAAAGTCGTCTGAACCAGATGAAGACCATAAGAAAAAATAAAATATTTTAAAAATTTGTGTTTGCCTAAAGAATGAATTAGAAAAATGGATAATAAAATGGTTGATTTAGCCCTCAGACGAACAAATAGAAATTTTCTATTTGTTCGTCTGAGATTTAGACACTCTTTAAGAGCATATACAACGGAAAATTCCGACATTTACTCATTTTTAAACTACAGAGAATATTGAATATACCTAATGGTGCATAAAGACGTGTAGGTACGTACGCGCGAGTCGTCAAACATACAAGTCGCCCGGGCAACCAGATCTAGGTCCGGCAAGCCAACCCTAACCCTCTACCATATAAGGAAGAACTTCAAAATTTCTGGCTTTAGGATAGGCAACCAAACATGCACTACTGTATTTACTATTTATATTTGAAGATTTCACACAGCGTCAGAAACGGCAAAAATAGACTTGCCGGTAAATTTAAGGTTGGTTCAAAGCCGAACAAAAACCGTACTAGTAGGTACAGGCCACAGAACGGTCGCACAACTAATTTACCACTGCAACAGTCGATTGCCAAGTTCAAAGATTAATTGACAGGCTGGAAATAATCCTTCGGACATAGAACAGCGAATTGGAACAAACCTTTAAAGACAGTAAGGTTAGTAAGTTAGTTATTGTTATTATTCGTTGGTTTTTACTTTTTATACTCATTAATTATCGGTTGTTTGTTACAGTGGCGGCTCGTCGTATAAAGCAACTGAGGCCGGGCCTCACATGTAAAATTAATAAATTATTTATTTCAATATAAAACGTTTTTTAACTAATTTCCAATCATTAATAGTATCAAAACAATAGAACATTGAATTACCATCAAAGTTCAACATATTATCTTTTAAATTTAGCGCGCACCCCATACAACATTAATTTTAAAAACTGAAATCGTTGCCCGACCGCATAAAAAGAAAATTGTAATCCCAAAAACTTGAGCTTCCTTTACGTCACAAATCGCTTATAAAACGCTATGCTCTCCAACCCGGCACCTCCACCGCATTAAACGCGAACAACAGGTAAAATAGCCAAATTTTGATGGTGAGTGAGGCCCACTTATTTGGGCCTATATCGTATTATTTTTACAGTAGCTTGCAATGGCTTGCATGTTGCCAAATGTTGATTGAACAAGGACACTTATTGACTTATTATTTAAATGTTTTATTTTTAAAAACATAAAAAAATAAGTTAGAAATTATTGATAAATGTTTTCATTGTTCTATAAGATATTATTAATAAATATGCAATTAAATCCCAATAACAAAAAAGTAATAAACAGATAAAAATTAAAGATTACAGGTGGGTGCCTAGTGCCTATTTGAAACTTGGCAATGTTTTATTGTTAACAGGCTCATCTATCTTTTCTTCTCGTAGGATCAGGTGTCGACTTATTAGGTTTAATTAGATCGTTGGAAAAGTCCTTTGCCGTTAGGTTACGAGTTACGACGCGTGCCATTCGTTTGTGATTGTTAACCTATCGTGATTATAGATTTTCGAGGCGGGTCTGCGGGTTAAAGTACTGACTGGCATAAGGTCATTAGTTTTTATGGTGTTAATGTAAACATATATATGCTTAGAATTTCAATAGGGCATAGTTTTAGATATTTTGAAGGGTACCGTTAGAAACGGCAGTTTTTGTTAGACATTCGTCGGGTACGCCTTAAGATTTGTATTTGTCGATGTTTGAGCCTATTCGTACATAAATAAGTTCATTATTAAACTATATCACTGATATATTTCGTTTTTTCTGTAGTAGTTCTTACAAGAGCAAAATAGAGACACAATAGCGGATGCACTGAGAGAAATTGACCCTGACCTTGCAAATTGAATATTTTTCTCGTGAAACTTAGTATTTAAAAATAATTATATTGCTGATTGAATTCCTAACTATTCATTTTAAGCCAATGACCTTGAAATCGCAAAAAAATTTCGCCTGTGGCGCTATTTTCTAGCCTCATCTCCTTATATACCCACGAGCCGCCACTGGTTTGTTATTATTCTTGAAAGAAAAGGTCTGAATTAATGTAAAATAAGCGAATATGTGGTCTGTTGAAAACCAAAACTTTCGGTTTGGTTTATAGGTTTGTTTAGGATTAGGCCCTCGAGTAAGTGTTTTAAAATTTAAATGAAATACCTTGTTTGGACGCACGCACCACGCAATGACATGAAAAACCAAATTGAAAGTGTTGAAACTGAGGGAAAACTCTCTTTCATTTGATAAACAAAGTAAAATAGAAAAACAATGGTGGTGTCCGACGACCACTAAAATGTTTAATTTAGCTAACATTGTTTTGTTGACCATAATATGTAATATTTTATTTTAAATCAAAAAGGAAATAATTATAATTCGTCGTGCGGCTGTACGACAATTTAAAAGAACTTCATTTATTTGGTAAACAAAAAACGTTTTTATATGATAAGTAGGTATTTGTTGGAAAATCTGTTGTCAATGCTATCAATAATTTCTATAGCATAAAGAACCAGTTAGAAATGCAAGGCTCTGCTAATTTTTTAAAAGAAAGCAAAATGTATTATTTTATTTAGATATAACCAATAACAATTCATTGCAAACCACCGTTCCGGAAATTTAAACTATTATCATTTTCACCCACAGGCCTTTTTGTGTCTAAAATTTTAGTGCGCTTTAGAATCTAACGCGAGTTAAAATATCAGATACTCTATAATTATTTTATTTAATAGCAGTTATGTTATCTACAGAAATAAAAATAATACCAATATCGACTCAGGCGCGGATCGAGAGGGGGTTATGAGGTAATGCCCCCCCCCCCCTCTAAAATGTGATACTACATAATATTATTATAAATAAAGAATGTGCAATTTACATTTTCTGAAACCTACCTTTATGCATACACCTAAAAAAAGAAATAGAAGTGAAATTAAATACTTTACAATAAATGGTAAAAAATAATTTAACACTTGCTTGAATCCTTGGAAATAGACAAACTTAAAAATCACAATACTCTACTTAATGATCAATGATCAATTAGACTTAAAGTCATCACCTCTTTTGAATCTATTTAATTAGTTTGTAAATATAGATTTTCCCCTCAGTTAAACTTGTATACCTGCTTACTTTAAAATTTATACCCTATTTAGTTTTTAAAAATATCACTCTTTTGTACTCCTTTGAAGAAGCAACAGTGTTGCAAAACATGTCGAGTTAAAAAATAAAACTTATTATAAAGTGATAATGAATTTCCACCAAGTAACAGCCGAATCAATTCATTTCAATGCAAGTATTAGATCTACTATTCTAAAAACCGAAATTTGTGCGTGGTCTCCAAAAATTTTCGTCTGCGACGCTACTTTTGCGCCTTCGCCGCTCCTTGACCCTCCCTAACTTTTTCCCTGGATCCACACCTGTGCCAGACTGCTGACCCTGGCTGCCATTATTACTCCCCTTGGTTCCCTCCCGTGTTAAATAAATTCAACATTTTAGGGGTCGGTCGACCAATGCTTTAATATTTAATTTATTCATCCAATGACGAAAATCCACATTTTAAACACAAAATATAAGATCACTTTATACCTCACTTTCAACTTGGTTTTCCATGTCGTTGCGTGCATTACCCTCAATTTTCCGGAATGTCCAAACAGGATAGTTGATTTAAATTTTAAAACACGTTTATGATCATAAAAAAAAGCAAAGTTTTGTTTCTCAACAGATAACACCTATACTCTGCTCATTTAGTTTACACTAATTTAGTTATTTTCTTTCAAGAATAATCACAAACACTTCAAATACAACAGATCGATATAAAGAATATTTTCTGTCGATAATGAGTATTAGACATGACCATAACCTCACTTTAAATTTAGCGACCGACCCTGGGTTATATACATTCGATAGGTGGTGTATGTTTGGTTGCCTATCGTCAAGGCTGAAATTCTTATTCTTCGTTACCGATATTTTTACGATAGGGTAGGCATGCCGACTCCAGCCTGAGTTACTTAAAAAGTAAAACAATTTATTTTATAGCGAGTAATCCACTAGGTCCAAAGAGTTGTTGTGACGTCCGGGGTTACAAGGGCGATTTAAAAAGTGGAGAGGTTATTCGCTGGTAGTGTGAGTCATTAAAATGCAAATTGATGTAGATAAATAATATCATATATTGTCTGTTGTTTGCTTGATACTGGATCGCCACTGCCGACCCTGCCGCCACTGCAAGATCTACACTTTCACACTAGAATAAACATGGCGCATGTGTCTGCAAGTCTGTACCCATGCACCATAAAATGCGTACGTTTTGAGCAGATGAAGAATATATAACATATCTATAATAATTCAGGCCGATCAAGTGAATTCAAAACCAGAGGCGTCGACGCCGTAAATAAATGTTTGTTGTAATGTGGGCACCACTACAATAACCAACGACCTAACACTGAAAGACAATAATTCATAAACAAAAAATTCATAATATAACGCCAATACTGTCAAGGCCAGGGGGGGGGGGGGGATATTTACTTCGGGTTCTAATTACAAGCTGGAGCGAAACTGTCATGAGACCAATATTAAAAGGTTGGAAAGGAATAGGTTGTTCAAAGTGTGAAACAGGTATTATAATTGTAAAAAAAAAATGGGAGGCCCAACTATTACAAAATTTTTAGCTTTGATATTTAAATCAGTCAGCTTGTTAATTAATAATCTAAATTTTTTTTTCGTTACTTCTTGATTTTAGGAAATTCCCTAACATTTCGAAGAAGTGAATTGGGGTTTGACGTATATTGACTTCTGCAGACAAAGATCGCAAGTTATTGTGAAATTATAACCGGAATCTAAGCCAATTGGACAAATTGCAGTGCAAAGTGTTTACACTGATCTATTGTTCGTGTAGTTTATGCGGAAGTGCAGTATCGCCAGTATCTACTTTTGGTGGAGCGTGGAGCTCATCAAATATCATTAGGTAAGTCTAGTTAAATATATATCTGTATCCGTATAAATTTTCTGCTTCACTTGGACCACTTAAAAAAAACACCCTGCAACAAATCTATTTTAGTATTAGTCGTTTGCCGACAGCCGAAGGGGATGTACCTAATTGCATTACTATTTTACTGTCTTTTTTTCAGATAATTTCTATTATTTATTGGTTAATTTTTTGGAAAAGTTAGCAGGTACGTTTACTATAGTCAAACATATAAACTCTAAAAAACATATTTTTGTAAAATTTTTAATGTGTAATTTTCAATACGTACATTTTCAGTGATAGCGCTTTTTTCAATACCGCTTTGCGTGTTTGTTAGGTCGCGAGACGCCACTGGTGAGGGAGGCGCGGATTATACGAGTTAATATATTTATTCTGGTGATACAATAGTAGAGTATTTTGAGAAACACGCTTTCTAAAATCAAATTCATTTTAAAACATATCCTGCCTGCCATCATAATTTCAACTAACTTTTATAACATCCCAGGTAGCAAGGTGACGTATTTAAGACGTCGATTATTGATCATCAGTGACGTCATAAATTACGTAAATGAAACGTTAAACAGACGTGCGTAAGTCACAGACCAATGACGTCTTTTTTGACGTAAAAAATACGTCATCTTAAGACGTCTTTGTAGGTGCAGCAAACGTCAATAAACGTTATAATTTCTTTTCAGCAGTATTCAAAACTGCACATTTCCGAACTGACTTGGGTGCGAAAGAAACTTTTGCAATTATAGGCTGAGAAATAAGCACTCCGTTTTCCAGAAAATGATTGAAATATATTTTAACACCTTATTATACCCTTAAATTATTTCCTAACTCTATGATTTTTGTAAACATCCTGTATCAATATAACGAACATTCACTAAAAACTTATTCCTAAGATAGAACATAATACATAACAGGGGTAACAAAAATACATATGTATATTTTATGTACAAAAAAAAAGGTAATATTTCGACCAAAACGGGCAATTACGTCGTGTGTTAACCTTTTCTTAAAGGCGGTAAGTACGAGGTAGCAGTTTCCCGACCGCAGTGATTAGTTAGTCTGGCATCTTGGAATAAGAAATATGTTATAGTTTAGTTCTCATAATACAAAAGTGTGTTGATTCTATATTCCAATGTAAACAAGTGATTATTTACTCCAGCATCAAGGTAGAATAGTTTTCGTTCAGCTCTAACTTATGGAACGAAATCCCAAGGGTAGTTAAATTGACCTCAGTTGCAAGGTGTCTTACGTGTCAACCTGAACATAATAAGTTGGTACTGTGAAAATAACACAAGGTTAAGTTGATGTAAACATCAAAAATTAAATCGTGGAATAAACGAAACATGTTAAAGTAATAATGTGTTTTATTAAATCAGGCAATATTTCATGAACCATACGTTACTGTCGAAGATACAGGAATATGAGAAGGCAGGTCAGAACACCTCGTCCCATCAAGTATATTATTCAGTGGGAATCATATATAAAAAAAATACCACCAAAACGTATTTATATATTTTTATTACAAGTAATCGATAGATACAGTACTAATATTTTTAATTAAACATGTTTATATGCTTAAGGCCCATTCACACGCTATACTTATTGCGTCTCAGATGCGCCAGCGCGAACCCCCCAGATTTTTTTTAGGAGGAATAAATATAAGTAGTAGGTAGGTAAATACCTACATTATTATGAATAATTTACCAAACACGCATGTAACGCAAACTTTCCATCTATAATCACTCCTGTAAGTAAAGCTTAATTCGTGTAGATGCGAATAATTCTTTAATTGGTCAATTTCAAATATTTTAAAGAAACTGACCAATCAGAGCATTATTCGCAATTCGTTTCTTCGCATCTTTATGAACTAAGCTTAAACAATACGACGCGCAGCGAACGTAGAGCGAGGAGCGAGCCGTCGCCGTCGTTATATTTTCCCAACAGGGCAGTAACGCGCCGGTGCTTTATATATTGTACTTCCATTACATGGGCGTTTATTTAAAGAAAATTTTGTATTACAGGATCACGGCAAAGTGGAGAAAAATCAAACGAATTTCGTTGTGCCACAATACCTATATACAGAAAATACTCGAGAAAATATCACATTTTCTTCTCTTTTACGGTCACGGAATTTAGTCTATCAAATAAGACCGGCTGGCAGTTAAAAGGGGGCACGTGTCCCCCTGCAGACACTCATGACGAATGCATCGATTTAAAAAATATCTGCGTGTGAAGGCGCCCTAGATTTTCAATAAAGGAATGTTGTTCATGCATTTGGCCCTACAATTTAAAGTATAATTTAGGGCTTAAGAAATAAGGATTCCTAATAATAGTATTCTGAGTATTGTGGTATCATGCATGCATCTCCAGTAAGTCTTTAAATTTAATTTTTTTTCACAACTTCCTAACCTTAAATTGATTTACCGTAACATTATATAAACACAATCACATACTTTCGTAGACACAGAAAAATTATACCTATGTCCAAGACAATATACAAGGTGTTTCAAAAAACATGTGCCATTGCTCGTGTTGTGATTCCTTAACTAAAAATAAGACAAATAGTTTCTATCAAAGTAGGTCCGCAACTGCTTTATTTCTGAGATACAGGGTGTTACAATTTTTAAGCGAAGCAAAAAATATGGACGCCACTGCCGTTTTCTGTTTTAATAACACAGTTATGTAGGCAGTTTACTGTCTAATACGAAGTACCTTTTGAGAATTTTTTTACTTCGGCTTTGTTTAAGAGATAAATGCAATTTTATCAAACTGTGATATAGGCATAGTGATATGCACATAAATGTCAGCAATTTTTTTAATCGAAAACATGTAGTCACACGGAGAAAAGTCTAGGGCGCATTTTTGCTAAGTGATAAAGCGGAAGTTTGAAGAAAAACAGTCGCGTATCAATTTTTCGTTAGAAATATCAAAATATATGTTAGCGCGGACGCCACTGGTAGAAGTAGAGCAAATACTTGTCATGATATAAATGTATTTCGTGCGTACAAAAATTCAAAATGATATCTAAGGCGTTCTCAAAAATATTAAAATCGTGTTTTTTTTTAATATTCAACACCCTGTATCTCAAAATTAAAGCGGCCGCACACCCATGTTGATAGGAAATATTTTTCTTATTTCTGGGTAAGGAATCACCACATGAGTGATGGCACGTTTTTTGAACCACCCTGTAGAAAGTATTCATTCATTACAAAATTTCAAAAAGATTAATTAAGAAAATATGTTGTATACATATTATTATGATACCCACAAATGATACAATGTACAAAAAAATTTAAAAATAATATACACTCGGTTCCAAACTTATGAAATATTCGAAAACGTAGGTCAAATTCATTTTTCTTAATAAATCGATATTCAACATTTTTTTTGCGTTTGGTAGGTCATTCCTTGTTTAATAGCAGACGGCATGCGAAGTGTTAAAAAATTCAGGGGTATACAGGGAAAGCCGAAAAGTACAGTGTGTCCCATCTTTGATACTTTGGTATCGGAGTTATTATCAAAGATAGAGCGTCGCGGTCTTCACTTTGGTATACTACTTTTTAGCGAAACAAAAGATTACGGTGTCAAATTTGTCAAGATTGTCTTAAGAGTCCATCACGGTAACCCCTGACCGGCACGCAACCGCCCATACAGCAATGTAAATTAAATGGGGTTTCTTGCGTTCAGCTGTCAACGAATTTCGAGAAAACTGGTAAATTATAAAGCTTTGGTTAAAAGGATATTGAAAGGCAACTCTATTTGCTAAATTAACCATGTTGCAGATTTTTCTATTTGGCTTTCGTTTTCGAAATGTATGCAGTAATATATTTATCGCCGTTAGAATTGCAACTTTACGCATGATTTTCTCCACATGTTAGTCCTTAATAAAAAATCTGAAACATGGTAAATCTAGCAAATAGAGTTGCTTTTCAATAGCCTATTAACCAAAGCTAAATAATTTACCAGTTGTCTCGAAATTCGTTAACAGCTGAGCGCAAGAAACCCCATTTAATTTACATTGCTGTATGGCCGGTTGCGTGCCGGTGAGGGGTTACCGTGATGGACTCTTAAGATTTTAATCTCGGAGGTGAATATTGAAAACTTTCGCTTTTTAGACACACCTCGTATTATCGTTATGCCTGAACTTATCAAAAAGGTAAACAGTGATGTTGATAGAATTTTTTACGTGGAGTCCAGTATTCAGTGGAGTAGTGAGTACTTTCCAATCAAATTAGTTTTAAGGATATTATTAGCCAACCCTACTATTTTTTTTAAATGCGGCGCTCTATATTTTATTTTAAGCATAATTTGGGCTAAAAATATATAGTTGTTTATATTTATTTTGCAAAACAAATTTTTAATTATTTACTTTTATTTCTAACAGTAGGCCATGGTCAATTATTTATTTCAAACAATTGAAAAATAGTCATAATGATAATAATTACTTAACTAAATAGGCTTAGGGAGAGGAAAGAAAGTCAAAAAGTATTTCTTTCTTTACTTTCTTTCTTTCCTCTCCCTATATTTCAACTCTACTTCAGGAATGGACTATTTCTTCAAATTTAAATGGGCTTATTTACTTCAAAAAATAATTTTAATGTTGTTCGATATATTCAATTGTGTATCAACACTTTATTATTATTGACAATACCTAATTTTATCTTTTGTTTATTTTTATCGGTTAATTTCCATGATTACTGCGATATATTTCGAAGACATGATCATTTTAAATAAAAAAGAAAACACAACTTGGCGTTTTTAAGCAAAGTTACGATGTTCATTTGTTTTATCCAATGACACATTTTTACGGTTCAGGAAAAATGCGTTAACTTCCGTAACTTAAAGTTCTTTCTAGCACTTAAAATAAAGAATCAATACAAAAAACCAAAGTCCACAAATTATGTCAGTGACTCATTTAATACCAATCACTAAATCTAGGAGGCGCCAGAATAAAAATATTGTACAAGTAAATCTTTTCTTATGCATATTTTCAACTTGCCATACACGCAAAAAGCTACCAGGATTTTAAAAATAATGTTTTTTCCTCCAAATCTGTTAAAAAATTATTTTGACAGAAAAGCCAGCTTTCAACTACTCTTTCTTGCAACAGATTCTTTTAAAATGTAGTAATTAAATTTGACTTGACCCTGTACGTCTTAAATTTCCCAGTATAATACCACTGATTTTCTTAAAACCTTGCAAACCCTGTTACTAAACCCACAAAACAACATTTTTTTTTAAAGGTTTAAAAGATCATTTTCCTCCGTGATCTTCCAAATGGTAAGATTTTTTTTAATATAGACTTATTAAATATAAAAGATTAAATTTTACCTACACTTTGAATATATACACAAACTTTATGGAAATTGAGTTGTGATGCTGATGCACATCACATAAATACCACATGTCCCAAAGTTTATTGTTTATTTACTGAGACTCAATTTCCATAAACTTTGTGCAACATCCCTTGAAACGAAGAGCAGTTTCTACATAACTATGGTTTTTTGATGATCTGGGTAAATCGCCTGTTGAAACCTTTAAAACATAATTCGAGAATAATTCTTTTTCTTCTTTACTTCTTTGCCATCTTATGACAATTTATGATAAAACACATTTTAAAATTAAAATCAATCATGATACACCATACCTACTTAGGCTTCCCACAACAAATTACAAAGCTTGACCACAAATGAAAATGGCTATTACACATAATAATATCTAGATGTCACTCCCAGGAATAAAACAAGAATGAGACCTAATTCACTTAGCAACTAAGCTAGGGGAGTATTAAATGATACATTTCTACAAATAGGTCACTTTGGTCAGTTAAAAAAATTTTCTAGCTGCATGGTATTTTCATTGATCAGCTCAATATTGCAGACATATTTATAATGTCTTTTAACTGAGCAAACTTCCAACATTTGTCTGATATGCAAGAAATCGAATGTTGTGATTAAACCCACACTCCTATAATTTCACCAGTTACAAGCTTAAATACATTTTTATACAATTTACATGACAGTGAATAATAATTTATCTTTATTACAGCAACTCAATGGATATATTGCACTAATAAAGTATATTTAATAATGAACACTCAAATTTGCTTACATTAAAAAAACTTCACAAACCAGAGCTGTATTCATTCTTATATATGAAAGAACCAACCAGGACTTGGCAAGCCTTGTTTCAATTATATCATTTTTTCATAAAAGTAAAATTAATAATAGAGGAAGTAAATAATTCTTCTACCTCTATACCAGGGCTACTCCAAGTCAAGTTACTGTATGAACAAAAATAATTATCCACTTCCATAACACAGATATAATATAACAATTTTTTGTAAAACAAGGGAAAAGTTATTCTAAGGAATTCAACATTAGCAGCTGTTTAAGCACTTTTGTTTGCGACGTCTCCCTGATTTCTCCTGCTAAGAACATCTCATCGACCACTGTGTACACTTTATAAAAATTAAACACCAGATCTAATTCACATACATTGTGAAAGTATTCATTTAGAACTTCTACAAAATTATGAATAGCTTCGAGGTAACACAAATTGTTATCATTCACATCAACACATATACAGAAATATAAGCCAGCATATCGACGATAGACAATTTTAAAATTCCGGAACTAAAACAAAAAAAAGGATTTCTTCTCATAATCCAATAATTCTTAAAAGATTTTATTTACATAATGGTGGTTTACTATGTGAACAATTTATTTATCTGTATGGAACTGTAAAGAACAATACTTTCCAGTTATCCAGTTACAGTGAGTCACTATTTTTATGGCTTAACTTACAGCTACATATTATGTATGACCATCAATTAGAGGGACCCAGCTCCAAAATAATAATGCAGGGCAGAAGATCAAAGGGGAGACCACGAAAATGAAGTGGCACAGGACATACATACTTTATTAGGTGTCAGGATGCCTCCAAAACAATAGGCATTAGTTAAGAAAAATGTCTTTTATTACCTACCAAGGGCATTGAATCCAAAAAAGAATAGGGGGGCACAAAAAATTTAAATTTGGTAAATGTAAGGGTCATCTGAAGCCTATTATAAAAATATTTAAACCAGCTGCCCTTGGACCATCCCAAGAGTACCCTATTACCTTAAATTCTTAAAGGATGAATTGTTTTAAGTAAGATATTTAGGAGCGCAAAAGGTCAGTTTCCTGAGTAGAAGGACCTAATATCGTAATAAGTATATTAATCTTAATAAAAATCTAATTGTACTTGAATTACCTCAACAAAATTTGTATGCTTAGCATCTCGAACAGTTACCACTGCATGTACTTCTTCTATTAGCTTCTGCTTTTCATCATCATCGAAATTCATGTACCATTTAGCAAGACGAGTTTTACCAGCTCTATTTTGAATTAATATAAACCGAATCTAAAAAGATATTCTTGTAAAAAGGAGGCGTTTACCTAAGAATTATCTTCAAAATTAATATCCAAAAGCTTTACAAAATGAGGCCACAGTCTAATATTTGGAGCGTTGTTAAAAATATTACCATTTTGAATAGGATTCTCTGTAACTTCTATTCTTGATATTTTAATATTTTTTAAAAACCCAAACCGGGTCAAAAAGATTTACAAAAAATCTTCTAAACTTCAACTGTCACGTCATAAACAAGAAGTTAGATAAAGCTCCGTCTTCGTCATCCATTAATCCAGTAGCAACGCCGGTAATTATTGCCCAAAGGCCATCAATCACCAAACCACCATAGAATAGGATATTTCTATGCAAACCACACACAAAAAAGTTACTTTATTTTCTTTTTGTGGTTGGCTGGATGGTGAAAAACAAGAGGCCATAGGAACCCAGAAGAAGAAATTGTAGTAGTCGCACGCATCTTCTTTTTTTTTAGGTTATAATAATTATAAAAGTAAATAATACAAAATTTCATATTTTTTTTTATTTCGATTCGAATGCAATAACGAAATAATTGGCAAGAAAATAAAATGCAACAAAGAGAAGAAAAACAATTAGAATCATCTCTTGAATCCATAATTCAAAGGGTAAACGATCTCAAAGCTTCCCTGACTGCAATGATTTTTAAGGTTGAAAATGAATATGAAACTATGAATTGGCCCAAATTTCTGGATAATTATGCCCTTATCTCTGGACAGGTAATTATTATACGAGGGTACAGCCAAATAATACGAATTTAAATACTCGAAGACAGTTGCCTTCTCAAAAATTATCCTTTTTACTAGTTATCCTACTTTGATTTTCTGGGAGCCTAGGCCTAGACCAGTCTGGTAATTTTTATGACAGATTTTGTATATAAAAAGAAAAACATTTATTTGTTTTGTAAGTGATATAACTGGATTACCTATATAAGTACCATTTATTTTTTCTAGCTTATTTCCCTATCAAAAGTCTTAAGTCATGATAAATGTCCAAATCTTCGAAATCTCACAGTGTTACCCCTTATGCTTTCACCAGAAAGGGATGAACAAATGATGCAATTAACAGAGGGTAGAATTACTACTTTTTCACATGATCTTGTTCCTGACTATTTAAGAACCAAATTGGAGCCTATGGCAGAGCAAAAGATGATACAGTTGGAACACAAGGCCCAAAATTTGCAATATGATAATGCACAGGTAAAGATATGAATTTGAAATATTATATTGAATCGTAGGTAATTCTGAATGAATCTAAAACTCAGTAGGTAAGTATTTGGTATTTGATAAGAGGCAAGTTAATCCTAACTTTAAATTTGAAATGAACAGCATTAAAATTGAGAGGGCTGAGCAATGCAAATTTTTGAGCTTACGTGTGGATGATGTTTTCTTGGTCTCGCCACATTAACTATGTGGCTGGAAAACTGAACTTGGCCTATTTTGTCATGCTTAACTTGAAAAATGTCTTATTAGAGAAATAGCTTCTTGGTATATACTATGCTCTGGTCTACAGCCTAAAGTATATGATCCTCTACTGGGGTCAGGCTGCAGAGATAACAAGTATCTTCATTCTTGTTTATAGTTTATTGATGCTAATGTTCTACAACGTGCATAAGTCAAAATAAAAGTAGTTTATGCTTAAAATATTACAATTACAATTACATGATTGACACCACTACAGATTTAAATCAACATTCCTATGGGCTAAAAATTCATTAGACAAGTAGAAAGCTTTTCATATCAAAAATGCTTTATCCTCTCTATACTATTTCATCGGCAAATCTTGTAGGTACCTACTATCTTAGGGAGGTTCTTGATAATAGCTCGGATAATAGTAATATATATTTCAATAATAGGTACATCCTAATTTTTACAAAGAAAGAAACAAATCACCATTATATATTATAATACAACATAATATATTTACAGGAAATACAAGCTAATGATTGAGATTGGACATCTCCAATACACAATATAGCTACCACTCTCCTAATACAGCAGACAGATTACGTTTGAAAGCATATAGGTTTCCACTTTCTCTCACAACCCTGGGCAGACTGTTGAATTCGTTGAAACACTTAAAGAATAGACAGTTCATAGTTTTTTTGAACTTAGTTCTTCTGCTATAGATAAGTGAAGTGATTGTGTATATCTCGAATTCGCACAATATTTTGGCTCAAGTAAGGAGGAAAAAGATTATGTAAAATTTTAAAAATAATAAAAAAATTAAATTGAAGTACTTTATTGCAAGAAAATTCGACCCATTCTGGCATTCTGCCAACTTATAAAATGGTATAAACAGACCATCTTTATTTTGCATTCAGTATAAAATATGTGAGAATTTTGTGGCATACATACTGATATTTTCTTTACCATAGAGAAGATTTTTCAAAATAAAAGTATTTGGAAAAGAATTCTATGCTGTAATGCTGCAAAAATTCTCCTGGCTTCCACCGCTTGCTCCCAAACTATATATTCGACTACGCATCGTGTGTCCTCTCAAAAGGGGGAATACTCAGGAAATTTTTTCAATGGATCCACTTGACTCTTGTAGACAAGTTTTGCAAAGTAAGAAAATTTTAACTTTACCGAATTTACTTGTTTTAGGGGCAGCTTTGTATGCCAAAAGATACCTACAGAAGTTTATTTCCAATTGTGTCTACTATTCAAAAATGATCAAACTAATGATAATATAATTTCCGATATTCACCGTTCAGTATACAAAAAGAGTAGCATTGCTTTGGCAGCTATAATTTTAGAAATCTCCCAGAGAATATTAAATCTGTAAATCTCGCGAGGAAATTCAAAAAAGCGCTGCTGTGCTATCTTTTTGAAAAGTATTTTTGCTCCATTAATGAAAATTTAGGGTAATTTTTTCTTTCTTTTTTTTATGTATAAACTGAACCTAATCTCTGTGGTTTGTTTATTGTAACGTTTATTTTTCCTTTGATTAGAATGTAATTTTTTTATACTTACTTGCAGCTTTTTTAAGTGTATTTTGTTTCTTGAATGAATAATTTTTTAGTCTTAACTATTAGTGTATAAGGTGATCCTTAAGTGCATGAAGAAAATCTAGGATATAATTCCTGACATCATTTCAGGACGAAAAGTTTATATGGACATATGCCCTAAAATGCTTACCCTCTAAGATAGAGGGTGTTAAAATAATTTTAAAAAAATAGTTGTTTTTTTTATTTCGAAAGTCCTTGAAGATACGGTATTGAAAATTGGTGTCAACTAATTTTGTATTAAACTGCACTCTTTCGTTTAAAAATGTTTTGCTTACTAACCAGTGGCATGCGTGAAGATACTATCAATATCTTTTTTGTAAAAGTATTTGATAGGCCACTGATTTTTTTAAACGCATTTTTATGCATTATTGATACAAGATGAACAAAAGTTGTCTCTACTATATTTTTGAAAAACTACAGTAGTTTTAACGAAAAATGAAAAAATTGTAAAGTTGTAAAAAAAAAACTATGTTAAGACATCGCTGCTCGACTTTTTTTCAAAGTAGGCTTATGTCACAGATTGTGTAAATAATTGTGGAAATGTCACAAAATTAAATGACAGAAAAATCATTTAAAGCTTTAGTGCGTCGTTTTTGTGAATTGTTTATCCATCCAAAAGTTTTATAGTTATGGCTGATTTACAAAACACTGCTCATTGGGCAGATATGCATTTTGTTTATGGTCGTGGGTGGGCAACACGCATTTACCAGGCAAGATATCCGAATCGTGTGTAGCATCATGTGCTCAGACCTTTGTAAGTCTCTATCGCCGTTAATCAGAAACAGGAAGTTTTGCCAGAGCTTCTGATATTCCCGGCAGACCAAGGACGGTAGAACACCACAATTAGAAGTGAATCAGTATTAAATAGAATTGAGGAAGATCCAGAAACCAGTTCTTGAGAAATTGCGCATGAGGTAAACGCTAGTCAGCAAACCGTTTTGAGGATTCTTCGTGATCATCAAATGTATCCTTACCACATACAACGAGTTCAGACCCTTTTACCACGTGATTTTCCTCAACGCTTTAATTTTTGTCCATGGTTTTTGGAAAGGTTTGCCAGAAATCCACAATTTTCAGATAATTTCTTTTTTACCGACGAAGCTAGTTTTTCTAAGAATGTCACAATAAACTTTCATAACAATCACATTTGAATCAAGAAAATCCACACGCTATTAGCGAAAGACATTTTCAGTACCAATTTTCGTTAAATGTATGGGCAGGAATAGTTGGTAATAGACTAATAGGTCCTTTCTTTCTTCCCCAGCGCTTAGATGGCCAAACCTATCGCAATTTTCTAGAAAATGAGCTGCCAATATTATTGGAAGACTTGCCATTAGCTCAGCGAAACCAGTTGTTTTTTATGCATGACGTAGATCCCGCCAATTTTAGTGCCACAGCCAGAGAATATCTAAATGCTGTATACGGAAATCAACCGTGGCCGGCAAGATCCCCAGATTTAAATGTAATTGGATTTTTACTTCCGGGACCATTTAAAATCTCTATTTTACAAAACTTCAGTTGAAAACCAGGAAGATCTTGGGAACCCGATAATAATTGCTTGCAAAAATATTAAAAATACCCCAGGAATTTTTGAACATGTTAGAAATTCAATGAGAAGACGGCTAGATACTTGTATTTTAGCAGAAGGTGGCCACTTTCAACAGTTTCTCTAAATCCAGTTTGTTTTGTGTTTAAATTTAGATTAACAAATAGGTTAGTTATATTAGAAAAAATTTTAAATAAATTACTTGTAGTATAAATAATTCATAACATGTTTTGTACTTATTTAATTAGGGAATTAATTTTGTTTAATTTATATCCGTACTGCATCAGAGTTATATTTAAAACTACTGTTTTTTTCGAAAGTATAGTAGAGACAACTTTTGTTCAGTGGCGTATCAAATATTTTCACAAAAAAAATATTCATAGTATCTTCACCGAGATCTTCACGCACGTCACTGGTGGAAGTGAGCAAAACATTTTTCAACGAAAAAGTGCAGTTTAATACAAAATCATTTTACACCAATTTTCAATACCGTTTATTCAAGGACTTTCGAAATTAAAAAAAAACAATTCTGTTTTAAAATTATTTTAACACCCTGTATCTTAGATGGTAAGCATTTTAGGCCATATGTCCATATGAACTTTTCGTCTTAAAATAATGTCAGGAATCATATCCTAGACTTTCTTCATGTACAGGGTGTCCCATTTTCGACATTTTATAGGGTATCTCCGTATTTGTTAGTACTATCGAAAAAGTAATATAGTTGTCATGTGCTCTTTTTGGGTCAAACTTAAAATGGTAAAATCAAAATTTGAAGATTTTTGCTCGCTTAAGCGATACGGGGGAAAATAAAAAAATTGACAATTTCAAAATTACCCTATATTTTCTTAGTTAAAAAAAATACAGAAAAATGTTTTATACAAAAGTTTCTTTATAATGATTGTTGAATAATCTGCCGTTTTCAGAATAAGTATACGGGGTCAGGTAAACAAGTTATCGGACCTAACGTAATTTTTTTAAATGGAATACCCTGTATATTTTAATCTAAGAGGATAGCAGGGATGATATTGGTTTCCTAGGCGATTTATTTAAACTTTATTACTTTGAAACGAAATAAAATATTCAGATTAAGGTAAAAAATAACGGGAATCATCGTAGATGTTCGACAGCTCCTCCGTTGTTTTCAATGCACTCTTGACATCTTTTTCGAATGGATTTTAAGGCATTCATGATGTGTAATGGTTTTATTTCTGGAAAGCCTCATGAATTCTTTGGTCAAGTTGTTCGCGGGTTAAAATGACTTCTTTATAAATTTTATTTTCCAACACTCCCCAAAGAAAAAAATCTGGAAGTGTTAGATACGGAGATCGTGGTGGCCACCTTATAGGTCCATGTGTTCCTATCCAACGGTTTCTAAAGTGAGTATTTAAATATTCTCTCATTCGGAGGGCGTTATGGGTAGGGGCGCCATCTTGTTCAAAGTAAATCTCTATTACTTCATTTAAAGGAACATTATCAAGGTTATCGAAAAGGTTTGATTGGAGTATGTCCAGATATCTATCTGCATTTAAATTTTCTTCAAAAAAGCGATACACCAGTTTGTTTTAAAACAAAAAACAACTTATATTTACCCCAAATCGACCTTGTTGGCGAACAGGTCGTACCATATGGGGATTTGTGGAGTTCCAATGTCTTTCATTATGTCGATTATGAATACCGCAACTTGTAATTCGACATTCATCTGACCAAATTGTTTTTGGTGAAAAAAACGATCCTCGTTAGATTTATTAAAAACCAGTGACAAAATTCCAATCGTCTCACATCATCATCATCAGGATGCAAATATTGGGTAGTTTTAACAACATAGAGAAAATATTTATTGGACGTCAAAATTCTTTGCGCCTTAGATTTTGTAATTCCAGTTTCAGTTTCTACGTTTCTTACGGACATATATTTTTGTTCCTAAAATTACAAAGTGATTTTAGAGAATAAAATTAGGATGTGTGCTTAAGACCACAAGACAGAAGCGAAAACCTCACCAAGACGAGATTCTCTATTAACCTTTCACTATCTAGCATCCGCAAATCTCAAATTCAAGGCGATAAAAGAATCGATCCATAAAAAGCAAATACACTATGCATTTGGTCATATTTTAGTATCTTGCTTTTTTCCCCGACTGCATCATTAGCGTTGCATAGCCGAATCTGACGGCTCAGTCTCATTCAATACCCACTAAAAGTGCTGAACGCGCCTAAAGAAGTTTTCACTTCAATAAAAGTTGAGCTACTACTATTCAAAGCTATCACAGGATATATTACCTGATTATTGGCCTCGACAAATCCTAACACGCTTATTTCTTCATTTCCCTCGTTTTCTTTATTATAAGTTTTTGATCTTGGCATCGTAAGAGCTGTATGTTTTTAAATTATGTTCCGGTCGTCGGAATATGTCCTTAAATGGTTGCCGTCTTTTCTGATAGCGAACAAAATATAAAGTTTGCGCCATTTCTTCGTTTTTTCCACTTTTAATATAAACTGATATCATATCAAATTTTCCAAAATGTTGAAAATGTTCAAAATGTTTCGTGTCCTACTGTGGTTTAAAGTCATAAAGTTTAAATAAATTGCCTAGGAAACCAATATCATCCATGGTGTGTTATATATTTGAAAAGAGAAGTTAAAATGCTATCTTTTTAGAATAAAATATATAGGGTGTCCCATTTAAAAAAATAAGGTTAGGTCCGATACCTTTTTACCTGACCCCGTATACTTATTCTGAAAACGGCAGATTATTCAACAATCATTATAAAGAAACTTTTGTATAAAACATCTCCTTTAACTAAGAAAACGTAGAGTAATTTTGAAATTGTTAATTTTTTGATTTTCCCCCGTATCTCTTAAGCGAGCGAAAATTTTCAAATTTTGATTTTACCATTTTAAGTTTGACCCAAAAAGAGCACATGACACCTATATTACTTTTTTGATAGCAGTAACAATTACGGAGATACACCCTATAAAAGTGTAGAAAATGGGACACCCTGTGCTTAAGGATCACCCTGTATATTATCCTAGGATTGTTCGTTTCTAACAAACTATTATTACCTACTTGGCGTGTGTGTAGGCACGAAATTTGTGATAACTTGAATAAGTAATTTGAATTTGAACCTTTTAATGGAATAAATAGATAAATATTATAGGTACCTACTTACTTCTTATACATTATTTATTTAAGTGCCGATTTTCAAATTATTTTAGAAACAAATAGCGGCTTACCAAAAAGTTGTATCACATGTCTGGGATATAGTGAGCAAAGCCAGGGAGGAATGGGAAGTTGAGGCATCATCTAGAGGGAGTACCCAGCAAAATTCAAGCGTTGCAGATACACATTTGTTGGTGGCTGCAGTTGGAATGGGGAAAGGTTTAAAGGCAAGATTATTTTTCTTATCTATTACAGGGTTCATATTCTACTGAAAAACTGGGAAAAGTAAGGAAATTTAACTAACTCAAAAAAGTCCTGGAATTGGGTAAAACTTTGTGAAAATCAGGCAATTTGCACTATTTGGCCTGCATCACCTTATACTTCACTGATTAACTTATAGAAAGAAATATCGGTAGGTATTTAACCAATTTCTTAGTCCAAAAGTTCACAATAACTGTATTAGAAGGTGTCAAAGTTTTAAGATATTTTTCTATTTTTTGAAATAAGGAAATTACGTTTTTGCACAAAATTGTTTTTTTTAAAGAAAAATTTTAGTTTCTTTTAAATTTTATGTGAATTGTAGAGGGCGCTGTTTGCGACCTATTGCTTACGTTCAATAGGTCAACTGTTTTGCGCCTTAGTGTATTTACGTTTTGAATGAAAATATTATTTTTGGTATTTTATTAGGTAAAAAAGGTATGGCGTTGTTGATGTCGCCCCGGAGTAAAGGCTTTTGATTGCTCAGTGGGCCCTGTTTGAGAAACATGTTTTAATATAATTAAATCCATAAATAAAATCGTATTTTTTCGGCGGCGTAAAATATTCTGCTAAATTAAATAAAACCTGAATAATATTTCACACACAGTTACAAGCGGCAATTGACAAAGAAATTTGCCTCTATTTTCTATATTTTAAGAATATTCTTCCCTTAAAAATCCACAAAACCGGGCTAACGGTTTCAGAAGACCCTTAAAATCGGCATAGTTTAAAAAATAAACCGCTTAAGTTCGGTTCTAGGAATTGTTATTTATCCAGTTAATATGAAAAAGTACAATATTCTAAAGTAAATCTATTTATAACTTTAACCATCTTTGTTTGTAAGCCAAAAGATACGTTTCTAAATGAATATTATGCTAATTCGGGGACTTTGTGAAGCCCGCACATACCGTAGCAACAGCAATTTCTTCTACAACTCGCTCCATTTTCTGATTGGCTATGTATAAACATGACTGTGATGGTAGTCACGACGACCCCACATTTTAAATAATTTATAATTGTTCCCCACGGTAGTGCCGGAAAAGGTAGGTTGGCCAGTTCAATGCATCGGTGAATTTCAACAAGGACTCTAACCTCATCTCGACAAGAGAAGGGCGCCTCAAAAGTGCAGTGTTTCTAACGTTAAATTCATCAAGTTTAAGAAGTTAAAAGTGTTGTAGAATCCTGTCTACAAGCCATCATTTAAATTGGTAAATATATGCTATTTTTTAGTAAAAAAGTGTTTAATTGAATCTGGCAAATATAAAAACCAACCAACTTAGTCTGTGGTGACGCAGTAATTCTAAATGACGGCCAGCTCCTTTAAAATGTGATTTAAACTAATCTAAATTAACCTAAACATTTATAGCCGAAAACAGGCATAGTTTTGCCTGGTATTTTTGTAATTGAAATAAAATATATGTTAGTAAAAATATTTTTGTTCATAAAGCTGCTGTCTCCTTTCTAACAAAAAGAGTTTTTCTGGTTTGGAAGGCATTCTTAAAATAAATTAAAGGGTAACTTAATATTTTGTATTCCCAATTATCTCTAATAAATGGCTACCTAGCATTTAATACTTAATTTGTAACGAATATAGACAAGCTTTAAAGCAAAACTGCAGCTCCAGTTGGAATTTTAAAAAGATTAAACTGCATGTTACCCCTCAATTTCTAAGATCAGTTTATTTCATTTTATTTATTTAATCGTTACCCATTGCCCAAGAAGTTTAGAAGTTCTCGATAATATAACACTTACATATATTAAAATCAAGCGTGACTAGTTATTCATAGGGTGATAATCGACACTCTAATAATTTAAATTTTAATCTAAAAACTCAAATTCACACACGAATTAGGGCAAATGACAAAAAAGTCGTAAAATATAAAGTACTTTCAAATGTACCTACCTACTATCGAGGTCCTTGCAATCGATTTATATTTTTGAAGCTTCGCGACCCCTAGGGCTTCGAGGTGGTCGCATTGATGTTATATTTAAAAAATGCAAAGTGACATCTTGCAACTGAGGTCAATTTAAATACCGTTGGGATTTAGTTCCATTTAGCTTAGACAATCGAATCAACACGTCTTTGTTTAATATATATGTTTACTTTTGGTTTTAATTTGAATGACTTATATAGGGTGTACATTTAGTGTGTAATTCTTCGATATCTCTTATGCTATTATAGATAAGGAAAAACTTTCAATTTAAAAATCAAGGGGCACTTAAAGGTGTATTTTTTAAAAATATTTTTAAATATACAGGGTGTTTCACAAAGGGACTGAGTATAGAACTTTCAATTTATGACAAAATATACAGGGTGTCCCATTTAAGAAAATTGAGTAAATCTAATCCAAACTATCAGAAATTTGGAAATACAATTAGAGCACCCTGTATAAAATAAGCTCGAAAACACTTATAAATGGTACTCACATAACCCAGATGCAACTATTTGCAAAAAATCTTGATTCAATTGAAATCAATAGGGAAACTGTAGCATATTTATTGCAACCGTGCAAAAACAAAAAATTAGGAAAATAATTAATATCTTGGCAACACCGCCACAGATTGAAACGAAAATTTGGAATTACATAAATAATTAAGAAGGGCACTTATTCCGTGCAAAAAATATAGGGTGTCCTATTTAAAAATTTTCAAATTTAAGTTGTCCCGCTTTTGGGAAAAAAAATGTATATTTAAAAATATTTTAAAAATATACACTTTTAATAGTCCATTAATTTTTGTATTTACAGTTTTTCCTTATCTGTAATAATAATATGAGATATCGAAGAATTACATACTAAATGGACACCCTGTATATAAACAATCAACATGTCGAAAATAAATCACTAAGTTCTTGGGCCTTCTGATAGACAACAAACTTAAATTTGGAGAGCACATTTCATTACTGAGTTCTAAGCTGGCCTCTGGTTGCTTCGCCATTAGGGTGTGGCGAACGACTTAGGAACGCCGACGGCAAGGATGGTGTATTTCTCACTGTTTGAATCGCACCTTAGGTACGGTATAGCTTTTTGGGGTTTTTGCAACGAGTAATTATTTAATTCAATTTTTATTTTGCAAAAAAGAGCCATACGGTTTATTTGCCGGGTGGGAGTTAGGGAGCACTGCAGACCGCTGTTTATTTCACATGGAATATTGACAGTAGTGTTATTATTTATCATAGAAACAGTTTGTCTTATACACAAAAAATATTATATTCAAATCTCTGATCGATTTCATAATACGAGATTAAAAAAATATGGACCAGAATCTGCGTCTCCCTATACCCAGACTAACCCTTACTAAAACATTTCTAATATATGAAAGCCTCAGGATCTATAACCATTGAGCACGGAATACAGATGGTTGCCATACTCGCAGTTTCGGAGGAGGGTAAAGAGAGTCTTGACTACAAGGTCTTATTACAACTTGGAGGAATATTTTGATGATAGTCCATAGTTATGTATATATCAGTTCTCACTATTTTATTTTGTGCTGGCCTCATATTTTATCTTCTGACAGGTATTTTTATTTTATTGTTAGTTTTATTCTCTTCGTTATTAAGTATCCGCTTTGTAAACAAGATCTTTGTTCTTCTTACAATAAAGCATACTTTGACTTTAACTTTAATTTATAGCTTAGAACTGAACGAAAGCATCTATTTTACTTTGATGCTGGAGTAAATAGTCACTTGTTTAGATTGGAATATAGAATAAACACACTTTTGTATTATTATTTCTTTTACTAAGATGCCAGAATAACTAATCACTGCCGTCGGGAAACTGCAATTCTCGTAGGGAAGCCCTTTAAGAAAGAATTATGATATGCAAGCTCGTTGCATACCCAAACACACACGACTTAATTGTCCTTTTTGGCCAAAAGGGAACCTTTTATAAGAATATCACTTTACTATGATCGAACTAGAGTCACCTTGGGTCAGAAACACACGTGAATCCTGCTACCCGGCCACGTGGAGCAGCTTCTCGCTTCGAATCTTGGACGCTACTCCTGTTTGGTTTGCTTTCCTCGCGCTGGCAGCGTTAAACCAATATTCGTGCGATTCGTTGGACCAATCAAAAGTCATTTATATTGGTTGCTATGCTGAAAGTAACTTGAAATTATGATGGCAGGCAGTGTTTTTTTTTTGTTACAGCGTTGCCGATTTGCACTTTGATTTAAAATTAGAATTAGGTTGCGACGTTGACTAATTGATTTGTATTTATGAATTTGATTTTTTGTAAAACGTGTTTCACAAGCACTGATAAAGAGAGAAATCAATTTCACTAGCAGAAAACATCATACACTGAGTCTTGGACAAATTGAGAGATCATTCATAAACCTCACACTGTCTACAGCCCCGGCACACAAACCCGAAACGCCCTCTGATGCGACAACAGCAGTCATGTCATCTGCATACATAGTGAGGCTATTAGCAGGATTGTTCCTTGTTACATCACTTACAAAAACTAAAAACAGTAGGGGTCCGAGAATACTCCCGTGAGGTACCCCTACGCTCACCGGTAGCTCCCCAGAATAAAACTCCCCACCACTCACATTCACCTTGACTCTCGTGAGTTCTATCACAAAGGTAAGAGGACAGCCATCTTAAGGACAGTCCTCTTACTCCAAAGCAATGCAATATAGCCAGAAGCAACTTATGATTGACCAAATCAAACGCGCGGCTGTAGTCAAAGAACAAACCAGCCTCTTGCTTTCTCTGCTCTATCATTTCTATAATATACTTGACAGTTGTCAATATGGTATCTGTAGAGGATCGCTCCCTGCGAAAATCAAACTGAATATCAGGTAAACAATTAAACCTTTCCCAGAACTCCAAGAGCCTGATATAAAAAGCTTTTTCGTAGATTTTCGAAAAAGCTGGGAGAACTGCGATTGCTCTATAGTTTTCGATTTTTCTTTCTCATTTTTTTTTCAATATGGAAAGGCATTACTCTACATCCATTGCATAAAAGACTGATGACAGTGACACCAAAGACGTATGCAAAGGACGCCAGGCAATGTCTTTTTGAGGGATTAGTTGGACTTATGTGGACGACTACATACAACCAAAAGGTCGTTCGACTACGCATCCAGTGAATATCGAGCTTAAGCAGTACGATACTGTTTATATGTATTTGTAAGCCTGCCGAATCTTGGACGCTACTCCTGTTTGGTTTGCTTTCCTCGCGCTGGCAGCGTTAAACCAATATTCGTGCGATTCGTTGGACCAATCAAAAGTCATTTATATTGGTTGCTATGCTAAAAGTAACTTGAAATTATGATGACAGGCAGTGTTTTTTTTTTGTTACAGCGTTGCCGATTTGCACTTTGATTTAAAATTAGAATTAGGTTGCGACGTTGACTAATTGATTTGTATTTATGAATTTGATTTTTTGCAAAACGTGTTTCACAAGCACTGATAAAGGTGTCCATATTTAAAAAAGCAGTTGAAAATCGAGTCACGTAATATAAACCTTTTTTTAGATTATTGTTTCTAAGCTTAAAAGTCTGAACCAATCCGCTTTTTTTACGTTTCGTTTCCATTTTATTCTAGATGGGCACCAATCCCAATGGTCAACCAAACCCTACCTCGGGTGGAATGATGGTAGCACCACAAGGCAGACCTGGTGGACCTCCAGGACAAGGTCAGATGCCGTCTGGTACACAAGCCATCAATAAGGCTCCATCTGCTATTAAAACGAACATTAAGAGTGCTGCGCAGATGCATCCATATGGCCGTTAAAATATTCAATTATTAGTCAAATACAATAAGGTGTTAAGGTTAGCAGTAAGTAAGTAATATAAAATTTATAAATAATAGTAAAAAAGTAAAGCTTGCGAACTGTATCCTTTCTTTTAATTCAAGTTAATTATTGGCTCACCAGTTGGCGCCACTGAACCATGAAGCTTCCGTCGAGTCAAGATGCGTTTTAAAGGTTATGTTACTTTAGGCTGGCCATCCACTGGATGTGTACTCGCACGACCTTCTGCTCGTACATAGTCGTCCATATTTATTTATTAATTTATTTAAGTATTTATTTACAGATCACATTTTGTGACATACATTTCATCAGTTAAAAAGCCTACAACTAATAAACTTATGCTAAAATAACAGTGCACAAATCGGTAAAAACAAAGAAGAACGAACACTGAAGCACACATTATCTTAAAAACCGCCCAAAGCTAAAAAGTGGTTAAGAAAAACTAAATTGTAGAAACTATATGTTAAAAGTAAATTCTTAAGAGTTTTTTTTAATGATATAGCACTTTTTATTTCTCTTATTCTATGCGACCAGTGATTAAAAATTTTGCTCTCTGCAGTGAAGGCAAGTCTGTGAGACAAGACTCTAAGGTCATTTCCATTTCTCAAAGGGTAAACATTTTGAGCATCCCAAACAAACATAGGTACTTATCTAAATTTTTTCTTACATAAATTACACATTCTAATATATAAGAGACGTTACTGTCAGTATACCCAATTCTTTAAACAGTTCACGGTGTGCTCAACCCTCAATTATTATGCGCAAGGGATCGGGAGGAAAACTAAAAAAAAACTACTTGTTTGTTTCAACATCACCTCTCGTCTATTTGCCCTTTTCCCACTGGTCAATGACCATAAAATGCTATACATGCAAAATGCTTTGTCGACTAAAAATCCTTACTAATTAATAATTGATGCGTTTCCCGTAAAGAGCTGTGCTGGACATTATTGTTTATATAAACTATCGTAGTTATTTTAAACAGGAAATTTGAAGTAAAAAACCTTTTACCTTGATTATTCCAGTACAACGGCATGAATGTCTTCTGCCCCTGAAACAGATCGTTCTAATGATCTTCTTTTGTGCTATTAGAACTTGGCCAATTCGCTTAGCGTCGCCCCAAGCCACGATACCACAGCTTAAGCATGAATGAGCCTAGGCATAATAGTAAGAAAGTAGCACAGGTCTATTTTTGAACTGTCTAAGTTTCCACACAACAAAACAGTGTTTAGCCAGCCAGCGTTCCCAGGATCGAGTCTATCTGAAAATTCCAAGACAACTGGGAATCCAGATGTAATCCCAAAAGTTTTAGGCCCTCGCCCTGCTTTATCGATGCGCCATTCATGCGCACTAAACTAGAGAAATCAATTTCACTATCAGAAAACATCATACACTGAGTCTTGGACAAATTGAGAGATCATTCATAAACCTCACACTGTCTACAGCCCCGGCACACAAACCCGAAACGCCCTCTGATGCGACAACAGCAGTCATGTCATCTGCATACATAGTGAGGCTATTAGCAGGATTGTTCCTTGTTACATCACTTACAAAAACTAAAAACAGTAGGGGTATGAGAATACTCCCGTGAGGTACCCCTACGCTCACCGGTAGCTCCCCAGAATAAAACTCCCCACCACTCACATTCACCTTGACTCTCGTGAGTTCTATCACAAAGGTAAGAGGACAGCCATCTTAAGGACAGTCCTCTTACTCCAAAGCAATGCAATATAGCCAGAAGCAACTTATGATTGACCAAATCAAACGCGCGGCTGTAGTCAAAGAACAAACCAGCCTCTTGCTTTCTCTGCTCTATCATTTCTATAATATACTTGACAGTTGTCAATATGGTATCTGTAGAGGATCGCTCCCTGCGAAAACCAAACTGAATATCAGGTAAACAATTAAACCTTTCCCAGAACTCCAAGAGCCTGATATAAAAAGCTTTTTCGTAGATTTTCGAAAAAGCTGGGAGAACTGCGATTGCTCTATAGTTTTCGATTTTTCTTTCTCATTTTTTTTTTCAATATGGAAAGGCATTACTCTACATCCATTGCATAAGACTGATGACAGTGACACCAAAGACGTATGCAAAGGACGCCAGGCAATGTCTTTTTGAGGGATTAGTTGGACTTATGTGGACGACTACATACAACCAAAAGGTCGTTCGACTACGCATCCAGTGAATATCGAGCTTAAGCAGTACGATACTGTTTATATGTATTTGTAAGCCTGATATATACAAAATATATTTTTTAAAATTTTGCCAGTAGCCTGCAATGTTGGTACTTTTAGTTTTTATCAAAAAGTTGTCCACACAGAACTATTAAACAGGTTATATTATTCAGAATTTACACGGTTGGATCTTGATAGTAGAGAAAAAGTAGATATAATTATTCATAAAAAATATTTAACCCAAAAACGCAAACTAAACCACCTTATCCGTAACTAAACGTAAATACTTGGTGACCACAAGTTTTTTAACCCTTTTATTAACTTAAGCACAACCCAATTTTCTCATCACGAAATTAAACATTTCGAAAAAGGTTTTAAATTTAATAACAGTCATATTTCCTCTAAAAACTATAAAACACTAGCAGTCGAGACAGAATTAGCTATCAATAGTATTTCTCCTTCATTAACACATCTAAAATATGAAGCTACTAAAATAATAAAAAAACAATTTTTAAAAGATTCGTTCCTAAACAAGACTCAAACATTGTGAAAGCAATCAAACAAAAATCCCTCGACAAAAATATAATTTTCACCAAAGCCGACAAAGGCAATACGTTTATAGCTATTCCCAAAAATGATTACATTCAAGAGACTCTAGATTTTTTAAATCTTGCTAAATACAACATCTTAAAATAAAAAAAAATCCAACCGAATTATATCAAAAATCTATAAAAACCCGCATTTGAAATTGTAAAAGTTTATTTATCGAAAGAGATACCAACAGACCAACTTTAATGAACCCCCAACCAACCAAATTATGTTTTTTAATTAAATTACACAAAACAGGCTACCCTATTAGACCCGTTGTTTCCTTTTTTTCTGTACCATCATTTAAATTATCAAAAATATTTATTGAAATAATTAACCAATCAACAAACTTTTTCGCAAAATTTCAGGAAAAAAATAGAAAACATTAAACTTCCGACCAATTCAAAACTAATCTCATTTGATGTAAGCAATTTATTCCCTAGCATACCGATTTCTAATACTATCGATCTAGTCGAAAAACTTTCCTCAAAAAATGTAAATTTAATAAAAAAAACATGAATTATTAGATTTGTTGAAGATATGTTTAGAACAAAACTATTTTGAATTCAATGGAACTATCAATTCCAGCAGTGAAGGACTGATTATGGGAAATCCACTTAGTCCTTTATTAGCAGAGATATTCATAGATTCGCTAGAAATTAGGATAAGTAATCACCCCCTATTCAACAAATTTATTTATTGGTATAGATATGTAGACGATGTTTTGGCTTTCTTCACCTGCACTAATAGACAATTACCACTCTTTCTTGATAATATAGATAATATTCACCCTAATATAAAATTCACCATAGAAATAGGCAATGCCATCAACTTTCTAGATCTAACAATATCACGAGAAAATAATAAGCATGTTTTTTCTATTTTTCACAAACCAACACACACAGACACACCATTACACAAATCATCTTGTCATCCATCCTACACAACATAACTACGCAGCATTTTACAGCATGATACACAGATTAATTCCTATGAATAGATTAACTTTCAAAAAGAACTAAACATTATTAGGCAAATAGCTATAAAAACGGATATACTTCCCATATATTGGAAAATTTTAAATAAAAAACGTTATAAAAAAGCCATTAATACGACTTTTCACTTAACGAAAGAAAATGCTAACAATTTTAAAGTAGTTACGTATATCGGTCAAGCAAGTGAAATCATCGCTAATTTCTCAATGTTAACATCGCTTTTAAAACTAATAATTCAACAGGCACTTTAATAAAACATAATAAAACTAAAGTAGACAAAGACAATAAATCGGAAATTTATCAATTAACATGTAATGATTGCCCTGAAACATATATAGGTATAGGTCAATCTGGCAGAAGTTTTTTTTTAAAGAATAAAGGAACATTTTTCAAGCTATATTAAGGAAAAAAACAATTCTAATTATTCCAATCACTTATTAGAATGCAATCATAAATTTATTTAACTATAATTACCAAATTCTCCACAGTGAAAATAAAGGCCCTAAATTAGATTTGTTGGAATTCCTGGAAATAAATAAACTTAAGAATACCAACCGCTTATTGAATTGTCAAACAGATTTAAATAAATCTCCTTTGTTAAATCTATTTTAGTACCTACCCTAATTATATAGATAATTGTTAGAAAAACCAGAATTTATACATTTTATACACCTTCGCTTCTATACCATTCATTCTTGAAAAAGCTACAGTGATAGCGAAACTAGTTAAATTTTATAAATAATTCGTAAGTTTTAAATATAGTGGAATTAAAGTAAAAAGTGTGTTTACTTTCTCATATAGTTCTGCCATGTTGGCCGATCACTAGTAACTTTATAATAACTTAATGCCAGTAACTGGCCATATTATTTTTTTACCTAAAAATAAAAATGAACATATTTGGGACTTGTTACTAGTTATTTAAACATATATTCGTTCAAAAAATCTTATTCCGGTAAACATATCTAGTATAGAAGTTTAACTTACCTTTAAAATTGCCTTGTTTTATCTTCACTGGCCTTTCTTAACTGTTTTTGGACACACAATGACTAACACCTAATTTTTCGCACCAATTTACGGAAATAAGGTTCGGCTTATAATAAAGAAATATTGATGTGTGTTCCTGGAAAGTAAAAGAAGACAGCAAATGTAAGACATAGAGCTAAATTCGCGCAAAATTCAAATTATAAGTGATTAAAGTCATTTTTGGCCGACCACTAGAGGTGGCCGGCTTACTAGCGCAACCACCTACGTAGTGCACCTTCCAGTCCTCTATGTGGTATGTCGTATGACAATAACCAAGTAAGAAACAAAGAACTGTTCCCAGACGTGTTTGACGCTTGCAGCATAACATGAAATATTTAAAGGTTCATAAAAAAAATAAATACTATTTTAAACTAAAAAATCTTATTCGGCTGTTTATTAGTTTTTTAAAAATCGATGTATTTTCAAAAACATCGATCTAGCCTACCATCAATGTCATGAAATATCGAGTCAAAATCCATCGATGTAAAAATATTAATGTTTTGACCCGTTGTATCGACGTTTTCGATGTATCTAAAAACATCGTGCATTCCTAGTTATAATGCAAGTAAATATGTTAATGCTTTTCAAGGTGAGATAAGGTCTTCTCCAAAGATATTAATATATCTAAAACTAGGCGTAAGGAATTTTTAGTGCAGAAGTATTGTTACACATTTTACACGTTCTACAGAACGATTTACAAATGCCACAATAACAGAACACATACAAGCTTCTAATGTAATATAACTGAAGAGCAGACGTGTCACAAAACAATCTCATCACACATTCAGGCATCACCAAACGCCCCAGTATACTAACCTAGTACAAAAAAAAAACAAAAAACAGGACACAAATAGAAAACTGAAAGAATCAAGACAAACATAGAAGCTTCCAAAATCCAAACAAACCTTACATGAAATGCAACACTAACTTCAATGAATACATCTGATAGTGTACGAATTTATCTAGTACTAGGAAATAAAACACATTTTTTTTTACATACTTTAAATGTATTTTTAAACTATTTTAAAAATAATTCTAAAAAGTAACAGTAAAAACAAAAATTTCATTATATAATGTAACAAATATTAAACACTTTTTTAAAGTAACTAAGTCTAACTGAAGCGTTAACTAAGAAATTATTCTAAAGTAATCCTAAGAAAAAAAAACGAGAAGGGAAATATCGTTAAGTATAAAGGTTCTCGACGGAGATGATTATTTGAGGTATACACACTTACTTACATTAAGTAATATGGTAATGATAATAATAAAATTATTAAAAAACATATTTTACTTACAACTGATGGTAAAAAGTCAATTTAAAGATTTTCTCGTTAGGTTTATTTAAACACCAACTAAACTATAAGAAAAAATAAATTAATAAAATAATAAAAAAGCTGGACATTTAAAACAGACGGTGTAAAAAATAAAGAAACCTGCCTAATTTGTACAGCAAGAGAAAGTTAAAAAGCACAACAAAAATACTCGTGCACAAGAAAAATTATCTGAAACTACAAAGAAACTTTTATTTTCCACTGTGACAACCATAATATACTTAAGCAAACAAAAAAAAATTATAAATACTAGTTGAAGTAATTGATTTTATAATAATAATTAATAACTGATCTGAAATATGGCGAAATAGATATTTTAAAAATTATTAACTATGTACACTATCGGACAAAAGTAAAGAACCTTTACCATATCCAGGCAGTTTATCTTGCCCAATTACAGTGTGTCCAAAATAATTTCACATTATAATGAACGAGGACACGGAGGAAAAAATGGTGAAATCAGGAAGGCATAGCCAACATTAATTAGCGACAAAACTCTATATAAAATTTTTACGTGTAAGGCGTTTATTTTGTTTCATTTTTAAATCTCTTTCAATTGGTTATCTACATGTTCAAGTAATATTAACTTACAGCTGCCCGCATAGGAGCATGTAAGCACGCCAGCCTCGACCTTGCAGTGCATTATAAAGGATCTGAATTGCTTAATAGCTCAAATGCGAACCGCCACAAATGTTTGGTTGGTGTCCGGTTAATACGAGATTTTATCCAAAGTACGTTCTACCATCACAAAAGCACGGCAAAGTAATGCATTTTTATAGGAATGTTTTTTGTGGAGTGGAAGGGTCAATCATAGAAGGGAATATAGATCGATTGGTATACAGGAAAATACTCTAAAACGTTATGTTGCTCTACGCTGAGTAGGAGATGCCGTTGCGGTTTGTGTTTTAACAGAACAATGATCCGAAACACACATGCCGCCTTGTTGGAGGATGTTCAGGTTCTACGGTGGCCGGCACAATCACTGGACTTGAACCCTATCGGGAACATGTGGTGAAGAGCCTGAACGTCGGATTCGTACCACAAATAATGTCCCCAACAGATAATCTTTCATCGATAAAATTAAGGTCTGCTGGACGAATCTGCCGATTATTACTACCCAAAATTAATTTTGCTATATTTCAATACGTAAAAGATTTTAAAAGTTAAACGATAACCGATGAAATTGTTATATTGTACTTCTGTTTGGCTGTTGTACTTTTGTCCGATAGTGCATATTATTTACTGGCGTAGATACGGGGGGGCAGCAAAATTGAATAATGGAATAATTGGCTATTTTTTCATTGCGACAGTGGTGATTCGACAAATCCTCGGCCTGGAATGACGTCCTGGCCTTCATAACATAGGGGGCCGGTTTAATGAGGGCTTAGGTCCACTTGACAGGACCGTGTGCCTCCCCTCACTACGACACTGGGTATATTTATTAGTAAAAAATCTTTAAAGCGGCTATAGTATTTCAGTAGAACTATCAAAAAGCCTTGTATTTAAAAAGCTTATGTGAAAAGTAATTTTGATTTTTAAAGATACATTTCTAATAAAAAGTTTAATAGTTACATATTAACTACAAAAGAAAAATATGCCTGGGTTTGTATATTAAATGTCAAAATTCTAAAATAGCTTTGGCATTATCCATTATGTCCGGTTTCAATTCACACAATATATTTAAATATGGTTAGTGAATAGATGTAGATATATAAAAAAGAAGAACATTATAACCTATTTACTAAAAACCAGTTTTTGATTTAATTTTTAAACATCAGTGATAAGCGTTGTATAAAGAACCTAACACACACAGGAACATTATTCGCGAACTTTTTTAAAAACCAAGTTTGCAAGAAAAAACAATTTAAAGTTGTTAATAAAGACCTATTAAAAAAATCCACTTACACGTTAAACATTATTAAATAACCATCATCAATAAGTACAAAAGTAACAAGTAATAGAAAAATAAGTATCATACATATTTTAAAACGACAGTGGTGTGTCACGAAAAGCATATAAGCTAGAAATTTATAGGAACATTTTTTTTTTAGTTTAAAAATAAGTGTAATAGCACATCAAGACCATTCATCTTAATTATAATTGGTTGCAAGTATTTTCTATTTCAAAACAGGCATAATAATAATGCAGGTTTTAGTGTATTAATATGAATTAGTATTCTAGTGTACAGGGTGTCCCAAATTCTCGGAAACTATAAGAGATACGAAGAAGTTTAAATTGTGGCAAAGTTGCACAATTTGGTGTTCAGCAAAATGCCTTTTAAAAATTGAGGAAATTGTCAGTATTCTCTGGAGATATCTGGAAAAAAGCGAAATTTGACAAATTTGTTTTTATTTTTTTCTAACTTAATTTAAAGAAATATTATGAAATAAATTCCACTTTCTTATTGCTACTTTTTCGCCTCTACAAAATAGCGCTATCAGTTTTTTAAATCCGACGTTTCGATGTCTTGGGCCCACCATCAACTTCATTTTTTTAAATACGAACCTGGATCTTTTATTTCGGATTTGGAGAGAGCTAGTCATTCTAAAAACAGATATGTATCACACTTATGTTATGTTAACTATATCTGCCTTCATTTTCTATATTATGGAAAAATCAGACAAAATTGAAATAACAAATTAAAGGTCGCTACGAGACAAAACATTATACGCTCAGCCATTATGGCATATTTTATGTTGACGGTATACCTAGCTATTTTCTCTTTTGTAATTTTACAGTAAAAATAGGTTTTCAAATATGGCAAAGCGTGATATGTTACACATTTAAATGATGAAAAAATTATGGCAAATACTTTTATTGATTATTTTTCAGAAGTGGGTGAAAAATTAGCAAATAAAATAAAAAATAAAAATACATTATTCTTAAATAATTTAAATGATAAAAATAACAATATGACATCATGTTTCTTAAAGGAAACTAATTATCATGAAGTTGAAGATATTATTGATAGCTTAAAACCAAAAAAATCTCCTGGTATGGATGGAATAACCTCTGAAATTTTAAAATCTATTAAAAATAATATTTCTAAACCAATTACATACTTAATAAATAATATTTTTGAAACTAGTATATATCCAGAAGCTTTTAAAGTAGGTCTGATTAAACCTATTTTTAAAAATGGAGAATTAAACAAAACGTGTAATTATAGACCAATAACATTAATATCTTCATTAGCAAAAATTTTTGAAAAAATTTTAAAAGAAAGAATAGATGAATATCTAAAAAAATTAAATTTCATTTCAGATAAACAATTTGGATTTCAAAAAAATAAATCAGCTGAAGATGCCATATGCTATTTAACAGAAAAATTATATAACACAATGGATAATAAAAAATCATGTATTTGTATATTTTTAGATTTGGCAAAAGCATTTGATACAGTTAGTCATACCATTTTGGTAAACAAATTAGAAAATATTGGTTTTAGGGGAAATCAACTAAAATTAATAAAAAATTACCTTAAAGATCGTCCAAATTATGCAAAAATAAATGAAAAAATAAGTTATTCAAAATATTTAAAATATGGTGTACCACAAGGCACAATTTTAGGACCTTTATTTTTTAATATTTATATTAATGATTTATTTAATATAAAATGTGACGGAGAAATTCATAGTTTTGCAGATGATACTGTTATTTTTTACAACGACATATCTTGGCAAAATTTACATAAGAAAATAAAAAAAGACTTCGAAATTATAAAAAATTGGTTTGATAAAAATTTCTTAACAATTAATTTTGATAAAACAAAATATATTCCTTTTACATCAAAAATAAATGATTTTAAAGATATAAATATAAATAATGATATTCAAATAATTAAAACTAATAATATCAAATATTTGGGAATAATTATTGATAATAAATTAAACTGGAATTTTCATATAGAAAATTTAATTAAAAAATTAAGAAGTACATTGCCAATATTTAAAAATATAAAAAAAATTTTAAATATAAAAAATCTAGAAATATTATATTATGCATTAGTCAAAACTCATATAAATTATGGTATTTTAGGTTGGGGGGGGGGGGGGGGGGATAAATAGAAATTTAGTAAAAAGTTTAGAAATATTACAAAAAAGGTTTTTAAAAATTATTTATGATAAAGATTATTTATACTCTTCAAAAAAATTATATGCAGAAACAAAAAAAATGGATGTGAGACAAATTTACTTTTATAATATTTTAATATATATTTTTAAAAATAAAAATAACATTGAATTTAAAGAGCATAATTATAATACAAGATTTAAAAATGAAATTTCTATTAAACCAAAAATAAATAAATCTATTGGACAAAAAAGTTTCAAAATTTTAAGTTTATACATATTCGATTGTCTAATAAATAATATTAAAAAAATAAAATCATTTAAATTATATAAAAAAGAAATTAAATGGTGGTTATTAAATAAAAATAGTTTAGATAATATTTTAGAAATGCTATAATTATTAAATAGGTATTAATATATTAATATATTAATACCAAATCTAAATAATATTAAATAAATTTATAAAAATTTTATCCTCAATTATTTACATAATAATATATTAACCAAATATTTTAATAAAATTAACCCCTATACAAGTTAACCTTCAGGGGTTTTATTCATAAGTTTATTTTTAATGTAAAATATATTAAAATGTATTGTATTTATGTAAATATTTTAAATAAACTTTATTATTATTATTATTATTATTATTATTATTATTTATTACAGTTCAAATAGAAACTCTAGAATTTCTTGTGAACGGTATCTAATTCAATCTCCCGAACGAGTGCAACCGCATGAAAATATTTTTGCTAAACTGGATAAAAACTTGTTGGAATTCGGAAACTTTAGAAAGCCAAGAGATAAATACGGGCGTTGAATTGATCCGGTTGAAGAGGAAAATATTTTAAATACGGTATGACTTTTTATCTGTAATTAATGTTTTCTAAATTTGGCTATTGACATATTTCTATTTTAAGGTTAATAATGCTCCTCGCAGCTCTACTAGCAGGCTTTTTGAAAATGAGCTAGAAAAACCTAGAATGCGAATATGGCGAACACTAAATTCAAACAAATATCGACCTTACAAAATCCATCTAAGCCAAACACTTAGACCTGGTGATGAAATCCGGAGGATGGACTTTTGCAATTGGCTTCAAAATGAACTTTTAGAAGACAAACAGCTTTTTGTCGAACGTAATCTGGACCGACGAATGTAATTTTTCAACGAACGGTTTATTTAATCGTTATTATGAACATTATTGGTCAATAGAAAATCCCCGGCAACATCAAGAAGTCAGACCACAGGGGCGAACTGTGGGTCGGCATGTGGAGAAATAAAATTCTTGGCCCTATAATATACGAGGGAAGCTTAACATCCGAGCGGTATTGGGAATTAATATTAAATAATGGTTTCGAACATCTCGGAGATGATGCGCCTCTAAATATTCTGCGGCAATTATGGTGGCAACAGGACGGCACTCCTCCTCACAATGGACGGGAAATAACAAACTTTTTAAATATACTGTTTCCAAATAAATGGATTGGAAACCCGGGACCTGTGCGATGGCCTGCTAGAAGTCCAGATCTAAATCCGCTGGACTATTTTTTATGGGGATATTTAAAAAATCGTTTGTATGGTAAGATACCAAATGACATTAATGGACTGCAGCAAAATTTAATCCAAGAAATTACAGCCGTTCCTGCTAGGTTCATTCACCGCTCGATATTAAAATTGCGACGGCTTATTGCAAAATGCATTGAAGCTGAGAGCTTACAATTTGAATATCTTTTATAAGATTGTTTATATGTTGTTTATTATAACATAATAATAATAATCAACTTGTATGAGTAGTTTTCAGAATTGATCTAGGGTAATAAAGTGTTGTTAAGTTATATTGATTGATTATATATATTTTTATTTCAGAAATTTTCGAAATCCGAGGTAAAACATACAGGTCCGTATTTAAAAAAAATGAAGGTGATGGACCCATGATATCGAAACGTCGGATTCAAAAACTGAAAGCGCTATTTTGTAGAGGTGAAAAAGTGCAGTTTATTTCATAATTTCTCGTTAAACAAAGTTAGAAAAAAATAAAAACAAATTTTCTAAATACCGCTTTTTTCCAGATATCTCCAGAAGTATTGGAAATTTTCTCAATTTTAAAAAGGCATTTTATTGAACACCAAATTGTGCAACTTTGCCACAATTTAAACTTCTTCGTATCTCTTATAGTTTCCGAGATCCCAATGGTCACCGTCGAATTTGGGACACCATGTACCTACCTACTGTGTACAAGAATATTGGCCTGTTAACGAAACAAACCAATTAATTATAATGCACAAAAAAAACAGAAACAGAAAAATCAGTTCAGGACATTGTCAGAAAGCAGAAATAAAAGTCAAACCAAATTTAAAGTTGCCCTTGAATCTCTAGCTAGAACCATAATCGTAACACACTACTTTTTTATTACGGTATTTTATGTACACACTTAGGATTAAACCTAAAGTTACATTAATACCACAATACCACTAACGCAACACAAGTATAGGAAAAATAAATTAAACATGATTTTCAATCACAATGGATAATACATGTTCGGTAGGTAAATCAACAACTAAAAATATAACATTTATTAAAACGTATTACTGTAAAACTGTTTCAGTAAGTATGGGAAAAGACTAACTATCTGCTTCAATATATGAGCAATATGATTATTGTTTTCTCATATATTTAATAATGTTTTAAGCTGGTCACTGACCAATTTCCACATTTGTTGGTTGGTTAGTTTCCGGGTTAAAGTGTTCAATTGTGATTGGTCCGAGTTTAACTAGTCAATTACTCAACGAATGAATTTACACGTATGGCATCACAGAGTGAGAATGGACAGACAACAAAGTGGTCCTGAGTAGACACAAAACATAAATGAAGATTTTAGGAACAATAATGGGCATACCGCTCGGATAGAGACAAACAAATAAGAGTATAAGGGAGCAATTTGACATTTAGAATATCAACAATTGCATAAAAACAAGAAAAAGGGACTGGGAAAGCCACCAAGCCACGTGCGAAAAAGAAGATTACTCAATGTGATTAATCAGTTCTCATAAATGTACATAGTACATATACATCATGTACATAGTACATATATACAGTCACTCCTACTGTATTTTTCTTATCGTATTGACAAAAACTAAGGGAATATAGTCAATTTTGTTTTTAAAACAGAGAAATCTTGACTTCAATATAGTTACAGTCGTTTTTGTCACTGAAACAGTTTTTAAAATGCTGTAATACTTGTCTTGTGTATTCGCTGCAAATAATTGCTCTCTATTCGATAAATCTCTGTTAATAATAAAATATAAAACATATAACATGGAGATATAATACTTACGTATATGTATATGTTTTCTAATTTAATAACAAAAATGTTGTGCTTTTATATTGCCGCTATTCTACTGTTCTCTTGAAATGTTATACAGATATATACATATTCAATATTTAAGTCCTAGTTTATACAGGGTGTTCCATAAATCATGGATCTAAAGGAAAGGGGTAATAAGGGAGGCCATTTGTTACAACAGAAGGTCATATATGCTTATGGCTTGCAAGAATGTTTTTGATTTTTTTGAGGCGCGAAAAATGATTACTAAAAAAAAATTAATCTGGATTATTGCCCTTTTTCGTTTGATCTATAACTTATGAATCACCCTGTAAACATACGATTTGCGAATTTTCTTTTCATTGGCTTATAGGATATAAATGGGAATCCCACCAATGAAAACAATATTTGCATCTACATGAACTAGGCCTAACACAGCCGGAACAATTTCCCTTGGGGATATGTACTTTAATTTCCATTTCAAGTGTGCAGCTGTGCCAAATATTAAATATAAAAATTATTCTGTCATGGCAAGAAATGTCTAATTTTTTAATGTTTTGATCCCTATATACAGAATTTTATTTATCGTAAGGCAGTATAAATGTCACGCTTTCAAAAAAAATTTTAATGAGATCATCAAACATGGAAGATTAATATGTTTTTGTTTTTAATTTTGAAAAACGCATTAAATTCCATAATACTATACATGTTTTTAAAATTTTATATTTTTCAATAAATAAATTGATTTATGCCGACGACATAAAACCTCAAAATAAAAATTTTGTACCCAAAATCTCGGCATCAACCAAATGTTATATAAAAACGTAACATAACACTGTACCTTTAAGAGGTCCCTAGAAACTATATAGTAAAAATTCTTTGGTTAATATAACGCGTCCTCATCAAGCCAAACTTATCCCAAAAAATATGGTTTTTCAGATAAGCCTTCCAAACATATTGAATTTAAGTGTATTATCATATGACTTACAGGCGTATCTCTGTATCTACAAATAAAGTATTGGACCTTATTTAGGGTATTCGGTAAGTACATGCCATTACAGTAACGAAGGCATATTACTTTGAACAAGATAACTGCCCGGCACATTGTGCACAAGAAGTGACAGAATGGCTTAGCAATGAATTTGGAGAGATAGGCCGAAACGGTCCAGTTTTATGGCCTCCAAGAAATCCAGACCTTACGCTTTCAGATGCGTATCTCTGGGGCCGCTTAAAACAACTAATGTTTCAGCAACCCATAGAATATAATATTAATATATTAAAACAGAGAATTTTAGAATGTATAAACAAAGTGAAAACCTTCTCGTAGAGCGTATTTTTTTAAGAAGCAGAAGTTCATTAAAAATGACTTTTTTTCAAACAATGAAATTTTTGGTCCAATTGTCCTCTTGTATCCTCTATCCGTGGACATACTGTATAGGTAAGTAGTACCTAACGCGGTTGAAAATGAAGAACAAAATTAAAACCAAATAAAACACAGTCACCTCTACATTATGTATTTCAAATTTAATTCAATTGTACTGCTCCCAACATGTTTCGGACATTGACATGTCTATTATCAGGGGATACGATGATCGATCAGAGTCGCTCTGTTCAGTAGTCAATTGGTGTTCGTCAAAAGAGAAATCGATACAGACTATAGAACAAATGGTTCGATGGTGTCAATTATCAAGTTTACACCAACGCTCTAATGCGCATTAGCGAAATACGAATTTTATTAAAATACATGTGTAAACACTGTTACATCAGTTTAAAAAACATAATTCGAATTAATTTAAAACGCATGAAATATGTAGATTATCCGATTTAAATCCGAATTTAACTCATTGCAGTGCGAGTGTTTGCGTTTTAAGTAAACGTCAAATACGATATTTTTATGTTGGCAACAGCAAACAGCTGTTTAATGTCATCGTAGAAACCCCTTTTTAAACCCGTCGTATAAACACAATTTAAGGTGTATTTTCACTAAATCGCATAAAAGTGGATTTTCATGCATACGAAATACGACGGTCCGATGATCCGAAAGTGTTCCTATTGGTTGCATTATTTTCGCGTCAATATTTATCCGAATAATTTCAACTTTCATCCGACCGTCGGATGAGTCAAAATATTATTAACTCTGTCCCACAATCGTATATATTCTAGCCTCACTATATAAGGTTTTTTGTGCGTTGTGTTGTTTTTATTTTAGTATTTTAACATAAAATGAATATTAGCGAAATAGCCATTATATTTGGAAAACCAATATTACATTAATTTTGTCTGTTTATATTGAGATTAAAAAATAAACAAAAAAGCAAAGAAAAGGTTTTTGGGCGAGTTATTTTTTAAAATAGAAAAAACAAGGAGCTTATTACAGCCTGTTTCAAGAAACAAAATTAACGGATTCTGTAAAGTATTTCAATTATATTGTGAAATATTTCAGGAGTAATTAAATATTGTAAATCCAAGGTTAATAAGAACATACAACGCACGCGAACCAATTACAGAAGGTGGAAGACTTGCAGTAATACTCAGGTCACAAAACATAACTCTCTGTTTTGTGTACTCAGATAAAGTTTTAGGAGTCAATTGGATGACATTAAATTGAGAATGCTCGCCGTCGTCGCACATATTGCTTAAAAGCGTAATGAAATCAAATGGGTAATTAAACGCTATAATTAAGCATAAAAAAGGACCAAAACAAAATTATAACCTATAACTGAAAAGTGATGTCAATTGACAAAATTCGACACGACAGAAACGGAGCCACAAATCACCGAAATAAATTTAGATACGTAAGCTGGGCGTTCCCGCCAAACATTATTATTTTGTTTGGATCGCATTTCGTAGATGGCGCCGATAGTGGCATCGCACAATTTGGTTTAGTTAAGCTCGTATAGAGGCACCACGTTCATTTGCGATTTGCGATCGAGAAGAAGCACCCTCCCAGATTTCGTTGTTGTTAAAATTTGAAGTGTATTGTCAATTTTCTATTCTCGATTTTCTTTTAAGTTGTGTTGAATTTTAATCCCGTTTGTGATCGTTCGGTCTCTGTGTGTCCTATTAGCGTGTTTTTTGATAGTTGTTTTGACTTTTTGTTTCGTTTTAGTGTGTTTTCGGTTTGTTTAGTTAAAGTTCGCGTATTTATTTCCGTTATGGAAGACTACGCACCTCCGTTAAAACCTAAAAAATGTTGTGTTCCAAACTGTTTAAATAAACATGGCATGCGACACCGCTTGCCAAAAAGAGATCCGATAATTTTTGATCATAAAAATAATGTTTTATTACCTATTTCGCTTTATTTTAGTCAGATGTATTTTTTTAAATAGGTAGGTATTGCTTGGTTTAAATAATTATTTTTTGCTGCTTTCTATTGGAGCTCTTAGATATACGTTATTTGTTACTTTACTAACAAGGTATTTACCCCAAACTTAAAAACAAGAGTTACAAATAACGTGTATCCCTGAACTAAAAATAAAAACAGAAAAAAATGAATATTTAAACCAGGGAATATTTTAAATTTTAAAGCGGCACCAATATCTACCGATAAAACAGATTTCATCAAAAGTTGGTAAAACAGTTTTCTTTATTTTTACCCATAGTTGCCAAACAGATTTCTTTCTCTCTGGCGTGTTTTGGATCGCAAATACTAGGACATCAGCGCCAATTAGTTTTTGACAGTTCTAACCCCCCTATTCACTAACTCTTAACAACATCGTTACCGGTCGTTACTAGACGACAGTCGTAAAAATAACGATAAATTGTTAAAAAGCGATTCTGTAAAATTCAGGCGGTCGTTGCCAAACGACAAGTCGGTAAAATGTAGTCGTCTACTAACGACAACCGAGAAGCTGTCGTTGAGAGTCGTTAAAACATAACCTTTGTATTTTTGGTATTGTTTTTATTCATTTTTTGGTGTTTGTGCTGTGTTTTTAGTTAGTTTTCATTGGTTTTGAGTGTGTGCTGCTATAAGTAGTATGGAAATACCACGAAGGCGCCGGCGAATCTTACTAGTTATACTAGAAGAGTTACAACAAAGGTAAACATTAGCAGAACTGCGTCCTTTTTCACTTCTTGCTGATTTGTGTTATTTGCAGAAGGCAGAACAGACGTTTCAATCACCATTTACGCAATAGGAGCGATCCCTTTCAGGTTTCCGAGGCGACGTTTCGTAGAAACTTTCGTTTAAGTAGTTATAATAACGAGCCGCCAGATATTCCGGAGAACCACAATTTGCACGCAGAAGGCCAGATAATTAGGAATAATTTAATACAAGCTTTATTTAGATATTAGATAACAGTTTTTATATATTTCTTTTTATAATATACATTTTTATTAGGAACTTTCAGTTTACAATAAACCTATTGTCACAGCACAAAAACTTATTTTCTTTTGGTTTTCTGCAAATATTTAAATATTACAAAGAAATTTCTCAGTCCGCAAAAATGTAAATAATAATAACAAATAATTATAGGTTAGAGCTACTCAATGTTCCTTTTTTTGATTCTGACATTGAATTGGTACAGTATGTATTTTATTTCTTTTTTTTTTCCTTTAAGTTAAAAAAGGACCAACATGTTCACAACAGCAAGATTAGGACATTTGAAAATAATATAAACGTATGTCTTGCATTAATATGTGTGTACTATGATTTTAAAAACATCCGGTGGTCGTTGAAAAGCGAATCGCTGTAACGACAACTTTACAGAATGCGCTTTTGCAGATTGTCGTTGAGAAGGTCGTTACAAAATTTATAACGACAGTCGTTATTAGACGGCATCGTTGGTAAACGACTTTTTAGTGAATAGGGGGGTAAGAGTCCAATTGCGTATCTAAATTTATTTCGGTGATTTGTGAACGGAGCCATGAAAATTGCCAAAAATTTCGGACGAAATGTCACTTCGGATATCGGACCGCCGTATTTCGTATACATGACAATCCACCTTTAAGCTCTCGTGTAAACTTAGTAAATTACCAAATCATCTTTGGATGAGACGAGTAGTTGAAAGAAATGGAGAATTGAATAATAAGTTTTGTTTAAAGAATCTGTTGATAAGGGGAGTATGAAGTTTTACATTATGTTGTTGAAGTTGGGTGGTGAAAAATTAAAGTTAAAATTGAAGTTGGCATGTGTAGAGAAAAGTAGAAATTGGTGCTTATAAGCTTGTGGAAACGACGCGACGCCCCTGATGATGGCCATATCAATATACGAAACATATTGGGAACAGTACAATATGAATTAAATTTCATATACATAATGTGGAGGTAGACCGAGTGTGTTTTATTTGATTATATCGATTCCACTGCATAAATGGACTACTTCTTCAAGTTGAAAAATTAAAACATCGAGGTGAGGCGTTTTTAGTGGTTGGCTGTGGTTGGTTTTTTAAGGGCGAATTTCTGCCCTTTATAAAAGTGGAAAATGTTCATAGTCTAAATCCTATGGGCGTCATAGTCTATTTCTTAATGCCAGAGAGTAAAAAGTCATGATTGAACTATAAAACCCAGTGGTCTACGTCGTATTCCAATTATTATTTCATGTAACATTCGGAGTTGCAGAAATAGTTGAAATGTGTTTGAATATGACTGGAGTCGGATAGTCAACAATATACCGACTTGTGCACGAGGATAAATAATTTTATATAGATATGCTGAAAAAGGAGCTACGCAAGTTTTTAAAGTTGAATAAACTTCTTTGTACGAAATTTGTTGTCGACGAAATCGCTTAGAAACGAAATATAACGGTACTTCGCCTTCCGCTATATCACTGTGAATTAAATTCTATAGAGTTGGGGTGGGTGGGCGCAAGTAAAAGCGTTTGTAGCAAGACACATCACCACCTTTAAAATAAGAGACGTTGGAAACCTCTTGCAACAGGGAATAAAGACAGTGGATTGTGAAAAATGGAGTAGGTGCGTCGAACATGTGACTGAAATAGAAGAAAAAATGTGGGAAGCTGATAACATGCTAGAAAATACTGTAGTGCCCCTTATTATTTTTCTGGGCCCCAACGACGATAGTTCATCGGACTACTCGGAACATGATGACTAAAATATAAAAATTAAATTGTTGTATTGTACATAGTAGATTTTTTTTATAAATAAACGCCGCTCTTATTACAGGTAGTTTTCATTTTATTGACTAAACTGGTATTTCCACTGTATGCTAATTAGGGTGACCCTAGATTAGGATCGATTCGGGGTGTGTACGTCTTAAATATCTGAAATACGGAATTTTTAAAAACTATTATTGTAATTTACCTGAAATCTACAATGCAACCTTTAAGTTGTCCACCCTGCTTAATAAGTCCTGTCATTGCAAATTTACATTTTATTGCTCTCTCGCATTAAGAAACAAAGTATAGTATTACTTTATATGTGGTGTGTAAAATATTATTACGCTTTTATAATTTTAATAAGTTTTTTGAAAGTAAAATATTACCTTAAAATAAGTTAACCAAATACTTAATACTCGGAGATACGCCCCTTTGACTTGATAGGGACGACCGGTGTTATATGGCAAAACACGCCGTCGAGCCGCTCAAATTCAAGATTGCAGTTAATATCCCAAATACATATAACAATTTGGTAAAGAGAGTTGAAAGTTAAATGATTACTTAACCTTTTACTAATTTTAATTGTTTTTTCAATTACTTTGTAGCAAAGATGCCATGATGTAAAGTTCTAACATACCACTCACGACAAAAAATTAACCTATAGACAAGTTTAATCATTCAAATTTTCAATTTCTTGATCAAATAATTGTTTTATTTGGAATAATAATTATTGAATTCTTAAATTTGAGCGGCGGCGGTGGTGTCTTTTTCTAAATAACACCGTTATATTAACCAAAGAACTCTTACTAATATATATTACCGGTTCTTGCTGGGGACCTCTTAACCAAACTCTTAATGCTAATAATAAAAAATTTAAAATACTGACCAACAATGAAATGTTATATACAAAATAATCTTTAATAAAAATAAACTTTAGAAATTTTGAACATGTTTACCAGAAGTGCACCATTTTGAAGGAAATATATCTTATGGTAACTTGCTGAATGAAACAACCTTTTAATCACATGACTGTTAAATATTGCACACAAAATAATTGTCCGAATCTATTTCATTAATTAAGCAAAAAATAAATTACCGATTTTTAATTGTGGACCAGTGACTTACTACATTACTTATAATCAAGAAAAAAAGATGAAATTCCCCAAACATATTAAAAAACTAATACGCAAAATTTAATAGTTAATGATACTAGTTGGATTTGAACGCTATGAGTTTCATTAACAAAGTTCATATCGAACGTGCGTCATTCAAAGTGAAGAAGAATATTAAAATGAGTGATTTTGATTCCAAAAGTATCCCTTTAAATATCGAAGGCATGGTAAATTTTCTTTGTTTGTTATTTTAATATTTGCGTGTTATTATGAATTCATAATGGCACTGAGTGTTTAATGAAGGCCATAATGACATGCAAATGGGGATGCTAAATGTGTCATAATAACACCGTCGTAGATTAACAAAATAAGGTTACGTCACGTCGTCACTCTATACGAAGTATCAAAAAAAAAATTAAGAGTCTATCAGTGGTAACAGCCGCATCTATGACTACAATTGTTTCAATAATGGTTTCCTTTAGAAGCTAATCTTATTGATAGAGTTATCAAGACATTTTTGATATAGCAGCGTTAAGTTGTGTACTTGTTTGTACCTACATGGTTTTTCAGAAATATTTAGTGCCATATGTACGGGGTGTCCTAGAAGAGATACAAAAAAACTTTAATGTAGGAGTTGTAGGTTTTCAATAAACCGCCAGAAATAAAAGAAAAAAGTAAACAAAGACGATCAGAAAGCAAAGAAAAATTAACAATTAAATACCGTCAATGGGCGTTGGAAAATAAATGCAATATGTTTCAATGTCTTGGAGAACAAATGATGTAAATGTTCTATCCAGTAACAAAACAAAGCCAAAACATTCACCAAGGCATTCTAGACATATTGAAACTTGTTGCATTTATTTTCAACCATCTCCTCTAGCTCGACACACTTAACTGTAGCTACCGAAAGAATGCGGAGAGAAAACTGTTTTAGGTTTACGATGCTGCCACGGATACTTAATTATAATTAAACACTTGCTAGCAAGGAAACCGTGGATTTAAATGTATTAATTAAAAATAAATAATAATATACTTAAGAAACTTAAGAGTATTTTACTATAATTTTAACATTATTCAGAATTTCTTCTTATTCTATTAATGTTGACATTGAAATGGCATGGAAATAGAGCAACATTGTAATACAATCAAAGGAAACATGTGTTAGTTGCTAATTTTGATTGGTTGACCCGCGCCGCGTGCCCCAACCGATCGATATTTGTGTGTGACAGCGTGTCAGGGAAGTAGTAATAAAACGGGTGAAAGCTATTCAGTTTTTATAAATATGTCGACTCCGTTACTCCGACATTAATAGAACCAAAACTAAAGAATCATTATCACTGAATAAATCATACGCCTGCTTTCTTCTTCATGCCGAAATATAATTTCCTATTTTTATTGCATTTAAAATATATCGGTGTAGCACGCTCCTGATTCCCTTCCCCTTACCGATTCCCCGTAGCCACAGACTGGTGTGTCGACCTGTAGGAGTTATTTTAATACATTGTCATTATGGAGCTTTTGTTTTCCAAGGCATTCTATACGACATATGAAACTGGAAGAATACAGCTTCTTAAAAATTTGTGATCGTTCATATCATAGGAATTGTTTAAGCTAATAATTATAAATATATATTTTGGAATCAGGAAAAAAAGGCCTTTCATAAAGAAACAAAATAAATTTGTTGATTTCCTTACTTTAATAGTCTTTTGTTTACTTTTTTTTCATAATCTGGCAGTTCAAATAAAACCCTACAACTCCTAAATTTAAAGTGATTTTGTATCCCTTATGGGAAACCCTGTGATACTGCACTAACTATCTCTGACAACTCTGTACATGTTGTTGTATAACCTCTCCGAATTTCGTGATTTGCTTGCAAACACCCACTATAATTAATGTTATAAGTCACCGTATTTCACCACCCTCAGTATTTTTATGGTACATTCACCAAAGCGTAAAAACCCACAATTAAAGTGTTCACCAACAAAATTAAAATTTTAATCTCAAACTCATCATTGAAATAACCGAATTAAAAATAATCTTACTTGTAAGTTAGTCAGTACTTTAACATTGTGAAAAAGTACGGAGTATTCTCGATTTTATAATTTGGATTTCTTTAACATGTGAGATTGTCTAAGCTTAATCTGGCGGAAGATAGCTGAAAAGCTTGAATTTATTTTTAATATGCGGTCGAACATCTTCTTTCTGAAAAAAAAACCTAAGTAAATAAATTGCAGACAAAAGAATTGAAATAAACTTACAACCAGGGGTAGGTAACGACGAGTAGAAAGTTAATTTTCTACATACGTGTAGAAAATAGCGTCGAAAATGTGTGTACCATAGAATTCGTTCGAATTTATTCTTTTCCGTTAAAATAAACTACTTTTTATTTAATTATATGTAATTTAGCAAGGCAAGATTTAAAATAGTTGATTATATACCTATGTTGAGAAGTAAGCTATTATATAAGGAGCGCTTCTCTATCATGAGGCGCGAAGCGCTGATTGATGGTTGGAAGAACTCATCGGGTAACACGAAAAACGTTGTTTGCCTTATTCACAACGTTGAGGGTAACATTAGCTTTTCTGGAGTCATTTAACTCGACAGGTAAAAAAGAAACTGGTGATAAACTGCAAGAAATTGTGGAAAGCTGTGTAGTTATAGCTAAGAAAGTTTTCAATACAGAAATTTACGTCGTCTGCTCAGACAATGCAAGCAACATGAAAAAAATGCGTGCACAGAAAAATATGTGGTATACGAATGCAAATGCCATAGAGTGAATCTACTTGTAAAATAATTGGTTTCTGAGAATATCGCGGGAAAAGTTCAATCAGTATTAAAAGAGTTTTCGTCACTTGAACTTGAGAATAGTCTATTAAAATTAGGTGGTAAAAGAGTGATCCTAGCTGGTGAAACACGTTGGTGTTATTTTATCAATTATTTGGAGAATTTGAAGCCAATATGCGAAATCCAATATAACAAAACTGGTATTTGACGAAAATATAAAAAAGCAAATTGAAGACAGTTTTAAATTGTTAGACCCAGTTTGCAAAATTACTAACGCATTATAAAGTACTCAGGCTTCTATTGCAGATGTAGCTGCAGAATGGATGAACTTGCAGCTGCCAGAAGGTTTGATGAATACATTCTATATGTAGAAAAACGCCAAAAGAACGCTTTAAATACCTTTTCCGTTATTTGTGCCCCCACAACTTCCTGCATCCTGTTTATCCAGGCAGAATGTTAAGCGAATATCAAATAAAAGATGTCAATGATTTTCTTAATAGATAATTTAGATGCCAAAGGGTTGGACAGTCTTTAAGATTTTAAGCATACACCCAATATATTTCACAAACTCAGCGATAAAAAAATTACAAAAGTTCGAACTTTTTGCGAATTAGCTGAAAAGCTTCATCCTACATTATCCTGTCTAGCGATTAAGCTAAGCTTAAGCTTCCTGCTTCATCAGAACAGCTAGAAAGGCTATTTTGAAATTGGTCGTTTGTTCATTCCCCTATGCCTAACAGCTTCTGAAAATTCAAAGATGCTGACTTCCCAAGTAGCAAAAGAGGTCACAAATAGCTTAGTAGCAGGACTGGCGACTAAGAAATAGTATTTGCCTAGTGCTCGCTACTTATAACCACCACTTTATAGTAAAAGCTACCATAAACTCTATATCAATAGTTGCCGTTACGAAAATGCCACTTTAAATTTGGAATTATAATACCCATTTGAAACGGTGGCCATTATACATTTATCATAGTAAATGGAACTACCCTCTTACTAATAAATGTTACTTAAAAGTAACAGGAACTTAATAGTAATAAAGTAATAGTGGCAGGTACCAATCAATTTTACCATGATGTCTTTATAGGGTAGCGGTTTCATAGCGAGTAACTTACTTGGTAACAGCTACCTTTTCGGGACCATTGCCGGGAAGTATAAAGTTAAGTAGCTCTTAAAGATATTGATAGTTGCCGGGGAGTTCCTGAAACCTTTAAAAGCCACTATTAAGTGACTGTTACTATTCGAACGCCACTAAAGAGTCGCAGTTACTTAAATATTATAACTTTATAGTGGCGGCTACATTACAGTTTTACTAGTTTTAATTATATTTCTGAAGGTTAGTGGTTTGCTAAAAGACATAGTTATCGTATACCTTTCCTATAAGCAAGTTTTAGTATCTACCTACTTATTTTGTTGTATATAAATATGCCTAGAGCACAGAAAAGGAAGTTTTTTTAGGCATTCGAGTACCTTTTCTAGAAAACTTAAACGTGAACTAAGTAGTGTTAGTGTTAAACATGCTCTTTCACAAGAATAACCTAATGTTGATTTTAAACATAAACAGTATGTGTCTGAGACGAAAGAAAGTGACTTGGACAAGTCTTTCAGTCACAGAATAACCCACAGTGCCGTTAATGATTTATTAAAAATATTACAAAATCACTAAATGCAACTGCCTTGCGACAGTAGATCATTACTGGGGACACCAAGCAGTTTTGGTACAAGGGACTTAGAAACAGTTTATTAGCTTGTTTCTCAAAACAAGCTTTAAATATAAAAACAATGTCTCTTGTTTTTAATATTGATGATCTACCACCATTCAAAACGAATTAATTTAAGGTTATAGATAAATAGTCCGCTTGTCGCCGGACAGATTGCGATGGAAGGTGTTACATTATAGTGGCACGAAGTTACTTATATTATTAGTGGCTTGCGCTCCTTCATAGTAGCTTATGCCTACAGCATCAGTGGCCTTTGGGTAAGTGTAGTAACAAGCACAACCGATAAGTCGCCAGGTATAGGCATACGGGACTGTATTGAGAAAATAACTTTTTTTATCAAAAATGTTACTTATATTTTTTAACCTTGATAGTGGTATGGTAGTAACTGCCCCTAATAAGTAGTTCCAATAATACATTTTGTGGTCCCGGATTTTAAAAAGTTACGAACGGGTAGTATAGGCCTCGATGATATAGTTGCAGCAACTTTTAATAAGATATATGCCACTTTAAAGTAACTACGGTCTAGCCGGCCATTTTTGAATGCAATAAATCATCGCCATTGCATACCTTTAATTATTTCTTTTTAATTTTCTCTATATAAATGAAACAAATCAATCTTTTATTGCGTTTTTCTACTGTACTGTAAAAGCCCAAACAAAATAAATTGTATATTCCAGTAGCAGAAGTAATTTTGAACACGTTGAAAACACAAAGATCCTTCCATGCTTTAAGGTACCTTATTCCACGCTATTAAAAAAAATTTACTAGATCGACTCTAAAATCCCCAAGCAGGATCCAGGAGCGCAACAACTACTGGAAGAAGTCCTCAATCTCAACTCCAACGGATATCACAGGATCTTCACAGGAATAAGCGGAATTGGGGTCTACAACGAAACCAGTAACATCTCGATATACGGAAGATGCGAGAAATATATAACGATTTGCTCAGCTGAGATCCTAGCCATAAGTAGTGTCGCTATAAATACTCTCCCCCAAGACATTACAAAGGCAATTATTATTTCTCTCCAAAAGCGCGCTTCATAAAATCGCAAGATTAGGGAGAAACAGACATTCGGACAAAAAAGTACTGAAAGTGAGAAGCACCGTGACACTCCTAGCCGACAAGGGGATAAAACTGAAATTTATTTGGGTACCTAGTCACTCAGCTATAAAGGGGAATGACTAGGCAGACCTACTAGCGGGGAAAGGAAGAAGCGCCAACAGTTATGTGAATGCGGATTCCCACTACTCTGAATTATATAGAGAAATTAAGAAATTTGGAACCAGTGGGTAAACATATATAAAAATATGGGAAAAAATAAGCGAACCTCATACTTTAAGCTAGCCAATGAGCCCCAAAAGAGTCCTTGGTTCTCAGAAAATTTAAAGGCCAACAGGAAAAAATATTGCATGCTGAGCAGAATGAGAACCACACATTGCCTCACTCCTGTGCACTTACATAAAATAGGAATCAGGGAAAACGATCTATGCGAATGTGGCGAAAAGGGCAAACTATCACACATTCTGTTTAGCTGCATTGATAGACAAAGAGAGGCTAACATTCTCTATCACACGCTAGCCAACATCTGTAAGGGGCCAGTAAACATTTCTCACATATTAGCAAATCCCAATAGCATTGAAGCCAACCAGATAGTAAACTTTCTGATACAAAACAACATAAAACTATGACGCTTCCCCCTACTGCATGAAGCTTATTTGCTTTGCTTGCTGTATATCGCAACCCCCACGTAATTACAAAAAGCCTACGACCTTTCAAACTTTTAGTAATTTTATTTTTTTTTCTTTAAGTAATGATTATCTTTTAGCTTCCAGTCAAACCTTGGCGATTCCTAGTTAGTACTGCACACGCCACAGTACGCACCGTCCCGACTATCCTAGCTCCCCTAATCCTTCACAAAAATCAAAACAGGAAGAAGGGATGAGGTACTCTCAGACTGCATTTATTTGCACCCCCTGCCAGTGAGAAAGGAAACCCTACCCACACATTCTGGCTGAATGTTGAGACACAAGTGGCCATCGTAACCAGAAGAGAGAGAGAAGTAATTTTTTTTGCTAAATTTTTTTTTTGTTTAAATTTTTTTTTAAATATAATTGTTGTAAAATTTTCCCACAAACTGGCCACCCTTTAGTCTAAAATTTTTTTTTTCGTTTGTTAAATTACCCTCATAAGGTGGATAAAAACTTGCTTAAAGTTTGTTCAAAGTTTTACATCAATTAAAACAACGGACATATTTTTAGCAAACAATGATGCATGCCTTAAGGTTGTGGTTGGAAAATTATAAGTATTTTAGAGTGGTGTCTACTAGGCAGCTACGTGGCAAAGTAGATCCCACTACTGTTCTGCGACTAAAAAGTATTCCAAGATAGTAACTAAATAAGTTTCATGACCTACCCGAAAACTACGAAGCTACCTCAAAATTGTTCCCCATTTTGGTGGTCATTACGTAGCTGATACTTGGCTACAACGTGCCCGCCGAAAGTGGCAGCCACCTTTGGGGTTATTTTCATGGTGGCTGTTACATTCCTGCCACTATAAATGTTAGCTGGGCTATATCTATTATCACTTGAATATTAGAGATCATAACAAGTCCGACGAATACTAACTTTCTTTGTGTGTTCTTATTCTTTTTATTTTACTTAACAGTTACTTAATGAGTGTTCTCTTAATCGTTACTTAAGTAATGGTTTTATTAGGAAAATGCACTTCACTGGGCTACCTAAGAAGTCATGTCGTGACTCTGCGTCTGCTCGCTATCAGCTGTTGTTTCCAAAACGAATGAATGGGTGGAATAAAGCGGGTGATGTCAGCATAGTAAAAAATATAATAATTCTTACCATTTGAACGAGATTTTCCAAAAATGGCAGTAGCTTCATAAGTTCCGAATCAGTTCTGTCCATGAACCAGCTTTCAATCGGAATTCCATTATTGAGCTTAAAACAATAAACAAATTGTTGACAAAATGCCTTAATATCATCAAACAACTTATACTTACATGGTAACCAAAAGCCTGAGGGGAATTGTCGATAATAATCGTCTTGGACAGATCTCTTCCAAGAATCGACAAGTCTTTAATGTAGTTTCCATTGACGCAAACGCAATGTTCCCGGAAAAGACGGTACTTTATCCATTTTCTTTCCGGATCCAACAGATTTAGAAGCTTGTCAGCGTAAACTCTCTTGGATGCAGTAAAGAGAATGACCTCAAACATTTGAGAGACAATTTCCATAAATTCCCTGAAGAAAGGCCTTGTTCGGACGTAAACGGTGTAGGAACAGTCTTGGAAGAGTACTGGAAAGTGAAAACTGGCGTCGCTTAGCTCTTGTAGGCTGCAGTGAACAAGAGTTTCATCCAAATCCAACACCTAAAAGTAAAGCTTATTTTGTATATTCTCATTCCCTCTCAAATTTGTAGACATATTTGCAGCCTTGCTGGGATTCCTAACGACCCGTTTTTTGAACCCTTTCTAATATCAGAAATTATGTGATTTTAGCTTGAAATCTGAATATTGAAAACGTCCCGATAATGCGATCCTATTTTTTTTATGATAAGGCAATTGCAGGCACTGCAGGATCAATCCTTTATGGCGCTCTGCAAGCAGTGCGTGAGGAAATGATTCACGTCGGTCTTGAATCTTTGGAGATTATACTCGTTCGGGAACATGGCCTCAGGGAGGTCGTTCTAGAGTGATGACGTTCTCCAGATGAAAGAATTTTTAAACAGTGTCGTTCGAGGAACACTAAGCTGAACCACGTACGGGTGGGCTGCAGTGGCTCGTCGTGTATTTCTACCATGCACCGCTCTGGGTGGACTCAAGCGGGCAACCTCAGTTGAGCACTTGCCATGAAAATATTTGTAAAATAAACTCAAGTTGTCAACCTGCCTTCGATGTTCAAGGCTTTCCAGGCAGTTTGTCACATCATGGTCACCGATCAAGCGAATGGCTCTTCTTTGAATGGAATCTAGCAATCTCAGGGTATGCTTAGGAGCAGAGCCTCAAATATGCGAACAGTACTCCAGCGATGGTAGAATTTGGGCTTTATAGAGCATCAAAAGTTATTGGGGTGTATAGTGTGATTATGCCAAGACATGACTATCCAAACTAACACCCAATAAATGAATTGATGAAGCCAAGGGAATCGAGTGTCCCGCCATGACTATATCCGATTCTTCGACATTAACTTTTTTAGAAAAAACTGCCGCTTCGGTTTTTTTATTGTTAAATTCTACTTGGTTACTGTTACCCCAAGACAGAATTTCTTCCAGGTCTTTGTTGAGATGTGATACCTCTTGCAGCCTATAGAGATGTGCATTGGCAGCCGATGTCAGAGTATCCAAAGTAAAAGACGAAACAAGTGTGCTGTCATCAGTGAAGCTATACAGGATTTTTAGCTTTTCTAAAATATCGTTAATGGATGGTAAAAAGAGGGTGGGCGACAATATAGACCCTTGAGGGACTCCGGCGTTGATGTTAAATGGGTCTGAAAGAAATCCGTCCATAGCCACTCGCAAAGAACGGTTTTTAAGAAAGCTCGACAGCCATGAACACAATTAAACCGGCATTCTGTATGCTCTCACTTTAGTTAGGAGACCCTCATGCCATACTCGGTCAAAGACCTTGGAAACGTCCAGTGCTACCGCCCGGGACTCCCTTTCGAATGGTGCCATCAGAACGTGTTAGAGTTGAAATGATTGATTTGGTAAAGCTCTGACTGACGGGCCTTAGCTACCGACCAAAATTATCTTGAACCGTTAGGACATTCAAGAAGTTTGTCTTTGATCCTCTGGTTGTGTGCTTCTTTGCTTTGGTTTATCGTTTGCTTGCATTGGTTTCGAGCGTTAACAAAGATGCTACGATTTTCGGGTTTTGACGCAATTGTCGGTAGAAATAATATTTTGATTTAACAGCTCGTTCGCAATTTTTGGTAAACCAAGGCGTGCCGTTAAAAGGGCACTTTTTTGAGAAAGTGATGAAGGCTTCCATGCCAGTAAGGATAACCTCCGATACTTCTACTGCACAGATGAATGGATCATCACAGGTAAAACAAAGGAAATGTTCGAAAATGGTCCTTTAGGTCATCCCACTTAGATGATGTATAATGCCAGATCTTGCGTGGTTTAGGAGGCTGTAGGTATTAATCACGTAAGTATGTGGTGTACACAGAATGGTATTGAACTTAATGGGGATAAATCTATTGTAATGGTAATCACCACAAAAATGAATCATTGGATTAGTAAGAGTGGAAATGCATGGAAAACGTCTCTGTCACCAAATTCCCTGGCATCTATTAACAGAAAATTAGTATGTTCCGAGTATATTAAGGTTGGCTCATTTCGGTATATTTGAATCTGTTATGAGCTATGGCATTATTCACTGGGGGTTGGCGTCGAGCATATTCATTTTTTTTTTTTTTTTTTTTTTTATGATAAGGCACAGCACTACAGGATAAATCCTTTATGGCGCTCTAGGAGCGGTGCGCGTGCGCAGGAAACGATTCACGTTGGTCTTGAATCTTTGGAGACTATACTCGTTGGGGAAGACGATCTCAGGAAGGTCGTTCCAGAGTGATGACGTTCTCCAGATGAAAGAATTTTGAAACAGTGTCGTTCGAGGGACACTAAGCTGAACCACGTACTGGTGGGCTGCAGTGGCTCGTCGTGTATTTCTACCATGCACCGCTCTGGGTGGTATTAAGCGGGCAACCTCAGTTGAACACTTGCCATGAAAATATTTGTAAAATAGACTCAAGTCGCCAACCTGCCTTCGATGTTCAAGGCTTTCCAGGTTGTTTGTCAGACTATGGTCACCGATCAAGCGAATGGCTCTTCTTTGAATGGAATCTAGCAATCTCAGGGTATGTTTAGGAGCAGAGCCCCAAATATGCGAACAGTACTCCAGTGATGGTCGAATTTGGGCTTTATAGAGCATCAAAAGTTGTTGGGGTGTATAGAGGTTCTTTGTTCGGAAAAGTACTCCAAGCTTTTGCGAGGCTGCCCTAGCAATGGCCGCAACGTGGCCATGCCAAGACATATGACTATCCAGATTAACGCCCAATAAATGAATTGATGAAGCCAAGGGAATTGAGTGTCCCGCCATAACTATATCTGGTTCTTCAACATTAACTTTTTTAGAAAAAACTGCCGCCTGGGTCTTTTTAGCGTTAAATTCTACTTGGTTACTGTCACCCCAAGACAAAATTTCTTCCAGGTCTTTGTTGAGATGTGAGACCTCTTGCTGCCTATAGAGATGTGCATTAGCAGCCGATGTCCGAGCATCCCAAGTGAAAGTTGAAACAAGTGTGCTGTCATCAGCGAAGCTATATATAGGATTTTTAGTTTTTTCCAAAAGATCGTTAATGTATAGTAAGAAAAGGGTGGGCGACAATATAGAACCTTGAGGGACTCCGGCGTTGATGTTAAATGTGTCTGAAAGAAATCCGTCCATCGCCACTCGCAGAGAACGGTCTTTAAGAAAGCTCGACAGCCATGAACAAAATTGAACCGGCATTCCGTATGCTCTCACTTTAGTTAGGAGCCCCTCATGCCATACTCGGTCAAAACCCTTGGAAATATCCAGTGCTACCGCCCGGGACTCCCCATGGTGTTCTATTGCGTTGTTCCAAACATGAGTAATATAAGCGAGAAGGTCTCCTGTTGATCTAGACTTACGGAATCCATACTGGCGGTCACTAATAATGTTGAAGCCTTCCAGGTATTTTAGTAATTTTTCGTTGATAGCCTTCTCCATAACTTTTGATATAACCGAGAGCAATGCGACTGGACGATAGTTGTTTGGCAAGGTCTTCTTGCCTTTTTTGGGTATGGGCTGGACTCTCGCAGTTTTCCAGCAAGAAGGAAATATTCCTTTTTTGTAGGATAAGTTAAAAAGCCTACAAAATACCGGTGTCAGTTCGTCAGCGCATTTCTTAATTACAATGACTGGAATATCGTCAGGACCAGAAGCCTTTTTAGTGTCGAGACTCCTCAAGATTTGCTTAACATGGCGGTGGCGAAAGACAATCTCGGGCATTCTCGATTCTACAGGGGTCATGTTCGGTGGAGTACTTCCCTGAAAATTAACCGTTGAATGTGAAGAGAATAGTTCCGCCAGTAAGTTTGCTTTTTCCTGTGCTTTGGTCGCAATGGTGCCATCAGAACGTGTTAGAGGTGGAATGGTTGACTTGGTAAAGTTCTGACTGACGGCCTTAGCTACCGACCAAAATGATTTTGAGCCGCTAGGACATTCAAGAAGTTTGTCTCTGATCCTCTGGTTGTGTGCTTCTTTGCTTTGGTTTATCGTTTGCTTGCATTGGTTTCGAGCGTTAACAAAGATGGTACGATTTTCGGCGGTAGGATTTTTACGCCATTGTCGGTAGAAATAATTTTTTGATTTAACAGCTCGTTCGCAATTTTTGGTAAACCAAGGCTTGCCGTTAGAAGGGCACTTTTCTGAGAAAGGGATGAAGGCTTCCATACCAGTAAGGATAACCTCCGATATTTCTGTTGCACAGATGGATGGATCATCAGAGGTAAAACAAACGTCCCGCCAAGGAAAGGTTCGAAAATGGTCCCTTAGGTCCTCCCACTTAGCTGATGTATAATGCCATATCTTGCGTGGTTTAGGAGGCTCTTCAGCACTAATTGGTAGTTTGTTCAGTGCTGAAATAAGGTTGTGGTCAGACGTTCCTAACGGCGGCTTCACGGTGACAGTGTACAAGTCGGGGTTTGAAGTTAAGAAAAGATCCAACAAACTAGCAAAATCACCATCTCGGTCTGGAATCCGAGTTGGTTCACCCACCAGCTGGGTGAGGCCAGAGCTGATGGCAAAGGATTCGGCTTCACGACCTTGTTCGTCAGTCATGTTTGAGTATTTGAGCCAGTTGACATTATGAATGTTGAAGTCGCCAAGGATGACAACTTCGGAATTGGGATGGTGGGTTTGCAAAAAGTCGATAGTATTAGCAAGAGAGGAGAACAAGTCTCTATAATGGGTATCGCTTGGCGGCCGGTAAAGGCAGCAGATGAATTTAGTAATTCTCTGCGTTGATATTTTAAACCACATTACATCAAAGTCGTTAGGCTCGAGTGTCTCCTCTCGTTGACAAGAAATATCACTCCGGACAAAGAGACAAAGGCCAGAATTCCGCCTAAATCGGTGATGAAAGTCGTACCCAGGATATAAATAGCTGACCGTACTAATCGATGATCTGACTTTGGTTTCGGTTAGTGCAAGTACATGAGGTTTGGTAGATTGTAGATGTTGATGGACTGCATTGATGTTGGAGTTCAGTCCTCTTATATTGCAGAAGTCAATTTGGAAGTTGCTAATCTCGGGTCTTTTAACAACTACAGTTTTCACACCATTTCCATTTAGAATATTGTTCGAAGGACCCGCATGGCTACTGGACATGGTGGATGATTGCTCAAAAAAGAGCGGAAAGACGCGATTTCTGTAATTGGCCCGTTCAAAAATTCAAAAACTTGAAAATATTAACTGTTCCTACCTACACTATTGGACAAAAGTAAAGCAACAAAGCGCTTTTATTTCTTTGAATTTAAAAAATTAATTATATGATTGTGATCCCCAGCTAATTTTAATGAAATATTATCCCCACAATATTAGTATTATTTCACAATATTTTGGTACACTTTAAAGAAAATGAAGGTAGAGAAATATTTATAATTATAAAAATCGACGAAATGAAGTGCGACAGAAGTAAAGCAACAAATTGTGTCAACAGTATTTTATTTTACATATTACGATAAAAAAGCATTAAACACATTTAATAATTACAATAGCTAGAAGTATTATGTTAATAGCTAATAGAATATCCATTATTTTTTATTACTTGCCGACAACGTCGCGGCATTGAGGCAATCAATTTTTGAACAGTATTTTCGGGAAGGTTTGTCCAAACTTCATTGATTTTATTTACCAATGATTGTTTATTTGGACATAATTGTGTACAAATTCCAGTTCAACTTCTTCCCATAGATTTTCAATGGGGTTAAGGTCTGGGGATTGTGTCGGCCACTGCAAGACCCGAACGTTATTTTCTTGAAACCATACTCTTGAACGATTTGTGAACAGTGTTTTAGATCGTTATCCTGTTGGAAAATAAAACGCAACGGCATTCCCACTCTGCATAAGGTAACATTACATTTTGCATTATATCTCTATAGACAAAACCATCCATGGTGTCATTAATGAAGTTTAAAGGACCCACCCCATTCCATGAGAAACAACCCCATAGAAAAACACTGCCTTTGCCATGTTTAACTGTGGGTGTAACGTATTTGGGATTAAACCTTGTGTTGATTCGCCGTCTTACACGCTTCATCCATCAGAATTGAAAATATTATAACGCGTTTTATCGCTAAACAAAACTTTTTTCCACTCGTCTACTGTCCAATGTAAATGTCGACGTGCAAATTCAAGCCTAGCCACTCTATTTCTTACCGAAATAAGGGGCTTTTTAGCTTGGTGTCTACTAAATAACTTTGCATCTACCAACCTTCTTTGAACTGTCCGTGGACTAACCATAATTTCGGGAATTTCAGCAATAATTCTAGGTGCAGACATCCAAGGATCGTTTTGAGAAATTCTTTTAATGCGTCTGTCTGTTTAAATTGTTGTTTTTCTCGGCCTTCCCGATTTCGGAAGATTCTCTAAATGTCCCCTATGAATGTAACTTGAAATTATTTTGGATACGCTGTATCTTGGTTTTTTTAGTTTTTTCGTGTCCAAAACAACAACTCATAATTTTTGCGCCCAATATTGGGCGACGTCGATGGCGTTTTGTTCAGCATTCCATAAATCATTCAAGGAGCAGATCTTGGTAAAACAAACCGTCTTGAAATTGTGGCTTGTGTTGTACCTTCCAAGCGTGCATTCACTTCTCTCTGCTTTAATTCTTTCGAAATTGGAATACCTCTTGGCTTGATTAATCCAGCACATAAATATTAATTAAACATAAAATAAACTTTGCAAAAATATTTTAACCTTTACTTTCCCGAAAACCTTTATTTTTTAGGAAAATATTAAAATGTTGCTTTACTTTTGACGCATTACAATACTGTATTTGAAAGTTTACGTCAATATCAGTTCGTTTGTTTTGATTGTTGGATAAAGCTGTTACCGCCGATAACAGCAGCCTACTTTGATATTTAAGACACGATGTATTTAAATACGATATCATGCCTTTAATATTATAAAATCAAGATTTCTTTCATTTTTCGAAAGTGTTGCTCTATTTTTGTCCGATAGTGTATATTGTTGCTGTTGGTATACGCAAGAAGTAATATTGATCTGTGTACTGGACGATCCAAGGTTCACAAGTACGAAGCAAAAATAATTGTAAATCTCCTATCCAAGGCTACATATTGGACAACAAAACTCTCGCTTCATAGACCTTAAAATCTATATAATACGGCCTTGACCTGCCATGTTTAAAACCAATATAAAATACAGGCATGCCCTATTTGGTACACGTTTTAATTAATTTTCTGAACTCATGTTTTATATTGTGTCTGTAAAATCGTAAGAATTGTATATTATGTGATTCGTTTGTTGATCAATTTGATATCTTAAATCCTTAAAATATTGACGTGCTTGTAATTTTTCATACATTGATATACAGGGTGTCCACGGAAGGTGACTCGCCCCTATAACTCTTTTGTTTTTAAAGATAATGGAATGAAATTTGGAGGATTCGTATACGACATAAAACTGCATTTTTTGACGGTTTAAAAATCATGAAAAATAATAATATTTATACAAGGAGCGAAAAAATGTATATGTTATTAGTTTTTGGAGAGTGTGGGCAAAACTCAACCGATGCTGCACGTGTTTACGCACAGATATATCCTAAACGCAGTCACCCAACCCGGCATTATTATCCAAAAATCTCTAAAAAATAATTTAGGGTTCAAAAAAATAAATCGACGCAAGATGCTATTTGCTAAACTAACTAAAACTAAACAGATATTCCTAAATTATTATTTTTTTCATGATCAGACACAGCACTGCAGGAATAGTTATAATATAATAAATATGTTAATATATTATTCTTTAATAAACTTATTCATAAATTCCCCAAAGACGTGCTTGTTAGGGGCAAATCTTATTTATTTAAAAGTATTTAAAATTATAAATATTTTCATAAAAAGGTGCAAGTATTCAATAAACGCTACTTTCTTCATGATAAATTATTTAAATTCTGAAAAAGATTAATTATATGATTGATTCGCAATAATATTAAATAGCAGTAATTAGTTAAGCATTTCCAAAAATATTTTTAAAGCGCTTGTTTCCAATATAAATGTTTTTATTTCAATATAATGTTTTTTTAATGAAATAATTTTTTTTAACATTTGTTGGTAAATAATTATTTAAATAAAAACATAAATATTTAAAAGTTTTTTGTCTTACGGACTTATTTATTTTTGGTTTTATGGATATTTCATTTTTATAACGTGTATTATGGTTGTCCGGAAAATACGTGTACAACGTTTGACAGACTCCTGACGTCAAAATAGGTCGATCTAAACCGACTTAGTTATATCCAAAATTGTCTCGTTTAGCCGGTAAAGGGCGTCAAAAATTTGTAAAAATATTGGTTTTTCCTAAATTACGTGAAAACCTGCTAATCGACTTTCATGATTTTTAGTATGTACACTAATACTATAAAATGACGTTTTCTAGTAGTATAGTCATTGGCTGTAAATAAGTGGAAGTGATATAATACGTCAACATTTATCCTGCTTTTTTTATATCAACGGCGTTATGACAACCCAGATATTTTTGTCGAGTGACTGGATGTATTCGGAAGCTATTTTACCTCCTCAACATTTTTCGTTGGATGAGCTGTTTTAGCAGAAAAAAAATATTTACAATTACCTGCATACTTTGACAATTATTGACAAATTGTCACCAGTCTATGAAATTGACTAAAGTATACGATCAACATTCTTGAATTACAAGTTCATTTTACCATTAAACATGGAAAATTATACGAACTCTGAGAAGGTTGACATGCCCCTGGTATACGGGTTTTGTCAAGGAAATGGGCGTCAGATTTACATGGAGAGATTACCTAACCGTCGAATACCAAACCACCAAACATTTGCCAATATCGAGCGTCATCTTCGGGAAACCGGCAATTTTGAGAAAAAATTTGAAGGCAGGGATCGTATGCGAACAACTCGAACTGTGGAAACAGAAGAGAACATTCTGGAAAGAGTTGAAGAAGAACCAAAGTACCAGTACCCGTCGCTTAGAACGTGAATTACATGTTCCTAAAACGATTGTCAATGAGGTTTTAAAAGAACAGTTGTTACATCCATATCACGTGCAAAAAGTCCAGGAACTTTTACCGACTGATCCCTCCATGCGGCTTACATTTCGTCAATTTATTAGAAACAAAAGAATCCGTGATCCAAATTTTTGTAGAAAAATATTGTTTACTGACGAGGCGTGCTTCACAAGATCTGGAGTAATCAATCTGCACAACGAACATATTTATTCCGTTGAAAATCCACATGCCATTAAAGTTGCACATCATCAGCATCAATTTAAATTAAATATTTGGGCAGGTATTATTGATCGCCACCTTACGCCTGGCCTCGATGGTATTCCCAGCTTTCTGGTGAAAGACTGTTCCTTTGTCACGAGCGCTCCTCTTTGTCATATCTTTAACCTGTCATTGAACAATGGCGTATTTCCAGAAATATGGAAGGTTGCCAAAGTTTGTCCCATCTTTAAAAAAGACGATCCATCTCATATTGAAAACTATCGAGGTATCTCAATCCTATGTAACTTCTCCAAGGTATTTGAGATCATCTTGCAAAAGTCCCTGTTTTTCAAAATTCGAAACAGACTCTCTATCTATCAACACGGTTTTTTTTCCGAAAGATCGTGTATGACTAATCTTTGTTCGTTCTCCGTTTACGTCTGTGACGCCATTAACAAGAGGAGCCAAGTCGATGTCATTTACACGGACTTTAGTAAAGCCTTTGACCAAATTGACCACCACATTCTACTCCATAAGGCGTCTGACCAGTTCGGTTTCTCTAACAGGCTTGTCTCACTATTACGATCCTACCTTCTGGATCGTACTCAGTTTGTTGAGTTTGAGGGGTTTAAGTCGAACTTGTTTGTACCTACGTCGGGTGTCCCCCAGGGCTCTAACCTAGGGCCACTTCTTTTCAACATATTTATAAACGATCTTGTCTCGACGCTTAACTGCAACAGACTATGCTGATGACCTCAAAATATTTAACCCCATCGACGCTGTCGCGGATTGTGTATCCCTCCGCGACAGCCTCGATGTTCTTAACCAGTGGTGCCTGGATAACCAAACTGAATCTCAACATCTCTAAATGCAACGTCGTTTCTTACTCTCGGACAAAAACTCCATTTCAATTCAATTACTCTATAAACGGATCCACATTGAACAGACTCACCACCATAAGGGATCTCGGAGTCGTTTTCGATGAGAGGTTCTCCTTTATTCCACATATTGATCAAATGGTTTCTAGCGCCTATAGAACCTTGGGCTTTGTCTTGCGAAACGGCAAGCATTTTTCTGATGTATCTACATTTAAACTGTTGTATTACTCCTATGTGAGGTCAAAGTTGGATTATTGCTCAATCATATGGTCCCCCATTTACAATTGCCATAATCAATTTGTGGAGTCCGTCCAAAGGCGATTCCTAAAGTATATTATGTTTAGAGAGGATGGTATCTACCCGCAACGGGGTTTCGAGCATGGCCACATCCTCGCTAGGTTTGGTGAGTTGCCCTTAACAGTACGTCGCGACTCACAGTCACTATCGATACTCCATAAACTTCTTAACTCTAAAATCGATTGCCCATTTCTACTGGAGCAACTATCGCTTCATGTTCCCCGCACAGGTGCCCGACATCGGCCTACATTTTTCCTTGCATTCGCGAGATCCAATATTTTGCCTCAAGGTCCCATTCACAAAATATGCCACAAATTAAAACTTAGTCAATGTGATGCAACTTTTATTTTTGCTTTGCTATGTAACGCAATGCAGATATATGGGGGGCTTTAGGAAGGAGGCCGATCGAATATGGCCGAATTTTAAATTTACGTCCCTGTTTTTCGTTATTTGGTTGGTTGGCCGTCGAGCACGCTTCTAGGCTATTTTTTGCAGGTGTTGATAGGCGAGTGCGGTATTTTTTCCGAATATCTTGAAAAATAAGCTTTGGAATCTTTTTTTTCCGTTATTAATATAAACAATGAGTGGCGTACAATGTTTTACAAGTAGCGTTTGCTTCGTGCCGGGGTGTAAAACTGGATATTCGTCTGATAGAAAGCTCAGGAAAAATCGTGGTGAGAAAAATCCTAGTCTCTTTCAAGCCCCTAAGGTAAGCAAAAACCACAAAAGGTTCACAATATTGTTTATTAATAGTGTATTTCGTTACTCGTCTGTCTGTGTCGTCTATTCTTGATTTTGTCATCATAGATCTTATAGATAGATTATCCGACAATGGACGTATTTCTATTAACCAAATTTTTGATAATGTTAATCAAAATTTAATTAAAATTTATTCATTGTTACGAACTGTTAAACTAACTTTAAAAAGGTATTAATAATTTAAGAAATAATGTTTCTCCTTTAATTGGTACTTTATACAAATTAAGATATTATAATAGGTACCTACTTACGTCCCCTTAAAACTTTTAAGAAATATTTACTTTACAATATAGGTAGGTAGGTACTCAAAATTTCAATATTTAATATCAGTTTGCCAGTTCGTCGAATATTAATCCTTTACAAAATTACAAAATAAAACCATAAAATGCATTCAAGGCCCCCCGCGCCTAATTATATTACCTATATAGGTACCTACAATTTTGGAAAACAATAAATTATAGATATCTACCTATTGTATATATATGATAGAATAATAAAAGTTTATAATTAATATTCCAAAAACAATTAAAAATACAATCAATACCAATAAAAAAGGTTTAAATAGTTATTAAAAAAACATTTAATTGAAAATATAAGATATTTCTATTTTTATTATACTTTTTAAAAAAAGTTTAAGAAACTTATTAATATATTAATTATTTTATTGTTAAAAATTTTTTTTTCAAATTTAATTTTTTGGTTAGTATACTATAATTTTTATTCCGTTTCTTTTCAATTTAATTTTAAAATCCCTATTTATAATCTTTTGTAAAGTTAGTTGGGAAATAAATAAGTTAAGAATCTTCTTCTTTTCAGGTCTGTTAAAAGGTGTACGTACCTACGACCTATAATGAACATATTATGTTAATTTATTTTTAGTTTGAATTTAAATAAAAAATGTATATAGTAACGTGCAGATTGTGTAATTATTTCCTTTCCAAATAAAAAGTTGTTTGAGTGTCTATAAAGAGTAAAGACCGCCAGTATTTGAAAAAATTAATCCTCTTGGTAATAATAATACAGTGTCTTAGAATGCAATACACCCTATTACATGCTAGAATTATGTATCTAGGGAGTATCCCGCACCCGCCTCTCACACATATCTCGATCTGTAGACTGTTTAAATTAACTAATTTCGATAAAACAGTTAATTCTCCCATAAGAACCCATGAAATTTGCGCCTATAATGGAACAATGCGATCCTGGCGGCAGTTTTTGAAGCAATGCAAAAGTGGGACCGGAATCGATGTATTGCGATCGGTCTCCTTTCTAAAGCCCTCCATAACCCCAACTATAGGTACTGTGTCTATGACTTAAGTCTGTAATTTAAATAATCATTTTAGGTTCAGTAGGGTAAATGGCTAGACCTAGGATATTTTAAAATTCTAAATATTTAAATTTTCATTCTCTTGTAAGATATTAATATACAGTAAAATATATTATCACAGCTGATATATCAAGGGAGGAAGGCAGCTGTATCTCAGAAATGGTTTGGGAAAGATATTTTTAGGAAAAGTAGCCCCGGAAAATCGCTGAAAAAATGTTTGTTTCTTGGTTGGCCGCTAGAGAACGCAACACTTATGACCATTTTAATTTGTTCTTCATTTTCCTAGTTTTGGTATATTGAAAATATGTTTGCATTGTAATTTTTAGAAAATTTTAAATAATTTCAGTTTTCTTTTCTAGGTCACATATTTATTTTAAAAAATATTGTTAATTCCGGTTTGGGTTGGATGTAAAAAGCTTTTTTTTTGTTTTATTATCTGTATTATAAATCAGTGGTTTGAATTTGGGTGCTACTTAAAATAGCAACATATTTTGCAGTTTTTCTTATAAATTTAAAATGGAACGGTATATTTATTATTACAAAAATGCAGTGAAAACTGCATGTTGATATCTTTTTCTGATCGAAGGTATTGGCATGTACAGTGCTTTTATTTATTTTTTGAACGGAAATAATTAGAAAATCAAAATTTGGGATCAAGTAATGGGCAAATGAATGCTATGTTTTAGTGTAAAATTGAGAGATAAGATGGAGGCTGTGCTCCACTTTAGAAAAAAGTGGAAAGGGTGGGGGGCTTTAGACACATAATTTTGAAGCTTCCACTGGCTATTTTATAACCCTAGAATATTAAGTCTACTCAGTCCGAGATCGTGGTATTTTTAATGAAATAAAGGATACTTAAAAATATATTTTACCCATTTATTAAATAAGATGTGGAAATGAAGGACTCGCACGTCTTGAATAAGTGAAATCTATCTAAGGTAATGTTTATTTTCAATGATCCAGCACAAATACTGGAATATTATTAAGAATGGCCGCCATTTCGTATTGAGTAAAGATATGACTTAGTATTTTAAGCTTTTAAAGTACTTGATTGGGAGCAGTGTCGCAAGCTCAGAGAAAGGAAAACACGGGTATTTCAGTACAATCATAAATAAAAAATTTTGTTTCAATTAATATTTAATGCACCTAAACTAAGCAAATAAAAAAAGAAACCCAGATTTTGACCCTCTCTAGCGGTCAACCAAGAAACTGAAAATAGGTTCGTTCCTAAAGCTGTGCAATTAATAATTTTAAACTTTTAAATTGTTGGTAAAACTTTTTTTTTAAATGACTATCTGCACAACAGCCTCTGCAATAAGGATTTATATCAATACCCCTCTTAAATAAATGTCCCTGAAACCAACCACACACCAAACATCAATCCCCACTTTAGGCTTTTGATACATACTTACCAAACTGAATTCAGGACTGGATCTGGTCTTTAAAGGCAAAGCGGGGCACTTGGAGCGCATTTCGAAGGTGAGAGGTGGCAAATGCTTAATGAACAGGTACGGATCGAATGTTTCCCAAGTATCTTCAACCACCTCGACGTGTTCTGGCTGAGCATCGAGCCTTACGTGTTCTTGAGGGGCCACACTGGTAATCATGTTGTTATCATCTTGAATGTTGCAGTTGTATATGTTGGCGTAATCATAAACAACATTTGCTGAAAATTGAAATACTAAATCACCAAAAAATAAATATACAGGATGGATCTTTTTAGGAGTGACGATATCTTGAAAATGACTTGAACCATATAATTAATTTGGGTTGTAGCATACTTGGTCGAGATATATTTTGATAAAATTATGTCCTCTCATTTTTAAAAGGTAGGGGGTAACTTCAGAATCGTCAAAGGATTGGTGTACTTTTCTGTTTAAATTTCGAATTTGCCTAGAAAACTAAGGATTTAATTTAAAAGTCAATTAAAAATCTTAATAATTCGTGTATATTGAGATCTCCTCAAAAGGCGATACAGGGTTACCAAAGTTTCTGCCTGATGAGTGTCATACCCATGCCCACATACTGTTTTTACTCTATATGAATGATTTGGGTAAGATTGATATCCGCGGTACGTTTACCATGTTTGCCCATGAATCTTGTGACGAGGCCGGGATTCTGATGAATTGAAGCTTGTTGTACAGAGTGATCTGCTCCTTGTTAAGCGGTGGTGTGACTTCAATCTTTTGTAATTTAATGTCAGCAAGACCAGCATCCTTACATTTAAATTTTCCTTTTTAGAATTAGTTTAAGAGAATAATTTTGTAACAAACGCAAATATTGCAAGGTTCTTGAGGATTTTAATTAGTGACAAACTTAAATTTAGGGATCACATTCTTACATCGAATGAGAGATTAGCGTCGGGTTGTTTTGCGGCAAGAGTCGTCGCAAACGAACTGGGACACATGGGGCGAACTGTTTATTTTTCTTTGTTTGAAATCTACCTGCAGCCAAGAGTTTAGAGTCTAAACTAATTATACAGAAAAGAGTTCTGAGATACCTTTGTAGTACAAACTCAAGAGATCATTGTAAGCCACTTTTCATCAAGGAAAAAATTTTAACGGTTGTGTGCCTATTTATATTAGAAACAGTTTGCCTTAAACACAAAAATACAGAAGTTATACAATTAACAATACATATATCATGCGCACAGTACTGATATACAGGGTTCCCACCAAAAAGGCAAAATGAAATTCCCTGACTTTCCAGGTCTACTTCAAAAATTTTCCCTGACTTACATCAGATTAGCTCTACAGAAAAAATTGATATACATAAATATATGGAAAATTTAAAAACAAAAAGTCTGTGAAAAAAATGTATTTAAAAGAAAAAGTAACAAGATGCAGTTACTAGAACATTAAAGTTATACATAATTATACATAATTAAGAGATCATCAGTCATTTTGCCAAAGTTAAACTTATCAGGTAACAAATATCACAAAAAAAATAATGAAAACAGCCTTTAATAATTAACATCGAAACTAAGGTCACTCATTATTAAAATAAATGCTTCAAAAACTAAAATTTTCACTTTAAATATTTCTTTTCAACTGCAATTTTTTTATCTATTTTTTTTTAATTGAAAATGCGCGGTAGCCAATAGTTACAAACATCGAGTCAAGAGTACGAGGCGTTTTCTCGCGTCGCATCTGTTTCAAAACAACACAGAACAAAAAAGGGAATTAAAGTATTGTGACAAAAATTATTTTTTCCAGGTTTATGTATTAAATTCCCTGACTTTCCATGACTTCCCTGACTACTTTTCAAATTCCCTGACTTTCCAGATTTTCCAGAAAAGTGGGAACCCTGGATATACCTCTTCCTATTTCCAGGACAGCGCTCACAAATAGCTCTTTAATTTTTGAAAGTATTAAAGTCTACAATCATATACCTGTAGCATACAGACTCATACTGGATACCAAGACATTTAAAAAATCCATAAAGAAGCTACTTAGTAATAGACCATGCTGTCCTCTTCTGGAGTTCTATGAGGACAGGTTCTAGTCCCTGGATTCTCAAGCAAATAATATTAATAAAAATTAAAATTAAAAATATTGCATGATCAGATCAGCTCTTCAATGATATTTTTATTCTTTCCACTTATCCATTATTTTATACCTTATGTGTAGATATGTGTTCTAAATCATTTTAGATTTTGCGTGACACACTTGATTTCAAATTTGATCTTTCTTGAGTCTTCCCAAAACATGTTTTGATATATAATTAGGTTCCAACCTGTGACACCTTGTTGATTTGTTTTGTGTATTGGTATTCTTAACGTGCGTAACAATACTTTATAAATTAGATTAACTTTGCTAACTTTGTTGATGAGAACCGCAACATTCTTTCAACAATAAAGTATACTTGAATTTGAATTATATTATATATAAATGACTTAATTTAATAATTAATAATGTACTTTTATGTGCTGCATCCTCCTGGTCCCTGTTTTATATAATTAACTCGGCTTGCCTGGGCTTGTTTAATTTTTTATGTTGTATGTTCATACCCTAATATATTATATTTTAATTGTCTCCTTTTTGTTTTAAATAAGTCAATTTTCATGGTGGGATAGCCGATATAGGTTAGGGTCTTGAAATTACCGTTTGTTATTGTGGGTTGGGATAGACTTCTGCCGTAGCTTTTTTAAATAGTTTTTTATTAAGGATCTTATCTATTAATTCAGGATGATAACCATTGTTTGTTTTCCATTTGGTTTTTAATATTTAATTCTATATTAAAATCTTCTTTTGACAACGGAATACTAGTAAGTCTATGTATCATACTATGATACGCGGATAATTTGTTGTTGGGGATGATAAGAGCCATTGTGAATGGTGGTATCGGTGTGCGAGTGTTTCTGATAAATTTTGAAAGAATGTGTGTTAATCCTTCTGGTAATGGTTAGGTCAAGGAAATGTATGGAATTGTCAATTTCTACTATCATGGTTAACAGAATTTAGATAGTTTTAAAAGGAACTAAGATGTCTGGCAGTACCTGTAAAACATGTGATTATGTCATCTACGTATCAGTACCAATTTAAACAATTTTTCGCTAGTGAATGTTTATGTATAGTATTTTCCAGGTTGTTAATAAATAACTCCTTTTTAGTTTGTAATTTTTCAATAATCATATTTTTCAATTACCCAGGTATTTAGGTAATAGGTTTAATGTTTATATAGGTACATTTAAGATACTGTGATTTTAATTGTAATATAATATTATTTGTATTGCTTTTTTAATAAGTCTATGGATCTTCTGACAATAAAGCTTTTTGAATTTGAATTTGAATACAAAAGATAATACCAAAGGTAGGGGTTAAGATGCTAAGCAGGGTTGAAAGGATTAAATCGCGATTTAAATTATTTGATTTTTTTCAATTAAAATCCAAATTTCTGAGAAGTTATAATTAAGAGAAAATAAAACCACTGTACCTAAATAATGTTTATTTTAGTTAATTGAAGTGCTTATACAAAAAAAACTAATTTTGCAGCTTTTTCCATTCCTTCGATTCCGAGTTTGGAATGGACTAAACCAAATGTTGAGAAAATTCTCTTGACTGATGCGGAAGAAGCAGCAGCACAAAGTAATTGTCTAATTATGAAGAACTCTTTTTGAATAATGTGTATATTTTGTTACGACTTCCACCAATCTATGGGTTTTACATTCTGAAGAATATCATCATAAAGCATAATATCAGTGAAAGGTTCTGATCTGGCAAGAAAGTTGACTACGAGTGGTAGTAAACCACTATTTGGATCTAATTCTTTAACAGCTTTTAAAGCAACATTTTTTTCACTCTCTGTTAGTGTTTGCTGAGATTTTGTTGAGTCAAGAAGATATGCCAACAAATGGTATGGGGTTATACACTGTTCATAACGCCTCTTATATTTTTGCGGTTGATTTAAAGTTATGTCCGTTTTGTCAAAATGAGTTAGGGCGGACGCATCTTTAATCTTTATATAAACAGTGGAGGGTTTTCTTGTTCTGACAGGAATTTGCAGCTCTGAGCGTTTTTCGACAGGAACTATCTTCATTAAAATTTGAAAATCGGTGGGAATAAAACCAAAAACGTGTCGAAAATATCAACTTATTTATAGGAAAAATTAGATAAAAATTAAATAGAAAAAAAAATCGAAAAAATTAAAAAAAAGCAAGCTGTAATCAAGATGGTCACCCAAGAACTTACTAAATCAATAAATAAATTAAGAAGCAGCCTATTAGAGTTTAACCATATATCCACCCCTCTTGCAGCTCAGTAAACCTACCAAATACATCTTCCAGTGTCTTAGCAGCAGCAGAGTTTTTTTCAGCGAATATACTAGTGTTAGAAACTAGAGTGAAGACAGTTTTAAGAATTCTGATTCCCTTAAGTATACAACTTCGGAAAAGTTGCCTACCACCTATATCTTTAGTCGCTTTATCAAATATAGATATTTTAGTATTTAATAAGGTTACTTTTAATATTTTGACACGTTGTAGTTTTAACTGTCCAACGTGGAGTAAAATGGCTTCCACATTATCTCTGCGTTTTCAATTCTCTACCCAAAAATTTTAACGTCTCATTTAATCGGATGTCTAAATTATTTTAGACATAGTATTCGTGCGAACAGTTAAAAACCAAGACGGGAACATGCAAGCTATCTTACTCCAATTTGAACTGTTAAGAACCCATCAAAATGTCAATAATGTTCATAGTCAATATTTCAAAAACGACTAAAGACAGCCACTTATTATATCAACTGAGGGCTGCATGGAAGAATGCATCTTGTGTGTACAATGCGCATGAAATTTAAATGCCGCTCTCTTTCTTTAACAAACAGATAGAATATGTTGTGTTAAATAAACCATTGCAGTGAATGTTAAAAAAAACCATGAAGTTTTTCCCCTAATTCAAACTTTAAAAAAAATACACCATTTTATTTAAAATTCCAAAGCCCGCGGCTACCAGCTAAATATGGGAAAGAAGAAAAAGTTTAAAAACCACTTAAATTCTTTATTTATTATACTTACCAATATTTACGTCTTTTGCCATTTCCTCATCTAGCAAATTGGTAAATTCTTGCGTATTTACATTGCTTAAGTCAGCTATGTCAATCTGAAGGTCTGGGTAATCAGCTTTTAAGGGGGGATATTCATAGTACATGGATTCGCATAGCTTCTCCGTGTAGATTCCATACTTTTGATACTCGCAGCTTTTCTTTTCCGTAATATTAAACTGCATTTTGCTTGTATAATTCTCAACTGAGAGTGGTTCTTGGCAAATTATGTTGGTGTTGGTGTCCAATTCGATGGAACTAAAAAAAAAGTAGATACAGCAATTTTTTTTAAATACATATACTAAAAACAGGGTGACAAAGGAATTAGACAAAGTAAAGTGTTGGCTGGACCAGAATAATAAGAGAATGGTTAAAAAATTCTTGATTTTAAGGGCATTTTATTCATGTGATGATTTTAAAAATTGTGATATGTTATGTGATGTCTAATGATTAAATGTTCTGAATTTTAAATGCAATTTTATAGTTTTTAACTTTTATGTTAAGTGTATTATTACTACTATTGTATTATATTATTGACAATAATAGCACCAATAAAGAATCAAATCAAATTTATGCAATAAAGAAAATGTGCAAGTTCCCTATTGTTATTCAATAAATAAGAATAAATTATTATTTTTCAAATTACCATAATAAAATTCTTTTTAAATTTTAAAAGGAACTTATTTAAAACAAATAGGTTTGATTTCAATGGACTTGAAAGCTGCTTAAAAAACCTCCACTATAAATATGTAAAAATCATTATTAGCAAACATTTTTACCTGTATTCTACTTCTCTTGGTAGCCCATTTTCAAGAATGTTATCTGAAGTCCTTTCATAAGAACTGCTGGTGGTAGCATAAAATTCATAATATTTACTTGTAGATACATTAGTGTTGTTAGCATCAGTAATAATAGTGGCAATATTTTCCACAATTTTGCTGTCATTTGGTTGATCGTATATTTCAGGCACCACTTGAGCTTGATAATTCTCCTTGCATTCTTCAGAAACCTTTCGAAGTCAAGATAATAAAATTTAATAACATATTAGCAGAACTGAAATATGCTATAAAAATGGTTAATGCCATTTATCAACAGTTGACCAATAAGAATGAATAAAGTAGTTTAAAACTGTAGTGAGAATTTTAACAATAAAGATAATAAAGTTGATAAAATAAAGAAATCTTTCACATTATTAATAGCCAACAAAATAAACCTTGTGTTGATAAAAATAATTCTATTTCAGTGTTGCAACTGTGTTCATACAAGGTGTTTTTTTTTAACATTTTTAGCCTAACCCTAAGATGTAGGATGTTATTCTTTAGCTTATTTTAAGACAGAAATTTCTAATAAATATTTGTCCTTAATTATTTAGTTTTTGGACGTTACTTAATGTTATGTACAGGGTTTTCGATTATATTTTGACCCCTGTCTATAGCAAAACTATAGAGGGAAAAAAATTGAAATACAAACGTCTTCAGGATTGTACTGTATCATCAGAATCTTGTGAAGAAATTGTAAAAACGAAAGTAAAAAAAAAAAACTTTATAAAGCCCTTAATGCAGAAAGACCAATCATTTTAGGAGTTATATTCATATGAACATTTTGACTTTTGAATTAATTTTTCTAGGAATCGCCTGTTAAAATAAGTACATAATATTAAGTGATACCCTGTGTATTATATACCATCGCATAATAAATGATATTACTATTAATGTTATTAGCATTTGAGCCCGCCAAATAATTTAACTAGAGTTCTAAACGTCTCAATGTTTCAAAAGATGTTGCTTATACAGGGTGAGTCGGGAGGAATGGGCTTAACTCTAAGGGTGTAATCTATGCATCAAAATAATAAGAAAAAACCCAAATGTTGTTATCCAATATTCATTTGTGTTCAAGTTACAGCGTTAAATAAAATAATAATAATATTGTTAAACCAAAATATCCAACATTAACATTGTTTTAAGTAAATCAAAGTCAAAGTCAAAGTCAAAAGTAGCTTTATTGTATAAAGAAGATAGCTTCTCTTTTACAAAGCTATCAGATAAAAATGTTATAAAAATACAAAGTGTAACAATTTAAAAATAGATGACAATATAGAGGTCGTAAATACTACAATAGAAAAATATAGATAATACTACTTGGGTATCAAGTCATTTCCAGAATAGCTATAGGTATAGGTGCGCCCTTAACACATTACCCACTGTTACACAAAACATAATCTATTTAAAAATACAACGAACTGCAGTACTATAAAATAAGCGAGGATACAAACAAAAATAAAAAAAAAAGTAATCAAATAGCTAACAAAATAAATTTAATTAAAGCTGTCGTAGAAAAACTCCTCCAACTGTATACACCAAGAGAGATTTTACCTCCTTTCTAAATTTTTCATTGGTTTGAGCCTTTCTAATTTTAAGTGTGAGGTGATTAAATATTTTCTTTCCATTGTACATGATTGATTTTTTAGTTTGAGAAGATTTAGGTATCGGCAAATGCAAATTAACCCTATATAGCTGGCGAGTGTTGTGTACCGAAGTAAAGTAGAAATATACAAGGTAGTGTCCAGATTTTATGAGAAACAAAAAGCGGTCTACTAGAATCTCTAATTTTTGCCCTACACATATATTTTAGAGCCCTCTTTTGTAAAACAAAGATTTTATTGAAAAGATACGGAGTGCAAACCCCCCAAAAATATATGCCATACCTTAAATGCGATTCTATAAGTGAGAAATACGCGCTTCTAGTACTTTCGTAATCCAGGCTGATCGACACTACTCTAACGGCGTAACAGTTGGAAGCCAGCTTTTTGCTGAGGTAAGTAAAGGTATGGTGTTCAAATTTTAGCCTATTGTCTATATATACACCCAAAAATCTATTTACATTTTCATTCTTTAGTACCTGAGTGCCCACTGTAATTTCTTTTATTTCTGACCGGTATATTATTAGCTTATAACGTCTTAGTTACGCGGGAATTATAAGGGTCATAAACTCCCTTGGGATATTAAGAAAAATTTGACATAAAATCAAACGATTGACATCTAATGTCAATTTGATCGTCATCTATTGAAACATTTATTCCACTTTAAAAATGAACAAAATGTTACTAAAATCGGTCAGAAATAAAATTATCTATGTATCACTGGAATTATAAGGGTCTCAATTACCATTATAATTCCCTAGATACATAAATAACTATAAAATTACACTTTAATGTTGGTTTTCCAATATTGAGAGTCAAACGATTTGCATCAGTCCATGTCTTTATCTCTGTGAGATCACTCTTTATATTGTTTTCGAGCTCCTGTAAGTCTCTGCCCACCCACAGTACTGTTGCGTCGTCTGCAAAACAGAGTAAATCTGCCCTCAATATTAATTCCCACCAAGTCATTAATCATTGGTTTAGTAAATTTTCAAAAATACCGCCATCGACTTCCAAACATTTCCTGCTTCGTTTACGAAGGGCGCGCGTGGATCTTCTAATTGATTCGTGCCTTTCTTTAATATTGAGTACAGCATTTCTAATGCGTTTAATTAATGCATCCCTAGTATCTACTTTTACTTTGTAAACCTCAGTTTTTAACCAACCTCATAAATTGTAGTCCAACGGCGTGAGGTCTGGCGATCTAGAAGGCCAACGTAATAGGACCACCGCGACCAATCCAAACCCCTGGAAACTTTTGGTCTAAATATTGCTTGACCTGACGATCGAAATGGGCAGGCGCTCCGTCGTGTTGATAATACATTTAAATTCTGATGTTTAAAGGAATCTCCTCCAGTAGTCCTTGCAATTCATTTTGTAAAAAACTTAAGTAGTGATCCCCTTAAGGCGATTTTCCAAAAGAAAAGGGCCAATTAAATTATTATCGATCATGTCGCACCACACGTTTACTGAAAACCTGTGTTGAAAATTACTTTCGACTATTGCGTAAGAATTTTCGTCCGACCATACATGGGAGTTTCGATTATTATTGATGCCGTCACGGGTGAATGTAGCTTCGTCAGTAAAAAGTATGTGCGGTAAAAGATGACGATTATTAATTATCCACTCACAAAATTGCATACGCTTGGCGTAGTCTCCAGGTTGAAGACCCTGTACAGCTTGCACATACACGTACAAGCTGTACAGGGTCTTCCAACGAGGACTGAACAGGGGCTCATTTTTGGGCTTCCTTGTATTTGAAGAAAAATCCAAAATAGCCAATCGATGTACTTTTTCCTGCAGAATTCAAAAATGAAACCAAAAATTTATTTGAACCAGTAACAAAAGAGTTACGCTATGGATAAGGTGTTTTTTAAATGGAACATAGCTTTTTTTATACGATTTTTGGAACGAGTGATTTTTTTTTGTCCGTTCTGATTAAAGTATGGATTTTTCTTTAAATACAAGGAAGCTCAAAAATGAGCCCCTGTTCAGTCCTCGTTGGAAGACCCTGTACATGGTACGGGTATAAGCCTTGCTCTGATAAGGGCCTTTCTGTTCGGTGTTCTTTCATGTGGAAATCGTTCACGATATTCTTCAGCAGCCGCTGTAGCATTCCCATTACACAAACCATATTAACGTATTCGAGATGTGAATAAATGTATGGCATTTTATAAAATTAAAATGATACAAATCCGAAAGTTAACGGTGAATCAATGTAACATTTTATACTGACACTAATAGGATAGTGACAGCACAACAATCAAAAGCAAACAATAATAACATTTATTACAGGAAAGCTAAATTAATGCAATATTTTGTTTTTGTCTTATAACTTGAAAACAAATGAATATTAGATAACAACATTTAAGTTTTTTCTTATTATCTTGATGCGTAGATTACACCCTTAGAGTTAGGCCCATTCCTCCCGACTCACCCTGTATAAGCAACATCTTTTGAAACATTAAGACATTTAGAACTCTAGTTAAATTATTTGGCGGGCTCAAATGCTAAAAACATTAATGGTAATATCATTTATTATGCGATGGTATATAATACACAGGGTATTACTTAATATTATGTACTTATTTTAACAGGCGATTCCTAGAAAAATGAATTGAAAAGTAATGTAAGATATAGGGTATTCCATTGAAAAAAAAAGTAACTTTAATTCTCTACGGCTTTGTGACTAATCCTGTATACTTAACTATTCAAAATTCTAATAGACTACAAAATGCCCTAAAACTTTTGTCTTAAATCTTTTTTGTTAGCTGTTGTACTTTGAAGAAATAATCGAACGTTTCCATACATACCAACGACCCTGTATAGGGATTGCCATTTAGAAAAGTTATCGATGGCGTCAAACATCCCCATTTTGGGGCACATTCCTTGAATTTTTTTTTATAAAATAATAATAATGTCCAAGCATTTTTCCAAAAAAAAAAAATCACTCTTAGGTACCTCTTTTTCTTTTTCAACCACAGGAATTATTTTGGGAATCTTCTTTCCACATGCTTTGTAAAGTGATGGAGTCCGAGGCTTTGCAACCCAAGCCTTTCTCACACCTTTTTTACTTTTATTAGCAGCCAGCGTGAGCCTTCTTTTATTTCGTTTTTCACTTCGTAGCCACATTGTGATGTGTCCATTTATATCTGCCAATAAATAAAGCAATTAAATATAATACTAAAAATGGCGCATATATTAGACTTAATACTAATTATTTTGGTTTTGAAAAGCATACTTATAGAGTTTTACTTTGGCTTGTCTGCGATTTGCCACATAACGTTAGGTAAAAAAAAAATAGTAAAAAATCTGGCACACTGGAATTTTTTAAATTAAAGGTAGGTGAGGTAATAGGAACCCTTGAAAAACATCGGTATATACTTAATCTAAGTTTCAATTTACTATAATTAAAAATTAAAATTCTTTTGAATTTTTTAATATAAATAAAACAATAAAATCTGAAATGCAACATGCTTTGTTGATATGAAATGGATTTACGAAGTTATTTTTGAAGCGGAACAGGACGTGTTCTAATTTTCCGTCAAGTTGGCCGTACCAACCTTAAGCTGGCATTACATACATCATTGCATTTTTTACATATTCGAAGTTCCATGTAAAAGCCTGTTTACATCAGATGCAAGTGCAAGTGAAATTGCCTGAAGGCATGCGCATTGGTCACTTTGTGATCAACTGATGCAAGTTTACTTGCATTGCACCAAATTAGGACTTGTTCTAATTTACTTGCAAATGGCATGCAAGTTTGATAAATTTTCTAGTAATATTTTCAATACCAACTTGACAAAAAACTAAAAAAGTGACCATAACCTCCAAAAAAGTGTTGTTTTGATAGTTGATATTAAATTGAACGGGTTTACAAGTTCATATTCTTATTTACTAACCATGGTTTTACCCACCATCGACGTTTCCTTGTTTTTTTTTAGTAAAACGGCCGAAGCTCCAGCTTTAGGGTCAATAAGATAAGTTCTTCCACTTCAGTATTCATTGTTTTAATTTAACAATTATTTCAAAAATAAACGCACATATTATTAAACAATAAAATCCAAACATAACTCTTTCTTTTATCAACTGATATTGAGTGGATTTCTGGATTAAGGTTGGCAATAAGTTCTGACAAGCTACTTGCATTAAAATACTTGCATCATAATGTAAACGATCATGCAATGCATTTAAATGCATCTATGAACTTGCATGCAGTCACTTGCACCTAATGTAAACAGGCTTTATGAAAGTTAGTAGTTTACTTGCATAGCATAGATATCTAAGCAATTTTGATGCAATTCTGTTCGTGACAACAGTGGCAGTGCTGCCAACTAACCTGAATTAACCCCTGAATCCTGAATCACCTTGCTTTTGTTTTCCATCTTGTAAAAACTGTTAAAAAACTGAACACTACGAAAAACCCAAGTCACAAGCAGAAACAACTACTAAAAAAGTTACTAGACTTGAATGAAAAATTGCACAGAAATAGTGTAGGTTCTAATAGTTCGTCTTGAATGGAAATTGCATTGCAACATGCGCTTTATTCTCTTAGGTCTCGCATTGGATGAAACTTACATAATGCAATGCGCTATTTCTGTGCAATTCTACATGCAAGCCTAGTAACTTTTCTAGTAATTTCGTTACCAACAGTCACATTATTTATTATTATTATTTGCTTGTCGTTGTTATGGCCGAAGGACCTCGGTCGATGGCCAGTTGAATGGGCTATTTAGCATTTTTTTTACTACATTTTCTGAAAGATCTTGTAATTTTAGTGAAACTACAATAAATTTTAGTTTTCTGACGCCTTTATAATAATTTAAAGAAATAGTCCATTCTCGAAGTGGAGTTGAAATATAGGGAAAGGGGAAAAAAAGTCAAAAAGTCTTTCTCCACTAATTTAATAGTGAGCTATTAAAGGCTCAATTTTAAAATTAAATTGTCTCTACATGTTTCAAAGGTAGTAACCTTCATCTTCAGGAGACCAAAGTAGTGCTGCAGTTATTATTAGCAGTAGAGAGAAAACTGTTGGTGGAAAATGACGTTGATGGAGCTTTTTTTATTTAAAAATATTTTGACAAGATATTAATAATTGAATGTAATCAGCATGCTAAAATTGGAATTGAAAGTGGAATGTTATATTTAAATCAAAGTTTATGAAAAGACACTGTCAATCTGTGGTCGAATTTAAAAAGGGAAGATATTCGTTATTTGAAAATCATACGTCAGGATATATAAAAAGGATCTTTTGGACATTCTAGATCTTGTTAGAGAAAGATTTTTGTTTGTGATTTGTTTTATGAGAAATTCTGTAATAAGAAAGAAATTTGTAATTAGTAATGAAATAAAATTATTAATAATGTCTGTACTTACATAATGTTGAAATTTCATTTGTAAAATTAGTTATTGGAGACCTAAGGTCCCGTCACCTTGCGTCCCATTATGTAGGGAAAACAATACAGTTTTATTTAAAATAAAATTATTAAAAAAAAATTAAAAAACAAAAAAACAGATCTTATATTTTATATACCCTTAAAGATTAAAATAGGGAGACGAACACAGTTAAAATGAAAACGTGACAACGTGTTCAGTCATTTTATAGTCGACCGTTGACAGCTTGGGAACAAAATGGTTGACAATGTCAGTATAATTGCATTAACGAAAAAGGTATGAAAAGCTCAATCATCGTTCTTATAGTTACTAGTTAGTTAAATAAACATACATAAAACTTGAATATAACATAAAATATAAATAAAAGATATTATAATAAAAATTATAATATTTTATGAACATCGAGACTCGCGGAAACCGCTGTGTGACGTCACTATCTCCTATAGCAAGTCGGGTCGCGTTCGCTGCCGCGGGTACTTGCTGTTTACGACAAGACAGGTGGCTATTTACATCGCCCTTTCTCCGTTGCTGGGTAACGGAGTTGACATCGATAGGAGAGAAAAAAATAATTTTTAATAATTTTTTTTTATTTTCTAAAATAGTGTTTTTTAAAATAGTATAGTCTAGAACTTGTATGGAATGGCATTTCCTACTTGTTATAGAATATACAATTAAACGTAGTAATAATTAGGGGTGGGCGATTATCAAAAAAGTTATGACGATTATGTAGCGATTATGAAATAGTATTTTACGTTACAAGTCCGGTAGGTGACTTATTACAGTACGAGTTGTTTTACGGACGAGGCGACGTAGGAGCCGAGTCTGGAATATAAACGAGTGCTGTAATAACACCTAACGGACGTGTATCGTATGGTATTTTATTTCATCCTGTCATTATATCCCTTTTCAAAAAAATAAATAGGTATATTAAAATTTTAAAAAATACTTCGCAATATTATATCATGCTACCTACCCTAAATGCAATTGAGCCATTGGTTTCCATAGTTAATTATAAATTTTGTTTGCTTGTCACTGTCAAATAGATAAAGTCATAATATTCGTGTGGGCAATTATGGAGGCTTCGGGTATAATTTTAAATAAAATCTACCAATTTTAGTTAAATAAAATATTTAAAGAATTGTAACAGGGAATATATTCTATGGTTGTGTAATATTTTACAATTACTAAAGTTGGTAGAAAAAAATACTATTACAAGTAGAAGCACCCAAACAGTTTTAATTGGTATCACTAAATATAGACCATATAAAATAAAAATTACTAATTTTAGTTAAGCAAAACCTTTAAAACAATGTAATTAAATGCCTATATTATAGTTACATAACATTTTTCATTTACTAAAGTTGGTTAAAGAGTATAATTTATGCTACATGCTACCTACCTATATATAGCAGTGAACGATTCTCTAATAAATACTTGTCGGGTGGCGGAACGCATTTTTATAGTAGGCCATGACTTTTTATTTTCTTTGAATTATGACAGTTACCTACTTTTATTATAACCCTTAAAAAACCTATATAGTTATCATATTCTTAGTGCTGATGAATATGGCAAAAATAGTGTACTCTGCTTGTACATTTTGTACAGAGTTTAAAGATATTAGTAATTGTCATCGTCAGTTAACCTACTTAGTTGATTTACTTCGTAATTGCACTTTAGACGCGGATGATAAAATGTTGTTTCGAAAAATTCAGGAGGCTCTTTTGGACCTTTCTATTAAATTTCGGTTCCTTCCTAACAAGAAGAAAAATCAAATAGTTTCAAAATATTATATATATTATATGAAACATTTGCATTTGCTAGACAATGAATTCCATCCAAGATATTCACCATTAAGAAGAGAAGAATTTCTCAAAGAATTTGAAGAGCATTTGAAAATTGTGGTAATAAATAATAATTGATTTATTTCATTTAAAAAAGTGTTTTTGATGTATTAAATAATTGCTAAATATGTGTATTTAAATATTTTATTTCTTATAATTTTAAGTGACAACTTGTCAAAAATCGAAAGTAAAAAGTCGTAGTTTCCAAAAACAAAGCATGGTTGCTAGGCAACACATTACAGTATCTGATACTGTAATGTTCCATTTACCGGCCGCATATGAGTACAGGGTAAGTAGATTTACTGGACAGGATGAAATAAAATAATTTTGACGTTTCCTTCAATTATTGTATTGTGCTTTTAAATTGAAGAAATAAATTATTTGAATTTGAATTTGAATTTAATCGATTATTTCGATTAGGTAATCGGAAAATCGATTAAAATTGCTCTCAAATCGAAAAATCGATTATTGATCGATTAATCGAATATTTTGCCCATCCCTAGAAATAATGAACTTCTGCTTTAACTGAACAAGGAAACAGTAAGCCTATCTATATGAATATGAATGAATATGAATATGAATCTCCCTTGTATATGCACAGAAAGACCGTTGCACAAGTTCAAAGCGGACGAACTGTGGGATTTAATGACGTCACCGCCTAGCAAGCGTTTGATTTCATTTTGATCTCGTATGTTTCGAAAACTACTTATCGGATTAACTTCAAATTTTCAGGGCTGACCATATCTTATTAATGCTTTATAAAAATGAGGTAAAGAGTGCAGTTTAAGGTTTGACCAAATGACTCCATTCTAGGTGTGATATGTATATACACATACAACTTAATAAAGATCTTTAGTTGTTTTGCTGTGCTCTGTAGCTTGGATTTCTCATCTCGTGAGTTTTTTAACCATGTTTAAAAAATGGAAAAGAGCAAAACCTAACCAAATTCGCGGAAGAAATGTGTGAATAAATGCACGAAAATATCGGCAAGTGCAATATTAGCTTAAGAAGTAATACAGTGTTACCAGAAATACACAGATAACCTGAACAAACCTGACAACTCTAACTATAAGGATAACATTGTTGTCATGGAAGTTATGTGGACGTTATTGCTACCAAGATATTGATAATTTGGGGCTAAATGCATTTAATCTCATTTTCAAAAACATAGCATGTCTAAAGTTATTATTTTAATCAATTTTGACTATAGTCTTGAAAAGCTATATTAGTTCATAAGCTTACCTACAAACCTTTACCAATAAGGTTGCCTCAAAAATTATTTAAGTACTTTTATATCAGAATTAGGTACATATAGCATACAGATAGTTAATTAAGTATGTGGCCAAATTCAAGGGTATTATTATTATTTATACCTTGCTAAATTTGAAGACAAAAAGTTTATATAAATACAAGGTAATTTAAAGGTTTAATTATTCGGATTATCACATATCACAAATCCGAATTTTTCTTTCATCACAAAAAAAAAATCCTCAATAACGTCATATTTGGTTTAAAAAGTCTTTGAGGAAGGACCATGAGTTGTACAAGTGATATTTTAGTAGAAATAAGAAAATTTGGATAAAAATTTACTGAAGGAAAGATACTAGGATGTGTATCGAAGTGTCATCGTAGTAACACGCGTTTCGATCGGCGCCGAATAAATCCTAAATTGACTAGTGTATAGTTGGCATATTGGCATATTGGTTCATTTTTGGTGTCATAGTTTGTGAATTAGGGTGCCCTTCATGATGGTATATAAATATGAGTGTTAATGATGTCAAATGAGGGTATAACACCCCAGCTAAGTTCCTTATATTCTTATTGAGTATTCCGTGAAGACAGATTATCGGCGAAGGTTTTCTTTCAATGTTTATCTTTTCTGACTGGTCCGTAGTGCGATAAAAAAACTTAATCCTAACAAAAAATTCTAATCCGCATATCTAGGTGGCATTACACGGTCTTACTATCGTACTAAACTTAGTACAAAAGTTATTGCGCGGCGTAAACATGTCCACATGTGCTAAATGTGATGAGGGCTTCTGCTCTAGTGACGTTATCGCTGTGTGTAGTATTTGTAATGACTTGTATCATGCAAATAGTGCTGGGAAAAATTGCTCTGGATGCAGTGCATCTGAGATAAGTGCTCGAGTTTAAAAAGAAAAAGCCTGTTATGGTTTATCGCTGTTATTCATGTACGTCGAATGGAGGTGAGGATGTATCTCTCAAGGAATTAGTTGCCGATCTACAAAAAACAATTAAGAAGTTGCCGTCTTTTCTTGAAGACGTTAAAATCATGAAGAACAGTATTCCCAATATTAAGAGTGACATCAATGCAGTTCGAAGTAAGTCTGAAGAGCATTCGGCCGAGTTATCACGTATTAGGGTTGAGTTAGCGGAAAATAAGGCTTGCATTGAATCGTACAACTCTAAAGTTGTTCTACTTGAGGGCTCGGTTGGGGCGGTTCAGGCTTCTTCAAGTGTTGCGGCCGGTAGCGTCGTCGATAATGTGGATACCAGTGCCCTTTTCCAAGAGCTGGCAAACGAATTTGATAATAGAAGGTATCGCGAGAACAACATTATACTTAGAAATGTGCAAGACGATGTTGATTTACGCCCCGAGGACGACGCCAACACTGTTTCAAATGCTCTTGCGAATATTAAGAACCTAAAATCTGTTTTTTCTAAGAAGAATGTATCTCGCCTTGGCGCTTACAATAAGGATAAATGCAGGCCAATATCTGTTAGAATGGTTGACCATAATGATGTTACTACCGTTCTTACTCATTGGAAACTTATCGAGGGTGGTATCAACATATCGGCTGATCTCACTAAAAACCAAAGGAACGCCTATAATGATCTTAAATCCAAGGCAAAGGTTTTTGATAGTGCACATGTTGATGACTCTGTTAAACAAATTGTCAAGTTCGTTCATGGTAATCCTAAGCTTATTACTATTAACAGGAATCGCAATAAGATTGATGGTCCAAATGTATCTGTAAATATAAACTCTACTGCCAATAATTCTAGATTTAACAAAAATTCAAAAAACATGTAAGATCAACGAGCAATGGTTTAATTGTTTATTACCAGAATGTTCATGGGCTCAGAACTAAATTAGACTTGTTATCTATTAAATACTCCATGCTTACTCCTACTCCTGATATTATTATTCTCGTTGAAACATACCTTTACCCTGGCATTAAGGATAGTGAACTTGGTCTTGATGGCTACTGTATTTATAGAAGGGATAGGCATGATTGTGTGAATGCCCCTGCTGGGGGGGGGCATTGTTGTTGCTGTTCTCAATGGGCTTACTGCCAGTAGGGTGTCAGTTGATTTCCGGGACCTGGTCTCCATTGGTAATGTAAGAGCATATGATTTGGAGCAACTGTTTGTTGAAATTAAGGACCTTTCGAAAAAAATTATTGTTGGTTGCTTCTATCCTACACCAAGGGATGATAATGATGTCTACCTACTTCACGTTGCTTCTGTTGAACGGTTGTCCAATATTTTCAGTGGTCATGAATTTGTCATCATGGGCGACTACAATTTACCGAAGACTACGTGGTCAAATGGTTCTACTCTTGGTGATGCACTGGTTGCAAATTGCACGAGTACAGATAGATTGATTCGGGAAAATGTTGACACTATCATGAATGGTTTCTCTTACCTTGGTTTAAAACAATATTATCCAGTGCATATTGATAAGGGCTACACCTTGGATCTAGCCTTCTCTAGTCTTGATCAGCACAACATTTGCCATATTATATCCAATGATTCCATCGTTCCCATTGAAGTCTTACACCATGATCCGGCTTTTTTCCCTATTAATACTGTTGCTCTTAATAGTGTTCAATGTAAAATGCAGTCTTTAAGCTTTTCTCGTGCTGACTATCAGGCGATCAATTTAAGCTTATCTGATACGAGTTGGGATGATTTCTTTGCTGGTAATGACATTTGCTCTAATGTAGATAATTTCTACAATACTATAAACAATCTTATTACACAGTTTGTGCCAGTAAGGGTTATTCGGCCCAGCTCCTATCCTATATGGTATTCCAAAGAGCTTATATCTAAGATCATATTGAAAAAGAAAATCCATAAAAAATGGATTCAATTTAATAATATGGCCGATTATATTGAATTTAAGCGTCTACGCGCCATTTGTATTAGGATCTCCAAAACTGATAGATCAAATTATATTATAAAAGTGGAAGATAGCTCAAAGAAAAATGTTAAGTTCTTTTGGAATTTTATCAATTGTCTGATTCTAACTACATGCCTACAGAGATGTTCCTAAGAGGTGATAGGGTGTGTACTGTTAACTCTACCTGTGATTTATTTGCAAAGAATTTTGGTTCTGTTTATGACAATAACTTATCTCTATTTGTATGACAGCTTCACTGTCAGGGTTTAGGCGATATAGATATAACTGTCGAGGAAGTCACAGCTGCTATTAATAATTTGAAAGATAAGACATCCCTTGGTCCTGATGGTCTACCTGCCAGGTTCTTGAAAAAGTGTATTTCTGTCCTTAGCAAACCTCTTTGTTACTTATTTAATCAGTCTCTGCAGGAAAAGCATATGCCTAATATTTGGAAAAAATCATTTATTACCCCCATTTTTAAATCTGGTAATAGGCAGGATATACAGAATTATAGACTATTTCTATTATTGGTTCAATCGCAAAGATTTTTGATGTTATCATGACTAAAAAATTGACTGACATGTGCATTCATATTATTTCTCGAGCTCAGCATGGGTTTGTTAAGGGTAGGTCTACGCTAACAAACCTCATCTTGTACAGTGATTATATTGCATCGGCTCTCAATGAATTTTCTCAAGTTGATAGTATATACCTCGACTTTAGTAAGTCATTTGATAGTGTAGATCATAGCTTGCTCTTGTACAAATTATTTAATCTTGGTATTAATGTTCATACGATTGGATGGCTACGTTCGTACTTGTCCAATCGTGAGTTGCGAGTCAGAATTAGGGGCAATTTGTCCACTCCCTTTTTTGCAACCTCTGGGGTGCCCCAGGGCTCTCACTTGGGACCACTATTGTTCATTTTGTTTATTAATGATGTCTCAGATCAATTAAAGGTTGCAAAGATCCTTGTCTTTGCCGACGATATAAAAATTTTTAATAGGATAAACTCATTCTATGATCAAGTGCTGTTACAAAAAGATCTCGATGTCATTGCACATTGGGCAAACCTTAATAGACTTAAATTGAATGGTGATAAATGCAAATTTATTTCCTTTGGTAGGGGCTCCAAGATTCAATCTAATTTTAATTATTCTATATTTGACAGGGAGCTTGAACGGGTGAATCACATCAAGGACCTTGGTGTGATTTTTGAGAGTGGGTTTGTTTTCAATGTGCAGATTAGCACTGTGACTTCTAAAGCATTTAAAGTACTGGGTTTCTTAAAGAGATCCACCAAGGAATTTACTAATGTTAGGGCTATTGTAAGTCTGTACAAATCGTTGGTTTTGCCAAATTTATTGTATGGTGCTCTTATTTGGTCACCCCATTATAATGTTTATATTAAGAAGCTAGAATCGGTTCAGCATAAATTTATAAGGTATTTAGCGTTTAAACAGGGGTCTCCTATGGGCTTCGCAAACCACGACTACTCTGAGTTGGCTCGATCTTTTGGTTTGGGTTCTGTTAAATCCCTGCACATTAGAGATGATCTTTGTTTTGTTAAAAGGGTTAAGTTGGGTTCAGTCTCTTCTCTGGATGTGGTCGATCTCTTTAGAGCGAGAGATCTACCATATCCTTTTCGAGCATCTCGTGAGCTTGTGGAGGTGAGTTCCATTAGAAATTATGTACATTATGCTACTGTTAATAGATTGAGACGCGAGTGGAATAAAGTGCCGACTGAGCTCAGGCAGTCTGGTACGCTCTTTAGCTTTAAGAGAAATATTGCGAATTTTGTTATGAGGTACCACTAAGTATTTCTTTTCTTTTCTTTTTTTTTCCGATTTATATAATGACTAATATGTTTAATTATTGTACTTTATAGGTTATGTTAATTATTGTACTTTTTAGGTTATTTTTGATAATTATTGTACTTTATAGCTTGTTTTTGATACTTTATCTTTCTGTTTTATGTAATTGAAGGGCTTTGCCCGTTGATCTTTCAATAAATAAATAAATAAATAAATAAATAAATAAATTCTTTTTTGCTTTGCAACAAAAAACCTTTGAATTAGTGATCACCGACTTTAAATTAGGCTGTAAAAAAAATTGAATCTGATTTTTAGATACAGGGTGTTGAAAATTTGAAAAAAAAAGGTATTTCCCTAATAAGACCGCTTTAGATATTATTTTTAATTTCAGTAGGTACTATATCTAGTATAGGTAACTAGGCGTAAAACACACTTTTCCATAAAAAATATTATATATGTGGGCTAGTCCCACCAGTTCTAGCCGGTGCTAACTTATCCTTTGAAATTTTTAACCAAGAAAATGATACTCCACTGTTTTTTTCAAAATAAACATTGTTTTTATAATAACGCCTTATCACTTAACTTAAACAGTTTCGGATTTAAAAAATAAATGGCATTATTTTGCATAAGTATGGCAGAGTTTGCAAAAATTGCATTTACTTAGGTAGTATCTCCTAAACAAAGCCAACATAAAAAAAAATATCGAAAGGTACTTTGTATTAAACATTGAACTGCTGTCAAAAAGAAAATAGGCAGTAGCATAGATACAAATTTTTGATCAGTGGAAAAATTAAAACACCCTGTACCTCAAAAATAAAGTGGTGGTTGCAGACCTATGTTTATATGAACTTTTAAGTCTTAAAATTTAGTAAGAAATAACAACCTTGAGTTTGGCCACATACCTATGTACTCCTCAGAAAAACAGGTGCCTAGTTTAAAATCTTGCCCTTTAGGTTGTGAACTAGCTGTAGTACCTTTTTTCTCTGCATCTGCACATCTAAAAATAAACCTGCTTGATATCTGTATGTTTAATAGAATTTTTTTTGCGGATTAGATCTACTTTGGATCCTGCTTTTAAGCCCACAGGATTCCACAAGTGTTCCGTTTTACCGGTTTCGGAACGGAATACTAAAAATTACAAATAATAAAGCCGCTCCGTATAAAAAGTGTTTAACTTCAATGTGATAGTGTATTTTGTTTATTAAATTTTTGCTATGGGAAGGAACTAAAAGGTTTGGATTTTATAGGAACCATCAAAACATTCGCGCCTTGTCAAAATTCCTAACATAAACATCCTCGAATGCATTTGTAAATAAACATTTTTGACAATTATCATTTAATAAAAATACCTATGTAGGGTAGGTAGGTACATTAAAAAAAAAATGTTTACAAACATCAAAAAGCGGCTCTTCCGAAATTTTAACAAGGTGTAATATCGACTTGTCCTTAATAACACTTAACAATATAAGTTTTAAGCTTACCTGGATAAAAACACAATTTAACATAAACATTTTAACTCACTACATTATATGTTAGTTAAATACTTTTCATAAAAATGTATAATGTATACTCAAAAACTGGAAGGATAATCAAAATGGCGGCCCACGCGATTTCTGATTGATATTTCCCTTTGCACACGCGCGTTGCACCGATGCCGGTGCCGCGCTGCCTTGTGGATTTCCGCATGTGCAAGAAACTTGGCGTATTCTTTTGAAAGTTGAAAGAGTATATTATTACCTAGCAGTAATATATCTGTCCTTTTTAAATTTAAATTGTTTTAGCAGAGTACACGCACAGAGTAAACGGGTTGCTCTTAGAGATCATAGAATAATAATGGTTACAAACATTACAAGATACAATATTTGTAACTATTATTAGACGGTGCACATTGGAGCAGAACACAATTCGGGGTCAGACGTGCCTGAACCATTTCCTTCGCAAGGTAATCCACCCTTACCAAAATAGCCCACGTTGCTGAAGCCACAGAATATAGAAAAGAGAAAGGACTAACCAAAGACATTAGGCGGGCGACACAATGAGCGCATTCGGGAGACGAAACTGCTCCGGAGCAGTTCCTAAATCGTCTTGTTGTGTCGACCGCTACTTTTACCACACTTTCCAACATGTTACGGAACGGTCGCCATTTTGGGTAGCATCTTTCACTTCCGCTGGGGCGCGTTCATAAAAATTTATGAACGCGCCCCTGCTTGGAGAGAGCGGTTCGTTATGTCAATGGGGAAATGACGTATGCAACAAAAGTTTGGTTTGGTTACGAAGAACGTAGTAAATAGAATGGAGGAACAAAACATATACATTAAACAGGAAAACGTACTTTTTAACTGCCACCAAAGAGTTTCAACCAAGGGATGAGTATATTGGTAAGCTTCACAAAACAAGAAAGGTTAATGTTTGTTACGCACAGCTGATATGGATTTGACATTTGAACCAAACGTGATGATCTTTTGGTCGAAATATACGAAATCCATGGAAGCCGACGAATCGGTAGCGGTTGGATCATAATCGGTAACCACTGCGGAGCAGTTTCGTCTCTCGAATGCGCCCAATATCACCATTTGGCTGGATGCCGAAAGGCAAGAGGTCATCGAAAATTTCGAACAGAACAGAACACATCACCGAAACCTCGGACGCATTCGGCTTCTTTCGGAGATACCCTGGCGGGAATTTCGAATGCGGATTTGTTGGTGGCGTCAGAAATAGGCGCATGTCGGTCGGAAATGTCAAACAAGATATTATGTTACGTAACGGATTGGAACATTATATTGCTTAACTCAACTAAATAATGCTGTAACTAATAATTAGACTTTATTGGTTAAACAGGCGCTAACACGGCATCTAATTCACCTTTTTGGTTCCAATTCGCCTTTTTCAAGTCTCTTTATAGACTTTATTGGTTAAACAGGCGCTAACACGGCATCTAATCCACCTTTTTGGTTCCAATTCGCCTTTTTCAAGTTCACCGGCCAATTATTTACCAGCCCTTTTTGAGTCGATCTACTTAAAAAAAAATAAAATCGAGTTATAAAAAACTAAAAAAAAGTCATGAGAAAACTAAAAAAGTCATTAAGAAAAAGTGGCCGAAACCGGAATCGACCCCGGGACCTATGGCATCACACCCAGATGCTATATATCCACAGCACCACTCAATTGCTTACTAGTTTCAGTTTCTCCGAAAGGAGCCGAATGCTTCCGAGGTTTCGGTGATATTTGAGGCTTATAGAATCAAAACCCGCCAACTCCACTTTTTATCAAAATTCATTTTTTATATGGATCTCATGCAGAATTTTGCAAGGAATCCATTTCTGCCGGCGTTATTTTTCAAACCCCTCTAAATACCGTCTAAAATTGCACTCAAACATTACGTTTAGTTTCAAAATGCGCCAACTCCAATGACTCGGAATAATGAAATCCCGCTAACTCCATTTCGACCAATGGCAGCAGCTTTCGTGTAATCAGCTGTTTACAGTCATTAGCCAGACCGTTAGTTATTTTTTAACCACCGAGTAGTGTGCATTTTTATGTTTCCCGAGTTTTTCGTTGATTGGAAATGGATGACTATACAAAACAAGTTGAAAAATGTACACCGAAGAAAGGTCGTGAACGAATGGTAGATAAGATAAACTGGAAATCAATTAAAGCACACCAAAACAGGTACTTATACTTTTTGTTTCGTATTGCGTAACGGTTTGATGTCAATGAAATTTTTGTAATAACACTTTTGTATTCTGTGTTGCCTTACTCTGGACATAGTCAAACGATTTTGATCGCCTCCTGAACTGCAGATCAGTGGGTAAAACTAAAAGACTATATCCTATGAGCTGAACGTCGTTTTTTTTTTTTATTTCAGATATAAACCTACTGTTCCAAACTGTGGCCATGCTACAAAAAGTTTTAGATGCAGCACCTTAACTAAATTTGATATATCTGCTTTTCACATAAATTTTTATTCCTCTTATTCAAAAATAAGCAAAGACAATTACATCTTAAAGTACACCAGCGCAAAAGTACCAAATCGGAGACGGCCAAAGGACAATTCCAGGGACAGAAGGACAGCTTGCTTCAAATTCGTTGTTAACAAAAGAAATGGCAATTTAATTCCGGTTTGCAAACGTTAAAAAAGACAGAGTGTATGGTGTATTATTAAAAAGACATTTTGAGTCTGGCGAAATGGCAAAAGAAAAACGCGGCGGTGATCATAAAAGTCAGCCAAATGAACGGCGTAGGCAAACAATTTAATTTTTTCTGGAATCTCTGAAATGCGAAGAGTCGCACTATTGCAGGAATAAAAACACTTGCCGTTTGTATCTCCCTCCAGAACTTAATATAAGAAAACTATATCAAATGTATGAGCATTCTACATTGGAAAATGCAAGGGTCAAAGAATCATTTTTTCGTCGAGAGTTTTGTACAAAATACAACATGGGTTTTGGATCGCCAAGAACTGATGTATGTTCAACGTGCATCCAAATTAATGAAAAAATTATATTAGCTAAGGAAGATGCTCCGACGAAGGCTATGCTTATGGCAGAAAAAAACCGTCCACAAACTTAAGGCCAAAGCATTTTTTGCAATGTTAAGAGAAGGAAACCATGATTTGGTTACTATGTCCTTTGATTGTCAAAAGAATTTGCCCATACCGAAGCTTCCCGACCAACAAGCATATTTTTCAAAACAGTATAACTTTTACAATTTCGCCGTTTTTGTTGGAAGTTCTAAGTCAGCCTTACGACAAGAAAATGTATTTTGCTACTGTTTTGGAATGAAACAATACGTCCAAAAAGCTCGAATGAAATCGCAAGAGCTGTATTTCACCGTCTAAATAACATAAATTTCGAAGGCAAAACCAAAATCAGGCTTTTTGCAGATGGTTGCGGTGGTCAAAATAAAAATACCACCATGGTGGGGATGTGCTGCAAATGGCTGTATTCTCATGCCCCACCAAACATAAAGATTATTGAACTAATTTTTCCTATGGTCGGGCATAGTTTTATTCCACCTGACAGAGTTTTTGGGAATATTGAGAAAGGCCTTCGAAAACAAGAAATCGTGAATAATCCTTAACAGTACATTGAACACGCAGAACAATACAGCACTGTTTTTAAAATTGGCGATGAAGTTCCCGTTCTCGACTGGAAAACCGAATCACAGAAAGGTGTTAAAACCACCAGGAGCATGGCACTTCAAGTTTAATCCTTAGAAAAGATTTTTAATAACGAGAGATGCAAAAAGAGACATAAAAATTCAAGGCGAAGTAAATTACAGAACTGAGACAGGTGCTCCTAGAACTGTTACAAAAAAGAACAAAAACATTGGTGCTATGGATCCACAGATACTTTCTATCAACGTTCCAGTAAAGGAAGATAAAATAGTAGCTGTTGCAAAACTACTGGAAGTACATTATGGAGAAAACTGGAGGCTTAATAAAGGTTTTGAATTTTACACAGATGTAGAAATTCGAGAGGTACCGGAAGAAAATGCGTCTGTTGAAAATGAGGATATGGAGTGTGAGCCAGTTGAAGAATTAGAATCACTGTCTGTTTGATAAATAAATTAAATTCTATACTTTTTGAATATGTTTAAAAATTTCATTTTGTAATAAAACATTTTTTTGCAATCAAATCAATATTTAATATAGTATCTTCTAGTTTTTATTTAATTTTTTGCTTCATGTTTTATGTAATGCATGTCGTGCTTGCTTGAATGTATTCTGCATTGAATAGCTTTTAGGTAGTTCTTGTCATGTTATCTTAATTGTAAATAAACAATACACCTAGTATTAATTAACTTATAACTTTTATTAAGACTAACACGTTTTATACATCCTCCATCCTCCATCTCCGGTACACTACTCGGGCAACCGCATAGAAAAAAGAAGTTTCTTTTTCTATGGGCAACCGGCAACCCATGGGCCATGACAACTACAGATACAACCAAGATAACGGTGTGTGCGGTGGCTCGTGACGTCACGCAGTGAGCTATTTTTTGAATTTAATGTACGAACTATATGGCAACATGAAGTTTACGGTACTAAAAGGCGAATTTTTCTTAAATTTCCATTAAATTTTAAAAGGGGTAGACGTGGAAGAGTAGTAGTTGTAATTGTAATACTAAAACATGTTTTTTAAAGAGGCTGAACGATTAGATATTCGTTATAGATATCTTACCGTAAAGAAACCAATAATCATGGAGCAGGATATTGAGTCGGAAATGTTTGTCAAGGAAAATCTGCATATTTTCAAAATAATTTAATAATTTATTTTTCAACAGCAATGTACCACAAGGCATTAAAACAACAAAAAATAATTTGTAATATACACAATTACACAAACACACATGAATTAATATTCAATTTGGAATAAATTCCTTAAAAATTTACAAAATTAAATAAATAAATAAATATCTTTATATATGTCTCAGATATACACATTGAGATTTTAGGATTTAAGATATCGTTCTTTAGAATAGCACATTAAGTTTATAATTACAGTTAGGAGATGGCGCCAGAGAGTAGCGTTGGGTTGGACACACCGAGAAAAGGTGCACGGTACTTTGTTCACTTGTTAACAATATTAATAAAATATATATTAATAAAGACTAGTATTAATAATAACTCCTGATAAACAACAAGACATGGTGTCAGGTTTGTTTTAATATGATAGTTGTGGTCGGGAGTAAAGTGAAGTAATAATAATAAGAAGGTTAATGTTGAGGTGCATGGAGTAACCTAACATTCTTCGTTCGTTGTACGTTCGTCGTTTAAGAGAAAATGGAGGGCACGTTTAAGCCGCCAAAAAGCATAATATTTGACAGGAATGTTCATGTAAATGTGGACAACTTTATAAGAAGTTTAACAATATATCTAAATGCAACAGGCTTGCAAGCTAAAGATGATGAAACAAAAGTGGCAATACTACTAAATCATGCAGGAGAAGAAGCACAAAAGAAGTTTCAAACATTTAAACTAACAGATACTGAAAGAAAAGACTTTAAGAAAGTAGTGCAAGCTTTTCAAGAACACTGTAAGTTAATGAGAAATGAAACATATGATCGATATAAATTCTTTACGAGAAATCAACAGGAAGGTGAGAGTTTTGATCATTTTGTGACAGATATAAAAGTATTGGCTTCTGCTTGTAATTTCGGGACGTTAGAGGACTTCTTAATACGTGATAAAATAGTGAGTGGCTTAAGAGACTTATCACTACAAGAAAGACTTTTAAGACAAAGTAAACTGACATTGCAGTTAGCAGAGGAACACTGTCGTGCAGCAGAAATAAGTTCTTATCAAGTAAAGGAACTAAGAAATGACAAAGAAGTTGACATAGTAAGAATAAAAAACAAGGAAGTCACAGAAGCATATAACTGTCTTAAGTGTGGACGTAAGCATACTAGAAGGAACTGTCCGGCATATGGTAAAGTGTGTACAAATTGTGGAAAAAACAATCATTTTGCTGTAGGCTGTAAATTTAAAAATAAGCAGGAACAAGGTAATAAGTATAATAAATTTAATAATAAGGCCAGTGGTAATAAGAAAAATGTTCATGAGGTCGATAACAATAATACTGCAGATAATGATTATGTTTTACCTTTTATTGATAATATAAACCTGTATAATGTTGAAAAGAATAGTTTAGATAGCAAAACTTGGACAGTTGAGGTAAAAATTAATAATCAAAATGTTACTTGTAAGCTTGATACTGGGGCTAGTTGTAATTGCATGCCTTTGAGTACCTTTAATAGCCTGGGGTTTAATAATGATATAATTGATAGGAGTGACCTAACAATAGTAACATATGGTAATAATAAAATTAAAATAGAAGGTAGCGCTGTCCTTGAATGTTCAATAAAAGGATCAAGGTATAATGTTAAATTTTTACTAGTTAAGGAGGCTAGTGTACCAATTTTAGGGTTAAATGCCTGCATAAAATTAGAACTTGTAAAGAAAGTTGATTCGGTGAGGTCTTCTTTTAGAGATAAAACTGATTTTATAGAAAATAATAAGAGTGTTTTTGAGGGAACTGGGAAAATTCCTTTTTAATATAAAATTGTATTAAAAAGGATGCTAAACCTTTTGTTAGTTTTTGTCGTAGAGTTCCGGACATAGTCAGACCTATATTAAAAAATCGTCTAGATGATCTAGTTAAAAGGGATATTATCTGTGAAATGAATGAACCTACGGAATGGGTCAATAATATAGTAATAGTAGAAAAACCAAATAAAACCATACGTATTTGTTTAGACCCGATGCATCTTAATGACAATATTTGTAGTGACCAGTTTCCTATTCCCACAATAGATGAGTTGGCTGTAAAATTACAAGGCAAAACAATTTTTACAGTGCTAGACTTAAAAGAAGGGTTTTATCATGTACCATTAGATGAAGACAGCATGAAATATACTTGTTTTGTAACACCTTTTGGTAAGTACTGTTTTAAACGACTACCTTTTGGATTGAATGTTAGTCCAGAAGTGTTTCAACGTATTAATGAAAAAATATTTGGAGATCTTAATATAGGAATATATTTTGATGATTTCATAATATCAGCAAATAATGAAGAAATGCATGATAAAATTTTGCTAGATGTAATAAATAGAGCAAAACAATATGGTATAAAATTTAATGAAACTAAAGTTCAGTTTAAAGTAAAAGAAGTAAAATATCTTGGACAAATTTTTTCTGATAAAGGGGTCAAACCAGATCCAAGTTATATTGATGCTATAATGAATATTAATATACCTAATAATAAAAAAGAACTCCTAAGAATTATTGGAATGATGAATTATCTTACAAAGTACATTCCAAATTTATCTGAATTTTTAACGCCATTAAGAGAGCTGATAAAAAATAATGTACGATGGAATTGGACAAGGGATCACACAAATGCTTTAAATAAGATTAAACATTTAATAACTAAAATTCCAAACTTAAAAATATTTGATTCCAATATTCCTATAGAAATACAATCAGATGCAAGTCAATTTGGAATTGGGGGATGTCTACTTCAAAATGGACAGCCAGTAGCTTTCTGTTCGCGTAGCTTAACAGAAACAGAAAGTAGGTACCCACAAATTGATAAGGAATTACTTGCGATATGTTTTACACTAAATAAGTTTCATAATTTTGTGTATGGTAGGAAAATCGTTATTAAAACTGATCATTTACCACTTGTGTCAATTTGTAAAAAGGATTTTTATAAAATCAGTGGGAGATTACAACGTTTAAAATTAAAATTATTAAACTATAATATTGAAGTACAATACTTACCAGGTAAGTTTATGTATATAGCAGATTTGCTATCGAGATCTTTTAAAAAGGAAATAGGTAAGGTAGATTCTGAAATGTCTCTGACAGTTCATTCGTTAGAGGTTGTTTTGCCAATTTCTAATGAGCGATTAAAAGATTTACAGGATAAAACACGAAGAGATGACACGCTGTCTACTGTAAAAAACTATTGTGACAAGGAATGGCCTAAAAATTCAAAAAATCTTGATTCTGAACTTAAAAACTTCTTTAAAATACAAAATGAGTTGTATTTGAAAAATGACTTAATATTCTTTAATGATAGATTGGTGATACCCAAAAGTGTACGTACATTAATGCTTGAAAAATTGCATATTGCACATCTGGGTATGGAAAAAACAAAAGCAAGAGCTAGGAAAATTTTCTATTGGCCAGGCCTAACACGCGATATTGAAAATTATATCTCAAAATGTAATATTTGTTTAAAATTTTCGCGAGTACCTACTAAGGAACCACTAATTCAACATGATAGACCGAATATACCTTTTTATAAAATAGGTGCAGATATTTTAACATATGGGGGACATGATTATATTACTATTGTGGATTATTATACAAATTGGATAGAACTAGAAAAACTACAAACTAAAACTGCTAGAGAGATAATAAGTGTATTAAAACGTATTTTCACAACTTTTGGTATTCCCATTGAGGTTATTTCTGATAATAATCCTTTTAATAGTCAGGAATTTCTCAATTTTGCTAGGGACTGGGATTTTAAATTAACAACGTCCAGCCCTAGATACCCGAAGTCAAATGGATTATCTGAGAGAGCAGTAGGTATTTGTAAGGGTATGTTAAAAAAATGTAACGAGTCAGGCACTGACATTCATAAAGCGTTACTTGAGTATAGAAATACTCCCCTTGCAGGTATGAATGTGTCACCAGCGGAACTAATGTATAACAGGTTATTACGTACCATGCTGCCAATGTCTGATACATTTTTAAGGCAAAGTTCAAACGAAGTGGACTTACAAAAGCTTTCTAATAAAAGATTTAGGGATAAATCTCATTATGATAAAACTGCAATTGCACGCTGTGAATTTAAGAAGGGAGATAGTGTCATAATTAGGAAAACTCGAGAAAATTGTTGGGTTCCAGGGGAAATAATTGATAAATCTATAACTCCGCGTTCCTATATAGTAAGGGATAATTTTGGTAAAGTTTTGAGGAGAAACTCTTCCTTTTTAAGACCCTCACCCAATCAGGTTCCTATGTTAAAATCTGATGTTAATGATATACCCAGTGAATTTGGTTCGATACCTGCTTCCCTTGAAGCCTACCAAAGCAATAATTATAATAGGGACTCTAGTATAAATCAGTGCAGTGATACACAAGGAACTCTGAATGTTGTGCCTAAAAGTGTAACTAATAATAGCTCATCAAACCGAATTTATTTATTTATTTATTGAACAAATACACTACAGGGCAGGCCCCAAATGGTACAAATCAATTTTACAGCCATCAAAAATTTACAAGAAAAATAAATTAAAACACTAATACAAAGATATTCACAATATGGTACGCTTAATGGAAAATAGAAAGAACAAGGCAAAACAACCTTTTCACAGCACGCCTTAATTAATTAATAAGATATGGAATAAACCATTTATATATGTGAGGTAGGTACAAAGTAATAATAAAGACAATAAAACAATATGGTTATACAAAACAGAAATGAGATGACAATAAATCACATCAACGTCGGAGTTGCAATTTGCACAATACTTTTGGTTTATAAGTACATTAGATAGACGAAATCAGTAACCTAATTCTTCTTTTGAAAGTCATTAGAGTGCAATCAGTTTCAAAGCAAGGGGGTAAATATGTATTGAAGTATTGCATAATACGATTTAGGACATTATTTCTTCCGACATCGGTGCGGCTTCGATTTGTTAAATACGTATTAGTGAGACGGGTATCGTGCGAAGGTACACGGTGGTTAATTAGTGCTAAGAGATCAGGACAATCGATATTGTTGGTGATTATCCTGAAACCGAATTGAATGGTAAGACATATTCGGCGTGTTTCTAGGCTGTCTATGCTAAGTAGCTGTAATCGCTGTTGGTGAGTGTAGATATTTTTGTCAATTCCGAGCTTATATAGCAGAAAATTTGTGAACTTTATTTGAATTCGTTCGATTCGAATAATATGGCTCTTATAGCAGGGTGACCATATAATGCAGCAGTACTCTAAGTGACTACGAACTAATGAGTAATAGAGTGACTTTAAGACTTCTGTGTTTGAGAACTCCCAGCAACGCCTCATTATGAATCCTGCCATTTTGAAAGATTTCGCCAAGATGTAATTAATATGTTCATTAAATCTCAATTCTGAGTCAAAGACAACTCCAAGATCGTTAATTAGGTTTACTCTTGGTAGGGCGGAGTCCAAAATAAAATAGGAATATAAAACCGGTGTCTTTTTTCTCGTAAAGGACATTACTTTACATTTTGAGGTATTGAGTTTCATATTGTTAGTGCTACACCATTCCGCTATCTTGTTAATCTCAAACTGGATATGGAGACAGTCGTTGGAGTTGTTTATCTTGTTAAATATTTTTAAGTCATCTGCATATAAGAGAAATTGGCAGTCGTTAAGTACAGCGGCAAGGTCATTAATAAATATAAGAAACAATATAGGGCCTAAGTGTGATCCTTGCGGCACGCCGGAGGTAACTTTTATTTCTCTTGACAAGGTCCCATGTATTTTTACCATCTGTGTTCGGTTACTTAGGTAACTTAATATCCATGACAAAAGGGGGCCTGCAATGCCACATAATTTCAATTTCCGGGCAAGAATATTATGGTCGACCCTATCGAATGCCTTTTTAAAGTCAAAATAGATTGTGTCAACCTGAACACCAGAGTCAACTGCTGTGGTTAAGTAGTGGGAATAAAGACACAAATTGGTTTCACAAGAGCGGCCCGGTATAAACCCATGTTGATGTTCCGAGAGAAAATTATGCAGTTTCGACAACAGCACGTCGGCGACTATAGATTCGAGAACCTTGGCCATGCAGTCAAGACCAGATATCGGGCGATAGTTGCCCACATCCCTTCTTTCACCACCCTTGTATATTGCGGTAAGAAAAGCTGATTTCCAAATTTCGGGAAAGTGGCCCAAATTTAAAGAAAGCTGAAAAAGATAACTTAATGGAAATGCCAAAGTTGGGCCACAATTCTTGATAAAAAGTGGTGGGATTCCATCCGGGCCTGCGCCCTTCTTATCGTCAAGTTCCGCAAATTTCTCAAACACTGTAGAGCTGTTAATGTTAATGTTGTATAGATTTAGATTGTTGTCAAAGGGGGAGCATGGGGGATTAGAAGCCGTGCGATCAGATTTCGTGAACACTGATTGAAAGAAGGTGGCAAATAAGTCTGCGATTATTTTAGGATTGCTGGACTCAACATCATTAAACGTCATGCTAGCAGGGAAACTAGTTGAGTTTTGTTGAGATCTAATATAGGACCAGAAAGCTTTACTGTTTTCTAGAATATTGTTTTGTGTAGATTGAATAAAAGTGTCGTAATCTTTCCTTATTGAGACTTTTGACTGAGAGCGCAATCCTTTGTAAGTAGATTCATCCAAAGAAGCTCGAGAGTACCTATATTTTGTAAATGCCTTGTTTTTTCTTTTTATTAGATTGATCGTATGAGTTGAGAAATAATTAGGATATTTAGTCGTAGGGATCCTAGTTTTTGGAACATACAGGTCTATTGCAATGTTCAAAATGGTGTAGAACATTTCTATGGCGTCATCAATAACGATACAATATAAGAAACTCCAATCAACTTGTTCAAAGTAATCATTCAATTTATTATAGTCTGCTTTGTGAAAGTTATATTTTGCAAATTGCAAATCCGAGGCTATGTCCGCTCTAGCGTCCGAGCAAAATTCAATAACTAGAGCGGGGTGATGCCTGTCAACCTTGACTAAAGGAGAAGGATCACAAGAAACTCGGATCTCCGAGTAATTCGTGAATACTAAATCTAACATAACATTATTGGTGTTACTGACATTATTACACTGACGAAGTTCGTAAAAACAAGTACAGTCAAAGATAATCTGTTCATTCTCGTTCGTAGATGTGAAGATAACATTTGTATTGAGATCAGTATTAAGAGAATTAAGGTAGTGATTTTGATCATTGATAAATGAGTCATTGTGATCAATTTGAAGAAATGAATTTGAGTAATTGGGTAAATTAAAATCACCCACCAAAATTACTTTAGAGGTAGGGAAGTGATCAAGTACATGATTCACTGATCTTACATATTCATCGTAGACCGTTGATTTAGAAGAAGGTGGTATGTACACAGTCCCCACTATATTGTTGACACTTCCAGTCCGAACGTTGACCCATAACTGCTCGATGACACTATTTGGTACTTTATATATCGAAGATTCTAGTGTACAGTCAACTGCTATTAAGACGCCTCCTCCTCGTGACTTATTAGTCAGATCTGGATTTCTATCTGCTCTATATACAACATAGTTATTTGGGAACAACTCTTCACTAGCTATGCCGTCGCTCAACCAGGTCTCTGTTAGGATAATTGCATCATAATTAGAGTTTAAAACTTCTTTCTGGAACTGCACAGTTTTTGTTCTTAGGCCACGAACATTTTGGTACGAGAAGGTGATGTGTCTATCACCAGAGCTTGGTTTTATTGGAGAGTTGTCGAAGTACTGACTAGGGGATGATGTAATTATCGTGGGATGGTTTGAATAGCTTCTCGGTAAAAATTTTGGAAACCTTTCATGTGACAAATAAGTTCAATGCAGATGAACTTCGACTGCCTGCGCTTGATTTCATAGTTAACGGTTCCATTCCAGTTTCGCTCGGAAGCTGACATTAAGCTGTCAGTAGATACGGAGAAACACTTAGTATTATCTTGTTGTAAATGCGTCCTAATGTCCAGATTAAGGTTAAAAATGAAGTTGTTTAAGACTTTTCTATTGTCGCAGTATGGTGGTGTAACAATTATCAAATTTGTTCTAGCGGATATATCAGAAATCATATTCCGAATGACTAGATCAGGCAGACTTGTTGTAAAGCCTGTTCGTTTTAGGGATTAGTTAGTGGAAGTTGTTTTAGGTTTTAGTTTAAAATAAAAAGGGGGAGATGTCTCAGATATACACATTGAGATTTTAGGATTTAAGATATCGTTCTTTAGAATAGCACATTAAGTTTATAATTACAGTTAGGAGATGGCGCCAGAGAGTAGCGTTGGACACACCGAGAAAAGGTGCACGGTACTTTGTTCACTTGTTAACAATATTAATAAAATATATATTAATAAAGACTAGTATTAATAATAACTCCTGATAAACAACAAGACAATATAGCACATGGCTAGCATCATTACATTATGTTACATTATCACATCTATTAAAAATTTAAACAAAATACAGATTCATGTGCGCGCCACATCACGCAGAGCAACAAAACAAACTCCAACGACAATATCAAAAATATAGTGTTTCTGTAATAAGTCATATTCCAATATTCTGCCTTATATATAATAAACATGATTTCTTAAAACCTAGCAGACTATTACAATCCCTTATATGATCAGGCAGCTCATTATACAGGGTGTTTCAGAATAAGATGCTGATCCTTAACGGTGTGAATCCTTAGGTGATTTTAAGAAGAAAAGTTCAAATTAACATATATCCTTAACCTATCAACTTTCGAACTACAGGGCGTTAAAGTTTTAAGAAAAAAATCGTTTTTCTATCATAACTTAAACAACTTTCTGGCTATTTTTATGAATTTTTCACACATGCCCTCTAAGCATCAATAGCCATTTTTTGGTGTAGAAAAATTTTAAAACTTATTCATTTTAGGCCAAATTTAATATCTTGCCTTTTTTATCGTCCGACAAAAAAAATAAAAAGCATTAATAATGCGCATTCGCTATGTGCCTATGGTTTCTGACAAGTACCTAGGCTATGAACTTTGTTAAGGAAACAATGACAATAACGAAATATTTAATGCCAAATAGTTTTGACAGCTATTTATTTATGTACACGGCTTTACACTTAACTTATATACGTTTAAAAAGTATTACGTTTTTAAAATTTAAGTATCATGGTAAATTTTACAAATGTCGAGTTTGCGGATATGCATTACCTGTACGGGCTTGCTGATCGACGGCAATGCATTCGAAGCCAGACGATTATACCATGCAAGAGCGTTATCCAAATAGAATAGTTCCAGATGCACGAACGATTTCAGGAACTCACAGAAAGTTATGTGAAACGGGATCTCTTGAAACAAAAAAACCACTTAAAAGGGGCACACCAAACTACACGAACACCGGAAACCGAAGAAGCTGTTTTAAATTTAGTGGAACAAAACCCTAATATAAGTACCAGAAAAATTGGGAATATTTTAAATATTACTCGATGTCCTAGTCTGGAGAATTCTTCAAAGTTATTTGTTATATCCGTACCATATTCAACGGGTCCAGGCCCTACTTCCTAGGGATTTTCCATTACGCATCAATTTCTGCCAATGGTTTATTCAAATGGTTACCGAAAATCCCCAATTTGATGCCAGAATTTTGTTCACGGACGAAGCCAATTTTTCCAGGAACGCCATACAAAATTTTCATAACAATCACTTCTGGGCAGAAGAAAACCCACATGCCATTATTACGGAATTCCACCACCAAAAGCAATTTTCTGTAAATGTTTGGGCTGGAATTATTGGTGATTATTTAATTAGGCCTTATTTTTTACCAGCCAGATTGAACGGAATCAATTATCGCCAATTTCTTGAACACACTTTACCAAATTTGCTAGACGACGTCCCTATTTTAACCAGACATCGTATGTGGTTTATGCACGATGGTGCACCTGCCCATTTCAGTCTCTTAGCACGAGAGTTTTTAAATCAACATTACCTATAGTAATCGATGGATAGGGCGCAGAGGAACACAATCGTGGCCACCTAGATCCCCTGATCTAAACAGTCTAGATTTTTTCCTGTGGGGACATCTGAAAACGTTGGTTTACAGCATCCCAATAAATACTGAAGAGGAGTTGAGAAACCGCATAATAGTTTGTTTCGACACTATCAGGAATACTCCAGGAATTTTTCAAAGGGTACGAGACTCAATGAGGAGAAGAGCTGAAGCATGCATTCTTGCAGGTGGTGGCCACTTTCAACAGCTAATCTAAATTATTTTCGTTTTTGTTCACACGTTATTTAATGTTAGTTGTTTTAATTTAATGTTAAAAAATAAAGCATAGGCACATAGAGAATGCGCATTTAATGCGTTTTATTTTTTTTTGTCGGAAACTGTTTGTCGGACGATAAAAAGGCAAGATATTAAATTTGGTCTAAAATGAATGAGTATTTTAAAAATAATTTTTATCTTGAGAAAAAGCAGTGGCGTACATAATATTTTTCCAAAATGTCTAGTCCAAACCCTTTCAGCACGCCACTGGTTAACAAAATTTCAAATTTTTCTACACCAAAAAATGGCTATTGATGCTTAGAGGGCATGTGTGAAAAATTCATAAAAATATAGCTAGAAAGTTGTTAAAGTTATAATAGAAAAACGATTTTTTTCTTAAAACTTTAACGCCCTGTAGTTCGAAAGTTGATAGGTTAAGGATATATGATAATTTGAACTTTTCTTCTTAAAATCACCTAAGGATTCACACCGTTAAGGATCAGCATCTTATTCTGAAACACCCTCTGTATAACATTAGTCCTTTATAAAATAAACTATTTTGAGCAGAGCTAGTTTTAACTCTATCTAGGCAAAAATTATTCATTGAACGTGTATTGTGTTCGTGTATATCCCTAACAAGTTTGCAGTTATTTAAAAGATGTTGGGGTACTAATTTATTTAAAATTTTGTATATAAATATCATTGCATTATATGTTACAGTTTGTCTTACACTTAAGAGGTTTGTAGAATGCAACATATTAGAGCGTCTAGTATATTTATTACATCCTAGTATAATTCTTAGAGCCCCGTTTTGTTTTTTTTGTAAAGTGTCAATTTCAGAATTATTCATCAAAAACAACAATGTTGAACAGAAGTAAAAATGCGGTGCTATGATTGTTTTATATATAATTAATTTTGCCCAAGCGCTAAGGTCTTTTGAAATACGTCCCAATATATTGATTTTCTTTGAAATTTTTTTAATATACATAGGTATAGTGTTTAGAAAAGGTTAAATGTTCATCTATTACACAGCCTAAGTGAAACAATCTACTATGTCAATTACCTCATTATTATTCTTTACAGTTGTGTTTGCATCAATGTCTACCCTAATAATATGTTTATTTCTAATGATCATCATTTTTGTTTTGCTTATATTTAGTTGAAGATAGTTATTATTTAGCCATTCAAATATATTATTAAGTTCAAAATTCAGAGTGTGTATTATTTCATCTAGCCTATCCCCAGTTACATATATGATGGTATCATCAGCAAAGAGTTGAATTTTACAATTATGAACAACTTTAATAATATCATTTATATACATAATAAAGAGTGTAGGCCCTAGTACTATCCCTTGTGGTACCCCATAGACTGTTTGTTTTATAGTTGAGGTTTCCATATTTTGTTACTTGTGTTCGTTCATTTAAATATTCATTGAACCACTTTAAGATTACCTCACCAAATCCATACTTCTCCATCTTGGATATCAATAATTTTCTATTAATTGTCTCAAATGCCCGTTTTAAGTCCAGAAAGACTACACCTATCATCTGTCCCTTCTCCTATTTTTAAAATAAGGAGCAATTATTGTTTCGTTATAAATTATTGTGAATTGTAAATGACAAAAATTTTAAAAAGGGTTAATAATTAATAATCATATAGTCTACTTAATGTATTTATTTCTCTTTGTTTGAGATGTTCCATCCACTTAGTTTGAATTTATAACTATTACAAGTACCCCTTTAAAAAAATTGCAAAATAAAGCCATAAAATGCATTCATAAATTACCCCGTTTCTAGAGCCTACTGTAAATTTATATAAACCAAATAGTTATTTAGATATAGAAAATTTATTATAGCTTTTTATAGCTTTTATATAAAATAAGACACTTTACTTTACAAAATATTCATCTTTTATTGAAATGAGTAGTTAACAGCGAAAACAAACAATGTGTATCAAACGCTAATACACATTCAACTCTTTCTTAAAAACTATATTTTGCTGACACATCCAGAACACTAATCTGAATCCCGTCAAGGCGAAGGCGATATACCGTCCGTCGTCATCAGTGGCGGGTATCGAATGCTAACATTTATATTCGATTTTTTCAATTCAATTCAATTCAATTTATTGATCAATTAGTTACAATGTTTGTACCAAAAAAAAAACCATAAAGGTGTCGATCACATACCTACAATAATTGTATAAATTACAAACTACAAAAACAAATTAAAAGCAACAGTACTAATTACATATCAATTACATACATGATAAAACAAAATTACATTACGTGATTTGTCCTGACACCGAGCAAGACTGTCAAAAAAACAAAAAAAAAAAAAACACATAAACATTTGCATATACAATGAACATACACAGTACACGAAACACATAAAATAAACAGAATCCAGCCGAGGATTTGATCATCCTATGTCCAAGTGGAAAAGTCTTGGAATAGAATTTTCATAATATTCGTTGAATGAATAATTGGCTGAGGCTGTTAATACCTGTTTTACTTTACTTTTAAATTGTGTGACACTTAGCTGTCGAACATTATATGGAATAGCATTATACCAAACTCTTCCAACATGAAAGATTGTTTCCTTGCTTAATTGTAATTGTAATTGTAATATAAATCAAACCTAGGTATTTTTTAATATTCCTGGAGTAATTTTTATCTTTTTCAGCCAAGATCGAAGACAAGAAGCCGCTGGGAATGGATAACCTTTTTTTAAAAGTAATCTGTAGGTTCTTGGGCTAGAGGAATAAATAACTATGGCCTTAGAAATATCATCAGCTGTCCATCGGAGGCGATGAGTTTTTGAGCCCTCTAATTTTTTTAGCTGGTCATCGCTAAAGAGCTTTCCAATATGATGTTGCCGTTCTTCCAAAAATTTTATCTTTTCCTTAAGCTTGACTATTATTTCATCTCGCTCATCTGCATCGGTATTAACTCTAAAAGAATCAGTATTTAATTTCTATACCTATCACAATAAATTCAAATCAAATTGCACATCTCAATTTGCAATTATTATTATCACCAGCGACTAGCTATATTTACCCAACATTTTGAGTCGATTCACTCAAGACCTGCTCGGGAATGCTGTGACAAGAAGTGCTTGGACCATCACCACAGAGGAAATTATTTGTACCATCACCACTATTATTATTCGAAACATTTAACCTACAAACGATAAATTCAAGAAAACTGGAGTTAATCATGTAAAAAATACAACCCCTATACACAATAGTCAAATAAATAAATAAAAAAAAAGTATATAAAAGCAGACAGAAATGCCCCTAAATTATTATAAAAACTAATCAATAGTACAAATAATACAATAATACAAAATAGAAAAATCGTATACGAAAAGGACAAACAAATACATAATACCTATTATACCAACACACTTATATTTAAATATGTAAGTCGCAATCAGAGAATATTACAGTAAAAACCAATTCACCAAATTTCAAGCGAATTTACTAAGATAAACATGCACAGCAATAAAAAAAAATTGACTTACCCCTTTACAATATTTTGAACTATTCGTTGTTGTCTTTTTTCATGGCGCTCCACTCTACCAGAAGTACCTTCTTGTCGCGGCATGTTTGGGAGATTTTTTGATGGTACCGCGTTTTCTCTTAGGGACCGATAACTGTTAGGTGTATTGTAATGACTCGGTAATTAGGCCAATTTAAATACGGGTGTACGCGCATTAGATAGAATTAAAATAAATTCACTAAACTTAAATTCCCAGTATACGAGAACAAAATCATTTAGTAAAATTTCGGAATAGCGATGTTGACATGAAATAAAAAAAAATTAATTCATTAAAAATTATTGATCTGCGTATATTTGATGCCGAAATTGTCAGCCTATTTCCCCGGGGAAAAGAGGCAGGTTTATCGTAACAAGCTGAAATTATGAGCGGTCCGCCAATGCCGTGCAACTGGAACACAAAAGGGGTGAAAATTGTCGAATGAGCAAACACTTGGGTAATAAAAACCGATATCTCGAAGATAAGGTCCGCGAATCAAATTAATCTGATTGGGAAAACCGGAACTCGTAACCGCCCAGGGGGAAAACAAATCAAGAACAATATACCGGACCCTTGTAAGTAATAAAAAATTAACGAGCGTATACCGAGAATTCGGACGTGAAGTCATAAAATGAATATTGTATCTAAGCTATATAATAAAACTGTGTCAGCCTCCCGAAATGAATATAAAATTATTTTCTGTCTTGCTTCTCAACGGTCGGGACAAATAACGCTATTTCAATGATGACTAATTTGCTAGGAAAAATATCCTAAATTCTTTGAGGGTGGGTCGTAAATGTCCTCTGGAAAAAAGGGAAGAAACCGGGTATAATACGGTGAGATAATTAATGGGATTTCGGGCTATATAAGCGAAAGCCGCGCTAATCTTGGGAGTCAGTCAGTAACATCCAACCGCGATAGTCCGAAACAAGTCAGTGAGTGAAAAGCCAGTTTTTGGCAGGTCGTAATGCTGAAAAACACCTCGGACCGGAAACCGAGTGGCTGCGCGAAATTATAATCGAATCGTTGACCCAGGTCAGTACGAAAGAAACGCGAATTATCGGGAAAGTCGGAAGTCTGGAGCACGATCGATCGAATCACGGAAATATGGGAGAATTAAAAAGTAAGAAAATTTAATGACTAATAATTCAAATTCAAGAATAAATAAAAACCTGAATAAGCGAAATTTTATGGCATGTGGTTTGAAACATTAAATAATATGCATAATCTAGTAAAATATTTTACGATGTGTAGGCGTAGTGTACGGTTGTTGTGTAGACTGATAAAAATATTTACAAAGTAAGGTAACTGGGTGGCTTCCCTAAAATGTATTTTAAAGTGTGTTGAAATGTAACCGAAGTGGATGTAAGCAGATAAATGAAAGAAGATAACGTAAATAAAAGCTTGTGCAGTTAAAAAGGGTTTATGTGTTTTCTTGAAATACAGGCAACGGGGGAGAAGGGAAGATGTTAGGCTACCAAAAACGGGTACTCTCAGGGATATGGGTGTTTTTATATGACAGGGATTAAAGCCAGTGGCAGAGAGACGGGATCTTCACGAACCCCGCAAAGTTTATTTGTCACCACTAACTACAAAAGGATAAGGGGAATTTTTAAGTTGATACCGCTCGATCAAAAGGCCAACCAGGTAGTTAGGTGGGTGTTACAATTGGTGTCAGGTGTGGGGTTAGTCATTCATTAATTGCAAAGAGAAATAAAGCTGAAAGTTTGATTCCCCAGCACGGATACTTGAAGATCCTAGCCTGTGAATCACGATTTCTACCCCATAGGTAAGTCAATCTGCCAGAGAAGAAGTCATGGCTACCACTACAACAGCAGCCACAACCACAACTACAGTTACTACCGCTGCAGGAGCATCATCCACAATACCGGGACCAATGACCATCACTGCTGGTAATATCATGATAGGTTTAGATTCTTTGCCGGTATACGACGGAAGTAGTCCCATTGATGATTTTCTGACCATAGTGGAAGGAACTGGAATATTAGCAAATTGGACAGAGACTCAGATGGTAGCAATCGCTCTGTTAAAACTCCGCAACAAGGCAAAGCAGTTTATTGATTCGGAACCTAAACTGAGAAGTACCACGAGCTGGAAAACCCTGAAAGATTGTTTGAAGGAACAGTTCAAACGCCAATATGTAAAAGGGTCAGCCATGAAGAATTTTATTGAGTGCCGACAAAGGTCCGGAGAGTCATGTCGCCAGTATCTTACTCGATTAAAACTGTTAGGAAACAGAACGATAATACTTACGGGAGATCCAAAACACGACGATCCAATCAAAAATAAGTTGGAGGTAGATATAACTACGCAATTTGCTCTTGGATTGCTGATGCCAATAAAGCAGAGAGTTTTGTCAGGGGACCCAAAGTCGTTGGACGAGGCCCTCATGATAGCAGAAAGGGAAGAGTCAATTGAGAATTTAATTCACCCGTCGAGTAGTCGAGAATGTAGACTTGTAAACGACGCCACTACCACTGATTCCAGGAATAATTGTTCGCCGAAAAATAAAGGGACATTCGGAACTGGAAAATCTCAACTAGACCGGCAGTTCAAGTGTTACAAGTGTCAGAAAATTGGACATACAGCAAATTACTGTAAGGAAAAGGAAATGCGGACGTGCTACGTATGTAATAAACCCGGTCACCTGAGCAGAGATTGTTTTAGAAATAAAACAGGAAACCGGCCAGGACTACGATCCATGCTGTGTTTTAGTTGCAATGAGCCAGGTCATATAGCCAGGACCTGTCCCCAAAAAGGAAAAGGGAGAAGTAAGTTTGATCAGCAGCCGGCTTTAAATGGCCGTGCAGCCGAATTTCAGCCCCGAAGCTCGGCTGCCAATCAGGCAAGTTGGGATCTGGAGTAGATGAGAGAATGAGGGTTGGGATTTTCACGTGCGCAGAGGAAGGGACCCCGAAGCCGTGTAGTGTGATTAAGGTTAGTGTTAATGGTAAGCCATGCCTAGCTTTGATTGATTGTGGAGCCGTGATATCCCTGATTAAGCCCGAATTTGCCAAGGGGTTCACAAGAGAATCAGATGTAAGTTTAATTGATATTCAAGGTAACAGGATACCGACGTCTGGAATATCAAGGGTAGAATTAATGCTACCAGGTAACGTAGTTATTGAACATAATTTTGTTGTGATAGAAGCATATAGCTTTGAGGCAGATATTTTGTTGGGAATAGATTTCCTGCGACAATATGGAGTCAAGATAGATTGGAGTAACAATTGTATGTATGCGTTTGATAGTGTTATACCGTTAATGGAGGAGAAATCTAAGAGTAGATTGGAAGAACGGCTGGCGTGTTTAGAAGCAGAAATAAAGGAGCTAAAAGAAAAGCACTTCGGAAGTAAGGGAAAGAATCAAGAGAAATGCATGTCAAGTGCCAGTTTATTAAATCATTCCGCGTCACTACCAATGAGGCAGGGGTGCAGTGTTCAGGTGATTGGTAGTCAACTGGATACTACTGCTAAACAACATCAGGAGCAAAATGGAAGTCAAGCCTTGACGACATTTAAGAAGACTGCAGCTTCCAAAGAGGAAAAGAGTGTGGGTATAGCTTCCAAAGAGGAAAAGAGTATGGGTATAGCTTCCAAAGAGAAAAATAATATGGCTTCTAAAGAGACAAAGGATATGGGTATACAGACTGAGAAACCAGTTAGTAAGTGTTTAAAGGAAGATGTTTTGGAGGATTCGGATTACAATAAAGACAGTACGATAATCTCCTTGCTGGACGATTTGGTGGTTCCTCCTATGACGGAGGCGGTATGTGCAGCAAATTTGAGAGGATTGGTAAAAGTTTCCACACCATTCATGGTTTTAGAGCCGAGTGACGATACTCCGAAAGGATTACTCGTTGCTAGAGTGTTGTGTCAAACAAGGAAAACCGTCCCCATACGAGTGTCGAATGTAACAGAGAGCGAGATAGTGTTAAAAAGTAAAATGGTAATAGCAAGAGCTTATGAAACTGATTTGGTGGAATCAACAAGGGAAAATAATGGATGTAATGTGCGAAAAGTTAGTGAAAAGAATACACTGGAGAAAAATTCAAATAAAACGCCAAAAATCTCGGACGACTTCGAAAGACGGTTGATGACCACATATACGCGTCACCAATAGCTAGCAGAGTAATAAAACAGTCAACGCTGTAGCTGGAAACCCCAGGGTGAAAGCCTACATGGAAATAGTTTAACGACTTGACGCACAAATCCAATGACAGGTTTATATTATGCAGGGTTAAATGAATAGGTAATTAAAAACTAGCGGTCGTAAAGATAAAAAAATAAATTAGGGAAAAGAAAGGCGAGGTGATTTTTTTTTGGTGCTTTATGGGCTCGAAAAAGCCAAATTCACATCGGGAATATAGAAAAAACGGCTAGTTATATTATAAACAAACTCAACCTTTGAAAGAAGATAGGGTGAATAAGGAACTGATGAAGGAAAGCGGGATGAAAAGAGTATTTGCCAAAAGAGAAAGATGGACTGAGTTAACGAAAAGTACCCCCACCAGAGTAATAAAACAAAGCGTACTTTTCGAGGAACCATTTCAACTGGAAAAACTTTCCTCATTTCTTTTCAAAATCAGAAGTAGTACGGTAGCGCAGTTTAAAAATATAATTAATTAGAGTGTGAAAGTGGACGTTGGACAATTTGTGACTGAAAAGTGGATAGTGAATACCCAAGGTTAAGTAGGCGCGGAGACTAATATAAATAAATAAACAAAAAAAAAACAAACCATTTGGAAGTGACGGACTAAAGACGATAAAAAAAAAAATGGAGTGGTTTATGCTATTCATTAGCTACTTGCGGATGATTCGAGATTTCCCAACGGTCCGGGCCCTGATGCTACAAGGCCTCCTGCACTTGCGGGACCTATATTTTAACTTAGGCGAAAACCAACCCGGCGTCGCCGCAATGTTGCCACATCGGGCCCAGGTGGCCCTCTTGCTGTCGCTTCTGCATGCCGAGTACCAACTTCACCAGACGGACTGGGCACTACGGAACGGCTGGCAGTACGACCCGCGGAGGTGTGACTGCCCCTGCTGTCGTCCGCCCCGGGTCAATTATTACCGCTTGGGCGAGTACTGGGAGGCCCAGGACCGCCCCATGACCAGATGCCAGTGTGACGGATGCAGGCGACCGGCCCCCCCGCAGAACTCGCCCTGCCCGCCCGAAGCCGACTTGGAGGCACCAGAAGTTCCACCCGCGGAAGCGGAAGCCGGCCTTCCCCCACGTGCCTCTCTCCAGCGACCACCCCGCTATGAGGTCGTCAGGACGGACGACCTCGTGATGGTCCTCCGGGAGGTCACCACCTCCTCGGCGGATGATAGTGATAGTGAGTGACGAGTGCGGGCATATAAAGTGCTGGAATATAAAAAAAAAAAAAAAAAACCAAAAAAGGAAAAAAATAATAACTTAGGTAGGATTAGTATATAGGAGAATATGTGGGAGAATGCATGAGCTAGTAGAGAGTGAAAAGAGCAAGTGAAAAGAATGAATGTGAATGTGCCGATGAGTTAATCAGTATTGTCAGCATTAAACGCTATACATTCAGGAGGGGAAAGAAAATATCTCCTTACAACAACCTTAAACAAGACTCCAGATATGGGAGTTCTAATGTAATAAATTCATATCAAGCTAGAGTGTAATTTTAAAAATATTTAAATAAAAACCTTGATAACCAAAGGAAAATTCTAATTAAGATGAAAAAAAAAATAAGAATATAGCCATACGTCACATTCCAACCAATAAGTAGTATATACCTTAACTGACCGTAGTAATTTTGATTAGATCGAATTTAAGTTGTATATTATAGATGAAAAGGAGAGTGAAGACTAGTCACTAGTGTACAAAGAATAATGAAAATTTTGAGTGCATAGCATAGGAATAGGGGAAAACAGTTTATTTTTAACGGATATCGGGATGCTATTGAAAAAGTCAGTGTACGTATACATAATATCCGTTACGACTGAATGAACCCTGAGTTAATATCTAACGGAGTGAAAATATATGAGAGACTGAATTAAGGGAAAATCTGAAACATAGAGTAATTTATTATAGTTAAGGAAAAGTAGAAAGTAAAGGAAGGGTATTGGAAATAATGTATTGAATAATGTCGTCCAGAAAGCAAACAATTAAGTGATTAACTAAAATATTGAAATTTTGAGAAATTAGGGAGGACCAATAATGAATTCGGGAGTTCAGGGTTGAACTAGCAAAAATTAAATTAAATGAGTATTTAATCTATATTGAGGGTATATCTAGAAAATACTTAAGTGTTTGAGACTGGGCTAATTTACCACCAGGTATTATATCTAATATTTAAGATAATAGGATAAGTAGACAAGGGAAAGGAACTTGTTATGTAAAAGGTACGTTGATTATACTATAGGGTCCACTGTCAAAATGTCAATTGACAAGACCGAGTGGGTAATCCAGAATAAGCAAAATTTTTCTACATCCATTGCCTTAAAAGGAAAATAAAAAAAAAAAAGAAAAATGAAACTAAAATTATTAATATTTTGCAAATTCCGGAAACCCGCTGTTGAATTAAAGGAATGCCATAAAAATCCGCTTTCTAAAGATGTAACGGTGCATCGTTAAACGACGCACGTGGCTCGAGACGATAGCCGACCTTCCCGACTTTTATGACCCAAAAGGGAACACCGACCCTCTAACCCAGATTCGAGAAATCTTTGTTTATTTTAAATCACTTTCACGACGAAAGATGATTTAAATGTCAATAAGGGGGATGTGATGTAATGACTCGGTAATTAGGCCAATTTAAATACGGGTGTACGCGCATTAGATAGAATTAAAATAAATTCACTAAACTTAAATTCCCAGTATACGAGAACAAGATCATTTAGTAAAATTTCGGAATAGCGATGTTGACATGAAATAAAAAAAAATTAATTCATTAAAAATTATTGATCTGCGTATATTTGATGCCGAAATTGTCAGCCTATTTCCCCGGGGAAAAGAGGCAGGTTTATCGTAACAAGCTGAAATTATGAGCGGTCCGCCAATGCCGTGCAACTGGAACACAAAAGGGGTGAAAATTGTCGAATGAGCAAACACTTGGGTAATAAAAACCGATATCTCGAAGATATAAGGTCCGCGAATCAAATTAATCTGATTGGGAAAACCGGAACTCGTAACCGCCCAGGGGGAAAACAAATCAAGAACAATATACCGGACCCTTGTAAGTAATAAAAAATTAACGAGCGTATACCGAGAATTCGGACGTGAAGTCATAAAATGAATATTGTATCTAAGCTATATAATAAAACTGTGTCAGCCTCCCGAAATGAATATAAAATTATTTTCTGTCTTGCTTCTCAACGGTCGGGACAAATAACGCTATTTCAATGATGACTAATTTGCTATGAAAAATATCCTAAATTCTTTGAGGGTGGGTCGTAAATGTCCTCTGGAAAAAAGGGAAGAAACCGGGTATAATACGGTGAGATAATTAATGGGATTTCGGGCTATATATAAGCGAAAGCCGCGCTAATCTTGGGAGTCAGTCAGTAACATCCAACCGCGATAGTCCGAAACAAGTCAGTGAGTCAGTGAGTTGAAAGCCAGTTTTTGGCAGGTCGTAATGCTGAAAAACACCTCGGACCGGAAACCGAGTGGCTGCGCGAAATTATAATCGAATCGTTGACCCAGGTCAGTACGAAAGAAACGCGAATTATCGGGAAAGTCGGAAGTCTGGAGCACGATCGATCGAATCACGGAAATATGGGAGAATTAAAAAGTAAGAAAATTTAATGACTAATAATTCAAATTCAAGAATAAATAAAAACCTGAATAAGCGAAATTTTATGGCATGTGGTTTGAAACATTAAATAATATGCATAATCTAGTAAAATATTTTACGATGTGTAGGCGTAGGGCGTAGTGTACGGTTGTTGTGTAGACTGATAAAAATATTTACAAAGTAAGGTAACTGGGTGGCTTCCCTAAAATGTATTTTAAAGTGTGTTGAAATGTAACCGAAGTGGATGTAAGCAGATAAATGAAAGAAGATAACGTAAATAAAAGCTTGTGCAGTTAAAAAGGGTTTATGTGTTTTCTTGAAATACAGGCAACGGGGGAGAAGGGAAGATGTTAGGCTACCAAAAACGGGTACTCTCAGGGATATGGGTGTTTTTATATGACAGGGATTAAAGCCAGTGGCAGAGAGACGGGATCTTCACGAACCCCGCAAAGTTTATTTGTCAACCACTAACTACAAAAGGATAAGGGGAATTTTTAAGTTGATACCGCTCGATCAAAAGGCCAACCAGGTAGTTAGGTGGGTGTTACAGTATATCCCAACAATTCGTGTTTTAAATTACGTGCATAATCATCGTCACTGAAATGTTTCGAGCAAACACGGGCATTTTTAATAATAAAGTTATCCTTGCGTGTACACACATGCTTCCAATTCCTTGTCCTTTGGGAAACTAAAAAACTTTATACCGGGCGTAAAACTCTTACATTGATTATCAACCTTACAACCAAATACCGCACATCTCATTTTTTATAATTAAAGGACACTTATAATTTAAAAAAGACCGACTCACAAAACAGATAAGAGGTTGACCGACTCGTGCACCAAAACCACAGAACTCAAAAATTTACCAAAACCGTATGTAAACAACAGGAATATGGCCCATTGCATAGCCCCCTCCAAAGGAAGCTGTGCCCCATGATACAAAGAACTTTGTAATAATTGTAATTTGTATCATGGCTGTGCCCATTGACATTGTATTGTATTATTGTAATAATGTCAATGATATGGCCATCGACCTAACACAAGATGGACGTAGCCAGTCATTCATAAAAAGGTCTATCGTCTGTCTCCAACAACAAACAGGAAAGGGGGGGTGAGGGGTATTTACTGCGGCTTCTACTTAGAAGCTGGATTCAAACTGTGATGAGACAAAAAGCGCAACGCTGCAAAGCATGGTCATATTGGTAAAATTATTCAGTGGCGTAACAGTTTCGTGTTAATTTGTAATCAGTTTGACAAAATATGATCGAAAATTTTAGGTGAAGTATTCATAAATTCAAAATACTTTTACGGTTTCTAACATGAAATTGCCTTGCGGCTGAACTAGCCTGCCAAAATTCTGACAGTAGATGTTTAGGGTTCAAAGAAAACTGATGATAAAATATTTATCCAATTGTAAAATCTGAATGATTCCTTTATTTTTATTTTTTTTTATCAATAAAACCGCGTTTTTTTTAAAGAAAACAATGGACCCAGCTCTAGATATAACCAATTTTTTTTTTGGTTTGATAAAATAAGAAAAGGTAGGCGGGTATGGGGTTTTTAAATAAATCATGTAAATCAAATTAGAGTAATTTGCTTTATTTACAAAACAAGTGTTACACAGAGGGTGTCCGGAAATTCCTTTCGTATATTTCAAGGGGATATTCTACATATGAAAATAAGTTCCTATGAATAAAAGTCCTTAAATGTCTTATAAGGAAGTTATGACTGTCTAAAGGTGACCTACAAAGACTACTTTCAATTTTATTTCTTTGCAACAGCTTAAAGGACCCGTGTGCCTTTTAGCATACGAACTAGTATTAATAAACGCAAATTTTTAATATTGAGAGTTAACATTAAATTTGATCAGTCCCTAAAGGACCTACATTTATATAAACTTTTTTTTATGTAGAATATCCCCTTGAAATATACGACTTTAAATTGAAATTGAATTTCCGGACAACCTGTATATAATAATAAAATGGAATAGAATTTATTCATAATAAAAAACATATATAGTTTTGGAATATTATATAAAGGTATTTAGTAAATAATTTAGGTTAATTTTAAATTTTTAATTTAAAAACTAATTTATTACTAAACTATATTAAAAAAAAAAAAACATACTTGCTGAAGAAATCTTATACCAAGATTGTGAGTTTATATCATTTAACAAATACATAACAATAATAATTTAAGCCTACCACCATAAACAGAAGCATTTCTTTTGCCTCGGGTAGTATCTAAACGAGTATCTAAATTAGTACCAATATTCACATAACCAGTAAATTTTGTTCCTGACCACCCTCTTTGAGAAACTTGAGTAAGCCAGTTAAAGTCATAATCCTTGCCCTTAACCTTCATATAGTGGTATTAAGTCCCTTAATTTTTTTTCTGTTTTATTATTGTGTTTTCATCACCTTAAAATTCCTTTTAGGTATACTGTCACAATCTTCCAATGACATATCTCCAAGGTAGTTTCCTTTCCTACAACAATAATTATTTTCCCTTTGTCAACTCCTCCACGCATGGACACACTGTACATTATATTATGTTTACATAATATAATAAATAGGGTAACCTGTGATGATTATTAGTCATTATTGTTACCAAAACTGTAAAAAAATATTTACCTCTTTCCTGATCTTCTTACAAGACTAAGCTTTTCTTTAAAACCTGATTTTAGCCCCACATGTTCTTCGTTACATATACTATTTGAAGCTTTTCCTATTTTTTTTTAATATCTGAACTTCTGTTCCCGAACCAGTTAAGGTTGTTGAAGATCCTACTGAACTAGGACTTTTGATGTTCAACCTTTAAAGTAGATGGGGAATCTAGGCTTCGATGTGAACTTTGTGGCATCCACACTTGCTGATGGTTCGAGGTGGGCTAAAATCATTATTAGTTTAAATAGTTATATAAGTAATGTTTTAGTTTTACTTGTCAAAATAAAAAATAATAGTAAAAACTTATGTTACATATCTGAATATATATCCACAGTATATTTATATTTTTTTACTTTGTTAGTTTAAAAGTTTAAACTAAAAACATATTTTGTGTGCCTAGCCTAGTTACCTGTCATCTGCAACGGAAGGCAAAAATGGTTTCTTTGGAACTGCTTCTTTCTTAAGTATGCGGGAGCCACCTGCCCTATAAGTAAAATCCTGCTCCTCAAAATGCTTAGAACATATTATGTCAGCACTCTTCGGAAGGACTTTATCTTGAAGATTTAAAATTTCAAGCCACAGTGCTCGTCTACTAGGGTCAACGGGAAACCTAAAAGTTACGATATGATTAAATCATAATAGGTACTAGTACCCCAAAGAACCAACCTAAGTGAGATATAATGGGTAAAACAAACGAAAACCGCAGTTCCCACGCCTATGTTAGTAAACCTAACCCCAAACTTCAAATTACCTGTGGAAACTTAGATTTCGACCTGAATAGTCTATTTTTCTGCACACTTGGCACTGTCTGGGCATTTTCTCTTTAAGTAGTATCACAAACTGTCACAAAAACTTAGAAAAATACAAAAAACTGGAAAAAAGCTAATAGCTGTCAACTTCACTTCAAGAGCGAAACCAAATTCGCGGCACAGCTTTAAGCTGGATTTATAAACTCTCGCCGGCGTCGGCGCTGGCGTCGGCGCCGGCGTTCGTCGTAGACATGCATAGTAGGCATTTATAAACTTGGCGTTCGCGTTCGCAGTATTGACAATGACAAATAAAAACATAATCTGACACTTCTGACATTTTAGTTTGTACTGTTGGTGGTGTTTATTTAGTGCAGTTATTAGAACAAAAAAAGAGTTAAATAAATGGATTTAGCAAGGAAGAAGAAGTTACTCGGTGTCTTAGGGGTAGTTTTATGCTTATGTAGCATTACTCAGGAAACGCACTCGTCGCTTCAAAACGAGACCCATAAATAGAGCCAGGCGCAATGAAGGTGGATTTAAATATTTTCAAAAGATTTAAGCGATGGATAAGCAGCAGTTTTTTAAGTATACACGAATGAATGTTCCTACCTTTGATAAGCTAGTAAACTTTGTTTCTCTACGAATCCAAAGAGGCATGAGATTTTTTTTAATTATCGATTGTCTAGGGCTCGGCAAGTGATTGAAAATACCTTTGGAATCCTGCCTGCTCGTTGGCGGATATTAAAAACAATAATAAATTCCAACGTGGAAACTGTAGATAGTATTATTAAAACAGTAGTTGTGTTGCATAACTACTGCCAGAGCGAAGTTGCTACTGACTATTGTCCACCAAATTATGTGGATAATGGTAAAGATGAAACTGGACGTTGGAGGGATGAAGAAACTCCTTTACAGCCAGTGGAAAGAATGGCAGCCAATATTTCCAAGCGGGAACGATATGCAATTAGGGACAGATTGGCAGAGTACCTTGTTTCTGAGGAAGGACAAGTACCTTGCAGGAGCAAGTCATGAATAGAGGTTTATTGTTACAATTAAGTGTATGAATAGTGCAAGCAAGCTTCTGTGATTTTCTGTAAGAAATAATTTGGTCTACTTTTTTCTTATATTTTTCATATATTTCTCATAATTTGTACTTTTTTCCAACAGTAATTTTAGGAGTCTTGTGTTGGGTATTGTTCCTTTGCACTATTTTATTTTATTTATTACTCCTTGTTAATTTGTAACATTTATCAGATAGTTCCTGTTTTTCATGTAATGAGTATGTATTGTTATAATAAAAAATGGTATTGTTTATTTTATTTATTTATTATTTAATAAATATACAGCCATAACACCTATATATAAAAAATCAATCGTCAATAATTATCGACCTAACAATATATTGTCGTCCATGGCAAAAATGTTTGAAATTATATTATCAAAAAATATTTCTGATTCATTGAAGAATTATATTAATGCTCAACAACATGGATTTGTTTACGATAAGTCAACAGTATTGAATCCTTTGTCATATTCCAACATTATATCAAATGTTATTAACAACAAACTACAGCTAGACACAATATAGGTAGGTACACAGATTGTGGTTTACGAAGACGAAATAGGCTATTTGTTTTGATTGGACACTCACCACTTGCTAATATGCTAGATCTATGCAACAGACTATATATCAAACATCTGAAAACAGGGTAAAGGCCATACCATTGAGAAATGCTTTTTACTTTTTGAGGAATATTTTAACTGTTAAATTATCTTTAGTGTAGAGTATTGTCATTGTCGCATACTCTATCTTATATCTTGCGACTTGTATGTTTTTTATTTTCTTTAACTTTACTTGGTTTTTATATATACTATTTTATTGACAAATATTGTAAATGCAGATCGTATACCTAATAAAATGAATAAATTATCAGTTTACCCCAACTTCGATATTTTCCATACAACTGCCACAGAAATTAAAAGCTGTGCATAGATCTCGCATAGTGCTCAGTGCTAATACTAATACTTATTTAGCTTAGTTTAATTTTTTTTAGCATATAAGTTTACACCAACTTTACATGTACAGATACCTAATTGTAATTAAAACAGCTAACTTTTTTACTTATATATTTTTATGCATTTTCTATTTTGGTATAATTTTTGACTAACCAGTTGTATTTAGAATAATTGCAATTTCTTCCCACGCAAGATTCTTTTTTTTAGCATCTTTGTAATATCTATTGCTAACGTTGTATAAATACTCATAGTTTTGGCACAGCTTATAATAAACTATTCTGTGGTTTTGGATCGTATCTATCAGGAGCCCCAAATCAATTTATGTTCCTTGGAGAACTTCAGATTCACCTAAAATCAGATGCAAATAAAATTACCAAATAAAACTAGCAAATAAAACTAACTTTAAAGTATGTTTGTACTTACCAAGGGTCTTAGTCTCCATTTAACTCATATTTAACAGTATTTAGGAGCAATTCTTTTCACTAACGAGATCAATATAAGAACCACAAAAACAAATAATCTAGAAATGCCAAGCTGACATCAACACAAAAATTAAAATGACTTTTGGCCGAAATTGGCCGTTGACACTTTGGCAGATGCCAAACATGACTTGATAGAAATGCTAAAATCTCATTGGTTATGACGCGGCGCTACGGATTTCCTACGAACGCCGGCGCTGGCAATAAAAAGATGGTTTATGTCGAACGCCAGCCAGCGCCAGCGCCGGCGCCGGCGAAGTTTATAAATCGCTCCATTACGATTCACTTGTTTAACTTTCAGCGCCCACGCCAGCGCGAGCGCCGACGCCGGCTTCGAGTTTATAAATCCAGCTTAAAGCTTTAGATTCGCGGTCATTCATAAAATATCATTCATGCTTGTTGAAGGTTTTGCGTAAATACGTAAAGCGTTGTTGCCGGATTTGTGGAAGAATTTTTTTTAAAATCGATATACTTCTTCTAACAGGGCTAATAATGAACAATGTAACGTTGCAAATTACCAAAGCCTACCCAATACACTACTTAAACGAATAATTATTGCCATTTGTTTATTTTATTTTACATAGTCATCTATGGCCTGTTGTTGGAGACACGCCAAATGTAAACAAACTCCGTCCATCTTGTGTTAAGTCGTTGGATATGGCCGCCTTCACAAAACAGATAAGAGGTTAGAAATGCGAACTACGTAGAAAACCAGAGAAACAAAGATTCAAGTTGGCCACCAGTCCACCCCGAGCGCTACGGTAGGAAATTTATTGCGGGTGGCGGGTAATTTAAATAACTCCTTTTCAAATTACTGGTTTACTGTTCAAACAATATTTGAGATTTTTAAAGACTTTTTATCGCTTTTTGAGTTAATTCACTCTAAAATACCATGTATTCACTAAATTTCAGAATTTAATGAATGTATGTATTTTATATCAAATTATACCAAAAAGTCAATAAAAGTCATTAAAAACCAAATATTGTTGTTATTTATGAATGCCGATGTAAATAACAAACAAAGCTTATGAAGAAAAACCCAAAATTTATTTAAACTTTACCATAAAACATAATGTGAACAAATTCTGACAAAAATTGGTATCGAAACAATAGAAATACTTTATAGGTACATTCTGTAAAAAATAAACCAAAAATGTAACTAATAACAGCGACGTGACTAAAATGGTTCCAGGTGTTTAATGAACCAGGGTTTGCTCGAGGCAAATAGGTGAATTCTTGACATTTGGGCGTTGTCCCAAAAAAAATGTTTGCTTCATATCAAGCCCAGGTCTTCTAGTTACTCTACTGACTATTAATACAAAATAGCAATCTCGTAGCCAGATGCATGATATTTTAGCCAGGTGTAGGTCAAATGTTGCAGCCAGAGTTAAATTGTCACAGTATTTGGGCTTGATAAGGTGTCCATGCAACAGAAAAAAATGTTAATGATTATTACCAAAATGACTAACATACTGAACAAAACATAATTTTTTAATTAAGTACTGACAAACTGAAAGCAGTGAAAAAAAATTCGATAATATAAAGTGGAATTTGTACATGTGTCAAAAGTAGAAGGGATACATTTAGAGGACCAAACAGAATGTTTTAGACTGCCAGTAAAAAAAAATTGAACTACCATAGTTCTACAGAGAATGTGGAAGTGATACTAAAACATCAGGTGGTAAAAGCTCAGGGACAGTTTGAGAACAGCATTCCAATTAAGCCTTTTTCAAACTGAGTTCTAAAATTGACAAACATTGAAATGATTTTCACAAATCCTGAAGTTTTTGCACTCGATGTCAGGATTTATATTACATTTATTCTTCCACACTCTTAGTCTAAGGGGAAATGTATAGAAAAATGGCTATTGACACAATTAGTGTCAGATGAAGATCTAAATGCACTTTTGCAACCGGGATATTTACAGTAAAACTTGATATTGGTTATTGAATAGGCGACACAGGCCATCATAGATACTGATAGAGGCAAGTAAGAAGCATACACTTAAATATAACACTTAATTAAATGTCAAAGAACAAAATGAAAAACTTACACGAGGCTGAACATTAAAACTCCTTCGGCATGACTTATCATACAGTTCTATTGGCATTCGCTTGGGCTGTGGATATGTACCTCTTCTATAAACTATGGTTGGTAGACCTTTTTGAAGAGTATGCTAAAAATATTAGAAAATTAATTTGAAAATTCAGCAAACCTAACCTTCAAGGCGTAAATTTTACATTTAGGTTACATACCTGTGATATAAGGTCGCGTAACAATCCTAAAATTCTTCAAAACTCGTAAAACGGCCTGTAAAGGATTAAAACGGTAATTATTATGATATAAAAATTTAAAAAAAAAATCAAGTTCTTAACAACAATTCGTTCGTGATTCACATTTTACAAAATTGACAGAACTTCTCTTATTCTTCTTCTTTTATCCAAAAAACGGATAGTAAAGCCCTTTAGTTAGTTGGCGTAATATATATTGCGTTTTTAACAAGGTCTGTCTCTTTTTATCAGTAATATTATAAGAGAGAGAGATAGTCGACAGATTAATATGCAAGTCTGATTTGACAAGGAGAACATGGTAGTGACCGTTCGAAGAGCCCTCTGGTGGACTGGTGGCCCACTAGGTTTTGTAACGGTTTTCTTGTTGCGAAGTTCCCCATATTAGTTTCACCCATGTGGCCGCCTTTTATCACTGCCTGACGTCACGAAAGACACGCCCACCTGCGTGATCGTATCTTCTGTAGTTCCTGTCGTATAACTAGTCATTTAATGCTATTTTATCTAGTGCATAACCCCTGTAGTAGTTTTTAAGTTTAATTTAGTTTTCAATTTTTTAGGAATAATAATTTGTTAGTATTATTATTATTTTTTTTTTAAAGGCACAAATAATGAAAAAATTATTTGTCAGAAACAAAAAGTAATTTTGGCAAAAAGTTGTTTTCGATAAAAGTTTTGAAGTGTAAAATGTTAATTCACGGTATGAAGTGTATTTGCCTTCTGTATTGTGGGTCATTTGTGTTTAGTTTTACGAGAAAAGTCGTTAAATGACTTCAGGCGGACAAATGGGATTTGTATTTTTTGGTCTCTGGGATGTTTTTAAATTTGGTTTTCGTGAGCGGCTTTTATGACAGTCAAGTGAAGAATGGGTACAACGATTTCGCGTTTCTATTTATAAGCCATTCAACTCCCTTAACAAGCCCCGCCTTTTGGTCATTTAGCGATGTTTTGTTCATTGATTGGTCGCGTTTTTTGATATACCCCAAAACATTTTCGGCTGGTAAAATTAATGCGTAATTAGCCCTGAGTAAGTCAGGAGGCTCCTCCCTGTTTCATACATATTTTTGACAATTGTTGCTAAAATTTGTATCACTAAACAAATAAAAGTTGATATTTTACTTTAATATAATGTAACCCATCGAAATGCGATATTTTTTCAAAAAAAAAATTATTGATTATAGAAAATATCGAGTTGTAGTTTTTCGCTGGGTTGTCATTGGCTGAAACCGTTTATTGCGTTGTAATTAAATGGATAAGAATATAAAACGCGGCGTTTTTGGTTCATTCGGGACCTGAATTTTGCTTGCTAAAGTACTTCACGTCAGTTTAATTTTTGAAGTTAAACTTAAAATTTTTTTTTTAAAATTTTCCACTTGTCATCAAGTGTTGTGCCGTACCTTTCAATAGGGGGGCAATAAAGTTTTCGCGTCTATCGAGGAGGTGATTCCCGTCCTTTTTGATATAGTTATCTTTCCGGGATTTACAGTGATTTGATTGGAATACTATTCAAATGTTATTCCCTTGATTAGTTGGTGGATTCCTGTATGTCAATCAAGTGTTATTCCCTTGATTTGGATTATCAGTGATTTATTTTTTGGATACTTCTGTGGATTAGTATGCTCATACCCATGCGGACCTGGGTCGTGTTACGCGAGGTATTGGGGAATCGGAAGTAGGGGGGAAAATATTTTCGGGCGCGAAATTTAAATGTTTCAGCTCTGGTTTTCACGTCGTCGCTTCGCATACAGGCAAGTAAGGAATTCCAGAGTTGAATAGTTCGTTGGCTGTTACCGGACTAGTCCTGGCACTGCAGGCTAGTTTACGAGGTAACAACCCCTAGATTTCTTTATAAAAATAAGAGAGACGCAGTCCCCCAGACTTGGCCGTCTGCCAAAAAGAGCCATTGCGAATTTATTAAGTGGGGCGCAGCCCCCCAAGTGAAAATAAGCTTGATTATTATTTATTTGTTGTTAATTGTTTATAATAATAGTTTACTGAAACTAATTTCGATAAACCTTTTAGTTTTTATAATTGAAGTTTTAGTTTTAAATCATTTTATTCTTGAGGTAAAGTTTATCGAGATTGGATGTTATATGTTATAAATGTTGGGTTAATATTAAGTTTGTCGATTGTCATTATTGTAATGTAAAAGGTTTTGAAAAAATATTGAAATAAACCAAAACACTTTATTCTCTTTTGCCCTCCGTGGAATTACATATTACAAATTAACATTAATTAAAAGTCCTCCCCTTGCCCCCCCCCATAAATTAGTTAAAAAAGAAAATAGAGAAAAAGTATTTAAGAATTGGTAATACGTTACCTTCTCTCTTACCATTAACCACCATGAGGTTATTGGTTGACCCCTTTTGATTAAATTTTTGATTTCTCTTCAAATATTTTTATCTTAATTTTGGTGGACCGGTGGCCTTTCCGCCATCGGGGTTAAAGGAGGTGGGACCACCCTTAACAAAGAAAAAATTAATTAATATTTTTAGGATTGATTTTTCTTATAAATTTAGTTTTTGATTTTTTTTAAAACCAATAAAAAAATCTGGCATCCCTAAATTATCAAAATGACCGAAAAAACCATTGAATGCTCGGGTAGTATAGAGTCCCAAGTAAGCCCTGAGAATCCTGAAGCCCAGGATTTTTCAACAATGGTAGAATCAATCCAAACTTATTTAAATATAACCAAAAATGCCGACCAGGACGCCTTACTTGCTTCCCAAACCAATCCTCGGTGGGACCGAGAACCACTCCCAGGGATAGAAACGCACTCCAATAGGGACATATTGGGCAACGTTAGGCCAACTCGCCCAGCCGAGTTGGCCCCAATGCGAGAAGTAGGAGTCGACCCTCTCTGGAATCCGGCTTTACTTAGGAGAACGCTACTCGGTCAAAAAGACCTCGACTCTGACTCGGGCTCTGAAGGTAGCGTATCTTTCCACAGACCGCCGAAGCAAAGACATCCACAGGGCCGTATCGGCGACATGGCATCCCTGGTGGGGAAACAAATTGATGAAATAGTTGCCCCACGTAACCAGTTTGTACAGACCGATGGATCTGGAGGACCCTATACGAAGTTTGCCAACTCCACTTCTTGTGAAACCAAAAAAATGACAGATGTACAGGACCTTGTGCAGGCGATTGGAAGCTTAGTACATATAATCGGTGATCAACGAAGTAATCCCCCCGCCCCCTCAAATAAATTACGAGAAACTTTCAGCGGGTTTCAACACGAAAGCCCCGATTTATTCTTGATAACACTGCAAAGATATTTTTTACAATGCAATATTTTAGATGAAAATGAAAAAATTAATATTGCAGTGGAGCAGCTTCAAAGGGGGGCCCGAAGTTGGATAGAGCCGCTAAAAGGACTAATTTTGAATTTTGAAGAATTCGCTAAGCGCTTAAGCAGACGTTTTAATAGCCCCGAGCTAGTAAGCGACCTAAAATCAAATTTATACGGACTTAAACAAAAGAATAACGAAAAAGTTGAAGAGTTCATACTAAAAAAGAGAGCATTATTTAGGAGGTTGGTGCCCTTTGGGACAGAACAAGAATGTGTTAATGTCATTGTGCCCTTATTAATACCAGCCCTCCGTTCTAGGATAAGATGCGTGGACATATTGGATACCGATCGCCTTACGTGTCTCACGATGGCGATCGAGCAGGACCAGACTGAAGAACGACAACAGACAATTAATACTAACCCCCCCAATCCAACTAATATAGTAAATAATAATGAACGACCAAGGACGAATAATGTCTCGAATAGGCCAAGACCTCCTGTAAGGTCACGCCCCTGCCGACATTGTCAGGGGGAACATTTTGATCATGAATGCCGCCAAAGAACTTATGAAGAAAAGAAGACTCCCCCTGCCCGTGACCAAATTTTGGAAAATCAAAATTCCAAAAAGGAACAGGCCAAAAATAATTCCCAAAAAAACTAAGCGCTGATCGATCCGCCTTGGGGCAGGACGATCCAAGACCATTAAAGACCCCAATTAATGTAATTAAAGAATCAATTAATTCGATAGGCTCGCGGCCCTTAGTCCGAGTGCAAATGTTTGATAAAGATTATGAAGCCCTCATTGACACGGGTTCTGATTTAAATCTGATTTCAGAGGATCTAATCGAATCTGAAATATATATAGAAGATGATCGGGTTCTCATATTAGCAATAGAAGGTGCTAAAGCGAGAGTTCTAGGATTAATTGAAGTCAATTTAGTTTTAGGGAATTATAGTTATAAAGTAGTTTTCAATATTGTTGCAGGATTAACTGCTAAAATTATATTAGGTAGCGAGTTTTTAAGGACAGAACAAGCCCTAATGGACTTCAATAGAAGCTGTATATATATTGGACAGACTCTACGTCAAACCATATATTGGAAACAATTCCATTCGGTAGATATGCCATGCGAATTGCCGGAAATGGGACCGGACGTCCCGGGAAATATCAGGGATCTTATTCAGGAATTCAAAGACATTTTTCTAATCGGATTAGCACAGCCAACAACTCGTACCACCCAACATAGGATCGTCTTAAAGGATAATAAAGTCATCAATCAACGCTGTTATAATTTAAATCCAGACAAGAAAAAAATCTTGAATGATCAGATCCAAGAAATGTTATGCGCAGGCGTAATAGAACCTACACAGTCACCGTTCTCTTCGCCACCTTTGCTTGTTACGAGGCCAGGAAAAAACCCAAGATTCTGTATCGATTTTAGGCGCCTGAACGATATTAGTGTCGCAGAATCCTCGACCTTGCCACGTATACCGGACTCCGTGAAAGCTTTAGCCCAAGCCAAATATTTTACAGTTTTGGACCTTAAGAGCGGATACTGGCAAATTCCCATGGAAGACTCCAGTAAACAGTATACCGCTTTCACTACACCAGACGGGGCAAGTTATCATTTCAATGTGATGCCATTTGGGCTAAAAAACGCACCCAGTACCTTCCAGAAACTTATGTCGACAGAAGTATTGGTAGGCCTGATACAGGAGTTTGTACAGGTCTACCTTGATGACATTATAATATATTCAACCGACAAGGACACTCATGCTAGACATTTACGAATCGTTTTCGAGCGACTTCGGATACATAATTTGAAAGTAAGCGCCGAAAAATGCCAGATTTGCCAAACTAGCATAGACTATTTAGGATATAGGATTTGTGGCGATTACACTGAACCACAAACCAAACATTTGGAACAAATCAAAGCATGTCCCGAACCAAGGACCAAGAAGCAACTGCAGTCTTTCCTGGGATTATGCAACTGGGTACGGGAGTACATTCCGAATATGGCCGAACTTACTGCCCCGATGACCGAAGCGTTAAAGGGTTCAAAATTTACATGGACTAGCCTGCAAACTGACGCATTTATGAAAACTAAAACTACTGTAGCCCAAGCAAAGCAATTGAGTCGCCCTAATTTTGAAAAAAAATTCATATTACAGACGGACGCCTCAGCTATAGGCATGTCCGCTGTACTGTATCAAGAACCTGAAGATGGCTCGGAAGTACGAAACATTATTTCATACGCTAGCGCAAAATTTCATTCTTCTCAACAGCGTTACCACATTAACGAACAGGAGTGTCTTGCGCTCGTCTGGGCTATTCAATACTTCCGAGCCTATCTGGAAGATCGGCCTTTTATGGTCCGTACGGACAGCAAGTCATTGACCTGGCTCCAAAAATTTAAGGACTCACGAGCCAAGCTGACCAGGTGGGCGCTCCTTCTTCAGGAATTTAAATTTGAAATTCAACATGTTCCCGGATCAAAAAATCATTTACCTGATTTATTAAGCCGCAATCCCGAGGAGACTCCCTATGAAGCGGAACCAGACAATGATCGATTGTTGCCCCCCTCTGTGGAGACGACTAAATCAACGGTAGCTCAATGTGCTGTAGTTATAGCCGACCTGGGTGATTTATACACTAAAATTGCCGAAAACCAGGAGCATGATAAGGCAATTCGGCGTTTAAAAGTCACTTTGGACCTGCTTGCAGGCCAACAACCAACGGATAACAAACAAAGACGTGTATTGGAAGAGTTCGTACTTATTGATAATTTATTATGGCGTAGACATCCACAGGGAGATAGACTTGTTGTGCCCCGACAATATACACAACAAGTTATTTATATGCACCACGATGACCCGGAACAAAGCCATCCTGGAACTGAGGAAACTGTCCGAAAAATCGCAAACAAGTATTTTTGGGGATGTATGCACAAAGAGATCACAGAATATGTATCTAAGTGTATAATTTGCTCAATTTGCAAAACCCAGCAAAAGCAAAAGCATGCTCCCCAAACGCCACGCACTCCTACCAATCCCTTCGAGATGATAAGTATCGACTTGTTAGGACCGTATCGCGAAGCCGCCGGAACGCACAATCAATATATTCTTTTTGCCGAAGATGTTTTCTCTAAATGGATAGAGGCACGAACTTATTCGGATGTAAGTGCCAAGGATGTATTAGAATTTCTAAAGACGGAAATAATTGCACGATACGGATATCCTAAGCATATAGTAAGCGATAACGCCAAGATATTTAAGGCGAACGTACTAACGAAATTTTGCGAAGTAAAAAAGATTAGACAACATAACTCCAGTGTATACCATCAACGGGCAAACCCCGTGGAGAGAAGAGTACAAGAATTAAAAAAGGTATTGCGAGTTCTTTTATTAAATAAACAAGAAAACCAGTGGGAGCGAGTTTTGCCTCAAGCCCTCCAAGTATTAAGAAGCAGGCGAAATAGAGCCACCGGGGAAACGCCGGCGTCGATTATATTGGGGTATGAACTCAAATGCCCAGGCGAATGGCAAACTAAATGGACCCAGTACCAAAAAACCCAGACGAAAGAACAAAGGGTATTAACAAGAAGACAAGTTTATGCAAAACAGTTGGATTTTCAACGGAAAGAATTTTCTGAAGCCGGATCTGCCATACTTAAGTTAAATGTTGGAGATATGGTAAATGCAAAGTTTCACCGTACAGGAGCTTTTCAACCTGCCTGGACCGGGCCTCATCAGGTCACAAAAGTCTTGGGGAATTCAGCTTATGAGGTTATAGTGAACGACAACCCCGTTAACTTCCATATCGACGATCTGCGAAAAGCGAAGAACGGAAATCAAGTTGACCTCGACGAATACCCCATATATGAAGAAAGCGATGACAGCGACGCGGAATTCGAATTTTCCGCTGAGGAGGTTCCCCCCCAAAATGTCGAAGACTCTGAGGAAGAACCTGAACAACCTCAAGAAAATAAACAAATGGACGAGACGACGCCTCAATTACATGCAATGCAAATTGATCAATGTTCGAGTTCCGAAATACTGGGGAACAAATTGCCCACCGAATTCTTGCACCAGCAACGACTCCTAAAAGATGTTGAACGAAACGTCAATGTTTTAAAAACCAAAGTTTCCAATATTCAACACTTTCAAGATTTATTAATCCTAGAGGAATTGCTCACCCAGGAAATTCAAAATGTAGAGAAGATCGAAACGTTGGGGCATGAATGTTTGAGAAAACAACGAAAAAACATTGTAGACAAAATTGAGGTTGTAATCGACGATATGTATCTACGTGATCATATCCCCATGAAGACAAATCTACGCGATTGTATTCAACCAGAAACCCAGAAGACAAATCTTACAGTTCCTGCAGCCCTAAAAAAAGAAAAGGACGATCTAATCTCAAAAGCAAGTACGAAGTACTTCTATAACTCCAGGCTAAACAAAGACTCAGTACTACCCGGAGCTTATTGTAATAGGTGGGGTGATTTCTTTAAGTTAAAGGAAGAATTTTGGGAGGGGGTTCTTAATTGTTTTTGAGGGTTCGTAGAAATAAACTTAAAATTAAGTACTTTAAGTTATTTTTCCGTCTTGTGGGGGGGGTGTCGTATAACTAGTCATTTAATGCTATTTTATCTAGTGCATAACCCCTGTAGTAGTTTTTAAGTTTAATTTAGTTTTCAATTTTTTAGGAATAATAATTTGTTAGTATTATTATTATTTTTTTTTTAAAGGCACAAATAATGAAAAAATTATTTGTCAGAAACAAAAAGTAATTTTGGCAAAAAGTTGTTTTCGATAAAAGTTTTGAAGTGTAAAATGTTAATTCACGGTATGAAGTGTATTTGCCTTCTGTATTGTGGGTCATTTGTGTTTAGTTTTACGAGAAAAGTCGTTAAATGACTTCAGGCGGACAAATGGGATTTGTATTTTTTGGTCTCTGGGATGTTTTTAAATTTGGTTTTCGTGAGCGGCTTTTATGACAGTCAAGTGAAGAATGGGTACAACGATTTCGCGTTTCTATTTATAAGCCATTCAACTCCCTTAACAAGCCCCGCCTTTTGGTCATTTAGCGATGTTTTGTTCATTGATTGGTCGCGTTTTTTGATATACCCCAAAACATTTTCGGCTGGTAAAATTAATGCGTAATTAGCCCTGAGTAAGTCAGGAGGCTCCTCCCTGTTTCATACATATTTTTGACAATTGTTGCTAAAATTTGTATCACTAAACAAATAAAAGTTGATATTTTACTTTAATATAATGTAACCCATCGAAATGCGATATTTTTTCAAAAAAAAAATTATTGATTATAGAAAATATCGAGTTGTAGTTTTTCGCTGGGTTGTCATTGGCTGAAACCGTTTATTGCGTTGTAATTAAATGGATAAGAATATAAAACGCGGCGTTTTTGGTTCATTCGGGACCTGAATTTTGCTTGCTAAAGTACTTCACGTCAGTTTAATTTTTGAAGTTAAACTTAAAATTTTTTTTTTAAAATTTTCCACTTGTCATCAAGTGTTGTGCCGTACCTTTCAATAGGGGGGCAATAAAGTTTTCGCGTCTATCGAGGAGGTGATTCCCGTCCTTTTTGATATAGTTATCTTTCCGGGATTTACAGTGATTTGATTGGAATACTATTCAAATGTTATTCCCTTGATTAGTTGGTGGATTCCTGTATGTCAATCAAGTGTTATTCCCTTGATTTGGATTATCAGTGATTTATTTTTTGGATACTTCTGTGGATTAGTATGCTCATACCCATGCGGACCTGGGTCGTGTTACGCGAGGTATTGGGGAATCGGAAGTAGGGGGGAAAATATTTTCGGGCGCGAAATTTAAATGTTTCAGCTCTGGTTTTCACGTCGTCGCTTCGCATACAGGCAAGTAAGGAATTCCAGAGTTGAATAGTTCGTTGGCTGTTACCGGACTAGTCCTGGCACTGCAGGCTAGTTTACGAGGTAACAACCCCTAGATTTCTTTATAAAAATAAGAGAGACGCAGTCCCCCAGACTTGGCCGTCTGCCAAAAAGAGCCATTGCGAATTTATTAAGTGGGGCGCAGCCCCCCAAGTGAAAATAAGCTTGATTATTATTTATTTGTTGTTAATTGTTTATAATAATAGTTTACTGAAACTAATTTCGATAAACCTTTTAGTTTTTATAATTGAAGTTTTAGTTTTAAATCATTTTATTCTTGAGGTAAAGTTTATCGAGATTGGATGTTATATGTTATAAATGTTGGGTTAATATTAAGTTTGTCGATTGTCATTATTGTAATGTAAAAGGTTTTGAAAAAATATTGAAATAAACCAAAACACTTTATTCTCTTTTGCCCTCCGTGGAATTACATATTACAAATTAACATTAATTAAAAGTCCTCCCCTTGCCCCCCCCCATAAATTAGTTAAAAAAGAAAATAGAGAAAAAGTATTTAAGAATTGGTAATACGTTACCTTCTCTCTTACCATTAACCACCATGAGGTTATTGGTTGACCCCTTTTGATTAAATTTTTGATTTCTCTTCAAATATTTTTATCTTAATTTTGGTGGACCGGTGGCCTTTCCGCCATCGGGGTTAAAGGAGGTGGGACCACCCTTAACAAAGAAAAAATTAATTAATATTTTTAGGATTGATTTTTCTTATAAATTTAGTTTTTGATTTTTTTTAAAACCAATAAAAAAATCTGGCATCCCTAAATTATCAAAATGACCGAAAAAACCATTGAATGCTCGGGTAGTATAGAGTCCCAAGTAAGCCCTGAGAATCCTGAAGCCCAGGATTTTTCAACAATGGTAGAATCAATCCAAACTTATTTAAATATAACCAAAAATGCCGACCAGGACGCCTTACTTGCTTCCCAAACCAATCCTCGGTGGGACCGAGAACCACTCCCAGGGATAGAAACGCACTCCAATAGGGACATATTGGGCAACGTTAGGCCAACTCGCCCAGCCGAGTTGGCCCCAATGCGAGAAGTAGGAGTCGACCCTCTCTGGAATCCGGCTTTACTTAGGAGAACGCTACTCGGTCAAAAAGACCTCGACTCTGACTCGGGCTCTGAAGGTAGCGTATCTTTCCACAGACCGCCGAAGCAAAGACATCCACAGGGCCGTATCGGCGACATTCCGGCAACCCACAACCCACATTACCTCGTCATTAGAGAGCTACTCCCATTACACAACATTAGGGATCTACTATCATGACAGTTATACCGCTTCAATGACCAAACTTTCAACTTGAAATCGCACATTTTCCCACGACAGGGAGCACAATTTAACTTCTGGAGGTTGGCAACACTGCATATGTTCTTAAATGGTCTAAACTTTGTTTCTTTTTTCTATGAATGGTCTATAGTTGGAGTCAAGCAAATATTTACACAGTGCCAGAATAGAATTAAATTTTACAGTTCTGTGGTCGGAATTTTCGAGTGTGAATCAATGAACTAGTAATACGTGTGAATACCCCAGACAGAAGTCCTCCATACTCCATAAAGTATCAGTTATTCGTGTATTCTTGGTTGAATGCTGAAAAGCAAGATACCCGAGATACCATTGGAACCAAGAAGAAGGAACAGTGCAAGTATTCCAGTCCTTTTTCAGGTAAATCGGCACCGGCAAATCCCGGCCCCGGCCAGTTTATGTTCACAGGTTCATCCGAGTACTACATACTGCTACATACTACATACTGCTACATACTACATACTGCTACATACTACATACTGCTACATACTACATACTGGCTGAATGTTGAGAAGACACGGGGCGATCGCATCTGGACGATAGAATAGGTTCATCTAGAGAGTTCGAACACAAAGTGGTTCTTGTTGATTCTTTCGTTGTTTACAGAGAAAAAAGGTAGGTTTTTTTAAAGATCTTGCGTTTTAGGTACAGTTTTTAGTTTGTTGTTAGTACTTTAAGCTGGATTTATATACTCGATAAGTTGGTGAGGTTTGATATTTGACAATTCAGAGCAGGGTATTTATAAAGTTAGTAGTGAAGTTCGAAAAGTTGTTTGATTGGTTGAAGTTCGTGTACAATAGAATGAATTAAAATATTTCATAATTTTAAATAAAGTTGAGTATCAACGAATTAGTGTCATCAGTCCATTTATATTTACATTGTTGAAGTCATTTTACATCTGTGGATGTTTACATTGTAGTCTGTAGGTTTACTTTGTTAATGAGAATGTAGCATTCTTTGAACAATAAAGTATATTTGATTAATTGATAGCAAACCCTAAGAGTGAATGAAGGCATGATAGGCTGACATCGCCGCATCAGTGCCATCATTGTTAGTTATTATTCTCAGTGTGTAATAATTTCTAGACACACTCACTGGAGCATTCCCCACATGCACCCTCCAGTCTGGCCTATTAATTTCAACACCAAGAAAATAAAAATTTTGTCGATTGAATTCAATTATTTTTATATGAAAAAGTAAAACCGTTATCTGCTCCATCGTCAAAGACGAGAGAAGGTCATGGAGTCATGAACTGCAAAGTACCTGTCAAGACCATGTCATGTTTTACTCACCCTCCTTATAGCATCACTTCAGAGTCCTTTTCACTGAAAATTAAGGTAGTATCGGCAGCATATAAAACTGTTATAAGTAGAAGTAAAAGTAAAAGTAAAAAATCTTTATTAATCCTTAAGTTCAGTACACAGATTTATGCCCTGAAAGCCCAAGGGCGTAGGATATGTCAAGAAAATTACAAAGAAAGAAAAAGAAAACACTTTACACTTGAGTAAGACTGACTGGTTTTAAAATTGACAATTAAATACATGAAGAAAAGTTAAAAAGAAGAAAAAAAAAATATATCAGAGAGTTCATTATTGGAGTTCAATATTGGTGAAAGGGGCCCAATATGGAACCCTGGAATACTCCTTTAGTAACTTTTACTTTATTTGAGCCTATAATAGGTCTACCATAAGTGTTAAAGTGTTACTCTGCTGTCCTTAAACAATAGGTCCTAGATTTTTTTTTTTAAATATTAACACCCTGTGTATCAATAACGGGGCAACTTTAGACACATGTTCATTTGAACTTTTTCTCTTAGAGGATATGATAAGGAATCACCCCCTTAAGTTACGTACCGTACTTCTGAAACACACCCTGTATTATAGAGCACTTACTCATAGGACATTAAATTTTGCACAATGGTAAAGACAACCTGCGCGAATACTTAGCGCTAAAAAAGTCAATTTATGAAATTTTGCAGATAGGACCTTTTGTTTTAAGAGGGCGGAGGGCGGTAAACTGTCAATTACTTGTTGTTTTGGTAGGATTTATTTAACTGAAGAGCATTTCCTCTGATTTAAAATTTTCAATCTTAGAGCTTTCAAGCTTTAGATAGGTCTATGTACAGGGTTATCCAACCAAGACTAGACAAGGCGATTTTTTGACTTTTCCTGTACTTTTATAAAAAAACTGAAATAGCCATCTTAAGTCATTTTCTCCCGCGAATTCGAATATCTTCAGCAAAAAACAATTGAACATCAAACAAAAGTACTAGGGGCACTTTGATATTTTTTTAAATGGGATGCCGTATTTTTAATGAGCTTATCCGATTTCTCATATAAATTTTGATCTAAAATGTTGGATTTTTTTTTTGATTTTTTTTTTGGACGAACATTTTCCGAATTTAGAACTGAAGAAAAAAGGCGTTTTTGAATTAAAAATCCAACATTTTAGATCAAAATTTATATGAGAAATCGGATAAGCTCATTAAAAATACGGCATCCCATTTAAAAAAATATCAAAGTGACCCCTAGTACTTTTGTTTGATGTTCAATTGTTTTTTGCTGAAGATATTCGAATTCGCGGGAGAAAATGACTTAAGATGGCTATTTCAGTTTTTTTATAAAAGTACAGGAAAAGTCAAAAAATCGCCTTGTCTAGTCTTGGTTGGATAACCCTGTACATAGCCATAGTTATATTTGATTATTAAGTGAGCCCAATATGTCTGATATTTCTTGATAAATAGCTCTTATGGTAGTTATGGTAGATTTTTCCTCCTAAAACCATTTTGAGTGTTAGCAATTATTAAGTGTCTTTCCAAAATAGATATTTATGTTATAAGGACCATAATAACGATCATTATGGTACTAGCCATGAGTATTATTGGACGAGGCGTCAGCCGAGTCTAATAACACGGCTTGTACCATATTGATTGTTTATGATCCGAATTTCATACAATATTTTATATTCCCACGATTTTTGTGTTTTTTTTGATGAATTTTAAGTTTTCGTCAGTAAACTAATTTTTCATTATAGTACTCAGTCCTATAATGAAATCATTATAGTACTGTCCTATAAAGTATGTCATTTTGACACTGAAAATGAAATCCATAATAATGTCATTATGACACGTCGGAATATAAAGTCAATTAAGAGGTTATAAATTGTTTTTTGGAATACTTATCAATATTAGAGAGAAACGATGTGGGTCTGTAACTTTCTCTTCATTAGAGGCAATTAAGGAAGTGCAACAGAAAGGACATACTTAAACCGAGATATAAACGGCTTATAAAAAAATATTATTGAAAATGCGTCGGATATTCTTAATGCCAGTGAGTGTCAGGTGTTATTAGTTATAGGTGTAGTATTAATAAATAAATACTAACAATAAATAAAAATGTATCAAAACATTTGCTTATCAATGATTGATAACTCCGTTCACCTAATTTTAGTTGCTCAACATTAAAAATAAATTTTAAGATTCCACTTAATTTCGATTTACCTTGTTTCTTAAATCCATATTATCATTGTATGAGTTATATACTCACCCTACGATATTATTTTTTTGTTGAAATTGGTAAATATAGTTGATAGGCTTCAGAGTGATATTTATTAGTTATATAGGTAGGTATTTATAATTCATAGTACTTCTACTTTAAATTTAAATTCTGATCTTGCTAGTTCCAATGCGAATTTACTCTTGATTTACAAATAAATAAATACGCATTTTCTAATTACATCATTTTCTTTCTACATTTTTTTTCTTGATATTACATTAACTAACTTTTTTTACTCAGTTATCCTGATTTTTTAAGAACACTACACAATTTACACACATTTTAGGGTTCATGACTCAAAATAAAATTCGTCTACAGTCATTTTTTGAACGCTGATTTGCCAATTTGTATGTCGATATTTGGTAGTAAACGTAGGTGTTGAGCTTTTAAAATTTTAACTTTTTCTAACACCTAAATTATTATAACCTATTGGTTTATTATTATAAGAGTTATTATATTATTATTATTAACCTTAAATAACCAATTGGTTATTATAATTTATGTATTATTAGCAGGCCCTTTTCTGGGTCGACAGTTTTTAACTTTATTTATTTATTCTCACAGTACATACAGTCAGTGCCTGCGGAAAAGTCTGCACCATAATATGGAAAAAAATTTTATCCGTGAAGTTTTTAAAAAAATTATTTCCTAGTTTAATTCCTAGTTTGCTCAATTAGAAACCAAAAAATTGTCTAAAATATTTGACATGTGTTAAAAATAGTGCGTGAATTAATAAACTTAACGGCGCGGCGGCGCCCCTGTGCTAAATTCACCATAACTTGCCCTACGTGCAAAAGACACTGTATTTTTTGTATTCTAAAAATAGATCAAGACCGAAATCTTAACGTCTCGATTACAAGGGCTAAGACGCGAGAACTTGACCCTAAAGAGAAAATTTGGGTATAGTTAGTCTAGTTTAGATATGTACTTGAACGCGTAATATTAGACTCGTTGTGTTTCTTTTAATAAAATTATTGAGCGTTTATCGTTTTTATATTTATTTTGTTTTCAAGCATTAAAGAGAACACTTTTTTACGAACAAAAGGGGTTTCATTTAACGACATATTTTACATTGGTGCCGAAACTCGGGAAGTGTTTGTTTGAAAATAGAATTAACGTGGATCGAAATAATATTTCAAAAATGGAATCGAAAATCGACGTGTCTTTACGTAAAAAGTATCGTGGACAATTGACAAAACTGTGCAAATCCGTTGTCGAGGCCGTAAATTCAACGAAAACTTTGCCGGAAGATCTCGCAGTGTTGTGCGATAAAATCAAACTTTTAAGAGTAACTTTGAACGAATTGAACGCGAAAATTTCACCTAATCTATCGGATGATTTAATCGAAGCGGAATGTGATAAGGTCGCAGAATATGACATTAACGCCATGGATGCTATCGCGAGTTTGGAAGTGCATATAAAACGCAGAACGAGTGGCACACAGTCGCAGAACGTGGGAGATGGACAGGTGCAAGCCCCTGAAGATGTTGCGGATATCTTCTCGAATCAAGAGAGGGATACTGGTAACGTACAAATCCAATAAATCAACCAAAAATCGGTAAGACTACCTAAGCTTGATTTAGTCGAATTTAACGGCGACGTTGAAGCATGGCCAGCTTTTCGGGAGCAATACAGTCAAGCCATACATAATAATCCAGAGTTAAGTATGAACTGCAAATTACGTTGTTCAGGATGATTGTTTTTACTGTTAAAACACCTTCTTATATATTTAAACTTTAAATAATCAACAAATAACTAACAAAAAAACTTTTACAAAAACCTTGCCAGATTACGCACTACCACCGAAAAACAAGGCCTTGAAACGAGAAAGTATGAGTCATCACGAGTAGACCACTGGCGGCCGATCTCCTGATGAAATATATTGCAATAAAGATTTATTTTTTAATATTTGGATTTACTATGATAAATTTTACTTATGTAAAGTATAAATCCATACCAAAAAAGTATTTTAGTACTAACAAATGTGTAATCCAAATATTTTTTATTTTAATATGGATATCAAAGCGCTTGTACCTATTGGGTTATTTTATTTTGCTTGGATAGGAGATTAAACAATGAATTCAAAGGGGAGCATGGAAAGAAAGAATACTCTAACTGCATTATGGTTTTATTTTATATACAGGGTGTTATGGAAATGACTTATTATATTTTAAGGGGCCACTCCTGGGGTGGCCTAGAGTTACACTTGATAGTTTTTTTTTCTAAAATCGGAAGTATTTTGAATTTTGTAAAATACCTTAAAACCGGACCATCTGTGCCTCTATGAAAGTTCATTACCCCTAAACACGTGTTTTTGACATGACAAATTGGCGGAATTTCTACAGACAGCTGATTACCTTGCGACGTTGCCAAGTATTCGGGAAAATCTTTTTTTTAGGTTTTTTAAAAAAGATTAAATCAAAAACTATACTGCGATTTCAATTAAACAAGCCTTATTCAATAGGTATAGTTTTTACTCACCCCATGAAATTGTATTGCTATCATAATACTTCGCTGAGTAAAAATCGTAGATACCAACAACAAGCCCTATGTCTGGAAATTTACACAGATAAACTATCACATCACAAAACATTCCCATCACATGTGTATTATTATATAAAGTGGGCTTTAATTAATAACAACGAAATTCATATTTAGTCTTTAATCTTGTAAAACTTTTGTGCAAATGATTATAAACAAATCTACTACTTTCTTGACCTTCGCCATGTCTAGAATCACTCTCATAACATAAATTCAGAGGGCGCCACGTATATCAACCACAGAATAACAAGAACAAGCAATATATCTATCATGTATCACATTATTCAACAACTATACACTCCAGCAGCAAAACGCAAACAAATTTTATGCCGTTGCAAGTAAATGAATAATAAGAAATGATATTAAAAACAAATTTATGAAGCCATTGACTTTGAACTGCTCAGTACCCAATCACAGAACAGCAACAAATCACATTTCCCGCCCCCTGGACTATCGTGTTTAAATGTTGTGTGTCCAGTTAAGAGGACTGGATTGGATACCGTAATTATTATTCTTAATTGCAATGGCCACCTGTCTTGACGACAATCAACCAGCTATTATCATTACCAAGAAGAACAGAAGTCACAGAAGAAGAGAAAGAACATAACCGTAACGTTATTTGTTGAATTTAAATTGTTCTTTCCGTGAGTTTTTGAGGTCCTTTTTTTGAAAACAAAAAATTGAGCTGTTCAATCAATTACTTTCTAAAAATTATTAGCAAAAAGGGCTTACAAGTGCTTCGAGGTTCCTGAAGGGTTTCAGGCTATTTTAAACTAAAGTGGTCCCTACTACCCATCTGAAAAATCTACGTGGATACACATACCAAAGGAAAGGTGTAAAATTTTAGTTAGATAGTCTAAACCGTTAATTTTAAATAAACTAATACTTTATCCATACCTGCACTAAACACGATTCGGTGGCCCTACTTAAAAGGCAATTACATTATAAAAATATTGGATAACTTAGATACCAAGCCCTTGATATTTACAATACATTTAAAACGCGTTGTTTTCAATCCGGATTTTGTTATAAAGTATTGTCTATAACTAGTAATTTCTTGTATTAATAACACAGAATTAAAGAGCTAATAACTTGATAATGTCCCGAACAGTTAATGTGTTGTTAAAGTGAATAAATGTCCCGCTAGAATCATTTGAAATGGTAACGGTATAACGTGGATTTCTTGCCGATATGTTTTTTATTTCAAGGTATGTACAAATAAAACTAGAGCAATACGTAGACAATTTTTCGTGTAATAGGGTAGAAACTAAAGCATATTAAAGTTAAGTAGAAAAAATTAAATATTCAAAAAAGGTTATCTGATGAAACTGATGTAGTAAATGTGGCAACACTGCTCAAAACACATGTTTTGGGCTGACGATATCTAAAGACAATATCTGACAGTAACTGTCAGATTTTTGTCAACAATATTTTTTTTGACAAGTAGTACGAATCAGCTGTTTGATCATTGGCGCGTAGGTGTTTTGAGCTAAATTTTTGAAGGCATTTTTCTCGAATTTCTAGCTTTGAGCGCCATTTAACGCAATTTTTCCCCAATTCGGCTCGACCTATAGATTTACGGGTTAAAAAATAATAAGTCATTTCCATAACACCCTGTATTTTTATAAAAAAAACGAATTATTTCACAAAATACACAAGGGAAGAATATGAAAATATGTAAATCAATCGCAACAATTATTTCAATCACATTTCACATTGTTTGAAAAAAAATATTTACACATAGTAAATAAATAAATAAACTCTTTATTTCAAATCATCATACAAAAATCACAATATTTCTATAAATCTGGACTAAAATCACGTAAGCAATATGACCCTAAATTTATTAATAATTTCCTAATCTGTACCTATATACTTTCATTTTTTTTTTCGGACACAATACATTTTATTTCTTTTGGTAGGTATATTGTTAAACAGCTGAACACACATATTATGTGGTGACTTTTCAGTCAGCCAGCCTATGGGGTAAGTATTTAAAGTTCGGAGTTCTAAGCCTACTATCACTTTTATAACTATTTTATGCAACTCGTTACCAGTCATTTTACTTACTGGAAGAACATGGACTACATCTTGATATGGCGACAATAAGCTGCTAATCATAAAGGTGTGAGCACTGGTGGCACGTTCAGCTGCGCTATTGTAGGCACTACCCACAATGTTACCCCCTTGTAATCTGTTAGCTCTAAGGCGAATCTTGTCCATCATCAAAACAATTGTTTTGTCAGAATCCTCCAACAACTTAAACTTATTGGAAGCATATTTCAAAAAGTTTTCATCTGTTTGCTCCAAACGGGGATCTGTGTTGAAGCTTGCACAGATTGTCTTAAGCGTACGTGGAGATAGAAGTATAAGTCTATTTGCACTTCTTAAAAATTTATACGCGTGAGGAGAGATGGAGTGTAATAAGCAAGCAAACAGTGACAACTCGCAAGAATATCTCAGGCAGGTATTATTACTCACTGTTACTAACTTAAGCTGTTCTTGAATAAACTGTAAAACTCGTTTTATTTCTTCCAAAAACTCATCAGACATGGACTGTAAAAGTTCCAAAATGAAGTTAAATTTTTGTGTTTCTTTATCTGAATTTTTCTCCTGTAATCATCTAATAAAGGCACTTTTAATTCCGATAACACAGTTTTTAAAGTATTAATCTCAGTCACTCTTAGGGGAAATTTAAGAACACTTTTGTCACTACACAGAATTTTTTTGACCTCAGAATTAGCAAAAAACACTTTGACAATTAAGTTCGTCGTTTAAAAAAACTGACAATTTTGGGGCAAGGTCATTCTGTGATTCATTTATATAGAAAAAACAAATATTTTGTGTGCCTTTTCCCTTCACCCATCCACAGCCTGGTTCTGTCAATTTGTCAAAAGCTTTCACCAAGTTAGAGAAAGTTATTAACTCATTATAAATTGCTGATGCTTTTATACTTTCTGTAACAGCTTTTTCTACATCTTGACATTCCATTTGAAGGCGTTTAGACTCCGGAGAGATTCGCACAGGGATATCATCTTTCGACAAATATGATGGACATCGAGGCATATGGGTTGGGACAGTTCCTAAAACAAATAAGAATCATTTAAAAAAAAATCAGTACCAATTATTTGACCAACAACAAGCATAAAATATTTTACCCACATCATATTTTCTAATATCCCTCTTACCTTTAACTAATCGTGGATATTTTAGTGCTGCCTCGATAACTTCACCAGTTGCCACAATCTGGAAGGTTGTTTTTCTTTCAATGAAGCTGGGTTGAAAGTGTAATTCACACATCTAAAAATAATTTTATTTTTGGTAATTACAAGCTATTAAAATATCCATTCACACAAACCTACCTTGCTTGCTTTTGTAGGAACAAAATATTTCCTTTTAATTGCCCATATCCATTGTTTCCGCAGTTCGGGGTCTTGAGGAAATCCAAAAACTGCCACTTTTGGCCCATTGATATCATAATTTCCCCTACAGTTTGGAACACAACAACGATACGGCATGATTTTTTATTAAAAGTTAATCAAAATAACATAACCTAGACGTTCTTCTAAATTCTACGTGTCATGAGTAAGTAAACGATAGAAGCACCGTACCTAAATACAAGAACACGTATAAACACCAAAAAATATCTGTAGTTTGCAAGATTATAGCCGAGAAATTATAGGTAGTAAATTCACAAACGAAAAGCGCGCACTATACCGAGCCTAAAATCCGGTCTACAAGCGATGACTCATCGGTTCATAAAATCGAGCGTTTCACAAGAGCTTGGAGCTCGACCGGCTACAAAATTTTTAACCTGCCGCGTTGCCAGTTTTAATGTTCGAAGTGAGGTTTTAAAGATTTGTATCAACTAAATAATGCTGTAACTAATAATTATAGACTTTATTGGTTAAACAGGCGCTAACACGGCATCTAATCCACCTTTTTGGTTCCAATTCGCCTTTTTCAAGTTCACCGGCCAATTATTTACCAGCCCTTTTTGAGTCGATATACTTAAAAAAAAAAAAAGAGTTAAGAAAAAGTGCCCGAAACAGGAATCGATAACAGAACAAATTAACCTAACCTCACAATCACAAAAGTGTTTAAAATTTACCGCCGCTTAAAATGGCAACACTGGTAAGGTAAGAATAAACGCCAATGCGCAAGCGTCTGATTTTGTAGCCGGTCGAGCTCCAAGCTCTTTAGAGCGTTTCACGGCCTTGTCTTTACGGTGGTAGTGGATTACGAGATGCTTCAAAACTCCTACCTCTCTTCTCTTGCCTTACTTCATTCTGTCAAAAATAATCTCCATCTACTTTACTGCAACCAACAATACTCCAGTTCAAAAGCTCCCTCTATCATTCAGTATACCATACCAACGTTAAGTTTAGCTTTGCAAGATATCATTTACTTTAACATACGTATTTAAAGTCGCTTTTAATGGGTAAGGCGGCTATAACGATTTCGGGCTTAACGTCAAGCCAAAACTCTTATAACGATGCGATCGATCTGATAAAATCGGAACGTATTATTGACTGTTACGTGCAAAAACTATGTAGTATACCGTTCGTAAAATACGATAAGGATGTCAGTGCTTTACGTCGCTTATATAACACGGCTTCCTCGATAACGTGCTCGTTGGAATCATTAGGCATCTCATCTGATCAATACGGCTTAATGGTTAAATCCATGATTTTTAAAGTTTTACCGTATAATTTGAGAGTTCAATTCAATAAAATTAAAATACAGAATGCTGCCAATGAAACTGAATCTTTGAACGGGTCGGAAACGGGTTCAGTTAGTGCAGCGCCGGACTCAGTAAACTATAAAAGACAGATCGGTGATTTATTGTAGTGTTCGGAGACGTCTACGTTCCCAGGTAGCTCTGACGCCTGCGCACTACAGTTTCTTATACGCTGACGATCAGCTAATTCAATATATTCTTGTTTTTCTTCCGCTTCACCCAGCATTCCCCACGGCTGTATATCTTCACACCACGACCAGAGATCCTCTTCTTCAGGCTTAGTTGTTATTGCCTGCGGTGAGTCACCCACGGGGTTTGGGTCGCTTGCCACTTCTTTGCCACTCGGCCGGCAGTCGGACGGAGGTTTAGAGAACCCTAACAGGTCCTGGACACCAGGTGCAGATGTGGCATCTCGGTCTGGGCCCTTCGCCACCTCCGTAACGTTGACGGAAAAGTCGTAGCGAACTTCCTGGAGTTCTGCTTGTCCATTGGGCGACGTTGAGCCCATGGCATCGATGATACAGGCCTCCAGGAAGCCGCTCGGCGAAGAAGGCAGCAGCACGTCTTGCATTCTGTTAAAGACTGCTGCGTAATTTAAGGCCATGTGTCTAAATCACAACAGCCTTGTTAAATCGTAATAAAATTGTTTTAAAACTTTTCTCCTAATTCTGTATATTATATTGGTCTTATTCTGACCCTTTATAATATCTGACTAATAACACTTTTATGCCTAAGTATTTATTCAACTTAAAAACACAAAACTAAACGACTTCGTAACTTTACTGAAATATTTATTGGTCCGACTATTGTTTGGACAACTCCCAAGAAAGTCCCAGATTATGCTTTAGGAACTTTCCGTTAAACTACGTATTTACAATTATTAAATCTTGTGAAAATAACTCATCATCTCGAGTTATGACGTCATCTGATGACTGCAGCTAATTTGATCTTTCTTACTTGAACCCCCGTGAATGACTGAATAGCATACGAATTTGTCGGCTATTTATAGTAAAATCCAATACCAGAACACCACCCCCCTTTAGAGATCAATTTAGCTGTTGTCGAATGAACAACAACAACAAAATATTTACAGTTACAATTTACCTAACTAATATGTACACTTTTCTTCATCTGTTTCTTCGAGGATTGTCCTGGTGTTGATCGCCATCCCTCTGGCCGTAGCTCCATTTCTACTCTATGCTACGCTTTAGAACGTTCGGGTCTGGAGGATCGTCTTGGTGTTCATCACCATCTCTCTGGCTGTGGCTCCGTTAAAAGCATCTCTGCAGCTCCTGGCTTGGTTCAGCAAGGACTGCAACTGTAGAGGCCATTCGTCTCTGGTCAACGCTAAAATTCTGGTCTTCATTTTCTCAAATGGTATCATCGTGGACATCATTGATTTCTCTGCCGTGCCAACCGTTGTTATGTTGGTTGCATGGGCTATCTTTTCTCTATACTTCGCCACATCCGGCGCTAGCATCAACAAAGTGGGTGTTCCCCATCTGCTAATCACTTCAGCTTGTATAAATTCTATCAGCGAAGCTGGGTGAATACTTCCATGCGGTCTTGCTTCTATGAATCCACTGAATACATCAATAGCACAGTATAGTGCCGTAAATCTGCTATGTCTAGTCCTGGGTAAATCTTCAATGATCGTAATTAAAACTGTGCCCCACGGTTTTAACATTCCGTGGCACAGGTCATCCTCTTTGAAATGCTGACAACACAAACACTGACTAAAGTGCGTGTCCACATCCTTGTCTATCGTCGGCCACCATAACCACTTCTTGATAATCTCCTTCATTCCTTGTCTAGTATTGTGGCGTATTCCATGAGCCAAGTTGAGTATATTTCGCCTGTGGTTCCTCGGACACCACACCGCCACTCCGTCTTCCTCCTGACGCCCCACAACTCCAAAGCGGTCTACCAGCGGCACCTCAGCTCCTCCTTGGATACTTTCTCGCAGGTCCCTGGCAACCGGGTCCATTGCTTGCGTCCCAACAATCCCTAGGAGTGCGGTTATCCACCGCCCATCTCCTGGGGCCTCCTTCTCCAACTTGCTATGCAACCACAAGACTGTCTCCGCATCTACTTCTGTTTGATGTGACACCACTTCAGGCACGTCATATTTCAAAACTTCTTTTTCTTCTTTAAACTCCTTAACTTCCTTAAAATGGGCCTTTGACCTAGGCGCATCGAAGGGCTTTAAGTCTTCCTTGCCTTTAACGGTCTTTCGCTCGGGCGCCATGTAGTGTTCGGAGACGTCTACGTTCCCAGGTAGCTCTGACGCCTGCGCACTACAGTTTCTTATACGCTGACGATCAGCTAATTCAATATATTCTTGTTTTTCTTCCGCTTCACCCAGCATTCCCCACGGCTGTATATCTTCACACCACGACCAGAGATCCTCTTCTTCAGGCTTAGTTGTTATTGCCTGCGGTGAGTCACCCACGGGGTTTGGGTCGCTTGCCACTTCTTTGCCACTCGGCCGGCAGTCGGACGGAGGTTTAGAGAACCCTAACAGGTCCTGGACACCAGGTGCAGATGTGGCATCTCGGTCTGGGCCCTTCGCCACCTCCGTAACGTTGACGGAAAAGTTGTAGCGAACTTCCTGGAGTTCTGCTTGTCCATTGGGCGACGTTGAGCCCATGGCATCGATGATACAGGCCTCCAGGAAGCCGCTCGGCGAAGAAGGCAGCAGCACGTCTTGCATTCTGTTAAAGACTGCTGCGTAATTTAAGGCCATGTGTCTAAATCACAACAGCCTTGTTAAATCGTAATAAAATTGTTTTAAAACTTTTCTCCTAACTCTGTATATTATATTGGTCTTATTCTGACCCTTTATAATATCTGACTAATAACACTTTTATGCCTAAGTATTTATTCAACTTAAAAACACAAAACTAAACGACTTCGTAACTTTACTGAAATATTTATTGGTCCGACTATTGTTTGGACAACTCCCAAGAAAGTCCCAGATTATGCTTTAGGAACTTTCCGTTAAACTACGTATTTACAATTATTAAATCTTGTGAAAATAACTCATCATCTCGAGTTATGACGTCATCTGATGACTGCAGCTAATTTGATCTTTCTTACTTGAACCCCCGTGAATGACTGAATAGCATACGAATTTGTCGGCTATTTATAGTAAAATCCAATACCAGAACATTATTGAGCTTTATAAAGATCGAAGTGGATGCGTTAGAGCAGGCGCAGAGTAACTAAAATAAAGACAATAAAATTCACGCGAGTTCGCGAGAAAATTTTGGACATTCATCGCGTAACGAACCTCGAAATCGATTTAAAACAAACTCTAACGAAATGTTCACCGCTCAAGGGTTATTAAGTGTGTCTAATGACCAGTGTTTATTTTGTAAAAACAGAAATCATTTGACAAAACTGACAAAAGACTGTTTGAGTACGTTTGACCGATAAAAAAAAGCTTTTACAGGACTGTAATAGGTGCTGCGTTGTACCGGGCAAAATCATAGGTCCAAATTTTGCAAAACAAAAGACATTATGTGTAAAAGGTGTAAAGGCCGACATGTTACTGCCTTGTGTGATCCTTTATATAAGCCGCAAGGTAAAAGGGAAAATCAAAATGAACGAAACGACCGCTCTAATAACGAACAAGCAGCAGTGACCGCGTTTTCTACCGGGCGTCTTGAAAACGTGTATCTGCAAACTGCATGTGTTTTCGTAAAATCGAACGAAGTCAATAACGAAAAATTTGTACGTGCCGTTTTTGATGCAGAAAGCCAGTTAACTTATATTAAACAGTGCGTTTCACGTGAACTTAACTTACCGATTATAGCAAAACACAAAATTTCAGTTTGTTTTCGGAAGTTCTCAACGTAGTGTTGCCAAGCTGTGCAATAAAGTCGAAGTAGTCCTGTGGAGTCAATATTCAGATAAGTTGATACGATACATGCAATCGAAGCTCCCGAAATATGTTTCGATTCTATAAAACCCCCGTGCCTTACCGATCCAGTTATCGAAGATTTCGCATAGCAAAATCTATTAGCCGATATTCAAAGAACGCCTTTAAATTCAAACGGAATATCTTTGCTTATTGGCAGCGAAAATTATTGGTTACAGGCGAATCGCGCCCCCTAACGGATAAATTGCGGGCTATAAATACAGAAGTCGGGTGGACAATCCATGGTGTAAGAGAATCTAACGAGGTGACTTCGGATTTTTCTGTAAATATTAGTGTTACGACTATCTTACATTCACAAATTATCGAAACTGTTGCGGACATTAACGAAAACGATAATTTAAATCTAAAAAGATTTTGGGACTTAAGAGTCGATCGGTATTAACGGTTCGGAAGTTAAAATAAAAGACAATTTTACTGATAATTTTATGGAAAATAGCGTGAAATTTAAAGACAATAGACTCAAATTTCTCGGGTGCCTTTGTTCGCGTGAAAAATTTGGTAGATAGATTGTGTAGAAACGGGACTCTATTAGAATACGACCGAGCAATACGCGAATACAAACGATTAGGATGGTTGGAACTGGTGAACGAAGATGAGGTAAATCATAACAAAACGTACCTATTATCTACCGCATCGACCGGTCTACCGACGAGCTAAAGACACTTCTCAAGTGCGAGTGGTGTTCGACGCGAGTGCGCATGCGCCGGGTATGCCTTCGTTAAACGATAAACTTATAATGGGCGAAAATTTAGTGCCGGACTTGCTAAGACTTTTGTTGAACTTTCGAATTGGTAGTGTTGGACTGCTAGCCGATATCGAGAAGGCTTTTTTGCAGATCTCTCTGTGTGACGAAGACCGAGATTTTCATCGATTTTTATGGTTCAAGGATCGTATCGAAAATGAAATATCTTCCGTCGATCAATTGCCGAATTTCGATACGTTCAGAATGTGTAGAGTGACGTTTGGAGTTACTACTAGCCCATATTTGTTAGCAATTATTACCCTAAGAAAGCATTTATTAAACCAACCGAATCGTGAATTTGGAAAATATTTATTAGAATCCTTTTACGTAGATGACTTTATCAAATCTGTACCTAACGAAGATGTTGCCTTGGAAGTATATGAACGCTCTAAAAATATTCTATCTGAAGCAAAAATATGAATCTGCGAAAGTGGTGTTTAAATAGCGTAAATTTAACGAAAATGTTTAATGACCTCACCGAAACCGATGCAAATCACTTAAAATCTAACGATCCAAAAAAGGTTGTAGGAATAAATTGGTTCACGGTTACCGACCACTTATAGTAGTCTATATCCCTAGAATTTTCGACAATTTTAACGTTTCTAAGGAACCTACAAAGAGAATAATTCTTCAAACTATAGGAAAGGTATTCGATCCGATCGGTGTGTTAAGTGGATGTACTATAACAATAAAAATACTATTACAAAAAATTTGAAAAGAAAAGCTTAACTGGGATGAGCCGTTGCCAAATGAATTTAGAATGGAATGGAACCAATGGATACACGATGTGTCTACGTTAAATGATTATTCTGTACCTCGATGTATATTACCTGACCAAAGGGAACCTGTAGAACTACATATCTTCGCAGATGCTAGCCCTCAAGCTTATGGAGCGGTAGCGTATTTGAAACGTTTAGACGGTAACACTTGCGATTTTTTAATGACTAAAAACAGAGTTACGCCATTAAACCAAACGCTAACTTTGCCAAAGTTAGAATTGACCGCAGCTTTATATGCCGCAAGACTGAAAAAGTATATTTCAGAAAATATCGAATTAAATATAACCGAAATATTTATATGGTCAGACTCAAAAATAACTTTCCATTGGATAAGTGGCGATAAATAAAAGTGGAAATCATTTATTCAAAACCGAGTACAGGAAATACGAAACATCAATAATATCGTATGGAAGTACTGGCCAGGTAAAGAAAACCCGGCAGACCTTTTGACGAGAGGGCTCCAAGCTCCAAGATTGTTAAAAGAATCGGAACGATGGCTTCATGGACCTGCATGGTTGATTTCAAGCAAAGAAAATTGGCCAGTGGATGAGTATTTGATCTGCAAAATGAAGAAACAATAGTATTTTCTTGTTTAGCAGAGACTAGAGCAGAAATTGATATTGAAAGGAACGAGACAGTTACACTAAAAAAACTATTTTATTTGGATCAATTTAGTAGTTATGAAAAAACTTTAAGAGTTACTGCTTTCATCTACAGATTTTTGTATAATACCAAGATAAAAGAAAAGGAATGCAGAATTTCCGGATATATAAGAACGAAAGAGATGGAAAAGGCTGAGACATATTGGATACGAATAGCACAAGAAGAAAAGTATTTTAAAGAAATAAAGAGCTTAAAAAAGAATAAAGAAATTTCTAAAAAATCCGAAATTTTAAAATTGAGCCCATTTATGGATGAAAATTATGTACTTCGACTAAAAGGAAGGTTACAAGAATCAAATTTGAATTACAATGAACGACATCCTATTATTCTACCCAAAAGTTCAGAATTAGCAAAGAAATTAATTTGGAACGCACATGAACGGATGAAACATGGTGGAATAAATTCTACATTAGCCGAAATAAGGAGAAGGTACTGGATAATCCAGGCGAGGCAACGAATAAAAGCGATTATAGGACGCTGTGTCGTCTGCAAAAAATTAAAGGGAAAGTCAGGTATGCAGCCATTTGCTCCATTACCCAGAGACAGGATAACGACAGCGCAACCCTTTAACGTAACCGGAATAGATTTCGCTGGCCCACTGTACATAATTAATAACGAAGAAAGGGTTAAAGTGTACATCATGTTATTTACTTGTGCCGTAATCAGAGCGGTACACTTGGAACTAGTGGAAAGTCTCTCCACAGAAAGTTGTGTATTAGGTTTCAGACGTTTTATTGCGAGAAGGGGTGTACCTAGCATAATCTATTCGGACAACGCAAAAACTTTTAAACGAACAGCTCTGGAATTAGACCAATTAACGAAGATTTTACATCAGGAAGAAATACAAAGTTTAGCCAGAAAAAATAGGATTCATTGGAAATTTAGCGTGGAAAGAGGCTCATGGTGGGGAGGCTTTTGGGAGCGCTTGGTTCGCGCCGTGAAAGGTTCTCTAAAGTCAACTTTATTAAAGAAATTGGTTGAATTCGACGAGTTACGAACGATACTAGCAGAGGTAGAAGCGACAGTGAACTCAAGACCGTTAACCTACATTGACGAAGACCCAGAAAACCTCTTCATATTAACACCCGGAAAATTCTTAATTGGAGAAGTCGACTTAGGATTTAGCTCAAACTTAAAATCGAAGGAAATTGAGAGGAATGACATTTTGAAAATATGGACGAACAGAGAAAAAACAATGAGTCAGTTTTGGAAGAAGTGGCAAGTTGATTATTTGCAACAGTTACGTTCTGCTCATTACAGCGATAACCCGAAACCTAACGGGATCAAGGAAGGAGACGTAGTACTTTTACAAGACCAGAACAGACCGCGTTTAACATGGAAACTTGTAGGAGTTACGCAGGTATTTCAAGGACGCGATGGAAGGGTACGAGCATGCGAAATAAAGACTAGTAACGGTAATAAACTGAAACGACCAGTGCAGTGCCTATATCAGTTGGAAATCGATAGTTTCGCTGCCGGGGAGGATGTTAAAAATAGTGCGTGAATTAATATATTGGTTCATGAATGGGGTTTTACGTCAGGGCATCCCTTTGACATCTTTTGATTCCTCGGCTACTTTTTAGGTACTTTCGCATAAGAAAACTATTGCTATCGGCTGTTGCCTTTATTAAGTATGCTGCGCTGTGTGTGTTGTGATTGAAGATTTTAGTTTGCATATTCTTGGCGCCTTTTTCCGTTATCTAGGAATGTGATAGTGCCTCTCTACTATTAGTGCTTCTCTACTATATACCGACGGGGAGCCAGTCTTTAGGTAGTTTGTAGGTCGCATTTTGTCTCGCTCTCGTATGTGAGTCAGTGATAAGTGGGTTTGCCGAAACGTCCGTACGTCCGTAATAGTTCGTAATGATTTTTAAAAAGAACTCATTAATAGTTGGTATGCGAAAGTCCTGGTGCAACACGCGATTCATAGTGTACCTCGGGACATCTGCGATAATTTTCAGCGCCCTATTCTGAATTACCTGGAACTTATTCAGTTCCGCTCTGCTTATGTTGCACCACGAAGGTGCACCATAGGTGAGAACTGGCCTGACCAATGCCTTGTAGAGGTTGACCTTTGTCCTATTTGCAAGTCTACTCCGCCTGTGAAGCAGGGGGTAGATAGAGCCTATAACTGTCGCAGTGCAAGCTTCACTCTATTTATTGAATTGAGCCTCCAGTTCAGTCTTTGGTCAAAGATAAGTCCCAGGTACTTCACTTCCTGGCACCAATTTACTTGGACTCCGTTGACTTTGAGCCTTGTTTCAGGCCGACGTACGCGGCTTTTCGAGAAAAATATGGCCTTCGTCTTAGTAGGATTCAGGCGAATCTTCCAAACCGAAAGCCATTTTTCCAGCTCGATTACGTGACGCTGCATCCGGCTGACGACAATGCGCGGTGATTTGGCAGTTGAAGTAATTGCTGTATGGTCAGCAAAAAGATAGAGCTGCGTGAATCTATCTCGCGGAATATCATGAGTGTAAATGTTATACAACATCGGAGAGAGAGGTGAGCCTTGCGGCACTCCCGCCCTGATGCGTTTTGTCAATGAAAGTGCGTTTTCTGACGAGACCGTAAAACTTTTATTCTCAATAAACGAGCCAACTACCTTGACGAGGTAGTTCGGAGCTCCGAGCCTTATCAACTTTAGTAACAGACCGTTATGCCATACCTTATCGAAAGCTTTACTTACGTCGAAGAAAACCGCTCCCGTGTGTGCTCTCCTGTTAAAGCCTTTTACAATATTAGATGTTAAACGCGTCGTTTGCCTAACTGTGCAATGTTCGGCCCGAAAACCGAACTGTTCGTTAGGCAAAACGTTGCGTGCAAACACAAAGTCATTTAGACGACTTAAAATAATTTTCTCAGCAATTTTCCCTAGGCTGGATAACAGACTAATCGGTCTGTAACTCGATGGCATCGTTGGATCCTCGCCTTGTTTATGTATTAATATGACTTTGGCGTGCTTCTAGGAGCGCGGAAAATGGCCTTCCTCGATTATAGCCTGGGATATGTTTGCTATATTCCCCAAAGCTTGGTCTGGTAGGTTTCGCAACGCCGCATTCCTTAAACCGTCAAAACCCGGGGCTTTTTTAATATTCAAGACACTAACTAGGGACTTTACTTCGTCTACAGTGACTTGAGGAAAGTCCTGCAGCGGATGAATTATTGTTCCAAAAATTTGTATTGTTCTGAAGATCCTCTCATCACGTGTCGCATCGTTGGTTGGATTTTCGCTGAATTGCTCGAAGAGGTTGTTTGCGAGCAATTCAGCTTTATCCATAGCATCAATCAGAACTTTGCCTGTGTCCTGGTTCTTCAGGTACGACATGGGAGCGACATCGACATACGACATCAAAGTTATTGTCATTTTGTAGACAGAATTGTCTTCTATAGATAAACTTTCGATTTTGTCGTCCCACAGATTCGACTGCCTTTCTACCAGCATTTGCTTGATTAAATTTGCCTCTCTGTTGGCTTCCGCCTTGATGCGAGAATCTCCAGTTCGATACGCCCTATTTTTTAATCTATTTTTAACTCTAATGCGATTTCTAATATCGTCTGTTAAAGCCCTGTATTTTGAATATCCGGACACTTTTGTAACAGATGATTGTACCAACGCCTCGTTTATCTGGTGCGTGAATTAATAAACTTAACGGCGCCCCTGTGCTAAATTCACCATAACTTGCCCTACGTGCAAAAGACACTGTATTTTTTGTATTCTAAAAATAGATCAAGACCGAAATCTTAACGTCTAGATTACAAGGGCTAAGACGCTAGAACTTGACCCTAGAGAGAAAATTTGGGTATAGTTAGTCTAGTTTTAGATATGTACTTGAACGCGTGATATTAGACTCGTTGTGTTTCTTTTAATTATTGAGCGTTTACCGTTTTTATATTTATTTTGTTTTCAAGCATTAAAGAGAACACTTTTTTACGAACCAGGGGTTTCATTTAACGACATATTTTACAACATGTCGCATTTGCTTTAATCCGTAAATGAAGACGCAAAGACTACCAAGAAAATCATCATCGAACAATTCTGAAAATTCCATGGACTGATTACGTAACAAATACTGACGTCATGAAGAGAATGAACAAGGAGAGGAAGATAATAGAGACCATTAAAATCCGAAAGTTACAATACCTTGGATATATCACACTAGGGATGAAATATGCTATGCTGCAACTGATTGTATAGGGAAAGATCTGCGGAAAGAGAAATGTAGGTAGGGGGAGAATATGCTGGCTGCGAAACTAGAAGGAATGGTTTGGATGCACCTCGGGGGAACTCTTCAGAGCCGCAGACTGTAAGAGGTTAATGGCACTTCAAATTTTTTAGTTTCCTCGCTCATTATAACTGAGATTTTCAGTATACGAAAATGTGAAAATAATCCAAGAATGTCCTCCAGTTTCCCACATCTTTTAAGGTATATTTTTAATTTTTAAAAATAAAAAATACCATATTTTAATTAAGCAACTGAATGTTTTTTCTTTTTGACATGGTGGTGTCAATTTGTATCCGAAATTCGGGAGAAATGTACACTGAAAAATATATATGTATAGTGTATAAGGAAAAAAGAAGATAATTTGCACCAAACTTTGATGTTAATATAAATAACTTTTTCATTTTTTGATGTTTGGACAAATAATGTCATTTTCCGTGACTTTAAGTGACATTTATGGATTGAAGCAAAGGCGATGAGTCAAATATTTTAGACTATTTTTTGGTTTGTAATTAAGCAAAAAAAATAATTTTTTTTAAAAACTTCACGAATACATTTTTTTCCATATGACGCACTGTGACTTTTTCGCCGGCACTGTATAATCAGTTTACTGTTTTTTCTTTTCAGGTCAATTTTTTGAGCCATGGGTAAACCCGTAGATACAGAGCTGGATTTTAAGTCACAATTCTATAATCTACAAGGCATTCACATCAATGAGAGAAAAAGGAACTTTTTTAAATTGTTGCACTCGATGAAAACAGATATATCTGATGACCAAATTGACATTGAACCTAAAAGTTACCAGGAGAACATTTTTTATGTTGATGCCTTGATTCATTTTAAAAAAGTTGAAAAACTTACGGAAATTTTAAAAAGAGGTAGGTATTGGAATGGTTTATATTTTTTTGAATATCTATTTTTAAACGTTATAAATGCAGTGGCTCATGATTTACAATGACGTAAATGTCTTGTGGATTAATGTCCAATATAGAACAATGTATTAATTTTTATTTAGACATATAATATTAGTTTTTTTTTGGGGACTGTTAGGTATATATTATTCAATGCTTGAAATCTACCTAAACTTCTAAACGTGTTTCATGTAACATATTACGTTATACCTTAACCCCACAGATTTAAAAATATTCATATTTAAATGGGAAAATATTTCCAATAATTTGATGCACCTGCTAAAATTTACCTTCGATTTACCAGCACAACGAGATCTTAGAAGAGAAACTGCGTATGCACGTTTCTTGCAGAAACCTAAGAACAGTAAGCTTCAAGAGACATCAAATTTACATTGAAAAAGAGACAAGTAAATAGAGACGACGACAGTGAATTAATAAACATTCTTCTTTCTTTTGAAGAAAACCCTAACAAATCTTCATTCAGTCAAATAGTTACGGGAAAGTGGAGGCAACCAAACATATTCGAAAATTCATTCAAGCCCAAAATAGGAGGGGTATTATCGATTTAAAATAAGACCTACCCCAAAATTAAGTGATAGACAAAAAAACGAAAGATTCGAGTTCAGTCAACTTATGTGAGTAGGGGAAATGACAATATCGACATCTTGAACAATATTCTTTGGACAGATGAGTCCACATTTTCCACCAGGGGGAACAAGAAAAATACAAGACAAAGGGTTACTGTCAATCCGCATTGTCACAAGGAGTTTAAATTTCAGGGCTGTCAGTCTGTTAACGTCTGGTGTGGTATACTGGACAATAAAGTACAGGCTCTGCTCTATTTCGAGGATATACGTTAAACGGTGAAAATTATTCTTTGTAACATGACCTTTTTTAGACGAATTACCCCTGATTCAGCAGGATGGGGCGCGTGTTGTAACTAATCACCTGAATGAACGATTTGCAGAATAGAGTGGAAGAAACGGACCAATCAAATGGTCAGGTAATAGACCAGACTGCGTTTCTTTGGGCTTATTGAAAAGAAAATATATAGAAACAACCTGGAAAATGCTAATTACCTTAGGAAACTCATTTAAAACGATATTATGGATTTAAATTAAAACAATTTGGATTCTATCACAAATGCTGTAGAAAAACTAAGAACATCTAAATGCATTGAATGAATTGGTTTCTCGGTCGAACATCTGTATATAATATAAATATTACCTTTATATATGTTATAATATGTAATGTTAATGCTCCTGTCGATTCGACAGCAAAAAATTAAGAGGCGTTAAGTCCGGTGACCTTGGTGGTCACTAGAGAGTTCCTCGCCTACCAATCCATCTTCTGTCCTCTATCTATGAGGGGACGCTCCTTCATGGGGTTGTCGATGCCAGTAGGGCTTTCCGATGGACCAGTATCAGTAATTGTGCCCAGGACTGCCTTTAGTTATGTCGAGGTCCATGGCACTATTTGTCTCAGGGTCCTCTCGCTAAGTTAGAAGAAAAAAAATTGAAAAAAGCAGAAAAATAAGACTTATTTATTGAGTAATACTAGAAAAGAAAGGATGCCTTAAAGCAAATAATAAATCTACGTCGACAAACAAAAAATTAATTTACATTGAGTGACTTTTTTATATTTTCAATTGGGAAAATCATTAATTATTTGCTTAAAGTTAATTTCTTTAACAATAATAGGCTTGTTCCAACCAGCAGTCCGGGACTAGTTTTTAATCAGAAGTCATATGAATAGTGCATGTAGACCTCAGGATGCCTACAACTGGTTGATCGTTTTTTACAGTTTGAAACTGCCAGGGGCGGATGGTTGGAACAGACCTATAATTTTTCATATCCATCAATGACAAACTGTTTAGTCTATCTTGACGCATATTACTGTACTCTTAAGTTCATTTTTAATTCTGGCAAGCTTTGAAAAAGAGCGTTACACTGCAGTTTGTAATCATGAATCATCAATGACTAGAAAATCCTTTGTGATATTCTAACATTTGAAAGAGTGTCTTCAATTAGGTCTGTACCCAGAAGATGGGATAATTCTGAAATACTTGTTCCTTTTCAGTGCAATGAAGACAGTTCCCTGGCATAAGCACCGTTACATTTTAAACTCTTGGCATTTATTTTTCAATTCGCATGATTTAATTGTTCTTAGGTGAGAAAGAAGCCAAAACGATGGTTAATCTCTCTGTATCATTTGGATCTTTACTTTAAGTTAGCTGGAAACACGGGGCAACTTTAAAATCTTAAATGATCATCACATTTTTTTTCAAATAGTCCCAATAGTAATAATCTAGAGCAGTTAGATCAGGTGATCTTGGTGGCCACTCAATCGCACTCTTTCTACCAGTCCAGCGCCCAGGGAAAGTGGTGTTTAATACATTGCGTACAATCAATGCCAAATGACATTGAGCCCCATCCTGCTAAAACCAAACATTGTCGAATGCTATATCAGCAATGTGTTGGATTTCCGGTATTATCTGGTTATTCTGTTGCACAATATTGCAGCCCAAACATTCAGTTTTTGTGGATATTGTGTATGGGACTCCCTCAATCAATAAGGATTCTCATTGGGCCAATATCACATATTGTGTCTATTGACCTATCCACTCAATTGAAATGTTGATTAAAAATGTAAGGAAAGGTAACAAAACTGCTGTTTAATATTTAAAAAGAAATATAGGGATACATAAGCAAATACTGTTTTTCTACTTCTATATTAGTAAGAACCTACTTTACGCACTGTCTACTTTATCCGTAAAACTCTAATTATACACCCTAGGTATATTGTTAGAAGCCAAGCTGTGCGCAAGAGCAGTTACGTAATATTATAATGTCTGTATTAACAAGGGCTATTTGCGCTAACGCTCGTAGCGTAAAATTCGAAATCGTGTGTAATAGGCTTCTTACCACTCTTGGTATGTAATATATTATTTCATTTCCGTTCTAATGTACTATCACTAAGTAACGCACAATCAATAAAACATTTCAGAAATATTTTTATTTTATTTAATTTTTTTATGATTTTACGAAATTTGCTGGAAAGCCAGGTGCTGGATTTATAAACTCGAAAAGTTGGCGAGGTTGAGGTTTTTAGTTGGTGTTGGAAATAGGAGTTCAATTTAAACTAAAGGGAACACTCAGTTCCATTTATACACTCGTTCATGTTGTTCATGTAAAGCTCATGTAAGTTTCAAAATCTTCCCGGGTAGTACGAGATAACCAATTTTTATGCTCGGAGTTCGGAATATCTAACCTCACAAACTTGATCATAACTTCAACCTCACCAACTTTTCGAGTTTATAAATCCAGCTTTACATGAAAGACGGAAGATATTTATGAAAATAATACTTCTTACTAGGTACCCACATTTTTTATTTCAGTGTAAAGCATTTACTTCATCGCTTTAGTGCTGCTTTTAGTGTAATATCCCGGCCAACTGTCAAGATTTCAAGATGAAGGACATATAATTTGGTCCCCATGTAATCAATGCTAAACTCGGGATTTTGTAGCTTCTCGTTGTTTGCTTTTCTCTTTTCTCGGATGATGCGTCAGATGTACCTAGTCTGTGTGCACACTGTTGCCACGCGATCCGATATCACGTTACGATACTTTTGAAGCAAAACAAAACAGTTTCTATTTATAAATCATGGCAAATAGTAGTTTGTCTGATGAGTGAGATCAAGAAATAGAACGTGCAGTAGCTTTATTAGTTTTAGAAAAGAAATAGCAAAGAAAATGTTGGGTGCATTTAATAAATTTAGAACGTCATGGAAAGTATTACGCGTTAATAATGCTTCTTATGAATGACAATAGTGACCGATTCCACATGTATTTCCGAATGAACAAGGAACAGTTTGACAGCTTACATTTATTAGTGGAAGTAAATACTAAAAAGATTAGCACAACTTTCCGGAACGCCAACCACATGTATGTACACAATATCACAATATACAATGCGCATCTTTAACACCCCCCCCCCCCCCTGTTAACTTTTGATTAACAAATGTGAGAATAATGAAATTTTGGTACGTTTAATAATAACTAAAATACTACCATATTAGTATAAATTCTGGACTCAGTTTTTTAAGATGGCGGCAGGGCGCCATTTTGAATAAAATTGTTAAATGGCAGATGGGGTCGAGTGACACCTCGTTGGAAAGGGTATTTTCAATTTATGTTAAAACACTACTTAAGATGCTCAAAATGTTCACCATTCACTTCTTGGCACATGTATAGCCTATCGTGAAATTCTTCGCGAACGTTATGAAAAATTTCTTGACTAATTGATGCGCACACTTGAATTATTCTCTGGCGCAAATCGTCTATTGACTGCGGCTGAGTTATGAATACTTTGGACTTAATAAATCCCCACAAAAAAAGTCCATAAGAGTTAAGTTCGGTGAGCGAGCAGGCCATTCGACAGCACCACGACTACCAATCCAGCGCCCGGGATAGTGCTGATCAAGGTAGTTCCTAACATCTCTACTATAATGCGGCGGAGCTCCATCTTGTTGAAATATTATAGGCATATCACCAAATTTATCAGGATTTTCCTCAACACACTCCAGAATCAAATGTTCTACGGTATTTTCAATCATATCCAGATACACCGGTCCAGTTAAATTTCCCTGCATAAAAGTGGCTCAATAATATGGTTTCGCAAAATACCTGCCCAAACGTTAAGTTTCTGAGGGAACTGTGTATTACATTCCCTGTAAATATGAGGATGTACAATGTACATCGCTAAATACCGAACCTTTTGACGGTTAACTTTTCCGTTTAGAAAGAAAGTACACTCATCACTAAAACAAGTGCATTTAAGGTAATTTGGATAACGGTTCAATCTTGCACCCATTAATTCATAAAACTCTAGTCTACGATCCGGATCATCTTCTGTTACTCTTGTAACATTTTCAATTTGTTGGGAGGAAATTTAGAACGTTTCAATACTCTCTGAACACTTTTAGTACTTACTTCGCATTCAGCTGCTACAAGCGATGTCGGCTTAATTGGATTAACAATCATTTCAGCCACTATCTGAATCTGTCTTACTTGCCGTCCACGTTTAGCATTTCCAACACTTCCAGTTGTTTGGAACTTTTGAATTAATTCCCGCAAATATTTCCTTGACATTGGGCGATCAGGAAAACATTCATTAAAAATGCGTTCAGCAGCATGATAGCTACGTAGCGCCTCCCCAAAAATCAAAACTGCCTCTATTTTATCTTTCATTGGACGAAACATTATAAATCAGTTAAATAATTGACTATAATAACGACCACAGTAACATAAGCTACACAACTTACTGACAAATACTTATTTGACAGGTCAAAACAAAACAGTTTTTTGTGAAGAAGCAAAGCCTACTTTGCATTCCAAATTTAAAAAAAAATATATGATCTATTGTAATGAAATGGCACCTACGAAATCTACCTACTTTTCCTCCTGTCTTCGAGGGCGTGAAACACAAAAAAAGTCGCCATTCTTTTCACCCCCCACAACCCCCGCAAACGGGCAAAAACCACCCTTTCGCCCTGCTTTCTAGTGGATATGAGTGTTTGGAGGGGTATGATTGGGATTGTTAAGAGGGTTTAGAGACATGGAAAGGGTTATGAGAGGTTAGTTTCCTTGGCCCTTGGCCCAAGGGTTGTTATAGCCCTGACCCTATCATTGCCCTTTCCTTGTCTCTAAACTCTCATGAAAATATCTATCATTTCCTCCAAACATGCATTACCACGAAAATATTGCGAAATAGGGTGGTTTCGGGGGTAAAAAAGGTTTGACTATTTTTTTGGGTTTCTCCACCCTCGAAAACAAGGGAGGAGGAAGTAAGTTTCATAGCTGCAGCTAATATTCATCAAAATGCGGCAAGATATTAACTCATTCGCCGTTTTATTGCTTAAAAATAAAATTAAACCCACATTGGCAAAAGTGGCCGCCATTTTGAAATGAATCGATAAAATATTTTCAAACTTGGGGATCGTTCATAGATTGAAAATACCTTTCCAGCGAGGTATCACTTGACCCCATCTGCCATTAAAAAATTTATTTAAAATGTAGTATTTAGTTATTAATAAACGTACCAAAATTATTTCATTATTCTCACATTTGTTAATCAAATAACAGGGGGGGGGGGGACTTTAGACGCGCGTTGGATGTCGTGGTATAATATGATGTGATATCGTATCAGAACAATGTGTCTCCGCCTTTAGTTCGCGTTTAAACGATTGTAAAATAGTATTGCACATTGTATTGTATGGATGTACTCAATATTGTTTGCTGATTATATCAATATTAAAATATAATGAAGAAAGAACTCACGGGTCTCGTCCTGGTGCGTAGCTTGCCCTAAAACACAAATACTTAAGAGACAGCTAACCGGGGGCTCTAGTTGAAATTTAATTTAAATTTTTATTCTAATTAATTCCTGTAAACATAATTTTTCCCATTTTTAAATTTGTCGAAATTTTTAGGATTTGGAGTACTGTCAAGTAAAATTTTAAAGCAGCAGTGGTTTTTCCAAGAAGCTTTTAAAGATATGAGCGAAAAGGACATAGTCAATAATTTTTTACCCACCTTATCTTATTCTTATAGAATGAAAGTTCTAAAGAAGCTCTCGCTAACACTCAGCGATGAAAGGATGGATAAAATATTTGACCTTGTTTTAGAAAGGTAATACACATGCAGCTATATAGCTAACATTTTAAAATTACTGTAACAATACAATAGCAATATTGGAAAGTAATATTATGCAGGGTGTCCGGTCAGTATATATGGCATACTCTCGGGACCGTATAGGGCAGGTGAAAATAACTCTAATTTGTCATAGAAAAAAAAATTCCCAAGGAGCCCCTTAACAAAGATACCCCAAACGGGAACCCAGCGACTTACCTTTTCGGCTCTAACTTTCGAACCGACATGTATAATAAATATAAGTTATATAAGTTTTAATATTTTATGTAGGCCATAAAAAAACCATAGGCATCGTACCTATAGATCCGACACGCCATTCATAAATGCTATAAAATTGTGATGCCAAAATCGTTTGGTGGCGAGACGCTGTGAGGAGCTAGGTGGGGTCGGGAGTGGGGATTACGATGCCTTTACATATGCATGCGACAAAACCACAGAACAATAAAGGTTAGGTTGACAAAACTCCAGGAAAACCCACAGAAAAACGCTGTCACAAATGAAATGGAACATCCGCTATGCCAAGTATTGCCGAGTCGATGCGGCTGGCCACGAAAACGATGGGATATGGGCGGATTCTTTTTTGCTGCGTTGCCATACTACAGGTTTTTTACAAGGTTTTAGGCAATGTTATATATTTCCCACATCATGTTATTCTAGTAAATCATAGAAGTTAATACTTTTAACAGGGTAAGCCCAGAAACCTACGTTTTCTGTGGCGTAAGTCTGGCAAACCAAGTGGAGGGGTGCAGCTTGAATGTTGATTTACTTTACACTGGAATACAATGATGACAACACGTTTATTTGTTATTGTTCGGTCTAATAGTTACGATGTCTATGATAAAAACTCATAAAATCACACTACAGTAGATGTCTTACATCGTCAGGGAGATCTGGAACGAACTTGCCACCATACTCGTTGGGCCAATATGTTGACAGGTGTCATTTTGTAGAGCTGAAAACTGATTGTGTCAATAAAATTAGTCGTTTTCGAAGAAAATAAATTTGTTGTATACCACGTTTTAGCATTAAGTTTTGAAATTAATTTAAGAGTCAAGTTTATTAACATTATAAGGTATTTAATTAAAGAGTCATGTCGGGCGACCTCGGTGGCCATAAAATAGGCCGTCCTCGACCTATCCATCGATTACCAAAAGTATTTGCTAAGTTTTGACGAACTAAATTGCTAAAATGGGACGGTGCACCATCGTGCATATACCACATCTGATTTCTAATTTGTAAGGTAACTTTTTCTAATAAACCGTTTAAGTTTTGTTGCAAGAATTGCAAATATATGGCACATTTATTCTGCCTTCAATAAAGAACGGGCCAATGAGATGATTTCCAATAATCCGCTTCCACATGTTAACCATGAACTTTTGTTGGTGCTTTGTCTGCACTGTTGCATGGGACGTTTCTTCATGCCAGATATGCAAATTATGGCAATTTATTACTATCAGGTGAAACCAGCTTCGTCCGTGAACAAACAATACTAGTAAAATTATGGTTTTGCCTAAATCGTGGTAAAAATCAATTTGCGTAGTTGGCATAGCAGGACAATCAGCGGAAGACATGGCATGTACCTTCTGGACGTGATAAGGATGTAGCAGTTTTTCTTTTTTAAGGGTCTCATGAACAGCCCACTTTGTCGCATGAACTTGGACCGACAGTTTTCTTTCACTATTAGAGGAATTTTCAGCAATCTCATCCAGAATTTCCTCGGCTAACTGAGGGTTCCTTGCTCTCCTACACCACGATGCGACAAAAAACTTCCAAAAATGGATTAGCAAAATATTAGCTTTTGCATTTTTTTATTTCACTTTTTACCTGTTTCTCTTACGCTACGATCATCCCTTTCAAAAGTTCTTCGGTGCGATAAACGTCAGTTTTCAGCTATGTAAAATGACACCTGTCAAAATTCCCTGACGGATGTCAAACATGTACTGTAGTATGGTTTTAGGAATCTATGGCTATTAACGAACCTTTAACTAGTTGTCCGCCTACCTAATTAACATTGAAAGAACGAATAATAGTTAAAAATGTATTCCATGGAATTCGGGAACGAAATCCTGAACTAACCACATTGGATGCTGCAGAAATATGTGGCACTTTAACGAAACTTCTCGCATTTTGTGTTCAGGGTTTTTAAAGGCCTTCACCAAGAAAATGACGAAAAAGAAAATACTCGAGACGAGGATGAAGTAAAAATCCCACACAAAAAACGCCATTCGTCGCAAAATCCATAGATTCTTTTTCCTACATAAAATATCCACAATAAAAAAAATGATGGCTGAAATCAGGAAGGACACATCTTTACCTAAAATATAATGAAGAGTTTTTAAACTTCCCTGACGTCGCACAACACGGAGCTCTCTATATGCTAGTGATGAGCCCCTGACAGAAATTTTGAATTTAGTTACAATACATAAATAAACTTTTAGGTGTAAGTTAGTGTTATTGGAGGTCACTTATTTAAAATATCAGGTGACCCATATTGCAACTAGTGACGTGGTAACAAGGGTTGTGGATTATTTTTTTATTTATTCAACACTACAATACAGTACAGAACACAGTTCCAAATGGTATATTATAAAAAAAAATAGTAAACAAGAACTAACAGTACTTAGAAAATCAGTTTTAAAAAAAATCAATTCACACAATTAACAATAATTCAGAGAGTCATAAATATACACAGTCTTCCCTTTTTTTGCCTCATGGGCCTAGCAGTAAGTAAACCCCCCACTAAGTATTATAAATCTCTCAAACAGCCCTATCGTCAATAAAATGTCTAATTTTGTTTTTAAAAGAAAGCGTGGAACAATTGATATTAAAATCCCGTGGCACAAATAGGTTAAAATTGTTCATTATACGATTTCTTCCGATGTCAGTACGGCTCTGATTCACAGAAAACAAATTGGCCTGTCTCGTCAAACGACATGGTACTCTAAAGTTAAGCAAAAACAAAAGTTCCGAGCAGTCCATCAAGTTGTTCAAGATTTTATGGCCGAATACCAGTGAACTTTTAAACTATTATTTCAGTACACCAGGGTGAGCCTTATTCTGCGTATCTCCAGGCTATCCAACAATCAGAGTTAGAGTTACACGGAATATTCTAAAATCATCTGTCTCTCTGGTCATAGTGTTGTTATGGAATAACAAGTTAATTATAAAATTAATATTCAAAACGGTTTGAAATATTAAGGTAGTGAGAAAGGTATATGTGAACAGTGAAAGAAAATTTTGTATAGACCAGGAAAAAAAAATTAAAGAAACTTGAGTATCAGTGTCACAAAAAATTTATAGTAGGATTATGTCAGAAATAAGACACCTTAATTATGTAAACCACATAAAAACACGTTGGGCGTCATTGTAATGGTTTTGATAATCATTCAAATGATGTTGAGTTGCCTCGGCCAAGAAGACTTTTTTTTTGTTAGGTGTGGGTTTGTCTTATTTTCTGACAAATTTTTTAGGGCCCCATCCTACCAGAAATAATACAAAATTTTACAAACACTTGGTAGTTTATTAAACTAAATTTGCTTAACAATGATTGTTGTTACTGGTTTCCGAAGAAACAGTTTTAACATGAAAAGGTGAAAATTAAAATGAAAATATAGCAATGGTCTGCTGGTCTTTACAAAGTTATCCTTGTGACTGACAAATACTTAGCTCTGCATTGTCTCCATGAAGTGTGTCCAAGATTCAGTCCTCTTCACCTGGAAGTTGTCTCGATGAGGCGTTCCATGCATAGAACTTCAGCAATGGAGACGTCAGGACTTGATTAGACTTGAATGCTTGTGACGGTGATTGATTGGAACAATGACGTCAGATGAGCTTATGCCAGCCTCAGGTTTGCTTGTTTACATGTAATGTTAGAAAAGTGGATTTAGACCAGCGAATAATATTGCAATAAAAGGTTAAAAAATTAATACTTATGTTAAACAGTACCAGTTGTAACTTAAATTTCTATAATATAGTTACAGGATGTTTTTACTACCTGTTACTCAGGTGAATTTGAATAGTTTTAAATTTAGAAATGAAATTACCATGTTTAATTACGTAAGGTCAAAAACAAAATTTCTTTCGTGTTTAAGTAGTAAGAAAAATAAGTGAAGTGGTAAGAAAAATAAATGATTTGATTGACTTAAAAGATATTTAAGTTTTAAGTTAATCCAAGAGAAGCATATTGTGCCAACAAGATAAAAATTAAGTAATTCAAATACTATACAATGTACAAATATATTACACTGATGTTCAAACTAGTAGAAAATACTGCATTCAAAAGTATCTATAACTTTTGTGCAGGTTCGATAGGCATAACGAGCAAAAAGGCAATTGTTTGCAAGATAGATAAATGTGGTTTAACGAGCTACAGGCATTCGTCACCACATGATATTGGTGTACCAGACTAATGTCTTATGGCACCCAAGGTAAGATACGTTCAAGATAAATTCGAGATACGGTACAAGAGAAATTGTATATACAGTGTGACTTAGGATATTATCCACCCGGTACAAGTATGTCGCGCCAATTGAGTCAGAAGTTTAAGAAAAAATTAATGTTAAATCAGAATTGATCCCTGACAGATATCAATGAGAGAAATGGGGTGAGTTCTTCAACAAAGTCAATTTAGGTTTCAAAGCTTTGAAACAAAAGAAAAACTCGCCTGCTTTCCTCGAAATCAGCTTCCTGGGATATTCTGTCAGTAATCAGTTCTGTAGTCTGAATCTGTCGGGTTCCTTGTGAATGGTCCAGTCAGGTTTACTCTATATCTGGTTCCCACCAATGTTCGTCAAGAACTTAAATAAACTACCAACTGGCCAACGATATTTGCTAAAACGTAAAAGAAACGACAGAGACCCGAAAAACAAAGTTAAATTGAGAATTTACACATTAATTGATGAAGAAAAACAAACAAAACCATGACCTGATGATTAAAAAGGGGCTTTTAAATTGAATGCAAAATTATAAAAATATTGATTGAAATCCACATTTACTCAAGAAATATTATTATTACTGCCTTCTGTCTGTTAAGATGATGCTTTTAGATCATCAACAACATTATAATCTATAAGGATGAATGAGATGAATGAAGATTATTAATTTATGACGCCATTATGGCCGGCACGCCTTTATTTTGTTAGAACATAAAACTGTGGAATTCAATCAGTGTGAAAATAGATTAAAAGGTCATGGCTTACTAGGAAGTAATATTTATGGTTCAATTACATACTTATTATTAGACAAAATATAAATTTAGTGAAACTCAAACTTAGCGTGACATACCTGTATCAGGACAAAACCAAAAGTGAAGTCAGAAAATCAACCTCCCTGACTAGAGCCTTTTTCTATTCACGGAGACAATATAAACTAAATTAAATGTAAGAAATCCATCATCTATATTAAAGAAACCCTACCAATCTATGTTATAGAACGGCAAATTTACAGTTGGTCTCTTCATATATACAAACCTAAAGAATCGATATTAACTGCAGTATGCAGAGTTATCCATAGATGGCAGCGCCAATACCTAAAGATAGATTATACTTTAAAATCCAATGTAAGGAAATAACTTTTATTTACGTTACAATGCAACAGAAAGTTCATGAACCTCGATTGCACCTGCTTAATCCGTTTAATGTGGACCTGATATAGATATAGATATAGAGGAACCCAGACCACACAACAATATTCTAGATGACTTCGCACCAATGCATAGTACATTTTCTTCAATGTCTCGACATTTTTAAACAGCCAGCATTGTCTCATGACAAAACCAGCCATCTTAAAGGCCTTTGCAATTATGTTATCAATGTGGCTGTTAAATCGTAGACTGCTATCAAATACAATACCCAAGTCATTAATCAGTTCAACTCTATGAATTGGTGCTCCATTGATCCGATAAACAACATTCAGAGGTTGCCTCTTTCTTGAAAATGATATTACTTTGCACTTTTCGCTGTTTAGGGTCATGCTATTATTGAGACACCAATCATACAGTTTTAAGACTTTACTCTGCAAAAGGACACAGTCGTTTTCATTCGCAACATGGCGAAATATTTTCAAATCATCAGCAAAAAACAAATGATGGCACTGTTCGAAAACAAAGGATAGGTCATTGATGAAAATCAAAAATAATACAGGACCGAGGTGAGATCCCTGAGGGACACCGGAATGTGCAGTGATCTCCTTGGACAAAGTATGGTTAAATTTAACATATTGGGAAGGAAAGTAAAGGACCACCAATACCATAGAAACTCAATTTTTGCAGCAAAATATTATGATCAACTCGGTCGAAAGCCTTTCTAAAATCAAAATAAACACTGTCAACCTGTAAAGCGTCATCAAGAGCAGTAGAAATGAAGTAAGCACGTAAATTAGTTTGACAAGATCTACCGGAAAAGAAACGATGTTCATTTTCTGAGATGACACCTTTAAATGAAGCAAAGATTCTGTCTGTCACTATGGATTCCAGGATCTTAGCCATGCACGATAGTCCGGAAATAGGTCGATAATTATTTACGTCTGAACGCTTTCCATCTTTGAAGAAAGGGGTTACGACAGAAAATTTCTATATTGTGGGAAATATACCAACATTTAGAGAAGTTTGATAGATAAAACTAAGTGGTAGAGATAAAGTCGGACTGCAATTTTTTAAAAACACGGGTGGAATTTTATCGAGGCCGGCTCCCTTACTAATGTCCGAATCTACGAACTTGTCAAAAAGTAGATAACTATCAATATTGATCATACATAGATTGATATTAGTTTCAGGAAGAAGTCTAATGGCACACAACGCCGACCCATCCCCCGGTACATTAACAGACTGAAAAAATCTGCAAACATATTAGCTATTTCATTGGGATTAGATGATATGGAATCAGCGTAACACATTTCTTTAGGATAGCCTGCAATAACCCGTTTAGACCTTAGATAAGCCCAAAACGACTTTACATTCTTTAGAATATTATTCTCGGAAGAAGATATGAAATTACTATATCGTCACTGATGGACTGCTTGGACCTTGCCCTCAGATTTCTATACTCGCTTAATAAAATATGACTTTTAGAGAAGATTTGAGTCTACCGTATACCCTATTTTTATCCTTGATGAGGTTAATCGTTTTCTGCGGATAATAAGTCGGAAATCTAAGTGCACTGTCAAGTTTTTTAGGTACAAACATATCAATGGCGACGTATACAATTGAGTAAAAACACTCAACCATCCTGTCTATAGATTTCCAATCGACAAGTTCAAAATAATTGTTTAATTTATTATAATCTGCTTTAAGAAAGTTTAATAAATAGATAAATCCAGAGGAGGATGGTCAATGTCAACCACGGACAAAGGCGTTTCGCTCCTTTGCACGTAAGTGCAGGAATGATTTGAAAACATTAAATCCAATATAACATTATTCTGATTAGACACACCATTAAGCTGAACCAAATCGTAAAAGCATACACAATCGTACAACAAACGACTACACTCATCACTAGAAACAAAAACAGTATTATTACTATTATTATTAAGAATATTTAAATAGGATAATGAATTGGCATGGGTATGTTCGTCTCTATTGTTCACAACTATATAAGAGTTACTATAATTAGGCAGGTTATAGTCACCAAAAATAAAAGCTTTTGTGTTTGTCATTCTGTCCATAATAGTGTTCACTGTATTTACGTGGTCTTCATAGACAGAAAATGAGGAATTCGGGGGAATGTAAACTGAACAGAAGATACATTGAATATTCCCAGAACACCCATACTTGCTCAGCAAAAGTGTCGGGGACCGTGTAAGTAGTAGACTGATAATCGGACTTCACTGCAATCAACACGCCGCCACCCCGCTTTTTCCCGGTTAAGTGAGAGTCTCTATTCTTTCTGTATACCACATAATGACTAGGAAACAATTCCTCACTTAAAATTCCTGCACAAAGCCATGTCTCTGTAAGAACTATTATATCGTAGTCTGAGTTATTTATTTCATTGTAAAAAGAAACGGTCTTAGTACGCAGTCCGAACATTTTGATAGAAAACATTTAGGCCTACCTCTGAAGATTTCGATGATGATATCCGTTTTTTGTGATGTTCTCCTGATCGGTCTGTAGGGCATCGATACTGGGTTCATCTCCACTTCCTGAATTTGTCAGTTTATAAGACTGTGAACACCATAGGCACGCCTACTTATACGATGTCTATGGTGGAAACCATCTCGTTATTTGTCCACTGATAAATGCAATACACCGGTTTTTAGCCGAATAACATGTGTTAGCGTAACGATTTTTATCACTTACGGCGGTATAAGTATCAAGACTTAAAAAAAAACGATTTATGATTACTGTCGGATACGTTCCTATAGATCTTGAGATTTTGATCATAAATAAAACCATTTAGTATTGGTCTATCCAAAGCAGAAGGTGGCGCGATGACTATCAGGTTCATTTTTTTTTAAATAAATAAATTTTTATGTAAAAAAGTCCTCTGGGTATGTGGTAGTGTAGCCGATCGTTTTCGATGTCCCTAAAGTTAGCAGAGCAAGGTCAGCAGATCACAGGTTTCATAATATCATAATTAAAGGCTAATTAGATGCTAATTAAGTGCGCAAAACGCGATTTAAATGCTTTTCAACTTTTTCCGGAAATTAGAGATCTGCTACCTAACTTAATTTAAAGTTAGCAGATCATAGTCGAAAATCGTAGTATACTCATCGGAATCATTTTAAAACGTAATTATGAATTAAAGGTTCATTAAATGCTCTAAGAAAAAGTGTAAAACATTTCGGAAAAGAATTTTTTTTTTTTTTCGGACGAAGTTTGAACTCAGCAGATCATGGCCGAAAGCCATAGTATACAGATCAGGATCGTTGTAGAACCTGATTATTAATTAAATGCCCATTAAATGCTTCACGGAAAAGTGCAAAATATTTTGAAAAAAAATTTTTTGTTTATTTTTTTCGGACAAAGTTTGAGCTCAGCAGATCATGGCCGAAAGCCATAGTATACAAACAGGATCGTTGTAGAACCTGATTATTAATTATAGGCCCATTAAATGCTTCACGGAAAAGTGCAAAATATTTTGAAAAAAATTTCTTTCAGCATTTATTGAGCCTTCAATTATTAATAAGTTTTTACAACGGCCCCGCTCTGTTTACTACGATTTTCAGCAATGATCTGCTATAGTCAAATTTATTTTATTATAATTTATTTTTTTTTCAAAATCTTTTTCAAATAATTTTTTACTTTTTTTCAAAGCATTTAATGAGCCTTCAATTACCAATAAGGTTTTACAACGATCCCGATCTGTATACTACGATTTTCACCCATAATCTGCCAAGTTCAAATTTGTCCAAAAAAAATTGAAAAAATTTTTTTTTTTGAAATGTTTTGCATCTTTTCTTAGAGCATTTAATGAGCCTTTAATTAATAATTAGATTTGACAACGATGCCGATCTGTATACTATGATTTCCGACTATGATCTGCTAACTTCATCTAAAGTTAGCAGATCCTAAATTAAAAAATAAAATAAAAAGGCGTTTAGCAGATCTCTAATTTCCGGAAAAAGTTGAAAAGCATTTAAATCGCGGTTTGCGCACTAAATTATCATCTAATTAGCCTTTAATTATGATCTTATGAAACCTGTGATCTGCTGACCTTGCTCTGCTAACTTTAAGGTGGTTCGTTTTCGGGATAAAAGGAATTTAATTTTACCCTAATCTACTTTCTTTTAATACCACTAAAACCAACATTAACTTTTAAATGTTCAATTAATAATGTTATTTTTGACAATCTAATAATGAACAACCTCAAATTTATCAAATTTTTAGGACTCAAAATCTTTCTTTTATTGAACATTTAGAAAAGTAATGTAGAGAATTAACTTAGGTTGTTATGACCTGAGAGTACTTTCTCATGAAGTAAATGATACAGCTCTTCGAAATGTTTAATTTGCTTTGACATTTTGAGATATAGAATTCATTCTGGAGAGATTCATGTCAATATCTTCCTAATCCTATTTTCATTTTACAAAAAAGAGCTACCAGGTATTTGTGCAAAGCAAGACAAAGATTCTTGTAAACCTTTGTTTATTTCACAAGAAAATTTAACACTAACTTCAGTTTCTATATTGGAAACAGTTTATATACAAATAGTATTATGTACTTTACCCACTTATAATACAGGTAAAGAAGGCGCTGGGTACCCCTTCGGGGCTCTGTATCTCCGTTAAGGGCCACATTATGATTTTTTTTCTATGATACTTACCGGGGACCGTATATTGAAATTATTTAATATTATTAATATTAATCTTAATTAATTATTATTAAATTATTATTAATCTTGAACTCATGCTCGGTCTTGGTAAAATATTTTTTATATAAACCTTTTTAGGTATGGCCTATCCATCGCTAAACAATTCCTCTTCGGCTGCTCGCCAGACAAAATTGCTAACGTTTTAAAAAATAATGAAATTACCTTGTTATCAGAACAACTTAAAAGAATATTGCAAAAAGATGTGAATCTTATAAAGCTTTACATTAACGAATACAAGAAAAATATGAATAAAGACTTTGATGATCATGATTTTTTGAATTACTTAGTATGGAAGCACCCCAAACTCTATTTTGAGCTAGAGCTAGATTCTAAAAGTTCTATAAAGCTGGGTCGTCACACCACTCTAGCAGTAATAAAAGCAAACAAAAAGGAAGTCTTGAGAGATATAAAAAATTCAAGGCTGAATAAGACCGCATTAGTCAGAGAAGTAAAAGAGCTTGATGAAGAATATATGTTTCTCTTTTTTCCTGCTGACATGAAAGATATAAGCAGCTATGACTACAGTTCTAATTTAGACTCTCTTGTATCTAAATATCCAGTTAAAAGGCGATGGGAAGTTTTCTCACAGGCTTTTGTGAGAGTTTACAAAAAGGAAATCAGTGAACACCTAGAAGTTTTTGAAGAAAATCTAGCAAAGTTCTTTCCCAAAGAGATTAAACAAAAGTGGGCAGAAATAAAATACATTGAGAGTGGTAGTGATAACCTAAACTATATAAAGTACTACGATCCTAAGAAGGCTTTTAAGTTATTAAAAGACAAAATAAATGTTACATCTGAAAGAAGCAAATTATTATTTGAGTTAATCACTGTATGTTATGAAAATAAGGATTATTCTACCTATGAAGAAGTATTAAAATATATCTGTACGAGACAACGTAATATTGATAAGAATGTACGTTCAAGTTTGATTTATCATATAGAAAAAAATATTGATTATAATCATTTAACAGGGGCTCATTGGAAATACATCAACGAAATATTAGACATACAAAGAGTCCGAGGTGAACACTTGTCTTCTGAAATTCGTTCTAAACATTTAGTATTTTTATGCAAAAACGGACTTCCTCTTGATGGGCCAGTTACGCAATTTACGAAAGATTGTATTAAAGCTACAAATCATTACTTTAGGTTATATTTTCCAACAGGACCACATGAAATCGAGACGGAAAGCATCGTATTAAAACATGTCGTCAAAGTCTTACCCACAGTAGAGTCTGGAAACAGTAAGGAGATTATCTATAGAGTTATGTATGATATTGTTGAATTTAACAAAAGCATAAAAAATCACGAAGAATTTGAAAAATATTGGATTGATCTTAACAAATGTCCCATTATTTTCGATTTAATACACGATATTTTAAGAAAGAAGGAATTTCCTGACCATGCGGATGTTGGTGTAGTGGTTAGTCTTATGACTTACAACTGTTTGTATTCAGCGATACCCTTAAAGGTAAGAATATTACATTTTTTATAGTAGAAAATAAGTTTAGTCATGTATTTTTTAAGACATACAGGGTTGTAATATACCGGGTCCGCCAACGAAGTGGGGACGAAAGATTGAAACAACATGAGGTTTGGAATTAAAAGTGTCATATTTTAAAAATATTTTACATTATACTCAAAAAAGTGAGGCGAACTAAACTTTTCCAAATTACTAAAAGTAACTGAATGAAAATAGTACACTCAAAAATAATATTTTAGAATGTTGCCTATCCTTACAATAAAAAATATTTACGTTTAGTAGAATTATTATACAGGGTGATCACATTATGCAAAATATTAAAATTCCCTTTTTTTTAAATTATATAAATAATAAATAAAACACCCTGTATATTTTTTGATTTTTAGAAAGCCTTTTTGATATCCTTTCTACTGATGCCATATTTGATACCTCTTAGAGTTTACCGTATTTTATATATTTGGATATTAACTGTACACGGTGATCATTTATAATGTCCCCCCCTCTTAACTTTTTTGTTTCTTGCATTAGATAAAAATGTTAAATATAAAAGTTGTACAGAATAATGTAAGCTATTTGCAGAATAATATATGAATATACAGGGTATTGCAGAAATGAGTCACAGGTTAAAATATCTTTTCTTTAAATGGTACACCCTATATATTGTTAGCTTTTTAGAATCTCCTAAAACTTCTGAATATTTTTCTTATAACATGTCCTATACATAAATATAAAATTTTTCGAAATAATCGCATTTTAACTAAGCGGCTACATTCAAATATAAATATTCTAGATTTCAGTAAAGTTCTTAGGTTAGTTCAGGTTAGTTGTGAATTATGCGATCACGGAGCAACAAAAACTATGTTTATTAGTGACAGTTACCGACATATTAAGTAAACATTACATTTTTTTGATAAGTATGCCTTATTCAGAAAGGGAAAAACAAGTAATTTTGCAAACATTTATTAAAGCAAACAATAGCGTTAAATTGGCTCAACGGGAACTGCGTAGAATTAATCCCCGGATGCACGTTCCAGACAAAAAAACATTCCATCGAATCTATGAAAAGTTTCAACAAACATCTAGCCTATCGAGAAAGAAAAGAACAATGGAAAGAGACGAAAATAGTGATTTAAATATACTAATAAAAGTTGAAGAAAATCCAAACATTTCTATAAGAACAGTATCGAAAAGTTTAAAGGAAGAGCTTGATGATTTAAAAAATACCTCTTAAGGAAGGGTTCAAAACACTCTTAAAAAATGTGGATATAAAGCTTTCAAAATTAGGCCTGTAACAAAATTAACGCAGAGACAGCGAGAAAAAAGGGTTGAATTTTGCCAAACTATGTTGGAAAAAATTTATTTAAATCCTAGTTATTTCAGAAATGTATTTTGGACCGACCAGTCATCATTTTCAACTAGTGGCATGATAAACAGAAAAAATAGCAGACAATGGGCCACAGTAAATCCCCACTGCTACAGGGAATTTATATTTCAAGGTCGTCAAAGTATCAATGTGTGGTGTGCTATTTTAAATAACAAAATAATAGGTCCCCATTTTTTTAACGGTACTTTAAATGGAGAAGGTTATTTGAATTTTCTCCAACACGAGCTAGAGGACTACTTTGATGAGCTTACCATCGGAACAAGAGCGAAACATCGTCTTTCAACAAGATGGCGCTCCACCTCACAGTGTAGTAGCTGTTACAAACTACCTTAATCGAAGGTTCAATGAATGGATTGGACGGGCTGCACCAATACAATGGCCACCTAACAGCCCTGACTTGACGCCGATGGATGCATTTTTATGGGGAACGCTAAAGGATCGAGTGAATGCAAATACAATTGAAAGCACTGAATATTTAAAAGAACTTATTAGAACAGAAATTCAAATTCTGAATGAAGATTATTCCCAATCTATCACCGCCGCATTACGAAGGTTACGAAAAACGTATATCAAATGTTTTCAAGAAAACGGTGGCCCAGTTGAGCAATTTAATTTGTAATTACCACAGGTTCTTCTTTATTGTTGAGATTTTAATTTTAAAAATAATTATATTTTAAATTTTGTATTTCATATACTTTTAGTAGTATATTTAAATCACTATTTTCGTCTCTTTCCATTGTTCTTTTCTTTCTCGCTAGGCTAGATGTTTGTTGAAACTTTTCATAGATTCGATGTAATGTTTTTTTTTTGTCTGGAACGTGCATCCGGGGGTTAATTCTACGCAGTTCCCGTTGAGCCAATTTGACGCTATTGTTTGCAAAATTACTTGTTTTTCCCTTTCTGAATAAGGCATATTTATCAAAAAAATTTAATATTTACCTAATATGTCGGTAACTGTCACTAATAAACATAGTTTTTGTTGCTCCGTGACCGCATAATTCACAGCCACCTAAGAACTTTACTGAAATCTAGAATATTTATTTTTGAATGTAGCCGCTTAGTTAAAATGCGATTATTTCGAATACTTTTATATTTAGGTATAGGACATGTTATAAGAAAAATATTCAGAAGTTTTAGGAGATTCTAAGAAGCTTAGAATGTATAGGGTGTACCATTTAAAGAAAAAATGTTTTAACGTGTGACTCATTTCTGCAATACCCTGTATATACATATATTATTCTGCAAATAGCTTACATTATTCTGTACAACTTTTATATTTAACATTTTGATCTAATGCAAGAAACAAAAAAGTTAAGAGGGGGGGGGGGACATTATAAATGATCACGTGTACAGTACAATGTCTACACTTTTGCTGTTTTTTATTTATTTCATTTTATTTTTGTTCATAATCGAGTAGTCATGATTTTTTTTTTGTTTAGATTGTCATTATGACAGCTGAATACAATTATTTAATATTTGTTCAGTTGCAAAAATTAGGTACCAACTTTCACAAAATATCGAATTTTACCACTTTGGAAATGGTAAATATGATTTTTAAATTGGGAGAATGTGCAAGAAATTGCCTTCTAGCGCGTCGAGTGTAGTATGCTGAAATGAGAGAAAGCCGAGACCAGAGGCCTTCGAGAAGCTGTTGCATAGATTTTTGGAAACAGGAAACGTTGCGTACAAAAAAATGATAGTAATCAACAAACCCGTTGTTAATGAAGAAAATGAATTAAGGGTATTGCCAATACAGGAAAATCATAACGTAAGTCAATCTGGCATGTTTCAGGAATCCGGTGTTAAGGAAACAAGCGTGCGACGGATTCTGAAAAAGTATAAATATCATCCTTATCACAAATTACACCAAAAACTTTATGAAGATGATTTCTTAAGAAGAATTACATTCTCTTATTAATAAAATTAGAGAAGTACCAGATATGTTATCAAAAGGTCTGTTTAGTGACGAGTCTACATTTTGAAAATAACAGAATCATAAATAGACATATTTAATATGCTACTGAAAATCCACATTTGGTTTGATATACTCGTATAGATAACCAAAATCGCTGATCGGTTAATGTCTGGGGAGGAATATTACGGTCTTACATTATTGGGCCATATTTCTTTGAAAAGCGTTTGACGGGATAAATTTATTTAAATTTTTTAAATCATGATTTATCCATTTTGCTTCAAAATATAGATGCCTACACTCTACACTCTCCAAAACTTCTGGTTTCAACAAAATGGCGCTCCCCCTCATTATTATAAGCCAGTTAGAAAATTTTTAAATCATTGGCGAGGTAATCAGTGGATTGGACGTAGTGGACCAATCGCTTGGCCTCCTAGGTCCCCTGATTTAACACCCCTTGATTTCTACCTCTGGGGATACGTTAAAGAATAAGTATATGCCATACCTCCTACAAACCGAGACGATATTAAAGATCGTATACGAGAGGCATTTAAAAATATTAGAATACGAACTCTACAAGATGTCCAGCAAAGTTTTGTTTAAATGCTACATTAATGCATTCAAGAACATGGAAGAAGAAATTTTGATTTCTTGCCTAATAAGGATTTGCTCAGTTTTGTTGTGGCAACCCATTTGTTTTCCTAAATTTGTATTGTAATTCATTGTTTTATATTCATTTTAAGTTTTATCTACATGTCTTAATAAATCTGTTAATTAATAACATTTAATTTCGTTATCGCAGAAAGAAATGCCGTTTAATGCTAGGTTATTAAAATTATTGCATTAAGAAATGCAAACCTTTAAAAGGTTACCGCTAGATTTTCCAAAAAAGTAGCAAAAATGTTGACTTTTAAAATTAATATTCAAATATCTAGAATACGGTAAACTCTAAGAGGTATCAAATATGGTATCGGTAGAAAGGATAATATTTTGCATAATGTGATCACCCTTCATAATAAATGAACTGAATATTTTTATTGTAAAGACGGGCAACATTTTAATATATTATTTTTGAGTGTAGTATTTCATTCAGTTGCTTTTAGTAATTTGGAAATGTTTACTAAACTTAAGGTATGTTTCCATCCACGCGGCCACCGCATGCCTCAGCAATTGCGGCGGCCGCAATTTACTGCTCCCAGTGTTTCTTTATGTACCCGTTTCCTTACACGCGGCGCCGGCCGGCGGGCGTTTTTAGAGAAAAACACGACCGTCTGGTCGCAATGCGACAGTCGCATGCGTCGGCCGCGTGGAAGAAAACGTGCCTTTAGGCAATTTTTTAGATAAAATCGTAATTATTTCTTAAACTTCTAAAAATAAATCCACATAACCCTATATTAAAATGATCAGCAGCTCTATGACCATCTTTTGGGCCAATAATATATATATTTAAGAAGTAGTCCATATTCTGTGGCGAGATTGTAAATAGATATAAAGGTCTGTCTTTACCACCAAATAACTTTATTTGCCCCATTTAGAGACGCCATTTCCTTCGAATAGCATGCTGAGGTTAAAATTAAAATTAATTTCTTCACCTGGCAACAAAAAGAAAAATAAAAAATCAACAATCTAATGTCCTAACAATTTTTAATTTAATTTAATTTTATTTTATTTTTAACAAGTGGATAGTGACCACTTGATGCATTCCCATTTTATTTGAAATGACATAGTCTCATTTTGACAACCCCCCTTTTTTAGAATAACAAGTTCATTTAATTTCATTAACAAATATTCAATCCACCATAACATTAAGCATGTCCCCTCGCTAATTTAGTTTCACTGAAAAGAGAATGAATTGATATGTTACAATTCTTCTTTTTCAACACGTTTTTACTTCAACATTGCTTAAATCACTCGACTATGATTACGGTCCTTAATTCTACTTGCGTATAAATCAACCCCTACCTTCACATGGAGATACATCGTTCTTATACTAAACTCCTGTCGATTCCAAAGGTTGCATAATCTGCATTATATTGTATTGTATTATTGAATCACCTCTCTGCTCCCCCAACTGTTTTAACTTCTTTTCATATAAGGGAAAATTTTCTTAAATGGTTAGTTGCTGAGGATGACTTTCTCTAAAGTCGAAACTAGTACAACACATGCATTAAGAAATTTAATTTAATTCATCGTCATTTTATGTATTTTTATAACCCTTGTTTTCTACCCTAGAGGGGCAAATAAATTTATTTGGTGGTAAAGACAGACCTTTATTTCTACCAATAATATATAGGTTTCATTTAAAAAAATATAAGTTTAGTTCGCCTCACTTTTACGTATAATGTAAAATATTTTTAAAATATGCCACTTTTAATTCCAGACCTCATGCTGTTTCAGTATTTTTAATCAGTTCTTTAATAAGAATGTAATCTTCCGTCCCCGGATCAGCCTTATAATTATTGGAATACCAGCAGTTTGATCAAAAATCGCTTGGGGTCGTCGAATTTCTTTTTTTGAAATTAAAAGAAAAATAGGGTGGATCAGAAAAGTTTAATTTTTTTTAAAGAAACCTTGAATTCTATAATCAATTCTAGACATTTTCCATTAAACATACCCTATATAATAATAATAATAATAATAATATTTATTTAACATTTGGCTAGTAAATACAATAATTATACAAATTACATTGTAATATAGTGAGTTACAGTTTTTCAAATACTTAAATAATACTTTATCAAAAAGTTTAAAAGTAGGTGCATTTTTATCATATCAGGCAAAGAATTAAACAAACGTATATCTTCATAAAACAAAGTTTTTTATAAGGATGATAATAATTTAACAGGTTTGTTGATATGTTTAACCTTGAGTGAATGTTATAGTTTACAAACATTTTTCTTTTTCCACAAATTTACCTAAGTATGTTGGCATCTGGCCATGATCTATTTTATAAATTAGAGTTAGGTTTGTCTTTTCAACCAATTTGTAAGCCGTTCAGCAAATCTTTTTTATCTTCTTAATTCACCGTCTCCTGTCGACGGTTGGTGATCCATCTTGCAGTCATAATTTTAGAAGCCGCTGCTGTGACTTTCTCGGTGGAAGTACAACCGAACCATCTTCGCATATCCTTCAACCAATAATTCTGTCCTTTTCTAATTATTGATCTTTTACCCTCAATGATCAATCTGAGCAGCTCATATTTTTCCCCTCTCATTACGTGCCCGATGTATTTCGTTTTTCTCTTATTGATAGTGAGTAGAAGTTCGAGTGGCGTACACCGCTTTATTCGTTGGCCTTTGTAAAGTCCATTCACAGATTTAAGAGAATGACTTACCGACTCGTGTTGACGCCTGTTTAAAACCAGACTGGGGTCTACACAGGCCCGCACTGAATTGTATTTCCAGCATGGATGATATGACCCAAATAATAAACAATTTTAGATAGAATATATTATAATAATTATATATTATAATTAATTAATGCAACTACAGTTTACTCATTTAATTCATTTTCACTGTCACTATCAACACCTACGTTAATAATAAATCTTTCTGTAATATTCCCAATTTGAATGTATGAATTTTCAACAGTTTTAATATGCGACACACAATTTTTCCAGTTACTCACAGGCACTTTGTTCACTTCAGTAATAATAATATCCAGTACACTAGCGTTTATAGTGGGTGATACATTATTACGTCTAACGGCAGATTTTAATTGATGCCATATTATTATGTGTTCTATGGGATTGAATATAGTGATACGGTGAAGCCTTAGCACTGTATGCCCCTTACTTTTAGCGTAGCTGTCGCAGTAGTACTCCTTTTCTAGGTTCAGAAATTTAAGCACATCAAGTAACTCTCTTTTAGTGTAACTTTCATAAAAATATATATCATTCTGATACATAAATTCTCGGATTACTATTTTCGTATCTTTTGAAAAAGGGTGCTTGTTTAACTGTCTACTGTGGTAACTTGCGTTGTCCATAACAATCACACTGTTTGGAGAAACATTAGGAATTAACTTATTTACGAACCAATCCTCAAATAACTCCGTTGTGGTATCGTTATGGTAATCCAAACAGGAGCCATTTATATTCTTGGCTGCCAATGAAAATGCATTTGGTACCCAACCATCTTCGGACCCTGCATGTATTATGGTTATTCTTTTTCCTCTGGTTGATGGTGCCTTTGTTCTACACCTGTCACTAGAATCAAGCCAACCTTTTGATGGGGTATCATGGGTATAAAACCAGGTTTCATCTAAGTATATAATAGGTCTGTTCTCACTTCGCAACTGAGCGATTTTTGTCAAATATTCAAATCGCCATGCTTTCGTTGCGATTCCATGATAACTTGCCGTTTATCGACTTTTTTAAATTTAAAGCCGATTCGTTGAAGACACTTCCACAGCGTTGTCTTACCGCAATTGATATCCGTGTTATCTATCTCAAGTATTTTCAGTAAATCAACCAGTGTTGGTACCGTATGCTCTTTATACATCTTATAAATTTTGCGTCGGACTAAATATTCATCGCTGCGATCTAATTTTTCCATGCTGTTTTTTCCGAAATTTTACTCAATTTGGCTGTTTCTTTAATACATTCCATTTTACTCAACTTTTCACGTTCTATGAGAGTTGTATATACATTTTTTATAATCTCTTTAGAATCTAAAGGTAAGTGTCTTCTTCCATTTTCATTTCCGTACTGTGGTTGTACCTGTACCCCCTCCGGCTGTTCTATACTAGATTCACCAATCCACGGACGCCACATATTTGGATAATCAAAGCTGCCTTTTTATTTCACACAAACTAATAAAATTACTGGTTTTGCAATGTACTGGAATAATCAAGGTAAAAGGTTTTTGACTTCAAATTTCCTGTTTAAAATAACTACGATAGTTATAAATAGAAAATAGAAAGATATAAACAATAATGTCCAGCACAGCTCTTTACGGGAAACGCATCAATTATTAATTAGTAAGGATTTTTAGTCGACAAAGCATTTTGAATGTATAGCATTTTTATGGTCATTGACCAGTGGGAAAAAGGCAAATAGACGAAAGGTGATGTTGAAACGAACAAGTAGTTTTTTTTGTGTTTTGCTCCCGATCCCTTGCTCATAATAATTGAGGGTTGAGCACAGCAACACTGATTTGTCTACTTATTTTTTTCCCATTATTTAATAAGGCTTTGTAAACTAATTACGGCCAAGTACGGTCCCTACATAGACCAACCTGTCCCTACCTGGATAATAAAATCATTATCTCTATGATCCTTGAAACCCTTTCAACAGAGAATTTTATGATGGGTGATAACAAAAGGCAGGTAGTCATTCTCTTAAATCAGTGAACGGACTTTACTCATAATATTCTTAATATGCGTCTATACCGGGTGATGCATGGCTTAGTTGAACATAGGAAATGTAAATGTAAATTTTGGGGTGGCTAAATATTGGCTCTCTTGTACATTTTAAAGACAAATTGTTTATAATTTTTTGAAGAGGCCGATATAATAAACCCATGTGCCAAGTTTAAACAAATTTTAATAAGCCAATCCTAACTTATTTAATTAAATGTGATGGCAAAATTACGAAATTTTCATAGTTTAGGTAATACTAGGGATGTAACGGGTACCCGGTCTACCCGGCCGTGTACCCGGGTTTTTATTTTGTTTTCTGTTTTTGGTAAAATAAAACATAAAAGAACTGAAACAGTGTATTTTTGTGATGATAAAAAATACATAAAAAAAAACATATTTTAAAAGATTATAACAACAAACTTTGTTAAATAAAACATTTAATATCTAAAATCAATTAATGGCAAATTGTGATGAAGATAAATTAACATTTCACCATTCTCAGAGGATAGTCGGTTTCGGGTTTCTTCATAAATATTACCCGCTTCTGAAAACAACCGTTCACTAAATATTGTTGAGGCAGGTGCTTAAAGAAACTTTTTAGCAAGCTTTGCTAGATTAGGGAATCTCTCTGAATTTATTTTCCACCACGGAAATGGGCTTAATTGTCGCAATTAACGGCAACGCCAAATATGAACTTATTTCAACCTCCACGCCCTCTTGTATGTTTGGTGCTTTAGCAGATGATTTTCTATTTGTATCTCGCCTGTTGGCAATACTGGTAAACACTAGGGATGTAACGGGTACCCGGTCTACCCGGCCAAAACCGGGTACCCGGCCGGATACCCGGTTTTGCCGGGTCTTAATTGACGTAGCCTAAGTAAGCAATTGTTGTCATCAAAAATTTAGATTTTGACATTTTTACTGTTAAGCCATGTTTCTGTAAGATTTCCAACACTTTGCTAAGCAACTCCAGTCCTTGCTCAATAGTGTCAGAGGGTATTAAAATGTCATCTAAATATGGTATAATATAAAATGTTCGTAATGGCTGGAGTATTTCAGTCATCATTTCTTGAAAAACTGCTGGCGCATTACTTAAGCCAAAAGGGCAACGCAAATATTCGAAATGTCCCTCGGAGGTAGCAAATGCAGTATACTGAATTGAGTCTGGTGCCATTGGTATCTGATGATATCCAGCCGCTAAATCTAAGGAAGTAAAATATTTGCAGTTTGACATATTGTCAATTATTTCTTCGATAATCGGTAACAATGCAGGTTTTTTCTTCGTAAGCTTATTAATCTGGCGAAAATCAACTACTAAGCGCTTCTGTCCATCTTGCTTATCAATTAAAAATGACGGGCTTGCATAAGGTGAATTGCTTTTTCTTATAATCTGAGCGTCTAAAAGTTCCTTAACCGTATCCCTTAAAATTGTTTTATCTGCTTCCGCCACTCTATATGGTCGATGTCTTACAATATTTGTACTTAGCAGATCGATGTTCATCATGACAGTGTGAGAGGTCTTCAATGTCTTTAATGACTGGAAAAAACAATCCTTATGCTTGGTTAAAATTGTCTCTAAATTAGTATGTTGAACTTGTGTTAAACCACCTGTAATAATATTCTTTGAAAAATCTTCCCTATACTGAAATGTCAAGGTATTATCGATTCTGTAATAGACAATATCTGTATTTTCTGTAAAGTTTCTTCCTATTAACAACTCAATATTCCAGTCGGTGGCCAAAACGTAGAATGTTATATTTAATGTGACAGAATCAATTTTAACTTTCGCGTCTACATATTCCTCTACTGTTGAAGAATGACCCAAAAATCCATAAAGATTAATATTGTTTTCAAGACGTCGTATTATGAGACCAAAGCGTTCAGCTAATTTTCTCGAAATCAAAGAACAATCACTGCCGAAATCAATAAACGCTTGGTAATTATGTGTGTTTACAGAAATAAATTTATTAAACTTATTTTTGTTATTGTTGAATTTGATACTTTTAACAAACTCGGTCTTATTTTCGGCTTTATCGTTAAAACGTGACACCGCTGATTTTACATTTTGGTTGTGTGAATATCCAGAGTCTTTCTTTTTAAAACAATTTTTTTCTATATGCCCCACATATTTACAAAAACGACATATTTTATGGCGATGTCTACATAACTGTTTGGAATGTCCCAACGAACCACAACAGCTACATTGTTTATTATTCTTGTAACCTCCCTTAGGATTATTATAGGCTGTGGATGGAACACGTGAAGGACCTGCCTTATTAGGGTTAAAATTATAATTAATCGCCTGCTTATTCAATTTGAAATATTTGTTTTTTAAATAAACAGCTAATATGTTCGGATCTTTAATACCTGCGGCTTCCACTGCTGAAGTAATGTGTTCATCATTTATGGCCCCTATTATCAATGAAACTTTATCTGAATTAGAAAAGTTTGATCGCAATTTATTGATTTTTGCCAGATGGTTAAAATGAAATTCGTAAAGAGATGAGCCAATCTCAGGTCTATGATTTGCAATATCCATAAAAATATTGTAAGTATTCTTCGAACTTTGGAAAGTATTTTGTAAAATGGATTTCCATTGACTCCAAACAAGTTGAGACCATCCCGGTTCACTTTCGATAAAACTTGTGTACCATGTGTGTGCGGTTCCCCGTAATTTCGTTAAAGCTTGATAAACGGTAAAATTATCATTCCATGCGTAATTTTTGGAATTATGTTCAATAATTTCGAGCCATTGATCAACTTGACAGATTAACGGGTCAAATTCGGGAATGAAAGTCATACTTTCCATATTTCGAAAATTCTCAATATTTGACTTAGGCAATGTAAGGGTATCAGTACTCACCAGGCTGGCAGGAGGCGTATAACTTCTCTTTTTGTTTCTAGACTTACGGTGCTTTTTCGATGTACGAGATAAATGTGAATATGCATTGTCACTGGACGAACTATGTGAAGAGCTTGTCGTCGAGCTGCTACTACTACTACTATTACTTTGTCTATTCCTATTTTTAGGCATAGCGAGAGAGACCAAAAAAAATCACTTATTGCACAATTAAACAAAATTATAATCTTTAAAAGCAAACACAATAATTTGCACAATGCAGGCACTGAGTTACGACCACTTCTGATGTTGTCTGTCAGAATGGAAATACACGGCTTTACTTAAAAATGACCTTTTATTAGTCCAAGAACTTATTAATATTCACAACTGAGCACTTTTGTTCTCCAATCGACAACTCAAGAAGCTCTGCCGCCACACCGCGCGCCGTCACCTTCATGCCATCGTGTCGGTACTTCCCAACCGCGAGGGGCATTCTCTAACATTTAACAGGACGGAGACGGCACTAGGTAATACAGCAAACACCAGCAAATAATTTCTATGACGCTATTGTCCAAGATTGACGTAAAGCTGGGCCTAACGAATAAAGATTATTTCACATTAAAAACACATTTTCGTTTCACCAACCCGGCAATCAAACATTCAAAATTAAAGACACCATTTTGTTTTTCTTACTAACCTTTAATTTAACATAACATACCTAAGACTACAGATTTTCACAAAACCATTAATTAACTAAATGTTCAAACAACCCTCCATTAACAGCTAAACATATCCTAACCGATCATAAAATTCATTTCTAACATTACTGAGTTGATACTGAGAAATTCTGTCACATTCTAACGAAATACAGTTTTTAGCTGGTCTAGATTTTCAAATGTTACATCTTTATAAACAAAATTTGTTAAGTGACCCAACAGAAAGAAGTCGTTTGGCGAAAGGTCAGGAGTCAGGAGATCTGGCTGGCCAAAGGATTAGATGCCGTGGGCCAATAATATTTCCGTTAAAAATATTTTGCAAGTATTCCCTAACCATGAGAGAATTATGGGCAGGACAACCATCCATTTGATACCAGATCTCCTGATTTTCGCGTGCAACTTTTTCTGGTGCGTGTTCAGTTCGATTTTGTAGTAAGTTAAAATAGGTTACTGCTGTAAGGTTGCCTTCCATAGAAAATGGTCCAATAATGTGATGTCCTACAATTCCCGCCCAAGCATTTATTTTTTGTGGATATTGCGTCCGAGTATGAACAAGACGATGTTCATTTTCTTGGCTCCAATACCGGCAATTTTGAACATTTAGTTCGTTGTTGGGGGGTGAATGTACATTCATCGGTAAAACAAATATTTTTAAAGTGTGCAACACTGTGGTTTGATGTTTTCCTACGGCTTGCCCTAGAATCCTCGTGCTAATCATTTTATTTTCCTCCACGTGCAGTAAATATTTAGATCTCTATTATCCCTTTCTTCAGCTCTATTGGCATTCTAAGTTGAGCATTTACAGTTATTTATTACAGCGTCTTTGGACTCAAATTTTCTAATAATAAGTTTAATAATAAAATGAAAGGGATAGGCTTATCAGGGAATTGAACTGAAAACATTTCAGACACTGCTCTTAAACTGTTTCCTGTATAATACCACTTAATCATAGTCACTTTTTCCTTAATGGAATCGCTCATACTTAGCTATAATTAAAGCGTCTTCAATGAAAATGTTGTCACTGCTATTTTTCGTCTTGTCAATGCCAAATAAAAATTGGTGGTGTTTGCTGTATTACCTAAACTATGAAGATTTCGTAATTCTGTCATCACATTTAATTAAATAAGTTAGGATTGGCTTATTAAAATTTATTCAAACTTGGTACATGGGTTTATTATATCGGCCTCTTCAAAAAATTTTAATACAATTTTTCTCTAAAATGTACAGGAGAGTCAATATCTAGCCACCTCAAAATTTACATGGGATATTTCCTATGTTCAACTAAGCCATGCATCACAAACTTGCGCAGGCTTCAGATAGGCCTAATATTTTGGACACTGGGGCAAGTTCAGATTCCTCTTCCTCTGTCTCAGAGTTAGGAGTAGTTTTATCCGTTTCTTGGATCTCTTCAATACACTCGTTGATAGTCAATTCTGCACTTTCTGTTGGCAAATCGTTATCAATAGAGGCAAACTGTTTCAAAGGCAAAGTTGTGCCAGGCCACCGAAACCCATATCAAGACGGCTATGGTAAAATTATTTTCGATTTCTGGGATGAGACGTTGCATTATCCAGGAACAATACCACCGTTCTATTCTGCTTCTTTATCTTGGTATCAAATCTGTGAAGCTATGTCGTCATGATGTCTGCTGTCATCCACGCTTTTTTGTTCGTGACCCATTGGCGAGGTAACTTAATCGGTATGTGCTTAAACATCGAGGATTTTTGCTTTTGCCTGTTATAAATGGTTCTTCCTTTTCACCTTCCATATCTGCACAGAACAGAATTGTAAATCGTTGTTTTGCTGTTTTTTTTTTTTCAGTACACTTGTCATCTTTGAATGCATATATTATTGTCGGCAATGCACGATAGTAGAGACCTGTCTCATCTGCATTAAATTCGTGGGGCATAGTCGTTTAAAAGGGTCAATAGCCTTTCTTTCCAAGCAGTTACGTATTCGATATCGATATCGGCTGATTCACCACATATTTTATTGAAGGTATTATCGTGCCGACGACGGAATTTTTCTAACCATCCATTTGAAGTTATCTAGTTCTAGACATTGAGCAGATTCGAGGGTTTTACTTAAATTATGGGCCCGGACATTGGTAAGTGCGTGTTTCGCGCCTTACAAAACTAGTTAAAAACAACTTGGTCCAACAACCAGTTCTTCGGTTTAGGGAAATTTTCTTTTTTGTTCACCGTTGCCCCCTCCTTAAAACAAGTTTCTAACTTCTGCTTTATTTTAAAGAAACATAGTCACTTGGGTCTGACCCACTTTAAAATTTTTCAGTCAATTTCCTGGACCTTAAACCAGTTTTTTCACTTTCCTCGATTATTTCAATTTTTTCGCTTAAAGAAAGTCACTTCCTTTTTTGCCGCCATCTTTAAATATTCAGGTTAGTCCCAAAACACACAAAAACTCTTCAAATCAAAACTATTGTTAACAACCGATTTATCAGCCTTTAAAGCAAGTTGAATGGATCAACCTGCAATAAACTAATTAGTGTATGTACAGGGTTATTGGCCACATTTTGACCAATAGGTAACTTTTTTATATAAAGTTTTTGATATATGGTTTAAATATAACATTTATAGGTCCTTTTGAGAAGCGCCAGTAAAAGTTTGTTTCGGATATACAGAGTTCCCCATTACGAAATATCAGAACAATGTTACTTTTTTTAAACGGAACACCTTGTATATTATTATTTTTTTATATTGCGAAATTACAATGTTACGTTTACAAAATGTACGCAGCAACGTTAATGTTATGTCATGGTCAGAAACGTAACATGTTACATTTTAAGTTACTAAATAACATTGACGTTACATTAATGTTATGTAGCATGGTTGTACCACGTAACATATTTTAAACGTAGTATCAACGAAAATGTAGCATCTTTAAGCAACAGTAACGTAACATAGAAATTTTGTTTAAGAAACATTTATTTTACATATTATTTACGTTATTGTAACTTTACATTTTCAAAAACTGAATGTTTTCGTTATGTTTAAAACACAAGTAACGAACATTTATTAATTGTTTATTTAACGTTAAATATACATATATTTTAACGTTGCGTAAATGTTTCTAGGTATAGGGAATCCACAATTTCATTTTTAGATAAATATTTTACTTAAAATACTATTTTCTTAAATTGGGCTTATCAATCTAATCAAAACTCATACATACAGGGATGAGATAAATTAAGGAAACAATTCAATATCTCGAAAATTGAAAAAGCAACCTTAAACCCCTCGGACACGTCGATTTAATTTTACTTTTGCGCAGACTATAAAATTATTTTGAATTATACAGGACCACTCACAAAAGCTCTACAACTGTCAACTTTGATTTTTTTAATGGAACATCCCAGTTTTTTTGGCTGTTTCGGATTTTCTGCACAATTCTAGCCAAATTTCGTAAACCATAACATATGACTAAAATTGACAGTTTTCGAGATATTTAAATATTTATAAAACATAATAACCTATGCCATATCGCCTTAATAATTTGATTATAAACACATACCTTTACGCAATTGTTTTAGGAGGTATCAACACCTAGTTCTAATGAGTATGTCACTGTCAATAGTTGTCAATATAATATTGCTGTTCTTTTGGATCCAAATATTGGCTATGCGTTTAACCGAGAAGGAAAGAATGGAAATTTTAATAATGCTTGGTACTGGTGATAAGACTAGGACACAACAGGAAGTTCGTGAAATGTTTAATAACAAATATCCCCATAGGGAACGCATAAGTAAATCAGCAGTGAGCAAAATTGAAAGAAAATGGAGGGAAACTGGCAGTGTGAAGGATCTTACTGGAAAAGGTCGCCCTAGGATTTCAGATGAAAAAAAGTTAGATCTTCTGTTAACCCTATGAGGAAAATCCACATTCTTCGACGACCCAAGCAAGCGGCATGTGATAACGATGTACACAGAACAACGGTGGCAAAGATTTTGAAAAAAGAAAACTTTCACCCTTATAAATTACAATTCGTTCAAGAGTTAATGGATAATGATCCACATCGCAGAAATGAATTCTACGAAATAATGACGGACATGTGCAATAATAATCCATTTTCTGTTAATAGGATCTGTTTCTCGGATGAAGCCACATTTTGTCTCAGCGGTGAAGTCAATAAACAAAATTTTAGATATTGGGCGAGAGAAAACCCTCACTGGTACAGGGAAAGTCATTCACAGTATCGTCAAAGTGTGAACGTTTGGGCTGGTATTGTTGATACTGAAGTTATAGGTCCATATTTTTTTAATGCATCACTAACAGGGCAGCTGTACCTCGAGTTTTTAGAAGATAGTCTAATCCCAGCATTGGCTACTTTATATCCTAATCCAAACGATCCTGACCTCCCAATTGAACATCTGTGGTATCAACAAGACGGCGCACCGCCCCATTATGCGGCTAACGTCAGAAGATATTTAATACTTTTCAAGGGCGATGGATAGGGCGACGTGGCGCAATAGAGTGGCCACCAAGGTCGTCGGACTTAACTCCCTTAGATTTTTTTCTTTGGGGATATATTAAAGGCATCGTGTACAAAAATAAGCCCGATACCGTCGAAATTCTTAAAGATCGAATTCGTAATGTGATAAGAAGTATTCAACCTGATGTAGTTAATAATGTGCAACAGGAATTTGTTGACCGACTATGGCACTGCAGAGCTGTAAATGGTGGCCATTTTCAACAGTTCCTAAAGTAGTAGTTCTGTTTAATATTTAGTTCTGTTTTGCGATGTTGCTTGAATTAATATATTTCTCAATTGTTTGATAAATTTGACATTTTAAATGTCTAATTTTAATTCATTAAAATATAAGGTAGAATATACAACTTTTCCTTCACTTAAGTCATTTTATTTTACATTTCTTTAATGTATCAAATTTGTAATTCATCTATAAATATCTCGAAAACTGTAAATTTTAGTCATATGTTATGTTATACGAAATTTGGCTAGAATTGTGCAGAAAATCCAAAACAGCCAAAAAAACTGGGGTGTTCCATTAAAAAAACCAAAGTTGACAGTTGTAGAGCTTTTGTAAGTGGTCCTGTATAATTTAAAATAATTTTATAGTCTGCGCAAAAGTAAAATTAAATCGACGTGTCCGAGGGGTTTAAGGTTGCTTTTTCAATTTTCGAGATATTGAATTGTTTCCTTAATTTATCTCATCCCTGTATATGAAAAAACTGAAATTACATTTAAATATTCTAGTTGGTCTTAAAACTTAGTCAATTACGGAAAGGTTTTAGTAAATTTAAAGTCTGATACAAAGCCACATTAAAAAAATAATACTAAATAAAATATTTGCCTAGAAATAAAATTCAATAATAAAGTCCTTTATTTAGATGAAGCGTTTTATTCATTAATTATCTACAAATTAAGTAGATATATTATTTTGTTATTGCTTCGACCTTTGTTTTTTTTTGTTTCGAGAAACGAAACCAGTCCGCGATCACTAGGGAATTCTTGGTCGGTCATTCCATGGAATGACCCTTTTACAGCATCTGTAAACAAAACGAAACTAAAATGTAACTTTTTGACAGATATAAGTATACTAAAAGTTGTAAGATTCATTCAAACCTATTGTCAAGTGTAAATAAATAAAAAAAAAATAGGCCGTGTCAAGAAATGTTTGCTTTTTAAGTTATGACAATAAAATTAGCATAACTTCTGATACGCTGGGATACGTCTACGTCTCCGGGTAGCTCGGACGCATGCGCACAACGTATTCTATTATGCTGTCGTTCAGCTAGTTCAACATAAACTTGTTTCTCCTCTTCTTCACCCAGTATTCCCCACGGCTGTATTTCTTCGCACCACGACCAGAGATCCTCTTCTTCAGGCTTAGTTGTTATTGCCTGCGGTGAGTCACCCACGGGGTTTGGGTCGCTTGCCACTTCTTTGCCACTCGGCCGGCAGTCGGTCGGAGGTTTAGAGAACCCTAACAGGTCCTGGACACCAAGTACAGAGTTGGCATCTCGGTCTGGGCCCTTCGCCACCTCCGCAACGTTGACGGAAAAGTCATAGCGAACTTCCTGGAGTTCTGTTTGTCCATTGGGCGAGTATGCGGCCATGGCATCATTGATCCAGGCCTCCAGGAAGCCGCTCGGCGAAGACGGTAGCAGCACGTCTTGCATTCTGTCAAAGACTGCTGCGTAATTTAAGGCCATGTGTCTAAATCAGAACAGCCTTGTTAAAACGTATTAAAAATGTTTCAAAACTTTTCCCCTAACTCTGTATATTATATAGGTCTTATTCTGACTCTATATAATATCTAACTAGTAACACTTTTTATGCCTAAGTATTTATTCAACTTAAAAACACAAAATTAAACGACTTCGTAACTTTAACAAATATTTTATTGGTCCGACTTTTATTTGGACAACTCCCAAGAAAGTCCCAGATTATGCTTTAGGAACTTTCCGTTAAACTACGTATTACAAAATTAGTTCTTGTGAAAATAACTCATCATCTCGAGTTATGACGTCATATGATGACTGCAGCTAATTTGATCTTATTACTTTGAACCCCCGTGAATGACTGAATGTAAACTAAAATTGTCGGCTATTTATAGGCAATTTGAGTGCTAAAACACCCCCCCCCCCCCTTAGAGATCAAATTGGCTGTTGTCGAATTAACAACAACAACAAATATTTACAGTTACAATTCCTACTTATCTATATATACACTTTTCTTCTGTTTCTTGAGGATTTCCCTGGTGTTGATCGCCATCCCTCTGGCCGTAGCTCCATTTCTACTCTATGCTACGCTTTAGAACGTTCGGGTCTGGAGGATCGTCTTGGTGTTCATCATCATCTCTCTGGCTGTGGCTCCGTTAAAATCATCTCTGCGGCTCCTGGCTTGATTCAGCAAGGACTGCAGCTGTAGAGGCCATTCTTCTCTGGTCATCATTAAAATTCTAGTCTTCATTTGTTGAAATGGTATCATCGTGGCGGCTACTAAGCTCTCTGCCGTGCCAACTGTTGTTATGTTGGTTGCATGGGCTATCTTCTCCCTGTACTTGGCCACATCTGGTGCTAGCATCAACAAACTGGGTGTTCCCCATCTGCTAATCACTTCGGCTTGTACAAATTCTATTAACGAGGCTGGGTGAATACTTCTATGTGGTCTTGCTTCTATAAATCCACTAAATACATCAACAGCACAGTACAGTGTTGTAAATCTACTGTGTCTGGTCCTTGGCAAATCTTCAATTATTGTAATTAAAACTGCGCCCCACGGTTTTAACATTCCGTGGCACAGGTCATCTTGTTTGAAGTGCTGACAACACAAACACTGACTAAAGTGCGTGTCCACATCCTGCTCTATCGTCGGCCACCATAACCACTTCTTGATAATCTCCTTCATTCCTTGTCTCGTGTTGTGGCGTATCCCATGTGCTAAGTTGAGAATATTACTTCTGTAGTTCCTTGGACACCAAACCGCTACTGCTCCGTCGTCCATCTGACGCCCCACAACTCCAAAGCGGTCTACCAGCGGCACCCCAGCTCCTTTTCGGATACTTTCACGTAGGTCCCTGGCAGCCGGGTCCATTGCTTGCGTTCCAACGATCCCTAGGAGTGCGGTGATCCATCGCCCATCACTTGGGGCCTCAGCCTTCAACTTGCCATGCAGCCACAAGACGGTTTCCTCATCTATTCCTGTTTGATGGGACACCACTTCAGGCACGTCATATCTCAAAACTTCTTTAAATTCTTTAAACTTCAATACTTCTTCGACTTCTTTAAACTCCAATACTTCTTCAACTTCTTTAAACTTTAAAACTTCCTTAACTTCTTGAAAATGGGTCTTTGACCTAGGCGGATCGAAGGGCTTTAAGTCTTCCTCGCCTTTAACGGTCTTTTGCTCGGGCGCCATGATACGCTGGGATACGTCTACGTCTCCGGGTAGCTCGGACGCATGCGCACAACGTATTCTATTATGCTGTCGTTCAGCTAGTTCAACATAAACTTGTTTCTCCTCTTCTTCACCCAGTATTCCCCACGGCTGTATTTCTTCGCACCACGACCAGAGATCCTCTTCTTCAGGCTTAGTTGTTATTGCCTGCGGTGAGTCACCCACGGGGTTTGGGTCGCTTGCCACTTCTTTGCCACTCGGCCGGCAGTCGGTCGGAGGTTTAGAGAACCCTAACAGGTCCTGGACACCAAGTACAGAGTTGGCATCTCGGTCTGGGCCCTTCGCCACCTCCGCAACGTTGACGGAAAAGTCATAGCGAACTTCCTGGAGTTCTGTTTGTCCATTGGGCGAGTATGCGGCCATGGCATCATTGATCCAGGCCTCCAGGAAGCCGCTCGGCGAAGACGGTAGCAGCACGTCTTGCATTCTGTCAAAGACTGCTGCGTAATTTAAGGCCATGTGTCTAAATCACAACAGCCTTGTTAAAACGTATTAAAAATGTTTCAAAACTTTTCCCCTAACTCTGTATATTATATAGGTCTTATTCTGACTCTATATAATATCTAACTAGTAACACTTTTTATGCCTAAGTATTTATTCAACTTAAAAACACAAAATTAAACGACTTCGTAACTTTAACAAATATTTTATTGGTCCGACTTTTATTTGGACAACTCCCAAGAAAGTCCCAGATTATGCTTTAGGAACTTTCCGTTAAACTACGTATTACAAAATTAGTTCTTGTGAAAATAACTCATCATCTCGAGTTATGACGTCATATGATGACTGCAGCTAATTTGATCTTATTACTTTGAACCCCCGTTAATGACTGAATGTAAACTAAAATTGTCGGCTATTTATAGGCAATTTGAGTGCTAAAACACTTCGTTTATTAAAAAGTGGAGTAGACATGGGTGTATTTTTCTATCCCTTAAACATTTAGAAGAATAAATTTAAAAACTTATAGCATAAACGTATTGGGTCTGGTTGTAGGTACCGGGTGGCCAAATAAGAATGGCCCTCGGCAGTATCATAAAAAACCAGCCCAAGCGAAGTTACCTGTTTTTATATCAAACAAATTTTGATATTCTCCCACCATTTGGTTTTGGAAGGTAAAATACGTATACGTAACAAAAAAGATTCGGCATACCCCAATGATCAAAACATATATATTTTCAGGACCTCTTAATTTGGTAACATAACGAGAAATACCTCATTTTCTATTTGACCACGCTCCTTAGTGGACATCTTACGAACTTAAAAATAATTTGCAGAGATTTCTCTAGCCAGTATATTAATGATATTTTTTCCTACAGCTGTAAGGTTATAATGGTCTTATTTGGCCACCCGGTACATGTTCAGTTTACTTTCAAGGTTTAACCCGAGAACTGACCACTAACCAGTGCTCATTCTACCGTTAAACTAAAGATTTATAATTAAAGCTGTAGTACTACCCCTAATGGAGGGTGTTTTTAGCATTAATGTTTACTAAAAATTCCGATGAGTGCCCGCGGTCGTTTAATAGATGGGTCGGTAAAGAGGAGTATAGGCGGCCGCAAACAGAGGGTTTACTGTAGAAGCCATTCGATATCAAAAATTAAGCTTAGATATTATTTTTTCATTTTAAAGCAAATTAGACAAACAAATTATGAAGAAATGATCTGAAAATAATGTTGAAAATGTACCTGTTCACAACAAGAACGGTCCTGCAATAGATCTATCGGTCCAAAAATTCCTGTTGTACAATTTACATCACTCGCCTATTACGACCCTGTATATTAATACCTACATGAATTTTATTTGTAAATTTTTTTGTTCAATTCAATACAACCCTTGCACTATTTTGGTGTGTGGACATTGCTTTATGCTTCAATAAATGAGAGGTTTGTTAATTTTCATCAATAACCACTATATTGTTTATTTTTTTTTTATTTTACTATTTTACGGTTCGTCGGCGTATCTGAGGCCATCTTGAACCGGTCATCGACCGTACGGTTTTTAATCGTGCGGTCTACCGACTGGGGAGTGTGAAACGGCACCTTCATCCTACGAGATATCCGATCTCATCCGGCCTGTCCGGCGTGAATAGGATGGTTTTGATGTCGATTCATTTTACACTCTTCCCTAAGACAAGAGCACGCGGTGTTTCCCAAGCGGTCACCCATCCAAGTACTAACCGCGCTCGACACCGCTTAACTTCGGTGATCTGACGGGAACCACTTTTAAACTTCTTTATTATCCTATTTCTTTGTATAATGCCAACTTATAACTATCTTAGCCTAGCCTAACCTAATGTACAACACTAAACTAAGCTAAGCTATTTACAGAGTTGGGCGCATACTGACCGTAGGCATACGGCCCGAAATGCGCCCAAATAACCAGACCTTAAGCCTGGCGGCCGATGTTTTGGCCTATGGTTACGGCGACACTTTAAATAATTGTCTGTAGAACTCGCGTTCCGGCAGGTGCCTTTCCGGGGGCTATGCATGTTTGTTACTCCTATGAGTATAATCGAAATTCGCAGAAACGGTGGAGCGGTCAATTGAATAACAATAGCAGAGCATCCTGGGAAAACTTGCAAAAAACACAGTTAATTTGTTCTATCACCGTCGACAGTTATATCCGCCTACAGCGGATAATTCGAATGCACAGTGGCATACCACCCCTGCTCCCTCATCTCCGCAGCAGAGAGAGGCAATGCTTTATAGGGGGCGTGTCCTTGTCTGTTGGGTCCACTGCCGTTTATCGGGTCAGCAAAGCACATTTCGGGCCGCAAAAATCCGCCGAACGACCCAGTGATGCTAGAAGTTCAGCGCGATTTTCGCAGCCTTTTTGTGCATTACTTTGCATGTCTTTTATAATTGTTTAAGTATTTTTGTATGTTTGTCTATTACGTTTTTCGTTTATTTGTCTGTTTGTTTGTTATTTTAGTGTTATTGCTGTCCGTCTGGCAGTGGGTGATTGTAAATTGGTAGTCTATAATGCAGGGGTTTATGTTTTGTGTTGTTGTCGTGTCGGTACTTTAGGTGTCGCTAGGCCCTTGCCTCTATATTCTTTCCATACGGTTTATTCTGAATGTTTACGATCAACTTGCTAACCAAAACAAAAACAGTCAGTTACGCTTTCTATAGTCTGCATCTGCGTGTATTTTAAATTATTCTTTATTATTATTGTGCTTTTCTTTTGACAAATGCAATAGATGAAAAGCAAAGACTTGGAGTATAATTTATATATAGAGATGAAGGGTGCAACATGTTTTTAATTCTATTTTTTATTTTTAGGAAATTGATGAAAGTGATTTGGTAAATATTATTAAAAGTTTAATTAACCATGACTATGGATTCCTTGTTCATCTAGCCATAGTAGAAATTGTAACAAAAACAAAAAGAAGCAACTTTGAAAACACCCTAATCGATATTTTCTTTAACGGTACTGTAGTACATCTAGGAATATCCGCAATTATATACTTTTTAGCTAGAGAACCAGAAGTAATTGCAAAATATTTTAGCCAAATTTTGCTTTCCGATCTCAAATCTGAATATGATTTGTTTGATTATAGTGCCATCAAAAAGTATAGTCATTTGGGGCTAGTTGAAGAAGTAATTGCCCATTTTAAACCATTAGTTTCGGCAAGTAGTAAAAATGATAAAAAAGTCAAATTACTCGATGCTTTGTCAAAGGTTATGAATAGCATAGATTTTCTTAATTTGATAAAGGATTACGTCCCTGATGTAAAGAAATTAGATCTTGACAATGAGGTACAAAAGCAGATGTATCAAGTGCAATGTGATATAGCTAAGACATTTAGGAACTTGGACGATGTATCAATATTAGCACCAGTTCTTATGGATTTCTGCCAAGGCGACTATCTTCAATCAAGTTTGTTAGCGTTATACAAGGTAATGCACGAACTAAATGAAGAAAAAGCATTTTCTTATACAAATGTTTTGGGAAAAAGAGCTATGTCCACAAAAAAACATGCTGTACTTTTGGGGTTTAAAGTTTTGTCTCTTAAAGATGCAATGGCATTTTATTCAGTAGCTTCTAACAAAGAAACCAGCATTTCTGCTAAGAAATACTTATTTGGTACTGTATTAAAATACTTTATACAAAATCCTATCAGACCTCTTCTAGATATTGTGGTCTTAAATATGGATTTTGTTGACAAGAATGACAGTGAAATGATTACAACTTTAATTGAGTCTGTTGACAAGTTGCCGAAGGAACACAAACCGTATTTTGTTGAAAAAGTATGGGAGTTTCTTGACATTCTTGATCGACAAGAAGTTAAAGTTACTAATTATAGGAGCGCATTACTTCATGTCATAAACAATTATAAAAGGAGCTTTATTTTGTTACTAAATGAAAACTTTTGTAAAGACTTAATTAAAAAGCACTTTTTATCAAGTGATGATAGGTTAGTTACAAATTCAAATGAAATTGATTGTTTTGTAGTAAATTTTTTGTTGGCATATTCAGATGAAACACATTTTGACTCTGTGTTTGACATTATTAAAGATTATAAGGAAATACAGTGGAAATCTACTGAAAACGATAACGTAAAATATATATTTCGGTTTTTTACGAATGCTTACAAACAGTTTGATGCCAGTAAAGTTCAATTTTTGGAGTTGTTCACAAGTTTTTGGCAACGACTTTTCAACCAGGTAGAATCATTTTCTGAATATATTCTGCTTAGATTAATGGCTTTACATAAGGAAAATACAAACATAGGAGCATTCTGTAAAGAATTTAATAAATTTTTCCTAGAACTTACTACAGAAAATGGACCATGTATAAGCGATTTAGTAATCAAGTCTATAAAATGCTTCTATTCCAATATTCCAGACAATGCAGAGATGAATTTGGGTAATTTTGCATTCTATTTATTACAAGTTAATTCAAGCGAACTTAATTGCCTTATTACGTTTAAGATTATCCAAGATTTTACTATGAGAGATCAAGAGGAAATTTATCTAAAAGTTGTGGACGCTTTAAAATCAGTTGATAATGTTATTGCTAGGGTTTATTATAATGTACTACTCACGCGGCTGTAAATCTGTTTTTTTTTTGTACCTGTAAGATTAGTTTTATTTATAGAAAAAGTTAGTATAAACTTTACCCTTACAAGTATTATGCAGGTTGATTGTTTAGTTATGACAATTTTTAGGAATTAGGTTACCTTTATTCAGTGGCGGCTCTTCCGTAAGGGCTACAGCCCCCTAGCACAACGAGCAAACCACGGGAAAATAAAATGTACATCCCTATTTATAAATATATTAGTTATTGTCCATATTTTGCTTTAACTCGGTTGTTTTATATTTGTAACAATTAGGGATGCACCGAAGCATCGGTTTGGCTTCGGTATTCGGCTGCTTCGGCTGTATTTTTGATATTCGGTATTCGGCCGAAGCGGAGGCCGATCACGCCGAAGCGGAGGCCGAAGCGAACTCGTAAAAAATTCCTGTTTAGACTTGGTGTTTGCTTGCTTGGCGATTTCGCGTTTAAGCATATTAGTCGACAATCGTTTGCTGCACGGTTAACAGCGAAAATCAGTAATAAAAGAAGTGACATTTAGGAGTTTTATAACTTGTTTGAAGATAAACAATATGCTAAATGCAAAATATGTAATATACAAATATCAAGTGGAGGAGTGGGGAAAAGAGCTAGTACAAGTCCCTTATAAATCATGTAAAACGTTGTCACAATGACGATTATGAAGAATTTCAAAGGGAGAAGACATTAAAGGACGCAAGCACATCCGAATATCCTAAAAATAGCCAGAATCTACAACAAAAAATACTGGAACAGTTGATGGAAAAATCTAGAAAATGGGACCAGAAAAGACAAACGTGCTAAAGCTTTGCATTACGCTATAGCAGAAATGCTTGTACTAGACAATATGCCAGTTTCAACTGTTCAAAATACTGGATTCACAAGATTATTGAAGCAAGTAGCTCCAAATTTTATTTTACCCGGAAGAAACTTTTTTAGTGACAATATAATTCCAGATATGTACGAACGTGTTGTGGAAAATATAAAGAAAAAAACTACAATGGCAAGTGCCAAGTATATATATCTTTCACTTCGGATATATGGACCTGCTCTAATACAAACGAAAGTTTTATAAGCTTTACTGGACATTGGCTTACGGAAGATTTTGAATATATCCATATAGTTTTCAACTGCAAACATTTCCCTGGTAGTCATACCGGAGAAGCAATAAAAGATATGATTGTAGTTATGCTGGACATGTGGTATCTAGACCTTTCACGCATCCACTTAGTGGTTCGAGACAATGCTGCCAATATGGTTAAAGCGTGTAATGATGCTGAAATTGACAGTGCGCCCTCTTTTATTCATAGTTTACAGTTAGTAGTTCTGGAAGGTATAAGGTCACAAGGATCAGTTATTGATTTAATATCAAAAGCGAGAAATTTAGTAGGGCATTTTAATTATTCTGCCAAAGCATGCGCATCTTTAAAAAATATACAAGCGGAATTAAGTGTTCCCCAGAAAAAGTTAATACAAGATGTTCAGACCCGATGGAACTCGACATTTTATATGCTGCAGCGCATGGATGAACAAAAAAGAGAGTCTTAAACATATACAGGGTGTTATGGAAATGACTTATTATTTTTTAACCCGTAAATATATAGGTCGAGACGAATTGAGGAAAAATTGCTATAAATGGCGCTCGAAGCTAGAAATTCGAGAAAAATGCCTTCAAAAATTTAGGTCCAAAACACCTACACGCCAATGACCCAAACAGCTGATTTGGGTAATTGTTTACTTTAGTGGAAATGTTGAATTTTTCGCTAAAATTTCGTATATAGGCTAATTAAGGGTAGCTGATCACAATTTTCCTTTTGCGTTTAGGCGGCAAATGCACTGGTTTTGAGAAAAAAAATGTTAAAGTTTTTCTAACTCACCGGTATGTTATTTTGCATGTAATCCTAAAATGTTGCTTATTTCCAATAAAATATTACTTGTCGGAGTCATAGTATACACTTCTGAGTTGAAATAAACGAAATATGCCACAAGGAAACTCTGAAAAACGGGATAACTTGTAAGCGAACAGAAAACTCTACGTTATCTGGAAAAAGACCCCACTGACAGCTGGCCAAAAAAGCAGAAGCAAACTGCGCACCCATGTTGTCAGATTGTTAGTGTATTATAAATTGCCTATACTTGTCAATTCATTTTTATTAATTGAATGAATCCTATTGGCTCGAGCTAGCATATCATTCTCCTGGATGGAAGCCATTAATAATTACAAGAAAAAGAAGAACAATCTGGCAACGTGAGTGCAATGAATCTGAAAAGAGACGGTTCTACTTTGTCGGCGTATTAACAACGAATTTAATTAAATTTGTGCCTTTTCCATTGTTTTTTTGCTAAAATGTTGCTCTTATTTTATGAACAGATAGTTTGGTGAAAGTTTTATCACATATTTTGAAGGGAAAACCATAAAATCTAGGAAATTGAAAGGAAAGAATACCCTAACCTGTAAGTGAAAAACTTTAACATTTTTTTCTCAAAACCAGTGCATTTGCCGTAAAAACGCAAAAGGAAAATTGTGATCAGCTACCCTCAATTAGTCTATATACGAAATTTTAGCACAAAATTCAACATTAATTGCACTAAACTAAACAATTACCATTCCAGCAGTTTGTCTTGTCAAAAACACATGTGTTCAGGGGCATTGAACTATCATGGAAGGCGCACATAGTCCGGTTTTAAGGTATTTTACAAAATTCAAAATACTTCCGATTTTAGAAAAAAAAACTATCAAGTGTAACTCTAGACCACCTCAGGAGTGGCCCCTTAAAATATAATAAGTCATTTCCATAACACCCTGTATATTGCTGACTGTACTGACAGTAACTTGGAATCATTTACCTCAAATCAGTGGGCTTTAATCGAATCCGTATTAAACCTCTTGGAACCATTCGAGCAAATCACGAAGATAATGAGTTCGGAATTAGCATTAATATCAGAAGTTATTTCAACAGTTACAACTTTATTGCAGTTTATGTCACCTACAGATCAAAACCAAATTTTTTTTGGTGTAGGTACAATGAAAGATGTTTTATGTGCAGGAGTCCAAAGAAGATTTGAATCGGTTTATACAAATAAAAACTATGCGGTATCTACTTTATTAGATCCGAGATTTAAATTGGCTTTTTTTTAATAAAGATCAAGCCGAGCAGATAAAGCTATTGGTGATAAAAGAATATGTTCCAGAAGCTGAGCAAAAATCAAATAGTAATGAATCCAGTGATGATGATATAGGATTAGCAAAACTTATCAAGTTGACGCCCAAAATGGATCAAAAGAAAAATATATGGGACTGCTTTGATAAAATAGCCAGTGCTGCATCATTGCAACCTCAGAAAAAACACTTAGACGGGAAGATCAGCAAGAAACGACAACTTAATAAAGAACTGGTAACATATTTAGACATACCCCTAATAAAAAGGAAAGACGACCCGTTGAAATGGTGGAATGAAAGAAAAATGGTATTTCCAATGCTGGCCAATATGGCTAGAAAGTTCCTTTCTGCTCCAGCGAGCAGCGTTTACTCAGAGAGGCTATTTTCTGAAATGGGAAATATTTACGAAGAAACTAGAAATAGATTACTACCTAAAAATGCTGAGAGATTACTATTTCTACATCATAATTTAAAAAAGCTTAATTTCGAGTATTAACTTGACTCCTCTTTATCTGTTTTCTGTACATTTGTGTTAACTTGGTTTTTAAAATAAGTTAAATGCTAGACCAACTCTTTCTTTTTAATGTGTTTATTGTATATTATACCAAGTTTTATGACAAAGATTGTTTCAATTTTTAAGGATTTGTTAAGTCGGAATTACACCCAAAGCTATACAGCAATATACCCGAGCTACACAAGTATTTTAAAGCACCACCCGAAAACAGCTATATAGCCGAAATCTAGAGCTATATAGCTGAAAATGAGTTTTCCATCCATTGTCGGTAAAGATATTGCTATATAGCTTAGCGATATATATAGCTGGGCTCCATATAGCCAGCTATATAACTCTGTTAAATAGCTGTATAGCATAGCTCTTGGTGTAATTCCGGCTTTATATTTTTTACCTCACGTAGTGGCTTTATTAGGTATTATACGAGATGGAAAAAAAATAAATGAAATTTTTTCTGCTGCTTCGGCCGAAGCGCCGAAGCTTCGGTCTAAACGGTGGCCGAATATTCGGCTAAAACACCGCTTCGGTGCATCCCTAGAACAATCATAATTTGGAAGTCCATCCCTGGCGACCACTCTGCGTCGGCGATTTTTGCAACGGAATGAAGCCTTATGAGGGCTCAACTTATTTTAGCCATAAATTTACACGTAACAAATGCCAGATTGTACGGCGTCGGTCACGCTCGCTATATGCAGTTTTAATGCTACTGAGGGCTGCGGAAATGCTAGCCAGCAGTCGACTTAAAAAGACGAGGGTCGCGTGTATCAATCGTTTGTTACGCGCTACTTTCGTATAGTAATGGTAGTATATAATTGAATATTTCGTTTCGGTAAAAAAGAGAAGATTGTCTAAAAATAATAATGTCTACACAATACCGTAGGTACATTAATTATAAAAAGAAACAAATATGACATTTTTCATTATCAAGTTAAAATATACCTAATTATTACAAGAATGCCTCGCAAAAAATGCTTGGATAAGTTTTAAAAAATTTAATATGCCTATTTTTATCGACATCCCAAAAATAGTCTCCGGTAGCCCTAATGTAAAATATGGCACGAGCCGCCACTGCCTCTATTAGAACGTCAAAACAAAAAAAAGTATTTTGTGTTGTGAAATATAGGGTTCGCATGTTCATTATTTGAATTTAGATGTATTTTCTAATTTATATAAAAATATTTTTTATGTTCAGGAGGAAATAATTAATTGTGTGCTGTGAACAGAGCCTTATTGTTAGTTTTATTATTAATAAAAATAAGATAGTTACAATACCGTGTATTTTTTTCCAGTAATATGAGCCTCTATCCTTGAATTGGTAAATGATCACGTCACGCAATATACCTATTTATTTTTACATCGCACTGCGCATGTTCTAGCGCAGAAGGAGTGTGATCGTTCGCCCGTGAAGCTTGCGCAAATTGAATTTTGACTTGGTATACGCAAAACTGCTATAGGTAAATTGCGTGAAGTGATCATTCACCGATTCAAGGATAGAGGTCATGATTTAATGATGAATTATTTCATGAAATATATGTTTACGACACAGAATATAATCTGAAAAGGGCACATCACAAGACTGTTGCTACTCGGTTACGTTACAACAGTATTCTAGTTGAGAATGTTAAACTAAAGAGAAGAAGAAGACTGTATAAACCATAGCATAGAGACCTCAGGCGCTGTCGATACGAAATCCTTTGAAATGAATAGGTGGATTTTCATGCATACGAAATACGACGCGACGGTCCGATATGACATTTAATTTCGTCCAAAATTTCTGCCAATTTTCATGACTACGTTTCTGTCGTTCCGAATTTTGTTAATGCTGTCAAAGTTAAAGAAGTATTCGCAAAAATCGCAGTTATAATTTAGACGCACAATCTAAAAACCACGTGGGACACCACGTCACATCCTACATTCTTATCACCTTGATTAATTTTTCTTATTTGTACTCTATCCTTCTCCATGTAATATGTTCTCCAAACATTGGACGAAATGACACTTGTGGAAGGGTCCAGCTTTTGGACATTTTGTTTTTGGAATTGACTTGGGATTTAAGATATTTTTTAAAAACATCGGTTGGGGAGGTGGACCTCCGCATCGGCTCTATTGCATGTAAGAATATTGATGACTGCATATATGGATTTGGTGCCCATTCATCGAGGTTTATTGCTTGCGACACGACCGGCGAGCCGGTCCTGCAGAGTTGCACGTGGTATACCATATAGTTTCGGCAAATTTCTTGAGTATGCTGCATTTCTCATAGAATCTAAAACTTTTTCTAAGGACTCTTAAGAATATCTATAGAACTTTCTTTTTGGCCTGCATGGCCTTGCGTGGTATCGCCTATAATGCAAAGAAAACATTTTTTCGTCAGATTAAAGGACTAGCTGTTACAGCCAAAAAATCTTCTGGCCGAGTGCTAGCACAATCATCAATTTATGGCTTTATCATGCAGTAGTCGGCCACTAACTTTAATATCTCCTAGGGGCTTCATCATTAATTTTAGACCCAGCCGACTACTAGCTGATACGTACGTTTTTGATACATCATAGTAGGTACATATCGTCGGCTTAACATGCAGATGTAGTAAGTCCCGAATGGTTAATTTTACAGGAGAGCAAAAAAACTTCCTAGATGTCTGTATATTGAGTTTATTGAAACATAAATATTTCTTAGATGTTAAAATAGACCTAGTTAACCCAACTATGTAAATATGATTCACAAAAGTCAATTGCTCTAATTTTTTTGTGACTTACAACATTTTCAGTCATATTTATTAAAATGTGTTGGACTTAAAACTCATTTTTATTTGTGAAATAATAATAAAATTCATACTTTTAGATGTTATATTTCAAGCGGATAAATTTCTTAAACGAAAACAATAAAACTGAAACTATTACATAATATACAAATAAGTAACACAAACGAATAATATCATGGAACATATTTTCTATCATAATATTTATAGTAGATTCTAAGACTTTTAGTTACAAATTTTTCAAGAGAACATTTTTAATATTGAAAAATAAACGTTTTATATTTCTTAAATTTATACATTAAACGGCAATTTATCGTAAAACGAATGATAATCTTTACTTAAACTAGCTTTTAGGCATAACTTTTAAATAAGATAAAAAATTTTGCTTTTTAATGTTTCAATTTATTTAGAGAATAAATCATTCTACATGTTTCGGCTTATTATGCCTTTTTCAAGAGCAATACAAGATGAATCATGATCAGATGAATTCATTTTGTATTGCTCTTGAAAAAGGCATAATAAACCGAAACATGTAGAGTGATTTATTCTCTAAATAAATTGAAACATTAAAAAGCAAAATTTTTTATCTTATTTAAAAGTTATTATTAAAATGTTTCACAAGGAACCAACCGCCGAATCAGTACAATGTATTAAAAACGCTAGCTTTTAGGCTTTGAAGGTGATCGTACGCTTGGTTTTCTTAGTTGGTATCTCACTGTGGTATAGCCGGGAAAGATCTTCTAACGTACATGGATTGGTTTTATATGCATTTCTGTATTCCAAAATACGATTTTCAGCATTATGTCTAAGTTTATATAGCACTTGCCCATCAGGTTTGTACATTATTGCACGTAAGTCTGTAACTGTCGGATCCCCAATTTTTCTACCAGGTCTTATTGAGGTGAAACATTTTAGTTTGTCAAAGTCTATAAAAAACTCGAATGTCAAATATTTAACGATTTAAGGACGGGGATTTTGTCTTGCATGGAGGCAAACTCCAACATACTCGGCTGGTACATTAATCGAAACATTTCTTAATTTCCTCTCAATACACGAATGCATCGAGTCTGCCTCCATTTGGGTATGCCCCTTCTCCAGGTATTTTTGCTCAATTGTTACACCATATTTCATAGACATATTAAGAAGAGCATTGGAAATTGTGGAGTTGCGGTTTTGTGAGGTACATCCATCACTCCAAAGTATTAGGGATTTCCCATTTTCCAGCTTATTTAACACATGCTCTTTTATAAAGTAGCATAATATGGAGGCATAATTATTAGCAGTAACGCCTCCTGCGGTCTCATGCCAGATAAAGCAATAGCCATCACCGGTTTTCATATTATCCCGCTAAACATGGAACATTCTTGAAATATTTCATGTTCGCCGAAGTATCGCAAAAATGAAACATATCATTTATGTATGTCAGAAATGTTCCAGAATCGTTTTCTTTTTGATTTTGATGTCATTTAAATGGTTTAGTTATTGCGTTCTTTCGTGTTTTTGTCACGGCAAAAATATTTTTCCGCAACATCAAGTACTTTACATTAGTACCAAAAATGTTGTAGGAAAAGCATTTATTTATTTTGTGTTATAGTGTATTGTAAATAGAACCGAAAATTTAATTGTATCTACTGCCACTCTACCGTGGTTGTTTTGACATTTTCCTCTGACGGAAGAACTTCATAACCAGTAAATTAAACCAATAATTTCGGGACCTAGTAGCCTTAAACATATTTTTAGGGGACATAAAATCAAAATAACTGACCAAATGCTATACAAATTAACCAGAATCCCGATAAAACTGCCAGGTAATGAAAATATAGTAGTAAACCACCACGGTCCACGGCAGTGGGTCAATAGACACACCCACCAATGTACTGATGCTGAGTCAGAGTTAAATTTTTGAGTTCTGTGGTCAGAGTGCTTTTTATCCTAATTTTGATTTGATCCAAAAAAAAGAAAACAGTATAATTACCACAATCAGTGAAGGTGTTTACTACTCCAAACAAAAATAATTGTGATAATGGTGATAATACATTGGTAAGTGGGTACCTAGATATTATATATTATTTTAGTGTCAACAATCTAACCTAAAAATCCAACGTTTTCCAATTTTCATCATCAGTCGATTACATTATTTGCGAATTTTGTAGCATTTAGAAGTTTTTTTATTTCTGCAGCGTACTGACGGAATAAATAAGTAAATAATTAATTAATTGTAGGATTTGTTTTTAAGAAAATTTTGATAATTTATTACTTTTAGGATGAAACCTGGGATGAAACTTTGGAAGGAACGGAAAATAACTAAAGATTCTAAAACAAAGAAGTTCAAGTAGCCTGTTAACATTATTGATATAATTAAGTGGATAATAACTTAAAATTAAAACTATTAGGTAGGTACATATACAGTATACAGGGTATTTTGTTATGGTTTATATGAAGTGGATTTTTAACTACCTTTAGATCAAAGTTCACTTGAGTAAAGTTTTAATATTTTGTTATATTGTTAACCTTTAAAGGTGTTTTATGTTAGTCCTTTTTATTTCTTTTTTTAAATGTTTTTGCAGGAATCCTCATAAGATTTTAATATTAATAAGGTTCTAAAATCTAGTTATAGGTATTATTGTGTTAGATCAAGTTTTGATGCGGCTGTATTTTGTATTTAAACTTTATTGTAAATATTCCCATGTTTTGAAAATAAATTTTGTGATTTACATTTAATTTTGTGAATTATTTAGGGGTTCACTTGCAACGTTTGGTAATATTCTCGAAGTGTAAATTTGAAACATCGCATACAAATTAACTTGGAACATTTCGTAAACATTTTTTTTTTAATGTTTCAATGTGATATGTTTGAAACATTGCGAAATGTTTCCTTGGTACATTTCAATGAAACATTTCTGAGGTAGGACATTTTCAGTTACATAAACATTTCTCAAACATTTATCTGCAGTTTAGTGATACGTTTCAAGGTTTAAATGTATGTTTATGAAACATCTCTGGAACTAAAAATTGTTTAGCGGGATATATTGTATAATTATGAACCATAAGTTTTGTTTTAAAATACAGCGAAGAAACGTTTGATTTCGGACTTAGAAGCACAGCTTGAAGGTCCAGGCAATACACTTCATTGTCTAAGTTTTTATCTAGGTCTTTCGCCTCCCTAGCTTCTCTATTTTTTTCTTGGTGTATTAGGAATTCTTCCTCCGAGAGATTTCCACTTCGATGAGACACTTATTTGTTGCACTCGTCCTTTTTAGGTGTAAATAAGCTTAAATTAAATTCGTCAAAAACGTGATTAAAAGTTGCTATTGAAAGATGATGTATACCCTTTTCTATACAGCAAACTTCTTTATAAACCTTGTATATTGCTGATTTTGAGATCCATGTCGGTTCCAAGTATTTCTTGTTTGAACTTGACCTACAATAATGCGACTCGACTTTAGGAAGGGTTTCAAAAAACTCCTGCAAGTTTTTCCTTTCTTCAACAAATTTTCCCTTATTTGGACGGTGTTGTTCTTCGTTATCTTTATTACTTATACTTCTATCATTCGCCAAATTTTCTGCACTATTTCTTTGGTTAGATCCTGAATACTTCCATATGTTTACCATTCTTTCACCCATTGCAGTTGCATTTAAAAACATTTTTTTACATACTCTGACATCCGCACTATCTTTATTCTTTAAATAATATTCGGAAGAATACTGACGTCTGGATTTATTTTCCTCTTTCCTGTTTCTGTACCGTCGAGTTGGTGTACTTTTAACAGATAAATAAACAAAAGTTTTTCTCTGCTCCCATTTCATTTCCTCCCAGAAATTTTTAAAGATTTTTTGTCGGTCATCTTCAGTTAATTTGTGGCACTTTAGACCAGTTTTGGAGTTCTTTGTTGCTAAAGATAGTTTGCATTCGCAAATTGGCCCAATTGATCTTCTTGGCTTCGCAATCTGTGTCCAAACACCATTTATTTTTTTCCTACCGTTATACTCGTTTCCTTTTTCTCTATTAAGTTCATTTAGGCATTTTCGTTCACCAAATGTCTCGTTTGTCTTCGTCTTTTTCTTTTTGGCTCAGTAAATTCATTCTCACTACTGCTTGATGAGCTATTGTTTACAAAAGTTTCAGAATCGGATTCACTCTCAGAAAACTGATTTTTGTTGACAGCAGAGGAGCGTTGAATTTATAGTTTTTGTCCACTCTTGGCTGGAGATCATGGTGGTTACTTCTCTGTTCATTTTCACTCATCACCTCGGGACTTTCTTTGCTGCAACTGGGTACTTCTATTATGTCTTGCAAATTATAACAGATCTGGTAATCCTCTTCTTCATCAACTAGGTACTATTAAACCATCATGTTTGTGATTTTTTTCTTCATTATTGCTATTTAATAGCATGCCTACGTTTTGACTGACTACGTGCTTACTACTATCGGGTACATGGGACCCAATTTTTTTTATATAGTAATAAATAAAAAATTATTTTTTTTAGTAACACATTTTATTACTAAACTGTATTACAAACATGTATGTGTAAAGCATTAGAATTCCTAGACGCACTGTAGCCATTTGCCAACACTTATCGAAATATTCGCACAAGTAGAAAACGGTCGGGTCCCATGGACCCATTAGTACTTAGTAGTTACGGGTTAAGTATAAGTACAATAATAAATAAAATCATTAGAAACCGTATACTTTAGTCACTTAGTGGTTGTTTTCATTTACAGCAAAATCACTTTGATAAAATGTAGTAAGTCCAAGTAAACTTTTTATAGCTAGTTTAAATGAAGAAATGAGACTCACATTAAAAGTTAATCATACAAAATTGCTCTATTATGTCTAATTAATACAACATTAGCATAGACAAGGGAGATGCGCTTATGGTAAGAACATCCCACTAAACACAGTACATTAAAGCAATGTTTTGTAATGTTAATCCAAAGTAGAAATATTAACATTGTTTTGCAACGTTGTTGTTTTGTCTTGGTAACGTAGGTGAGTCTACAATGTGAATCATTTCTATAACAACATTTCTTAAATGTATATATTCCGTTAATTATTTATTTGTCTTAACGTTACATTAATGTACAAATAAACGTTACATTTTTGTTACTGATATGTTTTTGGTAAACATGTTATATTTGTTACGTATTTTGCAAATTTAAACATTTAAATAATGTTAACTAACATTGCATTTATGTTCATGAAACATTTAAATATTTCGTTACAATTTTGTTCTCGACACATTGCTCTCACCAGAAAAAATAAAGGTTAGGTTAATTATGAATAGTTAGTCTCAGTTCTCGTTTTGTCAGTTTGTCTGTACGAACGCTTCTCGTGGTGGCGACCTGTGAAGATTGCGAAAATGGCTGAATCATCAGTTACCAAAGAAAAGGTAAGTAATAAATATTTATCTAATATCTAGAAATAAAGCCTAGTTCAGGTCGCGGATTTACCAAATTTCATGTTTACGGTTCTAAGGTCAAAAGGAAAAATGGCGTCCGACACTTTCCAAGAAAATAAAATATTTTAGGTTGCACCACGACAAAATCTTGTTTTCTAGGACTTTTCATTATGTATGTAGGTACCAACAATATAATGCTTATAGCAATAAACTGTGCATGCACATATACTTGTATTTTGGGTTGTATTTAAATGTTCATATTATTATTATTGTTTGGAGATTATTTAGAAAAACGGTGTTTATAATTTAATTTTTATTGCATCCTTCCTTTCAGACCTTTCGAAAAACTGGCAAGTCATATTCTTCTAAACATTTAAAAAGACTTGTTAAAAGAGGTTTTCAAGAGTCTAGTTAGATTTACTGCAAAAACCTCGTTCGGGATGCCTCCTTTGCCAAGTATTATGGCATATTCAGAAGCAAATAATAGACCTAGTATCACGCCATGTAATTATGCACTATTATCGTCCAATTCACCATGTTATATTGCTTAGTACTTATGCATTTTACTGAACCAATTAGACACTAATACAAACTAACCCATAATATTTTATTTCAAAATATAAATAAACATCAATTTTTGTATTATGTGTATTAGCTAAGCACTGCCGATGTTTCGCTGACAGTGACTAAACATACTATTTAGAATCAATATTTCTTTTCTAGGTGCAGTAGGAGAAGCTTTTCCAAAAATGACGGATAGAGAATTTACAACGGCGGTAGGAGATTGGCTATGGTTCACCATGTCACCAACCAGCGACAAAAAAGAGAGATGTAAAAAAAATATATATATATACAGTGTGGCAGATTTTAAGTGTGCAACAAATTATAATTTTTTTTATTATTGGTTTCACAGAAAATTCTATTCTATATAAAAGTTTGTGCATGTCCCATAACCACTTCAGGTGCACTTAGAATGGCTTCAACTGAAATAGGATACGTGGTAGGGCAAAAAATATGAACGTTCAAAACTAAAGTACCCTTATGTCGAAAAATAAAGAAAAGAAAAGTTGTTTATGATTAAATAGTATCTATGCCTAAATACAAAGTCACAGTCTTTTAAACAAAAATAATAAAATTTCCAAAACTTTAAATTAACTCTGTATAATGATTTTTTTTATTTTTAAAGCAACTACAACCAAATCACTTCCAGACAGCTTTCATCAAATTTAAGCAAATTTGTAATAAGTATTTGTTTAGATTTATATTTTTTTAAATAACCAAAAAATTCATGTTTGTTGTAAGGATACTACAAACAAATTTCGAATTTCGCAAATATTCCTAAAAATAAGATAAGCACTTTTCTCTTTTAATATTAATGTATGTACATTGTAAAAATCTAAAGATCATAGAAGTCGATTCCCTGTGAAATAATAAAAAAAATACAAATAAGGCAAATAAATCGAAACCTACTAAAACTATCCCTAACATGGAAAAATAAATAATAAAATAATCCGCGTATAATGATTTTTGTTATATTCAGCTTTAAGCCGAATTTTGGTTTATATTATTTTACACGGGATCGACTTCTATATGGTCTTTAGATTTTTACTATGTAGGTACATTAATATTAGAAGAGAAGAGTATTTAACTTATTTTTAGGAATATTTTCGAAATTTGTTTGTAGTATCCTTGCAACAAGCATGAAGATTTTAGGTATTAAAAAAAATATAAATCTAACTAAATTTTACCAATTTTCCCCGATTTAATGAAAGCTGTCCAGAAGTGATTTGATTGTGCTTATTTTAACAAGGTACGATACCTAAATATAAAAAAATCATTGTTATAATGCTATAACTTGTATTTAGACATATTGTTGAATTCTAAACAACTTTGCTTAATAACGTTTTCTCTATGTCTTGAACGATTTTCATATTTTTTGCGCTATCCTGTATCATATTTCAGTTGAAGTCATTCTAAGTGCACCGGAAATGGTTATGCATGCACATGCACTAACCTTTATCAGGAATAAAATTTTCCGAGACACCAATAATAAAGTTTACCATCTGTAGCACACTTCATATCGACCACACTGTATAAAAATGCGAATGCGTTGTTTTATTTCTGTTGCAAGCTATACATATAAATAACGTTGCTGATACCCAATAAAATCAGTACGGAAACATTGATGTTTTGAAAAATAAATGTTATTTTCAAGTATGCTGTAATGTCAAAATTAAGTAACGTGGACAAAACATTAACGTTACAATCATATAGGTATAAACGTTAGGTGTTTGTAACTTTTACGTTGCTGAAATGTTAATATTTGTTCTAATGTTACATTACAGAAACATGATATCTATGTTTTCTAAATAGAATGTTACAAATGCAACATTTATAAGGGGGACATAAGAGGTAACATTGATGTTGAATGTTACATTACAGTTGCATTTTAAAGAACATTACTTTGTACTTTTGCTACATTATCTAATCATTAATGTTACGTTTTTATGTTTAGTGGGATTAGTCACCAAACAATTTAAAGGGTAGGTACTATTAGGTACTTACCGTATTTTTACTGAAAACTAAGACTATACGCACAATCCCGTCAACTTATCGAAACTGTCTGACTGTCCGACATTTTAAACAATCGGTAATACAGGTCGCTGTGTTAATTTCTGAAAAATAACGTTTCGTGGATAGATAGATTAAATTATTTTCTTATAGATGGCACTAATAACTCATTTTCGGTAAAGTCCCTGTATTGGAAAGTCTGGACACGAGCTATAAAGCCCGTGTGTAAGAAAGAGAACTTTGTGTCCTTTTCTATTTCCACCTTTTAAGAAATTAATGGCGCCCGGGCGTGCGCGCGGTGTCAGTCTCTCCTGTCATATGATCTCGCGATGTAAATAAACAGTTCGCGTTCGTTAAACGTCAAAGTGTTTTAAAAATGCATACATGCAGCTATCCCGGTTGCAAAAATAATACCAATCATGGGAGAAAATGTTATATGGCCTCATTTCCCTCGGATGAGAACAGACGTGAGAGATGGATAATTAATGTTGGCCGAAAGAACTGGACACCATCAAAAAATTCATTCATATGCGAGGTATAATAACTTTTAGCACCATCGCGGATGGGGTGGTTTGTAATAGCAGTTTGAATTAAATTTCAGTTATGATAAGACAATTTATTTATTTTTTAATATTATATTTGATTAATTTATAAGCTTATATTTATTAAAAGAGCATTACAGTAGTACTTGTGTCTTCTATAATTTAATTATTACATAATATATTAAAATTAGTAGTCGATTCAAGAATTAGTAAATAAATCTACATACATGTTATGTTTCCAAAAGCACAATATTTCGATCGTACGTACAATATTTGTTTATAATATAGGTACATACCTGTGATCTCCTTAGCAAATCTAAAGAATGATATTCCTTCGCCGGTTTTAGAAGGGCGTTCGGGGTAAGCTTCCGATATGCCACCTTTCTGCTTCTTTACTCCCGACATTAAAATCAAAACAAATCCTTTCTAAATTGTAAAAAACCAAAAAAACAAATCACTTTTCACTTTAAACTGCAGAAAAAAAAATATTTGTTGGGTTTTCTAAAAGTAAACAAACGATTTGACAGATTGCGAATGATGTGAACATAGCTGCGAATAAGTCATCTGCGCTTCTCTTATTGGAACCGCCATTAATTTCTTAGCTCGAGGCCAACCAATCGCGTGAACGACCGCTCGTGTCCAGACTTTCCAATACAGGGACTTTAATTTTCGGTAAAGTCCCTGTATTGGAAAGTCTGGACACGAGCGGTCGTTCACGCGATTGGTTGGCCTCGAGCTAAGAAATTAATGGCGGCTCCAATAAGAGAAGCGCAGATGACTTATTCGCAGCTATGTTCACATCATTCGCAATCTGTCAAATCGTTTGTTTACTTTTAGAAAACCAAACGAATCTTTTTTTTTCTGCAGTTTAAAGTGAAAAGTGATTTGTTTTTTTGGTTTTTTACAATTTAGAAAGGATTTCTTTTGATTTTAATGGCGTGAGTAAAGAAGCAGAAAGGTGGCATATCGGGAGCTTACCCCGAACACCCTTCTAAAACCGGCGAAGGAATATCATTTTTTAGATTTGCTATGGAGATCACAGGTATATGTACCTATATTATAAACAAATATTGTGCTTTTGGAAACATAACATGTATGTGGATTTATTTACTAATTCTTGAATCGTCTACTAATTTTAATATATTTAATAATTAAATTATAGAAGACATAAGTACTACTGTAACGCTCTTTTAATAAATATAAGCTTATAAATTAATCAATTATAATATTAAAAAATAAATAAATTGTCTTATCATAACTGAAATTTAATTCAAACTGCTATTACAAACCACCCCATCCGCGATGGTGCTAAAAGTTATTATACCTCGCATATGAATGAATTTTTTGATGGTGTCCAGTTCTTTCGGCCAACATTAATTATCCATCTCTCACGTCTGTTCTCATCCGAGGGAAATGAGGCCATATAACATTTTCTCCCATGATTGGTATTATTTTTGCAACCGGGATAGCTGCATGTATGCATTTTTAAAACACTTTGACGTTTAACGAACGCGAACTTTTATTTACATCGCGAGATCATATGACAGGAGAGACTGACACCGCGCGCACGCCCGGGCGCCATTAATTTCTTAAAAGGAGCAAATAGAAAAGGACACAGAGTTCTCTTTCTTACACACGGGCTTTATAGCTCGTGTCCAGACTTTCCAATACAGGGACTTTAATTTTCGGTAAAGTCCCTGTATTGGAAAGTCTGGACCGAGCGGTCGTTCACGCGATTGGTTGGCCTCGAGCTAAGAAATTAATGGCGGCTCCAATAAGAGAAGCGCAGATGACTTATTCGCAGCTATGTTCACATCATTCGCAATCTGTCAAATCGTTTGTTTAGTTTTAGAAAACCCAACAAATATTTTTTTTTCTGCAGTTTAAAGTGAAAAGTGATTTGTTTTTTTTGGTTTTTTACAATTTAGAAAGGATTTCTTTTGATTTTAATGTCGGGAGTAAAGAAGCAGAAAGGTGGCATATCGGGAGCTTACCCCGAACGCCCTTCTAAAACCGGCGAAGGAATATCATTTTTGAGATTTGCTAAGGAGATCACAGGTATGTTACCTATATTATAAACAAATATTGTGCTTTTGGAAACATCACATGTATGTGGATTTATTTACTAATTCTTGAATCGTCTACTAATTTTAATATATTTAATAATTAAATTATAGAAGACACAAGTACTACTGTAATGCTCTTTTAATAAATATAAGCTTATAAATTAATCAATTATAATATTAAAAAATAAATAAATTGTCTTATCATCACTAAAATTTAATTCAAACTGCTATTACAAACCACCCCATCCGCGATGGTGCTAAAAGTTATTATACCTCGCATATGAATGAATTTTTTGATGGTGTTCAGTTCTTTCGGCCAACATTAGTTATCCATTTCTCACGTCTGTTCTCATCCGAGGGAAATAAGGCCATATAACGTTTTCTCCCACGATTGGTATTATTTTTGCAACCTGGATAGCTGCATGTAGGCATTTTAAAAACACTTTGACGTTAAACGAACGCGAAGTTCGCGTCGCGAACTGTTTATTTACATCGCGAGATCATATGACAGGAGAGACTGACGCCGCGCGCACGCCCGGGCGCCATTAATTTCTTAAAATGAGGAAATAGAGAATGTCACAGAGTTCTCTTTCTTACACACGGGCTTTATAGCTCGTGTCCAGACTTTCCAATACAGGGACTTTAAATTTCGGCCAAAAGTGGACTTACGGCATTTGCATGTTAAGCTGACGGTATATGTATGATGGCAAAGGAAGAATCTGTTTATATGTAAGTATTTGTAAGCCTGATATATAGATAAAATAAATTTTGCCAGTAGTTGGCGGCGGTGGTAATAATTTAATGCAAGTAACCGGCCATATTATTTTTGTCCCTAAAAATAAAAATTAATATATTTGGGACTTTTGTTACTAGTTATTTAAACATATACCTATATTCTTCTAAAAAATCTTACTCTGGTAAACATATCTAGTAATCTAGTAAAGAATTAGTTTAACTTACCTTTAAAATTGCCCTCTTGCGAAATTCAAATTAGAAGTAATTATAAAGTCATTTTTGGCCGACTACTAGAGGTGGCCGGCTTACTAGCGCATTCACCCCACATTTGACTTTTCAGTTACCTATAGTCCGCCTTACGGTTCTGTGGCTATGGATGAAATGCGAATAAAAAAAGTCATTTACCGGATTTGCCAAGTTTACCAATAATTTTAAATAAAAATAACCTAATTTTAAGATGATAAGACCGCGTATGAATTTTTTCTCGCCCACGCCATTCCAGCCGGCCGTTTCCAGTCGATAAAATAGTTGTGGTGGACACATAAATAAAATAATGCCTAAAAAATGTGTGTTCCGCTGCGTTTTTTTTTAGCTGTTGCCGCTGATAGTGGTGTGGTTTTATCTGTTTTGTGGGTGTGGTTTAATTATTAAAATAAGATTAAGTAAATTTAGTTTTTCCACTACTAACCTATAACATCGATCGCCATTATTGACCAATTATTAACGTTAGAAATCGTTTTCCTCTACCTTATAAGTTATTATTGACCATGGTCAATAATAAGGCATTGAATCCATTATTAACCAATCTTCAAGAATCTATTTGAACGCAGGTAACTTGATTTTTTGATTCTACAACATGAATTCATAAACATTAATAACCTGAAAGGTGATTTCTTGTGGTTAGGCAACCAGATAATTATCAATACATATTAGATTATAAGAGATGCTTCATATTGTAAAATATCGATACAATCAACATTTTTTCTGCTTCCATCCTTAATTCTGGGGGTGTACACATAATAAGATTACTATAACATTTCCTTCGCTAATTATTTAAAAAAACGGAAAACTTGTGAAATCTGATGACATAAATGAACAAAAATTGACATTAACAAAGCCACTTGACAAAAAAACAAAATATTTTGCCAATTCCAAAGCGCAGCTTAATTAAAAAATATACTTATACCTACCTATAATTTTTTATAATTATTAATTCTATAAAGATAAATGTCTTATAAAAGTTTGTAGTAGTGGAAAAAATATTATATTAACCACGGTTTAGACAGCTTTTATAGCCCTCGCGTCTTAAATCCCTCGTCGCTCCGCTCCTCGTGATCTAATAAACTTGCCGCTCGGGCAATAATGATGGCTGTCTAAATCTTGGTTAATAATATATACTGTATAGGTAACTTATAAAATATTAATATGAAACGATCGAGCCACCGCACGCCTATGACGCTACAGTTAAACCTGACTTTTTTATGCCCATTACCCCCCTGTCTCCTCAGCCGTCGTAGCCACAGACTATAGTAAGGCGGACTATATAATTATGTTATAATTTTAATTTTGTTTTGATCTTAGACGAGGTTAGCTTGTCTAAAGCCGCTTTTAGACAACCAATTTTTTGCAGTCGAAGTGGGCCGCAAAAATGTCGGCATTTGTGGTCGACTGTCACTATACTTGCTTGCCATTTCACAACAATGCAAAGAGCGTTGCCTTTTTACACCGGCCACATTTGTGCAGCCCACTTCGACAGCAAAAAGTCGCTTGTCTGAAAGCGGTCTAAGATATTGATCCTTTTCTAATGCTCAATTATAGGATTTAATTACCCATTTGATTTCATTACATTTTTAAGCAAAATGTGCGACGACGAGCATTCTCAGTTAAATGTCATCCAATTTACTCCTATAACAACTTCATACCTAAATGCACAAAACAAAGAGTTATGATTTATTGTGACCTGGAGTGTAACTGCAAGTCTTCCACCTTCTGATATTAGGACTTACAATATTTAATAAGTCCTCAAATGTTTCACTAGGCATTCTTAGATAATTGAAATACTTTCCAGAATCTATTAATTTCATTTCCTGAATCAGGTTCTGATAAGCGCCTTGCTTTTTTTCAAAAATATCTTTTCCATAAAATCCTTTTTCTTTTCTTTATTTTTTATTCTCAATGTAAACAGGACACAATTAATTATTGGTTTTCCAAATATATTCACACTAATTGATTTCGCTAATAGGTATTCATTTTATGTTAAAATACTAAAAAAACACAAAAGGCACAAAACAAACTTCAAATAATGAGGTTAAAATATATACCTAAGTACGACTGTCATACAAAATTAAAAATATTTTAACTCATCCGACGGTCGGATGAAACCGGATAAATATTGCCGCCAAAACAATGCAACCAATAATAGGCACCCGTTCGGATCATCGGACCGTTGTATTTCATATGCATGAAAATCCACCTTACGTAAAGTTTTCGTCACAAAACAGGTTTTCGTTATACTTCTACTTCGATCATATTTCTGGGTGCATATATAATATACAGGGTGGTTGGTATATGGAAACGGTCGATTATTTCTTAAAGTATAACAGTTGGGAAAAAATATTTTAGACAAAAGTTTTAGGGCTTTTTAAGGTCTATTAGAATTTTAAACAAATAAGTATACAGGATGAGTCAGAAAACCGTAGAGAAGCAAAGTTACTTTTTTTTAAATGGAACACACCCTATATCTTAGAATATTTTTGGATTTTACATGAAATAACAATTATTTTTTAATAAGTGCAATATAAGCCTAAACCCAATAGTTTCCGAGATATCGACTTTTGAAAAATGACATTTTTGAACTTTGACAGCTTCTAGCTCTCTAACGGTATGTCTTAGAGTGAAACGGCTTACATGTCCCTATCTTACTTTTTTATTAGCTTCTCAAAAACATCAACTTCCGGTTAAATCGGAAGTACTGTATTTCCGGCTTTTGAGTTACATCCGGATTAACCGTAAGTTGACACTTTTAGGAAGATAATAAGAAACTAACATAGGGACATGTAAGCCGTTTTACTCTAAGACGTACCGTTAGAAAGCTAGAAGCTGTCAAAGTTCAATAATGTAATTTTTCAAAAGTCGATATCTCGGAAACTATTAGGTTTAGACTTATAATGCACTTATTGAAAAATAATTGTTATTTTATGTAAAATTCAAAAATATTCTAAGATATAGGGTGTTCCATTTAAAAAAAAGTAACTTTGTTTCTCTACGGTTTTCTGACTCATCCTGTATACTTATTTTTTCAAAATTCTAATAGACCTTTAGAAACCCTGAAACTTTTGTCTTAAATATTTTTTGCTAACTGTTTTACTTTATGAAATAATCGACCGTTTCCATACATACCAACGACCCTGTATATAGTAGGGATGCACAAAATTCAAAATACATCGAAAATCGATGCAACGGCCGACTTCTGATATAGGCATGGCCGACTACTAAACAATAAGTGTCCGACTTCTGAAAAAACTGATATTTTTCAACTTAAAAATTAAATATTTATGTACTTTCTTGAGTATTTTTATCTTGTTCACTCGCTTATTTAATGTTTATACTTGAAAAGCATTAAATGAACAGATTTATTTAAAAAACAAAAATAGAATGATCAAAAAGGCCGACTAATGGCACAATCACCCTATTTGTTTATAAACATTGGTTGATTTTTGATAATTTATAATTTTAGGGTTAATTTTTAAAAGATTATTTTCTGTTTCGAGTGCACCATTTAGTGTATATGTAGTGTTTTCCCCTTTTTCGAATCACCTTCAGTGCAGTTTCTTATTTCCCTCCGTTGGACATTTATAACACAGAACAATAAAGGTTAACCCCTTGAGCACGGCAGATATAACAATATCTGCCGTGCCTTGAGTGTGGTGCTGGTCACTCTTCAGCCACTACCACCGAAAAACAAGGCCTTGAAACGAGAAAGTATGAGTCATCACGAGTAGACCAGAGGCGGCCAATCTCCTGATGAAATATATTGCAATAAAGATTTATTTTTTAATATTTGGATTTATTATGATAAATTTTACTTATGTAAAGTATAAATCCATACCAAAAAAGTATTTTAGTACTAACAAATGTGTAATCCAAATATTTTTATCTAAATAGGTATTATTTTTATATGGATATCAAAGCGCTTGTATTGGGTTATTTTATTTTGCTTGGATAGGAGATTGAATAATGAATTCAAAGGGAAGCATGGAAAGAAAGAATACCCATATTTTATATATTTTTATAAAAAAAACGAATTATTTCACAAAATAGGTACACAAGGGAAGAATATGAAAATAAATCAATTGCAATAATTATTTCAATCACATTTCACATTGTTTGAAAAAAAATATTTACACAGTAAATAAATAAATAAACTCTTTATTTCAAATCATCATACAAAAATCACAATATTTCTATAAATCTGGACTAAAATCACGTAAGCAATATGACCCTAAATTTATTAATAATTTCCTAATCTGTACCTACTTTCATTTTTCTTTTCGGACACAATACATTTTATTTCTTTTGGTAGGTATATTGTTAAACAGCTGAACACACATATATTATGTGGTGACTTTTCAGTCAGCCAGCCTATGGGGTAAGTATTTAAAGTTCGGAGTTCTAAGCCTACTATCACTTTTATAACTATTTTATGCAACTCGTTACCAGTCATTTTACTTACTGGAAGAACATGGACTACATCTTGATATGGCGACAATAAGCTGATAATCATAAAGGTGTGAGCACTGGTGGCACGTTCCGTTCAGCTGCGCTATTGTAGGCCACAATGTTACCCCCCTTGTAATCTATGTTAGCTCTAAGGTGAATCTCGTCCATCATCAAAACAATTGTTTTCTCAGAATCCTCCGAGGAATCCTCCAACAACTTAAACTTATTGGAAGCATATTTCAAAAAGTTTTCATCTGTTTGCTCCAAACGGGGATCTGTGTTGAAGCTTGCACAGATTGTCTTAAGGGTACGTGGAGATGGAAGTATAAGTCTATTTGCACTTCTTAAAAATTTATACGCGTGAGGCGAGAGATGGAGTGTAATAAGCAAGCAAACAGTGACAACTCGCAAGAATATCTCAGGCAGGTATTATTACTCACTGTTACTAACTTAAGCTGTTCTTGAATAAACTGTAAAACTCCTTTTTTTTCCAAAAACTCATCAGACATGGACTGTAAAAGTTCCAAAATGAAGTTAAATTTTTGTGTTTCTTTATCTGAACTTTTCTCCTGTAAATCATCTAATAAAGGCACTTTTAATTCCGATAACACAGTTTTTAACGTATTAATGTCAGTCACTCTTAGGGGAAATTTAAGAACACTTTTGTCACTACACAGAATTTTTTTGACCTCAGTATCAGCAAAAAACACTTTGACATTAAGTTCGTCGTTTAAAAACACTGACAATTTTGGGGCAAGGTCATTCTGTGATTCATTTAGCCTGGTTCTGTCAATTTGTCAAAAGCTTCCACCAAGTTAGAGAAAGTTATTAACTCATTATAAATTGCTGATGCTTTTATACTTTCTGTAACAGCTTTTTCTACATCTCGACATTCCATTCGAAGGCGTTTAGACTCCGGAGAGATTCGCACAGGGATATCATCTTTCGACAAATATGATGGACATCGAGGCATCTGGGTTGGGACAGTTCCTAAAACAAATAAGAATCATTTAAAAAAAAATCAGTACCAATTATTTGACCAACAACAAGCATAAAATATTTTACCCACATCATATTTTCTAATATCCCTCTTACCTTTAACTAATCGTGGATATTTTAGTGCTGCCTCGATAACTTCACCAGTTGCCACAATCTGGAAGGTTTTTTTCTTTCAATGATGCTGGGTTGAAAGTGTAATTCACACACCTAAAAATAATTTTATTTTTGGTAATTACAACATTTACAAGCTATTAAAATATCAAAATATCCATTAACACAAACCTACCTTGCTTGCTTTTGTAGGAATAAAATCTTTCCTTTTAATTGCCCATATCAGTAGGTATACCCTTACTTGAGACGGTATCTCCTAAAACACATGTATTTTCTTATGGAGAAATATCCATTATTCAGCCATGCGCATTCCGTTATGATGGCATCCATTTCAACACAAACATTATAATGTACTTTTTCCTTTTTGTGACATGCGTAATTGATATAGTAATTGTAGATATGCTTTAAAGTTCCTGTACAAACCTGTTTAGGACTCTGTTGACTGATGCAGTGTGGATAAAAAATATTATTATTTTAAAATTATTTATTAAATTTAAGGCACAAAACTTTGTTTATAAGTAATTGGTATAATTAATCGGTGTTATAATCATAAGCCTCTTGATTAAGAACGACCATTTTAATTTAATTGTATATTATGATGTTAATGTTACATGGTATATTTTACGTAGAATAATAGTTTTAGATTTAGGATTAGACAATCTCCTTGTATTTACATTAAATCATTAAACAAGTTATATAAAAAAGGGTTTTACGTTTTAATATTAAAGTTAAACATACGTGTATGTCAAGGATAAAGCTAGATCAAAAGGATGGAACGAAATCGAGAAAAGTATTCAAGTAGTTGGGATAATTTTAGGGTTTTTCACAGGGAACCGACCTAGATGTCTAGGTAGATTAAATAGCAGTTGCTTGTACCTGATCGCAAAATGTGTTTACCAATCAAGTTGTAGTTAGTTAAAAAAAGGCATTGGTTTTATCTGGATTTAACCGTTCTGATTTTAAAAATAATTATTATATCAATGAAATATTCTTATGAAATATATAGTGTAACATACACAAACCTTTATATTATATTCATCGAATTGAATGATTTTCACACTTACCTAGAGTGGACCTTCTATTGGATGGCCGAAGGCAACATAGATTTTTTTTCTCTTCAATAAATAAAAAAAAGAACCACATGCGGACGCTGAACTCTAATCAGCATATTTTACTAGTAAATGGACCTATTATTGTTGTGTACAATGATTCGATGATTTATCATAGTTTTGTATGCGATCTACTAGGGTTCCACCCATATGCTATTAACGACTCACTTTTTTCAAATATCACTCGATGTCAGTGTTGTAGTTCTGGTTGCGATAACACAGAGTAATTGGCTGTTGTCAGTGTTTATAAAATAAAAATAGACTAACCTTTTCTGCAAACGTTCTTAGGGACCGTTGTCTTCTTTTTTTTTTATAACGGAAATTGACACAAAAATGGCAGTATAGTGGTCTTTTGTTAATTTCGGATTTATTTGATGTGTTGATTGACGAGGCAAATATCATTGATGATCAGTGGTGATGATTGATATTTACGTTTTACCTGTTAGCCTGACTTTGTAATCGTTTTCAAAATTTCTTCAGATTACGACCCTGATGATGAGCTCGCAAACGCATAGACAAAAAGTTTTTTAAATATAAAAGGTTTAAGGAGAACGTTTGCCCTTAAACATTATACGCTTATTTAAGACAATATTAATTTAAACTACAAAAAAGTATATTGTTTTTATTAAAATTGTACTATTTATACTTTAAGTATGTATAGATATTTTTATTATTTTGTAACTATGGTGAGTTCTTTGTATTCCAAAAAAGTGGATTTTCTGAATTATTTTATTTTACTATTATTATACAGTATTAGTATTTGTCTATCATTAGTTTGCTATAGCGTTAAATAAGGCCACTGCATTTTATGCATTTTTAATTATGAATTCAAGACATATTTCAATTCAACTAACAATTTGCATGTTTAAACATGTAATTGTTTAAAATAACCACCTGAAAAGTAATAACATGTAAGAACTAGGTCCAGTAAAAAATACTACAAAAACTAAGATTAGGGTAAAATCACCTTCTAACCAAGTATGGCTGATTCCAAGAAGATATCACTTCAATGACCCTACACTCCCAGTATAATTTACTTTTAGTTCATTACCTCATTAATTCAATCTCGCGAATTAATTATCCCCTCCCGCTTCATTTTTGAGTAACCCAATAAGTTCTTTTCCCCCACCCCTACAATTCACTACCCCCACTCCAATCTCGACAGATCCTACATTATAACTAGGCGTCTGCAGAAAGACCTTGTCATATCTACTTTTAGACAGGCAGCATCTTGTAGAAATTTACAGAAAGATGGAGAAGTTTATTATTGTTAAAGACGTTGTTAAAAAGTTACGAGAATTTAACCTTACAGGACGCACTCTAGAGTTTAAGTTAAAACCTGTTCCACAGGGAGTTGAACCAGTTGGTTGGGTGGAAAAAGGAATTAATCAAATTATTGAAAACGCTACAGAAGGCCTACAACCCTTAGATCGTGTGGGTTTTAGTTTTTGCTCTAAAGACTTCAACCGAGGAGAAGGTTGGATTCGCTTCAAAGCAGCTAAAGACATAACCTTTCAAGATGTTTGGAGTGTTATAAGTGGCATTTATCAGTCAAACTCAGCAGGTCTTAATACAGAATCATTTTGTCTTAGTGTGACAACTGTTAGATTACCTGTTGGTGGGGGCAGAGGAAAAAATTATAACAGCTTTCACGAGGAATGCGACAAGAGACGAGGTATTATAAGTATTAAAAATACCGATAACCTGTGTTTACCACGTGCTTTGGTAGTCGCCATTGCCCATAATAAAAGAGATCCCGAATTCAGTAAGGTTAGAAGAGATATTAGTAAAATTCAAACCGAAAGAACAAGATCATTGTTGGAGAGAGCTAAAATTAGCATTCCTGAGGCAGGAGGTGGAATTCCCGAGTTAATACAATTTCAAAATCATCTAAAAGAATATAAATTAGTTGTTTATAGCTATGGATCAAAAGGACGAAATATTATATTTGAAGGTTCAACGGAAAGCAATAAACGGCTGAACTTATTACATTACAAAAGCCATTTTAATGTAATTACATCGCTGACAGCAGCTTTTTGTTCTAACTATTTTTGTGAAAAGTGTTACGTCCCATATGATCACAAAAATGAGCACCGATGTGGTGGAACCTGTCAGGCATGTCAGCAAGCCCCTGCTTGTGAAATAGCAATAAAAATTAAATGCCAGGACTGTCTACGATTTTTTAGAAGTCAAAACTGTTACGAAAATCATAAAAAGGTTTATTCGTCAGGCAAATTTACAGTATGCGAACAAATTAAACTATGTTCTATTTGTTTAAAAACCATTAAAGCCAAAAGAGCACATGTATGTGGTGAATTTTTTTGTAAAATTTGTAATAAACATGCACCCGAGGATCATCTATGTTATATTCGGCCTGATAAGGGAAAACCTAAGATTAAAGATGTTCTTTTTGTATTCTACGATTTAGAGACGAGCCAAGACAAACTATTGGAAAATTCAACGTTTTTACATCAAGTCAATCTCTGTGTTTTCAAACAATACTGCGATGAGTGCATGGATTCTGAAGCAGATACTTGTAAAAAATGCGGTCTAAAGTTACAAAAAGTCAGAGGTATAGACCCAGCGGGAACATTTACTAACCATTTGTTACAAATGAGAAAAAACTTTAAAGAAATTATTGTAATAGCCCATAATGGTCAGGCTTTTGATCACCAGTTTATATTAAACTACATTATGACAAAGACAGATTTTACACCTGAGTTAATCATGAGAGGTACCAAAATAATTACGATGCAACTTGAAAATGTAAAATTTATCGACTCACTTAACTATTTCCCTATGCCTTTAGCCAAACTACCAAAGGCATTTGGACTTGATGATATTTTTAAAAAAGGCTACTTCCCGCACCTATTTAATACAAAGGCAAATGAAAACTATATAGGACCTCTACCATCAATTGAATATTACTCCCCAGATAGTATGAAAGAAGAAGACAGAGCCAAATTTCTTAAATGGTTTGTAGAGCATGAAAATGATGGTTTCGATATGCAAAGAGATCTGGTAGACTACTGCGTATCGGATGTCGAAATCCTTGCGCAATCATGTTTAAAGTTTAGAGAACAACTTATACAAACTACCAATGTATGTCCATTTACTGAAGCTACAACTATTGCTTCAGCATGCAATAAAATTTTTAGAAGAAATTTTTTGAAGCCTAATACTATAGGAATCATACCAAAAAATGGATACCGATGGAGAAACAGGCAGAGCAAAATTGCCATAGATTGGTTACTTTGGACCGAGAATCACAGAAAAATCAACATCTTACATGCTGCTAATGGTAAAGAAGCTGTTTTAAATGGTGTAAAAGTTGATGGTTACTGCTCCGAAACAAATGAGGTATTTGAATTTCAAGGATGTTATTTCCATGGATGTACTGTATGCTACAAGTTCGGCAGGAACGATCCTCTTTCCGAGGACCCCTCAGAAACGCTAAATTTAAGATATGAAACCACAAAGGCAAAAATTATGAGACTAAAAGATTTCGGTTTTTTAGTTAATGAAATGTGGGAGTGTGATTTTAGAAATTTATTAAAAAATAATCCAGAGATAAAATCCTATACTAATACCCATTACAATAAAATTTTGACAAAACTAAATCCAAGAGATGCTTTTTATGGAGGACGAACAGGAAATACATGCGAATACTATGAAATAAAAGATACGGAAAAAATTAAATACGCCGATGTTTGTTCCCTCTATCCGTACATCTGTAAGAGTTCTAAATTTCCACTATCACATCCAGAAGTGTATGTAGGAGATGCGTGTAACAAATTAAACCTAAATAATATAGATGGTTTAATTAAATGCACAATTCTCCCACCAGAAGAGTTGTATCATCCAGTGCTCCCTCAAAAAATAAACAATAAATTGATGTTTATTCTTTGTCGAACATGCGGTCAAGACATGAATTACAACGAATGTAAGCATACCAGCGAAGAAAGGGTACTTGAAGGAACATGGGTTCTGGACGAGGTACTTAAAGCTCTAGAAAAAGGATATAAAATACAAAAAATACATGAAATCTGGAAATATAACGTACGAAAGTTTAATAAAGAAAACGGTGAGGAAGGATTATTCACATCCATGATGAATAAATTCATTAAAATCAAACAGGAAGCATCAGGCTGGCCTAAAGATTGTGAAATAGAGGAAGACAAAGTTAAATACATTGACCAGTTCTTTGAAAAGGAAGATGTTAAACTAGAGTATAACAAAATTATTGAAAATCCAGGGCTAAGATCACTGGCGAAATTAATACTTAACTCGTTTTGGGGAAAATTCGGTCAAAGAGAGAATCAACCAAAGACGAAAATTGTAAATAAACCAGCAGATTTATTTGCAATGTTTATTAACCCTGCAATTTATATCAATGGGGTTATACCCGTCAACGATAAAACATTACTTGTCAATTATGAATATATAGAAGAAGCCAGCGATCCGTTGCCAACTGTTAATGTTGTTATAGCGGCTTACGTAACAGCGCAAGCGCGCCTTAAATTATACTCCTATTTTGAAGCTCTTGATAAAAGAGTCTTATACTATGATACAGATTCCGTGATTTATGTTTCAAAAAATAATGACCCCGATATACCAATGGGGCAATTTATTGGAGACATGACAGACGAGTTGGAGAGTTATGGCTCTAACTCATACATAACTAAGTTTGTTTCTGGAGGCCCCAAGAATTATGCATTTAAGGTTCACTCGACGAAAAGTAATTTAGAAGAAACGGTCTGTAAAGTTAAAGGTATAACTCTCAACTATGCCGCATCACAAGTAATAAATTTTGATGCAATCAAACACATGGTTCTTCAAAAATCCGAACCGATCCCCATCATATCCAGAAGCATACGGCGTAGCAAGGAGCACATTGTGACAACTTGTACTAAAGTCAAACTCTATAGACCTATTTCAACAAAGAGAAAATTTCTATCGGATGGAAGCTCCGAACCATATGGATATAGAAAAAGAAAAACCCATTGAAAATAAAATATATTGTATATTTTGTATGTATTGTATATAAAATATATTATAAATATTGTATATCTGGAACCGCTATGGAGTTTAAAAATGTAAATTAAGTAATAAACAATTTAAAATATCCATTTTGGTTTTATTTTTTCTTTAGCAGTAAGAGTTTTCTAAGTATTTAAATAAGTAATTATGTAGATACATATTAAAAAAATATGTTTTTATTTTTACAAAGACACTCATAATTTAAATAGTTTGAAAATATTATCCAGTCATTTAAGTACTACACTTAAACTTAAAGAAAAGTTCTCCGAAGCCACAAAAAAACACTAAGGGAATTGGTTCTTTTCAGCTATTTTTCTGTTATTCTTATAGTAATCCATATTCGTTTCAAATTTGAACGACCCACATGATAGTCTTTTTTTGTAATTTATGCATATTTAATTACAAGGTTTCATACAACTTTAACAAATAAAAGTTGTTTTTTCTTTCATTTTTTTCTTTTCTGTTTTCTTTTTCGGTTCTTAAGAAATGCTAAAGAATCTGTACAAAACAAGTCACGAATTAACTAAATAGCCACCATTTCACTAAATACTTAACACTCAGTATACAATTTTCAGAAATGACATGATTAAGAACGGTTCTAGTCATTTTATACAAGATTTCACATGATTTAACAAATTTAAAACATTTTTTTTTAATTTTTACTAAATTCTAAACACTCAGTATATCATTTTCAGAAAATAATACAATTCAGTACAGTTTTACAAATTTTCACAGGTTAATAACATTAAAACATTTTTTTTAATTTTTTACTAAATTCTAAACACTCAGTATACACTTTTAAGAAAATAGGACGATTTGCGACTGTTTTAGTCATTTTTACAAATTTTCACAGGTCTTAATAACATAAAAACATTTTTTTTTAATTTTTACTCACTTCTAAACACGCAGTATATCATTTTTCAGAAAATAATACAATTCAGTACAGTTTACAGATATTTACAGGTCTTAATAACATTAAAACATTTTTTTTAATTTTTTACTAAATTCTAAACACTCAGTATACACTTTTAAGAAAATAGGACGATTTGCGACTGTTTTAGTCATTTTTACAAATTTTCACAGGTCTTAGTAACATAAAAACATTTTTTTTTTAATTTTTACTCACTTCTAAACACGCAGTATATCATTTTCAGAAAATAATACAATTCAGTACAGTTTTACAAATTTTCACAGGTCTTAATAACATTAAAACATTTTTTTAATTTTTTACTAAATTCTAAACACTCAGTATACACTTTTTAAGAAAATAATTTAATTCAGTACAGTTTTACAAATTTTTCACATGCTTTTAATAACATTAAAACATTTTTTTAATTTTTACTAAATTTTAAACACTCAGTATACACTTTTTAAGAAAATAACACGATTTAGTACAGTTTTTACAGATATTTACAAAGTCTTAATAACATTAAAATATTTTTTTCTAATTATAATTGCTATTTTCATCTTTTTTATTCCTTAATTATCTAACATAATGTATACAATTTCAAGAAATAGTAGATTTTTAATCCATGTACAAAATTCAAGAATCTAAAATACAATTAAATGTAGGCTTTTTTAATTGGCATCTCAGGCAAATTATTTCCCCCAAAATTATCTAAAAAAGATATACCAAAAACATTCTAAAGTGGTTTTTTACCTCTATAAGCATGCAGGCCGATCCGACCCTTGTCGGTTTTATTACCCCATAAATTAACACAGTAGAGGAATATTGACAGTTCTGGGCCAGTGGTGCTAGTGGTGCGTTTTATGATCTAACCCAGGTGGTTCGGTGGTGCGTTTTATGACCTAACCCGGGTGGTTCGGTGGTGCTGTTTACAACCTAACCCCGAAATTAAACCCGACTTTTTACGACCTAACCCAAGTGCTTTCGTGAGGCGGCTTCTTATTTAACCCTAACCTGAACCTGAATATTTATGAACTGACCCGAGATAAAACCCGACTTTTTACGACCTAACCCCGGATGCTTTCGTGAGGCGGCTTCTCATCTAACCCTAATTTGAACCTGAATATTTATGAACTAACCTTAGTGGAAACGCCGCTGCTAAAGCGGCATAGTAAAATCATGATTTATATTAGTGAAACGCCGCTGTTAAAGCGATATAGTAAAAAACTCGATTAAAATTTTATCTTGTTCGCTAGACCAATTAATTTCCAAATATTATAATTAAAACATACAATCACTACACTGGCGCACCGTCAAAAATCGTGCTTGCACTATCCCAACGTACAGAGCGTCCGCTTCAGAAATTACGGTGCCGTATTTTTTGCGCCGAACGCTCTGGAGGAACACACTCCGATTTGCAAGTACATACACGCTTTGTCGCGGCGAAGCTCGCCGTCAAATTACGGCCACTCTTTTGCGGTACCGCTTTGAAGGAAACCAAAGCTTTAGTGAAACGCCGCTGCCCCAGAACTCTCTCCATTATCCTCTACTGTGTTAATTTATGGGGTAATAAAACCGACAAGGGTCGGATCGGCCTGCATGCTTATAGAGGTAAAAAACCGCTTTAGAATGTTTTTGGTATATCTTTTTTAGATAATTTTGGGGGAAATAATTTGCCTGAGATGCCAATTAAAAAAGCCTACATTTAATTGTATTTTAGATTCTTGAATTTTGTACATGGATTAAAAATCTACTATTTCTTGAAATTGTATACATTATGTTAGATAATTAAGGAATAAAAAAGATGAAAATAGCAATTATAATTAGAAAAAAATATTTTAATGTTATTAAGACTTTGTAAATATCTGTAAAAACTGTACTGAATCGTGTTATTTTCTTAAAAAGTGTATACTGAGTGTTTAAAATTTAGTAAAAATTAAAAAAATGTTTTAATGTTATTAAAAGCATGTGAAAAATTTGTAAAACTGTACTGAATTAAATTATTTTCTTAAAAAGTGTATACTGAGTGTTTAGAATTTAGTAAAAAATTAAAAAAATGTTTTAATGTTATTAAGACCTGTGAAAATTTGTAAAACTGTACTGAATTGTATTATTTTCTGAAAATGATATACTGCGTGTTTAGAAGTGAGTAAAAATTAAAAAAAAAATGTTTTTATGTTATTAAGACCTGTGAAAATTTGTAAAAATGACTAAAACAGTCGCAAATCGTCCTATTTTCTTAAAAGTGTATACTGAGTGTTTAGAATTTAGTAAAAAATTAAAAAAATGTTTTAATGTTATTAAGACCTGTAAATATCTGTAAACTGTACTGAATTGTATTATTTTCTGAAAAATGATATACTGCGTGTTTAGAAGTGAGTAAAAATTAAAAAAAAATGTTTTTATGTTATTAAGACCTGTGAAAATTTGTAAAAATGACTAAAACAGTCGCAAATCGTCCTATTTTCTTAAAAGTGTATACTGAGTGTTTAGAATTTAGTAAAAAATTAAAAAAATGTTTTAATGTTATTAACCTGTGAAAATTTGTAAAACTGTACTGAATTGTATTATTTTCTGAAAATGATATACTGAGTGTTTAGAATTTAGTAAAAATTAAAAAAAAATGTTTTAAATTTGTTAAATCATGTGAAATCTTGTATAAAATGACTAGAACCGTTCTTAATCATGTCATTTCTGAAAATTGTATACTGAGTGTTAAGTATTTAGTGAAATGGTGGCTATTTAGTTAATTCGTGACTTGTTTTGTACAGATTCTTTAGCATTTCTTAAGAACCGAAAAAGAAAACAGAAAAGAAAAAAATAAAAGAAAAAACAACTTTTATTTGTTAAAGTTGTATGAAACCTTGTAATAAAATATGCATAAATTACAAAAAAATACTATCATGTGGGTCGTTCAAATTTGAAACGAATATGGATTACTATAAGAATAACAGAAAAATAGCTGAAAAGAACCAATTCCCTTAGTGTTTTTTTGTGGCTTCGGAGAACTTTTCTTTAAGTTTAAGTGTAGTACTTAAATGACTGGATAATATTTTCAAACTATTTAAATTATGAGTGTCTTTGTAAAAATAAAAACATATTTTTTTAATATGTATCTACATAATTACTTATTTAAATACTTAGAACACTCTTACTGCTAAAGAAAAAATAAAACCAAAATGGATATTTTAAATTGTTTATTACTTAATTTACATTTTTAAACTCCATAGCGGTTCCAGATATACAATATTTATAATATATTTTATATACAATACATACAAAATATACAATATATTTTATTTTCAATGGGTTTTTCTTTTTCTATATCCATATGGTTCGGAGCTTCCATCCGATAGAAATTTTCTCTTTGTTGAAATAGGTCTATAGAGTTTGACTTCAGTACAAGTTGTCACAATGTGCTCCTTGCTACGCCGTATGCTTCTGGATATGATGGGGATCGGTTCGGATTTTTGAAGAACCATGTGTTTGATTGCATCAAAATTTATTACTTGTGATGCGGCATAGTTGAGAGTTATACCTTTAACTTTACAGACCGTTTCTTCTAAATTACTTTTCGTCGAGTGAACCTTAAATGCATAATTCTTGGGGCCTCCAGAAACAAACTTAGTTATGTATGAGTTAGAGCCATAACTCTCCAACTCGTCTGTCATGTCTCCAATAAATTGCCCCATTGGTATATCGGGGTCATTATTTTTTGAAACATAAATCACGGAATCTGTATCATAGTATAAGACTCTTTTATCAAGAGCTTCAAAATAGGAGTATAATTTAAGGCGCGCTTGCGCTGTTACGTAAGCCGCTATAACAACATTAACAGTCGGCAACGGATCGCTGGCTTCTTCTATATATTCATAATTGACAAGTAATGTTTTATCGTTGACGGGTATAACCCCATTGATATAAATTGCAGGGTTAATAAACATTGCAAATAAATCTGCTGGTTTATTTACAATTTTCGTCTTTGGTTGATTCTCTCTTTGACCGAATTTTCCCCAAAACGAGTTAAGTATTAATTTCGCCAGTGATCTTAGCCCTGGATTTTCAATAATTTTGTTATACTCTAGTTTAACATCTTCCTTTTCAAAGAACCGGTCAATGTATTTAACTTTGTCTTCCTCTATTTCACAATCTTTAGGCCAGCCTGATGCTTCCTGTTTGATTTTAATGAATTTATTCATCATGGATGTGAATAATCCTTCCTCACCGTTTTCTTTATTAAACTTTCGTACGTTATATTTCCAGATTTCATGTATTTTTTGTATTTTATATCCTTTTTCTAGAGCTTTAAGTACCTCGTCCAGAACCCATGTTCCTTCAAGTACCCTTTCTTCGCTGGTATGCTTACATTCGTTGTAATTCATGTCTTGACCGCATGTTCGACAAAGAATAAACATCAATTTATTGTTTATTTTTTGAGGGAGCACTGGATGATACAACTCTTCTGGTGGGAGAATTGTGCATTTAATTAAACCATCTATATTATTTAGGTTTAATTTGTTACACGCATCTCCTACATACACTTCTGGATGTGATAGTGGAAATTTAGAACTCTTACAGATGTACGGATAGAGGGAACAAACATCGGCGTATTTAATTTTTTCCGTATCTTTTATTTCATAGTATTCGCATGTATTTCCTGTTCGTCCTCCATAAAAAGCATCTCTTGGATTTAGTTTTGTCAAAATTTTATTGTAATGGGTATTAGTATAGGATTTTATCTCTGGATTATTTTTTAATAAATTTCTAAAATCACACTCCCACATTTCATTAACTAAAAAACCGAAATCTTTTAGTCTCATAATTTTTGCCTTTGTGGTTTCATATCTTAAATTTAGCGTTTCTGAGGGGTCCTCGGAAAGAGGATCGTTCCTGCCGAACTTGTAGCATACAGTACATCCATGGAAATAACATTCTTGAAATTCAAATACCTCATTTGTTTCGGAGCAGTAACCATCAACTTTTACACCATTTAAAACAGCTTCTTTACCATTAGCAGCATGTAAGATGTTGATTTTTCTGTGATTCTCGGTCCAAAGTAACCAATCTATGGCAATTTTGCTCTGCCTGTTTCTCCATCGGTATCCATTTTTTGGTATGATTCCTATAGTATTAGGCTTCAAAAAATTTCTTCTAAAAATTTTATTGCATGCTGAAGCAATAGTTGTAGCTTCAGTAAATGGACATACATTGGTAGTTTGTATAAGTTGTTCTCTAAACTTTAAACATGATTGCGCAAGGATTTCGACATCCGATACGCAGTAGTCTACCAGATCTCTTTGCATATCGAAACCATCATTTTCATGCTCTACAAACCATTTAAGAAATTTGGCTCTGTCTTCTTCTTTCATACTATCTGGGGAGTAATATTCAATTGATGGTAGAGGTCCTATATAGTTTTCATTTGCCTTTGTATTAAATAGGTGCGGGAAGTAGCCTTTTTTAAAAATATCATCAAGTCCAAATGCCTTTGGTAGTTTGGCTAAAGGCATAGGGAAATAGTTAAGTGAGTCGATAAATTTTACATTTTCAAGTTGCATCGTAATTATTTTGGTACCTCTCATGATTAACTCAGGTGTAAAATCTGTCTTTGTCATAATGTAGTTTAATATAAACTGGTGATCAAAAGCCTGACCATTATGGGCTATTACAATAATTTCTTTAAAGTTTTTCCTCATTTGTAACAAATGGTTAGTAAATGTTCCCGCTGGGTCTATACCTCTGACTTTTTGTAACTTTAGACCGCATTTTTTACAAGTATCTGCTTCAGAATCCATGCACTCATCGCAGTATTGTTTGAAAACACAGAGATTGACTTGATGTAAAAACGTTGAATTTTCCAATAGTTTGTCTTGGCTCGTCTCTAAATCGTAGAATACAAAAAGAACATCTTTAATCTTAGGTTTTCCCTTATCAGGCCGAATATAACATAGATGATCCTCGGGTGCATGTTTATTACAAATTTTACAAAAAATTTCACCACATACATGTGCTCTTTTGGCTTTAATGGTTTTTAAACAAATAGAACATAGTTTAATTTGTTCGCATACTGTAAATTTGCCTGACGAATAAACCTTTTTATGATTTTCGTAACAGTTTTGACTTCTAAAAAATCGTAGACAGTCCTGGCATTTAATTTTTATTGCTATTTCACAAGCAGGGGCTTGCTGACATGCCTGACAGGTTCCACCACATCGGTGCTCATTTTTGTGATCATATGGGACGTAACACTTTTCACAAAAATAGTTAGAACAAAAAGCTGCTGTCAGCGATGTAATTACATTAAAATGGCTTTTGTAATGTAATAAGTTCAGCCGTTTATTGCTTTCCGTTGAACCTTCAAATATAATATTTCGTCCTTTTGATCCATAGCTATAAACAACTAATTTATATTCTTTTAGATGATTTTTAAATTGTATTAACTCGGGAATTCCACCTCCTGCCTCAGGAATGCTAATTTTAGCTCTCTCCAACAATGATCTTGTTCTTTCGGTTTGAATTTTACTAATATCTCTTCTAACCTTACTGAATTCGGGATCTCTTTTATTATGGGCAATGGCGACTACCAAAGCACGTGGTAAACACAGGCTATCGGTATTTTTAATACTTATAATACCTCGTCTCTTGTCGCATTCCTCGTGAAAGCTGTTATAATTTTTTCCTCTGCCCCCACCAACAGGTAATCTAACAGTTGTCACACTAAGACAAAATGATTCTGTATTAAGACCTGCTGAGTTTGACTGATAAATGCCACTTATAACACTCCAAACATCTTGAAAGGTTATGTCTTTAGCTGCTTTGAAGCGAATCCAACCTTCTCCTCGGTTGAAGTCTTTAGAGCAAAAACTAAAACCCACACGATCTAAGGGTTGTAGGCCTTCTGTAGCGTTTTCAATAATTTGATTAATTCCTTTTTCCACCCAACCAACTGGTTCAACTCCCTGTGGAACAGGTTTTAACTTAAACTCTAGAGTGCGTCCTGTAAGGTTAAATTCTCGTAACTTTTTAACAACGTCTTTAACAATAATAAACTTCTCCATCTTTCTGTAAATTTCTACAAGATGCGTCTGTCCGTCTGCCTGTCTAAAAGTAGATATGACAAGGTCTTTCTGCAGACGCCTAGTTATAATGTAGGATCTGTCGAGATTGGAGTGGGGGTAGTGAATTGTAGGGGTGGGGGAAAATAACTTATTGGGTTACTCAAAAATGAAGCGGGAGGGGATAATTAATTCGCGAGATTGAATTAATGAGGTAATGAACTAAAAGTAAATTATACTGGGAGTGTAGGGTCATTGAAGTGATATCTTCTTGGAATCAGCCATACTTGGTTAGAAGGTGATTTTACCCTAATCTTAGTTTTTGTAGTATTTTTTACTGGACCTAGTTCTTACATGTTATTACTTTTCAGGTGGTTATTTTAAACAATTACATGTTTAAACATGCAAATTGTTAGTTGAATTGAAATATGTCTTGAATTCATAATTAAAAATGCATAAAATGCAGTGGCCTTATTTAACGCTATAGCAAACTAATGATAGACAAATACTAATACTGTATAATAATAGTAAAATAAAATAATTCAGAAAATCCACTTTTTTGGAATACAAAGAACTCACCATAGTTACAAAATAATAAAAATATCTATACATACTTAAAGTATAAATAGTACAATTTTAATAAAAACAATATACTTTTTTGTAGTTTAAATTAATATTGTCTTAAATAAGCGTATAATGTTTAAGGGCAAACGTTCTCCTTAAACCTTTTATATTTAAAAAACTTTTTGTCTATGCGTTTGCGAGCTCATCATCAGGGTCGTAATCTGAAGAAATTTTGAAAACGATTACAAAGTCAGGCTAACAGGTAAAACGTAAATATCAATCATCACCACTGATCATCAATGATATTTGCCTCGTCAATCAACACATCAAATAAATCCGAAATTAACAAAAGACCACTATACTGCCATTTTTGTGTCAATATCCGTTATAAAAAAAAAGAAGACAACGGTCCCTAAGAACGTTTGCAGAAAAGGTTAGTCTATTTTTATTTTATAAACACTGTCAACAGCCAATTACTCTGTGTTATCGCAACCAGAACTACAACACTGACATCGAGTGATATTTGAAAAAAGTGAGTCGTTAATAGCATATGGGTGGAACCCTCGTAGATCGCATACAAAACTATGATAAATCATCGAATCATTGTACACAACAATAATAGGTCCATTTACTAGTAAAATATGCTGATTAGAGTTCAGCGTCCGCATGTGGTTCTTTTTTTTATTTATTGAAGAGAAAAAAAATCTATGTTGCCTTCGGCCATCCAATAGAAGGTCCACTCTAGGTAAGTGTGAAAATCATTCAATTCGATGAATATAATATAAAGGTTTGTGTATGTTACACTATATATTTCATAAGAATATTTCATTGATATAATAATTATTTTTAAAATCAGAACGGTTAAATCCAGATAAAACCAATGCCTTTTTTTAACTAACTACAACTTGATTGGTAAACACATTTTGCGATCAGGTACAAGCAACTGCTATTTAATCTACCTAGACATCTAGGTCGGTTCCCTGTGAAAAACCCTAAAATTATCCCAACTACTTGAATACTTTTCTCGATTTCGTTCCATCCTTTTGATCTAGCTTTATCCTTGACATACACGTATGTTTAACTTTAATATTAAAACGTAAAACCCTTTTTTATGTAACTTGTTTAATGATTTAATGTAAATACAAGGAGATTGTCTAATCCTAAATCTAAAACTATTATTCTACGTAAAATATACCATGTAACATTAACAACATAATATACAATTAAATTAAAATGGTCGTTCTTAATCAAGAGGCTTATGATTATAACACCGATTAATTATACCAATTACTTATAAACAAAGTTTTGTGCCTTAAATTTAATAAATAATTTTAAAATAATAATATTTTTAATCCACACTGCATCAGTCAACAGAGTCCTAAACAGGTTTGTACAGGAACTTTAAAGCATATCTACAATTACTATATCAATTACGCATGTCACAAAAAGGAAAAAGTACATTATAATGTTTGTGTTGAAATGGATGCCATCATAACGGAATGCGCATGGCTGAATAATGGATATTTCTCCATAAGAAAATACATGTGTTTTAGGAGATACCGTCTCAAGTAAGGGTATACCTACTCATATCCATTGTTTCCGCAGTTCGGGGTCTTGAGGAAATCCAAAAACTGCCACTTTTGGCCCATTGATATCATAATTTCCCCTACAGTTTGGAACACAACAACGATACGGCATGATTTTTTATTAAAAGTTAAAAGTTTTATCAAAATAACATAACCTAGACGTTCACTGCCTGGATGTTTTGCGAAATTCTACGTGTCCTGAGTAAGTAAACGATAGAAGCACCGTACCTAAATACAAGAACACGTATAAACACCAAAAAATATCTGTAGTTTACAAGATTATAGCCGAGAAATTATAGGTAGTAAATTCACAAACGAAAAGCGTGCACAGTACCGAGCCTAAAATCTGGTCTACGTGCGATGACTCATCGGTTCATAAAATCGAGCGTTTCACGGCCTTGTATTTACGGTGGTAGTGCTTCAGCACTCTTCAGGTACTATAAGCGTCACAACTTATAATTTCTTTTCCATAAATAATTGACAGATCCTCTCGGATCTTGTAAACCCAATATCGAGTATTCTACAAACCTCAAAATTTTATGACGGCTGTCAATTCTGATGATGTCACATCCGCTTTTAGGCGTTTCTTTCTAGGTAGGCTTTACATTGGGCTACACTCCAAAACACGTGTGTGTAGAGTTAACACGGTGGTGAGTAGACAGACTATTTCTTAAAATTTTTTTAATAAATTCTTCATTTTTAAAATTGAGGTCTACGTTTCAGTTCTGGTGGCCATGGGACATAAACCGATTTTCTAATTCCTAGTTTTTCTTTTAAATCGGAGCATGTCTCCAAAAATTAAAATTTCTTTCTTCACATTTTAAAAATTAACGATCATATAATATATAATCAATTAAATTTAAAATGTCTTATTTTATAATTTTTATTTAAGTACATACATTAAAATATTTTTTCACAATTCACATAAAATCTTTATACAATCAACATGACAATTTTTACAATTTAATTTGCAAGTTCACCCCCGTTTTCTAAAAATGTTTGAAGTTCCTGCTCACTTTCAGTTGCACTCATTAATTTGAGGCAACTCGAACTATTTTTATTTAACTTGATTTTGAGTACTTATATAAGTCATTATTTATTCCAATTTAACTGGTCGTTTTACCTTTTTGGTATCTCCTGAATATGGACGTCTAGACGCTCGAGACATGTAGGGAACGCATTCCCTACATGTTTCGAGCCGCGGTTATTAACATTTTACATTAAAAATGTTGTGGAGGAACACTTATTGATTGTTTTATTTGCATATATAAACTATTATTAAGTTATATAAATATGAATGTACAAAATAGGATGCTTATTTATTTCTGAAATTCTTATTTCTATGGGACCCTGAACGTAGAAATTTAAAAAATAATAATTTTAAGTATGAATTAATCATAATAATATTATGTGGGTATAAAGTTGCATTTATAAAACTTTTCGTCACCACTCTCGCTTATCGCCACCTTTTAACCTAAAGGGGAATAATGTATGCATTTAAAAGCCGTTACCGCTCACGTTCGTAGTTCCAACATGACCAATTTTTATCTCGCTAAGAATATATACCCTAAGAACCGTAGCGACGAGCGGGAACGGTGACAACGAGCAGGAGCGCTGGCGAAAAGTTTTGCAAATCGACCTTTATATTGTAGGTCCCTGGTAGAAAAATACCAATCTCTATATATATCAAGGACGCTGCGTATATCAATGTTTGATACATAAACACCATTAAAACTATATATTCCATTATAAAGACAGGAACGTTCAGCCAAAATTTGTTATCAAATTATATACGTATTCAAAGTTCTTACAATTCACGGGACAAGCAAAGTTTGCACTGCGACAGCCCCAGTGCAACAATTTTTTGTACCTCTAGTTCTGTCCCGGAGGGAGATGATGCCTTACTGCATCTTTTATTATTCTTTTAATGTTATATTGTAATTTAAAATTTTTTCATTTTTCTTCTGTCCCTCTACTGTTCAATATTCTAATTTTAGTGTTATCTTTTATTCACAAATATGTTACGGTTGATCAGTATCAGTATGGTTTTGTCAAAAACAGTAGCACCCTTAGCGCAACAACAGACTTTGTAAATTACATATCTCAAGCACTGGATAAAAAACAAATAGTTATAACGATATTCGTGGATCTAAGGAAAGCATTTGATGTAGTTAGCATAGAAATATTATTAAAAAACCTTTACGACATGGGATTTAGGGGGACTATATATAATATTATAAAGACTTACTTAATGGATCGAAAACAGTATGTTAAGCTTAACGGGGTTAAGAGTGAGGTACTTGGCAGCGAGTACGGAGTACCGCAGGGTTCAGTTTTAGGACCTCTGCTCTATTCACTTTACGTATTGAATTTAAAATATGCCAATCTCAGGGCTAGGTATTTTACATTTGCGGATGATACGATCCTGGTATATACGGGTGACGAAGAGAGGGCATTGAATATTATTGTTAATGATGATTTAAATTTATATCTTAATTGGCTGTATTATAATAAATTAAAAATAAATATTGATAAAACGAAATATATGATTTTTAAACAAAAAAATAAGCAAATTGATAATATGCATATTAAAATAAATAACTTAATTTTAGAAGAAGTTCAGGATATAAAATATCTAGGATTAATAATTGACAATAACCTTAACTGGTCTCAACACATAAAAATTCTATCAAAAAAAATATTGTCAATGATACCTATAATATACAAGTGTCGAAATTATCTTATCAACAAGACTAAATTGAAGATATACAATGCCTTATTTTTATCACATTTTAGATATACCGATATGGGGAACATGTGGGGAAACTAATTCTAAGTCTGCGCAAATACTTCAAAATAAAGTACTAAAAATTATTTTTAATTACAATTGGCGAACCAGTACTGAAATACTATATAGAGAGTTAAAAATATCAAAACTAGAAGTAATTCTTAGATTAGAGCAAGAAAAATTAATGTATACCCAACTAACCAAATTATGAAATAAATAAATATCAGTGATATAACGATCGATCTTTGTTATATCATACACAGAGATAATTAAGAGCATAATCAAAGCTCCGTGATATGCCATAGATTAACAAATGTCCGCTCTAGAGAGGATCTGCGCCTTAGATTAATCTTTCTGAAGGGGCGGATCTGACAGATCCAGGATATCATAACTATATAATTTGTTTCGTTTTAAATCTGTAACGGTTGTGTCGAAATGATAGCATTATCTCTTCCAAAAGGAACAATGTGATGAATTATATCTGCCACATACATATGTCTGAGATGAAACATTTTTATCTAGGCGCCATTACAACTATACATGGTGTTTCACCATGATGGATGGTGTATTAGACGTTTATGGCGAACCAATCGACGGAACGATCCAAAAATCTGTTTTTTTCATTAAAGAACATGCTCTATCCAGCCAAAATATTTCGATAATGCGGTGTTGCCGCTTTTACTAAAAGTAGTGGAAGCGGCAACACCGCATTATCGAAAATATTTTGGCTCGATAAAGCATGTTTTTTTTATGAAAAAAAAAAAAATTTTGGACCGTTCCGTCGACTGGTTCACCATATTATACGTTTAGTAGACCATTATCGTGAATCGCCCTATATACTGCTTCTGTGTTTACACCATGGATAAATCTTATCTGGTGATTAACCTGTAATGTGTTCTTGCAAAATATCATTGAAGTTAAGGCATCAAATTAAGTACTATTTTAAAAATATATATGTAGGTATAAGAACTCACCGGCTCACCGCAGTTGCATTGTTGTTTGAAGCGAAGATAAGTAATATACTTTACACAGGAAAAGACAAAACAAAAACAGTTTATTTTAGAAGAAAAATAAAGTCATAAATAACAAACAAAGATGAATTATAAATATTTTAATGTCCAATAATGTACATAGTCACGAAACCAGATCCCAAAATAATATCTATTGTAGAACAACTAAAACAAATATAGGATTAAATAACCCGATTGTACAAGCATCAAAAACTTATAATAAAATACCCGAAGATATCAAAAATCATAAAAAATATTATCAATTCATTAAGCATGTCAAATTACATTTAGGATTTAGTTGAAAATGTATCCAACATTGTTAATTTAGTTTAAAGTATTCTCGAGGCCAGGGCTACCAAGCACTGATTAGAGAAATAAGTTTATGTAAAATATATTATGGGAGTTCAATAAATAATAAAATTTCAAAAAAAAAAAATTTACACACAGGAACAACTCAAGTTTAATAAATAAACTAAAGCGGGGAGCATCATAAAATTAACCTAACCTGAAATTATCAATATACCTGCCCATTATTAAAATTGAGGCTTTATTATCCACAATATAATTATTCGGTAGTAGCACACAATTCCCCCACAAATAACAATACCTAGTAATAATTATTGTTAATTGCACATTACACAAACAAAACATAAAATAAAGGGAACCCGTGAGAGGAACAGGCTGGTTTTCTGCATCTGTTTAAAATTAGTAATAGGATTCAAAATGTAATGCGTGTGGTTGCCACGAGATGTAGCCACGTGATTTCTGTGTCAAAAGCACTTTGACTTTGAGGTCCCTTACCTTTTCGTCAGACCCGAAGTCTTGCCGATGAGCCGTAGGTGACGAAACGCGTCCACGGATTATGTCTAACGGAAGGGTAAGGGACAACTCTATACACGAACTTATTTTAAGTTTGTTGTTGCATAATACTTTCTTGACCTTGCTGATGAAAATGACGTATTAAGTAAACATAAAAAGAACAAGATTTTTTTTTACTTTATTTAATAATTTTTCTTCAATTATTAAGTATTAAAAGTTTTGTTTAAAATTATCACATTTTTTTTTTTTTTGAAACACGTACTTTGCCTTTTTGCTGCAGGTTCAGTAAATGGGTGCATCGTTCATCACATCAACTATTGTTTTTTAAAATTAACTTAACCTTATGAATGAAAACCGACGACGATGCACATGAGCATGTAATGACAATTTTATTGGCCAGGTAAAAACTACTTGGCATCCCCTTTTTATACTTAATATTATTTTGTTTATGCCCACCCTATTCAAGTCATGTATATACCTGCCAGGTAACCTGCTTGTTTGTACTCTTTACCTTGTGGTTGGTTGTATTTTTATTCCTTTTATTTAAATTATAGAGACCATGGGTGGACCTGTGGATGTAGAGTTGGACTTTAAGGCACGGTTCAATAACCTACAAGGTATTCACATTAATGAGAGGAAAAGGAACTTTTACAAATTACTGAACTCTACCAGTTCAGATATTGATATACCTGATGACCAAATTGATATTCAACCTAGAAGTTACCAGGAGAACATTTTTTATGTTGATGTCTTGATTCATTTTAAAAAAGTTAATAAACTGATTGATATTTTAAAAAAAGGTAGGTGTTGTTCAGGGTGTCCAGTTTTCAATGGGTTTACGGGGTATCTCCCTTATTAGTAAAGATAGAAGGATACGGTTTTCCCAGCACTGTGCTACTTTTTTGTGAAAGAAAAGATGCCGCAATCAGAATTTTTCTAATTCTCCTTGTTTTTGATATACTGCGTGTTTTTGAAAATTTTACATTTTGAGACACCCCCATATTTAGGTTACCCTGTAGTTTTTTACGTAGAATTCAGTGACGTACTCGGATTTTTCTACGTTTAATAGTTTCCGAGAAAATAAACAAAATTGGTTTTCTTTTAAATGGGTCACCCTATATATTTTTTAATAATATAATTTAGTTCATAACAAGTTTCTCAAAAATATATAATAGCTTTTTTTATTTTTAATATTAAGCACAAAATTTATGTTTTATTAAAAAAATATACATTTTTTGTTAGAAGGCCATGACTGGTATTTAAAAAAACTATTACTGGTATGATAATTACTGCAGAAGAAATATATGTTGGACTCCTTAATCTAATTAGCAGTTATACTTCAGTAAAAATAATAACAATGCATAAATCGAATTGTTTACTACATATAAAACATTAGAAACAAAAGCAGAAAATGTATAGAACTTTCTCATAAATATTGCTCAAATTGTTCTCCATTATGCCTTAGCTTAGACATATGTTTCACACATAGTTCTTATTCGCCTTAATGAATTTAAAATAATAAAAGGCCGCGTTTGTAACTCCCTAAATGCCTTTTCAGTGACATTTCTTAAATCTGCAATTGTTTGGTATTGAATAGTCTTATTTTCAAGGTATCCCCACAAGAAGAAATCCAAGACCGACAAGTCTGGTGACCTTGGTGGCCATCTTACAGGTCCATTAGTTCCAATCCAGTTGCCTGGGAAATTATTGTTTAAGTAGGTTCTGATAATTAGCGCATTGTGAGCGGGTTCTCCATTTTGTTGCAGATGCAAGTTATTGAGACCCGCTAAGGGCACGTCTTCTTTTATTTCCGGCATAAAGTTTTCCAGAATTTCCAAATATTTATTTGCATTAAGGCTGCCTTTAAGTATATTATAAATTATTTTGCTTCCTAGTATAAAACATGAAACGTTAAAGGCGTTAAAGCCAAACCTGCTTTGCCGTTCGAGTGGAAATATTACATGCTGATTTTCCTAAGACCAAATCCTCGTATTGTGCCGATTAAATATACCAGCACTGAAAAATGAGCCTTATCTGACCATATTAATTTTCCCTGTTGATATTTTGTATATAAATACCAATTATTACAGAACTCTATGCGGCGCTGTGCATCACCAGGGTGTAAGTTTTGTACTAGGTGGAATTTATGTTGCTTAAAATTGTGTTTTTTTAAGATTGTTTGAACTCTTGATTTAACTACTCCGACCGAACCTTGAACCGTTCTGCAAGAACTAGTTGGATTTGTTTCAATTAAAACTACAACATTTATTTCATCAGTCTCGCGGTTTTCCTTGTTGTAGATTTTAGGTCGAGATTTAGAAAATGAACCTTATTGTTCAATTAAACTTTTTTCATCCTTAGAAAAATTCTTTTATCCGGCTGGTCTCTTTCAGGATATCTACAAGTAATTTAATAAATTTAATAAAAACTAAAACATTTATTTCATCAGTCTCGCGGTTTTCCTTGTTGTAGATTTTAGGCCGAGATTTAGAAAATGAACCTTGTTCAATTAAATTTTTTTCATCGTTAGAAAAATTCTTTTATCCGGCTGGCCTCTTTCAGGATATCTAGAATTTCAATGAGTACTTAAAATATTCTTATATCGAGATGACTTATGCTCGACTTTTATTACATATATCTCAATAAATTTTCTTTAGGTGCAAGAGCTACGACTGGTAGACAAAAAATTGGACTTGCAGAGAAACCCCGAATAACTTAAAAAGTATTTACTTTAGGTATAAGGACACGTTATGTATATGAAATGATAGAGAATGAAAGCATTAATCAAAATACATTAAAATATATAGGATGTCCAATAGGATAGGAGAATGAGAGGTACCTACGCATTTTGGAATAATAAGAGATTTAACCGTGTGCCTCGAACACCCTGTATACTATCTGACAACTCAATAAAAAAAGTTTAATTTACCCATTTTTTAAGCAGCTTACATCCTCGCATCATCTAAATGTAAGTTAACCTATGTGAATTGTAGCTCTACAAAAACTATGAACCTATTAAAAAATTAATCATAGTAATAACTCAAGAATAGTAAAGAGTTTTATGATAATTATGAAAAAATACTTATAATAGCGGGTAAAAATATAAAAATATATAGGGTGTTCCATTTAAAAAAGCAATTTTGGTATCAACCCTAGCCAAACGTTTTGCACTGTATAAATAAAAAATAATCAAAACAAAATTTATTTATAATCAATCAAATTTTCTTACGAGCACACTTCCATAACTCTTACAGTGTCCGAGCAAAGGTACAGGGTAGTCTTACGGCGGCCACCCTGTACGGTGCTAAATCCGGTAGTACTGGCGACTGGCATAGAAATACCTTTGGAAATACTACAAAAAGGCGTATATTTACCTATTGAAATACACTTCTAATGCTTCATCTGCATTTTCATTACAATGGGCATAAGAAACGAGCATGTCGTAGGTACTCTTCATTATTTTCAAAGTTTACATCTTCTGCCATAATTAGGACAAACTGATTTTTTACTATTAATTAGATATTTTAACTTAGAGAACCTGAATACTCTGACAGAATTTAAAGAAGTTTTTAATATGACATAAATGACTGTGTTCTCCTCATTAAATATACCCGTCATGGCCTACTATCAAAAAATGTATATCTTTTAATAAAACGTAAATTTCGTGCTTAATATTAAAAATAAAAATAAGGTAAGTATTATATATTTCTGAGAAGCTTGTTATGAACTAAATTATATTATTAAAAAATATATAGGGTGACCCATTAAAAAAAAAAAGGAAAATAATTTCTTGTAATATTTCTGAAACTAATTAAAATGCAGGGCCGTCTTTAGGTATGTGGGGGCTCCTGGCATTCTACTATCATTGTTTTTTAAAAAAAGCGCCGCAGGGTATTTTTTTTTAGGTGCCACGCCCTTTTTTTGGACTACTTAAATCTAGAAATTTACTTTTCGATAGCCCAACCCGAGAAAACGTAGAAATAAATTTCTAAATATAAACGGCAATATTTTTATTTTAAATATTTTTTTTTAAGTGGGGTAGTACTTCTGTCGATGTATTAAATTTTAAATATTGATTCATGTTGTTAATTATTGTAAATGAATGAATGATGAATAATTTAATTTTAAGTTTTCTCTTTACTATTGAGCCGAGGAAGCGCCACGCCCTACGCTAGAGATTCTCCATACTATATACTGCCACTCACCAACAGATGTCGCAGATTACCATTATTCTATTTACAGACAAATTATTGTTGCCAGATTTTAAATGATTACTTTTTTCTTATGATTTTTTAAATAAACATTTTAGTCAAATTAATGTTAATTCCCAGTTAATAGTGTTAATACATAAGCCTTTTTAAGAAATTCTGTCAGCCGTAGAGGGATCGGCGGGGCCCCCCGTGGCCGGGGGCCCCGGGCCCGGGCCCAATGGCCCCATGCCTAAAGATGGCCCTGATAAAATGGAATAATATATCATTCAGTATCGAGAACATATTTATTACAAAAACATATAAACTATTATTAAGTAATAAATATGAATATACAAAATGGGATGCTTATTTATCTTTGAAATTCTTCTTTATATGGGGTCCTGAAGGTACAAATTTAAAAATTAATAATTTAAAGTATGAATCAAAATAATATTATGTGGGTATAATCTGTGTTAAGTCGTTGGGTATAATGGTGCATTTATAAAACTTTTCGTCACCGCTCCCGCTCATCGCCACCGTTCCCGTCACAACTTAACCTAAAGTGCATATAAAAGCCGCCATGATAAAAAATATAGAAATATATTCCATATTTCTACGATTTCAGCATTTATAGACAATACACAGGGCTTAACTTATTTTATTTCGATATTAAATAGATACTGGTCACATTATTCACTTTTTCAAAAAAACTTAATGTTATAACCTCAAAATACGTTACTGCTCTCGCAAATTTATAACGGCGCAGGTCGTGTTTTATAAATACCCCAAGAACGGCGACGACGAGCGGGAACGGCGACAACGAGCAGAAGCGGCGGCGAAAAAATGTACAAATCGACTTTTATAGGTATTATCACAAAATTGTACACAAAATTGTAAATAGTTTACAATTTTGTGGTATTATACAGGGTGTCCCACGGTTGATGGCGTATTTGACGTATATGGAGAACTAAATAACGGATCATTTTGAAAATTTGGCATCCGGAATAAACGATCATGATATACAGTTTAAAAATATTTTTGACCATGCGGTGTTGCCGCTTCTACCCTAAACCGGTGACAACATCGCTATTTTAAATAGAACACCCTGTATATTCTTCAATTTTCGAATTCCGCATATAATTATGAGCAACTTCTCTTATTATTTCTCTATACTTATCTGTAGCCGTTTTTCGGGAATAAATTAATTTCAATTTTTTTTTACGAAAAAAGGACTTCTAATAAATTCTAATATCTCCCTCCTTCTTCTTCTTAAGGTGCCTCATCCAATCATTGAATGTTGGCGACAATTCTGGCATATTCGTTTCGATCTTGCGCGGCTCTGAAAAGTGTATGGGCACCGAGGTTTGTCCAGTCTCTTATGTGCTTTAGCCACGAATATTTCTTTCTCCCGATGCCTCTCTTTCCCTCGATCTTTCTCTCCATGATCAACTTTAGGAATTGGTACTTGGAATTTCTGAAAATATGACCCAGGTATGCAGCCTCTCCTTTTCACTAGTTGTAGTAGTTCTCTTTCTCTTCCCATTCTATTTAGAACGTCATCGTTCGACACATAATCCGTCCACGGAATTTTTAGCATTCTTCTGAATACCCACATTTCAAAGGCTTCCAGTCGGTTCATGGTATTGGCCTTTATTGTCCATGTCTCTACTCCATACAGCAGCACAGAGTTAATGTAGCATTTTACAAAACGGTACCGTGATGTCAAATTAAGACTGTTGTTGCTGAGAAGAGCTCTCATATTCATGAATGTTACCCTGGCTTGTTCAATTCTGCTTCGTATTTCCACGTCTGGGTCCAGGTCATTAGTTATCCAGCTCCCGAGGTATCTAAACTTAGCGACTTGTTTGATTTTCTTGCCATTCACTGTGATATTCAGTTGCATATCGGCTGTTCTGCCTACTGTCATCACCCTCGTTTTGTCTATGTTGATCTTTAGACCTAGTCGTTCACCTTCGGTAGATAATCTGTCTATGAGGCGTTGTAATGCTTCTTGACCATCTGCTATTATGACCGTGTCATCCGCGTAGCGTAGGTTGTTGACAATCTGCCCATTAATTTTAATGCCGTCCTCAGTATCTTTCAAGGCATTTTCAAAGATTGCTTCAGAGTATAGGTTGAAGAGTAGGGGGGATAGAACGCAACCCTGTCTTACTCCTCTCTCTATCGGGAATTTCTGTGTAGTGTCACTTCCCACCTTCACCGATGCTGTTTGATTCATGTATAGGTTCTTTATAAATCGTAAATCGTTCTTATCTATCATCCTGTCTTGAAGCATCTTAATTAGATCAGTGTGTTTGATACAATCGAACGCTTTCTGGTAATCTATGAAGCACATGAAAACGTCCTTGCGCTGGTCTCTGCATTTCTGAAGTAGTACGGTTAGACTGAAGAGTGCTTCCCATGTGCCGAAGCCCTGTCTGAACCCAAACTGGGTAGGGCCAATGTCTCTTTCGCATCTGTTGTAAATTCTCGTATGGATTATTTTTAGGAACATTTTTAAGACTTGACTCAATAAGCTGATCATGCGGAACTGATCACAGTGGTTTGCGTTTGGTGTTTTTGGGATCGGTACAAAGATTGACTGGAGCCAGTCCTGTGGGATCTCACCCGTCTCATATATGTTGTTGAATATTTCTACCAGGGAGACTACATTCTCATCATTCAGTAGTTTTATTATCTCAGTATATATCTCATCTGGTCCTGCTGCTTTTCCTTGTTTGCCTTGTTTAATTGCCTTGAGGACTTCTGATTTCAGTATTTTTGGGGAAGGTTCACCTTCATATTCATCTGCGGACTCTCTCTCGTTATTCTCTGCATAGAGTTGTTGTGTGTAGTTCTTCCAATGATAGAGAAGTTCCTTGGGATCAGAGATGATACTATTGTCCTTCACTATATTATTCAGATTGCATGGCTTTATCCGGCTTGTAACTTCTTTCACTAATTTATGTGTGTTAAAGTGATCATGTTTCTCCTCCAGTTCTCTGCACCTTTCTTGTAACCATTTTTCCTTGGCTTTACGGATCTCCTTTCGAATTACTTTGTTGGTCTTTTTATACTCAGTCTCATCCTTGTTTTTAAATGATCTTCTTTTATCCATAAGTGACAAAATTTCCTCAGTCATCCATTTCTTCTTTTTGTTGCTCGATGGACCAATTTCGTTGTTCGTGAAAGTTACGATGGCGTCCTTAAAACTGCTCCAGGTGTCATCCACGCTAGCCAGACCCCGATTCAGAGACATGGTTCCGACGATTGCCTCATTTACTTTTTCTTTGACTCTAATTTGTACTTCAGGTTTCTTTAAGTAGTTTATATCGATTTTCTTAATAGCTCTTCGCTTAACTTTCTTTAATTTTATTTTAAGTTTACCCACTACGGGATTGTGATCTGATCCTATATCAGTCCCAGGGTAGGTTCTTACTCCATGCAGACCATTCCGGTATCTTTGGCTGATCAATATATAGTCGATTTGATCTCTTACGAGGTGTTCGTTCGTATGTTGTGGGGATTGCCAGGTGTAGAGCCTTCTTGGTGGCAGCTTGAACCATGTATTTGTGATAACTAATCTTTCTTCTTGGCAGAACTGAATCAGCATATCCCCCCTGTTATTGCGATGTCCCAGACCAAAATCACCCACTACACTCTCAACACGGCCTTGTCCAACTTTGGCGTTGAAGTCTCCCATGATTATGAGTCCTTCGTTTTTCTTAGCAAGTCCCTCCTATTAAACAATTTTAAGCTGAAATTCGGGTCATTCCTGAACAATGCATCTAGGCCAGAAAAATTATTTTTTTAAATGGAACACCCTATATAATAATACGGATTTGAAGAGCCAATAAAACTAGCTTTCAGAGTATGTATAATTTACCTAATACCTAACTTCCCGTTTTCGATTTATTAGCGTTTATTCATAAAACTTCATAAATCAACAAACTTTCAAGGGTTTTAATAGTAACAAATTTTTTGTTACATAGCCACCATGGCAACTTGTTTTATAGAAATGTCATTCTTTTAATAATTGTGATTTGACTGCCTACGATGGCGGAAAATAATAATTGCTCTAATACAGTTTTAATGAATTTATTTATTTTCCATGGACAGTGTGATCAAATAATTAGCAGAACCTGCAGAAAATTTAATGAAATGTATCCCAAATTGCCGCAGATGAATAAAAAAAATTTATTCGGCTTCAGAACAATTTTAGACAGTTTGGATCAATTTTAAAAGCACCAAGAAACTTGCCCAGACCCGTGACTTCTAATGAAGAGAATGAAATTATTGTTCTGGCATACTTTTTTGCATATCCTCACGCTTCCGTGCGCAGCGCCGAGGGAGACTTAGACATTGCACATTCATCTGTAGGAAGAATTCTATAAGGAAACATGGAATGCATGATTATAAATTTACCAGGGTTCAAGCTCTTAAGCCTGAAGATAGTCAAAGAGAGTCGAGTTTTGCGAAATGATGCTAGTGCATATCCAGAAAGATCCAAATTTCTTAAGTACAATTATATGGACTGACGCATCCAAATTTTCGAGGGAGGGCATTTTCAATCGTCACAATCGCCACTTTTGAGCGAATGAGAATCCCCATGTCACAAGACAGGCAGGTTTTCAAGAAAAATTCAGTTTCAATGTATTCTGCTTAATAATGGATAATCAAGTGAGGTATGTGATTTACGATGAAAACCTAAACTCTGGGAAATATGTAGATATTTTAAATACAACAGTTAAAAACTTTACGGATAGTCTCTCACTTGAAGAGTACAGGAGGTGCTGGTATCAACTTGACGGAGCTCCTGCACATTGTACCGCTGAAGTATCTGTGGAGCTTAGAAGGATATTCGATAATCGATGATTTCGACGTTTAGGATCATGGAATTGGCCACCAAGATCACCTGATTAACCCCTTTAGATTTTTACTTGTGGGGTGTATTGAAGGAGAAAATATACAAAACGCATGTGAATACGAGAGAAGAACTGGAGCATTGAGTCATCCAAGCGTTCAACGACCTTGATGCGAATGAACTTCGAAGTGCTACAACGGATGGTGTCAATACCCGTTTATTAAAGTGTCTAGAAGTTAAGGGCCATCATTTTGAACAACTGCTTAAAAAATAGTCAATTTATTTTTATTAATAGTTTTATTTTACTTTTATCGTATTTTATTATCTAGTTCGATTTGTAATACTTTTTATTATTTTTGTTATTATTTGTTGCATTCGGAATTGATCCAAACTGTCTAAAATTGTTCTAAAGCCGAATAATTTTTTTGTTATTCATCTGCGGCAAATTCGGATATATTTCATTAAATCTTCTGCAGGTTCTGCTAATTATTTGATCACACTGTCCATGGAAAGTAAATAAATTCATTAAAACTGTATTAGAGTAGTAATTATTATTTTCCGTCATCGTAGGTACTCAAATCACAATTATTAAAAAAATTACATTTCTATAAAACAAGTTGCCATGGTGACTATGTAACAAACAATTTGTTTCCATAGCGCACTAATATTAAAACCGTTGAAAGTTTGTTGATTTATGAAGTTTTATGAATAAACGCTAATAAATCGAAAACTTGAAATTAGGTATTAGGTAAAGTATACGTACTCTAAAAGCTAGTTTTATTGGCTTTTTAAATTCGTATTATTATACAGGGTGTTCCATTTAAAAAAATAATTTTTCTGGCATTTTTGTAAGTTACCGACATAAATTAATTTCTGTACCGCCCTGTATACTTAAACTAAGACGTGACCAAAAGATCAAATGCCTAGATGCATTGTTCAGGTATGACTTAAATTTCAGCATAATATTAGAATTTATTGAAAGTCCTTTTTTTGTTAAAAAAAATTGAAATTAATTTATTCTCGAAAAACGGCAACAGATAGGTATAGGGAAATATTAAGAGAAGTTGCTCATAATTATATGCGGAATTCAAAAATTGAAGAATATATAGGGTGTTATATTTAAAATAGCGATGTTGCTACCGTTTTAGAGTAGAAGCGGCAACACCGCATGGCCAAAAATATTTTTAAACTGTAGATCATGATCGTTTATCCCGGTTGGCAAATTTTCAAAATGATCCATCCGTTATTTAGTTCTCCATAAACGTCTAACAAGCCATCCACCGTGGGACACCCTGTATAGGTCCCTGGTAGAAAAATACCAATCTTATTATATGAAGGACGCTGCGTACTGCGTATATCAATGTTTGATACATAAACACTATTAAAGCTTATAACTTATACTTATTTCATTATAAAGACAGGAAAGCTTAGCCAAAACTTATATAGCTATATATACAAAAAATTGTTGCTATATACTATAAGTTCTTACAATTCACGGGAGAAACGAAGTTTACACTGCAACAATTTTTTGTACCTTCAGTTCTGTCCTCAGTTCTGTCCCGGAGGGAGATGATGCCTTACTGCATCGTTTATTATTTCATTATCTAATGTTTTCGTAATTTAAATATTTTTCATTCTTTTTCTGTCCCGTTACTGTTCAATGTTCTAATTCCCAACAGTAACAACTCAAGTTTAATAAATAAACTAAAGCAGGAAAAATCATAAAATAAACCTAAAATTATTAATATACCTATTATTAAAATAGAGACTTACCTCAGTTTTATTATCCATAATATAATTATTCGGTAGCAGCACAGTTCACCCATAAATACCAATGCCTAATAATAATTATTGGTAATTGAACAGTACACAAACAAAAAATAAAATAAGGGGAACTGAGATGAACAGGCTGGTTTTTCTGCATCTGGTCCGTCAAGTATCATAGGCAGGGTGTGTCCAGGCGCGGATCTAGGATTTTGTCCAGGGGGGGGCAAAATGGAAAAGCGCCGCAGGCGAAAATTTTTTGGGTGCCACGCCCTTTTTTGAATCATGGTGCTTGGTTCTCAAGTGGGAAAATAAAAAAATACAACACAAAATCCTCAAGAAAATCACAAAAGCAACCCCGTGCGTTTAGGAGTGAGGGAGTTAATTTTTGCGATTTTACCTATCTTCCAGAGAATTCGTTGTAAACAAACAATTTCATAAAATTTTAATTTGTTACTTATGTAATAATGCATTTGATTTGAATAATGCTGTCTAAAAAAAAAAGAAATACAAACAATTTATGAAGTAATTAAGTATGCACTTAAATACTAAATTCCAATCTTGTCCTAGGGCCAGCTTTTGCAAATCTTGAAATTACTTTCTCAACATCAATGGGAACATGCCTATGGAATATGGATGTGCATTAGGGCAAGACCGAGGAGGCGGTTTTCAGTCATGGTTGCTCTTAAATATGTTTTAAGGCGCCGCAACGACGAGAATGACCTCTCAGCAGATGCATTTGTCACCGGAAGGGTTGCAAGGATTAGTACAAATTCATGTATTATAGGAAATACATCCTTATCGCAACAAGCCAATATATCCAGAGCTCTTATGGGAAGCTCTTTTCTGAAGCTCTGTTCTTGAATCCATTTCTCTCTCCACAACAACAATTCATCTTTTAGCAGAAAAGAAGCAGCGCCCTTGTCAACTTCAAGAAGCAATCCAAAGCGGTCGAGGAGGGACTTTATACTTATGTCATTTTCACCAGCAGAATTTTTGACAATATTTTCTGGAATGAAAACTGATAGCTGAAAGATGTCCAAGGTTTCGGCTGAGAATCTTTCTCGCAGATCTGTGAGAACAAAGTTTAGCAATGGTGCATAGATTGATACTCTGTAGTATTCCTCCGCTGAATTCATTTGATGGTTGGCACGATAAATTTGGCTTCCACCATGGCGAGGGATCCGAGGAATATTCAGCTCGACACCCAGTTGATCGGCTAGATTTTCTGCACGCTGCCAGATCAGATACCCTATACCCTCTTGGGAATTTGCGTTTGCGACAGTTTGCATAGCTCTGGTCTGGGACCGCATCAATAAGTAATTAAAATTAACTTGCGGAACTGCGGAAGGATACCAATATTCTAGTGGTTAGCGCGTAGACTTTCAAGAGTTTAAAGTACAGAGTACAGAAGGTTTAAAAGTAGACTTTCAAGTCGTGAACTCAGGTGCAAAGCTGGTGAAGGGAATTTTTTGTTTGTTTCTTAAAGTTTATGCAAAAAAAGGAAAAAGTCAAAAGGTGGATTTATTGCAAAAAGATTAAAAGGTAGATCTATTCTGTAACAGGTTAGAGCTTGTTATTGGTTATTGCTTGTATACATCGTGTTACCTATGTGCTTTGGTCGGTCTCAGGGGGGGGCAATTGCCCCCATTGCCCCCCCCCCTGTATCCGCGCCTGGGTGTGTCTCATTTTAGGTATAATAAATCTGAAATATTTCAGAAATATTGATATGAAAGGTTATGTTTTTGAGACATTTGAAATATATCAGAGATATTTTTGAAAGGAAGTGTGTTGTGTGGGTATCTATTTATTTCTGAATTCAATACAACTTGTAGGAGTTGGAGTACTATCAAGCAAGATACTGAAACAGCGATGGTTTTTTCAAGAAGCCTTTAAAGATATGAGCGAAGAAGAAATAGTCAATAATTTTTTGCCAACTTTATCATATTCTCTTAGACTAAAAGTCCTAAAAAAGCTGTCTCAAACACTTAGTACTGAAAGAATGGATAAGATATTTGACCTTGTTTTAGAAAGGTAAAAGATATTCTAGAGTAGGGCAGGTACCTCAAAAAATATATTTTTGTTGATTAAGGAACAAAATGACTTAATTTTTTAATACAATATTTAAACCTATGCTTGTTTTCAATCTAATTTCTTATGTAAAATTTTTAGATATGGTCTTTTCATTGCCAAAAGGTTTCTCTTCAGTTGCACGTCTGAAAAAATAGTTCACTTTTTGGAAAATAATGAAATTACCTTGTTATCCCAACAGCTTAAAAGATTATTGCAAAAAGATTTGAATCTCGTGAAGCTTTATATTAACCAATACAAGAAAAATACGAATAAAGACTTTAATGATTCTGATTTCTTGAATTACTTGGTATGGAAGCACCCTAACCTATATTTTGAGCTAGGATTAAACTCTGAAAGTTTTATAAAACTAGGCCGTCGTACTGCTCGAGCAGTGATAAAAACTAACGAAAAGGAAGTCTTGGAAGATATAAAAAATCCTAGATTAAATAAAGCTGCATTAGTCAGAGAAATTAAGGAATTTGATAAGGACTATTTGTTTCTCTTTTTCCCTACTGATATCATGAAAATAAACAACTTTGCTGCAAGGGATTTGATGTCCCTGATATCTAAATATCCAGTAAAGAAAAGATGGGATGTTTTTTCACAGGGTTTTTTAAAAGCTTATAGTAAAGAAGTTGTTGAACATCTAGAAATATGTAAAAAAGAAGTAGCACAATTCTTTCCCAAAGAAATCACACAAAAGTGGGCTAAGCTAATGTACCTTCGAACTAATGATGTAGGCTATATAAAGTACTACGACCCTAAGGAGGCCTTTCAGTTGTTAAAAGACAAAATCAACGTAACTTCTAATATGAATCAAAGAGGTAATTTTCTAAATCAGTTAGTAAATGTTTGTTGTCAAAATAAAGATTATGCTACCTTTGAAGAAATGTTGAAATATATTTGTTCGAGAAGCCGTAATGAGGACAAAAGTATACGTTCAAAATTGATTTATGAAATAGAAAATAATTTGGAATATAATGTTATAACAGAGGCTCATTGGAAGTACATTAATGAAATGTTAGACATAGAAAGAGTCAGAGGTGAAAATGTATCAACCCGGATTATGGCGCAGTATGTAGTATTCGTGTGCAAAAAAGAACTTTCTCTTGATGAATCAGTTACACAGTACGCAAAAGATTGCATTGGTAATAACGATTCATTTAGATTACACTTTGTCAAGGGACCTAAGGAAGTAGGGGTGGAGAGTACTGTATTAAAACATATCGCTAAAATCTTACCTTCCATAGAATGTACAAGTAGTAAACATACCTCCCGAATTATCTCCAATATTGTCGATTTTAACCAAGAACTAAAAAATGATAAAATTGCTGATAAAGAATTTGAAAAGTACTGGATTGATCTGAAGGAATACCCACTCATTTTGGATTTAGTAAACGAAGTTTTAATAAAGAAAGTTTTGGAGAGTGACGATTTGTATCTAGCCGTTAAAGTCATGATTTACAGTTGTTTGTATTCAGAAATACCCCTAAAGGTAAGAACATTATATCCTACCTACTACACGTGTAGTATACAGAGTGATTTTTTTAATGTTATACAAGGCAATATCTCGAGAACGCTATTAACTAGGTAGGTACGTGTAAAACTACGGATGTCATAACTTTGATGACAGACGAAATGAGAAGGAATGTTTACATGTGACGTCACATTCATTAATATCACTTCTGCTTATTTATAGCCGGTCACTATACAGAGTGGCAAAAAGTCGCGCATAATGTCTGTAACTTTTGAATTACCTCGTATACGAAAAAGCGACCTTTATGAAAGTTGTTCAGTAAATTATTCCTCACATTTCTACCTGCATGAATTTTTTCTATCATTTCTGGTTTGGTTGCCATATAGACCAACTTACTTTTTTTAAATGGACACCCTGCATATGATTGCATATTTGGATTCTACTGGGAAAACTCTGAATTTTTTGTATTTTAAATTTTTGTTTATTTAAAATTGTAACAAACTTTATAATAACAAAATAATTAGCCTAGAAAATTGAACAACTTAACATCGGAATAATTAACAAGTGAAACATTTTCAGTGGATCAGGTGTTCAAAACGACCACCCTTTTCTGCTAAGCAGAGCGCCAGTCGATCCCTGAGCTACTTAGCACTAATTCTGACTTTTAAAGATTCTAAGTCATTTGGACGGTTAACTATACACTTTGTTCTTTAAGTGTCCCCACAAAAAGAAGTCGAGCGGAGTTAAGTCCGGGGATCGCGCTGGTCAGTCAATAGCACCTCTTCTGCCTATCCAACATCCTGCAAATAATGTGTCATTTTCATAACCTTCACATTTTACCATGTGAAATGACATTTCCCGCCAGCAATTGTGATTACATGAGGTTTCTTTTAGCTGAATTTCCAATTTTTCCTCTAAATAGCTCAAAGCTAACATTATAACCTCACTGACAATCACATTGGCCCAATAACCTTTATTACCTGATTCTCTTACTTCAACGAAGGATGTGAACTTTCAAAATACTAAATTTTCTTTCTCCTCGGTTCAATTTTTAATATTTTTCTACCTCCAACGTCATTAATTTATTTAATTTTATAATGTTAACCTTTTTAACCTTGAACCAGAGTCTAGAAATTTCTTTTAGTATCCCTGAAGATGGACATTTAAGTGTCTGAAACATGTTGGATAACGATCTTAAATAATAAAACAATGTGGAGGTAGACTGAAGTCGTTTTATTTGATCCTGCAAATTGTTCGCTTATCTATTGTCTAACATTTGCCGCATAATTTGCAGGTGCTCCATCTTGCTGGAACCATACCTGTTCGTTTATGCCATTATTTACACCCGGTAAAACCATTCTGCAAGAAGGAATTATGTGATTCTTGAGGAGATTCTAATTTTATTCAACTATGCCCGCCCAAACATTAACTTTTTCGGGCTTCTGAGTATGACCTTCCTGGAACCAGTGCGTATTCTCAGCAGACCAATAACGATAACTGTGTCTATTAACAATGCCATTTAAATGGAAAGTAGCTTCATCCGAAAAAATGATATTTGTTGCGAAGTTATTATCGTTATTGCATCTTTTCATCATCAGCTCACAAAATTCAGCTCTTCTATCAAAATCGTCCTCGTCTAACTCGTGCACCAACTTTATCTTGTATGGATGCAACTTCTCCTGCGTATACAAATTTTTCACTCACTGATGAGACACAATAAAATCCATTACTATTGACCTGGATGATTGTGTAGGATTTTCATGTGTTCAGAGCATGATATCCAAAGCTTTGTCTCCCCCTGTTGCTGTTTTAGGTCGACCTGATCTAGCGCGCGGCTTCCCTAACACTGCCTGTTTCTCGAAATTTCTTTACCACTCGACATACCGTTGACTGATTTATTGGAGGCCTATTGGATATAATTCATTGAAAAGTTGACAAACCTGATCTTGCGATAAGTAGCCGCTCATTATTAAAATTTCAACTTGTTGTTTCTCATTCAGATGAACCATAGTGTAAACAAATAAGAAATCAGACAACAGAAAATTAAACAGGAACTTAAAATTGACACCTCTTAGGTCGCTAAATTTGAAATACAAAAAATTCAGAGTTTTCCCAGTAGAATCCAAAATATGCAATCATATTTAGGGTATTCCATTTAAAAAAAGTAAGTTAGTCTCTATGGCGACCAAACCAGAAATGACAGAAAAAAATTCATGCAGGTAGAAATGTGGGGAATAATTTACTGAAAATAAAGGTCACTTTTTCGTATACGAGGTAATTCAAAAGTTATAGGCATTATGCACGACTTATTTGCCACTCTGTATAGTGACCGGCTATAAATAAGCAGAAGTTATATTAATGTGACGTCACATGTAAACATTCCTTCTCATTTCTTCTGTCATCAAAGTTGCCATCCGAGGTATTTTTGTCAGGTACATGAATGTATTTAGAAGCTTTTTTATCTCTTAAAAATTTTTTGGCTGGAGGATCTTATAAAACGTTACTGTAATACTTATCCAAACTATTTAGTATAGGCTTTCTGCAATACCTAAGATGTCTTTGAAATTTTTGCGAAACGTTTACAATTGATTTCAGCTCATTACTTAAATAATTGAAAATCTTTTTACTGTCATAAAAGACCGACTGTTTAAGTAGAGTCGTCTTAGGAATAGAGGTAGTCGAAAATTAAGTATGCTGCGGTTCTGGCACTGTAGTTAAATTCCTCAGCATCTGATGTAGAACATCTTTTATGCAAAAGACGGTTTCGAAAATGAATAATGATGGTACAGTCAATATTATTTCTGTTCTATATAAAGGTTGACAGTGTTCACGGTTATTTGCTCTGTAAAAATATTTAATTGCTGTTTTCTGCAACACAAGTATGGAGTTTAGCAACTGCCTGTTTTCAAATCCCCAAAAAACAATACGGTATCCTATGTGCGATTCAAAAAAGGAATGATACACCATTTTAGCGGTTGAGTTACTAAGTTCATTACAGACTATCCTTATTGCACAACAGCCACCTGCCAATTTTTTGCTTAATACATTTATGTGTTCCTCAGCTTTAATTTATTAGGTATCAACCGTTAGACCTAAAAACTTTGTAAGTACTTTATTTTAAATTTGTTGATCATCAAAATTTAAATCACTAAAACTAAAACTAAAACCAACAGTTATTATATTTGTTTTGCTCATATTGTAACATAAAAGCCCCCAAAGTATGGTAAAGTACCTACCGACCGTCTGCATAGTCGGTAAAAATGTCTGTCCAGTCTTGATATTTGGACCGCCGGTTCGTCGGCCTTCGGTTCGAATCGAATGTCTTTTTATTGAAGTATATAAAGGATTTCCATGTCTGTCGAAAATTAAGTCCATCGAATGTAGGGATAAAAACAAAAAGAAACGTCTCTTTTTTCTATCGTCGCCACTGCTAACAGATGTACCCGTCTCATTATGACACATTACCAATTCTTCTGAAAAAAGTGCCTCTTTGACTTCGGAGCGGGAACTATGGTGCCTATATGCATGATGGTGTCTCACCACATTTTTCCGTTGCTGTTCGGGAATACTAACACGACCAATACCCCTACCGATGGGTCAGTAAGATGCGTAAACTGCGTCTACAGATTGTCGAGAGTATCAAAAGCCGGTCGGTGTGTGTGGATGACGTCACCAATAAAATGGAACACTTTTCAATACCATCCACTAAGTCAGAGAACAACGTATGAAATTCGCCATATTTTCTTCGTTTCTGTTGTATTTGGAGCCAAGGACTAAATAATACACTACTTCGGATACTTATAACACGTTTATTAGGAATTACATTAGAAACAACCGAGGTAATTCTCGCGCGCGTCAATGCCCTTTCAGTCTCTTTCTCACACTGTCCTCTACCACCGCTGTTGCCAGCGTTGCCGGCTTGGTTAACCCATCCTTCATACATAACACATTCCTCCCCTCTAGCACAGACAATGTCTCATAATCGCCAAGATATTTTGGTCGCCTATAACTTCTACTCGGTCTGGACAAAATTGCTGTGCTGGCTTCTGCGCTGAAGGTTTCCTTCATACTGCCAGACTCATCGTTGACTTCGGCGGTCTTGGATTCTGGATCTTCAGATTCGGAAATGGGTTCTTCTCGAGGTTCCTCTTGTGTGCCACTTTCGGTGATTTCTTCTCGTTCTACCCTTCTGGGGCGTAACTGATCTGAGTGACGCCGTATAACTTTTCCGTCGGGAGTAGCTACCTTATAACTGAGAGGGCCTGTGCTTTCAATAATGGTTGTCGGCAACCACTTTTTCCCTTGGGTAAAGGATTTTGCATACACTGGATCTTCAACATCAAATTGTCTTAACCCTTTACAATTTTCTCTCTGGCGATCTTGTTTCATGTCCATGCTCTTGGTGAAATCTGGCACTACTCTGTCTAACAGTGTGTTCAGTTTCCGTCCCATCAGCAGTACAGAGGGTCCTTTACCTGTTAGGCTGTGTGGAGTTATGTGCTGTGTTAACAGGTATCTTGATAACGTCACTTCAATGTCTGCTCCCTCCATTTTCTTTACAGCTGTCTTGACATTCTGAACCATGCGCTCAGCCTGGCCATTACTACTTGGGTGGTATGGTGCCACTCGAGCTTGTCGTATGCTGTTCCTTTTTAGAAAACTTTCAAAATCTTCAGAAGTAAAGGCTGTGCCATTGTCTGACACGATGACATCTGGGAGTCCATGGGTGGCAAATAATTCTCTAAGAACTTTAATAGTGCAGCTTGTCGATGGTCCTACAACCATTTTTACCTCTAGCCATTTAGAAAATGAGTCAATCACTATCAAAAAATAACGACCATTCACTGGGCCCGCGAAATCTAAATGCAACCTTGTCCAAGGGGCTCGTGCCCACTCCCAGGGCTGTACAGGCAATCTGCTTGGCATATTTCGATTTTCTTGACATTGTTCACATAGACTTACTTTTTCTTCAATTTGTTTATCAATGTTTGGCCACCACACATACGACCTAGCAAGGGATTTCATCTTCACTATACCCGGGTGTGAGGCATGCAGTAAATCCAAAACTCTTTTCCTCCCCCCTGGTGGTACTATTACCCTAGTTCCCCATAACAAACAATCTTGATAGCAAGATATTTCGAATCTGCGTTGCCAATAGGGCATGAATTCTGCTGATATATTCTTCTGCTCTTCTGGCCATCCTCTCCATGCCCATTGGAGTACTCTTGCCAAGATTGTGTCCTTTGCAGTCTCATTTGCTATTTCCTTGGCATTTAAAATTGTTTCGGGTACGTATTCTAGCATCAGCACATCCCCCATTGCAGGCACTAACTCGTCCACGCCTTTAAGTGGTAGTCTACTTAGTGCATCCGCATTGGACAGCTTTTTTCCTGGTACATATTCTAAATCATAATTATAAGCACTTAAAATGATTGTCCATCTAAGCATTCTTGGGGACAGAATGTCTGGAGTCGACTTTTTTGAATTAAAAATTCCCAATAGGGGTTTATGGTCTGTGCGGATTATTACCTTTCTGCCGTAACAGTAATCGTGAAATTTTTTAATACCCACTATAATAGCTAACGCCTCTCTATCAAGCTGTGCAAAATTTCTTTCAGCTGGTGACATCGTTCGACTATGATATGCTACTGGAATTTCTATGCCCTGGTCATTTGGCTGGCTTATTAGACATCCTACCCCATAGCAACTTGCATCACAGGATAATATTAAAGGTTTCTTCTCATCATAATGTCCTAAAAGTGGTTCACTTATTAATATAGATTTAAGCTTATTAAATGCATTTTGGTGTTCCGCACCCCACTGCCATTTCGCGTCTACTGTTAATTGCAAATAAGCTTGTTGCATATCTAACTTTGCGAAAACACAACCCCCTGCAAGAGCCGCTAAAATGTTTTGAATACATGGTACTGGGTATGGATCTGTTCTTAAAGCATTGTTTATAGTACTTCGATAGTCGCCACAAATTCGCACTTCTTCATTATTTTTAACCACCGTAACACGTGACGTCACATTTATAGCAATGTTTAGGTGGACCACGCCTAAATTTCGTAGGAATTCGCCTTTCTTATGCTCCCTGGCGAACGGGGGTCTGGCCCCAAATAAAGTTAAAATCTGCTCTACGGTCTTTCATTGAAATTAATTTCTCCAAGATTTTTCCTTTAAACTCATTTATTTCATGTACAGGGTGTCCAGTTTTCGTATGTTTTACGGGTTATCTGCGTTATTAGTAAAGATAGAAGGTTGCGGTTTTCGCGGCACTGTGTTAGTTTTTTGAGAAACAAACGATGCCATCAACAGAATTTTCATAGCCCCCTTAGTTTTTTAGATACGGGGTGATTTTGAAAATTTTGCATTTTGGGACACCCCCCGTATCTTGGTTACGCTGCAACAAGGTAAAAAATGCACTTATTAGTTTTTTTCACGTAGAATCCGGTGGCTTAGTCAGATTTTTTTTATGTTTAATTGTTTTTGAGAAAAGGAGCTAACTTGCATTTTTTTAAATGGGATACCCTATATATTTTTAGCTATTATGATTCAGTTTATCTTAAGATTTCAAAAATATATCATACTTTATAGCTGTTTTCAATGTGAAGCTCAAAATTTACATTTTTCAACAAATTAAAAATTTTTTTTAGTAGGCCATGACGGGTATTTAGGAAAACCAACAACATGAAAGTTTTTGGGTCAATATTTTGGAACTGTTAATCCAACATTTAAAGAACTTTAAATCAAACAACCAGACACTTCAATCAACGATCTCGGAGTGTTAAATCGAAAGCCTAAAGTTTCCTTTACAATATTTTGAAAAGGTAATTCAATTAACTAAAATATTTAAGTGAACAGTTAATAAATGTTAAGCCAGTAAATCTCGTATTTCAAATCAACATTTAAAACATTTTGAATTAAACAGGATTTTAGTTTCTTGTAACTATCTTCGGATTTTTTAATAGACAGCTTTTAACTGTTAATTTAAGCCACAAAATGTAACATTTTTAAATGGTTCATTCAACTCTTAAAAAACATTGCTTTTATTGAAAGTGCAAAAACTGTTGAAACTTATTGATTGGCTTAACAGTCTAATTTTCTCGGTGAATTATACCGTTTTTTTTTTTTATTTTTAATCCGCGCTTTTCTAACCAATTTTTAAATACATTTTGTATAAATTATTTTGTTTTATTTTGTAATGTTATACCGGGGTAAATCAAAATGTTTGTCATCATTTTAAAACATGTAATAGAAAAATTGAGGCCGATAGTTTTAATTAAAATCCCTTTTAAAATTCTAAATAATATAAATATATTAACTCTTGTCATAAATGAGAGAATCAATCGGATGATGTCATTATCTCATTTATGAGAGATTTTAAAGATTTTCTGTATTTACAAAAACACAAATCAATCAAATCGATTAACCACAAAGCATAGCCTACGGAGGGACAATCCACAATACTTTGGTTAAATAATGAATGGACCAAGAACTAAATGTTTCGCTGCAATTGGTGACCCTGTATTTTCGGTTGCCTACTTGCAATTAGTATAAAGTCAAGCGATTACAGCTGACAAACTGACGCTTATTTTCTGGTTTTTGGTTTCATTTTGTCACTTGTATTAAAGAAATTTTTGAGTTCTTTGTATTAAAGATTGGCTACTGTTTGTGAGATTTTTTAAATTTTTTGTTGAAGCTTTGTGTTTTTTAGTATATTTAAGAAATATGGACATTTCTGGTCCTTTAACGGCTGTGTGATTTTTGTTAGAACTAGAAACATTGATATCAACAATATTCAGAGCTTTTTATCAATATTCCGTTTATCATTTGTTTTGAAGCCTTTTTAAGATTGTTTAAGTTATTCTAGTATTGCTGTGTGATTGCTTTTAATAAGAAACTTTAGCAACAACAAATAGAAGACATCCTTTTATTAACCCATTTTAAGGCATATAAGTAGACAGAAGCATAAAGTGGCTTAAGAATACCAATTAAAGAATTAATTTTTTTGAAGCTCAAAATTTACATTTTTCAACAAATTTAAATTTTTTTTAGTAGACCATGACGGGTATTTAGGAAAACAAAAGATGACAGGCTTGTTATCTGAAAAAATCTTTATTTACTGTCAGAATAGGTTATCCATTTTCTGTTCTTTATTTCTATTCAGTTTCGATAAATAGCAGTTTTTTCTTAATTATGGCTGCGAATGCAAAATTCGAGAATTATGAAAAGTACGATATGTTCGTTTGTTATATTCAGTGTAACGAAAATTCGGATGAAGCATTAGAACTTTATTTTAACAGGTATGGGCATCTTTTTATATTTTTCATCATATTTTAAAATTTATAAAAACGTAATATTCGCAAATTCCCAGAAAGAAGACAGCCGGATAAAAGAATATTTTTAAAAATAAAATCAAACTTAATTGAAGTCGGTTCATTTTCCAAACCCCGACCTAGTATTTACAATAAGGAAAACCAGGACATTGATGAAGTAAACGTTTTGGCTTCAATTGAAACAAATCAAAGTAGTTCTTGTAGAACAGTGGAAGGTTCTGTCGGTGTTACAAAATCAAGGGTTCAAACTATTTTAAAAAAAACAAGTTTAAGCCATACAAATTTCATGTCGTACAAAACTTAGATCTCGGTGACGCAGAGCGCCGCGTAGAGTTTTGTAATTGGTATTTACAAAATGTAAATAGAGAAAATCATTTTGAAAGAACGATTATATGGTCTGATAAGAGTCATTTTACCAGTGCCCGTATATTTAATCGGCAAAATACTAGGTTTTGGTGCAAGGAAAATCAACATGTTATATTTCCACGGGAACGGCAAGGCAGATTTGGGTTTAGCGTTTCATGCTTCATACTGGGAAGTAAAATTTTATATAATATATTTGAAGGCGGTCTTACTGCAAATGAATATTTAGAAATTTTGGAAAACATTGTGCCCGACATAGTAGAGAATGTGCCCCTAGCTGATCTTAATAGCTTATATTTGCAACATTACGGAGCTCCCGCCCACAATGCTCAAATTGTAAGAGCATATCTTAACAATAATTTTTCTGGCCGCTGGATTGGAACACATGAACCTGTAAGATAGCCACCCAGGTCACCCGATTTAACGGTTTTGGTTTTTTTTTGTGGGGCTACCTAAAAAATAAAATTTATACCGTCCAGTACCAAACGATGGCAGATTTAAGAGAAGCCACTGAAAGAGCCTTTAGGGAGTTACATGCACGGCCTTTTATTATTTTAAATGCACTGAGGCGAATCAGAACAATGTGTGAAACATGTCTTAGGCATAATGGAAAACAGTTTGAGCAATATTTATGAGACAGTTCCTAAATCATCAAATAATAATTGTAGCTTTTAATTTTTCAACGTATAACACAACTGAGTTAATTGTTATTTATATTTATAAAAGTTATTGTTATAGGTATATATTTTTAAAATTAGTGTTTTATATTTGTGAGAAGCTTGTGACAATAATTGTTTAATCTTAAAATTTATACGGTGTGCCGTTTAAAGAAATGTAAATTTGTTGAAAAATGTAAATTTTCAGCTTCACATTGAAAACAGCTATAAAGTATTATATATTTTTGAAAAGCTTGTGATAAACTGAATCATAATAGCTAAAAATATATAGGGTGTCCCATTTAAAAAAATGCAAGTTTGCTCTTTTTCTCGAAAACAATTAAACATAGGAAAGATCTGACCAAGCCACTGGATTCTACGTGAAAAAAACTAATAAGTTCAATTTTTACCTTTTTGATAAGTTGCAGCGTAACCGAAAAAAAAAAATCAAATAGCAACCCTCATAAATAACCAGAGTGAATTACATTTCGATTTCAAAAACATATAGTTATTGATATTTATTTTCAGCAGTCTCGGAAATACGGGGGTTCCTAAATTGCCTTCATCGATTTTGTCACTTAAGTGCCTTACCCCTTTAATAAATAGACCTTGAAGCTCAAAACCACAATTCTTTTCACAGAAACATGATTTCTCGTGACCATATGTTTTTGAAATCGGATCGCGAAATGCAATTCATTCGTCTGGTTATTTAGGAGGGTTGCTATTTAAGAAAATTCAAAATGGCGTCGTATCTGTCAAATTTATGAACCTATATATTTTTTGACATTAAATATGGCTTTCTTGTCGAGTGTTATTGAGAAATATGCAATTTCTTTTTTATTATAGTCAGCAGAAAAATCGCCAATCGGGTGGTACACGAAATGTCCCTGTACTAAATCTCTTTATGAAGATTATAGCTAGAGCATTTAGTCAGCCATTTTCACAGAAATGTTTTTATACGTATAAGGGTAAAATCACTATTTTGTGCTTTTACTAACTTGTTTCGGGTTTAAACCTGGCCAGGGCTTGCTTACTCCATTGTTTAGTTTTTAATTTATCTTCTAGTTCAAGATTAACAAAATTATCATTTAGTATATTACTAGTAGCATTTATGACAACTACATAATGGATATCGTGACAATACTTACGTATTCCCGCCCAAAAATCACCATAAAACAAACGCCAAATCCGTCAAAATCGCTTATTGTGCGCCCAGATATGCATACTGAAAGCTAGCAACCTATATAATAGATATAATGATAGTTCTTCGTCCGAGTTAAGAAACCTTAATCGCAAGTCAGCAAATATTTTTTGGAGTTATTGAATCAAATTATAATTTTTTTAAATGAGTAGATTCTGACAATTTAATACTCAATCGCAATTCTAAGGCAAAGATATCGTATAATTAATAAATATAATCTTTCAAATTTTGTACTACTTCTTGACGTTATTAACTAGAGTTTCATTACTTTGTCAAAGTTATCGATTCATTCCTGTTTCGTACCGTTGCGTTGGGTACCGAACCATACAATCTTCCTGTTTTTCAACGAGCTTCGTCCTAGTTTACCCGCCTAATTTCCTAACCTCTGGAATATTTTACGACAAATCCCAAAAGCAAACAAACTTACAGGGACATGCTTTTAATATTATAATTTTTTAAATTTCAGATTAACCACGGTGCTCTTTTAACCATTATGAAAACTTTCTCTGATGACAAATTTTGGGGTCATATGGTTAGTGAAGGCATATTAGAAATTATAAAGAAACCCAACAGAAATTCTTTTGAAAATACGTTACTGGATCATTTCTTTAAAAGCACCAACGAAGACATGAAAAAAGAAGCTATTGCACACTTTTTAGCTAAAGAACCGGAAGTGATTGCAAAATATTTTGATGGAATTTTGCTTCTCGAGGCTACATCTAATACTGATTTGCTTGATTATAATGCTGTTAAAAAGTATAGTCACCTAGGGTTAGTCGAAAAAGTAATTGCGCATTTTAAAGCATTGGTCTCAGTAGGTAGTGAGAATGATAGGAAAATTAAATTACTCAATGCGTTGTCAAAAGTTACGAATACGGTAGATTTTCTGGATTTGGTAAAAGACTACACCCCTGAAGAAAAAAAATTAGATCTTGATAACGATGTACAGAAAGAGATGTACCAAGTGCAATGTGACATAGCTAAGGCTTTTAAGAACTTGGACGATGTATCGGTATTAGCACCAGTTCTTATGCATTTCTGTCAAGGCGATTATCTTCAATCAAGTTTACCAGCGTTATACAAGGTGGTATACAGAATGAATGAAGAAAAAGCATTCTTTTATATAAATGTTTTGGGAGAAAGAGCAGTGTCCACAAGAAAACATGCCGTATTTTTGGGCTTTGAAACTTTGCCATTTAAAAGTGCATTGACTTTTTATTCAGTAGCTTCTAACAAAGAAACCAATACATCGGCTAAAAAATACTTGTTTGATTCTTTTTTAAAATATTTTATAAAAAATCCTGTTAGATCTCTCCTAGACATTGTTGTCTTAAATATGGATTTTGTTGACAAAAACGACATTGAAATGATTAACAAATTAGTTGAGTCCGTTGATAAGATTCAGAAAAACTATCGTTCGCTTTTTATTGAAAAAGTATGGGATTATCTAGATATTCTTGATCGACAAGAAGTTGAAGTTACCAGGCATAGAAGCACACTACTTCATGCTATAAACAAATACGAAATAAGCTTTATTTTATTATTAAATAAAAACTTTTGCGAAGATATAATTAATAAGCATTTTTTATCAAGTGATGATAGATTACTAAAGCAGTCAAATGAAATTGATCTTTTTGTGGTACATTTTTTGTTGGCTTATTTAGATGAACCACATTTCGAATTTGTTTTCAACATTATTAAAAATTATAAGAACACGCAGTGGGACTCTAACCGAAGGAACACTACAACATATATTATGCGGTTTTTTACTACTGCTTACGAAGTATGTGATGACAATGATGTTCAATTTTTAGAGTTGTTTACAAGTTTCTGGCAACGAGTTTTTAACCATTTAGAAACATTTTCTGAATATATTCTGCTTAGATTAATGGCTTTATATAAAGAAAATCCGAATATAGCAGCTTTCTGTAATGAAGTTAATACATTTTTTCAAGAATTTACTGCCGAAAATGGACCATATATTAGCGATTTGATTATCGAGTCTATAGAAAGTTTTCATTCCAATATTGATTCCGTAGATTTCAGCTTGGGTAATTTTGCATTTAATTTATTACAATCTAATTCCAGTGAATTTAATTGCTTTATTGCATTTAAGATAATTAAATATTTGACTTGCAGAAACCAAGAGGAAATTTATTTAAAAGTACTGAATGCTTTAAAATCTGCGTCCAATGTTACTGCTAAGGTTTATTGTAATATATTACTGAAGGGCATTTGAAGTTGCGTTGTTTGTGCCTGAAACTTTTGTTTATTATTGAAAAACTCTGTGACTTACCTGCTGAACCTACCATTATATACGATGACTGTTGAGTTTAAAACAGTTGGGTTTATTTTTTTTTAGAAGAAATTATTGATTTATTATTTTTATGTTAAGTTTAGGTTTGTTTTTTTGTAACCTAACTAGCACATTAATATGGGTTAAGAATTATTATTGCGTTGTTATAGAATAGTTGCTCTATGTTTGTTTAGTTTAGTTATATAATATTATTATAATAGTATGTAGTAGATAGGCAGGTACCCATCTCTTATAAATTATTTATTGTGACTTTTCAGACTAACTTTAACTGTATATTTGACTCACTTTCTATGTATTTTAATGCATATGGAAATAAAGGCTTTTTTTATTTGGTTTTAAATCTTGATTTGATTCTTATACAGAGAGAAAACTGCTTTATTTTTAGATTTAAGTACTCAACTATTTTTACTCTGAAATGGAAAAAGTATCTTTCCGTTTGAGATTTTCTGAGTAATTATTTCACAAAACAATGACAATTAACAAGTATTTCTTTAAGAAAGCGAACATTCTTTAATACGAAATTGTGTATGTCTTTCATTAAGAACATGTTCTTAACAGAACATATACAGGAAGTCTCGAATTCAAGGGGCAATACTTTACCACCATATTCTTCGGCTAAAAATAATAGAATTTTTTCATATTGACATAAGTGCTGAAATGCTTGTTAAGGAAGCATTTTTCTTTTTTTATTATTTTCGAACCCGTTCATAATTAAATTTTGAAAGTAGGTATGGTTATAAACTTTTAACGATAAATCAGTTCCTGAATTCAGAATTTAAAATATTTAGGCGTCACATACCGAGGTTGTTAAGGGTTAAAATAATCCCATTTTTTCAACCAGTCGTTTTCTTTATTATTTTCTTAATAATTATGAAATTTCAAAGTATTCTGCGTAAAAAAGATACCCTTAGTTCACCTTGATAGTACTTACAGTTTTTGAGGAAACTCGTTTTAAAGAAAATCACGTTCATATATAAAGGAGATAATTAATAAGACTAATATTCAAAGTGAAATTTGTGAATAGAAGGCCATGGATTAAAATTGATATTTGTTTCCTTTGACAGATATTGTCTGCTGTTATTACTGTTGTAAAATTAGACATAATTAATAAGAAAATTCAAAATTCTTCAAACCACGAGTATATACCGATACCCATTTTGTATGCGGATATTGTAATGGACGTTCCTTTACTGCGATACAGGAATATCGCAGACGTTTTCCTCAACGGAGACTTCCTGGATGCAAAGTATTTGATAGGGCAACATTTTGTAGAACTAAAGTGTTTAATACTCGTAACACTCACTTTTGGCACGCTGAAAATCCAAGGCAGTCCGAAGAACTAATTGTCAATATAGCTTCTCCGTCAATTTGTGGGCGGGAATAATTGGAGATCAGTTAATTGGTCCAATTGAAATGCCCAATAATTTAAACAGCGAGAGATATTTGGTCTTTCTTTAAAATCAGTTAGCAGGACTGTTGGACGAAGTACCCTTATCCAGGTTGGGGATGTGTTTCCAACACGACGGTGCCCCTGCCTATTTTAGACGGCCTGTTCGTAACTGGTTAGATGAGAATTATCCTGAAAGGTGGATAGGCAGAGGTGGACCAGTACTCTGGCCAGCGAGATCGCCGGACTTAAATTCACTCGATTATTATTTTTGGGGTCATATATGCAACATAGTTTATGCAACGGAGGTGGATACCCGTGAGGATCTGCTTCAGCGAATTTTTCAAGCTGGAAATGAAATAAGAAGAAATCCTTTTCAGATTCTTCGGGCCCTTCACAACATTCTCTGTAGGGCTGGACCCTGTATCAAAGAAAATGGGGGTCTATTTGAACACCTTCTCAAGGAGTAGTTCTTGGTTTAAATTTAAATTTTATTCTTCAAAAAATTTTTGTTAAACAACCCTATTTCATGTCGCATTATTACTCTTTAATAAGTTGTCATATTTATTTCGTTTTCAATTTACTTAGTAAGAGGCGTAAGAGCTGACTGCGTATATTTTAAAAGCATTTACTTTCAATATTTTTGTAGTTTTTAGTACATTTTTGATGTAAAAGCTTTAAGAATAATTTTATTAATTAACCCCTTTATGGACGTGATTTTCTTTAAAATGATTTTACTCAAAAACTGTAAGTCCTATTCATAATTATTAAGAAAATGATAAAAAAAGTCTGGTTGAAACAATGGAATTATTTTAACCCTCAACCACTCCGGTATGTGACGCCTATGACTAAATTTTTGAAATATTGAATTCAGAAACTGATTTATCGTTAATAAAACCATACCTAATTTCAATATTTAATTAAGAACGGGCTCAAAAATATTAAAAAAAAAGAAACATTTTAGGGTTCCCCATTCGAGGGGGGTACCTCCCTTAACAAGCATTTCTGCACTTATGTCCATATGAAAGAATTCTATTATTTTTAGCCGGAGAATATGGTGGTAAAGTATTGCCCTTTAATTTCGGGACACCCTGGTATATACCAACGTATAAGAGCAGTGAAAACGCAATGTTCAAAATCCATCACTTTCATTCCGAAAGAAGTATTATTTAATATAAAACCTATTTACACATAAACTATTTTAATACGATATATGAAAGTCGATATGCTTTTAATTAGAAACCAACGGCTTCACCTTAATTACTTTTATATGTGTAACACATCTCTCAATTACTAGAAGCAATTCAATTAATAAATTGACATTACCCCCCCCCCCGAACGAAAAATGGGATCCGCGCCTGGTCCCCATAAATTAATTGATGGAATAAATACGACACAATTTGTTTAATAATTTATTTCAGATAAATTTTGATTATTTTAACATATACATCATGATATAAACACATAAGATTTCTTTACAAAATGAACTACAGATTATCTTACATCTAACACGTGAGCATATTAAAAACCTCTGTAATAGTAATAACCTAGAAGACAAAAAACATTGATTTTTATCATAATCATCGTCCCTTCACTACACCTTTTAGGACACATGTATAGTTCTAAAGAGGCTGTTAATATGGCCCTTTTTAAGCTAATAAAGTGTTTCAGACAAGAACTTTTATGAAAACCCCAACATCTCTGAATTAAATTGATCACATTTAAAGATTGAGGATTATAAATAAATGGGTAGGCAAGGGCCTAGCGACACTTAAAGCACCGGTTCCCGTCAGATCACCGAAGTTAAGCGGTGTCGAGCGCGGCTAGTACTTGGATGGGTGACCGCTTGGGAAACACCGCGTGCTCTTGTCTTAGGGAAGAGTGTAAAATGAATCGACATCAAAACCATCCTATTCACGCCGGACAGGCCGGATGAGATCGGCTATCTCGTAGGATGAAGGTGCCGTTTCACACTCCCCAGTCGATAGACCGCACGATTAAAATCCGTACGGTCGATGACCGGTTCAACATGGCCTCTGATACGCCGACGACCGTAAAAAATAGTAAATAAAAAAAAAATAAATGGGTAAAACAAAAATTTACTTTTTAATGATTGAATTTATATCATATATGTTTTTAAAACTAAACTATTTCTTTAGTTCATCACAGTTTCACTGTTCTGGACATTATCATTGACGAAATAATACCTTCCTACTTTAATAATTTAATGCTGAGTTAATATAGTTAAAGTTTTAAAGATGGTATTGTGATGGTAAGTGCTGTTACCGCAAGAGAGGACGAGACGAGATTTCCTTGATCTTAATTTAAAATATACGGACAAGTGCGAGAATAACTCGCCCCCTGAGGGTTCCGTAGAGTCATACCATTTACTGAACGTGCCCTGCACATTGAATTAGAAGAGCGAGACCTTCTATGTGCCAAATTGTAAGGTTCCACGGCAATAGCAGTAGTCCTGGAAAAAAAGTACAATACTGAATTGACTTTAGAAATAGTCAGCTCATGTATTGGAGTACACAGTTAGGGCTCTGTTTTCATTGGTAAATTTGTGTTGGTAATAACTACGCTACTACGCATCAGACATCAAGACACTCTTTTAACAATAATTGCTCCAATTGCTAAAATCCACGAAAATTCATACAATACAGAGGGGCGTGCGGTCCATGGAAGCCATGGAAGCACTGCTTCCCATACTGCTCTTATAAGAAAACAAAGTTTTGTATTAAAATTAATTTATTCTATACCAATCGAAATTCAGAATACCTATTTCTTTCTAATTTTCAAACCGAATCCTGCCCTGTATACGCGTAATCTATCGAGTTTTGAGATCGTCATCGACTTGCAGAGCTGGGTTTCGGGTCCGCTCGGCTAAGGGCTTTATCACGCGCCTTTTAAATTATAATTAATCCGACGAAAGATCTAGCTTACCCGCCATGGACTCGGGTTTTTCGGTTTATGAAACACGACTTCCACGAGAGTATATCTAGGCATCTGATTATTGTTTTTGTGTTAGTGAATTTTGTAAAAGTAAACGAACTTTACTTTTACTTTCTTCTTTGTTCTTGAGTTATTCTTAATTTTTTGTGATGAAATGGAGCAACAAAATTCTTGATGTAAATTTACCATATACTTACAAATAGAGTTTTCTTTTAAAGGAAAGGAAACTGCAAATGCAAGGTAAAAATGTATATTTTTGTATTAGTTTTATTATAAAATATTGTTAACTTTTTTTTAACGAATCTTAGGCAGGGCTGGTTCAGTAGAAAACTTTAGGTAATCTACCTAGGTAGAAAACCTTTTTTTCGACACACTGATAAAAGGCAACACTTGCCATAAGAGAAAAAATTATCTTGACTTTAGATTACTTAATCTAAAGGTAATAATCTTATTTAGAGTGAATGTGCTCTTAATATATGATTTTCTGTGTCTTTGGTCCCTTCTGATTATGTTCTTGGCGGCAAATTTTCTTGTTTTAAAGCTGGCGTCTTTAAAATTGTAACATTTTAAAATGGCATTTTTAACAAAGATAAAGTTATAGGGAAAGGAAAGAAAGTCAAAAAGTCTTTCTCCACTAATTTAATAGAAGAGTAATCAAAGGGCTCAGTTTTTTCGTATCAATAAGTCTACATGTTTCGAAGGTAGTGACCTTCATCCTCAGGAGACAAAAGAAATGTTGCTGTTAGTATAAGCAGTAGAGAGAAAATTATAGGTGGAAGGTGACGTTGATGGAGCTTTAAAATTTCTAAAATGTATTAAGAAATGAATGAAACTTGATGAACGCAATTAGCATACCGAAATAAAATTTAGTTCAAATGCATTGGTACAAGGTTTGTTATATTTAGTGGCTTATGAAGGTAAGTGATGTTCTTCCTATGAATGTTTTTATGAAGTGATATATAAAGAGGCCGGATTTGTAGGACACTCTAAGTAGTTCATATCAAGATATTTGTTTAATAGAATGGAAGAAAGATTTTGTTAGATTTTAGAACTAAATTTTTACTAATTTTCTTCCTACTGCTAATACTAACAGCAACATTTCTTTTGTCTCCTGAGGATGAAGGTCACTACCTTCGAAACATGTAGACTTATTAATACGAAAAAATTGAGCCTTTGATTGCTCTTTTATTAAATTAATGGAGAAAGACTTTTTGACTTTCTCTCCTTTCCCTATAATTTTAACTCCACTTTGAGAATGGACTATTCCTTTAAATTAAAGATAAAGTTCTTTGTGACAAAGTAATTGCCCCTTGTCCTAAGAGTATGGTATATTATGTATTCACATGCAATTCAGTATATGCGCAGAGTCATATCAGTACTCCAGTGACCGAAGAACTTGAGGTTTATATAAAGCATCTCGGCTAAGTCTTATACCGATAATTTTATTTATGGCTTAGTGGTTGTGGATTGTGGATGGCTACATTGGATGCAGATGGGTGCGATTCTTTAGTGTTTCGATATCTTACGATTAAGTGGCTAGACTGCTTCTTGTGATTTGTTGCGTGAGTAGTTTAAACTCAAAATGGACGACGAATTAGGTAACGTATATTTTCTTGTACATAATTGTCTATATTGGCTTCGCTGAAGACACCAATTTCGTTTTTCTATATTTCAGCGTAATGTGTGTGTTTTTAAAGAAAATATTTTTACTGTGTGTATAGCTAGGGCAAATACGTCCTTGTAAAAATATTAATCTATTCATAAACGAACACCAAACCTATAAATCCGTCCAGGTGTTTATACGTTTGCTGCAAAGAAATAGATTCTCGCAACAAGTCATATGTACTTAAATCAATTTCATTAAAACTTTCAACGAAAGAAATTATTTCTTTGTCTTGATTCGAGGATGCCGTCTTTGAATCAAAGCAACAACAAAGACTTGTATGCTAAGTATAAATAAGTATACAGGATGAGACAGAAACCGTAGAGAAACGAAGTTACTTTTTTTTAAACAGAACACCCTATATCTTCGAATATTTTTGAATTTCACATAAAATAACAATTATTTTTCATTAAGTGCATTATAAGTCTAAACCTAATAGTTTCCGAGATATCGACTATTGAAAAATTACATTTTGAACTTTGACAGCTTCTAGCTTTCTAACGGAACGTCTTAGAGTAAAACGGCTTACATGTCCCTATCTTTGTTTCTTATTATCTTCCTAATAGTGTCAACGTCCGATTAATCCGGATGTAACTCAAAAGCCTGAATTACAGTACCTACTTCCGATTTAACCGGAAGTTGATGTTTTTGGGGAGATACTAAAAAGTAAGATTTAGACATGTAAGCCGTTTCACTTTAAGACGTACCGTTAGAAAGCTAGAAGCTGTCAAAGTTCAAAAATATCATTTTTCAAGAGTCGATATCTCGGAAACTATTAGGTTTAGACTTATAATGCACTTATTAAAAATTAATTGCTATTTCATGTAAAATCCAATATATAGGGTGTTCCATTTAAAAAAAAGTAACTTTGCTTCTCTACGGTTTTCTGACCAATCCTGTATACTTATTTGTTTAAAATTCTAATAGACCTTAAAAAACCCTAAAACTTTTGTCTAAAATATTTCTTGCTAATTGTTATACTTTAAGAAATAATCGACCATTTCCATATATACCAACGACCCTGTATATAAATACTTGTACACAGTACATTCGGATTTAAACGCTTCTATTTAAGGATATCATCTCTTAGACCGGTCTTTAGTCTTACTTGAAGGATTGATTCTTTAATCTAAGTACTAAAAATAACTAGCCCTATTATTTTAAGATAATGAATAAACTGAACTCAAGGCTATGCTTGGAAATCTGTTATCTTAGTTTAAGTAAAGTTTTCTCTCTGCTAATAAGCTAATTACGAAAATTGCTTCCAAGGATTTGGCTGACTCTTATCAAGGAAATATTCATTTGGACATATCGAAAGACATGGCGGCCTTGTTTTAAATTCGTTTTGCTTTACATTAAGTAAGATATCCTTTTTATCTGTGCAGGCGAATTATGTAAAAATGTATCAAAAAACATAGCCTTATCAAGAAAACAGAAGAAAAATAAAGAAATCATAGGTACATAGCCTCATATTTCTTTACAGTAAATTAAAACTTAACTATAGACTACATAATGAGTTCAGGTTGATACTTGATAAACTGGTGGCCCCAGTTATGTCTGCTGTAGTGAAGGATTAAAACTTCATTAGAACAAAGGGTGCCAATACATCCTTGGTGTGTAAAAAAAAATTCCCAACGCTACTCCAATATATTGTACTTTTTTATGAGGACTAGGTATCGACATAGCTACTTACCTGATTTTTAAAAGGCCGTATTTGTAAGTGTAGGTATAAGCTAATTTTTTTTGTGCCTTTGTCCAGAAAACTGCCCACAAGGAACGTCAATAGCTATTCACGTTCCGAAAGCGTTATTTTACTGGACGAGAAGGGAACCTTCGAGAACTCTTGGACAGTGTCATGTACACTATTATTTGTACAACCGTCAGCGTCGGTTGCTAACTTTGTACGACTCTAAAAACTGTTTTTTTTTATGCCAAAAATCCATGTCAAAAATACGAGATAGACAGGGACAGATTTAATTAGAATAGGAATATTGAATTGCGAGGACTAAAACATTAATATTAATTTTAGGTCCATATGGGAAATACAACATTTTTGTTAATTTCAGGGCCTGCATCTTTATCAGCACGAAAAAATACAACGGTCGTATACTATAAAAGTTGGCACTACAATATTTCAACACCCTGTATTTTATATGAGAGATGTGACAAGTTTGTGTGTTGGTAGTCTCATAAAGTTCCTGGCTATTTGTAGCAAGGCCACTTTTTAATTTTATTCCACAACATATTCTATGAATCTCAAACGAAATGTATTGAAGAGTTTGTTGTTAGTACAAAAACTAGTAATTATTGTCCATACGTTAACCAGAATATATCGTAAAACATCGATGCTTATCGTGTAGAACTCGTAGGCGAAATAAGTCAATGGTAAAAATGTTATATTATTATGTAACATCTAAGTACGATTATCTAATGTACAATATTTACAAGGAAATTATAACGTATCATTTTAAAGGTATGAGGTACATGTAAAAATGTGATTTTTGATTATTCTAAGTATGGTATACATATAAAATAGCTTTTTTTGTCTATACTTACATACGAATTATACTAAATGCCTTTTTTACAACGGGGTCAGTCATATATAACATGGTACCAATTGCAGTAATTTATATGCAGGGGTCTTTCTCATATTTAACACGCTCTCTACAGCATTTATTTAAAGAGTATCTACCTATTTAAACAAGTTAAAATACACAAGTCGTATGTTTTCAACTGATTAATGAATTAGATTCCTTTTTTAGAAAAAAAATATTTGAACATCGGAAATGCCAAATTTTCGCCTAACTGCGATTTTCTAATACCGGGTGTTGCATCGTCGAGCGGGACATAGGAAATCCCATGTAATTTTAAATGAGGTCAATTATTGGCTTCTCTAATTATTTTAGAGAAAAATTCTATTTAGGTTTATTAAAGAGCACTAAAACCCACATTCAAAAGAATAACTTTAGATATTTTTGATGAGCCCGTTTACGGGTTATCGCCGATTTCTTTTTAACTATTTCTCCTTTTTATGGCCCCGTATTTGCAGGCACCAGTCAAGGTAAAAGATGACTGTCAAATAAAGTTGTCATTTTGAAATGTGTGCTTTATTGTTATAAAAACTCGTACATCGAAAATATTAAAGGTGCATTTATGAGTACAAATTAATCTGAATAAAACTAAAATAAAGTATCCAATTACAAGGTTAATTATGACATTTTACATGTTTCAATATTTTACTAATTAATAGGTAGGTACTATTAAATTGTTAGAACTTTAGGATTTAAGAAGATGTTCAAATATTCCTCAAAATGACAACTTTATTTGACAGTCATCTTTTACCTTGACTGGTGCCTGCAAATACGGGGCCATAAAAAGGAGAAATAGTTAAAAAGAAATCGGCGATAACCCGTAAACGGGCTCATCAAAAATATCTAAAGTCATTCTTTTGAATGTGGGTTTTAGTGCTCTTTATTAAACCTAAATAGAATTTTTCTCTAAAATAATTAGGGAAGCCAATAATTGACCCCATTTAAAATTACATGGGATTTCCTATGTCCCGCTCGACGATGCAACACCCGGTATATTATACGGGTTCATATTTTTAAAGAACATATTTTTCTGATTTCCAAAATTTATAGTTTGACTATACTTGATTTAACGAGGCCTTAACCGTAGTACCTAACAAATGTACTGAGAAAATCAAAGTCATTACTGAAAGAAACGGTGGCCTCATTGAGCAGTTATAATAATTATATTAAATTGGTAATAAGTTTTTTTTGCCAGTTCAGCTAAATATAAGAAAACATTCATGGATACTATAATTTTAAAATATTTAGGTATTATTATTAGCTGTACCTACTTAAAACCCAATATTATTCTCGGTGACGTGGCACTCATAACCATGAAAACCAATGCAAGTCACCAATAACAGCCCAGTATTGTTAAGGTTTCTGTTTCCATAGATTCATTGGATTTGAGTGATACGCCATTGATAATATTAATAATATTATTGGGTTTTCAGTATACAAGCTGTCTGGTATATGGCATACTCTCAGGGGCGTATCTCCCCTATACGTCAAAAAAACCCTAATTTGTGATAGCAAAAAAATTTCCAAAGTGCCCCTTAACGTAGATACAGCGCCCCAAAGGGGTACCCAGCAACTTACCTTTTCGGCTGGACAATGCGTCAAATTTAAGCAAGTACCTTATCCTAATTATATGACGAACCCGCTAGAATATTTTATTCTAAATTCAAATTCTGAATATTCTAAAAGAAACTATCTATTGTAAATCTAAACATATTATTTGGACGGCGAACCTATTTTTACTATGTTCTCAATAAAGAAAAACAAACAAGATACATAAAAGGTTGAACAACAAGGTCTCTCACCTTTTAATTATATTTTTCACATTTTACTAAACACGAAATAAAAAAATAATAAAATAAAATTTGCTGGATCGACACAAAAATTGGACATAATATTTGAAATATCAATCAAAATGTAATGATGATATATTATTCTTTCTACTACTAACTTGAGAAATCGCCGTTATATTACTCCATTTCTCTAATGAGAAGCAAAATTTCTGTACCAAGCGAAATAACGATAATAAACAATCACCTAGGTAAATAATGAAAAACTTTCTGTGTAATGAAGTTTAGCATTCTTACTAATCCTTTCTTTAACATGTGATTGGTTTTGAGCCTTGACTAACCTTTTTAAATGAAGAAATTCCACAAAAAATACCAAAATTTTAATAAAACAGGAATTTTCATCATAAATTGGAAGATACTTCAAAAGAAAACTGTCATATTTAAATATGTCAACACGACCACAAATTTTCTACAAACTGACATTTTAAATCGCATTTCAATAGTTTTATTTTTCCCAGGCTACTTGATTTTTAAAATTGGGCAGAAATGGCTAATGTAAAGATTTAAACTAATAATAGTTATTTATATTACTAGTACGGTATGAGCTTCATTACAGTAACGAGTTGGGAATATTGGTACGACGAGGTCGTAGACCGAGTCGTAGTAACCACACGAGTGCTGTAATGAGCCTTAAGCCGCAAACACACTGAGCTCACGTCACGTCACATTACGTAAGCTCACGTGCTATTACGTTACAGACAAAAAGTGTAAAGCGCTGTTTTACATAGTATGTTAATACATCAGAACCACACTGAAGTCATCTCATGCATATTACGTTACATCCCCAACGGCATGTGCTTATTTTCTGCAAATCCACACTTTTCGTCTCACGTGAGCACTCGTTTAGGCGGTTTTGTAGAGAGCTGGTGTGTTGTTCGTGAATTTTAATTCCTGAACCAAACGATGAAATGCGCCCTCGTTTTTTTTTTATTTTCCTCCTTGAGAACGATAAAGGCAGCCACAGTTTCTATTTCCTCTTCCCAGTCCGAAGAACTGATTGAGCTGCGCTTTCCATAATTTACGAAAAATAAACAAACAACACAAACACAGTAAAATCAAAGAAAGACTGCCCGAATTCATATATCAATTTATATACCACATCATAAAACGTGATGGTAGTGTGTTTTTAGTATGCTCTCACGGTTAAATTATGACAACATGATAGCACGTGACCTCACATGACGTGAGCTCAGTGTGTTTGCGGCTTTACCGTACGTGTGATATACAACATTTTATATAAGACCCAGAATTTTGGTTTTTTATGATTTTAGTTCATTACATCACTCAGTACGATAATATAGTATGTTATATAACGGAAACAGGCTAAAATGGGTTATGTAATAAGCTCTTTTCGTGTGGGTCTTATATAAAATAAAATATATAATTTTTTAGTGTTAGTAGTAGAAAAAAAATCTATGTATATGTACCTCAGTTGAGAAAGCTGTTATATACCTCGCACATAATATCTTTCGGCGTTTTGCACCTTATACAAGGATATAAAAGCGCTCGCTATATAATAGCTCACTTCTCAACCTAGGTATATAAGGTACCTATTATTCTTTTTAGAAATAATTAAAAATAGTCGGTTAGGGTTTAACCTCTTTGTTCAACAACTACACAGCGTGCAACAAAAGTCTGGAAAGCTCCAAAAATTTGAACTGATCCTGAATTCGATCATACTATTTACTGCAGAAAACTTCTTAGATTACCTTATTGTTATGCGACCGTCTGACGACAAAGGGTAAGGGGTTAAGTTCTGGAAATTTGTGGAGAAACGTTCAGAGCATTTTACAATGTTGCCAAGTTTAACATTCTCTCAAAATTTACTTTAACATAAACGCGATGACTTTTGAGATAATTAACTGAACCAAGTTTTGAAAAATATAATCTTTTCACCCGGTGAGAGTTTGCAGCGTAAAAACTAACGTAACAAATTGGTACTATCTTTTATATACAGGGTGCTACAAATTCGAGTGTGCCCATGGATATCTTGAAAACCGTAAAAGATACAAAGTCGGTCAAACTGAGGCAAAGTTGCGCAATTTAGTGCTTAATAAGATAGATTGAAAACAATTAATAAATTACGGCTACTTCCGGATATAAGTATACGGAAAAAAACGAATTGTTGCAAAATATGTTTTATTTTCTCCTGAGCTTATTCGAAGAGGTATTTTGAAATAAATTAATTGCTCTTCAGCATGCCAACTTTTCCTGCTCTACAAGTTGGCGTCCTCAAAATTTAATTCCGACGTTTCTTCTCCGGGCGATCATCATCAACTTTATTTTTTAAATACTGACCCGGATTTTTTATTTCGGTTTTGAACAGCTGTCGATCCTTCAAAAATAATGGCGAATCACAATCAATCTTTTACCAGTTAAGAAAATCGTGCTAGACAATAATAAAAATAATAAATAACAAATTTCTTGTGCGACTAATTAAGCGGAAAAAGGGAGCAACAAAAAATGTTTTCTAAGTGAAATACTTGCTACAACATATGCTTTTGAAACATCGAAATGTTGAGTGATTAATTCCTTTTATTGCTCAGAATTTAAATTTGGAAATTTTGAGACAGGTGCCTTTCTTTCATAAAAAAATCAAATAATGTCAATGTATGTGTAAACCGTAATTATTCAAGGTTTTTGTGAAAGCATAGTTTATTTTTCGGTTCCTTCTACTTTGAAAATGAGATTTTCAAACGAAGAAAAGATTCTTATATATATGGTTCATTTTCCAAAAACGTGAAAAATATGGGGACAGAACAGTGCGGGAGGACGTTGCAACTGTTTTACATAAGGTTTGCATTTTCATTTCAAGTCTAGTTTTTTCTGATTTCTACTTTCTTGAAAAATATGCACATTTTAGGTAATCAATAATCCTTCTGTCTTTACGCGGCGAATTGCCACAGAACCGAACAGAGAAAAACTACACAAGGTAAAAGCTAAAGAATTTTGAATAGTAGCGGATACAAGATCCATATTAGCCAAACCTTGTTACCAGGGAAACCTGAGAAGATGAGGCTAACATATTGTGTATAGATGCGCGAAAAAACGAATCGTGATGGAAATGACTTGTTAAATAGCATCTGGACGGACGAAAGCAAGTTTACAAACTGTGGCATTTTGAACCGTCACAATAAGCATATCTGGTATATTCAGAATCCCGAGGCGAACAGGGAAACTCGTCCGCAAATTAGGTTTAATCGGATCTTAGGACCTTTTCTGTATGATGAAAACCTAAGATCAAAAAGATATTTAAACTTTTTAGAAACTGAATTTCAACTGTACTTCATGGATATCCCACTGTCATTTTTACTTATGGTATATTAAAAGAACTTGTTTACAAAAATCAAATTATTAAGATTTAGGAGTGCGAATTTTAAATGCTTCTGTTTTATTAACAGGAAAGCATCCAAAGATTTCGTGTTGGACAAAAAATTAATGACTGCATAGGAGTAAACTGAAATCTCCTCGAATGTCTGCGAAGAAATTAATGCTTACAACATCTATGTTCAATGTATTTTGTGATGTAGTTGTGAACTTTTATTAAAACTGGTGGTTATAAAAAAAAATTGTAAAACGTTACATAATTTTCACTAATTTTTTTGTTGTGCTTCTAATCTATGCTAAATAACACTTGCTTAAAACAAATGTAGGTTTTGTATTACATTAAGCAGATGTACTAAAACTATTTATCTAGCACGACTTTCCTAATTGGTAAAACGTTGATTGAGATAAAACAACAGTATTGAATTTTGAGCAGTAAAAGGAATTGATCACTCAAAGTTTTGATCTTTCAAAAGCATACATCGTAGCATCATTTAGAAAACTATTTTTGTTTCTTCTTTTTTTCGTTTATTTAATCGCACAAGATATTTGTTATTTATTACTCTTATTATTATCTGTCACGATTTTTATAATTAGTAAAAAATTTATTGTGATTCACCATTATTTCTGGTGGATCAACAGCTGTTTAATACCGAAATCAAAAATCCAGGTCAGTATTTAAAAAAATTAAGTTGATGATGATCGCCCGAAGATGAAACGTCGGAATTGAATTTTGCCATCTTGTAGAGCAGGAAAAATTGACATGCCAAAGAGCAATTTATTTCAAAATACCTCTTCAAATAAACGCAGGAGAAAATAAAACATACTTTGCAACATTTCGTTTTTCTCCGGAATTTATAAATTATATTTGAAGGACTAAATTGTGCAACTTTGCGTCAATTTGGCCGACTTTGCATCTCTTACGGTTTTCAATATCCCTATGCACACACTCGAATCGTTTACGATTTTCGATTACGACCAAATTTTTCCCCTGTATTTCCGCTTATAAACAAATGCCATTTTTCTTATTGCAAATACTAAAAAAGAATAAATATTTTGACGACATTAAAAATGTCTAATGATATCAGAAAAAATTTTGAAAACGCTGTTTTAAGAGATAAACTTTTTCACCGTTTTTCTTCATTCCCTACTCAAAGCAAAAGATACTTAAATATTTTGTTAACTTGTACGGCAGTATATACAGTGAGAACGTAAAGGTTTGAACAAATTCATTAAAAATCCATGTGTTTTCCTTTCGACAAAACGCTCGGACCCGTCAATTTTTTATTTTTGTTTGTATTTTTTAAGCTTATTTCATGCCTACAGGACAGGTAGTCCCAAAAACCAGTTATGACGGGTTACTCTATTTTTATAAATAGATACTCCTACCTTATAATATTTTCTTGGATTCTGCATAAAATTCTAAACATATTTCAAGAAATATGTCATACTTAAATTCAGCCAAACAACACATTATTTGTAAATGAAACAATGTAGTCTTCCTCCACAGTTTAATGTTAAAGTAAATTTTAAGTTCCCAACATGTTTCGAATGCTTAAGCATTCATCATCAGGGGATACTAACATCCAGTTTAATAGCGATGTATGTTGACTCAAACTAATGAGAACAACTTATAATGTTATACAGTAATATGTGAAAGTTGAAGACTTGGTATGAACTAGTTAGTTGTGTTTAAATTAATGTAAAGTTAAAAATTTGAGTGAAATGTGAAATTTAAATAGAAAAAGAAGCATTTTAATGAGACAGTAAATTAATTCAAAGCATATAAAGGAAAAAGTTTTATTTTATATTGTATTGATGTTAAATTTGTTAAACTTAGGTGTTTAACCAAATTTAGAAATTAAAAATTTAGAGAATTAAAAAGAGGAAATTAAAATTATATTGGTGCCTTAGCTGACATGACGAGTTCAACTTCCACGTTGCAGGCGGGTACTACGGCCGTGTTGTAGCACAGGTTATATTTAATTCATTTATAACTTAAAAAGTTTTCATTAACTTTCAAATAAAAATTTATTAAAATGATAAAAATCCAAATACAATTTAAAATATGGGGTATATCCCCATATCATCATGTCAGCTAAGACACCAATATATTTTAAATTTCCTTTTTTTAATTCTCTAAATTTTTAATTTCAAAATTTGGTTAAACACCTAAGTTTAACAAATTTAATATCAATACAATATAAAATAAAACTTTTTCCTTCATATGCTTTAAATTAATTTCCTGTCTCATTAAAATGCTTCTTTTTCTATTAAAATTTCACATTTCACTCAAATTTTTAACTTTACATCGCTTTTAAACTGGATGATAGTATCCCCTGATGATGAATGCTTAAGCATTCGAAACATGTTGGGAACTTAAAATTTACTTTAACATTAAACTGTGGAGGAAGACTGCATTGTTTCATTTACATTACATTGACTCCTCTGTAAGTATGGACTACTTTTTCAACTAAGTTTAAAACACATTATTTCTTAGCGAAAAGAAAAGAAAATTCAACAGAAACTAAAAGTCATATCATGTGTTGGAAATGACCTCCACAGTCTGGCAGTACCCGAGACGATCTTCAAATTCTTGCAGAACGTTATTAGCGACGTAAGGTTCCATCAATCTTATTTCGCCTCTTATTCTGTTCTTTAAATCTTCAATATTGTTTGGTTGGTTAACCAGACCCAAGATAACCCCATAAAAAAATCTAAAGGGGTTAAATCTGGAGATCTGGCTGGCCATTCAACTGGACCTCGTCGGCCAATCCATCGTTCGGAAGAAACTGTATTGAGGTATTCACGCACACGGCGGGTGTAATGGACCGGAGCTCCGGCTTGCTGATACCATAAAAAAATTTTTGATGCACCAGGATCTTTTCGATTAGTGTATAATGTGGCAAGGCACGGTACTAGATTATTTTCTTAAAATTCTAAATATGTTTCACCTGTCAAATTTCCGTCAATAAGAAAGAAGGGCATCAAAATTCTATTTTCAACAAGACCGGCCCAAACATTAACTTTTTGAGGATATTGGGTGTGACATTCCATAATTCAGCGGGGATTTTCTGTAGCCCAATACCTACATTTTTGCTTGTTTACACTTCCATTGAAACAAAACATTGTCTCATCCGAAAATATAATTAGTTTCGAAAACAGTGGATGATTATTGTACATATTCATCATTATCCCGCAAAATTGAACTTCTTCGTTTGGATCATCTTCTTTGGGTTTATAAACCATCTGGACTTTGTAAGGATGGAATTTATTTTTGTCTAAATACTTCAGGACGGATGTTTTGCAGATATGATTTTTCAAAGCAATATTACTACTCGCCTTATGATGATCTTCTTGAACCAACAATAACACATTTATATGTGTATCTTCCAATACCACAGGTCGACATTTTGTATAATTGTCCCTAAAGTGACCGTAATCTCTTTTTTTCTTTTTTAGTTTACTGACAGTAGATCGACATAGTGGTTCTCTGCGAGGATACTTGTTATTAGAGAGTTCTCAAACTTCCATTTGTGTGCGCATTCTATCTCTATAACCAATCATTATTAATATTTCTATTCGCTCTCTTTCACTTAAACGTACCATTTTTTAAAATTACAAGATTATCAAAATAAATTTTGCAAAACACTTTGACTTGAGGCAAAACTACTCAAATCAGGGGACAACCGTCACTGTCGGTGTGACAACCTAACAACCAAAGGCTTTATTTCCAACAATGTTCATGACTTAAGAAAAAATCATTTGTTAAAATCCGAATATCGATTTTCTCGCAAACGGCGGAATTAAGTAATGACATATTTCATGAAATATGTTAAGAGTTTTATGCAGAATCTAAAAAAATATTAGAAAATAGGGTTATCCATTTAAAAAAATAAAGTAAGCTGTCATAACTTGTTTTTGGAACAACCTATATACATGAAATAAGCTTCAAAAAATGCATAACAAAAATAAAAAATTGACACACATGCATCTTAAATGAATTTGTTCCAACCTTTACGTACGCACTGTATATAGGTATAAGATAGTTGGAGTGGCCCAGGCTTTTGTTACCCATTCTATGGCTTTAATATATTTTTCAACAAATAATTATAATTAATATCACAAACCTAATTTACGTTAATATGAAAACAATCCATAAAATAAGAAAAGAAATTTGCTAAAACCTTTCAAGCAGTATAAAACAGGCAAAGTACATATTTCATAATATATTCTTTTTTATCATCAAAAACTTTTATTTCCAATTTTCTAATAAAAATATTTTTATTATAGTAAGTTTCTTACTTGTAATTGAAAATTTTCACAGCTATCAAATTTTATTTACAGGCGAATTATATGAAAATTCGGATTCAGTGAGATTGTTCTCACATTCATACACAAACATATTTTACCCTCTATAAAATGTTTACAATATAAAATTTATAACAAATATACATATTATATTTAACGACAAAAGTAATAATCTATTTGTTAAAAGTAAAAAAATCAAATTTTTAAAACAAAATTTAATTTCACATTATTTATCATTTACTGCTGTCTTGGCTGGATCAATGAGTTTGGATGAAAAATTGTTACTATCCTATTCAAGATGGTGACTGGTTGTTATTTCTAATGCTCGATATAGGGGATTATTCCATCACCCGTTCATAAAAAATGTATTGTTGTATAGTAAATGGCGCCTAGTCGCCATCCTAAACAAGAAGGCCACGTTCAGTGAATAAACCTGGGTTTATTGGGTAAAAGTGATATGCAATAAAAACCCAGCGTTAAATTCAAAATTAACCGGTATTATTTCTGGTTCTAAATTGTGACCACGTTGTGCAATGTTAGCTGACGTATAAATTACAAATTTTAAACAAAAAAAGGAGAATTATTGCAAATCCAAAGGTATGGCACTTTACTCTTTTTACGCTTCTAAACGAACAAAAAACCCTCCAGAACTTCTACATCCAATTTCAATCCTCAATGACAATTTCTTGGTGCGAATTTTAATTCATTTAATTTACATACAGGAATTCTCATACTTTCTTAAACATTACATCCTGGAGATGCAGAGAGAAGAGTTGCTTTTTGCAAATGGATAGCCACAATCAATCTGAATTTTTTAAATCGCGTTTTCTGGACGGATGAATCATAATTCATCAACTGGTTGATTTAACAGAAATAACGAACATGTTTGAGCTGTAGAAAATCCCAGAGAAAATAGAGAGAGCATCGTCCTCAAATCAGGTTTGCTATTAAAATGTTTGGGCAGGATTGTGAGGGGACAAAATTTTGGGTCCAATTTTATATGATCATAATTCAAATGCAGACGTGTATATTAATTTTTTAAACAACCAATTTGAAAATTTCTTAATTGACATCCTGTTGGATACGCTACCACATCTCTGTTTTCAACATGATGCACCTCCCCATAATGGTAGAGATGTGCGTTCATTTTTACATCGATGTTTCCCAGACAAGTGGATAGGAAATCGAGGAGTGGTGGAATGGCCAGCGAGATCACCCGATCTTTCACACCTGGATTTTTTTCTATGAGGTGCAATAAAAAATAAAGTGTATAAAAATGGCCCTGTTGAAAACTTGGCACAGTTAGGTGAAGAAATTATAACTTCATGCCCATCTTTACGCAGAAGATCAATTTTAAGGGCAGTAAGGAAAGTAAATAACAGCCCAGTTAGAGTTTAAACGTAAACGGGAAACTGTTCGAACATTTGAGAGTTTCAAGGATATTAGTGCCTTTTCTTAGTTTTATTTGGATATTATCGGTGGCTTGTATCTTATTTAAGTAAGTTATTCTAATGTGTATCTGTTTTTCTTACCCATCAGTTATTTTTATTATTAAATAAGTATTTTAAAGACAACAAATATTTTAATTTGACACCGCCTTTGCTCAATTTCAAACAAATGCTGTGATTTTCACCAGGGTACCTAGTAAAAAATCCAAAAACCTTGCTGATATATTTCTCAGAAACGAAACGTCCGAATGGCATATAGAAGACATCAAATATTAGGTTTTAGGGGTATGAGAATAAAAATATTCGATTTAGATTTCTGGTCCGTATTCGAGGAAATGAAGTTGATTATGGTGGCCCGAAAATGAAACGTCGGAATTGAAAGTTAATTATGTGGTAGAGGAAAAGAGGTTTAAGGTTTTTGTTTTTGAATGCAACGTTAATCATAAAACTGTTAATGTATTCTCGTCATTCTGATCTTAACCTGAAATTGAAGGTTAAAAGACCCGAAGGATTTTTCTGCTTACTTACGAAGTTATTGCTGCTGAATCGAACTATCGATGAGGGGGGGGGGATATAAGAAAAAAGGTGATATGAATGTGGGTCCGGAAATGCTGAGATACAGCCCCTTCACCCCATTCAAAGCATACCTCGGAGAACTATAAGTACTACCGAAAGATGTATTTTTATTTGTGGCCGTGAAAGAAATATAATAATATACATTTTAATTAGCTTATTGCATGTTATGTTACTAAATCAATAAAAATGATTTTTGGTATTTTTATTGCATAAAACTAAAACCAAGACCAATCAAATTGTAATATTTCGCATTTAATATTTTGAATAAATATATCATTTGCAAAACATATAAAAGTAAAAAATGAAATAAAACCGCTCAGTTGGTAGATTGTAATATACGTGTCAATTAACAAACATTACCCATATACGTTTATCAAACAATTTATTATATAGGGTACTCGCTGGCATTGACAATAATTGAATGTATTAAATTTAATGAGAAAATATTAAAGTATTTTTATTTTAGAAATTGTGCGAAACATTTAGTTTTGTTCATTTAAGGTCATTACCGAGATTTAACAGATAAATTGACTTTTGAAATAATGAAATAGTGTACACAACAGTGTACAGCGTATCTCAATTTTTTAAAAATATTTTAATATCCTGTTTAAAATTAAATTTTGCTCGTGAAAATATCATATCGGTATTCTATTAAAATATCACTAAAATAGTGTTGCGCAAGAGTGTAATATAATAGATACATTTTTAGATTGCCAATTACTTTATGTCTTAGATAATTTCCTCATTAAACTTTTTTTTGTTACTTATATAATAAGATTTACACTAGTTTTAAGTAATTTAACTTACAAGTATACCAGTTCTTCTTCGGACGAAATATATAAAAATTAAGTAGGTCAAAATCTAGTTGCCGTTACTGGCCGAGGAAGAGTCGAAGTCACAGAGGGTGTCCTCGAGCTGTTCATGTCTTTGAGCGAAGATAAGTTCTGTAAATTGAAACAACAAACATTATTTAACTTATCAAAATAATATAACAATAAAGTTTGCAGTTTCCAAATTTGATGCTCACCGTTGGAGGTCTGGTTGTAATAGAGTGACAAAGGTGGTTAAATTAGGAAAGTTTTCGAAAGTTTTACGCTGATTAGATTTAGAATTTATTAAAAAAATTAAAGTTTGTAGAACGATTAGTTTTAGATTTTGTAAACCGTTCATACACGGTGTTGGCTCCCACTATATGTCGCTTCTTGTAACTAAAACGATAACCAGACTATCGCAGAAATCAGTATTGAAGTATTGAATCTTTACCAACTTCATCCATAAAGCTACAAATGACTCAATCTTTATCGGAAGTAAAAATTGTGCATGAAAAAATAGAGATAAAGAAATAATTCAAAAAAGAAAATGGAAAGGAAAGATGAGACCTTTATTTGGCTGTAATTGCGATAACTTGCAATGGCTAGTAAATCCCACAGGGTGTTTTGAATTTCCATAAAAAAACATAACATTTTTATAACACCTGGTATAATACCAGTTTTTTTTTTAAACAAAACAATAAAGGCAGTGTTGCTTAAGAGAAAAACCAACAATTAGAAAAGGAAATCATTAAAAATAAACCACAAATTTGGAAAATACATGACATCAAAATTGAGGCAAATTTTTCGTTATGCGTTAAATAAGCCGCGCAGTGTATTTTGGTAAATTTGGCAACCTATGTCTAATAGAGCGCGGATTCCTGTGCCTGAAATTATCACCAGTGCCTTGATACTGGTTTTGTATCCTTTTATCGTATATAATATTGAATCTGTGCTTGTCATCATGACATTGTCAGAAATTTCACAGGCATTAGAATTATATTATTTATTTTATAATTAATAATTATATTTAAACATATGTAGCTGTGCTTGTCAAAATTAAATCGCACTAATTGAAACATATTATATAAATCTAGAGACATTTTTTCTATTCTTATGTTTTGCGAATTTAATATATAGCTTATAAAATATTAAAATGAAACGAAGTACTCTCCAGTTAAATCTGACTTTTTACGCCTTTTACTCCTCTGTCTCCTCAGCCGTCGTAGCCACAGACTCATAAGGCGGACTATACACAATATCCTCAAAAATTAAATGTTGGGGCAGGTACAGGGTCTTCCAACGAGGACTGAACAGGGGCTCATTTTTGAGCTTCCTTGTATTTAAAGAAAAATCCAAAATAGCCAATCGATGTACTTTTTCCTGCAGAATTCAAAAATGAAACCAAAAATTTATTTGAACCAGAAACAAAAGAGTTACGCTATGGATAAGGTGTTTTTTAAATGGAACATAGTATTTTTTATACGATTTTTGGAACGAGTGATTTTTTTTTTGTCCGTTCTGATTAAAATATTTAATATTGTGACAGCTATTTTTATTAAATTTTAATGTTTTATCCAGTATAATTTAACTTTAACCTGTTTAAAACATACACTAGGTAATAAAGGTATAATCACCTTTGAATCCTTCAAAGTCAAAAAATTTGACAAATTTACTATAATATTGCCGAAATGAAATATTCATTAGATGAGAGATTGCAGATTGTTATCTTGTTCTACAAATGCCAAGAAAATGCAAGAGAAGCAAGGAGAAGATTTATTGCAAATTTTCACAGAAATATATCCGTCAATACTATTCTAAGGATAAAGAACCTATTTGAGGAAAATAAAACATCACATGACAGAAAAAGAAATCCAGAAAGGAATAGAAATCGAGACCGTGCCATTGTGAATTATTTTCGACTGAATCCAACCAAATCAATTTCGGACGCAGTTCGGGACGTTCAATACGGCGGCGGTGTAAGACGCAGAAGAGTTACCCAAGGAACTGTTCACAGGACTTTAAGAAATCATAAATTTAAGTCTTATCATATCCTTCCACTTCAACATCTAACACCGGCACAAAAAGAACTTCGCTTCCAATTTGTTTCCCAAATTGTTATTCGGAAAGAAAACGAAGACCCTAATTTATTCAGAAATATCTTATGGACTGACGAAGCCACATTCACAACATCGGGGGTTTTCAATAGACATAATAATCATCACTGGGCCGTTGAAAATCCAAGAAAATTTCAGACAATTAAATTTCAAGGAAGGACTTCAATCCATGTTTAGTGTGGCATAAAAAATTATAGAATTTTGGGACCAATATTTTTTAACGGGACTTTAAATGGACAGAGATACTACGAGTTCTTAGAAAACGAAATTGAGAACTTTTTGGAAGATTTACCATTGGAAGAATATCAAAATTTAATTTGGCAACATGATGGGGCCCCTCCGCATGCCGTGCGTGAGGTTACTCAATATTTAAACGGACGCCATGAAGAATGGATTGGTAGGAATGGAACCTATGCTTGGCCACCCAATAGTCCCGATTTGTCAATATTAGACACATTTCTTTGGGGCCATTTAAAGAACGTGGTATACAAGCAGCGAAACCACGATATTGAAGAGATAATGCGAAAATTGTGAATGAAATAAATCGCCTTAACCAGGAAAATCACAGTATAACAGCAAGTTTGGAAAGGCTACAAAGAGGTTATCGCACATGTTTCGAGAACAACGGAGGTCACATTGAACAATTAAATTATTAATGTTTTTTTTTTTTAAATTAGTATAGAGTTGGATTTCTTTTTCTGTAATGTAATGTTTTATTTTCCTCAAATAGGTTCTTTATCCCTAGAATAGTATTGACGGATATATTTCTGTGAAAATTTGCAATAAATCTTCTCCTTGCTTCTCTTGCATTTTCTTGGCATTTGTAGAACAAGATAACAATCTGCAATCTCTCATCTAATGAATATTTCATTTCGGCAATATTATAGTAAATTTGTCAAATTTTTTGACTTTGAAGGATTCAAAGGTGATTATACCTTTATTACCTAGTGTATGTTTCAAACAGGTTAAAGTTAAATTATACTGGATAAAACATTAAAATTTAATAAAAATAGCTGTCACAATATTAAATATTTTAATCAGAACGGACAAAAAAAAATCACTCGTTCCAAAAATCGTATAAAAAAAGCTATGTTCCATTTAAAAAACACCTTATCCATAGCGTAACTCTTTTGTTTCTAGTTCAAATAAATTTTTTTATTCTCTCTTTATTTTTGAATTCTGCAGGAAAAAGTACATCGATTGGCTATTTTGGATTTTTCTTTAAATACAAGGAAGCTCAAAAATGAGCCCCTGTTTAGTCCTCGTTGGAAGACCCTGTACTACATTAGGCAAAACCATACCCGGAAATTTCACTGATAAATTATGCGCAAATGTTCGATACGACTATAAAGTATACACTGTGGCTCAAATTAAAGGAGTACACTTTTTAGTTGTGAATATTTTTTTTCAATTTGCACGGATTTAATTTATTTTTGGAGTAATGATGAACAGAAATCGTCTCAGGAGAATGTGTAATTTTTTATCAAAATATTTTGCACAGGGCCGGATTAATAGGTTTTTTTCAACAAACGTGCGCCTATGCTCGCTGCAAACGGAAACTGATTTATTTAAATTTCAGATGATCGTTTTTTTGGTAGTTTAACTATCGAAAATTCTCCAGGACAGGTCTCATTGTGAAAGATTTTGAAATTCAAGAAATACAATTTATTTTGTTCAACCTTAATTAACAAATTTAATAATATTAACAGTTAATGATATCAAGACTAACAATCACTTAAAATCGAAAGTAGTCTAAAAATTTACATTTTACGTGTGGTTGCCAAGAGATGTAGCGACGTGCTGCAACTCTCATTCGTAAATATTTACAGGATAACATTATGAATATGACCACCATGATTTTCTATCACCGATTGCAGTCGCCTTCGCCATAGGTCAATAGCTGCATTGATTATGTCCTGGGTAAAATTATTCCAACAGAGCTGTTACCTTTCCTTTAGCTCTTCGATGGTGTTAAACCATTGACCATTGTGATCATTTGCCTCTAAAATTCCCCATATGGAATAGTCAACAGTGTTTAAGCCTGGACTATTGGGTGGCCAAATCTCCGGCTCGATGTAATCGGTGCATTGCTCAAACAAAATCATTCTTGTACTCCGAGAGGTCTTGCTGGAACACGTAATCGTCGCAGATTGTTTCAATTTCAGGAAACAAGTGATGTAAAATGTGTTGTTAATACGCGTCCGAGTTGAGTTTTACTCCGGCATCTACAACAATGAGACTTGTCTTCCCCAATTTGGAAACTGCCACAGAGACCATTACGCCAGGTGAAAAGTGACTTTTCTCGATTAAAAGATTTTCCAAAGGGATTTCCCTCTTTACTCGCACATTTGCGTATTCCCGATTATTTTGTGTATTCTTTGGCGGCCTCAAGTAAAACATCTTCTCATCTGAAAACCATGTCTTTGCGATATTTTTCCGAGAACGGAATCTTCATAGTAATAGATCATATCTTTCTAATCGTTTCTCCTTCACATTGGCATTAAGTTTTGATAGTAAACTTTTTTAAAGACTCTAAGTTGGCAATCATGTTTTATAACTCTTTGAACTGTAGAACGGTGAATTCTTGTTCTTTTCGCTATTTTTCTGGTACCTACAGATTCTTCAGGTCATACATTTTCTATAATATTTCTTAGCATGGTAATATCTCCTTGAGTTCTTGAAGTGTTCTTTTTTCCCCTTCCAACTTTTATTTTTATAGATCCATTATATTCTCTAAGATGTCTTAAAAACTTTGAAGCTGTTCCAACATACCAATTTTTTTCAGGAAACTCCTTTACTATTTTTCTTGCACCGTAATTATGTTTTTGTCAAAAATATTTGATAAGAACTCGATCCTCTTCACTTAAGACTGTCATTGTGTACGGATTAGCTATCACGAAGCGTACAAAACATCAAAAATAACATTGTTTATTATTTTAATAACAGTCATGGATGCTGCGATCATGGTTTAAACGACTTCAAATTTCCAAAATGATAACCGCAATGTTTTAGAAATAAATTGTATTCCTTGAATTTTAAAATCCTTCATAATGAGACCTATACTGGATTAAACTACCAAAAAAACGTGTCATCTGAAATTTAAATAAATCAGTTTCCGTTTGCACTAACATAAGCGCACGCTTGTTGAAAAAACCTGTCAATCGAGCCCTGTTCAAGATATTTTGATAAAAATTACACATTTTACTGAGACGATTTCAGTTCATCATTACTCCAAAAATAAATTAATTCAGTGCAAAATGAAAAAAAATATTCGCAATAAAAACTCCTTTAATTTAAGCCACAGTGTAGAGCCTCTTATAATTCATGCGATAGAAAATCAAAGGAACGTTAATGGAGATCTTGCTGGATAATCATTATCTGGAGCAGTGGATTGGTAGAAGAGGACCCACTGAATGGCCACCTAGGTCACCAGATCTGACAGCACTCAATTTCTTTCAGTGGAGTCCCTTGAAATTTATTGTATTCAAAACGCAACCCGATACAATTGAACAACTCCAGTAAAAGAATTATTCAAGAATGTACAGCTATTTCACCTGAGACACTTCAAAGGGTCCGCGAACAGTTTAAATATCGGCTGTACAGGTCGACACACCAGTCTGTGGCTACGGGGTATCGGTAAGGGGAACGGAATCATGGGCGAGCTACAACGATATGTTTAAAATGTAATAAAAATAGGAAATTATATTTCGGTATGAAAAGAAAACAGCCTTATGATTGATTCAGTGATAATGATTTTGACCAAATATAAGCCTAAGAAATATTACATGCTGTTCGTCTTCCAGTTGACATCCTATGTTAGTCTTAGGTGATCAACAAAATATGACAGATGAAAGAATTTTTAAACAGTGTCGTTCGAGGGATACTAAGCTGAACCACGTACGGGTGGGCTGCAGTGGCTCGTCGTGTATTTCTACCATGCACCGCTCTGGGTGGAATCAAGCGGGCAACCTCAGTTGAGCACTTGCCATAAAAATATTTGTAAAATAGACTCCAGTCGCCAACCTGCCTTCGATGTTTAAGGCTTTCCAGGTTTTTTATCAGATCATGGTCACCGATCAAGCGAATGGCTCTTCTTTGAATGGAATCTAGCAATCTCAGGGTATGTTTTGGAGCAGAGCCCCAAATATGCGAACAGTACTCCAGTGATGGTCGAATTTGGGCTTTATGAAGCATCAAAAGTTGTTGAGGTGTATAGAGGTTCTTAGTTCGGAAAAGTGTTCCAAGCTTCTGCGAGACTGCCCTAGCAATGGCCGCAACGTGACTTTGCCAAGACATATGACTATCCAAATTGACGCCCAATAGATTAATTAATGAAGCCAAGAGAATCGAGTGTCCCGCTGTGAGATTCGGTTCTTCAACATTAACTTTTTTAAAAAAAACTGTCGCCTGGGTTTTTCTAGCGTTAAAATCTACTTGGTTACTGTCAGCAAAGGAGAGAGTTTCTTTCAGGTCTTTGTATAGATTTGAGACCTCTTGCTGCCTATAGAGATGTGCATTGGTAGTCGATGTTCGAGCATCCAAAGTAAAAGATGAAACAAGTGCGCTGTTATCGGCGAAGCTATTTATAGGATTTTCAGTTTTTCCAAAAGACTGTTAATGTATAGTGAAAAGGGGGTGGGCGACAATATAGAACTTTAAGGGACTTCGGCATTGATGTTAAATGTGCCTGAAAGAAATCCGTTCATCGCTACTCGCAGAGAACGGTCTTTAAGAAAGCTTGATAGCTATGTACAAAATTGAACCGGCATTCCGTATGCTCTCACTTTAGTTAGGAGATCCTTGGAAATGTCCAGTGCTACCACCCGGACCTCCCCATGATGTTCTATTGCGTTGTACCAAACGTGAGTAACATAAGCGAGAAGGTCTCCCGTTGATCTAGACTTACGAAATCCACACTGGCGGCATAGCTGGCAGTCAGGTATTTTAATAATTTTTCGTTGATTGCCTTAATACGGACTTTAATTTGTCGTTTAGTATTTTAGTCATTATTGGGAATTGTGTAATAATTTTCCTTCTTCTGCAATGTAATAATTTTAGAAAAATATATGTTTTTTAAATTGAGAAGATTCCATATTTATCCCTTAGGTGACGTTGATCAGTAACAGCAAATCTATATACTTACACTGCTAGTCCCAAGTAACGGCGTTTCAGAACTTATAGATCCATCATGTAACATTTGATCGTCCCTGATTGGTCTGGCAATGTAGGCTGGCAGATGTGGATGGTGTAGAGTCTGGAATCCACCCGGATGCATCATGCCTTGCGGTATTCTTTTCATGTCGATTTGGGCATAGACGGTTGGTTCTTGTCGTCGAATGACGTTCATGGCTATGGACGGAGGGTGCTGATTGTAGATCACGTGAGGCGGCATCTGTTGATTGGTTATAGATAGTTCAGCATAGGTTAGTTCAGCTGGGTTCTGTAAAAACGTTAGTGGGTGCTACTTCTACGATTTTATGAGTTCGTGCTTTGCTATTAAAAGTTAGTAAGTGGTTCGTTAATAAATTGCGCTCTCGTAATGAAAATGTAGTAGGTAATAATGATAACTTCCATAAGTCGGATATTTTGGTACAAGGTGATTTACGGTCGATGGTACGTTAGACGTATATAGGAAACGGGTAAAAGGATCGTTTTGAAAATTTGGTTTCCTACATAAGCGCACATGCCTATCCATCTAAAATATTTTTTTCAGTCTTCCAGTATTGCTACTTCTATCGAAAACAGTTGCGCTTTTGTTATTTTAAATAGAACACCCCGTATATTATTAAGCCTACATGACATAAAGGCTGGGCATAAAGACTATGTTAATACCAGTGGCGGCTCGAGGCCTATTCTACAGTAGGGCTACCAGAGGCTATTTTTGGGATGTCGATAAAATAGGCATATTAACTTCTTTAAAACTTATACAAGTATTTTTGCGAGGAAAGGCTGGCCATTTGGTTTCAACCAGAGCCATTAACTTAATACAAACACACATTTTTGTAATAATTAAGTATATTTTAACTTGATAGTGAAAAATGTTGGTTGCTTCTTTTTATAATTAATGTTACCTAAGGTATTGTGTAAATACATTCTTAATCATGTAAGAAAAAACACACTAAGTTTTCGATTTTCACTATATTATGTATTATCAAAACATGACAGCTGTTTCGGTACACCGTACCTTCTTCGGATGATGAGTACTTAATACTAGTATAAAAATGGTTTACATGAAAGACAGGTAAATTAAAGGTATTATTGATATAATTACGGGAAAATACAACACAATTTACAAATTTAATAATGGCGACCTGTTTAAATCTAATTGATCGTTTAACAATAGATTGGAATTCTTAAGTTTGTTAATCTCCAGGGATTCTAAAAGGTTCAATTTACGGCCATTATTCTCTACATGCAAAATGGTAAAAGTATTATTTAAAGTATGTTGCTCTTCCAACAAATGATTTGCATAATTAGAATCGTGTTTGTTATTTAAAAAACTTCTTTTATGTTCATTTATTCGTTTTTTGAAGGGTCTACCTGTTTGACCTATATACACTTTGTCACAAGAGCCACATTTTAATCTATAAACACCTGACTTATCCTGTTTTTTAACTTTACTTTTATTGTTTTTAATGAATTTACCTAACTTATTACTAGTTTTAAATGCTAATTTCGAACCACGCTTTCTTAGATATTTAGAAATCACTTCGGTTGGTTTTCCAATATATGTAAGAGTATGAAAATTATTGTTATCTTTGAGTGGAATATATGGATATACCATATTAATTGCTTTTTTATATTGCTTATTTTTGACGATAGTGTCTATTAAACTTGTTTGAAAACCATTATTTACCGCAATTTGTTTTATAATGTTCAATTCTTTATTAAAATTATCTGAGGATAAAGGAATATTTAGTAACCTATGTATGTAGCTATTGTATGCGGCTAGTTTATGTGAATAAGGGTGGGTAGAATTATTGTGTATTGTAATATCGGTGTGTGACGGTTTATGAAAAATACTAAAGTCCAGTTTATTATTAATTCTAGTTATCGTTAGATCAAGGAAATTTATTGAATTATTTTTCTCTGTTTCTAAAGTAAATTCGATCCGGTCATGTAAACTATTTATAAAATTGGAGAAAATATTTAATTGTCTTACATTCCCAGTAAAACAAGCAAATATATCGTCGACATATCTAAACCAAAATAAAAAGTTTTTGCTTAATTTATGATTGTGAATTTTGGATTCTAAATTATCCATAAATAATTCTGCCAATAATGGGCTTAGGGGGTTACCCATGATTAAGCCTTCTTTTGCCATATAAATGTTGTCGTTAAATTCAAAATAATTTTGGTCTAGACAAACAACTAAAGTGTTGACTATATCCTGTTTTACTATAATGTTCGTCCTATTTTCTGTTAATTTGTTATCTATAATGTCGATAACTTCTATGGGTGGGATACTAGGAAAAAGATTTTTTACATCAAAAGATAATAATATTGCATTATTTGGGATATTTAAATCTTTGATGTTTTGAACTAATTCGTAAGAGTTTTTTATGCTATATTTCGCGGTAAATTTGCAGTGTGTGCTAATGATATCTATCATTTTATTAGATATTTTAACAGAGGGAGCAGTTGTGAAAGAAACTACAGGTCTAATTGGGGTGTTTTTTTTATGTAATTTAATTAAAGAATAAAGTTTGGGGGCCTGGGGATTCATTAAAGTTAAAGAAAATTTTTCTTTACTGTCAAAAATAGTACTGTCAAGAATGATGTTTTTAATTTGTTTTTGAAAAATTTCGGTAGGATCGGATTTAATAATTTGATATTGATTTGGGTTTAAAAATTCTGTAGTTTTTGAAATATAATTTTCTTTGTTTAATGCAATAACAGTTTTTCCTTTATCGGCGCGTGTGAACACTATATTATTTTCGACGGATTTATTTTTAATAGAATTAACCAAAGCGTATTCCTCGGACAAAGATGTGGTATTAGAATTAGTGTTAAATTAATCGGCTAATTAGCCGATAAAATTACTAAATTTAACACTAATTCTAATACCACATCTTTGTCCGAGGAATACGCTTTGGTTAATTCTATTAAAAATAAATCCGTCGAAAATAATATAGTGTTCACACGCGCCGATAAAGGAAAAACTGTTATTGCATTAAACAAAGAAAATTATATTTCAAAAACTACAGAATTTTTAAACCCAAATCAATATCAAATTATTAAATCCGATCCTACCGAAATTTTTCAAAAACAAATTAAAAACATCATTCTTGACAGTACTATTTTTGACAGTAAAGAAAAATTTTCTTTAACTTTAATGAATCCCCAGGCCCCCAAACTTTATTCTTTAATTAAATTACATAAAAAAAACACCCCAATTAGACCTGTAGTTTCTTTCACAACTGCTCCCTCTGTTAAAATATCTAATAAAATGATAGATATCATTAGCACACACTGCAAATTTACCGCGAAATATAGCATAAAAAACTCTTACGAATTAGTTCAAAACATCAAAGATTTAAATATCCCAAATAATGCAATATTATTATCTTTTGATGTAAAAAATCTTTTTCCTAGTATCCCACCCATAGAAGTTATCGACATTATAGATAACAAATTAACAGAAAATAGGACGAACATTATAGTAAAACAGGATATAGTCAACACTTTAGTTGTTTGTCTAGACCAAAATTATTTTGAATTTAACGACAACATTTATATGGCAAAAAAAGGCTTAATCATGGGTAACCCCCTAAGCCCATTATTGGCAGAATTATTTATGGATAATTTAGAATCCAAAATTCACAATCATAAATTAAGCAAAAACTTTTTATTTTGGTTTAGATATGTCTACGATATATTTGCTTGTTTTACTGGGAATGTAAGACAATTAAATATTTTCTCCAATTTTATAAATAGTTTACATGACCGGATCGAATTTACTTTAGAAACAGAGAAAAATAATTCAATAAATTTCCTTGATCTAACGATAACTAGAATTAATAATAAACTGGACTTTAGTATTTTTCATAAACCGTCACACACCGATATTACAATACACAATAATTCTACCCACCCTTATTCACATAAACTAGCCGCATACAATAGCTACATACATAGGTTACTAAATATTCCTTTATCCTCAGATAATTTTAATAAAGAATTGAACATTATAAAACAAATTGCGGTAAATAATGGTTTTCAAACAAGTTTAATAGACACTATCGTCAAAAATAAGCAATATAAAAAAGCAATTAATATGGTATATCCATATATTCCACTCAAAGATAACAATAATTTTCATACTCTTACATATATTGGAAAACCAACCGAAGTGATTTCTAAATATCTAAGAAAGCGTGGTTCGAAATTAGCATTTAAAACTAGTAATAAGTTAGGTAAATTCATTAAAAACAATAAAAGTAAAGTTAAAAAACAGGATAAGTCAGGTGTTTATAGATTAAAATGTGGCTCTTGTGACAAAGTGTATATAGGTCAAACAGGTAGACCCTTCAAAAAACGAATAAATGAACATAAAAGAAGTTTTTTAAATAACAAACACGATTCTAATTATGCAAATCATTTGTTGGAAGAGCAACATACTTTAAATAATACTTTTACCATTTTGCATGTAGAGAATAAGGGCCGTAAATTGAACCTTTTAGAATCCCTGGAGATTAACAAACTTAAGAATTCCAATCTATTGTTAAACGATCAATTAGATTTAAACAGGTCGCCATTATTAAATTTGTAAATTGTGTTGTATTTTCCCGTAATTATATCAATAATACCTTTAATTTACCTGTCTTTCATGTAAACCATTTTTATACTAGTATTAAGTACTCATCATCCGAAGAAGGTACGGTGTACCGAAACAGCTGTCATGTTTTGATAATACATAATATAGTGAAAATCGAAAACTTAGTGTGTTTTTTCTTACATGTTTAACATGGATTTTCATCAAGTAAAGGCCTCGACAATCATGTTTACATTCTTAATTATTAACCTATAGTACCATCATTATATGTAAAAAGCGCGAAACAAACGACCGGCATACGCAGCCCTTACCTTTTCAAGCGGGTGCCGGCTAAATTTTCCGTAGCCCTCAGTAACATTAAAATTGCATATAGCGAGCCGCAGCAAGCGTGAACGACGCTGCACGATCTGGCGCTTATTACATATAAATTTATGGCTGAAATAAGTTGAGCCCTCATAAGGCTTCATTCCGTTGCAAAAATCGCCGACATAGAGTGGTTGCTAGGGACGGACTGACGGATATGGTTAATAACTAATATATTATAAAATAAAGATGTACATTTTATTTTCCCGTTGTTTGTTCAATGTGTTGGGGGCTGCAGCCTTGCAGCCTTTACGAAAGAGCCGCCACTGGTTAAACTATAAAATATAGGTTATAGTAAAACATAATGTTCTAACATTCTAACCAACTCTCCGATAAAATTAATATATATTAAAAACAAATCTGCTTATTGTAATTATTATTTATTGTGATTAATCTAAGGAAAATATTTGTCCACCTCTTGTAAATGACATTCTTAAAATAACAGCAATATCCTTAGCGGCACATATCAAAGGTTTCACGGAATCTTCTAAAAACCTTTACAAGAAGTTGTCTGGGAATCAGCCTTATTGATTTTTTTAAAATTTGTCTTACTTTTTTGGAGGGTGTCGTCAGTCAATTATTATCTGCTAGAATAATTCACGAAACCTGGTCGATATAAAGAGAAATATTGGAAAAAAAATATAAAGAAAATTTTGTTGCGGGAACGGAAATACTGTCAATTAGAAAATGCCACTTTCAAAAAGTTAAAATTTCCCTCAATAAATTATAATTACAATAAACATATTTGTTGTTATTTTAATTCAAAATAGATGCGCCGTTTTAAGACATTCTGTGTTCAGTCAGTTATTGCTGGTGTTCGCAAATCACTAATCGCAGTATTCATTTTGAATAAAAAAACAATAAGCACAAAGTCAATAATTTTCCCAATTCCTGTATAAATGACGTTCGCGCAACAATCCGTTCAGCGAGACTGACGGTCTGCATCCGGAGAAAATAACGAATCGCCTGCTTAAGATGCTGTCGGCACACTTACATTTCTACGCTGAGTGTACCTGCTGGTCTCTTTATGCTGTGGTATTACTTTAAAACTTTATTTCCGAAGGTTTGTCTGTTTTTTTTGTGAAGGCGCACGAGGTGGGGGCGCCATAAGTTAGAATTGGTATGATCATTATTTTGTATAAATTTGGTTTTGTTTTTAAATTAATTTTGCTCTTTTTACACTAAAGTGGGTATATGGCTACTAGTTGGTTGTTTGCTTTTTTAAACCCATTATCAGTATTGAAGTGCCAGGCCGTCCTTTCAGCGACGATCCTTCTATAGCCCCTTGAACCGTTCACGTAGAGATGTTTGCTTAATTATATTAAAAAAAATCCATCCAAATTTAATGTACAGGGTGAGTCAACCATAGAGTAAAGCTTATTATCTTATCTGTTTCGGGAATTACTGAAAAACGTTAAATACAAAAGTTTTAGAAAATATTAAGATGCACAGTTTAAAATTATTTTTGAGTATACAGGGTGGTTCAAAGGGCGTGGCGAATATAACATACGTTTTCTTAAAATACCCTATTTTTTAATTCATTTTTAGATTCTGTATTAAAATCTATAGCTATTTTCTTAATAGTGTTATATACCTAAACCAAGTAGTTGTTCTAATATTTTAATTTTTTTAGAAAAATATTAGTTTTTACTCTTATAAAAATTGACAGTTCCGCCATTGTTTCTGAAGGTTGAATACTCATACTTGGTACAAACGTTCTATTGGGATGACAAAAAAAAAAGGTGTAACGAAATTTTAGTAAGATGCAACAAAGTAAATTTATACATTTCGACTAATTTAAATAAAAAAATATCAACTTTTTTGAATAGCACACCCTGTATATTATTATCCTTTTTGATAGGTTTTATAAAACTCTTCAACTTTCATTAAGTATGTCATATATATATTTTAATTAGTTTGCGCGATTTATTTTTATTTTTCTCATTTTTACCCTTGTTTTTATTACACTAACGGGTCTAACGCATAAAATAAATAACAATAATTTTTCTGCTTACTAACTTACCTACTTAATTTTAAATTAATATGACGTAATAAATGTTCAAAAATATGCCCGTCTACTTGTATGCACGCACATGTTTAGTCTTTTACTATATTTCCCTGCACGTTTCTTAGCATAAAGGTGCGATAATGTCCTGCCGGCATCCCGTATCCTATTTTCCATACCTTCCGGTGTTGCTGGGGGATTTACATAAACGCGATCTTTAATGTAGCCCCACAAAAAAAAATCTAAAGGTGTTCAGTCACATGATCGAGGAGGGCATCCAATGAATCCATCCCTACCGATCCATTTTTGTGGGTAATGATTGTTTAAAAATTCCCGAACCTCAAGGAGCTGTGGTAATTCATTTTACAAAAAGTTTGAATATCTATGTACATTAGGTGGTTCGCGGAGAAAATATGGACTCGAAGAATTTTGATTCCACACCATACATTGAGCGACCAATGGTTTTCATTTTGAACTTCCCGGACCTAAAATGGATTAACTGTCGAATAATAGTGCATAATATTATGGCGGTTAACTGCTCCATTACTGCGAAAGCTTCATCGGAAAACATTAATTTGGAGAAAAAATTCGGATCGGCCTCTATAGCTTCATTTATGATGGTATAAAAGTTTACGCGTTGTTCAAAGTCACGGCTTAGAAGTTCTTGGTGTAGTTTCATATGGAAGGGATGATATTTGAATTTTCTGGTGATGCGATTAGCGGTAGATTGGGTTGTGTCCATAGACATCGTAACTATTAGACCGAACAATAACAAATAAACGTGATGCCATCATTCTATTCCAGTGTAAAGTAAATCAACATACAAGCTGCTCCCCTTCACTTGGATTGCCAGACTTACGCTACAGAAAACGTAGTTTTCTGGGCTTACTTTGTTAAAAGTATTAACTTCTATGATTAACTAGATAAACATGATGTGGGAAATACATAACATTGCCTAAAACCTTGTAAAAAATCTGTAGTATGGCAACACAGCAATAACGGATCCGCCCAGATTTTATGATTTTCGTGGCCATCCGCATCGACTCGACAATACTCGGCGAAGCAATTGCTGTTTTCCTGGAGTTTTTCCGCATGCATATGTAAAGTCAGCGTAATCCCCGCTCTCGGCCCCACCTTGCTCCTCACAGCGTCTCGCCCGCAAACGATTTTGGCATCACAATTTTATAGCATTTATGAATGGCGTGTCGGATCTATAGTTACGATGCCTATGGTTGTGTCACATAAGTTAGCTAAGTGACGGCTACTGACCTGGGAATTATCTTCAACATCTTAATTTCTTTTTTCTTACTGGTAGCATTCCGGTTTACCACTTTTCGTTTCCTATATTCAACGCTACCATTACCATCAAGCCGTTCCATTAAGCATTGAAAATATTGTCTAGTTGGTATGCGTCTATTCGGGTATTTCGAACCGTAAATCCATATTGCCCAAAGACAATTTTTTTTTGCCTCGCCCTGTATATAAATTATGTCAACTAATTAATTTTTTCGGAAAATCCATAACTATTTTATATTTATTAATTAAATTTAGGACAAGGAAGAAAATTAGTAAACCTCAGTATATTATTGTTTATTACCTACAAGCTGAAAATTCATACTAAAAAACCCTTGCAGAGAATAAATTGCTTGCCCCAGCAATAGCCTTTTTAAATTTGTTTGAAATTTGGGTAACGCTTTATGTCTTTTAGAGTCTTGGGGTGATGATGTAAATCTTAATTAGCATGACTAAGCTACTTTTAGCAGAAAGTGTCAACCTATGAGCCAGGCAGCCTTAGGGTGTCACCACCCTTCGGGGCATGTTTTGTTTTATTTATTTATTCAGTACATGCACTTACATCGAACACAACTTCAATGAGTACAGAAAAGAAAATAAAAATTAATTAACCGCTAAGAGTGAAAGACATAACATGAGTTAACGCTTCATTATTATTTTCTTACTACCACAGAGAATATTATTATAGTTAGCAGCCTGCTACTAAACTATGTAACAGTATGCTTTAGGTACCGTACCCAGTGGCGTATTTAGGATTGTGACACGGGGGGGGTCCACTTATCTTCCTTAAAAAAATGCGCCGCAGTCAAAATTTTTTTAGGTGCCACGCCCTTTTTTTTTATAGGTACGTCACTTACGGGAATGAATTAAACTATTTTTACTTGCTTAATTGACATTTCAAAATTTAACAATGCCTAAATTTTTGTTTTGCCATGGTCAACTTATTTTATAGCGTTAGTCCCGTTAGTGGTATTAAGACAAGGGTAAAAATGAAAAAAATTAAAATAAATCGCAAACTATTAAAAATAGGTGTATGACATACTTAATGAAAGATGAAGAGTTTCATAAAACCTATCAGAAAAGATAATAATATACAGGGTGTGCCATTGAAAGAAAAGTTGATATTTTTCTATTTAAATTAGTCGAGATGTATAAATTTTATTTGATTTATTTAGCATCTAACTCAAATTTCGTTACATGTTTTTTTTGTCATCCCAATAGAACATTTGTACCAAATATGAATGTTCACAAACAATGGAGGAACTGTCAATTTTTTATAAAAGTAAAAACTAATATTTTTCTAGAAGAATTAGAATATTAGAACAACTACTAGGTTAAGGTAACACTATAAAGAAAAGTTAAAAACTAGGGTGTTTTAAAAAAACTTATGTTATATTTGCCACGCTTCTTGAACCACCGTGTATGCTCAAAAATAATTTTAAACTGTGCACCTTAACATTCTCTAAAACTTTTGTATTTAACGTTTTTTGGTAATTCCTGAAACAAATGAGATAATGAACTTTACTCTATGGATGTAGGTATAATTATGCCGATTTAACTATTTTATTACTTAATGATTTATTATTTATGTTTATATTCCATCTTGTATAGGTGGACTGAAGACTAAATTCTAATTTTTGTATTCTGTGTGTCAATTATGATTCCGCAGCCGCCCTTGTGCGGCACAAACCTCCCCCGCTTTTTAGGCTTGCTCGGGATGTTAAAGTGCCTTTTATTTTTAGAATAGGTTGCTTTTCGTCCCGGTTACATAAGTTAATTTTAGGTAGTACCCTAAAAAACTTTTAAACAATTCGGATTAAATTAAATAAAAAACCAAAACACTTTTTGCTTTTTAATGTTTCAAGGTTTTTAATAGAGAGTTACTCTATATGTTTCGCCTTATTAGGGCTTTTTCAATAGTACCTGATTATTACTAAATTTTGAGAAAGATCCCTAAACTATACAGGGTGTTACAAATTCGATGCATTAGCATTGCTATCTCGATAGCTATGTGAGATAGAGAGTTGGTTAAATTGAGGCAAAGTTGAGCATTCCAAAGCTGAATAATTTGATAAAAAGAAAAATTCAAAATTCCAATTACTTCCGGAGATATCCGAAAAAAACCGAAAAATCGATTTTGGATTTTATTTTTTTGCGTCCCTATTACTGATTATTTTGAGAAACTAAGAACACTTTCTCGGCACATACTTATCATCTTCAAGAAAGTAATTTAATTTTTCAGATACGACGTTTTGTTTTTAAGATACCCACATCAACTTTATTTTTTTAAATACGGACCTGAACCTTTTATTGGATTTTTGAGTAGCTTTCGACCTTCCAAAACTAATGATATATAATACACGTCACTGAGCTGCATGCTGAAGGAGTTATTTTAAGTTCTTTAAAAATTGAAGTGTGGGCCTTGATTTCATAAGAACGTGTACCTTAACTTTGACAATGGATATTAATAAAAACGTACATCCTTAACAACTTAACCTTTATAATAATAATAATAATAATAATAATAAATCGTCTTTATTAGAAACACATACAGAGAAGGCGAAAATTTAGCTGTAGTAGCTACTCCTGGCATTTAACCTAATATGTATGGGCAAAATAAGTACTTATGTATATAAAATACTAAATAACTTGATATAACTAGAGAGTACAATATAGAATTAATGTAAAATATTTATAAGAATTAAAATTATATACCTATACCTGCTGTTTATGAGGGTAGTCCTCTAGCAAACTTAGAAGTTTGCTTCGTTTCTTACATAATTTTTAATTTTATACTTAAAACTAGATTGTGATAAGTCTGCAAACTTAACTATGACACTATTAAAACATTTTGGAGCACGATAAGAGAAAGATTTTTGAAAGAATGCTGAGCTGTGACGGGGAATGTGCATGTAGTGTCTTGATCTAGTTTGAGCATTATGGAGGGAGCTGCGATGGGTTAGCCGGTTATATAAATTTGCGGGGTATTTGGTTTCAGTAATCTTATGGACAAAGCAATAGAAGTGCACCCGTCTTCTTTGTTTCATAGTGAGCCATTTCAACTCAATTATTTTAGCTGATATATGGTCGTATTTACGGAGGCCGAAAATGAAGCGTGCACAGTAATTTTGAATTTTCTGAATACGATTTTGCTGAAATTTATCAAGGAAAGGTCCATATACAGAGTCACAGTAATTGAAATGCGATAGTACGAGTGAGTCAGTAAGTAGTTTTTTTAGCGGATTGCACAAGACATGTCTATGGGAATACAGTGTCTTAAGAACTGAAAAAGAGCGCTGAACTAAGTGGTTAACATGTAGGCTGAATTTTAAATTGGGGTCGAAATGTACTCCAAGGTTCTTTATAGTGTTGACAATTTCAAGTTTTTTGTTATCAATTTTTATGGTAAAATTTCCTAAGAGATTTTGTCTCAGATTATTATTACCAAAAACCATAAGGTATGACTTATTAGGGTTTAGTTTCAAATTGTGTAACGCCGCTAGTTTTCTTATATTATCTAGGTCTGAATTTATATTATCTTCAGCTTCCTGGACTTGATCCGGTCCAAAGCTCAGATATATTTGCGTGTCATCCGCATAAGCTTGGATCTGGCAATTCTTGACAGAGTTAAAAAGTTCGTTCGTATATACTATAAACAGCAAAGGCCCCAGGATAGATCCCTGCGGGACCCCAGACGTTACATCCTGAGTAGATGAGACAAGGTCGTCAATATGTACTCTTTGTTTTCGGTCAGTGAGATATGATTTTATAAAGCGAGCAGCGGAATTGGAGAAACCGTAGTACATTAGTTTAGCATGTAGGAGACCATGGTTGATCGTGTCGAAAGCTTTAGAAAAGTCCAAGGCCACTAAAGCTGTTAGTTCTTTCTTGTCAATACCTCTAGCTATATCATCAGTTACATGCACGAGAGCAGTGGCAGTGCTATGGCCTGCTCTAAAACCTGCTTGGAAGTCGGATAATATTTTATGTTCAGCCAGAAAACTAGTCATTTGCAAATGAACAGCCCTTTCTAAAATTTTGGATATTGCAGGCAAAATGCTTATGGGGCGCAAGTCGGAGAATACTTTTGGATTGGGAACCTTTGGCATAGGTCTTACAATAGATTCTTTCCAGTATGTAGGAAAATAGCTATATTCAAGACAGCAATTTATAATATGGGTGATGTATGGGTCTAAGTGTGGACTGCAATAGTGTAGCATATTAGTTGAAATATTATCAGAGCCGTACGCTTTAGATTTAATTGAGGAAAGTAACTTCGGTATATCGTTTATGTCTAATAAAGTAAAGGAAAATTGACCGTCATGTAGACCGGGATGAAGGCGATTTTTATAGCTTGACAATAACTCGTTATCCGCTTCTTTATTCGTAAAAACGGTACTAAAGTATTTGTTTATATTTTCCGGGTTCTGTAGATTTTTAGGAATTTCCTTTTTATCTTTGTTCCCATTAATAGAATTTAAACCTTTCCATAGTTCTTTGCTATTTTTAGATTGGAACAGATTGTTATAATATGCCTTTTTTTCTCGACGGACAGAAGCCAGAGTTAGATTTCTCAGAGATTTATAGGATTCCCAGTCATTTTCTGCTTTTGTTTTCCTATATTTACGCAAAGCAGCGTCTTTTTCGCGAATCATAATTTTTACAGCATAGGTTAGCCAAGGTGCTGGAGGTTTGGAAACTCTTATTTTCCGCACTGGAGCATGACAATTGAAGACAGAGATTAAAAGTTCCGAGAAATACTTGACTTTTTCCTCTATACCATTAATACGCAAAATGTGATAAAAAGGAGCCAGATTTAAATCATCACAGAATCTTTCGTAATTAAAATGCTTGAAATCCCTGATTGTTAACAGTTTTATTGGTTTACATGGGATATCAAAATGTAAGTTGCAAGCCACCAAGCAGTGATCGGAGATTTGCGAGTCAAAAATGTCACTTTTCGTGACAAGTTTTCGGTTCGATATAAAAATAGGGTCTAGGAGAGTCATAGATTTGTTTGTGACGCGGGTAGGGCTGTCGATGACCTGCTCAAAGGCTAAGGATTCGAAAAATCTAGACAATGCATTGTCTACCTTCATCAAATCAACGTTCATATCCCCCACGCAGATTACATCGTCTACCGAAGGAATAATCTGGGTCAGCGAGCTCTCCAAGTTTTCCTGGAAGTCCGAGTATTTGCCCTTGGGAGGCCTATAGATATTACCGATGCAGGAAACATGTTTTTTAACTTTAAACTTTATCCATAAACACTCATAATTCTCGTTAACAAGGGAAGTAAGCAGACTTGAAACAAGTCTGTTACTGACATACATACACAGTCCGCCGCCCCGCCTATTTACACGATCAATCCTGTATAAAGAGTATTCAGGGATATTAATAGAGGCATTGTCAATCTCAGGAGATAGCCATGACTCCGTAACAGCAATAATGTCATAGTTTTTGGTTTGTTCTATAAATTCATTAAGATGTGGAACCAAGGACCTGACATTTAAGTGGCAAATACTAAGGTTGTTTGTCATTTTGTAGCTATATAATTCGAAAACAAAAACCAGGTAAACAAAATAACCTAAAATAGAAACAAAAGAGAAAACCTAAACCTATAAATAAAAGAAAAGGTTATCTAATTAGGAGGGCAAATAGCTGGAATTTAAATGTATATAAATGTTGTGCGGAATTAGTAAGGCAGAAATTATTGCTTATTTTACATTAGAAGCAGAATTTTATTTTAATATCCTTATCTTAATAATATGGCAGTCAAAATAATTGAATTATTTACAAAAAACTTTTATGCTAGAGTCCGTTTGAGAATTGCACTATATTAAGATTAAGCATTACAGTTTTTTTGTAGTACTACGCGTGAGAACGCCTTTTCCACCATCGGTTTGAAATTCTTTAGGACTATAGATAATCTTGCGCTTTTTTGATTGAGGACTATTCGAATTCTTCTGTGTAGTTGCTTTATTGTCCTTATGCGTAGAGACGAAATTCTTGTCTTGTGGCAGGTTAGAAAGGTTAGAAATAGTTGACTCACTTGTGTCACCAACCTGTTCTGTCGAATTTATTTCGGAAACTGCCTCTAGATGCTGAAGTTGTTCCGCAGTGTAGGGATTGTTATCAATAATAAGCCTGTTACCGCTGATTTTGGCCTGCAGATTTTGTTGCCTAGCAGTTTTAAGATGTGAGTACAGAATTTTTTGTTCTTTACGGTCTTCAACAGATAGGTCATTTGTAATTGAGACTCCTGATCCACGGAGTTTTTGAATGTTTTTGAAGATTTCAGATTTGGTGAGGAATGTCAGAAACTCGATAATTATTGGAGGTTTGTCACTATTTCCAATAGTGTAGATGTTATTAATATCTGATTTGGATAAAGTCAACTCAAGAAGTTGATTTAAAGTTCCAAGAGTATCAGACAATAAAGTTTCTTTTTGTGGTGCAAGTCCAAAAATAATTATGTTGTTTTTCCTTATTTTCCGTTCTAGGGATGCACACTTCCTTTGGAGGAGTAGATTTTGCTCTAAGGTTTCATCTATTTTTTTAGAAAATCCCTCTAAGGTGATAGTAATGTCGTTTTTAATTTCTTCATGTATCATTCATGTATTCATATGTAGGTATCAAATAAAATTATAAAAACTGAGAAAAACCTTTTGTACCTAAGTATACATATTAAATTTTAACAAATTAACTAAATAGTTTTCTAGATGCTCAAAAAGATTACCGTTGACGTGAATACACTTGTCGATTTTTTTTTGGTATTTTATTTATTGCCCTTTGAACAGAACGCCTTGGTATGATGCGAAAAGTGTTTTTAACTCGAACTTTTAGTTCTTCTAGGCTATTTATTTCCGTTTTGTAAATTAGGTTTTTTAGCGCGCGCCCACAAATAGAAATCTAGCGGTGATAGGTCGGGCGATCTCGCTGGCCAGGCAATGAAACCACCATGTCCAATCCATCTTTGGAAAAATTCTTGATTTAAGAAATTCCTTACAGCCCTTGTATTGTGGGGGGGGGGGGGGCGCCGTCCTGCTGGAACCAGATTCGGCGTAGCCTGTTTAGTGGAATATCACTTAAATATTCCTGGAACTGAGTATTTAAGAATTCTAAATATCTATCACCATTCAAATTTTCTTCAAACATGAATGGACCAATAATTTTATCATCATAAATCCCAGCCCACTCATTAATACTAAATCGGACTTGCTTTCTTATTTCTCTATTCTCCCTGGGATTTTCAATGCTCCAAACATGCTTATTCTTTCGATTGAAAATGCCACAATTTGTGAATTTACATTCATCGGACCATAAAATATATTTCAAAAAATCGCCGTTTGTATTGATTTGTCCCCTTAACCACGTGCAGTAATTTAATCTTCTTTCCGCCTGGAAGCAATTGTTGTGATACGTGAAGTTTAAAAGGTTTGTATCCATTACTTCTTAATATTCTCCATGCTTTTACATGGTGTATGTTGGGTTTATTGAGATTTACCTCGATTTGCCGCGTAGACACGCAGTTATTATTATTTACCTAAAACAATTTTTACAATAATTAGAATAGATATCGTATTCTTTTAAACAGTTCTAAAATAACCTACCTGATTCAAAACCAATTCTCTGTCTTCTTCACCAACTTTACGTCCATATTGATTTCGCTTTTTTTGAAATGTCCATCTTCACTTAACCTCCTATCCAATCTTGAAAACACTGATGGGTAAGGTTGCCGGCGTTCGGGATATTGGTGAAGATAAATTTCCGCTGCAGTTTTTGTATTCAAGTGACATAAGTAGTAAACATTCAGCATATCACGTTTTTCTTCGTTAGAAAAGTACATTTTTATAAGAGCAAAAGATGTCGAAGTAAAGTAAAGTAGTGAAGTGTTGTATGTTGTCAAAGGTAAGGTACACTTTTATATGTTTTAAAGTCAAGGCCCACCCTTCAATTTTTAAAGAACTTCAAATAACTCCTACAGCATGCAACTTAGTGACGTGTGTGATATACCATTAGTTTTGGGAGGTCGAAAATTACTCAAAAATGCAATAACAAGTGCAGGTCCGTATTTAAAAAAATAAAGTTGATGCGGGTGTCTTAAAAACGAAACGTCGTATTTGAAAAATTGGATTACTTTCTTGAAGATCATAACAATGTGCCTTAAGAAAGTGTTCTTAGTTTCTCAAAATAATTAGTAATAGAGACGTAGAAAAATAAAAACCAAAATGGATCTTTTCGGTTTTTCTCGGATATCTCCGGAAGTAATTGGAAATTTGTATATTTTTTTTTATCAAATTATTCAGCTTTAGAATGCTCAACTTTGCCTTAATTTAACCAACTCTCTATCTCACATAGCTACCGAGATAGCAATGCTACTGCATCGAATTTGTAACACCCTGTATATACCTTCTTTTATTGACCTAATTATATTATGAAGTTTTTTTAATTGCTGTTTTGGAAAGTCGAGGGATGTTGATGGAATTCATTTGTCAATAGTAGGGTATGGTGGAAGTTTTGTTGGTCATTAGTAGTAATAAATTTAATATTTTTCAAAGATTTTTTAATTTCTAATTGTTACAATAAATCTAATTTTTTGCTTTTGTTTTCAGCATGAAGTAGTTCTATTTTATTTAGATTCATGAAGTGATTATTTTTAATACAATGTGTTGACATTCCTGTGTTTTTGACATTGTTTAAGATTGATGTTTTATGTTCTTTAATCTGCCACTTTGACCAATATATACAGCATTACAATCTGAACAATGGATTTTATAAACACCTGACTTATCTAGCTTACCTATTTTGTCCTTATTATTCACAAGTATCTTACCTAAGTTTTGTTTGTTGACGCAAATAGTTTTACATCCTAAATTATTCAACTTATTGCTAACCTTATTACTGAATTTTGATATGTGATTGACAAATTTGAAATTGGTTTCTTTTGGTGTATTGATACAATAAAATTATTTTCTAAAAATGTTTCACAAAGAACCAATTGCCGATTCAATCGAATTTATTAAATTAAATATATGATGGCAAGCGAAGCCGCGAGATACAAGCTAATATCAACATAAAAGCAATTTCTGTGAACACGTTATAGCAAGCATACCAATATATCCGACCTCTAACAATAACATTCATATTTGGGAACTTACCGGTTGTCCGTAACTTCCATTTTTCGTTAAATTATTTGGACTTTGCATTCGACTGTAAACTCTAACGGATGGCGCGTTATTAAGTCTCTCAAATGCTCGCTCCTCGTCCTGGTACTCGTCATCGGCGTTGTTTTGTGGAATTATGTCTGGATTCTTTTCTTCCAGGCTATCCACACTGTCGTTCATGTCTTTATTCAGTGGCTCAGTGCTCGCCTATAAAAAATGTGTTCGACTCTGACGGCTACTTTATACCTAATATTTTTTTGAATAGAAAAATTTCCGTACCTTATCGCTATTATTTCCGGCAACACATCGTCTTCCTGATGACGAGAGCCCTCCATCATCGTAATCTTTGTCGTCTCTTTCACCACCACCTCTTAACCTGATTACGACAACAATAATAATGGCCACTAATATTAGGGCAGCCACTACACCTATTAGAGCTCCCAGTAAAGGCGTTATTTGAAGAAGAACCGGAGTTGCTGCTAAAATATAAAATATTTATATTAATATTTCAATGGAGAATGTGATAAGAAACACGACTTGATAGAGGAATATTTCGATTTGGTTTATTTTATGACTGTATGTATGACATACTTTATCGCATATTTTAAAATTAAATTGGGTTTTCACCATACAGACAAAACAGACACAAATGAACAACTTTTCAGATGACAGTTTTTGGCAACTGTTTCGGTCCCCCAATCGGAAGCGATAATATCATGTTATTTACAATCTCAGCCTTGGTTTATTTATGTAATTTTTAAAAAATTTTAAAGTTATAAAAATAAGGATGAAACAGAGAATGAAACCAGATTTCCTACTCTGTTTCATCCCGCTTATTCTGTTTTAAAACAGACGCCTATGCTTTTTCCTTTTGTCAGAAACTATAGCCTCACTGACGAACTGTTATATAGCGAAACGCGTCTGGGGATGGTTCTGGCAGAAGGAAAAAGCAACCCTTGTCATTTTTATAAAAATAAGAAAAAACTCCATTATTTTATTTTTGGAAAAACTAGCTTTTCATGAAACCATTTTATTGGATAAGAATTCTCTTAAATACGTTTAAGATTTTATAGACGCGGTTGTACGTTTGGTACGACTATCTAAGGATGTGCTTATTTTAATAAGTACTTAAATAATTTGTATTAATAACCAAGCCAGAACCTTCACCACTATGCACATTAAAAAGTCTTTAGCAAATAGAGTAAAAGTGATATGGTTTATACAGGATGGTAACGAATGTCACATATTTAAGGGAGTGATATTGCTCGTTTTTTTTTGTTTTCTCCCATATTTTCCGAGATAATTATTTCAAATTTGGCACACTTATTAGATTTTAGACACTCTACGATAAAATGTCTAAATTGTCAGAGGCAGCATACAAAGTGTTACATTTTTTGCGCTACCAACACTTCCACTCTCCTGAACTTTTTTTTGGGATACCCGATACAGTATAAATACTGATATTATATTTTGATTCCCGGTTCTTTTCTCATTCTTTTTGGATATTTTCCGAGATAATTATTTCAAATTTGGCACACTTATTAGATTTTAGACACTCTACGATAAAATGTCTAAATTGTCAGAGGCAGCATACAAAGTGTTACATTTTTTGCGCTACCAACACTTTCACTCTCCTGAACTTTTTTTTGGGATACCCGATACAGTATAAATACTGATATTATATTTTGATTCAAGGTTCTTTTCTCATTCTTTTTGATTCCCAGATTCTTATCGTTTATGTATGTCATGGTTTTCTAATTTATTAAAATTAAAATAATCTAGACAATTTAAATCAGAGGAGCCATAGCTGAGGTTCACCTCGGCTTATCCAACGGTTGTTATGTTGATTTAAAAACTCCCTTACCACCAAACTGAAATGTGGTGGTGCACCATCATGCATAAACCACAATTGGGTTCTTAGTTCAAGTGCTGCCTCTTCTAACAGCACCGGGAGTTTTTCTTCTAAATATTGACGATAATATTGCCCGTTTAATCTTCCTGGTAGGAAAAATGGCCCCACCAAACAGTCATAACATAATGCCAGCCCACACATTTACTGTAAACTGATACTGGAAATGACTTTCGACTATCGCATCACGATTCTCTCCTGCCCGATAATGATTGTTCTGATGGCATTGTTCGAAAAACTTGCTTCATCACTAAATAAAATTTTATTTCCGAACATTTGAATGAACCACTGGTAAAAATTAAATCGGGGTGGAAAATCGCGTGGGAGAAGAACTTGGACTTTCTGGATATTGTAAAGATACATCAAATTACCCATAAAATTTTTCCAAGCACAGATGAAATGTTTAAAGTTGCCGGAGTTTTTCTTGTAATTGTACCTGGTTCGTTTTCTACAGCATTCAGGACTGCTTTTTCAATTTCACATTTCTTACAGTGCGATGTGCCCTGCCAAATGAGTGGATTTCTTAAAAGTTTCATTTTCGCACAGTCAAGAATCAGGCTCTTTTCTATTTGGATAATGCTGCCGATACAGTCGTTTAGTTTTAAAGAAATTACCATCAGCAAGACCATAAATTAATTAAATTTTACTTGGATAATACTTGGCTTGCATCGACGACTATTTCCGCCAATAACTAGAAAAGGATGACAGATACGAGAAAAATGTAGGGGATTAAAAAGAATGAAAAAAGAACGTGGAGTCAAAATACGATATCAGTATTTATACAGGGTATCCCAAAAAAACCAGGAGAGTGAAAGTGTTGGTACCGCAAAAAATGTATACTTCCTCTGATAATTTGAACATTTTATTGTAGAGATTCCAAAGACTATTAAATTTTAAATCATTTTCTCGGAAAATATGGGAGAAAAATGAAGAAACCGAAGAAAAAATTAAAAGCGTTGACACCCTGTATATCAAAAATGAAGGCTTTTGACCGCATGTTCATAAGTATTTTTTACCTATTTTGACAAGCACTATCACTCCCTTAAATATCTACGTGACATTTATTAACACCCTATGTAACGGCTGTTGATAGGAAACACACCGCCTCTAAAATTTAAAACCTCAGTTAATATTCTAAATAGAGCAATTTCGTAAAATGATTTCAAAACTTGACAGTAATTAAAAAAATACAACTAGAGGACGGTTATAATCTGGTTGGGCAAATGCCCAATGCCAAAATAGTTCGTATCTTCCAATCAAGACCAAGATCGCAGGATCGTATATTCAACCATTGCACAATGTATGAACTTCTTGAAAAGACCGAGGCTCTTTACCCCCAAAATATACAGAAGAGTGGTAAGAAGAGGCACAAATAGGATTGGCGTGGAAGCTCGCAAGGGAGAATCAGCCAAAATGTACAATTTCCAGAGTTTTGGGCATTTTTCCAATAATGAATTTATTATAATGGACAACGAGAAATATTTCACTTTAGGAAACACTGATATCAGAGGCAATGAAGGATTTTAGATGAACACTATTGCAGAGTGTTCAAACAATATAAAATTTAAAGAAAAGCTAAATTTGCATACACAATTTTGGTTTTGTGCGCAATTTTATCCAGAGGGTTCCTTGTTGGCCAGGTTTGGGAAGAAGCAATTGACAGCAGGTTCTATATCGACAACTAGCTGCTATACAAACTTCTCTTAGTTATTGAAGGTCATAAGACTAAATACGAAATTAAGTTTTGGCCCAATTGGCTTCCTGTCATTATGCCAGAGATACACAAAATTGATTTAGGCAGCACAATATAGGTACCTTATACAGAGTATCCGAAAATTTCGCTTGTATATTTCAAGGGGATATTCTACATATTATGAAAACATGAAAAAAGTATTTAATGTATAAATGTTGCGGCCATGGCTAAGGCAGCCTCGCAGAAGCTTGGAAAACTTTCCCAAACTAAAAACCTCTATACACCCTAACAACTTTTGATGCTCTATAAAGCCCAAATTAGACCATCGCTAGAGTACTGTTCGCGTATTTGGGGCTCTACTCCTAAACATACCCTAAGATGGCTGGATTCCATTCAAAGAAGAGCTATTCGCTTGATCGGCGAGCATGATCTGACAAGCAACCTAGAAAGCCTTAAACATCGAAGGCAGATTGACGACTGGCGATTTGAGCCTATTTTACAAATATTTTCATGGCAAATGCTCAACTGAGATTGCCCGCTTGATTCTACCCAGAGCGGTGCATGGCAGATACACACGACGAGCCACTGTAGCCCACCTGTACGTGGTTCAGCTTAGTGTCCCTCGAACGATATTGTTTAAAAGTTCTTTCATCTGGAGAACGTCACCACTCTGCAACGACCTCCCTGAAGCCGTGTTCCCCAACGACTATAATCTCCAAAGATTCAAGATCAACGTGAATCGATTTCTCGCAGAGCGCCATAAGGGATTAATACGGTAGTGCTGTGGCTTATCATAAAAAAATGTCTTGTAAGAAAGAAAGCTGACCTTTAAAGACTAGTTTTTATTTTATTTCGTTGCAACCGCTTGAGATCAGTGGCGGAGTTGGTGGAGGGGAGAAATGAGAATATACAAAAATGCTCAAATCAAAACAACCAATACTTTCCATAAATATTAATTGTGTTTCTGTGAGTCGGAAAAAACCGCGAGAAATGGTAATATTTTGTACATTACCGAGACTATGTCCCCTCGACATGAAGTATGCGCCTGTTTTTCAGTTGAACAGTCCATTAAGAAACCTCGAATCATCATCTGGTATGTATTAAATGATCTGTGAAAAAAATAATTCATTTTATCTCATACGGTGCACTTCATGAAACCGCGTATCAAAGAAGCTAATCTAAAGGTTAGTTGCTTTACTTCACCGGATTCATCCCCAGACGCGTTTCGCTGTATAACAGCTCGTCAGTGGAGCTATAGAATCCGACGAAGGAAAGCAACTATAAAGAGTCTACTTGACCCTGAAAGATGGATGAGTAATGGCAGATGTAGCCTTTAAGCGACATCTAGTAGCAATCAAATGCATCACCTGGCCCGTCTAACAAAAATCAGTCAGAAACGGAGAAGCAAACTCCTGCAAAAACTCGGCGAGCGGGTATTCTTACAGGAGTCGCCGCCAGGAGCGCAGCATTAAAAGCCAATTCGGTATAAGGACCAAGTACCAACAATTAGAAATCTAAAGGTTAGTTGCTTTCCTACGCCGGATTCATCCCCAGACGCGTTTTGCTGTATTACAGCTCGTCAGTGGAGCTATAGAATCCGACGAAGGAAAGCAACTATGAAAAATTTCTAATTGTTGGTACTCGGTCCTTATACCGAATTGGCTTTTAATGCTGCGCTTCTGGCGGCGACCCCTGTGAGAACACCGGCTTGCCGGGTTTTTGCAGGAGTTTGCTTCTCCGTTTCTGACTGATTTTTGTTAGACGGGCCAGGTGATGCATTTGATTGCCACTAGATGTCGCTTAAAGGCTACATCTGCCATTACTAAAAAGATCGCTATTGGCCGTTTGGGGGGTTGCCAGGGTCGAGTAACGATCTATATTTCACCATCGTGTCCAGCATCCTCGAAAACGGGTGTTAACGCTGATTTAGTCGGTATAAGACGTCGTTCCGAGTTTCAGCTCTTTCGGGGGTTGTTTTTGGCCGTTTAGGCGGTTGGCGGGAGTCGAGGAAGGATCCAGACTTCACCATCGTGTTCAGCATCCTCGATAACGGGGGTGTAACGTAGGTTAAATTAGTGTAAGACGGCCTATCCGCGTTTCACTCCTTTCGGGGATTGTTTTTGCCCGCTTAGGGGGTGTGCTCACCTCGAAAAGAGTTTAAACCACCGCCGTCGTATTAAGCATCCTCGAAAACGGGGGAGGGGGGGACATAGTCTCGTTACTGTACAAAATATTAACACATCTCTCCGGTTCACAGAAGCCACTTTAAGGAAAATAAGCACTTCTCGCGACAATGTAACACGTATGATACGTGTTAATAAAAATCAAAATCAATCACACGATAAATGGTGAAAGTAGATCTCTTTAAAAAGAGTATGTCCAAAAACCAATACATAATAACGATTTTGATGCTTTAGAGACCTGTGACAAGACAGAAACGAAAACTGGACTTTATTTTATAATAAACCAGTTCTTCCAGATTTTTTCTTGGTTTCGTTTTTTTGAATCGCTTAATATTGATCTGAAACAATTGGTCCAAAAAAAAATGGCGCTGACTTTTTATACCTTCAGCGCGGTTGAAATCGGTCTAACAAGAAAAAACAATTTATTTAAATCATTACATAAACTATTATCAAATTGTGTTTAAACTAAAACATCAAAGTAGTCTTATTACCCAAGAAAATTATAGGTACATTTTCTTTGTTATTATTAACATAAATTTGAAAATCAAAAAGCATAAGGAAACATAAGTGCAAAAAATTTTTTGCAGGGTGTAAATTTTCAAAGATGGCTTTTTTAACTACAAATTTATGTTCGTCATAAGACTACTTTGATGTTTTAGACATCTTTACTTTGATGTTTTAGTCGTTTTTTCTACTAAACTTCTAACCCAATTATTTATTACAAGAATACCCTTTTTGTCTAAAAAAAAAATCATAGGAATCATAACTCTTGGGTAAAACTTAAAAAAAAAGTTATAATTTTTATTTTATGCCAAAACTTTTGGGACATAGGTACCGGGTGATCTGTTATATTTCGACCACCCACGTATCTCATTTGTTTGAAGAAATATCAAACAACTTTGGGAACTAAAGTTGTAGGGCCTTTTATGAATTTTGGGAAATAATATAAGAACAAACAAGTGAACATCAAAAATGGCAAATATTTTACAATTTCATGTCTTTTTAAATGGAACACCCTACATATTATACGCTCTTCTGATGGGAAATTTTAATCTGATTTCAAATATACAGGGTGTAATTTAATTGAGTGCCGATACTTAAGGGTGATAATCTATGAATGATTCTAAGATAAAAAGTTCATATGGACATATGTCCTAAACCTCTTCATTTTTGAGCTACAGGGTGTTAACATTTTAAGAAAAATATAACCTTTTTATATAAATCACTCTTAGATATTTTTATGAAATTTTGTACATACCTTTTAATCAATAAGGAGCATTTTTTGACCTAACAGATTTATAAAAATTTTTACCAGTGACGTCCGTACGGGGTTTGAACTGAATATTTTTAAAGAAAAAATGGATACGCCACTGCTTTTTCTAAAAACGAAACTTACTTTTGAAATTCCCATTTATTTTAAAGCAAATTTCGTTTATGGACTTACTTTTGTACGACGCACCGTTTTCGCGTAAAAAAATAAAAACAAAAAAAAATAAAAAATTTTATTTCAAAAATCGCGATTAATTTAAAAGGAAAAATTCCAAACCTTAAATCGAAAGCGAAATGACAAGAGAAGATAAACAGAATAAAGAACCCACATTATTTACAGTAGTTGTTCGAAGTGTCGTCCACCCACACGTATGCAAGCATGGACTCTTCTTCCCATAGACTGACGCACATTTTCGAAGATTTCCGGGGTGTTTCTTATGGTTTGGCAGCATACTAATATACGATTTCGTAACTCTTCTTCGGTATGAATCGGCACTTGGTACACTAAGCTTTTCAGATGCCCCCAGAAAAAATAGTCTAAACTGTTAAGGTCCGGAGATCTAGGTGGCCATGGCTGCGTTCCTCCGCGACCTATCCACCGATTGCGATAGGTGTGATTTAAAAATTCACGCACTCGTAAGCTAAAATGTGGAGGCGCACCATCGTGCATTAGCCACATCTGGTTTCTTAATAATAATGGAAGGTCTTCAAGCATTGGCGGCAGATCTTCTTCAAGAAAGTGTAAATATGATTGTCCATCAAGTCTTCTTGGGAGAAAAAATGGGCCTATCAAATAATCATCAATAATGCCAGCCCAAACATTTATTGAGAACTGTTCTTGATGATTTGATTCTACAATTGCATAAGGGTTTTCATCCGCCCATAAATGGTTATTATGGAAATTTCTTATTGAGTTTCGAGAAAAATTAGCTTCGTCGGTAAAAAGAATGTGCCTGTCAAATAACGGATTTTCCATCAGGTTTTGAAGAAACCACACACAGAAATTAATGCGCATCGGGAAATCTCTAGGGAGTAATGCCTGGACTCTTTGAATGTGATATGGGTATAATAAATTTTCGATGAGAATTTTCCAAACAAGAAAATGTGAAACATTAAATGTTGCCGCGATTTTCCTCGTGCTACTTTCGGGGTTCTCCTCAATTTCGTGTAAAATTCCTTCTTCAAGTTCCGGTGTTCTTACTGTTTGATGGACTCCTTTAGCACTGTGGTCTACTTTTAAAGTTCCGGTCTCGTGGAGACGTCTATGAATCCTAGAAAATGTTCTCGGATCGGGTAGTACGCGATTTGGATACCGCTCTTGGTATATCCGCCTGGCTTCGTATGCATTACCGTCTGCAAGCCCATAAATAAAATGCATGTCAGTTAATTCACTGTTTGTAAAATTTACCATTCTTTTATTATAATTTAACGTCTTACTGTAATAATAATTATTTAATAATGCAAAATCAATGCCAGGCCTTTTGTCTTTATGAAAAGAAACGTCAAAATTGATGTAGCTTTACCCAGCCTACTGATTTTTATTTGATTTGCTTTAAGAGGGCATTTAATATGGTTACCGTTTTTTTCTTTTCAAACGTTCAGTTGAATGTCACTGGTGAGTAGAAAATAAATTGTTGTCCCAAAAAAAGTGTTTCCACTCATGGTGGGTGCCAACCAAATTCAACAAAATAAATAAAAGCAGTCTCAATGAACCGAAGAAAAAAATGTTTTTTTTGTTTTTATTTTTTTACGCGAAAACGGTGCGTCGTACAAAAGTAAGTCCATAAACGAAATTTGCTTAAAAATAAATGGGAATTTCAAAAGTAAGTTTCGTTTTTAGAAAAAGCAGTGGCGTATCCATTTTTTCTTTAAAAATATTCAGTTCAAACCCCGTACGGACGTCACTGGTAAAAATTTTTATAAATCTGTTAGGTCAAAAAATGCTCCTTATTGATTAAAAGGTATGTACAAAATTTCATAAAAATATCTAAGAGTGATTTATATAAAAAGGTTATATTTTTCTTAAAATGTTAACACCCTGTAGCTCAAAAATGAAGAGGTTTAGGACATATGTCCATATGAACTTTTTATCTTAGAATCATTCATAGATTATCACCCTTAAGTATCGGCACTCAATTAAATTACACCCTGTATATGTTTTATATGGTCTATTTTAAAGGGTTGTGTTAATAATTACAGTTTTAATAAATAACATTAGTAGGCGTGGACAAAATTTCATCATTTAAAAGTTCCATATATCTTGCTCCTGTCAGAGTGTTCTCAAGAAATATTGGACCAATAATATTGTCACTTAAAATACCGCGCCATATATGTAAGGAACGCCTTCCAGAACTTTTTGTTTCCAGGATTTTGTGTGGATTAACATCAGCCCACGAATGCAAATTTTTTTTATTGGGTGATCCCGAGGTGCAAAAAGTGGATTCATCAGTTAATAACATGTTTGAAAATACCTCCCCATCTTCTTATTAGTCTGGTTAAAATATCCCTACAGAAATTAAGCCTTCTTTCTTTGTCGCTTTCACTTAATTTTTGGTGTCTATAATTTATATGGATGCATGTTATATTTTATTAAAGTTTTAAAGACTTTCCAATATGATTGATATGGCGGATTTAGCACCATGGCTTCGCGTATAGAATTCAGTGGATTTTCTAGAAACATTGAAATCTGAGTTACACAATCAACTAGCAACAACTAACGATTTTATGTTACCTTGAAAATAGAGGAGAGTTTCCAATTCTTCGTCCTCATTTATAATCACCGTTCTATTTTTTCTTTTTAATGATTTTGTGGTGTGCACCAAATTGTATATTATTATATTTCTAAAAGTATTTAGACTTGGTATTCTATTCAGATTCTCACCATATAAATTAATATACTCTTGGCGCGCCTTGTATTTATTTTTATTATTTTTTAAGTAAGTCTCAAAGATTTAAAACTTTTCTTCTTCCGAATACCCAATTTTTGTGAAGAAATGTAAATGCATTAACATAATATGCGTAAAATATAAACAATTGCAGCATATTCAAGAGGCCATAATTATTTTGTCTAGACCTACTTATGTTATTTATTAAAATTGTAATTATTAACACAACCTTTTAAAATAGACCATACAAACCATATAGGTATATTTGAAACCAGAATAAAATTTTCCACCAGAAGAGCGTATAATATACAGCGTCTTCCATTCAAGAAAACATAACAGATCGTACAACTTTATAGCTTAATGTTTTTTTGATATCTCTTCAAATGAGTGAGTTAGGTGGGTGGTCAAAATATAACAGATCACCCGGTACGTTATTTAGAATATTAACTGACGGGTTTTTGAATTTATGCGGTGGCGTGTTTTCCGAATTATAAATTATTTAATCTTTCTAACTAATCGAGACTCCCATTGCAAAAAAAAAGAATATTAAGATATTTGTTTCGATTTTGTACATCGTGTGGGTTTAAAGCAATTAAATTGCCATCATTTTTGCATCAGTTGACTATAAAAATATTTCTAACATGCTATTAGAAAGCAAATATAACTAGATCTAAAATCGGATAGAACGGACTTATTACGTCGAAAAAAAACAGAAGATTATGAGTTTTAAGAAAGTAAGAAAATCCAACACGAAATGTATAAATACTCAATTTTGAGAAATATACATATTCAGGACAAACGTGTCAGTTTGATTCACAAAACCGATCCCTTAAAAAAACACTTCCTACTATCCAAAAAAGTGCTGATTCTTTTCCTCCTAACTCCGTACGATTTGTAAAAGAACGATGCAGATGCGGTACCTACTTAAAAACCGAAGCCTATATTAATTTTTGTAAAAATAGTACCCTGGGTTGGTTTAAAATTATTAGTAAGCTATCCTAAAAACTGATTCAAAGTCATACTTTTTTAGTATAATGTGTTAATCTATGGCCAATTTTGTTAGAGTTACTATGGAAACCCAACCTGGTTAATTTTACTGAACAACCATATATAATCAAGTCAGATTAAATCTTACCCCTATTTTTTAATGTTATATTGGCAGGTGCGTAAATGATGGACGCGTCACTAGCAATAGATTTTTCGTCCATGGTCCTAATAAAGAGTAACATATCCTGCCGCTCAAAAGGTAGAGTAGATATTGATATATCCTCGGGGTTTTGTGAAGTTGCAGTACCAATTAATATTCTGGTATTAGCATTGTATACTTGCATGAGGTAGACGTTGCCAGATTTCAAATATTTTTCAATTATTTGACATTTTACTCGAATTAGTTGAGAAAGTTGTTGAACAATGGTGCAGTGTTCTGGTGGTACTGGCTTGGTTCGAGTTGTTTTCATAGCTAAGAAATTAATCAGTTGTTACTAAAAGACACTTAAATAGTCGGAAGCTATAAAATAAAAAAACATAAAATTTGTACTAGTCTTTAGATACAAGCTTCAGAGGAGATATTTAAAAAAAAATTCATAAACACTTTAATTTAGCAAAGAAGTTCATCCCTTTCCGTTCCGTCAGATCCAATCTTTGGACGCGTTTAGCCGAATAACGGCTTATCAACAAGGCTATAGGGTATGACAAAAAGAATGGGACTTCAGTATTATATAAAGCAACGAGAAACTAGATGTTTAAACATGCGGAATGGAACCCGCAATACGGGTCGTCAGTTGGCGCCGAAAGCAAGTTCATCGGTTTATGTTTACCAAAAACAATATTCGTTTAACTTGCCATTATGTAAGGTATAGGAATAAAGGTAACATATAAAGATTAAATGCTTTATTTAGTGTTATTTTTCAATTCGTAAAGTATAACAAATAGGGTATGTATAGAATCACTGTAATCAAAAACAAAGTAATAATAAAGTACTGCAAAGATAAAGATCTGCAACAAAGTTACCTGAATGTAAATTAATTTTATAGCATTTTTGAATTCTAAGAAGCAAATTATAACAAGATATTGAGTTGTTTTCATACTTTTTTTGAACCACCTTTATATACAGTGTGTTTAAAAAGTCCCGGATCACACCAATATTCGAGAACATAGCCTCTGATAAAAACAATATTTTATCCAACACTTTCATATAAAGTGAACATTATTAGTTCGATTTTAGGCTAATAAAGTAGCTTATAACTCACACGTGGGTTATAACCATAACTCACTAGTGGATTATGATTATAACTCACTGGTGGGTTATGATTATAACTCACTGATGGGTTGTGGTAAAATATGTATTCATATAAGGCTTTGTCATAACTGTCTCTTGACTTGTGGGGAATAATAAATGAACACGCAAGATTCGCTTCTTTTTGAATTTCGGCTGAAGTTTCTTCTATATTTTGAAACACTACCCTCGAGAATCGCAAAAATAATAATCTTATTTACTGCCTTCAAATTTTTATTGTTAATCAATTCCATAACAACAAAAATCACCTTAGCCTACTTTTACGTGTCAAATGTGTCATTCAAAAATATGTCAATTATAATGTAATACAGGGTTTTCCAGTTTACATTGAAACAATATAATTTTCTATTTTTTAATAATATCTATCAAGTGTTGGATAAAATTTTGTATGGCACTCGTGGCACTTGTGAATTAGCCCTCTCGGCCTACGGCCTCAAGGGCTAACCATTTTCCACCGTGACTTATATATAATATAACACATACCATAAATAACGATAATATAAAGTTTATACAACATCTTTTTGTCTATTATCAGTTTAAAAGATATAACGTAATTGTTTTTAAAACAATTAATACTTGTTATAACTAACTTCTCTAATAAAAATATTTGAAAATAAATGTTGAAAATGGTATCTCTGAGCAGCTTGAAAATCTGCATTTTGAAGCATAATCGGAGTTCTGAGCTGACAATATATTGTAGTTAATCTCTTAGTACTGTTATCTGGTTGTGTAAGGTCAGGAGATCTGGGTGGCCATTCTATTTCACTCTGTCAATCCACCGGTCCTTAAAAACATCCTTACGTCTATGCCAAAATGTGTAGTGGCGGTGTCCTGCTGAAACCTTTTAGACTGAATATGGGGACTTATTCTAACTATAACTTCAGGAAATATTTGATTTTCTAACATCAGAATATACTGCTCTGAATTTAAAACTCCATCAATAAAAACGGGCCTATTATTTGGTTTTGAATGATACTTGACCAAACCTTATGTAAGGGTACTGAGTGTGTGCTTCGCCCATCCAATGAGGATTATGATTAGCCCAACTTAGCCAACTGTTCTGCTGAGCATAAAGGTTGGTTCGTCGGAAAAAATTATGTTATTAAATAAATTACGATTACGTAACATAATTAGGAAGTAACATTACTTTGCAAAAATAAAATAGTTAGGCCTGGATTAAAATTTATCAAACAAATTAAAAAAAAAATCACGAAACAAATTGCTTACTAAATTAAAACTTTCTATCAATGGCAAATATTTGATTTTGTTCTTGTTTAACACGTATAGCTTGTATTGAACAGAGAATTTGGAAAACTGTCAGTAACCTTTTTAGTATTGTGTTGGTAAACGACCAATCGTAGATGGGTCGCCCTTCATAGGCTGATGTAGACAATCGAAGTGGAATTATTTTGCATTATTTAAATAGTTTTATGTTTTACCTATCTATTATTGATCTATAATACCTTAGAAACGGAATATGTTATGATAGCAATAATACCTGCTATCACACCTAGGGCATTATAAGCGGGCATTATGATAATGCCCGCTTATATTACCCTAATGCGCTAATATGGAAATTTTATTGCTTATCCAATTTTATTTCTCTCACAATAAAGATCAAGTTTATACAAAAAATAATTTTTTCTTTAAACAATACTAAAAATTAAACTTTATTTCCAAAATAAAAATTACAATTTTGAAATGTCCCGGAAAATATGTTGGGACGCTTCCTATGGTATTTTTTCCAATGGGTTGTACTGTACATCGACCCTTTCTATAGGTAAGAAAGAATCTTCGCTCCTTTATTCCAGCTGGTCTTAATGTTGTATACTTTTTTATTAAATTTAAAGCGCCTAAATCTTCTTCGATGATAGTAAAACTTTTTGAAGTTGAAGTTTTAGTTTCTGGTACCTTTATAACCAAGACTGTTCCTCTATCTTCAATGTCATCAATGGTCATTTTGACCAACTCATCTCGTCTTAAACCTCCAAAAACACCCATTACCAATATGACTTTGTGTACCAAGTAGATATCATCAGGAGCCTTCTTAATAAATTTTAATATTTGTTCTCCTTCCAAAACTTTAGACTTCTTCGGGACGTATCCTTTCGACTTAACTTTTAAAAAAGATATGAGACGATGGTATTGCGAAATGTCTATATTTTCATAGACCATCAACGTAGACCTTAGGGTAGAATACTTGGTCCAGAGAGAGTTCGGACTGTATTTTTCCGACTAAAAATAATAAAGTTTGTTAAACATATGTATTAAAATAAAATCAATAACTTACCAGTTCCTGGAAATATGCCATTAAAACGTTTTCGGTTATTTGAAGAATTGTGTTCGTATCTTTCCAAATACCAAATATGCCATACTCCCGATCATACTGTTGCCTTGATTTAACTGGCAAAAGATTTTCGGTCGCTTTTATGACCTTTTCTCTTATATTTTGTGGAATTTCTTCCATTTTGAGCAAATCGTTAAATAAAAAATGCCAACTGACTAACTGACAGAAACATCAAAGTCAAACTTAACACCAGTCATTATCTACTTACGTATACAGGTACAGGTGCAACTTATTTTTTATATTGCGAATAAATAATGTAATTAGTCATTGAAAAACTCTTTTTTAGGTAAAACATAAAGCATTGTATGCACCACGGGCTTTACTGGACTATAATGCCCATCAGGCAGAAACCTATCCCTCGGGCCAGAGGCCCTCGGGCTATTTCTACCTTCAGGGCATTATAGTCCCCGTAACGCCCTTGATACATAAATAGCTATTACAGCGCAGGCATAAAGACGTACTTAAACAAAAAAATCATAAAAAAAAGATAATTAGATTGAATAGCCCATGCTAGATATCGCCATCAATTCAATTGTTTTGTCTTACAGATAGTTAGTTTGAATAAAAGCCTATTTATTTTTAAGCTTTGTTCGAATGTTCATTAGGATTTTGGGGCGAACGGCCCTCAGAGATACTTATTTCAATATTTTTAAGGATATCAAGCCCCTTGCCCTTATTTAGGTGGTGCAAATCCAGGGGCGGTCATATTAACATTTTGAGGGGGGGGCCATGCAGGGGCGGTTTGTGCGAATTGAGAGACGCGGTGCAAGGAAAAATGTTAGCGCCGCAGACGAAAAATTTTTGGGTGCCACGCCCTTTTTTGTTGATGATTCTTGGTTTTCAAGTAGGAAAAATACGCAAAAAACGGCTAAGTAAATTTTAGGAAAATGATAGATACCTATATTATATTATACCTACTTATTTAATTATTTTTATTAATATCTTTTGCGTTTAAATATTTTTAAAAAATTAAGGGTTCGACACGATTGGTCAGTTTTGTCACACGCGCCAAGCGCTGTTGTCGTAGTTCATTATATTTGTAATGTAAATCGACGCCAAGGGGGGGGGGGGGCATGGCCCCCATGGCCCCCCCCCCGTATGACCGCGCCTGTGCAAATCTTTGAGGGTTTTGTCAGGATCGAATTCGTGGCTGGGTTCTAAAGAGTAAAATATGTTCCTTTAGTCAAAGAGTAACCTAACCAATAAGAGGCGAAAGAAAGCCATTTCTGCGATGCAAAATTTGTATGCGCATGCGCGAAGTAAGTGGTATATCAATCAAATTTGCTGTGTCATATTTTGCTGTCAATCACTGTCAATCGTGTTTTGGCGTAAACTAACCGACAATTTTGTGGTTTTCTAGTTTTATTTTTCTCCATCGCTGCTTTTAGTGTGTTAGTGCGTATTTTTTATTGTTTCTAAATCCTATTATTGTGACTTGTCGGTGGTATGTTTAAATGTCGGGAATGAAGCTTAAAGGTGGTACATCGTATGCTTACCTCTTGGATGTCTTACCAGAACCGGCGAAAAATTTTATTTTTAGATTTTCAACGGATACAGGCAGGTATGTAAAGAAACAGTTAATCTAGTTGTATTAATTATAAGTAGTAGGTATTTACACAAATTGATCATTGAAAGAAAATCCTTTTAAATAGGCAGTGAATAAAAACAAAATTACAAGAGATCTTGCAAACCAACAATTTTATTTTAAAGAAAAGCTGGGCTTATGCAACATTAGTTTATCGTATTTAACTTTGTAGTAGAACATTTTTTTAATGATCTTAAAGTGAACTAGAAGTCATCATGCTTTTTTACATACATACCTATTATAAGGAGTAGCTATTTAGCTATATGAATGAGATGAAATAAGGTTACACAAAGCAGGCCTCAGTTCGAATAGTATTTGCGTTGAAAGATATTAAGTATTCAATTAATTTAATCATATTTTTAGATGTGAAGCCTGGCTTGTTGCGTGTAACACTGTGACTGATTTACTGGAAAAAAAGCAGTAGACGTACATAATAATTACAGGCTTTGTGAAAAACATTTTCATGAAAAGCATATTACCAAAGGTGGATGACGAAAAGATTTGTTAGCTAAAGTAGTCCCTACCATTTTGACGCAAACCGCAAGAGAATTATCAAAACCACCATGGAAAATCAGGAAACTTTTAAAAATATTAGTTATATTGTTTAGAGTTTAGAGCATAGAACTTTATGACACAAAGTAGGTACAATATTGTAGGTACCTACCCATTCTTCGTCAACTGTCATATAATTTGTTTAGTACACATTATTAAAATGTAAATTACTTCATTAAGATAAAGGGAAAAAAATAAAATATGATTTTAATATGATTTTTTAGTTTGAAATAAATAGTTTGTCAAGGATACTTTATTTAATAAATACATGTCCAGTACCCACATTGGTACATATAATCCATTAATCAAAAATAATTTTTGATCAATCCCTTTATTTTACACCAGCTTTAATATAGTATGGTAAAATTTAAATAAACCAAAACAAACATAAAAGTAATATTTTGTTTGTTATTACCAGCCATATCTTTACTACTAGTTATTCCACTTGATGTGGAAATTGCACACATCACTAAATACTCACAATTCGTATACCCAGCATGTACATATTATGTAAGTAAGTACCAAAAATCACTAAAATTAAAAAAATTCACTTAAAATACGCATTTACAGAAAATTATATTTAGTAAGCAATAACTTTGATATCTACGTGATGTATTAACGAAATTCAGTATTATATTTGCCTCGTTTCCGTAAATAAAACATATGTAGTATCCCTCGTAGAGTGGATCCGAACACACATTTACTAAGAAAAAATCAATATGCCTTCTCAGCTCTAAGCGCGCAATCTTTAACCCAATCATTCTTTCTTAGTGTGTTTCGCCGAATACACACGTTGATTAGTGCGCGGTATTAAATTACGTTTTGAGTGTTTAGACTGATTAGTTTATTTTAAAGATGCCGAAAAATTCTCATCGGGATAAACAAAATAATTCGGGATGGGAAAAATAATTTACGAATTTACAAAGACGAATTCGTTTTTTGGAACTTGAAGTGTCGTTATTACATTCACAGAATCAAAGTGTTTTGGAGAATTCTTCTCGCTCCCGTAGTTCTTCAGGAAAGCGTTCTCGTTCCCGGTCTCCGGAGCTTTCTTCCTAATTACTCCAAGACATTACTCCTAAGCCAAAAAGGCGCTGTGTCAGGCGCATACAAAGCAGTTCTTCTGATTCATCTACGTCAGAAGGTAAGTGTATTAATTTTTGTACCGGCTAGTGGATTGTAAGTCTGCTTATGATGGCAGAATATTTTTGATCACGATGTCAAAAATCTATTCCCTCTACATACCTCTGTTCACGATGGCAGAATATTTTTGATCACGATGTCAAAAATCTATTCCCTCTACATACCTCTGCTCACGATGGCAGAATATTTTTGATCACGATGTCAAGAATCTATTCCCTCTACATACCTCTGCTCACGATGGCAGAATATTTTTGATCACGATGTCAAAAATCTATTCCCTCTACATACCTCTGGTCACGATGGCAGAATATTTTTGATGACGATGTCAAAAATCTATTTCCTCTACATACCTCTGTTCACGATGGCAGAATATTTTTGATCACGATGTCAAAAATCTATTCCCTCTACATACCTCTGCTCACGATGGCAGAATATTTTTGATCACGATGTCAAAAATCTATTCCCTCTACATACCTCTGCTCACGATGGCAGAATATTTTTGATCACGATGTCAAAAATATATTCCCTCTACATACCTCTGCTCACGATGGCAGAATATTTTTGATCACGATGTCAAAAATCTATTCCCTCTACATACCTCTGGTCACGATGGCAGAATATTTTTGATGACGATGTCAAAAATCTATTCCCTCTACATACCTCTGTTCACGATGGCAGAATATTTTTGATCACGATGTCAAAAATCGATTCCCTCTACATACCTTTGCTCACGATGGCAGAATATTTTTGATCACGATGTCAAAAATATATTACCTTCTATATAAATCTATAGATCACGACGTCAGATTTTTAGAGGTTTGGTTTTTTCTCCTCATCCTGATCTCCATTGTTTTAAGCTTAATCGCATGGTACAGGCAGCATTAGAAAAGACAAAGAAATCACAGACGGTTTTAGTTAGAGATAACAGATTGGCACATCTCCAAAAGGAGTTAGGAGTGGCTTTAACAGCAATTGGTCAAACAGTTACTTCTCTTCTTTTAGATGAGGGTGATAAAAAAGAACATATTGAAAAGTTGAGCGACGCGGGGCGCATTCTGTTGGAAGTGTTTTATCTAGAAACGCTGTCCCGGCGAAAACTCGTCGCCTATGATTTAAAGGCCCCTTGAAGGAGACCCTTCATAATGCTCCAATAGATACTTGGCTTTTTGGAGAAAAATTAGGGAAGAGAATAAAGTCTGCTAAAGAATTGGAAAAGTCGGGTGCGGAGCTACTAGTAAATCCACGACAAATGTCCCCAAAAAAGCATTTAAACTCGAGAAGTCTGCTTCGATCTACAAACCTGGGTTATCAAAGCAGACAACACTCTTTCACCCCAGTTTCCCAACAAAGAAGAACGACGTGGAAGCAGGCACAACAAACTTATCAAGCACAACAACCTTACCCTCGACGCATGGTACAACAGGTATCCCGACGACGGGATGCGGGCAAAATATAGGCTTCCATTATTTTATAATACTTGGTGTAATATAACTTCAGACAAAATAATATTGTCATGGATAAAAGGTCTTAAGATACCTTTGTTAAAGAAACCTGTACAAATTGTAGCACCTAAGGAGCTTCATAGGTCACACAATTGAAAGAAATACAAAAGTGTATAAATAAATTTTTAAACATTGAGGCCCTAACTAAGGTTAAACCTTGCCAGGGACAATATTTATTAAATGTTTTTTTTTAGCACCAAAGCCAGATTGTTCACACAGAATGATTTTAAATCTAAAATCTCTAAACAAATATGTCTCAAATTATCATTTCAAACTAGAAGAGCATAAAACGGTAACGCGGCTTATTAAAAAAGATTGTTTTTTTTTGCACCCTTGGATCTCAAGGATGCATATTTGCTCGTTTCAGTTGCTCAGTCATATAGGAAATATCTCCGATTTTAATTTAAAGGGAATTTTTACGAATTTAAATGTGTACCTTTTGGTTTCAGCTGTGCCCCTTTTGTTTTTACTAAAATAATGAAACCTATTGTAAGCTATCATAGACAAAAAGGAATGCAGTCAGTGTTATACCTAGATGGTTTCCTTCTTTTAGGTGCCTCCGTACCAGATGGTACAAATAATATTTTACAAACAATTAGTTTATTGGAATCATTAGGTTTTATTATAAATTACTCTAAATGTCAGTTCGCTCTTTTATATACAATTCAAAGAATATGACAGTTTCTTTGCCTCAAGAAAAGAAAAAGAGAATTATTACCTTGTCTCAAAAATACATAGGGACACTAAATTCCGTTGGTACGGTAGTTCCATATGGTTTTCTTTATACTAAGCTTTTGGAAAGAGAAAAGTTTTTAGCTTTACAAAAATCTAAAGATGCTTCCAGAAGTGGTGGGGCATATACTGCAATAAAGAACGATGTCACGGGTACTGGAATACAAAAGAACAATAATTCCATGTAAATTATTTAGAAGTTTTAGCTGCATTTTTTGGATTACGTTGTTTTGCAAACAGTCTTTCAAATTGCAATATTCTGTGCAGAATTGATAATACCACTGCTATTGCCTATATTAATCGTATGAGAAGTATTCAATTTCCTGAATTAAACTCTTTTTCGAGAGGAATATGGCAATGGTGTAGTGTGAACAGCGTAACTTATTTATTTTAGCTTCTTATATTAGCTCAAAAAATAATGATATTGCGGATTTTGAGTTTCGAAGATTACCAGTAGAAACGGAATGGGAATTAAATCCAAAAGCATTCGAAGAAATTGTTAGCAAATTGAAATATCCTAATATTGATTTATTTGCTTCTAGAAATAACACAAAATGCGAAAAGTTTCCTTCTTGGTTTAAAGATCCAGATAGCTGTGCGGTTGACGCTTTTACAATTTCTTGGAAATATCTAAAATTTTACGCATTCCCACCTTTTTCATTAATATTACGGTTTTTCCAAAGAAAAAATATGTCAGATAGAGCCGAAGGAATCGTCGTTGTACCAAACTGGACAACACAGCCTTGATTTCCGGTTTTTCTATCCTTACTAAAGAGCGAGCTGATTATATTTAAACCAAGTAACTCATTACTTCTCTCTTTGATAGAAACCGCCACCCTCTGCACAGATCACTGTCACAGATTCTACTATTCGCCAATATAATTCGGGTCTGAAATTGTGGTGGCAATTCTGCCAAGAGGGGGAAAAAATTTTGTGTTTAATATATCTGTGCCCTTAGTGATAATTTTTTTAACTTCCCAATTTAAAAGGGGAGCATCCTATGGGACATTAAATTCGTACAGATCTGCTATTAGTCTAATCTCTTCCACGGACCTTGTGCATGATGTCAGACTTAAAAGATTTTTCAAAGGAGTATTCAGCCTTGATTCAGCCTTAGACCTACCACACCCAAATATGACACCAATTGGGACCCATCTAACGTTATAAATTACCTTCGAAACCTATCCAATGACAATATCTCCTTAAAAATATTATCATGTAGATTAGCGACCTTGCTAGCCTTAACAACGGGCCACCGTGTACAGACCTAAGAACCATAGAAATTTGTAATATTGAAAAATTTGACGACCAACTTCAAATTAAAATTGTTAAAAGGATAAAGGCGTCAGGACCGAATAGATCTCAACCAACAATTACGTTGCCTTTTTTCCATGCTGATCCCCAAGTCTGTGTGGCAAAAACTCTTTTACATTATTTAAATATAACAAAAGATCTAAGAGCACCTGACTGTCAGAAATTTTTATTGCTTTTAAAAAACCCCTTAAAGCAGTCTCGACCCAAACTATAAGTAGATGGATAAAATTTATATGAACCAAAAGGGGTTTAGACACAATATTTTTACAGCACATAGTTAGTACCAGACACGCCGCTACATCAGCGGCTGCCCGGAAAGGCGTCAACATTGACGTAATTCAAAGGTCCGTAGGATGGTCCACTAAATCTCAGACCTTTGCGAAATTCTATCAAAGGCCTTTAGCCAAAAAAGGAGATTTTCTTGAAACAGTTCTTAATGTTTAAAATATTATTATTTTGTGTAATTCTAATGTCTAAAATGCTTAGCTGGTTGTGCGTTTATCTAAGGATGTTGATTTAAAAGAAAATAAAAAAGTATCGTATTACTAAGACTATGTATATTTCTTTCTCCAGGGATTGACGCCAGCAAAATAAACAACTTAATTTAAGTTCGATAGTTTAGATTTTAGTGAATGAATCATTGGTTTGATAATATAATATAAGTTTTCTTGTTGAATATAGGTACTACATAAAAAGATTTGATAAGTCTGAGGAAAAATGATTGTTGCTTAAAGCTTTAAATATCTACATATGTTTTATTTACGGAAACGAGGCAAATATAATTACAAGATTAAACGAACTTACCTTAAGTGAAGTTCAATCTTGATTATATGTAGCCTCGTTGAAGTAAATAAAAGTCCCTCCCTAACCCTAATAGGCCCCCTTACAGCAACAATCAAGCTTTAAAAGAATGATTGGGTTAAAGATTGCGCGCTTAGAGCTGAGAAGGCATATTGATTTTTTCTTAGTAAATGTGTGTTCGGATCCACTCTACGAGGGATACTACATATGTTTTATTTACTTCAACGAGGCTACATATAATCAAGATTGAACTTCACTTAAGGTAAGTTCGTTTAATCTTGTAATTATTGTAAACAATTTAACATAATATTATAAAAAGCATTTAAGCAGTAGACCGTGTTCGGATATAAATTTTTATCCTATAATTTTATCTTATCTTTTACTGTGTGGCTGGTGGTATTAAGGTCACAGAATTTTGGTACATCAACATCAAAGAAGCCGACAAAGCTTTCGCGTCTTATCAGTTGGGTTACTCTTTGCTTTAGTCTTGAGTCCCACATTTCTACCTGCATGAATTTTTTCTGTCATTTCTGGTTTGGTTGCCATTGAGACCAACTTACCTTTTTTAAATGGAACAGCATATGATTGCATATTTGGATTCTAGTGGGAAAATTCTGAACTCTTTGTATTTTAAATTTTTATTTATTTAAAATTGTAACAAACTTTATAATAATAAAATAAATAGCCTAGAAAATTGAACAACATCGGAATAATAAACAAGTGAAACCTTCTCAGTAGATCAGGTGTTCAAAATGACCACCATTTTCTGCTAAGCAGAGCGCCAGTCGATCCCTTAATCCGTCTACAACGTTTAGAAGGAAGTCCTCCGGAATGGCCCGAATTTCAGCACTAATTCTGACTTTTTTAAAGATTTTAAGTCATTTGGACGGTTAACGTAGACTTTGTTCTTTAAGTGTCCCCACAAATAGAAGTCGAGCGAAGTTAAGTCCGGGGATCGCGCTGGCTAGTCAATAGCACATCTTCTGCCTATCCAACGTCCTGGAAATTTTTTGCTTATGTAGATATATATATAACATTTGCCGCATAATGCGCAGGTGCTCCATCTTGCTGGAACCACCATACATTATTTACACCCGGTAAAACCATTCTGCAAGAATTATGTGATTCCTGAGGAGGTCCAGATATTTTTCGCCATTCAAATTACCATCTATGAAAGAAGTCCCACAATATGTCTACCAACTATGCCCGCCCAAACATAAACTTTTTAGGGCCTCTGAGTATGACCTTCCTGCAACCAGTGAGTATTCTCAGCAGACCAATAACGATAATTGTGTGTATTAATAATGCCATTTAAATGGAGAGTAGCATCATCCGAGAAAATGATATTGGTTGCGAAGTTATTATCGTTATTGCATCTTTCCATCATCAGCTCACAAAATTCAGCTCTTCTATAAAAATCGTCCTGGTTTAACTCGTGCATCAACTTTATCTTGTAGGAATGCAACTTCTCCTGTTTAAACAAATTTTTCACTGACTGATAAGACACACTTAAATCCATTGCCATTGGCCTGGATGATTGTATTGGATTTTAATGTATTGAGAGCATGATATCCAAAGCTTTGTCTCCCCCGGTTGCTGTTTTAGGTCGACCGTATCTAGCGGCTTCCCTAACACTGCCTATCTCTCGAAATTTCTTTACCACTCGACACACCGTTGACAGATTTATTAGAGGCGTATTTGGATATTATAATTCAATGAAAAGTTGACAAACCTGATCTTGTTCTCTCTTTATATTTCCGTAACGGCTCATTATTAAAATTTTAACTCGTTGTTTCTCATTCAGAAGAACGTTTACTCAACCCAATAATAACAAATTCACACGTTCACTCCACTGCAGACCAGAGACATAAATACCCAAAGTACTGGCTCCCACCTTTGTTTCACAGAAAAAGATTAAGAGCAGTAACAGCAGTCTATATAATAAAAATCCAAAAGAAACCAATAAAAATCAAATAAAGAAAAAAAAAATAACAAGCAAAATCTAAAAACCTTCCAACCGCAAAAGAAAGACACATTTAAACAAAAGGAGCAAAAGTCTTAATTAGACTAACTCAATTAACTATCCATACGACGAGAACATAGTGTGGTTATTGTCAACTTCCTTTATAGTTATTATAATAATTAATATTATTACTTTACAAAAAGTCGAGATCTGGCTATAAACGCAATTAAAAACGTTCAAAAATGAATAAAAAAATTTGAAACCCCTTAGCTTATTTTTTATTATTTAAAGTTGATTTTGTTCATTAACATTCTTTGCCGCATTTTCTTTAACAAAAAAAAAATTTAATCCGGTCCTGAATCTACATAAACGTCACCTAAAATTAAAGTACCTGAAATGTTGTGCCATAGAAGTTTAACCTACACTAACTATTTTCTGAGCTGTATAAAATATCAAAATATGCTGTAATTTTTCAACAGTCTATGTAATATACGTCTGTCGCTAGCCACTGAATTGAAATTCATTATTATATTTTGTCTCTGCAGTGTAACTATTTATTGGTAGGCAATGACATAACTGGTAGGTACCATAAACATATTGACAACTAATATTTTGAATTTGAAGATCTGGTGCCAAAACTCAAAAAATCAAGTTTTCAATTTTTGTTCAATCTAATATTTCCTTGCAAGAGTCACTGATCCTCTTAATAAAGAAAACACTTGTCGATGTTACAACTTAGGAGGACCTCATGCCTAGAACGCCGTAAATCTAGCGACGCCAACCGACACAAAATACTTTTAGGTGCCATAAGGGAGGAGGATTGCACATTAAAAGTATATCATCAGGTACATGACCAAGAAACACAAACAATGAGTCGAATCGTAAAACCAAAAGTAACGGATGATTTTAGAGATATGCTGTTGGAATTTGTGATAAATTGTCTATTGGATCAACCGGCCGATGTGGTTTCCTATGCAGCGGAATATTTCACCGATCTAAAAGAAAATAGACACACGGAAAAGATAAAAGATTATGCGGACAAAGATGGTGATGCTGACCAAACCGATACGGATGAAGAACAAATCGATAATGTGCCCAAAAACACTCACGCTTTAGATGGAGAGGCGACCCAGTCGGATGTCGGAGTTTCGAAATTTGGGAAAAATGGGACTGACTCAAATGAAGAATTTGGATAATAGTACTTATTCATATTATTATATTATGTAAACTATTAAATAACAAGACTAAAAAAATATGAATGTACATGCTTTTTTTTAGAGTTGTAAATTATAAGGTATACCTTTTCCAAAGTCAGTTTAATGACATAAAAAAGCTTCGACCGGGCTTTAAAGGGACCGGCATTATAATCGGGATTTTCAAATATTTATAGATATATATAGTTCTTTAAGTTTTTATTATTAAAAGTGTTCTTTTATATCAGTATTTAATTGATAGTCAATAACTTTCTTGTAAGCTAGTTTGCAAATCTACTTTGAACCAAGAAATGTTCAATGTCAAAGAAAGAAAGAACAAGCTATTCATGAATATTATAATAATTTTTTAGATACTTCAGAAATAGTATTTATACAAAAATATTTTAAATCGAACAAAAAGGAATTTAACTGATGTTAAACAAAAAAAATAAACAATTAACAAACCCTTATGTTCCTCCTACACTTACGAAAATTTTGCAGAACTGGCAACACCCTAGCGATGGACCGTCTAGAGGCTCACCAGCAATTTCAAGTGCGAACTGAGACTCCGACTGAGAAAATTAATAGAGCAGCATAGAAATACAAAATTATATGATGTAGACAAGAACAGTAAATATTTAAAGGCGCTGCCAATTGGGTGATCCCTTATCAGCTTTAAAATCAGTTGATACTTGAGGCATGCGATATTGGGAATCAGACAGTGGCTGGTTGAAACGATTTACTGTAATTTACATCATTTTCTGCTATAACTGTGTGGTTTTAGACAAGTAAGGTTTTACTCGGTACCTTTATTTTATTATATTAGTATGGCTTTTTGGCGACAATTTGAAACAGAAGGTCAAGGTGAATTATCACAGGAATATAATGAGTCGGTGCCAGAGTCGGCCATCGAAAGCGAAATAAGTTCGGAATTAGGAAACAAAGATTTACATGTTCAATGTCAACGCATTATTTTAAATATGTACGCGTGTTTTAAAAAGAAAATCCGAGGAAAACTAAAAATACGCTTTATACAAGAATGTAGGTACTTGTAATGAATTAACACAACTTGGGCTCTATAAGAATTTATAACGTTATTAATTCAGGGACTGTAACTGGTCATTCCATAAAGCGCAAACCAATAAATCAAAAATTGAAAACGGCTGACAATACTACAAGGGATTTTATTTTGCGAACTATTTACAACTTTTGCGAGGATAATATGGTGCCAACTTTAGAACTGGTTCGTGATAAATTGCGAGGTTACAACAACATTGCGTGATGTTTTGTTAAAATGCGGCTTTAAACAAAAAAATTAGATAATCTAATGGTTATAATGGAATCCCTGCGTATCATTGAACTACGACAAAATAAGGGAGTACTATAAATTCGATAAAAGTATAATTTGTTTAAATGAAACTTAGTTTGATACTCATGATGTTATTAAGTATGGTTGGGTAGACAGTTCAAATTGTACTTTTGGTACACAATGTTCGAGAGGAAAACGCGTTATCTTGCCCAAAGTATATAAAGTACCTAATGTGTTGCTCTTGTCAGCAAAGAATATCACTCAATAATTAATCTCCAACTTTAAGCGCAATTGTCCTTGATAATATTTGGCAGGTAATAGCGAAATGAATAGCGAGACAATTCCAATCATTAAATTGTTTATGAATTTTAAATTAATTATGTTCGTTTAACACGTATCTTTAAAACTTGTTATATTACAGAACGTTTACTGTGATTCTGCTGATGCGATCAATTTGTTGTTAAAATATATATAGTGAACTCTAACTACTAACTTATATTCCAACTAACATAGTACCTGCCCCTATCCTTTCTTGGCAAGGAAAACTCATTCCTCCTCGCGGTCCTGGCTGAACAAAGACAATATTTTTAAATTGTTTTGCCAAAATTAGCATTTTTCTTTACAGAAAGACCATTTTAAGAATATTCTCTGCAAGCGAAGCCACGGGTACAAACCTTTTATCGATTTATACTATAATGAACAAGCTATATACCATACTATTTAATAATAATAAAAACTTACAGCAATCCCCATTTCGATCATTTGGTAGAAGCGACGAATGGTCAGGAGTTTAACGCTTTTTTATATCATCAAATTAAGCTTGACATAACTATACCTAGTAAAATCCTTTAATCGCTTAACATTACGGTAGCAAATCATCGTGTCACAAAAAATGGTGTTCCTGGCAAATTTATTAAGGCCATATTCGTGATGCCGTCACAACCCGGGGCCTTTTTTATATTCAGATTTTGTAATATATTCTTTACTTCATCTAAGGTTTTGGATTAGATGATTTATGTTTTCATAGGTTTGTACCGTCCTGGAGATCCTTTCGTCCCTTCATGGATCCGTAGAAGGATTTTCAGTGAACTGTTCGCAGAGTCTTTCTGCGAAAAGTTCAATTTTTTCTGTGGGGTCTGATAATATGCCCCCTATCACATGATGTTCGACGAAGTACATCGGTTTTCTAGTGCCTTTCGTCAAAGTTGTTGTCATTCTGAATACACTATTATGTTCAACATTTGGTGACGCCATTTGTCGTTTCAAACTGAAGTTGGCTGGAGGTGTAGTGGAGGGGAATGGTTAAATTCTATCAAAAACGCATGGGTGTAGGTAATGGTTATGATGATAATATGTTAGACGGAGGGCGTAGAACTACATTTGTGAAAGTTAAGGCGAGTTTGCACGTGTAAAGTAGCTAAAGCGAGTTGTTATATGAAGTAGGCATGTAACTAAATTTAGTTACCTTTATAGTAAAGATAACCTGATTTAGTACTTAGTAAGTAGTGAACTTAGTAAGCTAATAAAATAATATACTTAAGCAAGTCATGGACTTCTCTATACTCTTGATTTATGACTATGAAACGTGAAATAAATAAGTGCAGCCTGGTCCGATAAGTGAAGTGAATTGGTATAAAACACGTGCGTGAGAACATTCAGTTGGATTTATAAACTCAAAAAGTTGGCGAGGTTGAAGTTATGTTCAAGTTGGTGAGGTTCGATATCCGACAATTCAGAATATGATATTTATAAAGTCAGTAGCGAAATTCGAAAGTTGTTGTTTGATTGGTTGAAGTTTGTGTCCAACAGAATGAATTAAAGTATTCCATAATTTTAAATATAGTTGAGTAACAACAAGTTAGTGTCATCACTAACCACGTCCACGGCTGCACTAGATGCCCTGCTGGGACTGTCGAGCCTTCCCATCTGGATTCAGAGGGAGGCAATGCGGGCCACCGGATGCTGGAAAAGAGTGGGTGACTTAGGTCACACTAGGATTGCTCCGAGAGTGGAAAGGGAACTCCCAATACTCTCCTCTAGAGCAATGCCAGTTGAGAGAGCGCTGAGGCTGAACAAGAAGTTTACTTTTACGATTCCTAGTAGGGACCAGTGGAAGGAAGAGCACGTGAAGTTCCCCGACGATGCTCTGGTATGCTACACCGATGGGAGCTATCAGATATTTGTGCAAAGCTAGATCTAGAAATTCTAGTAAAACTCTATTTATCTCACAAAAAATTTTAACACTAACTTCAATTTTTATATTGGAAACAGTTTGTTTGATTCATAAAAAGCATAGAAATAGTATTATTTCACATACTTATAATACAAGACAAACCTTTAATATAAATGTTTACCTATTTCTTCTTCAAGTCTTGTCAAAAATCTATAATTTATGATTCTAAAAAAATTTTTAATTATCTTCCCGATTTTATTAAGAAGATGTCAATTTTAAAGTGTTTAAAAAAAATGTTAAAAATTTATTATTGGAAAAAGCTTATTATAATCTAGATGAATATTTTGGCGATACTCTGTCATAATTATTTGCATTTTTTTTATTCCGATATTTTAAGTTCTACTATATTTTTATATTTTATTTTTAATTTAAAAGAAAAGGCTTTGTCGATAAAAATAATACTTTATAACAATAAAACATATTTTGATTTCATTTGATTTATCGGGATCTGAGCTACGATTAGCAGCTGTCTGGGAATGACAACGCATACCAACGCTTAAAAAGAGCCAACGGTCAACTTTTATTCACTCATCAATAGACAGAAGCAGACTAGACTTACGTACCAAGACTTTACGGCAGAAGGCAATAATTCGACCCCGGCATATTTATGGTATCGCCTCCTGCTGTATCATACTTACAACTATAATAGACTCAAACTTTAAAACACTCTGAAGTAATGTTGGTAACGCTCTTTTAAAAAAATGGTTGTGATTTAATGACTGCAATAACATTGGTTCTAAGTGCACTCATAAGTACTCTTAAATCTCCAGTATTTGTTTATATTAAACAGTATTTGTTGTCTGGGCCAGATTACAACGTTAATGTTTTTAATGGTCATAACATTTTGTGGTTTAATTTGTTTTTCTTATTTTGAAAAATTGAATGTCAGTTTTTATTTCTCACGGGAAGTGTTCAGTTGTATTACGATATCATTTTACGGAATATTATACGTATAAAACAGCATTATGTAGCTTCCGTGGGAATTCATTGATCATCATCAGATTCTTTAAGTGTTGAGGTGAAGAAAAAGCATTTATCTCTCGATGCTAGGAAAATTACAAAAACTGTTATAGTTCTTTACTTAACAGAGGACTTAACGCTGCTGCGAGTGAAACATATGATTTGACCAAGATACCATTGATACAATGAAAATAATCATATCAAATCAAATTATGAAAGAAGCGTAAAGATGCCGGCTTCACCAAATATTTCGACCAATGCCAGAAGGACTTGATAGGATGGAAGACCCTTTACTGCACCTTAATACTTTGCTTATATCTATAGCCAAGGGTTTGGAATCGACCATTTTGTTTTGTTGCAGTCATTAAATCAGAACTATTTTTTGCGAAAAAATAACAAATACTTTAACCTAAAATAAAGGACGGCATGAATTAAATCAAAAACGAACCGAAAAATAACATAGAACTCAGTAACGGGCGATTTCCCCACGTGCACGAATGATCAATCTGGTCAACTTGCTGCCATTGTTCAACAAGAGCTGTACTAAGCTTCCGTAGATAAGCTTGCAGGACAGGTATACATAAAGGCTGTATTTTCTTGCCCAGTACGTGTTAGACGTGTTGAACATTGTTTAAGTAATTTACATGTATAAATTCGCCTTTAATATAACTTCCTCTTCTTCTCGTCCCCTGTGCCTATTCTGCACGTAGCGTGTCCTTTGACCATTATAGTATGACGAGGCTATTGTTTTCAGCATGGTGGAATATTAACCCCGCACTTGAGCTTGAGCACCAACCTCTGATGTTACAGGAATGCTTCTTACGTCCCGGCTCGCGTCTCCCTTCAATTTTACCTTGGATAGTGAGTTTTGGTACAGAGTACCGATCACCTCTAAGTATGCGATCAAAGTAAGAAGTCTTTCGCTGTTTTAGGTTATTCCACTAGAGCTCTCATCAGAACATCGTCATTGGGTACATGTTCAGTCCATGAAATCCGAAGCATCTTTCGCAGTGTCCACATTTCATTTTAGTGTGCTGAATTTGAGCGACCATGTTTTCACTCTATACAACAAAATGGGCCAGATATAGCATTTGATGAACGTCATGGCAAAAGGTCAAAGTCATATACTTGCCCAAGGTAGGCAAAATAACAGATCTAACACCAAAATCATATAGACCCATTAGTCTGACATCTTTTCTCCAAAAAACACTAGAGAGGTTGGTTGACAGATTTATAAGGGATGAAATCCTAGTACGATCACCACTCAACATAAACCAGTATGCATACCAACCGGGAAAATCAACAGATGCGGCTTTGGATGACCTAAACAGGCTAATTTCAAAGTCAGTAGAAGACAAAGAAATAGCCATGGTCACTTTCCTAGACATCGAAGGAGCTTTTAACAATGCCACAACGCCATATAGCATAGCATATGCCAATGGATTAAAGCCACCCTGGAAAAAAGGACTATTATATCCTCTCTAGGAGGGTCCACAATCGAAGCAATCGCAGGCGGAGGCTGCCCGCAAGGCGGCGTCATATCGCTATTACTACGGGCAACCCTAGTTGATGCCCTATTGCAAAGACTATCCCAAGAAGGCATTACCTGCCTAGGATACGCTGACGATCTGGCAATATTCATCAGAGGCCGATTTGCTGGAATAATTTCAGAAAGAACGCAAAGGGCCCTAAATATAGTGTACAACTGGTGCAAGAGTGAAAAACTATCCGTCAACGCCAAGAAGACACAAATTGTTTCCTTTACTAAGAAAAGAGCACTGCAAGGCCTCAAACCACCAGTGTCTGGAGGAACAGAAATTCCATTTTCGGAGGAAGTAAAGTACTTAGGCATAACTTTTGACCAAAAGCTCACATGGAAAACACATATCCTGAACACAGCCAAAAAGGCATCGATAGCCCTAGGCAGATGCAGAAGGATGTGCGGAAAAAACTGGGGGTTAAACCCCAAAATGACTCTATGGCTATATACGAGGGTAATTAGACCCATGGTAACCTACGGGTCAATAGCATAGTGGCCCAAGACCCAACAGGTTGGGGCGATCAGGCTGTTAAGTGGCATCCAAAGACAAGCATGTCTCAGTATCACAGGGGCCACGAGAACCACGCCTACCGCAGCGATGGAGGTTTTACTCAACCTGCCACCGCTACACATATTCGTCCAAGGAGAAGCAAGGTCCGTCCTGCACAGACTAATACAAGGACAGCCGCCCATAAGCCAATCGCAGGGGGCGGAACATCAAAGGCTAGAAAGAGAGCTAAAGGAGAACCCGGTAATGGGTATGCCAAGCGATGCCATGGCCACAAAGTATAACTTCAATAAAAGTTACAAAATAGTGATACCAGACAGGGAAGACTGGAAAGATGGTCCGCCCATCAGGGCAGAAACCGTCTGGTACACAGACGGCTTGAAAACCGAAGAAGGCATGGGAGCTGGAATCTATGGACAAAAGTCCAAAACAATGATTTCAGTAAGCCTAACAAAAGAAACCACCGTATTTCAAGCGGAAGCAGCCGCAATACATCATTGCGTGGGAGAAATATATAGGCACAGTGAAAATAGCCGCTCCATTGCCATTTTCTCCGACAGTCAAGCAACACTAAAGGCGCTAAATTCCATGGAGGTAAACTCTAAGCTAGTATGGGATTGTGCGAGGGCTTTCAATGATTTGAGCCAAAATAGAAGGGTTACCCTAGCATGGGTCCCAGGACACAGTGGCCATTCGGGAAACGAAAAGGCCGATGAAATGGCAAGACAAGGATCGTCAACGACCTTCGTGGGTCCAGAACCGTCTTGCGGCATTGCTAAAGCAAGAATTAAGCAAGCCATCAAGCAATGGATCACAGAGGAATCCGTAAGGTCATGGGAGGAAACACCAGGACAAAGACAGGCAAAACAGTTTTTCAATAGACCATCGCCTAAGTTTACAGAAGAGCTACTAAGAAAGGACAGAAAGTCCGTAAGGATAGTAGTAGGCATATTAACAGGACACTGTAGGCTCAGGAAACACATGAGCAACATGGGTCTGGCAGAAGAAGTTGAATGCCGGTTCTGCAACGAAGAAGAGGAGACCCCTATACATATCCTATGCGAATGCGAAGGACTAGCTAGAGTGAGACTAGCATAGACAGGCCTAACTTACCCCGATGCAGGAAGCTACGTAACGCAGCCGCTGACAAGGCTGTTAGGTCTAATTAAGAGGATAAAGCTGGAGCACGTCCTCTAAATGTAACAGGGAACCACAATAGATCTGAAAAGGTCGCAGTGGACGAGGCGAAGGCCACCCTATCATACATATCTATCTATCTATCTAGCATTTGATTATTCGTAGTCGAAGATCAATAGGTAGGGTTTTCTGGAGAAATTTCAGAGTTGCGCCTAGGTACTTCAATTTGGATACTCTTTCAAATGTATTGCCTTTTATTGTACGATGGATGGTACCTATTTCTTGTCTACTGATGATCATCATTTTGGTTTTAGTTATGTTAATGTTTAATTCAAATTGTTCGCCTATTTCGGTAATTTTGTCTAGCATGTTCTGTAGATCATCTAGATTATTAGACAGTATTGCGATATCATCCGCGTATCGGATACTGTTAGTGGCTTTATATTTACTTTTATTCCTGTATCTAATTTATCGAGAAAGATCTTTTCCACATATATATTAAAAAGCATAGGAGACAGATCGCATCCCTGTCGGACTCCCTTGGCAATGTCAAATTCTTATGTATTGAGATCCTTCTTGATTCAGATTTCAGCATTTTTATGGTCAATTTCTATTTCGCGCAGTATATCGATCAATAAGTCATGTTTTACGTTATCAAATGTTTTTTGGTGGTCGATGTAACAAACGAACACGTTCTGGCGTTGGTCGTAGTACTTCTGTACCAGAATTTTCTTCGATAATAATGCCTCTCGGGACCCAATCGTTTTATAAAACCAAACTGCGTCTCTCCGCTCATTTCCTTACATTTGTTGTAGAGTCTAGAATGAACTATGTCTAGAAATACCTTGAGTGCATGCCTCATTAAACCTATAAGTCTGTAGTTCTGGAAGATTTAATAGTTGTGAGTCATATTTTATTTTTCATTGTTACCTGTTATTCTTTGAGAGAAAGGAGTAAAGTAAACATAGAATGTCACGAAAGTGTTTTAATTCTCTTAAGTAAAGAAAAGAAAGGAAATGAAATAACAGTAGCCTTCGCAGCTCTTCGTGCTTGTTGTTTTAGGTATTGTAACAAATGTAGATTTGAGCCAGTCTTTGGGTGTTTAACCGGTGCCATATATCTGGTTAAAGAGATATGTGAGTTGTTTTACGCTGGTACATTTAAGAATTCAGCGTACACGTTTTCAGGTCCACGACTTTTGCCGCTTTTGTGGAGTTCATTGCTTTGGTGATCTCTGATTCCAAAGTTTCCGGTCTAGTTAGTTATTGCTGGTAATAAATACAGTTTTCTGCCCATGTATCATCAAAAAGGGTTTCCCCATAATTTTTCCTGATAACTTGTATCAAGTACAAGCTTTCAGTTTTCATCTTTAAGAGATGTTATTCGTGATTATCTATTGGTCCCGTGATTTGCTTGACTTTCTTGTGGAAGCTAAACGAGTCGTATAGACTAAGCAGTCGATCAGCTTCTTCACATTCGTCTCCTACTTTACCAAATGCCCCAAATGGGCAACGCAAGCTGCCTGGCAGTTAAACAGAACAGTTAAGTAAGTAGAATGCAGTTTCAGTTTTTGACGAAGTAGTAGTAGTAGTAGTAGTATTTTCCCTCTTTAAATTATTGTCTTGCAAGACGATTGTCAGTATACTTAACTTGTTCGAACGTAAAATGTTTTAAATATTGCATCAAGTGGGTTATGATGATATATATTTTGTGGCTTGAAGTTCCTTCAGCAAAAGCCAAAGCCAAATATTCTTAACCGACAATTCCTTTCCTTCCAGCTGTTCATATTTTTACCATTTTTTTTTTACTAAAATTGGAATGTTTGTCAATTTAACTTGTACAAACACACTAAATCTGCCCAAATGTGCATATTTGTTTAGGCTCTCAAATAGAATAATCAAATATTACCTTTCCTAATTTGCTTTTATACTGGATTATCATAAAGTCGCTTTTAACGATGGCAGGCTCTTAGCTTTAAATTTCTTAAAGTGAAAATGACAATCACTCAATTATAGATACGGAATGGAAAATTGAAGCCCGGCCAGTGAAATTGTTTATCAACATAAGTCTAATATATTTAATGAATACCTTTGTCATGTTAACTATCCCAGTCTTAAATATTATTAGTTACTAGGTATTATGTTTATTAAAATTTTGAAAATCTTACCTATTAAAACAGAACATAAATAAAATTTCTTTTTAGCTTAAGCCGGCGTAAGACATAGACAATTGCAATTTTCCCTAGTCTCGGAAATCCAGGAATATCTAAATTCAATACATAAGATTATATTGCTAATAATAGGAAGGCAGGAAGCTTTGGTAAGCACAAACCGTATTTTGGCCTTAATCTCGCAAATAAATTCCAACACGCAATATCGGGAAGGTAATCAAATACCTTACAGGAATCCCTGCATTGTTGTCCAGAAAGTTCGGATATTAGAATATTTTATTCCATGGAAAGTGTGTCACAAAGATGATGATTATTACCGTTTAGAAAGTCGATAGTGAAATTAAAAATAACATCAAAACTAGGAAACTTAAAAATATTGGGTAATTACTTACTATTATATTGAATCTCGTTTCATAAAACAAGTTTTAGTAAGTACTCTCATTCCCATTTAACGTAACCACAAGTATTAAACTATATCCAAAGGAATTCTGGAACACATCAGCACAACCGGCATGGCATATGTTTTCGTTTCCTGTTAAGGTAGCCAAATTGCATGGGGGTTCCAAGGCTAGATACTCGCTTGGAAAAGAGGTCAAGAGAGAAGACAACTTACAACCACTTAGATAAAAGAATTTCTGCCTCTCACCATGTGTTTTAAATGCAGCAGGATCTGGACACCCAGCTAAATACTGTAAAAATAAAGAATGCTGTCATAAGTGTGGTGGGGAATACTGGGCAAAATATTGCGACGTAGACACTCTGAGCCTAAGGTGTCTAAACTGCCGGGTAATGGGGTACGGTGAATTCCGCAAGAGACCCAGACTGTCCAACCTATAAGCGGGAAATGGAGAGAGCCAGATTGTATTTTAATTATGATGAATAGGAGCTTTTTTAGGATAAACAAAGAATGTAACGATGGAATTTGTATTAAACACACCTTACGAGAAGACAACATAACCATCATTCACCAAAACTTGCAATCAATAGGAAATAGTGTTAATTTATAAGTAGATCTTCTTGAAGAAAACCAAAAGTGTCATGCACTCTCTGTAACAGAACATTGGAAAACAGCTACTGAATTAACAAATTGTAGCATTTCGGGATACAACTCAGTAAGCAGTTTCTGTAGAAAAGAATAAAATAGACATAATGGAAGTGCAATTTATGTAAGTAAGGGCATTCAATGTAAAGCAAGGAAAGACTTATAATATCTTATCTATATGGTGGGTGTTTTTGAATGTCCCAGTGGCGCGTTTAAAATAAATAATAAAAAAACAATTGTTATATGTACCTATATGTATCCCCTAATAAAAGAGTAAATAAAGTGCTCTCAATTCTGAGTTCATTTGATATAGAGCATGTGATAAAGGAGCACGCAATGCTTACAACTGACACTCAGCCATACATTGACAATATATTGACTAATTTTAGGGGCAACTATGCCGCTCAGATCTTGCACTATCATATTTCTGACCCCACCGTATAAAAATTGGTAATTTTTGTGGATGTTAAGACAAATCGCTTTACCGAGAAAAGAATTTTTAATGAATCAAATAAAAATAGATTTAAATCGAAACGTTTATCAAGAAATTGGACTACTGTTAATTATGTGCTGGAGAATATCCAAGTAAATAGTCACTGGGACATACCTACTATAACCAACTATGCCGATGACACTAACCAAAAATAAGCTAATATTGAATAATGACAAAACAAGCATCATTATTTTCAAAAGTCAAAATAAATAATAATAAATAAATAAATAAAAAGTTTATTCAATATATTATACAATAAAATATTTGCAATTTGTTTACATTAAAAATTTGAATAAACTAAAAATGATAATAAAACTCACGAAGTCTTACATGTAGTGAGTAATAATAATGTTTTTATATTTTTATATCCATGAATATAAAGAATATACGTCACAATAATATACGTAATTATATATAATATTTCATTATATTTCATATTTTAAAACATTTAACCTATAATATTATGGAAATAATATCTTGGATTTTTGATTATTCATATTTTAATTTCTTGTTTGTATTTAGTTATAGATTTAATCGATTTTAATTGATTCTGGGAGAATATCAAAAATATAGGGAATTATGTTTAAAAAATGTTTTTGTCCTATAACTTTGTTGACTCTATTTTTTAACGTTATTTTATTTATATTTCTAGTGTTATATTTATGATTATTAAAATTTAATTTATTTCTATTTTTAAACATATATATTAACATATTATAAAAAAATAATTGTCTGGTATCCATTTTCTTGTTCTCTTTATAAAGCATATCAGAAGAATATAAATATTCTTTATTTTAAATAATTTTTAAAATCCATTTTTGAATAATTTCTATATTACGGAGATTATTTTTATTTATTCCACCCCAACCTAATATTCCATAATTTATTTGCGTTAAGAATACTCCTAAAAATATCAAGACTTCAAGAACCGACCACCGTAAGTGTAAATGTTAAAAATGTAAAACTAGTCAACTACTGGGTTTTTGGAAATGGTGATAAATATAATATGTTATACCTTCCGTGTACTGTCAAGATATGTCGACACTACACAGTGTCAAGACAAGTAAAAAAGATAATCTATCATGCAAATTTTGAATCGCATATTAGATATGGAATCGTTCTTTTTGGGAACAGTGGGGATGGTGAAAGACTATTTGATAAATTTAGCCGATACTAGGTGGAAATCCATAACCATAACCTTATGAAGTACAGTAAAACACAATTAAACTGTAAAATTTCCACTATATTTAACTATGAAATGACATGTTTCGCTAACACTGTAGCTTCGTCAGATGATGATGATGATTATACCAGTGTCATCTGACGAAGCTACAGTGTTAGCGAAACATATCATTTCATAGTTAAATATAGTGGAAATTTTACAGTTTAATTGTGTTTTACTGTACTTCATAAGAAAGACTATTTATCTGTCAAACGAGAGCGTTAAGAATACTCTTTAATACTGACCCAAGACAAACCTGCAGAGGTAAATTTAAGGGAACAAACTTCTCACGCTTGCTGCTGTTTACATACAACAATGTATTTTAGTCTTTAGTAAAAACAGAATATTATTAGGGGGAAATGAGTCTCATCAAATCCCACAAGAACCATGAATTATTCGGTTCCTAGACATAGGTTAGCATTATATGAGAGGAGGGTCATATTACAATTATTGTATTCGTTTCTATAATAGTTTACCCACAATAAAACAATTAAATAATATTCGGATAATTACGAAAATAATTTTTAATACTCCTCTTGATAGTGAACCATATTCAATAGACGAATACTGTGTGTTAATTATGAATAATTATTGATTTTACTTCTATCTTGACACTATTTCATTTTAGGTACATGTATATAATTCTGAAATGAAGATTATAATTAAAATTATTATTATTTTTATTAATATTAATAAAGAATAGTGGTTTAAATACAATAGTGAACAATATTCAATAGAAGAATACTGTGAGTTAATTATTGATTTTACTTCTATCTTGACACTATTTCATTTTAAGTACATGTATATAATTCTGAAATGAAGATTATAATTAAAATTATTATTATTATTATTAATTTTAATAAAGAATAGTGGTTTAAATACAAATCAATTTCAACCACAGAGTATTCGTCATGCTACAACATCTGCTGCAGCTAAAAAAGTTGTGAGCCTGGCTGTAGGCTGGTCAGAAGAGAGATTTTCGAATTTTTATAATAGGTCATTTAAAGATTTGGCTAAAATGCTCTACTACACTACTTTTGTAAATTTATTAAAGTTATAAATATTTATCGGTGGGACTGATTGTTGAAACTTCTTGAAACATCTACAATATCCGAGTATAGACGAGGCTAAATACACATATTCTTGAGATCAAATTTTGATTATATGAAAGCCTTCTCAAGTAAATAAAGTCCCACCCACCCTTAATTACTTTTATAAATCCCTACTGTGTTGCAACAACAACGTTAAAATGAACTCATCGACTGTATGCCATGCCGGAAATTGGATATTATGGTGCTGGTGTATTCCAGAACTCATTTGCATGTGCTTTAAAAAGTGTGGTTACTTTGGAAAGGAATGAGAATATTACAATATCTATTTATTTCGACGTGTTTTTTATATAATTCTTACCATGATTTATGGTAATGTGCACCACCAGACTGGCCATAAGCAATCCTATGAAAATTTTTCTACCGTCAAATATTGGCTCCCCTAATTATTTTACATTAAGATTGTATTAGACTTTTTTAAAGGTCCTTGTATGCTAGACTTGCACACTAAATTTTATTCTTTTCCAACAAGCCGATTAAAAGTTATTTATTTATTTCGTTTTAGGTACTTCTCGTTTATTGAATTAGCACAATCATTTTCTTTTTCTTGAATTCTGTAAAGTATGTTGAAATTAATAAAAAAAAAACGTCTAGTAACATTTGACATTATCATAATTATTACTGAGGTACGTGTCAAAGGCATATTTAATTTTTTAGAATTTTACGAAGAGTTTTTTCTAAATAACAGTTAATTGGCTTTTACTAAATGAAACACTTAATAATTTCCACTATTTTATTGTACCGGGTGTCCCACTAAGAATGGCTGTCGGCCGTATCTCAGAAACTGTTAGTCGTATGGCTTGCGGAAAAAAAATATATTAGGTCAAGTGGTCATGAGAAATTGTTGTAAATTATTTTCAAGTTTCTCTGACTGGCGCTAGAGGGCGCATCAGTAACGGTAAATCACGAAGTTTCCTAAAAGTCGCCGAGTTAAGGTATCCCGAAAATAACATTTTTGTATATTCGAAGATTCATTAATAAAATTCACCTATAATAGAACGTGTTCGTCACTTTTCAAATAAAGTGGTGGGGGAAGGTTGAACATTATTTGTAATAAATGCTGATAACTCCGGTCTGGCTTAACATAATTTAGTAAATTTAGTTTTTTTATAAAGAGCTTTTCTCGCTCTATATATCGTCTTATGAACTACTACAATATGTGTTTTACACTAGGCGCTAGGGGGCGCTGTCTTACAACTTCACAAACATTGCGCGTTTTTTCCATAATTGTAAATATAATAGTATATTCAATTTTACCTGATTACAAGGATGAATTAAAAGTCTAAGAAGTCAGCGAAAACCGCAAGTTAATATCTATTTTCAATCCGGAGGTATCAACAACAATAATCATAATTACGGAACATTATGATTTTATTTTCAAGTTGCCATTGTAAAGGTTTTTTTAAGAGTGAAATAGGCCTTGGAAAAACGAAATATGAATTGAAGCTGTGCACGCGTGTCACCTTTTATTATTACGTCAAAATTTTTGTCGTGCCAACAGTGTTGTGTCGTATTTGATTTTCAAAATGCCTCTGTTACTTGAAGAAGCGGCTGACATCATTGCGGTGTATTTTGAATGTTTGGGAAATGCAACAATTGCTGAACGGGTTTACGCAGTACGATACCCTCAAAGGCGCCGATACGACAGTAGAATGTTTAATCGTTTAGCTAGCCGTTTTCGTACTACTGGAAGTATTCGTCGCCCTGTATATCGCAGACGCCGCCGATGTCGAACCGAGGAAAACATTGTAAATGTTTTGGCATATGTGGAATTTAATCCACAAATTAGTATTAGATTAATTGTTAGAGACTTGGGCGTTACTCGCTCTACTGTGCATAGGATTTTATTAGAAGAAAGGTAAGTAATTATATCTATATGTTATAACTCTTAAATAGTTTAGAATAATGCCAATATTTCTCTTAATAGTTTTCAAGTCAATGTAATAAGTATTTTGTTTTTCTTTAGGCTACATCCCTACCATATTGTGCTCCACCAGGCCTTGACCGCGCAAGATTATGATAGAAGTTTGCTCAATATGATATTGGAAGATAGAAATCTCCTCTCCAGAATTTTGTGGACTGATGAAGCTACTTTCCATAGTAATGGAGGAGTAAACCGCCATAATATGCATTTTAGGTCGCGGGATAATCCCCATTCGATGCGGGAGGTGCAGCATCAAGGAAGATGGAGTGTCAATGTCTCGTGCGGCATTTTGGGTGGCAGAATAATTGGATCGTTTGTATTTACATTTTTTAAATTACTAACTCCCAATTCTTCTCGAAGACGCGCCCTTAGATATTCGCAGAACAATGGTTTTCCAACACGATGGATGTCCTGCACATTTTGCGGCAAACGATCGTCAATTTCTTGACGACACATTTCCTGCAAGGTGGATAGGAAGAGGGAGTATATTTCCGTGGCCTGCCAGGTAATATTATAGGATATATTGCGATACTGTTAATGAAAGTGATAATTTCTATTTTAGATCACCTGACATAACATGCATAGATTTTTATCTATGGGGGAGATTGAAGGATTTTGTTTTCGTTACCAGACTCACCATAAGGGAAAACATAATAGAAAGGATAATGGACAGCAGCCGCCGTATCACACAGGCTCATCCCGTTAGTATGGAAAGAGGAAACAATACCGAATGAATAGAAGGAGAGCATAATAGTCCCTATACACAAAAAAGGTGATAAGATGAGGTGCAGCAACTACAGGGGAATCTCCCTCATTAGTACTGCATATAAAATCCTAGCCAACGTGATATTGGAAAGACTAAAACCAATTACAGAGGAAAGCATTGGATACTACCAGTGCGGCTTCCGAAGAAACAGATCAACAGTTGACCAAATTTTTACCATAAGACAATTGCTAGAGAAATTCTGGGAGTTCAACCGGGACGTCCACTATCTTTTTGTAGATTTCAAACATACGACAGTATACTGCGTGTTAAACTGTGGGATGCAATGGCGGAAATAATCCCTAAAAAACTTATAAATATAACAAGGATGTGTGTAAACGGTTCCCGAAGTAAAATACGAATTGAAGATAGGCTTTCCGAATCATTTGAGGTAAACAGCGGGCTTAGGCAGGGGGACGCGTTATCTCCATTATTATTCAACATTGCTCTTGTTAAAGTAATAAGAACCGCCGAAGTAAGTGTTGAACTATTTGGTCGGGATGGCCCAAGACTATTACTCGCTTTTGCTGATGATATTGACGTGGTAGGAGACTCTGTACGGACGGTGAAAGAACTCTTTGCTAGGGTAGAAGCACAAGCTGCGCATATAGGGCTCAGAATAAACGAGGAAAAAACTAAGTATATGCACACCAGCAGAACCGGACGTAGGGACAGAGTGGGTCAAAATGTCACGATCGTAGAATACAATTTTGAGAGGGTAGCAACTTTTAAATATTTGGGAGCCACAATTGCTCAGGATAACAATATAACGGAGGAAATTAAAGTCCGAATTCAAAGCGGGAACAAATGTCTCTATGCACTAAAGTCAGTGTTAGCATCGAAGAGCATCTCGAGAAGAACAAAAATCACAATTTATAAAACTGTTTTACGACCGACTGTTATGTATGCTAGTGAAACCTGGACATTGACCAAAGACAACGAACGGAAACTGAGAGTTTTTGAGAGAAAAGTTCTGCGCAAGATATTTGGACCACTGCGAACCGCTGGAACACAACAGTACCGAGTAAGAACCAATCAAGAAATATCAGAACTATACAAGGATCCAGATATTGTGAAGGAGATAAAGACAAGAAGGCTGCAATGGGCGGGTCATGTGCAGAGACAGCCGGACACACGGATGATAAAACTGACGTGGGAGGGAGCACCAATAGGAAGAAGACCATTGGGGCGTCCTCGAATGAGGTGGCGTGACAACATCAAAGCGAACCTAAGGACCATTGGAGTAGAATACGACCCAACACTGATGGAAGATCGGCAACAATGGAGACGAATAGTACAGACGGCTAAAACCCACCCCGGGTTGTAGAGCCATGGAGTAAGTAAGTAAGCCACCGTATCCCTATAGCAGAGGTTTACTGCAGTATTATTAACCAGGGAGAGATTGGAGTCGTGCATACAGAACAATGGGCGACAATTTGAACATTTAGGGCGCCACTGAGAATTATTGTCGTAACGATATATTTGCTTGAAACATACGTACCTTCATATTTTGTTTCTGCAAGGCCTATTTGACTCTTACAAAAACCTTTACAATGGCAACTTGAAAATAAAATCATAATGTTCCGTAATTATGATTATTGTTGTTGATATCTCCGGATTGAAAATAGATATTAACTTGCGGTTTTCGCTGACTTCTTAGACTTTTAATCATCCTTGTAATCAGGTAAAATTGAATATCCTATTATATTTACAATTATGGAAGAAACGCGCAATGTTTGTAAAGTTGTAAGATAGCGCCCCCTAGCGCCTAGTGTAAACCACATATTGCCGTAGTTCATGAGATGATATATAGAGTGAGAAAAGCCCTTTTTAACAAAACCAAGTTTACTAAATTATGTTAAGCCAGACCGGAGTTATTAGCATTTATTGCAAATAATGTTCAACCCTCCCCCATCACTTTATTTGAAAAGTGACGAACACGTTCTATAGGTGAATTTTATTAATAAATCTTCGAAATACACAAAAATGTTATTTTCGGGATACCTTAACTAGACGACTTTTGGGGAAACTTCGTGATTCATATTTACCGTTACTGTTGCGCCTTCTAGCGCCAGTCTGAGAAACTTGAAAATAATTTCCAGCAATTTCGAATACACAAAACTCAATAGGGATCCTTTGTTTAATATGTGTAAATATTGGTTTAGATACGTAGATTATATCTTGGTTCGTTTTACTGGAACAAATAGGCAACTGCAATCTTTTCATAGTTACCTTAATACTTTGCATCGCAATATAGAAAGAATTCTACCGACAAAAAGAAATTTAAATGCATCACATATTTTGGCAAACCCTCGGAAATAGTTTCTAAATATATAAAATCAGAAAATACAAATACATCATATAGGACAGTAAACGGGTTGGGTAATTATGTAAAAAATAATAAAGATAAGACAGACAATAGTTTAAAATCACGCATTTATAAACTGAATTGTGGTTCCTGTGACCAGAGTTACATAGGTCAGACTGGTAGAAATATTAAAAAAAGAATACTAGAACATAAAAGATCGTTCTTAAATAAAAAAGAGGATTCGGCATATGCACAGCACTACATGTTACAGGAAAATCATAATTTTAATGAGGAACTTGAAGTATTGCATATGTTTGGGAAACACTTCATATTTCTGTCGTGACCCAGCAGGAAAATAAAGTAAAAATGTTGAAATCAATCATATGGGATAAAATGTAATGTAATGTAATACTAAGCCAAGCGACAACGTCGCATTCGTGCTAAAGTACTATGTTTTTCTTTAACAACTAAATGCTAATGTTGGAAAACTAGTTCCAACACGAATTATAATTTAGTTTAAAATTATGCTCTATACCTATTCAACAATTTAAATTATGTCAGGTAATGTCCGACCGGTGGACATTGTCATTTCCTGGGCAACTGACTAAAAAAGTTTTGCAACAAAACAAGTTTTTAGAGACGTCAAAAAAAAGTCAGAAAAGAAATCTCGTGGCTCTCATAAAGTAGTTTTTCATTCTCTAAAAAATCACTTAGTTGCCCCCTTTTTTTGCTCTCGTCAGTGGACGACTCGTTATATTTTTGTGTTAGAAAAACTCTAACAAAATCAATCACGACCTATTGGAATTCATCGCAGTTTAGCAGAAGAATAACCATTCCTAAGGTAGGAGCGATCCCATAAATACATGTACGAGACAGTTTTTGGCAGACAAATGCGAGGCCAATAAAATTGGTTATTCTGCATTGCTTTGTATTTTGTTTAACGATAATGTTTTTTATATGACAGACATTGTATTTATTTTGACGTATTGTTGTGTGTCATATAACCTTGTAAAATTTCAAGGTAGATTTTTACACGTCATTAACCTTTTTTATTCTGCTTATTGTTAATTTAGTATTTATATTTAATTGATTTGAAAGTTCTAGTTTAATGTAATTTTATGTTAATTTCACAACGGAAGATACAATAATTAATATATGGCATTTGTATAAAAAATATATCAAGAGTTTAATTGAAAACTTGAACCACCCCTTTGGAATTTTACTGTCTGTTCTTTATGCGACGTTGTACTATACAGCTCGCACCCGTCTTTGATTTTGTAGAAGACTAAGTTTCTTCTACAGCTAATAAATAGAAAAGTACATTAATTTTAAATGCAATATAAATGGCAACACCGCATATCAAAGTGGTTGCATCGTTGTACAAATCTATAAAATATACGTTCAAATTAAATCCTATAATGTAAAAAAGACTGTCTGCTATTTTAAATCTAAATAATATTCTCTAAAACTATCAAATAATATTAGCTTCCACGTTGTAATTCTGAGAATAAGCCGTAGTTGGCGAAGCAAGCACAAAAAAGAGTCGGCATCGGCACATTACATCTTTGCCTTTGGTTTGATTTGATAGCGTCCCGCGACGCACTTGTAAATGCAACGCAATTTTAACTACGACACAAACCCACGTGCGTAGCAACAAGAATAAGCTGTTGATTGGCCGATCGATAGTTGACTGACGTAGAGACGTTTCCTCTTGGGTTTGACGTGTTAATATTTGATTGGTCAAAGTGTTTGAATAGGGTTATTATGATATTCTGAAGTGTAAACAAATCAGTGTCAAGATTCAAGAAGTAGTCCATTTTCTGTGGCGAGATTATTAAAGAAAACAAGGTCTGTCTATACCACCAAACTAATAAATTAAAATAATATTAGTTTGGTGGTTTAGACAGACCTTGTTTTCTTTAAATCAGTGTCAGGTAGAAATCTAAAGAGATAAGTCGTCGCTCCGTGAGGGAAGAAAGCCATCACGTTAAAAAGTTGTTAATTGTTTTCAAAAGTGTTTTAGCTAACATGTCTTGTTAGTAATGTTGTAGCCCATGCTAGGGTGAAGAGAGGAGGAATATTATCAGTCTTTTAATAAAGAAATAATGCAGTAAAGTTACAAAAAGGATTTGATGTTCCAATTTTTTAACAAGCTTGAACCAGTCGACTTGTGGAGATACAGGTTAAAGTTTTGTGTACCTCATTGTTATAAACGTGAGCCGCACAGCATATATTGGACAAAAGTAGAAGATCGTCATTGTTTGAAAGTTTAGAAATAAATTGGATTAAAAATGCAGGGAAATCCCTAAATGATCAACTGGAAACAAACCCATCCCCCTTATTAAATAATATGTACAATACCTGGCCTAATAACAATTTAGAGTAGTAATTATTAATCTGTTTATTATTGCATTACCTGTTTATAATTCAGTTTGTAAGAAGTACCCGAAGAAGCTATAGTATAGCAAAACATGTCGTACAGTGTACAATAAAATAGTGGAAATTAACTTGTAAGTGTTTCATTTAGTAAATTTATATGGATTTCCATCAAGTAGTGATTCCGTCAATTAATTAGTTAATTAGAAAATTAGAAAATAATAAAATTTAGTGTGCGAAACCTTCATTCAAGGACCTTGAGAAAATCGAAGAGAATTTTGATGTTTAATTAATAGAGGATATATTATATTGAAAGGAAGCAAAATTTACATGCGATATCTTATAGCGAGTCTGTCGGTTAACCACCAGGTAAATAGTTGCTTTCAAACTTATACTTTTTATTACATGCAGGTTATCTGAAAATATTTTAAATAACAGACAGCCCAGAGGATTGTGTCTTAATTAAGGATGTTAATTGATAGGCTATGTATTGTTTTAACATCAGTAGTTTTCTTAACTAATACGTAAATATATGTTTCGCCATAACTTTAGAAGATAAACACATTACGTCTATTATAGCAACGACTTAGTCTTAAATAGAGTGTCTTGATTTATTGTAAGAACTTACAGAAAGTTTAAAGATCCGAAATCCCTTATCTTACTGCACTTTGCCTTTGCCCACAGTTAGCTATCAGTCGCGTCAGTAATATTTACAGGTATGTGAGGTATGTCACATATCCGAGATGACTTAAGGCAGTTCAGAAAAAGTTTCTTAAAATCCGTTTCTTTTAAGGCTATCGTAACATTAAAAAAAAAAAAACGTCCTCAATGTATGCCGAGGAAACAAGCACGCGTGTCTTGAAATGTTACTCTCGAAAGATAACGTAGGTAAAAGATAAACGCGAATGGAAAACAGAACTGCAGTAAAAGAGCCTAGCGACACTTAAAGGACCGGTTCCCGTCAGATCACCGAAGTTAAGCGGTGTCGAGCGCAGCTAGTACTTGGATGGGTGACCGCTTGGGAAACACCGCGTGCTCTTGTCTTAGGGAAGAGTGTAAAATGAATCGACATCAAAACCATCCTATTTACGCCGGACAGGCCGGATGAAATCGGATATCTCGTAGGACGAAGGTGCCGTTTCACACTCCCCAGTCGGTAGACCGCACGATTAAAAACCGTACGGTTGATGACCGGTTCAAGATAGCCTCTGATACGCCGACGACCGTAAAAAATCTCAATCATTAATAATTGACCATCTCCTTTGTTTTGTTGCCAGCCTTAGAAATTCTATCACCATAATAACTTTTTTTAGCACACCTAATTATATGTTTATACAGACCCCTGTAATTGTTAAAATAGTTCACAAAAGTATCATTATTTAAGTTAAATTTTCGTATATAATAAAGGCATCGCAAATTCCTTGCAGATGTTTTAATCCCCTTTGTCACCCATGGCTTTTCATTTTTTGGTCTTATCCTTTTAATAGGAAAACATATATTAAAAGTGTAGCACAAGGGTTTATGAAACATAAGTAAGGGATTAGCGGATTGTGAAATGCATTTCCACCGTACCAAGGAACAATCTGCCTTAAAATTTGAAAAATTGTGAGCAAAAAAAAAATTCTCCCCATTTTTTGTTTTTTACGACATTGCCGTTGTTTATACAGTCCTGAAAATTGATGTGCATACACAGATAATATCTTAATGTAAAGCAAAACGAATTTAAAACAAGGCCGTAATGTCTTTCGATATGTCCAAATAAATATTTCCTTGATAAAAGTCAGCTACATCTTTGGAAACAATTTTCGTAATTATCGTAGCAAAGAAAACTTTACTGAAACTAAGATAACAGATCTAAACCATTCCAAATATAGCCTTAAGTTAAGGTCATTCATTATCTTAAAATAAGGCTAGTTAACTTTTAGAACTTATCTTAAAGAAGCAATCCTTTTAGTAAGACTTATATTATACCGATCTGAGATGACATCCTTGAATAGAAGCGTTTAAATCTAAATGTACTGTGTACAAGTATTTATATATTTATGTCAAGCATATGTGTCTTTGCCTCAAGGACACAAGTCTTTGTTATTGCTTTGACTTAAAGACGGCATCCCCGAATCAAGACAAGGAAATTAATAATTTCTTTCTTTGAAAGATTTGATGGAATTTTTGTAAGTTCATATGACTTGGTGCAAGCATCTATATATTTGCATCAAATTATCACAAACACCTAACATTGTAACATGCACAAACACCTAAATGGCTTTAGAGGTTTGGTGTTCGTTTATAAATAGACGTTTTTAATATTTTTACAATGACGTATTTGTCCTAGCTATACACACAGTAAAAATATTTTTTTTTAAACACGCACATTACGCGCAAATATAGAAAAACGAAATTGCTGTCTTTAGCGAAGCCAATATATGGTTCATGCAAAACAAAAACCGATGCACGACATCAATCAGCTGATAATTGTAAGTTCGTAAGAAAACACCAGGAAATTAAATTTGGGCAAAATGTATTAAAACTTTATGCGATATTAAATTTACTACAAACTTAAAGTATTCTTCTTTGATACGAACCCACATATTTTGTTTATTTAAGCTTGCAAAAATTAATATGATTTGAAATTTATTGGACGATAGTTGGCAACACAATTGTAAACGGTGTGGGGGCGCCAGCTCGTTTCTTGGCTTTGTTTGAAGTTTCATGCAAAACTAACCTAATTGTTCGTGGTTCCGTGTTGCTGTCCGTCTATTTTTTAACAAAAACTCCAGATCTTTTTATAAATAGCATTAAAAAACTATTCTATTAAGAGAAACAAAAGTGCACATTCATATCTCTGTCGATTACGTTGTTCACTATTTGTGAAAAATGCCGAAGCATTTAAATAGTCGGTGCAAAGAGCTAATAGCTAGTAGCTATTTTCAGAAAGAACTTAACAATAATGGCCTATTGTTACCCTGGACAGCAGTATAGAGAAGTAAATTTAAAGCGTGTGTTAAGGTATAAATATTTTATTTATACTTTACTAATCTTTAGCGTGTAGCAGTTGCCCTAAATTTGAATAACCCTACTGTAAGCGCAATTCCAACAACAGTTAAGGAAAATAAATTATTAGAATCACCTTAAAACAAACGTTCTAATTCAAAGAGAGTTGTAAATGTGTGAAGATTGGATATAAGTTCTATCCGTGACACTATTTATGGAATGTACGAAACAAGTAAGCTGTATTATCTAAAAATTATAATATTTTACATCGGTTATTCATAAGCTGTAACTTTTTTTAGAACATCATGTAACTTTGACAACTTTAACTTAGAAATTAAAAGACAGATAACTGTTTAATGGCTGTCTTAACTCTTTAAGAAGCCTCTTCAAAAAAATAGGCTTCGGATGGTAAAAAGATGAACTGAGGCAAGGGCTCATGGAACTTTCCCATGCAGCTTTCAAACGACTGGTATTTTTAAAAGAATATATTAAAGATAAGGAATCATTCTTGTACCAATTCGTTTTATTGGATGAAACATGAATTTTTCAGAATGGCACCTATGGTCGATATTGGCAAGATGAAAATAAGAGAATTTTTATCTTGTTTTTATGAAAAAAAAACTGTAATTCCCTCACTGGGATATTTTGGTTACCAGCTGGCAACACTGTCGATAACTGACGTCACTCGAAGGGTTATGACGTGCATTGGTTTTTGTTTCGTATTAAGTATAGGCAATTATCATCAAGAAAATATAAATAAATAATTCGTCGTCCATTTTGAGTTTAAACTACGCACGCCATAAATCACAAGCAGTGTAGCCACATAATCGTAAGATGTCGAAACACTAAAAAATCGCACTCATCTGCATTCTCAGTATAACACTAAGCCGAGATGCTTTATAAAACCTCAAGTTCTTCGGTCACTGGAGTACTGATGTAACTCCGCGCAGATGCCGAATTGCATGTAAATACCTATACCATGCTCTTAGGATAAGGGTCAATTACTCTGGCACAAAGAACTTTATCTTTGTTAAAAGTACCATTTTAAAATGTTACAATATCAAAGACGCCAGCTTTAAAACAGGAAATTCTGCCGCCAAGAGCATAACCAGAAATTACCAAAGACACAGAAAATCATATATTAAGAGCACATTCACTATAAATAAGATTATTACCTTCGAAGTAATTTAAAGTCAAGATAATTTATTCTCTTGTGGTAAGTACTACCTTTTATCAGTGTATGCACTTTTATTGCATAAACTCAGTCCAAGAATAGTTGTTACGAAACGACAATCCGCAGCCAATTCAATTTTTAGAGTAGTTTATGGGTAATTTGCATAATATTGAAATCGTCTTTGAAAATACCTTTTTCACTGACGAGGCTTGGTTTTACTTTTAGGGTTATTTAAATTCTTAACAAATAAAAATGTTAAGTTCTGAAAATCAATATTTCTTTACAGAGAAGCCTCTGCATTCTCAGCAATATGGGGCGTGGATAGCCATATCGAGAAGAAGGTCAATTGAATCGATTTTTTTGAAAGGGATTCTCAAGGCGCCGATCATGCAATTTTAGAAAATTCTGTAAACGCATTAGATAATGAAGAGATGCGACACGGCTACTTTCAGCATTGGGGTGCACCAATTCACGTAACTCTTGATTATTAAAATTTTTAAGAATAATTCTTAGTCGTAATATACCAGTTAGATGGTCACCGCGGTCCTGCGATCTCACGCCGGGCGACTTTCTTCTATAGCCACACATTGGAGATTCTGTTTTTAAAACCAGTTGCAAAAATTTAGAAGACCTACGCGCTAGTATTACAAATATATTTCAGAAGATTAACGACTCCCCCAAGTCCTCACTAATGTCTTCGATTCTGTAAAAAGAAGAATGAGAACATGTTTAGTTGAAAGTGGACACGTTCCCCATTTAGTTTAAATTTAACAATTTTAGGTTCTTTTTTGAATTTTTTTTTAAACAATGTATTATGCAATGAGAATGATAATAGGTTCTTTTTCGAATTTGTTTTGTTTTTAAACTATGTATTATGCAATGACAATAATAATAATCCGAGTTTCCTTCAGAACTTGACAGTAGTCTTATTTTTGGTTCACACCTTTTACCTCGGCTACCTTTCAATACCTAAATATATGCGTAATAGGCCTGTTCGATATTTTTTGTTTTATTTTAGAAATCGAAAGTAGAATACTTTTTAAGCCCTTAAATAAATAAGTAAAGTTGGAAAACGGGACGGAGCTTCGCGTGATGTCACTTTGCAGATGCCGGTCGAGATTTACTAAGCGTGTGGCGCGCGTTATTGTGTTTCTCCATGGAAACAGCGTTTGGTAGTTAAATTACATATTTTTTATCTTCTTGCTGGTTTGTAAAATAAGTGAGAGAAAAAGCTTCCAATAAATATTGTGTGGTTCCTGAGTGTCTTAACACTTTCAAAAATGCCCCAGAAAAACTGTTTATAAGCGTGTTTTTTAATCCTGCAATGAGAAAGGTTTGGCAGAAAGCTATGCGTCGGAATATTTTGATCCTGATTAATCCCACATTCACTGCTGAACAAGAAAGGAAATATCAAACTTAAGCCAAAAGGGGTTCCAAAGTTTTTTGATCCTTGACTAATAACTTGTTACTTCTTGAAACGTCACGTCACAAATTTCAATTGAGAATATGGACGTCGAGCAGGAAAATGGGATGAAAATCGAGTCGATTTGTATTTGGTCAGTTTGTGTTGTGTTGCCCTATTTTCGTTTAACCGATGTAGTATGTTCATTAGATGCTAGATGGCGTATTGGTTGTTGTTTTTCTTTCTTCTTGGTGTGGTTTTTAATAAAGACTTAGTACAATAAGCATTCACAAATTGTATGACGTGGTTTTGTTTCCCCTTTTTACCCTGGTACTTTTTCAGCAGTTTCTTGCCCTTATTTTAATAAGTCTAAAGATATGGGTCTCTTATTTGTTTTGTTATATGGGTGTTCAAAGTGTTGCTTAAGGCTGAAATTCAGTGTACAAGTGAATATTTGCCAATGTCAAAAATAGGAAAACAGAGAAAATATTCTTTTAAGGAAAAGGTTCCGAAGGAAATGCGGTGGGAAGGAAATAGTACAGATTCAGTTTGTAATAGTAACGGCTCTACAACAACATTTATTTTATTAGACCTAAGCTTGTCAGATTCAGATTCCGATAGTAGAAAAAATATAGATATTCTAGAAGAAATACAAAAGAGAACATTTTTCTTGATAAAAAAAAACCCAAAACTTTATTTAGGTATGCCTAGCCATTTATACAAGAAGACGTTAGAAAACTAACGAGGCTCTATTGACCGAATATCTGCCGGAATAAGCAGACCCCTCTTACTGGCCAACAGCTTCGGGTGGAAGAGCCAATAGGAGTTAGGGCACTCACTTGTCCTAGGGATGAGAAATCATGCCTAAAGGCGGAGGAATTAGGAAATAATTAACGACATGTGGATGCAGAAAGCAAGGGGAAACCACTGCATTAAAGACCGCGAAGGTATCCTTAGTACAATCGTACACAGCAATCATGAAAAGGTTCAAAACGGAATATTCCGGAGTCAAAAGTTCCCCAATCGGATCTCCGGGGGGAACAGTGGAGAACAAGTTTATGAAAGCATCAACAAACAATATGAAGATCGGAACATGGAATGCAAGAAGTATCTTTGCACCAGGGAAATTAGACAACATTGTAAAGGAAATGTTAAGACTACATATAAACATTTTGGGAGTAAGTGATGTCAGATGGCCAGGGAGTGGAAGCTGCTCAACAAGCAACGGTACATTCTATTACTCGGGAAATAATGATGCGAGGCATCTCTATGGAGTTGGAATAATCGTGGACAGAAATCTTACAGGCTCGGTTGTGAGTTTTACACCATACTCAGACCGAGTCATGATGCTTCAACTGGCAACACGCAATGGAAATATGAATATAATACAGGAATATGCACCCACAGCTGAGAAAGAAGATGACGAAGTTGAAGAATTTTATACTGAGCTGGACACTATCTTTAGAAGCATAAAGAACAATGAAACCACAGTAGTCATGGGAGATTTCAACGCCAAAGTGGGCAAACATAAGGTCGAAGCACACACAGGGGGTTTTGGCCTGGGAGAGAGGAATAATAGAGGTGATCGACTAATAGAGTTCTGTCAAGGGAGAAATCTTATGATAACAAATACCTTCTTCAAACTACCAGAACGCAGATTGTATACCTGGAAATCTCCTGCGGATAACCCAGAGAATATGATAAGAAACCAAATAGACTACATACTCATCAACAACCGCTATAGAAACTCAGTGAAGGCTGCGAAAACCTACCCAGGTGCTGACATCAATTCCGATCACAACCCAGTAGTAGCTAAACTCAGTATTAAGATGAAGAGGATAACAAAACGGGTAAACAACTATATAGACACAAAACTTCTTAAGGACCCTAAAATCCATAATTCTGTAAAGAAAGAGGCTAACGAATGTATGAGAGACATCAACAAACTAAATGTAGTCAGTGTGGATAAAAGGTGGGAGCAAATGCAAACACGATTGGAAACAATAGCCAAAGAACACTTAATTAGCAAAAGAACTTAGAAAAAACCCTGGATAACATCAGAAATCCTGGATCTTATGGAAGAGAGAAGAAAGAGCAAGGGCAAAATAGATGAATATAAGGCACTACATAAAGCAGTGCAAAAAAAGAATAAAAGAAGCCAAAGAAGAATATCTACTCACACAATGCGAGGAAATAGAATTACTAGATAGGAAATATGATGGCTTCCACCTGCACAAAAAGATAAAGGAAATGGCTGGTTGTAATAAAAGTAAAACTGCTGGTAGCGTAATTAAGGATCCAGATGGGCGCATAATAACTGACGTGGGAGACAAGTTAAAGAGATGGAAAATATACCTCTCGAAACTCTTTGACGACGAAAGACATCCAAGCCCGGTCTTAGAATCAAGCAACATACACTTAAAAATATTAAGATCAGAAATAGAATATGCCTTGGAAACTATGAAACCCGGTAAAGCTGCTGGTCCTGATCAAATACCCATAGAGCTTGTCAAACTCTTTAATGACGATGTAATCGATATTCTTCTGGACCTTTTTAACAACATTTATGATGAGGGAGAAATCCCTAAGCAATGGCTGACATATACTTTTGTGCTTATACCTAAGAAACCAAACCCAAGAGAATGCTCAGACTACCGGACCATTGCACTCATGAGTCACACCTTAAAGCTGTTTTTAAAGATCATCCATAAAAAAATATACAGAAAACTTGAGGAGGACATGAGCAACACGCAGTTTGGATTCCGCGAAGGACTTGGAACAAGAGAGGCGCTCTTTGGGATAAACGTTCTTTTCCAGTGCTGTCTTGATATGAATCAAGATGTGTTTGCATGTTACATCGACTTTGAGAAAGCTTTTGACAAAGTGAAACATGACAACTTACATCAGCTACTCGTCAGTAAAAACATTGACTTGGACGATGTGAGAATAATTACCAATCTATACTGGGACCAAAGAGCAAATACAAAGGTAGAAAACCAGCTGACAGAGAAAATGGAAATCCGTCGTGGTGTCAGACAAGGATGCATCCTATCGCCACTACTATTCAACCTGTATAGCGAAGCCATTTTTAAAGAAACCTTGGAAGAAGAATCGGTAGGGATAGTTATTAATGATAAAGTGATAAATAATATGAGATATGCTGATGACACCGTCTTATTAACGAGCAATCAAAGGGACACACAACATCTTCTAGAGAAATTAAATGATCGATGTAACGAATACGGTCTAAAGATAAATTTTAAGAAAACCAAGTTAATGGTAGTTACAACGTTCCCCCCAAATCACAACCATATAAACGTGTCAGTAGCAAACACCTCAATAGAGAATGTGCACGTAAGCAAGACGTCGAAAACGCAATACTTATAAAAAATGAAACCACTTTAAATGAAATGTTAGCATAAACAATTTTTTTTTACCTGCATATTTATTTATTTATAAATTTTTTCTCTTATCAAAATGTGCCATCTAGATACAAATAATCTAAAAATAGCACATGTAAATATTCGGTCTTTGTTGCCTTGTATAGATGAGATAAGGAATTTAATCAATGATCTGGGGTTGGATATTTTGGGAGTCACCGAAACTTGGCTGTCGCAGGATATACCAGACGCAGCGGTATTTATAGCTGGTTTTAACTTTTTCAGAGTTGATCGAGGGTCACGCGGTGGCGGAGTCGGACTATATGTTAGAAATTATTTTAAGGTCAAATTGTTGGATGTTGAGGAACGAGGCATGGCGATGGCGCTTGAGCATATTTGGGTGGCTTGCAAGGTTGATAGGGTTCGCTTGGTGTTTGGTATTTTATATAGACCACCTAGAAGTGATATTATGGATACCATTAACTGCTTAGAAAATTCTATTGCCAAATTAATTCCTCTAACCGACGAATTTGTATTAATGGGCGATCTGAATATTAATTTGTTAAATCAAAACAATAGTGTAGGCCTACTTGACAATCTCTTCCTTACTTATAATCTAACGCAAGTTGTAACACGTCCTACCCGTACTGTAGGTCCCTCGCACAGTCTAATAGACATCATAGCGGCAACCAATAAAGAATTACTTAAAGACGAGGTTGTGCACCATGACATGCATGACATCACTGACCATCAGCTCATATACTGTACCTTGAATTGTAAACTGCCTCTAAGAACTCCTAAGATTGTAAAGTATAGAAGTTTCAAAAATTTTGATCATCCAGAATTTCAGGCGGATCTAGTAAATATGAACTGGACTTCAATATTAGACGCCCCCACTCTCTCAGAAAAGGTCACACTACTGACCAATAACATTATATCACTATTTGACGCACATGCGCCTTTAAAGTGCGCACGTTCGTTCGTTCGTTTATTATTTCAATAGGCAAGCCTAATACAAATTAGCTAACATAGAATAATACAAATACTATAATTTAAACTAAACTAACCTTAACTCTACAAATATAAAAATTAAAAAAGGAAAGAAAAGAAAAAACCAAAAAAGGCAACAACGATAGCTCGTCACGCCGCGCCGGTATCTTAACTTCTAAAAAATGTCCTAAGCTCTCTTTTAAAACTATTAATCGATGTACACTCCTTGACATATCTCGGTAGATCATTGTACTCTTTAAGACCTTTGAAAAATAAAGAATTCATAGCTCTCCTGGAATTAGTCCTCTTGATATAAAAATCATTTCTATTTCTAGTAGGGTAATTATGTACATCACTGTTATGGGCAATAAATCCACCAAGGTAAGATGGGAGAAGACCATTTAATAACTTATATATAAAAACCATGGCCAAAAATGTAATTCTCCGTTCTACTGACATCCATTCCAGACACAAAAGCATGCTGTTAATAGGTGTATACCTATTACATGAAAGGACAATTCTCATTCCCCTATTTTGCAATTTTTGTAAAGAAGATTTACTGTTGTTGTCCAGTAGAAACAGAAGGCTAGGGCAATAGTTAAAATGTGGTTGAATTATTGTGTTGTATACTGTAACTCTGGAGTTAATGCTGAGATTTTTTGCCACTCTTGAGAAAAAGAAAAGTTTCTTTGTTATTTTTTTCTGAATGTACATAAAATGACTTTTAAAACATAACAAATTATCAATGACAAATCCCAAGTATTTTATTTCTTTTACCAATTCCAGTGTAGTTCCGTAGATTTCTATATTTACATTGTCCAGCATAGAATATTTAAATTTTGTTGTAATAATCATTGTCTTGGTTTTACTTACATTCAATTTCAATTTATTAGTATTCAAGTACCTTTCTATTTTAATAAGTTCACTATTTATATTTTGAACGGCAATCTGTATATTTTTGTGACTACATGAAAGTAAGGAGTCATCAGCAAACAAATTAAGAAAATCAGGCCTAATAAAATAGTTGATATCATATATATATATTATAAATAAAAGGGGACCTAACACGCTCCCTTGTGGTACACCGTATCCGTTTACAATGTCACCAGAAAAGTTATAATTAATCTTTGTCCGTTGCCTTCTATTTGTTAAATAGTTTCGAAACCAATCGAGTACTATCCCCTTTATACCGTAATATTGGAGTTTACGTAATAGGATTTCATGGTCTATTGTTTCAAAGGCACGCTTGAAGTCGAGGAAAACAGCTACAACAAAATTGCCATTATCAATTAGGTCATTCCAAGTGGCCACCGTAAGTTGTAGAGCAGATTCACAAGAGTGATTCTTTCTAAAGCCCGATTGATTTGAGAATAGTAAGTTATTATCATTAAAGTATTCAACCACTTGTTGATAAACAGCTAACTCTATAATTTTTTCTATAGCAGGTAAAGAATTAATAGGTCGAAAATCGACAGCATTATTACTATTTCCATTTTTAGGGATAGGTGTAACTGTAGAACATTTTAATTGTTTAGGGAATATACCGTGTTCCAAAGATGTATTTACCAATTGTAAGATGACATGCCCGACAGCATCAAAAATATTTTTTAGGATTCTCGCATTCAGAATATCATCAATATTACATTTGTTATTCAAAGAGTTGACAATCTTCTTAAGGTTCTGGATAGATAGAAGTTTAAAATTATTTAAAGATGTATGCACTTCTGGAAGACCCTCTCCTGTCCAAAAATCAGATGCGGGAATCGATCCTCTTATTTCAGCAATACTTTCGACAAAGAATATATTAAACTTATTTGCAATATTAGTTTCACCCTGAATAGTTTTAGTAATATTTCCAGTCTGAATTTCTATAGTGGAATGACTAAAATCCCCAACACTACCGTTAACCAGTTTTTTTAAGGTTTTCCACATCAACTTACTATTATTGCGGTTCGAATCTATCTTATTAAAGTAATAGGCCTCTTTTTTTTGCTTCAACAAATTTACAAAATGGTTTCTACATAACTTATATTGTTCCCACTTTAAAACCGTTTCATTCTCCGATGTACTATTTTTAAAATTTAAATATGCTTGATTTTTTTCTTGACCATGATCCGTACCTCTAAATCGTACCATGGTAGATCATTGCCCCTAACAGATATTGTTTTTATCGGAGCTATCCTATCAATTACTTCAGTACATTTGAGGATTATGCCATTTAAAATAAAATCTACATTAACTGAATTCAAAACATCGGCCCAATCAGCCTCGATAAGACCATAATTTATGTTTTCTATTGCCATCCCTGATAGATTACGGAACTGTTTCCTATAGCTATCCAAATTACATATTTTTTTATTATTTATCCCAATTGAGACAACAGAATGATCAGTTATTTTTATAGATTTGTGTACCTTGTACTTTACATCAAAATTGCCAATTGCTAGGTCTATAAGAGTACTATTCTGATCTGTACATCGTGTTGGTTCCCCTATCCACTGGCTTAAACCCAAAATGCCTAACACCTGCCTTAGCTTATTAACATAAAAACCATCAGAATTAAAATTCAAGTTAAAGTCTCCAACCAGCAACAGTCTACTCTTACTCCCCAACAAACCCTCACAAAATTCTTCAAAATTATTCAAAAATAATGAGTGACTGGCATTAGGAGAATGATATATAACACCCAAAGTTGTAAAATTATTATTTATTTTAACATCAGCTATCACACCCCAGTAATTGCCAGGTAATATAAAATATTGTATATTTTGGTAAATTATTCCTTTTCGTATATACATAAGTGCACCCCCGGTATGTCGGTTTTCAGAATTACATCTAATTAGATTATAATTATCAAGGGAGCATTCCAAGTCAAGGAAATCTTCTGTTATACGAGTCTCACTCAACAAAATTATGTTAGGTAAACGGTTGACAATGTTAACAATAAGTTCATCTCTATGAGAAATAAAACTTTGAATATTGGTATACACAATGTCCATGTATAGGTTATCATTTGCATTAAGACCATTATCACATACACTTACTGGTTTTTTTTAACTATCTTTGGAGAACCATCAATATATTTGATAATAAGCTCTGTTTCGCCGTCAGCTCTACGACGCGTTAGTTCATCCCTGATTTTGCCGAACTCATCCTGCTGTATTCGCGTTAAGTCCGTACATATGTACACACGTTCTGATCGATCAAGCTTGCTCTTGTTGATTATAATGTTATGCACTTCTTGATGGCTGGAAAGTGTCACTTTCAGAGATCTCCTGTTATTTTTATTCCGCTTACCGACCCTTAGAGTTTTTATTATTCTTGGAGGAATATCGCACAACCCATTAAATATTCTCTGAATAGCTGTCAGATCAGACGTTGCATTATCCTCAGCTAAATTGAAAACCATTACATTATTCATTCTCTTTTGCCTTTCAAAGATTTCCCTCATAACCTCTTCATTAGAAGTGACAGGTGTGCTGTTGGGTGGTACAGTTACTGGACTATCACTCTGCTTAGAGAATGTATCAATCTTTGAAGAGATGTCATTCTTGAAGTTCTCAAATCTCTGTTCTAAGGTTTTCAAGTTCATTTTAAGAATAGGTATCAAACGCATACCTTCCTGGCAGGAATCACAGAGATATTTGAGAACCCTCTTAGTCTTGAGCTCTATCACTCTTATCTCTGATGCAGTCAATTCTGTACAGAAGTAGTGAAAACTAAGCCCACATCCATCACAATCCACCTTCTTATCGTCGCTTATATGATTATTACACTTGTTGCATTTCACCACCATCCTGCTAAATTACTGAGCAATCCTCGTAGAAATCGAACAATAGCAAATGTTTATCTACACAAATATGTTTAGTACAATAAAACAAATCGGGTAAAAAAATTCGAAGGTTATTTGCTACCTATGGATCGCAGAAAGCAAATTTTTGTTGTTATCCAACAGCGACAGAAGACAAATTAAAACAGATTACACCCTCAGACAGCTTGCACTCTTATCCACCTGCACATCCAAAAATTAATTTTTAATTCACTGTACTTATCACTTAATACTGACAAAAACGAAGAGAAGAATGGATAAACTTTAACGGTGAACTTGAATGTGTTACACGACCCCATTCACCTTGGTTTACGGATACATTAAAAATCATGAAAAAACACCGCAACAGCTTATTATCCAGATATAAAAAGTCGCGTAGCGAAAATGATTGGATAGCTTACAAAGAGATGAGAAATTTTTGTACGCAAGCGGTACGAAACGAAAAAAAGGCTTATATTAATTTTGTAGTCCGAACCAATCAGCCTAAGCAGGTCTGGCAGACACTAGCTCATATGAACATATACACTAAATCCAAAAATAATTATGATATACCTAACTCCTTAAAAAACCCTCAAAATATTAACCACTTTTTTATTGATTCAGTTAAAAAAATTGCACCTCCGGTAGACGAAAACACAATAAATAATTATCTAGCTAACTGTATAAGTGTAAATAGTTTCTCGTTACAATTAGTAGAAGATAAAGACGTTTTACATGCAATCGGTCAGTTAAAGTCTAACGCGTTTGGATCCGACGGTTTATCTCTCGAAATGATTCGTCTGTGCTGTCCCGTTATCGTCCCATTCCTAACCCACACTTTTAATTTTTGTATAACAAACTCTGTGTTTCCTCAGCAGTGGAAGACTGCTATAGTTTTGCCCCTTCCTAAGGTACCTCATGTCGATAAAGTGTCTGATTTAAGACCAATTAGTCTCTTATCAGTGGTGTCTAAGGTATTTGAAAAAATTATATATACCCAAACAATTAAATACTTACTGGCTAATCATTTAATGCCCGATTCGCAGTCTGGGTTTCGAAAACACTGTAGCACAGCCGGCGTATTACTCAAGGTTTTAGATGATATTATTCAAGCAGCAGATCGCGGAGAGACATCAGCCTTGGTACTGTTAGACTATAGTAAAGCGTTCGACACTCTAGATCATCGCCTTCTATGTGCCAAACTTCATTATTATGGATTTGCTGATAACACGATACATTTTTTTAAAGAATATCTTTTTGGTCGATCACAACGTGTACTTATTGACGGTGAATTGTCTGAACCCTTATTAATCAGTAAGGGAGTACCTCAGGGGTCAATTCTAGGGCCATTACTATTTCTAATTTATACTTTTGATATGGATAACTTTGTAGTAGGCTGCGACATGCAGAGATACGCGGATGATACACAGTTACGTATAAGTTTTACCCCCAGCGAAGCAGCTGCGGCTGCTGAAAGCATGAACCGATGTCTTAGTAGTGTCTACGAATACTCTACTAATAATGGTCTAAAATTAAATCCGAACAAATCAGCGGTTATGTTCTTTGGACCAAATAGGGAATGGTCGAATGAAAACTTAAAGCTTAATATATCAAATGTAAATATCCCTGCGGTAAAGGAATACAAAAATCTGGGAGTTCTTTTAGACAGCAATATTAGATTTAAAAATCAAGTCTGCAAGATAGTTCAAAAGTCATTCATGTCTCTTAGAAATTTATATAAAAATAAGGATATATTGAGCACGTCTTTAAAAAGGCAATTATGCCAATCTCTTGTTCTCTCGCATATCAATTACGCAGACATCGTTTATGGTCCATGCCTTGATCTTCAGTCTAAGGGTAGATTGCAGAGAATTCAAAATGCATGTATTCGATTTATTTACAACCTTAGGTTAAGAGACCACGTAACACACAAGTTGCGTGACTTAGGATGGCTGAACGTTCAGGATAGACTAAAATTGCATATGGCCTGTTTTTTACACAGATTGCTCGAAAGCGGGACTCCTCAATATCTGCGAGAGAAGCTGTCATTTCGCTCTACAACCCACAATCGCGAGACTCGCCACAATGACCTACTTAATATACCACGCCACCGTACAGCCCTTTACGAACGTTGCTTTTCTCATGTGATTCCCAAATTATTTAATTCGGAAATTCGAGACAAGTTTACAAATATTAGTTATCTGTCTTTTAAAAATAAGTTTAAAGTGCACTTGCTTAGTAAATATTAAAAGTTTGATATTTTAATTAAAATGCCGGCAATAACTGTTTTTTTTTATGCATGAGTAAGAAATCTTTAGTTGATTTATTATATTATTATAATAATTATAATTATATAACATATTATAGTACTACTATTACTACTACTACTACTTATTCTTTCTTTTTCCTTTAAGTATTGATATGTAAATATATATTTTTGTATTGTATATGTTCGGTTAAGTAAACAGCAATGCTGCTCTTCGCCGAGTTGAAAAATAAAGACGTTTCTATCTATCTATCTATCTATCTATCTATATAAATATCTGGGAGCCTGGATAGAACAATCGGGTGACCAAACAAGAGAGATAAGAGCGAGAATAGAGACAGCCAGATCAACATTTACGAAAATGAAAAAGTTGTTCACCAGTCGAGATATCAAGATTGAACTTAGGGTAAGATGCTGCGATGTTACGTGTTTTCTGTGCTTTTGTATGGAGCGGAGGCATGGACTCTTAAGAAGAATCACATGGACAAACTACAAGCCTTCGAAATGTGGTGCTACCGTAGAATGTGGCGTATCCCCTGGACAGATAAGATCTCTAATGTGGGAGTTCTAAATCGGATGAATAAAGAATGTGAAGTCATTAACACCATAAAAGAGAGAAAGCATCAATATCTAGGTCATATACTGAGAGGACCTAAATACACACTTCTCCAGCTGATAGTTCAGGGGAAGATTGGTGGAAGGAGGAATATTGGAAGACGCCGTGTGTCTTGGCTTAAAAACCTAAGGGACTGGTTTAACTGTAGCAATGTTAAGCTCTTCGGAGCTGCAGTCAATAAGGTCCGGATAGCTGTGATGATAGCAAACCTCCGATAGGAGACGCACTATAAGAAGAAGAGGAGCCATTTATTATTTATTGTAAATATGCTAGCCTAAAACCGTAAATCCAATTAGAGTGGATATTTCTTTAATATAGAAAAGATCAAACTAAATTCCTACTGAATAATAACTGAGGATATTAGTTTAAAAGTTGCCAAAGTATGTAACATTATTCAAAAAATAGTACCTTTACTAGCAGGTTACCTTTATCAATTTGTTCACTTTAAATCATTATCTGAGGTTCAAAAAAAATTTCCTATTCCCTGTTTTGAAATCTCAATACAAAACCAAGTGAACCGATACTACCCTCCCTTTCATGGTCAGAATATAAAGGTTGGAACACTATGCAATACGTAATAGCAAGTACACATAATAATGGTTTTATTTCTTACATTTCTTCTGGTTTTGGTGGTAGAAGCACTGACAAAAGGATAGTCGAGGAATCGATATTTTTAAATAAATTAAATCCAGAGGTCCAGGTATTTGCCGACAGAGGCTTTCAGCATCTCGAAGATCAACTTGCAGTAAATAATAATCAACTTGTTAGACCGCCATCTGTCTCACTCAGTCAAAAAAATTCAAGCAGTTTAAGCTTAAGAATACATGTAGAACGGATTTCTAGATTAAGGGAATTCTATTCTATTCTTCAACTACATGCTACGTTTCATTACAGTTTGTTTAAATATTTAAATTTAATAGTGCAAATAGTTTATGACGTAATTAATTTTGATTATTATGTAGTGAAATAAACAAAATATTAATTTACATTCTTTTATTTAAAAAAAATTTCACCCAAAATTGATTGTTTGTCATTGTACAGTGTCATTACACAGATTTAACAAGTTTTTCATCAAAATTGCAAAATTTGATTGTAATTTTTGTGATTTTTCAAAGTCCGGATGCGACATGACAAAAATTCCATGCATGCATTTACTGAGATTTATTTGTATTTGAATTTCATATAAGCATTTTTCCCTAATATTTTCATCTGAATCTATGTAATTTAAACATGATTTTTCGGTTGCTTTTAAAACTTTTGAACTACAAATTCTCTAAATAATAATAATATTCATGTACATTGGAAACAAACACCTCCTTCAGATGGATTATAATGGATTACTGACTACTGTGTAGCAATAGCAAACTTAAATTTGTTCGCGTTTAGCGACCCGCGCGCCGTGTTATTTATGCAGAATGATGTCACGACTCGACGAAGCGCCTTTAACGAAAACCCAATCTTTAACATTGAATATCTAAGGATTGAATATACTTAGGGAGCTGAAACTTTAACAGCTCATCTAGATTATTGAATTCTATTGAATACTATAAAAAAAATTACGAAAAAAAAATATCGGTAACAAGCCTATTGATTCCACGGTATACTTTGAAGACATTCTTTTCATCTTACGTTATATCTACGAATAGTAAATCAGCCTCAAAGGCTTACTACCTCTTTCTGACAGAAGGCCCTACTAACATGATTATCTTTCCGAGATAGCAGTACTGTCATCACCAATCCCTGACACACTGTAAAAAGCATATGCATACCTGTATGTTTTTCTGCTCCTTTCAAGGTAAAAGCAGGCAGGTGCGAAACCTGACTCCTCCCCTTTTTATTGGCGGCGTACAATTCAATGTCGAATCCAGCACCACTTTCTAATCCTGCTACAGTAAACACGGGCACACGTGACGTCACATTACTGACTAATTTCCCGTGGAGTGATTCGTAGACCTCCATTATAAATTCCGGCTGTAGACCACCATCGAAGCCTTCAGAACATTCGATGTAGAGCGAGTCCGTTGTTTGATTTGTTATTGAACAATTTGAAAGGGCATCTGGTTTACCTGTGTAAAAAGCAACTTATTAGCGATCTGATAGAACCTCAAGAACTTTGTCTTTGTAGAGACAGAGAAATTCATAAAGAAAACATGTTGTAAGAAACTAGCGGTTTACTTTATAAGTTTAAACATATTTATGTGTAAAAGACATTATTTAATTTAATTTTATCAGTAGGAGTTGTTTCCTAAGGGAATGCGCAGATTTACCAAAAATTATTTATTTATACACACCAGTCAAAAGAAAACAAAATAACTTAAACCTAAATCAGCTCTTATAAACTAATACAATACCATAGGGTAAAAGATTAACAAGATCAAAAGATTAACACTGACTTAGCAACCATTTCTGATGTCTCTGTCGCACATGGCTTAGTAATTAACGAACTGAAGACATAAATGTTGGTTTTCGGGAGTCAGAGAGAGACACTTATCTCAGACCCCAATTTTAAAATTATTGTTAATAATCAGGTCATTACTTCCAGTACTTCCTGCAAAAACCTAGGCTTATTGATGGATGTTGGTTTGCGCTTCACTAATCATTAAAATTAAAAATAATCTAAAATAATTCAAACTTCATATTGTAAGTTGAGGTCTCTATATTTGCACAAAGATATTTTGAGTAAAGCTCTTATTGCCTATTCTAGTGTCGTCTACTGGCCTGCCATTATGAATCGTGACAAGGAAAGCTTACAAAAACTACAAAATGCTTGTGTTCGATTTGGATACAACTCACGTAAATTTGATCACATTTCTGAAAGTTTCTCGGACTCTGGCTGGCTTAACCTGGACGAACGATTTCGACTGCAATTTGTATGTTTTTATATAGATTAAATTTTTATCAATCTCCCTCCTATCTGAGTTCCAAAGTTTCTAAACGTAGTGCCACTCATATGCGTAATACACGCTACTGTGATTTTTATACTATTCCCCGCCACACTACTGCTCTGTTTCGGAGGTCATTTAGCTACAATGCTGCTAAGCTATACAATGGCATACCACACACCATACGAGCTCTTCCGGACGCGGGAGCGTTTAGCAGGCAGTTTAGGGTGCACATGGTCAATAATCGATAAAAAATTAAAAAATTAAAAATATCTCATCTGCCTAATTTGTTCTCCTTCTCGCGCGTATCTATCAATGCATTAGTAGGTATTTCGTTTATATTTATAGGTAATTTTAATTTTTCCATACTTTCGTGGTGGTTCTACATTATAGCGCAGTCGGCGAGTAGCGCCACCCCTACTAATAATATTTGTAAAAACTCATATTTCATTTTAATAAAGACATTTATTATTATTATTATTATTATTAAAAGTGGGAGAGACGCCATAGTTTTTGCAAGTGTCAAATTTTATAAGAAAAAATGCAATATAATCAAATCGTTTATTTTTTGCAGGAAAGTTACTCATATACACTATGTGCCAAAAAGCAATTTACGACATTATTTCAAAAAAATAGTGTGAGAGATGCCATGACACGAGAGAGGGATGCCATACATATTGTTTTGTCTGACTAAGATTTTTTTGCGTACTATTTCCCTCTCACAATTATTGCAATGGGGGAAGTACATATTTTCTGGGCATTCTGAAATAGTAAATACCTTGTTCAAATTTAACAGTAAAACTCATATCATATAAGCCGTGGCGTCTCTCCTCATTTTGGAGGATAAATGCCATACAGTTAAAATATCACTCAGTATAAACAGTGATACAAAAGTATTTTTTATCATGTTAAAAGCAAGCTGAACAAAACATTAAAACACGTACTCACTTTAACTTATCTCCGCTGTACTTATGGCATTCACTAAAACACAATATGCTCAAAATTTTCATCGAATAGATTAGGCAGAAAAAAGTATTTCTAAACAATACGTAACGCACTCAAGAGCAGCCGAACAGGCACTGACTCGTTACGACGACAGCGTAAGTAGTTATTTCCAGTATAAAGTATAGGGCTATCTCTTTCACATCGCGAGATAAGGAATGTGTGGCGTCTCTCCTCATATGGCGCCTCTCCAACTTTTACCCTAATCACATTGAAAGTCTAGAAACATGTCTCTTAAAGGAAACGAAAGAAGCGGTAAAAAAATCATTGCTAATTCTGTTGCTATTAATAATAAATCTAGATATGGGAGAGGATTTACCGTAGTTACATCTATGATGATCAAGTGCAAAAAGACTATTTCTCTTGGTGGAACGCGAAAGTTAACCGTGACCCGATGTAAAAGGTCTGGGCACTCAATTATTCCATTCACTAATTTAAAAGGAAATATATGTCGAATTTGATTCTACGTTCAGAAAGCGAGTCCAAACTCAATCTTCATGTCAGACTATCATAGGAGTCAAAAGGCAACCTTAATTTGTATGAAATAAATCTAACACTTTTTTTTGTACCCTTTCGATATTTTGAATATGTTTTGAATATGACGGTGACCACACAAAAGGAAAACATGACCTAGCAACAGTTCTGTTAATCGTATTCAAGCTGTTAATATTATCACGAGGTACTTTTTTGCATTCCTACACGCACGACACTGCCTCTGCACGTTCAGAGAGCGCCCATGGCCGGGCGAAAGTGGGGTGCAGCGGTCGTGCGTGTCCACCGGCCTGCCGAACTCGGCTCCGTGAGGGACTTAGAGATTGAACTCCGTAAACGACGGAAGACAGAGAGAAACTAGCGAGTAGCGCCCCAAATTGGTGACCGACGCCTCGAGACACTTCCACCGCGACGTCAAGGGAAGAGAGTCTAAGGTAGGACTGGGTTAATCTGATAATTTATTAGTGTTGGAATAGTTTTAACAAAAATAAAAGCTGTAATAATTATGATTACCATCATTTAAGTAAGCCCCCGGTGCCCCTCGTACTCTGAAAATCTCTAGTATTTTTGCACATAAATTCCAGTAACTTTAATGATTTGTTGACAATGTATACTTATAGTGAATATGGAAATCCAATTTAACATCCAAGTGAACACAGTGGTAACTTTTTCCAAAAACAATCATTCAATTTATAGTCATAGTTAAGTAGATGCATTTTGCGATGAAAAGTAATTATTTTGCATTTTTTAACGTTTAGGTCCATTTTATTTCTAATACACAACATACACTGTGTTTAGCTTTCCCTGGATTTTCAAATTGCTAAATATAGGGAAGCAATAGAAAAAATACAATTTGGTATTAATCGTGGGTCCTCGTTGGTGGTGATAAGTCACGGGCTTGTTGATCTTACAACTTGTGTGACAATATAAAAATATAAGTTGTGTAAGAATATATTTGGGATCTCGACTTCGCCTCGCTATTAGTACTCGTATACCTATAACTTGACTTTCGAAGGCATTTGGTTGCGTTGACCTTGAATCATTGCAATTATACTACCTTAGCTTAGCGTTTCTCAAATGGTGGCTCGCGACCCGGTACCGGGCCCCGAAAATAAAATACCGGGGTACAGCATTGTCTTTTTCAAATGCTCAGACCGAGCAAAAACGGGCTCTACAAAATCGCCTCCCAAGACTGGTTGCAAATGCTGGTGTACAAAATAAGACTGATACGATATTGACAAACTTTTGTTAACTTAATCTTTATCTAGAATTTTTCATTTTATTATAATTATTATAGTAAGAATAATACATACTTATAAGCGGACATTCCAATGGATTTTATTTCGACTATTTATACAGCAGGAACATTTTTTGGTGGGTCACGAAGGTAAAGCATACAAATTAGCGGGCCAGGGCAAAGAAATCTTTGGGAAACGCTGCCTTATCCTATTAGCTAAAGCGTTGCCCTTGTCCAAAAGAGGGTTTATACTAGGCCCACTATTATCTGTACTTATATTTTCGATATAAGTGGGGTAACAAATTTTTCACAAATAGAGTCATAATAATATGCCGATGATACCCAACTTTAATCTATATTTGATCCACTGTACTGAGGCGGATGTAAACTCGGACAAAAACTTTGTACACAGGGTGACATGGAAAAAAGTACACACGATATCTCAAAAGAACGTAAAAAGTTCCTATTCACTTTAAACAGGTCGTACTAAACTTATTTGTTCAATTTGAGCTTATTGAATACTCTAACTCCGGTACTGGTTGCTTTAAAATATTATTATTTATACACAATATGGCAGAGCAGTGGCGGCAGGGGCATAAGCGCTGCAGTACTGCAGAGCTCCCAAAAAAATGAAGAAAAATAATAATAATTACATAATCTATAAAAAATATTTCATTTCAATTGTATTAACTCTTGCTCGGATTGTTTTGCCAGCTCTAGACTTGTGTGTGTGGCGGACTGTACATACCGCGGCGATCGCCTAAGTAAAGTCGACCAATGGAATATCGTACCGACTACCGACACTACCGGCTCTCCCCGTCTGGCTAAATTCTCAATTATTTTTGATCTGGGCAACACGATCGGGGTCGGTGAGCTCCTTCGAACACCCGCGCGGCACTCCGCTTCCCCCTCAACGGTCTACAATAAAGCCGTGATTTTGTCGTGATTTAACTGGAGAGTTCGCTGCATTTAGTCCAGCGCAGTGCGGGCCGCGCGATACGGTATTGAATAGTATCGAACGAATTTTTACGCGACTGTTTAGTATGTATACGGCGAGTTGAACTTAAAAAAAATTATAATACACGCTAAATATACAATACAATAAATATAAAGCTATACACGTAAATTTAATAGAGACATTTATTTAAAAAATGAATGGATTTGTGGATGAAACAACAAAAATGCTTTATACTGTTTTCCCTGCTTACTTTTTGGTGCCGATAATGCCTCCTTCCATGCTATCCATTGAAAAAAAGTTTATCTCTGAAATAGACAATTTTAATGACAAAGTGATTACAAGATTTGCGAACCGAAAAGAACGTATGATAGACTTAATTTATAAAAATAGGTAAGTTTAGTATATTTTTAAAAAATATGTTAATATTTTTATCTAGGTATTATTAATTTTTCTACTTAAAAAGCAAGATTCGTCAACAAAAAAGGGCGTGGCACCCAAAAATTTTTGCGGCGCAAAATGTACTTGAAATCTGGCAGCAATAGCAGAGGCCCACTGAAACTTACTTATGAAAAACAATTCGTTGTGGAAAAGCGTGGTGCCCGATTTAAATATTAAAACTGCGGGTAAAAGTCGTGGCAAAATTTATAATTTAAATATTTTATAAATGCTCGTGGTCCAAAAAAATATTTTCCCTGCCGCGTTATTTTTTTTTTATCTATGCAGCACACCTACTAATAGAGTTCACGAGGCCACTGTGGCAGAGGATGTAAGAGGATATTATGTACGAATTTTGGTTCAATTCCCTCTACTTAGTCCAAAGTTAATAAAAAAAGAATTCCATAATAATATCCTGTATCTCGAGAACAAAAGAAATTTGTACATAAATCTATAGGAACTTTTTACAATCTTTTAAGATTCTGTATCGTGTGGTACTATGCATTGTACTTTTTTCAATCTCACCATGTATATTCAGCAAAAACTATAATTAAAAATTAAAATGCAAACAAAACACAAGTTTTACTTTATGCATCTGAAAATAATAAATATTTTTTGAAGCAATAAGTAAGTGGCCAACACCTCGAATTTACCGATACTAGGAGTTTCGAGCAGTACCTCATTAAAATTTACGCAACATGTTTCCAATCGGATGCAGAGATCGTATTTAGCATTAGAAGTACTATACTTTGACTATTTTTCGAAAAAATATGAAGCATACGAAGAAACCACTAACATATTTATAAAACAAACTAATATTTCGGAGTGTTCCACTCAGAAGAAATATACGGATGACGATAATATTTTACTTGTTATATTATAATGTTGTCTGCCATTATGCTGAATTAGTTAATAGCCAACCAAGTTTTCACTGTCTACTTTTCGAAAAAATATGAAGAATACGATATTTAGTAACCAGTTGATAAAAATTAAAGATCGATTTAGTAATTGTTTGGGAACAAGAAATTCCCCTGTCTAGAATTAAATGAATAGGTAACTTTTGATTTAAATTTATTAGATTGCATTTATTAGCCATTTATAAAATTTGTCACTAAACTGTACAACTGTAAGGTATTGTGAAAACATATATCTACCCATGTGATGGTACTTTCATCTACGGATAGCGCTATTTGTCGTACAATGTCTACGGAAACCGACAATTAAAACTATAGCAATTATTCTAAGCATAAAGATACTCGGATGTGAAAGTACCGGGTCAATGGTACGTTTTGTCTCTTATGATAAACTCCAGATAAACAGATATTTTAGGAATTGTTATCTATCGACCAATTTAAGCCGCACCTCTGTAAAAGTTGTCGTTTCGAAGTTTTCAATTTTTGAAGATGGTCGTATGCGTGGGCAACATTATGACTCTGGAGATAATAAATTGGTTATCTGTAATATTTGCTTTCTATAGATGCCCCTTAATTTGCCGTATCCACGCAGCGTAAAAGAGTGAAAATAAATAATGTAAAGAAACGACCAGTCTGTGTATTCAATTATCAAATTATTAAATTATAATACATCACATAAACAATGGAGTTTTAGGGGATCGAGACTCATCAAAATTAAAAATTTTCATGACGTGTTATAGCTCTTAATTGCCGTCAAAACCATATCAATCAACTTTAACGCAGTTATTTTTCAAAAAATCAAATGGTTTAAAAAGTATTTTAACACAGAAAAATGTTTATATTCTTTTGAAATGGGATTAATTAATTATTAAAACGACGCTGTTAAATAATAAAACTTGGTATTTTTTCTAGGAAACTTGATGAATTAGGGCTAACATTTGAATACTATCCCAATAAATCAAAAACTGTGGCCCTAATTAAATATTAAAACACAAAAAAATATGACACGTTTGCTTAACTAGAATATCGGTTTTGTAAAGATTTACGATTTTTCAACTGTATGTTATAGGCAATTAGTACCTACCTGCTGGTGTAATATAAAAAACGCATGGCTCCTTTTGCATTCCAATTTCATTTCTTCCCCAACACAGTAGACTACCGTAGTCTTGTTCCGTTATTGGCTTGATCATTGCTATACTTCTTGCTTTTTCAGTGTAAATCTACAAGAAATAGGAATTTAAACATCAAATCAAGTCAAATTCCCAAATAAAGAAAAAAGTTTGGGTCTGTGATTTGAAAGTACTATACAGAAATAATTGCTGACGTCAAAAGCTGCCTAAAAATATTTTTAAAGCGTTAATTTAAAAAATAAAATTTGTCTTAAAAGCTAATTTAAACATATTATAAAGAAATAGTAATTATTACATCTTCTACATACAATCCTATTACTATTGGAGTTTTCAACAATAGGTAATAAACAAAAAGATAAATAAAGTATCTATCTTAAAACTTTAAGAATAGTAAAACGTAAATCATGATCATTAAAATTGTGTAAAAGAGCAAAAGCGTGTTAAGCATATAATTTTAAATTATGGAAAAATCAAGGTTATTCTAAAATATTGAATTCCACATCGTAACTCTCGATAGTAAAGCCCAAAAGAAAAGTTGTAATCTGTGCCTACTTACTTGGCTGGGTGGAATATCAAAAGAATCAGCGGAGTTGTTAAATTTCCAAATAAAATCGACTTCGGTCGGATTTGCTTCCAGTTCACATGTTATTTTGGCTGTTTCGTGTCTTGCAACACCAAATACTTTAGGCTGACCTGGTCGACAAATCGGTATATCTGTAAAAAATATATAAAGCGTTATATAGAAGACATTTATATGCTGAAATATAATCAAATTATTTTATAGTAAGTCTTTGTTAGGAAAATAATTCAATCACAAATTCTAACTCAGTGAAAACAATATCTCTCGCACAAAATTTCGCCACGTCAAATTTTGAGCTGAGTTTGTTTACTGAGAAAACTAAATTGGTTGATTCAACAGTCACGTGACTATCAACGATGATATGTTTGTTGCAATTAAAAAACCATTGGGGTAATTATTTTTACGCGTTTAAAGCAACATTTTAAATTTGTTAAACTTTAACTGTTGGAACAAGAATTAAATTTTTGATTCAATGATTACTTTCCATTGAAGTAAATATCATATAACTTGTTGAGTTGATGCTAGCTAAGATGTTGAGTAAAATAATAACAACATTATCTCAAAATTTTAATTGTTTAATTCAACAGTTCAGGCTGTTACTTCTACCGCTGGCACTACTGGACTAATACCGCGCATCTTGTCTCGCACTTGTCTTCTGTCGCTTGTCGACGTATGATGTGTGTACACACGACGCCATTGCATTCTAGTGAAGTTTGGAATTTGAAAGCTGGGAGTATTGTTATTAATTATTAGATACAAATATAAGGTTAGAAATATTAGTTGTTCATTTATTTACCATTAATTAATTTGCTTAGAATCATCCAAAACTCGTAAAAATCAAGATTTAAATTATTATTCTAACGTAACTTTACTTTAGAAAGTTTTCTGCTTTGGGTTAGTTGTGCTCATATTTTCATAATATCTACCTACCTAATTTATTTGTTCTAAGTTTCTTAGATACGCTACACCTATTATGTGTTGCAAAATATTTTGAATTTACTTATATATGTAAGAATCAGAAGGGTTACTGGATTATCCTTTTTACTTAACTGGAAATTTAATTTAAAATCGAAAGCGGGCGGTGTTCGCCATGGTGGTTCTTATAGATTCGTTCTTGACGGTTATGCTGATGCTTATACTAATATAGGATTTTCTAAATATCTGTTATGCGTAATATACGTATAATATGTATTGATGCTAAATTATCCAACGATAATGAAGTCTTAAGTAATATTTATAACTGAAAATAATGTGAGTAACTTTAAATGTAATATTATGTAAAACTATTTATTATACAGTATTTATATTACTAATAATTTGTTATTTTTTATTCTTGTACTACTACTTTGTAGTGTACAGGGTGTCCAGTTTTCGTATGTTTTACGGGTTATCTGCGTTATTAGTAAAGATAGAAGGTTGCGGTTTTCGCGGCACCGTGTTACTTTCTTGAGAAACAAACGATGCCATCAACAGAATTTTCATAGCCCCCTTAGTTTTATAGATACGGGGTGATTTCGAAAATTTTGCATTTTGGGACACCCCCGTATCTCGGTTACGCTGCAACCTATATAAAAGGTAAAAAATGAACTTGTTAGTTTTTTTCACTTAGAATCCAGTGGCTTGGTCAGATTTTTTCTATGTTTAATTGTTTTCGAGAGAAAGAGCAAACTTGCATTTTTTTAAATGGGACACCCTATATATTTTCAGCTATTATGATTCAGTTTATCACAAGTTTTTTAAAAATGTATAATACTTTATAGCTGTTTTCAATGTGAAGCTCAAAATTTACATTTTTCAACAAATTAAAATTTTTTTTTAGTAGGCTATGACGGGTATTTAGGAAAACAAAAGATGACAGGCTTGTTATGTGAAAAAATCTTTATTTACTGTCAGAATAGGTTATTCATTTTCTGTTCTTTATTTCTATTCGGTTTCGATAAATAGCAGTTTTTTCTTAATTATGGCTGCGAATGAAAAGTTCGAGAATTATGAAAAGTACGATATGTTCGTTTGTTATATTCAGTGTAACGAAAATTCGGATGAAGCATTAGAAGTTTATTTTAACAGGTATGGGCAACTTTTTATATTTTTCATCATATTTTAAAATTTATAAAAACGTAATATTCGCAGATTCCCAGAAACAAACCAAAGTAGTTCTTGTAGAACAGTGTAAGGTTCTGTCGGTGTTACAAAATCAAGGGTTCAAACTATTCTAAAAAAACACAAGTTTAAGCCATACAAATTTCATGTCGTACAAAACTTACATCTCGGTGACGCAGAGCGCGGCGTAGAGTTTTGCAATTGGTATTTACAAAATGTAAATAAAGAAAATCATTTTAAAAAAACGATTATATGGTCTAATGAGAGTCATTTTACCAGTGCCGGTATATTTAATCGGCAAAATACTAGGTTTTGGTCCCAGGAAAATCAACATGTTATATTTCCACGGGAACGGCAAGGAAGATTTGGGTTTAGCGTTTCATGCTTCATACTGGAAAGTAAAATTTTATATAATATATTTGAAGGTGGTCTTACTGCAAATAAATATTTAGAAATTTTGGAAAACATTGTGCCCGAAATAGTAGGGAATGTGCCCCTAGCTCATCTTAATAGCTTATATTTGCAACAGGACGGAACTCCCGCTCACAATGCTCAAATTGCTATATCTTAACAATAATTTTCCTGGCCGCTGGATTGAAACACATGGACCTGTAATATGGCCACCCAGGTCACCCGATTTAACGGTTTTGGATTTTTTTTTGTGGGGCTACCTAAAAAATGAAATTTATACCGTCCAGTACCAAACGATGGCAGATTTAAGAGAAGCCACTGAAAGAGCCTTTAGGGAGTTACAGGCACGGCCTTTTATTACTTTAAATGCACTGAGGCGAATCAGAACAATGTTTGAAACATGTCTTAGGCATAATGGACAACAGTTTGAGCAATATTTATGAGACGGTTTCCTAAATTATCAAATAATTGATAATTGCAGCTTTTAATTTTTGAACGTATAACACAACTGAGTTAATTGTCATTTATATTTATAAAAGTTAGTGTTATAGGTATATATTTTTAAAATTAGTGTTTTATATTTGTGAGAAGCTTGTGACAATTATTGTTTATTCTTAAACTTTATACGGTGTGCCGTTTAAAAAAATGTAAATTTGTTGAAAAATGTAAATTTTGAGCTTCACATTAAAAACAGCTATAAAGTATTATATATTTTTGAAAAGCCTGTGATCAACTGAATCATAATAGCTAAAAATATGTAGGGTGTCCCATTTAAAAAAAATGCAAGTTTGCTCTTTTTCTGGAAAACAATTAAACATAGAAAAAATTTGACCAAGCCACTGGATTCTACGTAAAAAAAACTAATAAGTTCATTTTTTACCTTTTTGATAGGTTGCAGTGTAACCGAGATAGGGGGAGGGGGGGGGTGTCCCAAAATGCAAAATTATCAAAATCACCCCGTATCTAAAAAACTAAGGGGGCTATGAAAATTCTGTTGATGGAATCGTTTGTTTCTCAAAGAAGTAACACAGTGCCGCGAAAACCGCAACCTTCTATCTTTACTAATAACGCAGATAACCCGTAAAACATACGAAAACTGGACACCCTGTAATTGTAAGTGATTTTATAATACCATTTTCTGAGCTGTGCTAATTAAAAATGCTGTTAGAATTAAATAAGGTTCACCATTTGTAAGCTATTGACACGAAAATTTACATATTGGTTTAAACTAAATAGGACTATAATCTTGCTGAAATAGTGCTCTTAAGAAAATGACTATAAGAATCTACTTACATTTAAACAGATATAGAAGCAGGAAGGTACCTAATAATAGCATTTTCAATATGCAATTAGTTAGTAGATTTCTCTCAAAAGAATTCTATTTCAACAAAATTGTGTATTTAATTTAAATCAATATACTAAATTTTCGACTCAATACTTCACTTATGTTAAACCAACAACATGAAAGTTTTTGGGTCAATATTTTGGAACTGTTAATCCAACATTTGAAGAACTTTAAATCAAAGAACCAGACATTTCAATCAACGATCTCGGAGTGTTAAATCGAAAGCCTAAAGTTTCCATTACAATATTTTGAAAAGTTAATTCAATTAACTAAAATAATTAAGTGAACAGTTAATAAATGTTAAGCCAATAAATCTCGTATCTCAAATCAACATTTAAAACATTTTGAATTAAGCAGGATTTTAGTTTCTTGTAACTATCTTCGGATTTTTTAATATACAGCTTTTAACTGTTAATTTAAGTCACAAAATGTAACATTTTTAAATGGTTCATTCAACTCTTAAAAAACATTGCTTTTATTGAAAGTGCAAAAACTGTTGAATGAAACATTTATTGATTGACTTAACACTAATTTTGTCGGTGAATTATACCGTTATTTTTTTTTATTTTTAATCCGTGCTTTTCTAACCAATTTGTAAATACATTTTGTATAAATTATTTTGTTTTATTTTGTAATGTTATATCGGGGTAAATCAAAATGTCTGTCATCATTTCAAAACATGTAATAGAAAAATTGAGGCCGATAGTTTTAATTAAAATCCCTTTTAAAATTGTAAATAATATAAATATATTAAATCTTGTCATAAATGAGATAATCGGATGATGCCATTATCTCATTTATGACAAGAGCTGCACTAAAATACCGATTTGAAAGATTTTCTGTATTTACAAAAACACAAATCACTCAAATCGATTAACCACAAAGCATAGCCTACGGAGCGACAATCCACAATACGTTGGTGAAATAATGAATGGACCAAGAACTAAATGTTTCGCTGCAATTGGTGACCCTGTATTTTCGGTTGCCTACTTGCAATTAGTATAAAGTCAAGCGATTACAGCTGACAAACTGACGCTTATTTTCTGGTTTTTGGTTTCATTTTGTCACTTGTATTAAAGTAATTTTTAAGTTCTTTGTATTAAAGATTGGCTAGTGTTTGTGAGATTTTCTAAATTTTTTGTTAAAGCTTTGTGTTTTTTAGTATATTTAAGGAATATAGACATTTCTGGTCCTTTAACGGCTGTGTGATTTTTGTTAGAACTAGAAACATTGATATCAACAATATTCAGAGCTTTTTATCAATATTCCGTTTATCATTTATTTTGAAGCCTTTTAAATATTGTTTAAGTTATTCTAGTATTGCTGTGTGATTGCTTTTAATAAGAAACTTTCACAACAACAAATAGAATACATCCTTTTATTAACCCATTTTAAGGCATATAAATAGACAGAAGCATAAAGTGGCTTAAGAATACCAATTAAAGAATTAATTTTTTTAGGCTTATTGTTTATGAATTGGAAAAAATATTTACCTAATAAGTTTTATGAGTTCGTTACTTACTGAAATATCACATAAACATTTCCAAAAAAAAATAAAAACTGAACGTTTATCCATCCTTGTTTAGTGTTTTCCCCATTGTATGTAATAAAATTTTTTATACGCTTAAAAATTGCAATAGAGAAATGTGAACTAATAAGGAGAAGAAACGCAGGAAAGTTACTATTCTAGCACATGTCTAGTATAACAATTAGTATCTAAGAACAATAATTTTCATGTTCGTTTATGCAATATGTGTATTATGTATTTTTATTTAATGTTATAAATAAATGGTTTTGTCAAATCCCGCAGTTCTTTTTTAATGTATACAGTATGTCCACGGATGGGGTTTACAAGAGGACAAATGGACTAATAATTGAAAGATACAAAAAAAAAGTTACTCTTAATAAACGTTTTTGCTTGTCTAAAAAAACCGATTCACCATAAGAAACTTCAATTTTTTTATACTCTTAATAAACGTTTTTGCTTATCTAGAAAATACGATTGATTATAAGAAACTTCAATTTTTTTATACAGGGTGGGTAAAAACTGCAAAAATGTTATTTTGCTTAAGAGTAAACATACTTTATTTTGAAAGATACGAAAAAAAGTCACTCTTAATAAACGTTTTTACTTGAATAATGAATAGGTGATACTTGTTGTCAATGTCTTTATTTAATGAAGTAATTATAATAATAATAATAATACGAACATTTTTATTAACATGAAAAGAATACGATAACGATTTCATAATTCGAAAGCTCCACCCCCATATAATAATAATACCATTTATTTGCAGTTCAAAAGTTCACAAAAATATACATTACATAATATATATAAAAAAAAAATATGAAATGCAAATAGGAACTGAAAGCAATTTATAAAAGATCTAGTTCAGTCCCTAGAAACCACAAAACAACAAAATTAGATTGTTCACAATGAGAATAAATTTGTTTCCTATAAATACCCATAATTTATATAAATAATAAATAAAGAATCAAAACTTATCTAGTAGGAATGAGAAAAGGCTCAAAAAGAAACCAACTGACCAAAAAGAAAACATAATTGCATTAGTTAGAAAAGTTAATAAGGAAATTCGCGCTTCAGCCTCCTTTTAAAAATTGATGGTTTTAGAGATCTCAGAGAGGTATGTACATTGTTGTATAGCTTAAAAATAGTGTATGAAAAACTTCTTTTAAATGAAGTAGACCTATGGACAGGTGGCGATATAAGCCCCTTAAATCTTAAGTTTAGCCTGTGGACATCTGTGCGATAACCTATCTTATTTGTCAGGTATTCCGGACATTTATTGTATCATATAATAGTATGGAAAAGAACCAAAGAGTGAACCTTACACCTTTCCTGCATACTAAGCCACCCTGCATCCCTCAGCTTATAGGAAACTGCATCAAACCTTCTAATGCCGTATATAAAGCTTAAGCAACTTTTCTGGACTTTTTCAATCTTAGCTATGCCAGCCCTGTCCAGACATGGCCCATATACAGCATCACAAAAATTAAAGTGGCAAAGTACCAGAGAGTCGCACAGTTTTGTTTTAAGATTTTCAGATAGTATATGACGATGTGGATATAGCATTTTCAAAGATAAGTAAGCTTTTCGTATGCAGTAATCAGTGTGTTTTCTGAATCTAAGATCAGTATCCAAAATGATTCCTAAATTTTTTGCACTCGCTAAAAACTCCAATACCCGTCCGGCGATTTGCACCCTTACCATTCCTTGAACTCTGTCCTTATGCCTTCCAAATGCCATAACTGATGACTTCTCCGGGTTTATCTGCAATCCGTGTCGCGTCGAGAATACAGTTAAATTGTGCAAATCACTCGCAATACGCCGTTCCGCCGCAAGACAGTCGTCAGGAAAAAACGAGTAGTAGAGCTGCGTATCATCCGCATAAAAGTGAGCTGTCATATGTGCCAAACAGGAAGCAAAGGTATTTGTATATATAGTAAACAACAATGGCCCCAGTATTGAACCTTGAGGAATACCGCATCTCACTCCATCTCTCGACGACTGACCCACTGACGTCTCAACGTACTGCACGCGATCCTTAAGGTAATCGCCGATAAAACCTATTGCGCTCTCAGAAAATCCGACAAAATTTAAGATGGCTAGTAATAATGCGTGACTAATAGTATCAAATGCCTTTGAATAATCTAACAGAACTAATATGGTCGTTTTACCAACATCAGACGCACGAAAAATATCGTCGGTGATGTTCAAAATTGCAGTTGTGCAACTATAACCCGCTCTAAATCCCGATTGGTTGACGGGCAACACAGAATATTTATCTAAATAGCTACGAATTTGCTTATCCATAATTTTTTCCAATAATTTTGACAAACAGGGTAGTATGCTAATTGGCCGCAATTCATTAAAAGAACTAATATCTTGCTTTTTAGGTAGCGGGATTACTCGAGCTACTTTCCACTCATCTGGAAACTTTCCTTCCAACAAACAGGAATTTATAATATTAGTAAGAATAGGCAAAATTCTAGGACAGCACAACAAAACCATTTCAATATTCATCAAATCTGATCCCGCAGACAGTGATTTAATAGTATTCAAATGTTGAGTTATATCATCTAAATGTACCGTAACAAATTCAAATTTTTCAGTAATGTTTAGTTTTATGTTTTGTTTGTAATACGTGACAAGATTGTTGTCCACCATCCCCACACCCTGAGAAGCATTCAAGAAGTATTTATTAATTTCTGAAGGTTTATTTAACAGATCCGGAAGTGGTGCTTTTGTATTTTTGGTAACAATATTTAGATTATTTAGCCTTTTCCATAAAATCTTACTATTTTTTTCATTAATGCCAAACTCTAAATATTTCTTCTTTTCATTTTTTACGGCTATATTAGTTTGATTACGGATCTGTTTATACGCATCCCAATGCCCTGGATCGTGACTCTTTTTAAACTTGTTGAAAGCTTTATCCCTCAATTTAATCATTGTCTGTATAGTGTCCGTCAACCACGGCGGCTTAGGGTTTTTTATTGTTATATTTTTTAAAGGAGCTAGAACGTCAAAAATGTTTGTTAATATGGTATTGAAGTATGAAACTTTATCATTGATGCTTAGAATGTAAAATATGTCTTCAAAAGGTGCATTTGCTAGAAAGTCTGTTAGAAGTTCTTTATCAATACGTTTTAAATTTCTTATTGTTACCTGTTGCTTTATGTCTAGATCCATTTTAATATTTATTTTAACCTCTACTAAACTATGGTCAGAAATTTGTGGCATGTGTTTGGAACCAAATATATGCTGATTTTCCTTTGGAGTTAGTATCAAATCTATTAAGCTGCTTGATGTATTAGTAATTCGCGTTGGTGTATCAACAATTTGTTGTAAATTAAAAGTCTCAATGCAACCCAAAAAATCCTGAACACTTTTATTGTTTAAATCTATAATATTTAAATTAAAGTCGCCTCCACAGATTAATTTATCAGATGACATCGAAAAAAGTGACAACGAGTCTTCAAATAAACTCAAAAATTCCGAGAAACCTCCTTTGGGTGGCCTGTACACTGATCCAAAGACAAAGGATAATCCGTTGATTTTAGTTTGTATCCATAATTGTTCTAAATCATTACTTTGAACCGAGTTTAATATGTCATATTTAAAATTGGACCGAATATACATACCAATACCACCACCCCTACAACCTCTGTCTAATCTAACAAAGCTGTAACCAGCTACTTGTATCGCATTATCTGGTATATTTTGTGTTAACCATGTCTCTGAGATCCCAAAAACGTCATAATTTTCCTGTAGTAGAAGGGTCTTGATATCTAAAAAACTATTGGTCAAAGAACGAACGTTAAAATATGCAATATTTAATAATTTCATCTCCTTCCCACTGAAAATAAAACAAAAATAAAACAAAAGAAAAAGTTACAAATATGAAATAAATGAAAATAACGAATGTTTATCTATTCCCTTTAGGTAATGACAATATTGCCGGCAACCGGTTCTTTTAACTATATTTAGCAATATCATCTTCGGTTTTCAAATAAATCTTCTTTCCATTAATCTTAGTAAACAGCTTCCCTTCAACGGTCCATACTTTGTCTTTGCCAATTTTATCTCGAGCCAATAGCAGTAATTCATAACGATGCCTAATGAGTTCCTCAGCAATTGCAATCGTACTATTTTTTAACTTGCTCTTACTGAAAAAAACTAGATTTCTTTGCTCAACAGCTTCAAATCTGACTATGACAACCCTAGGCCTTGAAGAAGTTCTCTGGGGTTTTTCTATTCTATAGCACTCACCAATTTTAACATTCTCAATGCCAAGTTTGGTTTGGAAGATTTTTGACACTTTTATTTTTAGATCGATATTATGTTCAGGTATTCCAAATATTCTTAGCTGATTTAATTTACATCTTTGCTCTAGCGTATCAATTTTTAGAAGCATTTCTTCCTTTTCACCCTGTATGCTATTTATTTTAGTTTCCAAAGTGTTTATTTTTGTTTCTTGGATTTGCATACGATCTTCAATTTTTTGTGAAACAATATCGGCCACCTTTTTTGCCAAGGCCTCCACAAAATTTGCATCCTTTATAATGTCAGATATAATTTTTTGTGAACATTCCTTTACAATGTTTACCAGCTCATTTTTTTGCCGTTCAGTAAATACCATTGTAGACAACTAGGATTCCACACTGAATGATTATTAAATTCTGATGCAACTGCAAGTTATTTCGCGATGATTTTATCACCAGTAGTTTAAGCGGTTTTTAATAAATATGTGGTAAATTAATTGTTAAAATCACTTGCACATAAACCGACTATCTTAGCTTTCAAACCGGAGCCAACAAACGTGTCTACTCTCTGTGAACACACATATATAAATCGTCTCGACACATTTTTCTAATTGCTTTCTCAAATAAGTGAAAGAATTTCTGATTTCTTCCTGAGATATCGATTGGACAGCCTGGATAATTCTGCCCTTCAGCACTTCAATATCATTTGGTACTGCGGTAGCAAAAACAATTTGTTTTAAACGGCCCCATAAAAACATATGCGCCAAGGTTAAGTCGGGGCTTCTTGGGGGCCACAAAACTGGGCCATTCCTACCAATCCACCTTGGACCAAATCTGCGGTCAAGCCATTCTCTAACCTCACGAGCGAAATGGGCTGGACAACCATCATGCTGAAAATACATATTTTGTCGAAAATTGAATGGTAGATTTTCGAGTTCATCATTGAAAAATGTATCCAGCATTTCTAAATATGATAATATATTGCACGTGTTATCAAAAAAATATGGCCCTATTATGCCATGGATGGATATCGCGCACCACACGTTCACTTTTGTGAAATATTGTCTTCTCGTCATAATTCTGAATTTGGGATTTTCTAAAGACCACTACCTAACGTGCTGGGTTGCAACGGTTCCATTGGTAGAAAATGTACTTTCATCAGAAAACATGATACATTTATAAAAATCAACATTTCCACTTAAAATTTTGTCTCCTATCCACAAGCAAAAATCAAGTCGTTTCGCGTCACCTCCCTCTTCCAATCTTTGATTAAAGTGCGGTTTATACGGATACAATTTATTTGCTTTAAGGATCTTCTGAATTTGATTTTTTTTCACAACTTCCAACTGAGTAACACGATGTCTAAGGGACGTCATATGATTTTCTTCAAGATTGAAGAACTAAGCATGTAGCAGCATCATCATGGTCGCATTTCTTCTTTTTTTTTTGAGATCCAAAACCGAACCAGTTCCCTGGAACTTTTTTATTAACTTGCAGATTGTCATCCTAGTTATTGGGATTCCTACAAATTTCTCGGTAAATTGTTCCATGACGTAGCGGTATGAAACTTGACCATCCCCATAACATTGTATTATAAAAAATCCTTGTTCAGTAGATAGCATTTCTACTTAAATAATAACTTCATTAAATAAAGACATTGACAACAAGTACCTATCACCTTAAGTGTCATTATTATTTTAACTAGGTTCACCAGTCAGAGGTGTGCCAGCGAATACTTTTTGGGAAATAATTTTTACATAGGTAAACCTTTTAATGAATTGTTCTACTTCGGTTTGTTGTGTAGAAAACACATTTATTAAGAGTGGATTTTTTTCGTATCTTTCAAAATAAAGTATGTTTACTCTTAAGCAAAATAACATTTTTGCAGTTTTTACCCACCTTGTATAAAAAAATTGAAGTTTCCTATGATGAATCGTATTTTCTAGACAAGCAAAAACGTTTATTAAGAGTGACTTTTTTTCGTATCTTTTAATTTTTAGTCCATTTGTCCTCTTGTAAACCCCATCCGTGGACATACTGTATATAAAAAACAAACTTGGTTTAACATGTTTGTGTGTGCACATTTTACAATGAAATAAAAAAAAAATAACTTCTCTTAGTATTGTCTTACTGGTCTTGTCATTGCGGTGGATGGATTTGTCCCTAATGTAATCTGGCGCAAGCCCATTTTTGTAAACGCTCTATAAAATATGCTTTGTGCAATTAAAAACAAAACACCTCTGCCAACAATTAGTCGGCTCTCGGTCTTTATGACATCGTGGTTTCGAGTCTATCTTTATTCATGCCACCTCTGGGGTGCCACAGGGTTCAGTCCTTGGTCCCTTGTTTTTTAATATTTTTATAAATTACATCATAGATAATATTAAATCACATTCACTTCTTTATGCCGATGACTTAAACATATTTTGTAAAGTTGATTCGCTGAGTGATTGCATTTACCTTCAAGAAGATATTGTCTCATTGGGTCGATGGTGCGATTCAAACAATTTACACCTTAATATAAACAAATGTTTTACTTGTAGAACTACCCCAACTTACTTTGCATACAGTATAAATCGGACTGTTTTGTTAAGGTGTTCTTAATTTAAAGATCTGGGTATTACTTTTGATGCAAAGTTATCTTTTGTCAATCACATCAATGAGCTAATTTTAAGCTCTTACAGAAATTTGGGCTTTATCTTGCGAAACTCTAAGGATTTTGTTAACATGAATACGCTGATTGTATTGTTTAATGCATTCGTGCGATGTAAGCTGGAATATGGGTCACTTATTTGCTTATGAAGTTCATTCTAACGCGATTGAAAGAATCCAGAGACGTTTTGTTAAATACCTTTGGTTTAAGTCGGATGGTACCTATCTGGAGATTGGTTTTCCGAATGATGTAATGTAAAGCAGATTTAACATATCCAGTTTAGTGAAACGTAGAGAATTTGCTGCAGTTTTGTTCTTGTATAAGATGTTAAACGGTAAATTGGACTGTCCAGAAATATTGCCTAGTGTTAGGTTTCGAGTGCCATCCCTGCAGGCTTGCATTAATCATTCCTTTTTTTATTTACCTGTTTCTCGAACAAATTTATTATTATATTCACCGCTCTATGTCATGTGCAATGATTATGAAAAATATAAGCACCATATTGACATATTTCTCTGTACTATCTAGTATAGATTATGTTAGGTTTAGTTTGGTTAGAATCTAATTGTGTATTATTTGAATATTGTTATTTGTGTTTTTTGTATGTTGCTACCCTGTAATTGGAGTTACTGTCTGGGTAGTGTACTAAATAAATAAATAAATAAACAATTCCAGCGTAGTAGTTAAAACACTAATGACAAATCACAGAATAAATTCTGTAGCCTGTAATAACAACTAACAAAATTATGTTGATAGTGTCACTGTGAAATAATTTTTCCAACACACCGTTATTGACGAATCCTCAAGTTAAACTGTAATCTTGAAAGTAATCTGATCCTATAATATCCGGCGTTATAACAATATGCACATAGGAAATACCAAATTTTTAAAAATACAATAAAGTTATCTGTGTTTAAATTCAATTTAAAATTGTAAAGAATGGAATTATTTGAAAAACAAAATGTTAGGAATACATACCGGATAATGCATGGCTTAGTTAAACATAGGAAATCCCATGTACATTTTTAGGTGGCTAAATATTGGTTCCCCGGTACCTTTTAGATAAAAATTGTGTTGTAATTTTTTGAAGAGGCCAATATAATAAACCAATGTGCCAAGTTTGAATAAATTTTAGTAAGCCAATCCTAACTTCTTCAATTAAATTTGATGGCGAAATTACGAAATTTTCATAGTTTAGGCAATACAGAAAACGCCAGCAAATAATTTCTATGACGCTATTGTCAAAAATTGACGTAAAGCTGGACATAACGAATAAAGATTATTTCATATTAAAAACGCATTTTCGTTTCACCAATCCGGCAATCACACATCCAAAATAAAAGACACCATTATGCTTTTCTAACTAAGCCTTTAATTTAATATGCCTAAAACTACAGATTTTCACAAAAACATTAATTAATTAAATGTTCAAACAACCCTTCATTACCAACTAAACAATATCCTAACCGATCATAAAATTCGTTTGTAACATTACCGAGTTGATATTGAGAAATTTTGTCACATCCTAACGAAATACAGTTATTTAGCTGGTCTAGATTTTCAAATTTTACATCTTAATAAATAAAAATTTTTAAGTGACCCCACAGAAAGAAGTCGTTTGGTGAAAGGTCAGGAGATTTGGCTGGCCAAAGGATTAGATTCCGTGGGCCAATAACATTTCCGTTATAACTTCTTCTAGTGCGGGTTCAATTCGATTTTGTAGTAAGTCCAAATGGATTACTGCTGTAAGGTTGCTTTCCATAAGAAATGGTCCAATATTATGATGCTCTACAATTCCCGCTGAAACATTTATTTTTTGTGGTTATTGCGTCCGAGTATGCACAAGACGATGTTCATTTTCTTGGCTCCAATACCGGCAATTTTGAACATTTTGTACGTTGTTAAGGGTGAATGTAGGTACATTCATCGGTAAAACAAATATTTCTCAAAAAATCCCTATTATTATTTGCTCTTTCCATTATCTCAAAACAGAATACCATTCTCCGTTCTTCATCACCTTGCCGTAGCTCTTGATGTTTTTCATGCTTGTAAGGAAAATATTTATGTTTCTTTAAAGTGCGCAACACTGTGGTTTGATGTTTTCCTACGGCTTACCCAAGAATCCTCGTGCTAATCATTTTATTTTCCTCCACGTGCAATAAAATATCAAGATCTCTATTATTAGTACAATAAATCTGTTATGGAAAAGCGGGTTTACGGGAAAATAATACCATAAGCGATTTTATTTCATAAATGGTTAGGGGGCATGTGATTAGCTTAAAACCAAATTGTCGACCCCCCCCCCCCCCTTGGGCGCTTGTGGGAAACTCAAAAAGAATTTTGACTTGATTTTCCGCAAAAACGGTAAGTCGCAGAGAAATATTTTGTAAACAAATATTGTAGAAAACAATATTCTCCACAATTTAGCTCATGGAGTCACTGCGCTACGACTAAAAGTGCAGAAAGCAGAGAGCGCCCAAGTCCCCAAAAAATCACTTTTTCCTTATTTTCGACGCGAAAAATATTTTTTTGCTCAATCGCATAAATACAAAAGTTGTAGACCCCAAAAAATCCAAAACGGTTCCACCCTGTGAATCATCGACTATGGGCGATTTATTTACTTAGCTTCAAATCAACGTCAACAGTGAACAGAAATTATTGATAGGAAAGTGTAAATTTAAAAAAATGTTAAATGCCCTTGATATTTTAAAACAATTAGGGGATATATCTTGATATTGAGTAATAAGAACTCGTAGAATGGAGTAATATTTTCGAATCGACGTTAGAATACCAGTATAATGGCCTTATACAAGTATTGCTAATAACTAATTTTAATTGTGTTACGAGATTACAATAAAATTACCATTAACATTTTGAATGTGGGTCAAAACGCCTGCCTTTCTGTGACGTCAATAATCTGTAGTTACCGATGTTATCAAATATGCTGTTTTTGCAATTTTATTACTCTAGTAGAATAGTATATTTGTAGAGTTAAATGTACTAAATTGATTTCATGATCATACATTATCAGTAAAATTTTGATTAAAATTTCTTCATATTTTTAAAGCGATTTGGTAAAACAATACAATAATCAGTAAAAAATCAAACAATAAATGACAGCTGGATAATTATTAATATTCGTATCGTATGTTCATTCATGGCAACTGTGATTTGATATAACAGTGGTATACTTAATCAGCATTTTTAAATTGAAATATCTCAAAAACGGCTGGAGCAAATATCAACATATTATTATTATATTTTTAATATTAAAAAAAAAATACATTACATGTTCCTAAAATATACTAGATGTTCTACTTAAAGTTACCCAAGGTTGCATGTTAAACTAATTTGCCATATTCATTTGTTTTATTTCGTAACAGTTTCCTGTGATTAGTGTGCCAGATAAGGGTAAATATTAATAGAATGCTAAGACGCTGCCTTCCGTTGGTACTTCCAGGCGCTATATCTCCGGACTAAATTTATAGGATTTTTTGGGCTCTACAACTTTTGTATTTATGCGATTGAGCAAAAAAATATTTTTCGCGTCGAAAATAAGGAAAGTGATTTTTGGCGACTTTGGCGCCCTCTGCTTTCTGCACTTTTAGTCGTAGCGCAGTGACTCCATGAGATAAATTGTGGAGAATATTGTTTTCTATATTATTTGTTTACAAAATATTTCTCTGACACAAGTGCCCAAGGGGGGGGGGGGCGATGATTTGGTTTTAAGCTAATCAGATGCCCCTAACCATTTATGAAATAAAATCGCTTATGGTATTTTTTTCTCGCAAATTTTACAGATTGGCGGTACTATATCCCTTTCTTCAGCTCAATTGACATTCTGAGTTGAGCATTTACAGTTATTTATTACAGTGCCTTTGGACTCAAATTTACTAATGATAGGATTAATTAATGAAATGGAAGGGATAGGCTTATCAGGGAATTGAACTGAAACCATTTCAGAAACTGCTCTTAAACTGTCTCCTGTATAATACCACTTAATCATAGTTACTTTTTCCTTCATGGAATAGCTCATATTTAGCTATGCTTTAATTATAGCTAAATATGAGCTATTCCATTAAGGAAAAAGTAACTATTCAATGAAAAGGTTGTCACTGCCGCTACTCCTCGTTTTGTCAATGCCAAATAATAACTTGCTGGTGTTTACTGTATTACCTAAACTATGAAAATTTCGTAATTTTGCCATCACACTTAATTGAATAAGTCAGGATTGGCTTATTCAAACTTATTCGAACTTGGCACATGGGTTTACTTTATTCGCCTCTTTAAAAAATTGTAATACAATTTTTCTCTAAAATGTACAGGGGAGCCAATATTTAGCCACCTCAAAATTCACATGGGATTTCCTATGTTCAACTAAGCCATGCATCACCCGATATAAGATTGTAGCAAAGTTTTTAAACAAAATCTGTCTCAATGACCTAAAACAAAAAACAATGCTTTTATTCACCCTGATATAACATAACCTAAACGAAAAATATTAATTATTGAAATAATATAAAATGTTCTCAAAAACCAGCTTAAAAATAATAAAAACCATGTCAAAAATTATAAAACTATAAAAATTAGCTCAATTTTTGAAGCGGCGGAATTCTGTGCCTGAGCGTGTGTTCTTAGCTATAACTTTGCTTTGACTTAATCTTTATGTACAAATATTTAAAAGCGCTTTGCGTTGTCTTTGCCAGTAATATATCTAACCCAATTTAAATATCAAAATGCCATAAATAATGCATATCAGCAGAAAATAAATTAGAAGTCTTGCCAGACGACACGACATCAAGGCAGGAAATGGTTGATTCCCATGGCACCGCCAGCGCCGCCTTTTCTGACACGAGTTACATACTTTTACATTTTTTAATATAGGCAGTCAGTGGCGTAATTATGCAAACCTAATGTTTTATATCTCTAAGATTCACGACGGACCAGGTATAATTTGATTACTGTATTACTTGGACTATATAGAGTTCGGTTATAATAGAAGTTCTGGAGAAGACTATTAATGAAACCTTCAACATTATCAGTGACCGCCAGCATGGATTTCGTAGGTCTAGATGAATAGGAGCACAACTCGTTAATGTTAACCACGTTTAGAAAAACGCAATAGAATATCATTGGGAGTCCTGGACTGTAGTGGCGTAGGGAGACCGAGGAGAGTCGTGACAGAGGGGAATTGTGACATAAAGTCTGTGCGTTTTAAGAAGTCCGATATCGGATTAAATCACCAAGGGATGTTATCGCTTTTAAAACAGTAAGTCGGTTAGTTACAATATCTTCGCACCTTCGCTATACTTGATCACACCGAACATCCCACTGGTTTACTGTATTCTATTACTGGGCGAAATCAGAGGTTTCAAAACAAAATTATCTTAGAATTACGCGTTGAGCATAAATAATAATTAAATAGATAATTAAATTATTTTGCTATTATTATAGTTAAATCTATATAATAATCGCTATTTTCCAAGAACCAATTAAAATTTGCTCAAGTGCGGGATGGTTAAATATGTTAAAGATTTTGTCAGGTATATACTTTTCCGATAATGACATTATTTTGAGATTATTATAATTAAATCTTCATAATAATTACTATTTTCCAAGAAATAATTAAAATTTGCTGAAGTGCGGGATGGTATGTTCTACTTTATTTTAAATAAGTAGTTGTGCTTTTAAAAAGTTTAGAAAAACCTTCGTTAATTGTTTTAGACAATGCCTCTTACCATACGAGACTCGAAGAGAAATTCCCTACAAGCAGCTGGAAAAAGGAAGAAATAAAAGAGTGGTTGTCAAAGAAAAACATAAACCATGAAAATTTATATTTAAAAAGTGAACTTTTAAGCAAGTGTAAAGAGCAGTCATTTAAAAAAAAGTATGTTGTTGACGAATTAGCCCTCAAATATGGACATCAAGTTTTGAGATTGCCGCCCTACCATTGTCATTACAACGCAATTGAATTGGTATGGGGTATTAGCAAGAACTATTATGACAAACATGCCTGTAAAAATATCGGTAAACCTAGCGTTATAAAGTTATGGGAGGAGGCGCTTAGCCAAGCGGGCAAAGAAGAATGGCGGAAATGCGTTGAACACACAGAAAAAATTTTTGAATCTTATGAGACAGAACAGGTTATAGACGAAGTAAGACCGTTAATTATTACGAATGATGATGATGATGACGATGATGTTGATTCTGATGAGTCTGAAAGCATGGGTGAAATTTCAAATGCAGAGGAAGACTACTTTTAGTAGTACCTATCTACAAGTAGGTACGTTCTGTCGCAAGACTACAAAATCGGTTCTTTTTAGAACCAAAACTTTATAAAAAAGAATTCGTAAAACTAATTTGTCTGAATACTACAAAAGCTAAAAAATTATTATTTTTCTTTACCTAAACTAATTTTTTATTTACTTTAAATTATTTTGTTTAGAAAATGTAATTCATCAACATCCAAAATTACCTTCAATATAATTTATTGTTTGAGAGCCACCGACATAATGGTCAAGAGGTTTTATGGCTTAGCGGACTTCTTAAAACGCACAGACTTTAGTCGATTTCTCGGAACCTATGACCGTTAGCTAGCTGGTACAGCGCGCGTTTGTTGTTATTGAGATTGAGACGCGCTATTTGACGCAGTACGCGACAACGGCGCGCGGATAGCGGTTGTATGTGTACGACATTTGCATACAAAAAATTGCAAAAAGTAAGTTTTTTACCAAAATTTTGATTGCATATATTATATTGTTACGTATTATGTTTGCATTGTTATGATAATTTTTTTCATATGCTTTAGTTTTTCAAGTTTCCTAGCGTGGTATTGCTTTTTTTATATTGGCATCTTGTTTAGAAATTACGAATTATTTTTCTGACCGGTTCACTATTTTTCGCAACTAGGCGAGTTCTTTGTCACAACTCCCCTAATATAGGTTATTTTCTGGCAAGGTTCTTTTTTTTGTCTTGTGGTGTGATGTTGCATGCTGAATTGCTGTCAGAGAATATAATATAGGAGAAAGAACCCTTACTCCAAGTATGTCTACAGATCAGAACATGACATCTTCCAGCAGTCCATCTATTCTGAGTAATAACTCGCCCGTTGCCTTCACGTCTACAGCCCGTAGTTCTCTAGCCACTACTTCTAATGTGTTCTCGCCAGAGTCACTTAGGCCGTTGCCAAAATCTCCGCCCAGAAAAAGGAACCAACCGAATAGACGCAAGATCAAATCTGCTGTGCTTACTGACACACCTACCAAGGATGAAATTGCTGCCATGGAAGCCAGTAGAAAGGTAAAAAAATAAAAATGCATGTTTTAAGCGAGGAAAAGAAGAAGCCTAAAAAATTAAAGAAGAAGATTAATAAGAATAGTAAAGTTGATGATAAAGAAGATGAAGCCAAAGAAGATGCAGAAAATAATTGGTTTTGCTTGTGTTGCCTTGAGCGCTTTGCCAATAGCAAATCAAAAGAGAAGTGGGTTCAGTGCCTCGAATGCCAAGGCTGGTCTCACGAAGCTTGCACTGGGGGCGAGCTTCAATACGTCTGTCATAATTGTTTGTCAGATTAGATTTTAACAAAAAAGATAAAAGATGGCATACTTTATTATTTAAGATACTAACACTTTATATGTCGATGTTACATGTTATTTTAGTTCGTACAGACATGTCAAATAATAATTTAAGTACTTCGTTGCCAAACAAATGTATAATTTATTTATCATTAATATAATGGTATTGTTTATTCACCAAATAGTGTAAATATATGGGTGCCACAACTTACCTTGGTATCAGTCACAACTTACCTTGATATTAGGAGAGTTGTGATAGTAGATTTTGTTTTTGAAGATTTTCTCAGAAACCTTAATACTTTCATTAATTTTAATAATTGTTTCTTAAAAAGTATGGATTGAGCTACATTGACTTATACAGCTCACAGATGTAGAATGTTTCTTGACTGAGATCTGAACCTTGGGGGGGGGGGCGGGGGGGATATCAAAATATTGTTTTTCAAGAAACATACTTACTGATAGTGATGATTAAAATTTAATGCATAACAAAATAAAATCGATGTGCCTTGGCTTGAGCGCAAGTTCATTAATTATTTCTTCAGTTGATATAACTTTTTCTCTATCGACTGACATCATGACAAGTCCATTAAGTCTCACTTGGGCGGTAGTATTTCTTAAATAAGTTTTTATACATTTTATGGTTGAAAGGGTCCTCTCCGGTGTCGCAGTGGATACTGGCAATGTACAAAATTATTTTAGAAGTTTGTGAACGTTCGGGTATGCATGTTGACTGTACAAACTTTTAAACAGGCCAGTGCCTGACATTTGTTTTTGTTTTTTTTCTGAACATTTATTTAAATCTTCGGAGTTTCCATTGACAATAATTTGTAAGTTGTGTCTCTTTATCAGCATATTATAATAGGAAATAAACCTCTGATGCGCGACACCCTCTCTAAAGGGACCACCTGCGTTAAACGACAGGTTATGAATTCCCCTTATTTAAAAATGGAAATCCCATTATTTTATACTCCTTTTTATCTATCAATCTGTTAAGCGACCGCCGGCACTCGTCATAGGAATTCTTAGTAAACATTAATGCTAAAAACACCCTCCATGAGGGGCAATAAAACCCGACCTGACAATTTTTAACACATATAGATACATAGATAGATACACTAATTACTTTATTGCAGGCGGGTCCATTCAACTTGCTTTAAAGGCTGATAAATCAGATGTTAACATTAGTTTTATTTTGAACAGTTTTTGTGTGTTTTGGGATTAACGTGAATATTTGAAGATGGGAGGAAAAAGGAAATGTCTTTCTTTAAGCGAAATAATTGAAATAATAGAGGAAAGTGAAAAAAATGGTTTAAGTATCAGGAAATCGGCTGAAAAATTAAAGTGGGTAAGATCTAAGTGAGTATGTTGCTTAAAAATTGAGCAGAAGTTACTTAAAGAAGGTGGTAATGGTGAACAAAAAAGAAAAAAATAGGACTAGATAAATTCAAGGCATCAAATGAATGGTTAGAAATATTACGTCGTCGGCACGATATTACCTTCAAGAAAATATGTGGTGAATCAGCCGATACCAACATTGAAGACGTAACTACTTGGAAAGAAAGGCTATTGACCATTTTAAAGGACTATGCCCCAAGGGTCGTATTTAATGCAGATGAGGCAGGTAGGTTTCTGCTAACAAAAACACATGCATTGAAAGATGACAAGTGTACTGAAAAAAAAAACAACAAAACAACGATTTACAATTCCTTTCTGTGCAAATATGGAAGGTGAGAAGAAAGAACCACTTCTAATAATAGGCATAACCCTCGTCTTAAGGGCGCACATATCGATAAGTTACCTCTTTGATGGGCCTCGAACCAAAAAGCGTGGATGACAGCAGACATCATGATTCACAGATTTGATACCAAGATGAAGAAGCAGAATAAAAGAGTGGTATTGTTCCCAAAATTACACTGGATAATGTCAAACTTATTTTTCTTCCACCCAATTCTACCTCACATTGTCAACCTTTGGACCAAGGCATTATTTAGAATATTAAAATGCTCTACAGAAGCTACCTTATTAAGAAGCTTTTAAGATGTATAGACAGTGGTTGTCCTCTTCAAGAAATCGAAAATAGTATTACCATAACCAACGCCTTGATATGGGTTTCGGTGGCCTGGCGCAATTTATCCCCAGTGACAATAAAAAAATGCTTTATGAAAGCCGGATTTACGTATAATACAGATAATATTGAGGACTTCGAAAAAGAAGATAATATTCCGCTTGCACAACTGTCTCCTAACAATAAGGACACATTTGTGAACTTGAAACAATTTGCCTCCATTAATAACGATTTGTCAACAGAAAGTGCAGAATTGACTATTATCGAGCGTATTGAAACGGATGAAACTACTCCCAACTCTGAGATAAAGGAAGAGGAACCTGAACTTGCTCCAGTGTCGAAAATATCAAGCCTATCTGAAGCCTGCGCATGTTTGAGAGACTTACAAAAGTTTTTAATAATGTTAACAATTTTGACAAGTCTACAAATATTTCTCAATTGCTATTAAAATGTAAATCTGAATTTTATAAAAATAAAATAAAAAATATGAGGCAATCATTAATTTCTGATTATTTTAAAAAATAAGAATTTTAAAACAAACATACAGTACATTGTATAATATATATGTTAGTATGCAGGTGCAGCATATTCATATTGGTAAATTGGCTTAATCTCATTTAATTTTAGTTTTAATAAATTTAAACAAAAAATATTTAAAATTATTTGGATACATGTAGATACTTATTAATAAAAAAACACTGTAAAATGCAGACCAGTTCGTTCAATTATTCTCTATTAACCACCCACCCCTGTTAACCAACCAACATTTGATTCTCCGAGGGTGGTCGTTATTAAGAGATTTTACTGTAGAAATAGAAAAGGTAACAGTTTTTTTTTTATTTACCCCAAGGAGTCGGTGGATTCTGGATACTTATATTCTTGGCAGGTTAGTTGTCCATTGGAGGGGGGGGTATATTTCCCCATAAGTATGCCATTGTTGAGTTAAATCTAACCTAAGCTAAGTTGGACTTTTCCAATGGCATTGAGGGCTCCTAACTAAAGTGCGAGCATACGGAATGCCGCGCCGGTTCAATTTTGTTCATGGGTGTCAAGCTTTCTTAAAGACCGATCTCTGCGAGTGACAATAGACAGATTTCTTTCAGACATATTTAGCATCAATGCCGAAGTTCCTCAAAGTTCTACATTGTCTCCCACCCTCTTTTTACTATACAAAACGACCTTTTGAAAAGAACTAAAAATGAAATATATATCTTCGCTGTGTTTAAGTTTAAAATAACCTGACCCAAGCCTTATATAATTTTAAGGCTTAAAATTAGGTGTGAAACGTATTCAAATAAGCCAGTGTGAATATTAAAATTATGGAAGTGTGGAGAAAACTTTTACTTGCCATTTTACAGTGCTAGTGATCCTAAACGATACTTTTTCACTCAGCTAACCATCTATAGACATAAGCGATACCATATACATCATTAGGATCAGCTGAAGGGGTGAACATCCACAAAATGGAGTTTCGTCTAATTGTCAGATCCTACAATAGCAATTTTGGTGGTTACGCCTACGCCTTTATTAGTATAAAGTCTGAACAGGCAAGGATGTCGCTTGGATGAAAGTAAAGAAGGTTATGGTCGACGAAGGCAATACTGCACAATTATTGTTGATAAAGAACAGCCACCTAGCTGATATTATTTTGTACTGCCACTTAAAAGAAATACGCTCCAAGTCATCGATACCTCTATTAAATAAAGACCTTAAAAAACCTTCTTGTGATAGTTTGATAGTTGTTGTTGCTCGATAGTTGATATAGTTTCGGGGTGATAGGGTGCCCCTGCTTTATGGGTTATTCCAAATTGTTGTAAAAATTCCTGAAACTCCCCGGAGCAAAACGCCGTACCATTATCAGTACAAACCTCATTAGGAAGACCAAAACGTGAAAATAATCTCCTATAACAATTAATGGCGGTTTGCGAACTATAATTGTTAATCTGAAAATACTCCAACCACTTTGAAGTTGCGTCCTCAATTACCAAAAAGTATTTATTGAGACATGGACCAAAAAAGTCTGCGTGCAAACGCGTCCAAATTTTAAAATCAATGGTGCTTTCGGGGGATTCGCTGAAAACATTACACAGGACGAACAACCTTGAGCTATTTTTTCTATAGCTTCATCTAATTTTGGCCACCAAAAGTAAGAACGCGCAAAAGCTTTCATTTTAACTACACCCATGTGAGTGGAATGCAATTCTCGTAAAATGCTATCCCGAAAGGTGGGGGGAACAATTAAACATTAAATCCGTTGAGGGACATCTGTATGGCCAACCCTGACGAACAAAAAACAATACCTTACTGAAAATTTTATCGCGAGAAGTATTCTTTTTTATAATTTGAAAATCAATAGGGAAGGAAGCATTTTTAATGTAATTGATATATGACATTCTATCATACTTTTCGTCTCCCAGAGGAAAGAATTTACAATTAAATACTTCGCTAGTTAGTCCAGATAAACGAGATAAAAAATCTGCATGATTATTCTTTGAAGTAACATATTTAATTTCGTAGTTAAAAGCAGACAAGATATATGCCCAACGTTGCAGACGATTCGCTGCAAATACTGTTAAGCCCTTTTTATCCCCCAAGATGGCAAGCAATGGTTTATGATCCGTATAAAGTACAAATTTTAAACCATATAAATACTGAAAAAATTTTCGAACTCTGAATGCAGCAATCGAGATGCAAAAGCTATTGGCTTTCTTGAGCCATCCATAGCGGTGACTTGGATGCATCCTCTTCAAAAATTCTTTCGCAGATGCGACTGTCGCGGATACCAATGGCAAAGATATCTCTCAGAAGTGAATCCAAAGATGTATTTGCCGAAAAACCACAATTAGCTGCCAAACTTTTAACTCTGGCTTCCCAGTCACAAATTTTTTCGTCCGGCAGTTTTTTTGCACAATAGAATTTTAGCCTTTCACTAAAAAATGATTTTACTTGTGAAAAATGTTGTAAAAGCACTTTATTTAACTCGTCGTATTTTAAATCCGTTGGGGTTTTAGGCACGCATAAATTTCTTAATAACACATAACAATCCTCACTTAAGGTGTTTAACAGAATAGCCTTCTTACGATCATCTGACGTAATCTCGTTGGCTATAAAAAACTGTGTCAATCTTTCGGAAAACACTGTATAACTGGATATTTTAGGGTCGAAAACACTCAACGCTCCTAGTAACGAAGATGCCATTTTAATGCATAAACTATGCTTTATTTAACTCATGCAGCACACAATTCCGAGACACGTGAGTTCCGTTAAAAAAAACTCGTCGCCAATGTTATATATTACTTAATATATAATAATAAAATAATACACGACGTTATTTTACTTGACCGTTTATTTTAACATTTGCAATACGGCCAGCCTGTGGGCTGCGAGACTCGGTATACACTGCTGGAATGTACAATATAAAAAGCGTCCAGATAAGAGTCATTATAAAAAGATGGCAAACATAAATATTAACTTCCAAATTGGTAATAAAGTTTGTTTACATACAGAACAAGTAATAAGTGATAAATTCAGTCCATGTACCGGTCTTACACCCGTTGCAAAAGACTCACCTTTCCAAACATATTTTAAAGATTTTCCACACGAGCAAAGACAGTCTATGACACGAGTAAACAGCTAAAGGCTCTTAATAATATAGGCTTCGAAAATGTCAAGCTATTTAAGCTTAAAACTAATAAAATAAATGAATTTTTACTTTTTTGTTGGCAACTTTTAGTAGGTACTTATAACATCATATTTTTGATTCATAGAAGTTGTCGTTCTAAGTTTTTTATATTACAGAAACTAGTTGTTGCCGTTGTTAAACACTTATAATAACAATATGACATATAAATATGTATACATGTTAGAACTTTGTTCTCCAGCCACTTGCTGAGACCTTATACAATAAGGATTAACCAAATTATGCTAAAACAGCTATTCTCTGGGCTACATGCCCCAACGAGCGCTGAATTAAATAGCACAATTTGGCGTATTTTGACTACAGACTAACACTGTTAGTACTAAAATACAGACTCAGATTGCAGAAACTACCGGGAAAGAAAAGAATGAATCTTTATTTTCAATGATAGGTTGCTACGCTGCTGCTACCTGTAGACCGGTTTCGAACTCTTTGGTTCTCGTCAGTACAGGGCACGCATGACAAGCGAGCACACCTACCATTGAAAAATTGAAACACCCTATAGCCACAATATTGTTCTGCCTAGGCAGTACAATACAGGTGGCGCCATCCTCCAGCAGTTTCTAGCAATCTGATGTGAAAGATACCGTATGGTACTATAACACAATTGACTTATAATAACTTTCTTCTTTATTGTGTTTCCTGTCAAAAGGGTCCACCTGTCCTTGTGAACTTTTAAAGTCGCCCTGATAGACCCCTGGGCGTGAAGTGTGTGTCCCTGTTCTTATATAATATTTACATATTTACACAACTATTAACTTAATCTTTAAGTTACTGGCTGAATGGCTGATCAGCCCATGCTAATACGAAAAAAAAAATTAATAATTATTTAAAACTTATATTTACTCTAAGCATTACTAAGATTTTTTTTTGTGATTTCTCAGTCAAACAAGTTTTTGTTTTTATATATATCTCAATATCAAAACATATACCATTGTTGGTGTTTAACAATAAGTTTTTGCATCTCGATGCTTTATTACAAATGAAATGCCTAAAACGACATTTACACTTTCGTTTAATTCAAAAATTAGTAGAGGCAAAGCAGGTAAATATACCACATAATATTAAAAATAATCTGACCAATGGGCACTGTTAAAAGAAAATAATCAAATTTAACCTTTTTTTTATGTCCCAGAAAGTCCACTCCCGTTTTTTTGTTAACTTAACTAAAACCGCGTAAGTCAATCAGTAACTAATGAAATATGTTACTATTTTAACATTAATCTGATTTTATTCTGCAGTAAAAATTACAACTTAATTAGTTAATTTAACACATTATTTATGTTAATATTAACTTATTTTATAAATCGCATTGCTAGGTTACTGCACAAAAAAATCACCTTAACTAATTTTGAAAAGTTACGTTGAGACAACTCTGCAGTTAACTTTAATTTATCATACAAGTATATTTTACTGTTTATTTTAATCATATTAACAGCTCGTCCTGAATAAATATAACTTTAATACGTGATTTATTTCGATTTTAAGGCATAAGTTAAGATAAATACTTAAAAACATCACTTTAAATAAACCAAAACAGTAGGTTTAATTATTGTTTAGAAAAGTTGCATTATTAATTATATTTATAGGTATATAGTTCTAGTTTTTGTAAAATTTCTTCACGCTTATTAACTCAACTAAACCATGCTTTTCCTTTTAAACTTTGCTCCTGAAAAAGTCAATTAATCAGCTTTTGAAATGAAAATGCCATTAAAATATTTTTAACAATTAAATTTATTAAAAATAAATGAGACATAATCTAAACTTAAAAGAATTAAAAAATATATTGTTTTAAACAAATATTCTCTTACCTATCTGTACCTATAGTACAGGGGGTGTCCACGATAAGGAGGGCCTCTATGGTGATCTCGGTTATGATAAAAGTAGTGTGGCGTCAAGCTAATATAAGGAAAAATTAATTTTAATAAGATAATAAATACTTACACACAATACTCACCTATGACCGTCAGTTTAAATATTTCAACCCGGTGAACACGTAGGTATACACAAACACTGCAATTATTAAAAATCTCTCCCGTCCGAACACGTCGAACACTCGTAGAAAATGTCTTGGTCTTGACTTGACCAGAGGGTGGGGAGACGGCTTCGGCGGAAGTCGGATACAGACAATTCGCGCGTTTTTTTTTATTAACTGGATAAATATTTATATTTACTCCTTTTAAATGTAGATTTTACTACTAAATAGTTCTTAGCAGCATATTCGATTATAACTAAAATGTTGATTTGACACACTGCGTTCTTATTAAAATGAATATTACTATTATTTTATGTTGAAACAACTGAGAAAAATATATTATATTATATATCTTTTAGTGTAAAATCTTAACTAGAAAAGATGTTGACAATGATTATAAGTTTTTTTGAGTGTGGTTTAGTGGGTTTAGGACAGAAAAACAATTCCTTTTATTATGAAATTGCCGACGTTTCGACCTATATTGGGTCTTTTTCAAGGCTATTCAAAAAAAATTAGAATTATTGTCATTATAAATATAATTCATCTCCATAACAACACAGGGACATAATATTTTATTAAATAAAATATACATCAAACGGTATCAATACCACAACGAGAACTGTTTCTCGTTGTGGTATTGATACCGTTTGATGTATATTTTATTTAATAAAATATTATGTCCCTGTGTTGTTATGGAGATGAATTATATTTATAATGACAATAATTCTAATTTTTTTTGAATAGCCTTGAAAAAGACCCAATATAGGTCGAAACGTCGGCAATTTCATAATAAAAGGAATTGTTTTTCTGTCCTAAACCCACTAAACCACACTCAAAAAAATTTGATATCAGGACGCGAATGATAACAATGATTATAAGCTTAATCAAAGTTACTAGCATTTGATTCATTTTAATAGTGCATGTTAATATTAGTTAGCTGTTATGTTAAAATGACTTCCAGAAAAGTTACTTCTTAAAATCTAATTTTTACTGAATACAAAAGAGTTAAAATAATTTTACATTTTAGGTTAAATTTGATTTATTTTAATTGACTATAAATTTTTTTGATTCTTATGTCCAGGATTTCTAACAGTGGGTGAACCTCCATTTAATACTTTCTTTGCACTGATAGCTAATGAGTTTCAGATTCTATACATATCATTCGTAGGATCAACTTAACACCATATTATGTAGTAAAATAATTAATAAGCTACTGAAAGAATTAGCGTGTTCCAAATAGGGCCCATTTTCATTAACACACTCTCTTGCAAAATTAGCAAACTGACGGTTTTGCCCGTTGGTAAGATCAGCGAAGATATGGGCTACGGTGGGAATGAAAACTACACCATATGAGGTAACACTACGTTCTGGAACACGCTACCATTGTCTGCTGTCACCTGAACCCCGTAAGCGCATCTCCCTTGTCTATGCACCTGAAGCAGATTTTTATACTTGACAACCAAGCACATAAGCGCATCCCTCTGGTTAATGCAACTAAGGCCCAATTGTATAGGTTGGGATTAACTGAAAAGTGGAGGTTAATCCAGGAGTTAGTAGTAAAATGCATTGTATAACCAGAGGCTACCTCCGACCCTAGAATTGACCCTCAACTCGTGGATTGGGTATGAGTTAACTCGTAATCTTGGAATAAAGGATAAAAATGGCGTACGTTCAACATATGTTTGTTTTTGAATTGAACCTATTTTACCATTCGCACCTATTGAATCTAGACTGCTGCGTAATTATATAGTAACCCTATATGGATCCTTTCGATGTTGTAAATTATCTTTTCTCAGATGACGAAGAAGATTTGAGGATTATTAACGTAGTTGAGAATGTGCGAAGACCACGGGTTTTTAGGCCTTGTATTGCGAATATGGACTATTGGATAGATCTAGGGTTTAGACTATTAAAACCTTCTGTAGGAATGCTAATTTAAGTGATTGGCCAACGCAGGCAAAGAGAAATGTGGTACCGAATCACCAAAAACATTAATGCCTCTCCAACTTACAAATAAAAAAATATTAAATAAAATGAAAGTTGCAAAGTTAGGTTACTTTAAATGACATGAACATGACAATTAACAAATGAAATGTGAAAACAGAAAGTAATTTTGATATTCTCATTTCTCTGAAGTTAGCAGTTTTATGAAATGACCCCCATATACATATATGATGACCCCATCCTATACAACTGCAACAAAACCCTACCCTTGATCAACTTTAGTTTTAATTTGAGGGTAAATCTTCATATTACTTTTCTATAGTTAATTCTAACCTATATAATTGGGGCTAAGGCTCAATAGTGGAGGTTAATCCAGGAGTTTGTAGTAAAATCCATTGTATAATCAGAGATTACCTCCAACCCTAGAAATGTTGGGATAAAATGGCGTATTTTTAACGTTTGTTTGCTTTTTAAGCTACTTTACGAATTTTACTTATTGAAATCGACTGCTGCCTTATTATATAGTAGCCCTTAATGGATGTTTTCGATGTTGTAAACTGTCTTCTTTTAGATGACCTGATGATTTTTAGGCCTCGTATTGAGAAAATAGTGGATAGATCCAGAATCCATTGCAAGGTTTAGAATATCAAAAGCTTCTGTACAAATACTAATTCAAGCGACTAGCCAACGCTTTCAACGAAAACGCGGTACCAAATCACCAAGTACATCGTGCCGAGAAAAAACTGGTACAGCGAATTTAAAAAACTGGGCGAACGACATACATATCTCCTCGACTATAAAAGATGTCTAGAGTTGAAAAGGTAAAAATATCTAATTTTTAAAAAGTAACCTAGGTTACAAAATAAAAGGTTTGTATTTTGCCATACGGGGTAGATCAAAATACAAAAAATGAAATTGTCAGTTTGATTTAATTTTGTGACTGACGTGTCAAACGAAATATTTTTTAAAAAATGCCAGCGTTAACCGTCGAGCAAAAAGCGATCATTTACACGCGATTGGGAGACAGGCATCAAATATGACACATCGCAGATGAATTAGGAATTAGCAAAAATACCGTACTGTTAGCTAAGCAGAAAATTGAAGAATATGGAAGTATCGTAAGAAAAGCAGGTTCTGGTCGCCCCAAAATTTCGAATTTAGGTGAAGATATACGATTAATTAATTTTTTAAGAGATAATCCATTCGAAACAGCAATAAAGGCTAAAGAAGAAACATATTTTCCTGGTTCGGCTAATACAGCTCGTAGTAGAATTCGTAATTCTGATATAAAAAGTTGTTGTTTTACAAATAAAATTTTTTTGACCGAAGCAAATAAGCAGAGAAGATTATAATTTGCTCATGAATATATAAATCAAGATAAAAAACCTTTCAATCCTGCAACAATGGTAAAATCCGCGTTTACAGACCTTCTGGTACGAGATACGATGAAAGATATACACATAAGACCAATCAAAGTGGACGCTTTTCTATAAACGTTTGGGGCTGGATTATTGAAAGGGGCCCAGGAGTTTGTCAAATAATGCAGGAAAGGCTCAATGCACTATTATGTTGCAATATACTAAACCAAGTTATGATACCATCGGTGGGCGCAGTATATGGCCAAGATTTTATATTTCAACACGATAATGCTCCGATACATAAAGCCCGCATAGTTCAGAATTATTTAGAAGAAAATCATATTCGTGTTCTGCCGTGGCCTTCGAAGAGTCCCGATATCAACCCAATTGAAAACGTTTGGGGTGAAATGGCAAAATTTATGTATAAACATAACTTCCAGCCGAGAACCCAAGTTGAATTGCGCCAAAGGATTATGGAAGCATGGGATGAAATAACGCAAGAGTATACGAGAAACCTAGTGTTAAGTATGCCACGACGTTTGCAAGCCTTAATCAATAATAACGGTGCAGCTACCAAATATTAAAAAAACATAGAAATAAAGGTCTGTCTTTACCACCAAATAACTTTATTTGCCCCTCTAGGGTAGAAAACAAGGGTTATAGAAAATACATGAAATGATGAAGAATTAAAATAAATTTCTTAAAGTTGTTGTACTAGTTTCGACCTTAGGGAAAGTCATCTTCAGCAACTAATCATTTAAGAAATTTTGTTATGAAAAGTAGTTAAAACAGTTGGGAGAACAATGGGTGATTCAACAATAAAATACAATGAAATGCAGATTATGCAACGTATTTTATTGTTGAATCACCCATTGTTCTCCCAACTGTTTTAACTACTTTTCATAACAAAATTTCTTAAATGATTAGTTGCTGAAGATGACTTTCCCTAAGGTCGAAACTAGTACAACAACTTTAAGAAATTTATTTTAATTCTTCATCATTTCATGTATTTTCTATAACCCTTGTTTTCTACCCTAGAGGGGCAAATAAAGTTATTTGGTGGTAAAGACAGACCTTTATTTCTATTTACAATCTCGCCACAGAACATGGACTACTTCTTAAATCTTAAAAAAACATGTTATTTTTTGTTATATTAAAGTTTAAATATGATTGAAATTAAAATTGATAGGAAGAGTGATATGATCCAATATTTAAAAAAGTCTTTTATTTTTGTTACATTTTGAAACAATAAACTATACGTATTTTGATTTCTCCTTGTATTTTTAACAACAATGATAACCTATTCTCAATAGACTTTGCATACTCTTTATCAAATTTCATATGAAGTTTTACTGGTATCAGACTTTATTACATTTTTTCTAATAGTCTAGGAGAAAACAGGAAATTTTCGGTGTACCAGTTTTTTCTCGGCACGATGGTACATGAATGTCTTTGCAACTCACAAGGCAAAAAATATTAAGTAAGAAAAAAGTTGCAAAGTTAGGTTAGTTTTAAATGACATGGACATGACAAATGAAAAGTGAAAACAGTAAGCAATTTTGATATTCCCATCCCTCTGAAGTTAGCCGTTTGATGGAATAACCCCATCCTGTATAATTGCAGCAAAAACCTACCTGAGAATAACTGTAGGTTTAATTTGAGGGTAAATCTTCCTATTAATTCTACAGTTAATTCTAACCTATAAAATTGGGCCTAAATCATTATTTCTTTAACAAATATCAATCCCAGTATTTTTGTGTTAGTTAATATTCAATCCCTTACGTCTTACCTGCTTAAAACACAAAAATGATCCAAGAAACAAAATTAATGATTTGATTCCAAGTAATATGAGCAAAGCCGTTCAAGAATCCGAGCAGCGATTTTAAAATTCAAATGAATCGAGCATTTCTGATCGTCGGGCTGCGTCAATCTGTACAAAATGGTTTTTATAATCCCCGAAGCATCAATATTTGCACAGGAAAGCTTATTTCGGAAACGTCGCGATTTATAACTTAATTTCTCTAAATCCACGCGGGGCTTTCTCTGTATCGATTACGCAGCTTACGAAATGTATGATTGATAGGCCGTGGGGGAGCAGGTATTGTAAACAGCGCCGAAGGGTTGTCTATCATTGTATTTTCCCAGTCGCTTTGATGTTCAATTTCGACAAGTTTAATCGTAAAATATTACTCTGTTACTGCTATTTGTTTGAAGCTTAGACAAGTTACGCAAAGAGATGCTTGCGAACTATGTCCGGTTACTCGGGCTGTACTTAATTGATCTACAATTAGTGGGTTTGACTTTCTCGTGACTTAGAACTGCCCGGCTTGTATTGCACTCATTGATATAATGTCAGATATCATAAGTTCAGGTAGATTTCCAGAATAAATAATAAGAATTCATCCATCGGTTATTAAAAACCGGGCGTTGCAGTCCAGTACGAAAACCAATTTCGCTACCCAATTATATAGGTATGAATCAATCTTAGAGTTAAACCTAAGTTTTACCTTTGAGTTAATCCGTGAGTTAACTCAAGGTAAAATATATTGCCAGGTGTATAGGTTTAGGTTAAAAAATAGTTTTTTTCTCCTCCCTATATTGCAAACAACGCATTTTGACACTGTTTTGAAGGACGTAAGTAACAATTACCAAGAAGGTATCGATTGCCCTTGACGACGGGTTGTAAGTCAACTTACCAGCCTTGGGTGGTAATAATTTATGCCATATAAAAACAATGATTTATAAAAATTGAGTAATATTAAGTGATATGAATATTAATAGTACAATTATTACAATTATGAACATTATTTACAAAATTTGGATAAATGTTTTCTCGTTTTTTCTCAATTTGTATGAAATGTTCTGACTCCATAATTTTTCCATCTCTAACCAAGTTTTCTGTTACTCTTGAAGTACTGCAGGAGACTTCTGGCTTCGTTATATTGTATAAAATTTTATGTTTATGTTATATTTTATGTTATACAAATTAATAATTTTAATTTCTCTCAATTTTTGATAAGTATATTTACTTACATCCCTTGTAGTATAAGTAACTATTTAGCTAGCTGCTAACTTCAGTATGACATAAGTTATGCAAATCTATTTCAAAGGTAAAATTTATTTCTGGTTTTAGGTGTAAGCTATTCCAACGTACAAGCTTAATTTATTAGGTGTTCAAATCATATGTTTTCTTCTATATTTAAAAAAAAAATCAAAAACTACAATTTTGTTTATTTTTATATTTACTTTTCTTTAATGAAGTAACTATAGTTAGAGCTCTATCAGTTTTAAAATACAGTTATAAATTTTAGTTTTAAAGGTAGGATTCGTTCAGATGCGAACTTTTTAAAAATTATGATTTCCAGATCTCAATGAACAAATCTTGTCAGCACTTTAATAATATTTAAGAAATTTATGCTCCTAAAAAATGGATTTAAAAATAGAAATAGTTACATTATTAAGGAAACCTATTTAATTTAATTAAACATGTCCTTAACAAAAATGTATGCTAAATTTTCAAAATAATTAATTAAATTGTGTCTTATTAAAATTGCATTCCTCTGAGGGGGTTCATAGTTTTTATTATCCCCAATGTGATTATCATCTACATAGGGATAATAATCTACTGTTTAACGATCATCTCTTGCAAGGTTATGCACGATAGCAGTTGGTACAATTATAGCTAAAAGAGACTCTTGCTGCACCCTCATTTCTAGCCCTATAATCTAAAATCTTCTTTTTAAAATTCTGTATTGTCTTTCCACCGCACTACGGGTTCTTATTTTGGATTTATTGTATACATTTTCAGCCCTTGTAACTGGATTTGCTACTGGGATCATAACATGTTCATCTAGGGTATATACCAAGCTTCGCATTATTGAGTTAAGCTTTTAATCTACTATTGTTATATATCGGTCTATCATTTGTAGTACCTGGCCACCGAGCCGCTATATTTCTTATACGAAGCTTTGCATAAGATAATGTTTGAAGGTTTATTGAGAAGTACCCTTTTCTGTTGAGAAAGTTTTCACCATCGAGACCACCTAAAAAAATTAATGTGTTTTCTAATTATTACCAGGGGCTTTATTGGAATCTGTATTTATTTACAGTAACAACCTGCCAGCTCTTATTACGATACTTTTTTTTGTAGTTTTCATTGGTTTTAAAAAAATATACTGGATCTCCCAAAAGTCCCGCATAAAATTAATATCAATTAAAGGAAAACGCTCTAGGAAAAATGCTCGGACCCGTAAATCATTATTTTTAATTGTGCATTTTTTGACATAAAAAAATATTATACATAGAACAGTTGTCACGTCTTTGACAATTTTTTTAAATGAAATGCCCAATTTTTTATTAGGTTTTCAAATTCTACGAAAAATTCCAAATATTTTTTATGTAGGACTTGTTATCCCGATTTTCAGCTGTTTCAAATATATTGACATTTAATTTTTTTTTATTAAAGGTAATACTTTTAGTACATATTGTATTTTATATTAGAACATGTTAAATAAATCAGGTATCTTACCGTCATCAACTGTCCTTAACTATATCAATACTCACTTTGACTTAAGTAATTTGTCAATTACCTAAAAATGGTAACAGAAAAGCAGAGCATCGAAATTTAAATTATGTTGGGGTGTGGGGACAAAATAAGAAGTCAAGCTGAGGTTTGTACTTTGTTTAACGAAAAGTATCCAGAAAACCAAATTATTCGGTCGACTGTAATTCCATAAATTTGAGGAGCATGGTACAGTTAGAGATTTACCTAGAAGCGGTCGACCACTCGTTCTAACCGAGGATAAAAAAATCGATTTAATGTTATCGCTTACTGAAAACCCCCACTCTTCAGTTGTTACTTTGGCGTTAGATAATGAAGCTACTTGTAGTACAGTACATCGATTTTTTAAGAGCGAAAAATTACATCCTTATAAACCTCTTCTTGTACAGGAACTACTAGAAGATGACTATGATAGACGGCTTGAATTTTGCGGAGAAATGATGTTAAGGATTGATACTAATAATCAAGTAATATTTTATTTTCTGATGAAGCTACATTTTGCCTGAACGGGCAAGTTAATAGACAAAATTATCGATTCTGGTCTCATGATAATCCGCGATGGTTACTTGAGACGCAAACTCAATATGCTGGTAAGGTTAATGTCTGGGCAGGCATAATAAATAATAGAATTTTGGGACCTTATTTTCTTCAAGAAAACCTTACCGCTGAACGTTATTTGAATTTTTTAACATTTGATTTAATTCCGGCATAAGCAGTTTCCTAACCAGATGAATCCAGATACATCAAATGAGATGGTATGGTTTCAACAAGATGGTGCCCCTCCACACTTTGGCGTGGAGGTCCGAAGGTACCTAGATGGAACCTTTACAAACCGTTGAGTGGCCACCTAGGTCGCTGGACTATTTTCTTTAGGGTTATTTAAAGTAAAGAGTGTACCGAAACAGACCTAATAACATTGAAGATCTCAAAGAAAGAATAAGGACATAAACAAACATAATACCTCCTGATTTTATAAGGAATGCAGTAAACGGATTTTACCATCGCCTAGGGACGTCTCAGGTAGAAGGTGGTGGACATTTCCAGCATTTGTTGCGCTTTTAGAATTTTCATTTTAGAAACACATAACAAATTCTTAGGGATAACCTTTTTGTTTCATTTTTTTTACTGGAGCGTGCAATGTAAAGGTATTAAAAATTGAGGCAATAGAAATTTAAATTTATTTAGCAACATATTCATACCCTCAAAACGGTTACCAATCTGATTGATAACAGTATTAAAAACTTTAAAAGATTCCACAGTAATAGAAATACTTGCGGGTTAAACACTAGAACATGGCGAAATACGCATACAAAACAACCTAAATTATAAAATAATCAGAAACAGTTACAAACAAGAACCGACTCCGACTTTAACCACTATTGAACTGAGAAATAAGTAGCGTCAGCCCATCGGGGCCTGGGCCCCCATGAGACCCGGGACCCCCCGCGGTGGCCGACGTTTGCAGTAATAGCGCTACGCCACTGACAACTCACCTATTTTAACATGTCATAATATGAATTTGACACAATTGTCTAAAACCCGATAAAGCCCAAACCATCCAGTTTGCTCGTAGAAGGCAGCCACCCTTCGACGTGATCAACCTGAATCGACGCGACGTCCCCTGGCGCGACACAGTGAAATTCCTCGGTATCACCCTCGGCAAAACCCTCCATTGGCGCCCTAATATCCAGAACATCGCCAACAAAGCCAGGCTTCTCTATAATTAATTATACCCACTGCTCAATCGACGCAGCGCCCTCAGTCACAAAAACAAACTCCTCCTCATCAACTCAATCATCCGCCTTACCTTCATATACGGTTCAGCAGCTTGGGGATACGCAGCCCCAACCAACCTCAACAGTTTCCAATCCCTTGAAAATCGTTACATTCGCACAGCCATGGACATCCCATGGTTCATCCGTAACGTAAATCTACACCGAGATATCAAACATATCCCCCTCACCCAATACCTCAGTAGAGAGATACTAAGAGTTCTGGATCAGGTGGTGCTGGTGGTGCAATTTACGATCTAACCCAGGTGGTGCAGGTGGTGCGTTTTATGATCTAACCCGGGTGGTTCGGTGGTGCGTTTTATGACCTAACCCGGGTGGTTCGGTGGTGCTGTTTACAAAATAACCCGAAATTAAACCCGACTTTTTACGACCTAACCCGGATGCTTTCATGAAGCGGCTTCTTATCTAACCCTAACTTGAACCTGAATATTTATGAACTGACCCAAGATAAAACCCGACTTTTTACAACCTAACCCGGATGCTTTCGCGAGGCGGCTTCTCATCTAACCCTAATTTGAACCTGAATATTTATGATCTGACCCGAGATAAAACCCGACTTTTTTATGATTTAACCTTAGTGAAACGCCGCTGCTAAAGCGGGATAATTAAATCCCAATTTTTATAAGCCATCCTTAAACCCAACTTTTTACGATGCGACCTGAGCCATCCTTAAACCAGACTTTTTATTATTTCCCCTTAGTGAAACGCCGCTGGTGAATGGCAAAGCGAAATAAAACCCTAATTTATATGGTCTAACAAGATAAGTATAATAATGCGGTACATTATTTGCGACCACAATAATTATTTATACCTAAATGATCCTCTCAAACCCTCTGCCGACTCGATTTAAAAAGAAAGGGACATAAACCTTTATTTATTATTCCGAAGGACCCTCATTAAAATTCAGTAGCATATCTAATAATTGTTTTCAATTTTTTGCATCACTTATAGAAATACAATAAAATAATTACCATCTAGAACCATTAACTAGCGATTTCTTTGTACTGGAAATGGATAAATTATAGGACTATCTTATAATGAGAACAGAGTAATAAAAAGTAAATAAAACTTAAATACGTATAAAATACCAAGCAGGTATAGGTACTATACAACTTGTGTTCGCCATCAGGTAAAAGCCCTCATAATGCTTTTATAAAAAATTTTGGATAATATCATAATATAAGTAAATAGGCTACAATTTCAGGAAAAAAGTAAAAAAAATTAATTCACAGTGTAAAATTGTAGTTAAATGGATTGTAAATACGAAATAATATAAAAAGCTACCTTTTGTTTGCGATGATGTATGCACAATAACTCTATATTATTCGGTCCTTAAACTGAAAATACCCACTAGATAGGTATCATAAGCTGTATTTGTCATCAGGTAGAACCCCCAATAAAATTATGAATATTAGGCGTAGGCAACAAAGTAGCAATCTTAACTTATTTTCAACACGAGCATGAAAATATGGGATTGTTAAATATTTTATAACCTTAATTCTCAATGGCAACAATAAGCAAATCACGTTGGTTTTTTAATTTATTATTAATCTGGCTAACTTAAGAAACTCACAATATAACGACCATCCAAAAAAATCATAATACATTACTGGGTGTGAAAGCAATTGCGCTGCAAAATATAGTGTATACCGACTCTGAGGTAGTTAATTAAAATCCCAATTAGCGCTAAAAAAAAAATCAATTGGATATTTACTTTAGATATTTTAATAAAAAAATTCAATATTATTAGCGTCACCTACGCATAGGGTTAAAAAGTATGAGAAACTTTGCGAATATCATTTCCCGTGATTCTCTCGACCACCACATTTCAATATTCTCACCAACATTTAACTTTTGAAATTAGCATAATAACAAATCCTTTACAATGAATTAAACAAACGCATACATAATTTTAAAATCACATAATAAGAATATAAGCTAAAATCTAACAAGTTCGGACTACTCGAATGACTTCAGTTTACATCTGTAGAGAATACCCAACTCTCGAATCATAAAAAATGGTCAAACTTTGTCGGCAAATACCCTTCTATGATGCAGGGGAAGGACAGGTAACTCGAGATGTTTATAAAGAAACGTTAAAGAACATTATTTGCTTATTTCTAGACTCTTAAAAATTAGATGCAATCGAACAATAAATGTTTTCATCATGTATATTTATGAGTAACACATTACCTTCGACATACATAAATTCAAATTGATAATTACTTGCCTTAGTACTTTTTTAGAAGCTTGAATCATTGCATATAACCGTCTGAGGATACCCAAACTTCCCCTAACATATTTCTCCGCAGCCGGGGAAAAAGAGGTAGAAAAAGTAAAATAACAACTCCAAGTGTCTTTGCGAACAATCGGCAATAAAATAGAGTATTTCAGTTTTTAATTTTTCGTAAATAAAAGTTGGTTAGATTAATAGTCTCTGTGAATATAATAACATAAACAAAGTGATATGCCGTAAATTTAGGAGTACAGTATAAATTATGCCTCTATTAAAATATACCGCAATAACTAACTATCAAAGGATTTTTGATATTTTGAATATATTTGATGCTCATAGCATTATCACATTTCCAAAGGCTCTAAATTTTAGAAAAATGTTCTAATAGAATATGTCTATCAATATAAAGTAAAGGTATTGTTAGGTTTTTTTAAAAAATACGACCTACAACAGTCTCTGCTACAGCATGGCTGACTCTGTAGAAACTTCTGTGAAACCATAATAATTATATCAATAATCGAGTTGTCCTTATGATAATATTTTCTTCCAATATCCGACTCCACTATCCATAAAAGTTATGTTAGAAAATTCATAATTGAGCGCATTGTAATTTTTTAAAAAGAAATTCACTTCACACACAAAGATGTAGCCATTCAATCCATGAAAATAATGCAAGTCAGTATGCGTATGTTATGGCTAACTGTTTAAATGTCTATTCCTTCCACGTTTATCGGAAGAAATACTTTTTTTATACTAGTATTTTAGTTGAAAATAAGATCATAAATCATCTATACAAAACAAGCGCCCCTTATGGATTTGAACGAAAATCATAGATTCGACTATTTTCATGAAAAATAAATCTAAGTACGGAATAATGCAGGAAGATTATCTATTTTCTTGGTTTAGAAAGTGATGTAGTTAAGATTTATAACTTAGGAATAAATAAATTATTATTAATCTTTTCGACCTATTTCTCTTGCATATTTAATTTCTTTGATAGTAAGAACTAATCTTTTTATTTTACAAAGTAAAAAAAAAGCTAAAGATCGGCGTTGTCAGTCAGGTATAAGAACTGATTTAACACGATGGTTTTTGTACAAACGTTTACATACAATTGTATGCTTTTTAACCGATTGTGTCGGAAAAAATGACGATTTATAGATTAGATATTTAGACGAAGAGCTAACCTTCTCAATAAAGTATTGATTATTGCCCTGCTAGCTAGACAACACTTTTTATGTTAGTCAAAAAAAATTTTTTTTTTTCGGACGCTATTACAGATTTCATCGTTAACTAACAAACATTAAGACCAAAAAATTAGCGTGCAAGATGAAATGTATAGGTTCACTTCATTTCTACATTATTTTACAACTCTCAATCGCATTAAAAACAAGATCGAATAAAAAATAACTTATGACATATGGACGAAAAATGTTTTTCGGGCTATTTAGGTTAGCGACCGCATTACGTCTGAAATACTACATTTTTCGAGCTTATAACATAATTTACTATTTTAACGTTAAAATAGGGGAAATGATGTATCGAAATGGATACTTTTTTTTGTCGGTCACGAGATTATAGTTTCTTTTAAAATGAACTCTAATATTTACAACACAAATTATCCTTTAAGCCACATTAGTTTAAAACTCGTCTGTCGCTTTCCCTCTATTGTGAGTTTGATTAAAGTATAGCGTAGTATATATTTAGATGAATTTCGCAAATGTTGAATACTTTCAAAACTGAAAAAGCCGCCCTTTGCAATAAATATCTCCGTAGAGTTAGGTACCCTGCAGATTAAGGGTATTTCAGCGGATAATCATATACAAATTCAAAGATTTTGTCTATTTTAATGGATTAACAAACAATATCTATAGGATGACTTTACTGATAAAAAAAAAATAACAAAAATCCATAAAGTCTAGGCTCACATGAAATTCCATAAAGAGCAGCTGCATAGCCTTATCACATCAAACTATATTTTTATTTCGTTCTATTGTCAAAAGTCTGTGTTTAGGAGATTATCGTTCATTTTAAAATGAACTCTAATATGTACATCACCATAAACTACCTCTTAAGCCGTCGTAAAAATACACTTTTCGATTTACCTCTATATTGATTTTCTAATATTAAATATCTACAATAGTCGAAATTCGCTCGCTAATACCTATGTATGCAAGGTTTCTTCAAAAAATGACAATTTTGTTGTTTAATGGCTTGAAAAAATGGAAAAAGGAGGTTTTTGCATCCATTTATTTCCAGATGAGTGTTAAAAATACTTATAAAACTCGGTATACCGAAGATCAAGCATTAATGAGAGGGTTGAGTCCTGTTTGCCAAATCCTGATTTTTAATTTGACGTTGGCAACGGTACAATTTTTTAACATTTATCATAAGAGGCGTATATTTTTGGAGCTTAGATCTACCAGTTTATCCACGCCCCATTTATTGTTAGTGCTTTAGTAATTTTACTTTCCAATTATTTTTTACCAAAACGCGTAGTTGAAACAGTGTCTATATCAGACGATATAATAAATTTTAAGGATTAATTTGCTTACAAATACACTTCAATTTATTTAGGCTAAAGCAGCCAGACATATACTGGAACTACGAAAACCCTATTACAATTTGGTTGCCTAGAGAAAATTTTGTAAAAAACATAGCTTTCTACACAAATGCTTGCACATTATGTACCTATCATTTTAAGATACCTGGCGACATCAATGTAAGCATTGACATAATGACGCAAGATATAGGTAGGTACTAGAATATTCAAGATTTCTATTAACGATACACTTCAGCATACATGCGAGATGTCATTAATGTCTACGGAAGGCAACAGACATACCAGCTTTTACATGGGATTCCATAGACTTGGACGCTTCTTGTTTAGAAATATTTGATGTCATCTTGAGGAGTTCCGTATTGAAGCATCAAACCTACCTGCCAAATAATTGACGAAATATGGGATATCATAAAATATGCCCCCCATCGAACTAAATGATCCTATAAACCAGCTTCACAGACCGTAATTTGTGATGCTAACACGATTAATACGCAATAGAACAAGATTAAGAAACAAAATTTAAAGTAGCTCTTTATCACACGAAAATAATTAAATAATTTACGGTTACAGAACAATAATTATTTTAAAAAGCTGTATAACTAAATATATTATGTTATTAGGAATATTCTGTCTAAAGTAACAGCTGATCTTAGTCGAAAATGAGATCGTATTATTGATTGTTGAATTCGTTAGGTATGAAATAAAATTAGAGATTTCGTCTATTTTTCACGATTAAAAAAGAATACCTCTATTTAGCTAAAAATGAAACGATTACAGTGGTAGATTAATTCACTTTACCAAGCATGTAAACTACTAATTTTGCAATAAATATCTTCTATATTTCTAGGTAGGTTTACTCGAAAATGTTGGGCTATTTTCATCAAAAATCCCGATACGAAATTGAAAAATTTGCCTATTTTTGTCGGTTTACAAAGTGATAGTGGAATATTGGTTTGATCAAAGAACAATAATTATTTTAAAAATGTTGTATAATTAACTAAATGTCGGTGTTATCAGGCAGGCAAGAAGTTATTTATCTGAATCTTATTTGTACCATTAGCGTTTATATACAAATGTTAGTGGTTTTCAAAAATTGATATCTCGGAAATTATTAGGTTTAGACTTATAATACGCTTATTAAAAAATAATGACTACTTTATGCAAAATTCAAAAATATTATAAGATGTAGGGTATCCCAGTAACTTAACCAAAGATTTTCGGTCTTCGTAAAGCTTTACACGTTTCTTCAGCGTACCAAACATTCACTTTTTTTAAATATTGACATCGGGTTAGGATTCTGAACATAGGATTAACATCACTTCAATAGTGAACATGTTGCGTTGTCACAGTTCCATTCGTTGAAAAGTAAACAAAACCGTTTGAGCTACGTGGGGAATAAATAAAGTTGGCTTGTTGAAAAATTTTAATATTTATTAAGGTAAAAGACTATAAATATATCGATACAACACTTTGGCATTTCTAATACTACAAACATGAATATCTAAAATGTGATATTTACAACCATCAACTCTCTCTCCCTTCTCTAATTTTGGTACACCAATGCTGTCTTCTAAGTTTATAATATATGGCGTCCTGCAGTTTAATTCCGAAAATGTTTTAACTAAAAATTCCTCTTTAACACATCCTTTAACGTAAATAATGTCTGCGTCTATCAGATTGTTGGATATGATATTATGTAGTTCCTTGTAATCGGTATCACCATAATTATAAAGGATACCATGATGATTTCCAAATAGATATTTGACTTGTTTCTTGCAAGCCTTACTTAAGGTGTCGAATGGTTTAACTGGTTTAAAAAAGTAACTTTTCATACTATTCCCATCATAAATAGCCAATTCTTTCGCGCAAAATTCAGGTATGTTAAATCCTTGAATATCGACTACAACGAACTTCATTGTCTGAAGACTCAAATCAAACAAGTATATTTTCATATTTTTATCGCTCTTAAGTTCGATTTCAAAAGCACACCCCCACTTTTCGATAATTTCACAGTCTTAGCACATAGATCTTATATTTTTATTTACGATCAATTCATCTTTATTCGCCAATCGTCTCAAACGAGTCTGCTTTTGAAAGTAATATAGCCTTAGTATTCAGAAAATATTAATGATATCGGAGCCTAAAACATCCTTGACACTAAAAAATCATTGTGTTTCCTAACAAAACCCATCATCTTGTCTATTTAGCTTGCTTTCCTATTGTTTAGCAGGTTAAATAAAATTATTATTTCGCTCTTTTTGTCTGTACTGAATCGTTAGGGGAATACGTTTCTAGTTCTATAAGAGAGACAGTTAAAATTTATGTAAGCAATCAAAAATCCTACACTATGAGCTACTTAGTTAAAATTTCATATTTCCTTCCTGGGTCAGGCAAAATTTGTGATGTGTCGGACAAAATTTATAAAAATACAAAAAAAAAAAATGCTGGATGCATTTTTAGCGTGACTTTCTATTTAATACCATCTTATTTCAAGGTATAATTCGGTTGTCAAAATGAGAATAAAATAATTTTCCCATGGTTTATGTCATCTTAAAAAAGTCAAAAGGTTATATTCTGTAGAGGGTCAGATACATTCAAATTTAAATATTTTCTCCAAGAAGAATTTTAAGATAGTATTATAGTAAATAAAAATTCTATACCTCCAATATTTCATGGAAACATATCGTGTTCTAGCGACATAACCCAAAAGTACCTCTATTCAGAAACGCATCGTACTTTTCTTGTCAATAATTGGCTCATTGTCCCATCCATTACATTATTATAATCTTAAAGCACCTGTTACCAGCATTATCTGTTTTTATGGTTTTCATAAAACATAGCGATTACCGATGAAAATTAAACGAAAACTTAATAAATAACTTTTTTTTCAACTGAAATAGACTGATTTTCGATGGAAAAATGTTACTTATAACTAAAAATGAATATAAGACATATACGCAATGATATTTAGAATAAATCAATCTTTTCTAAAATTACTATGAAATATTCACAAAATCGTTTCGTTATAACCAAAGTAGCAAGGCTTGCAGATTTCGTATAGAGTTCAAACGCGATACTGAGATGATCTTTTTTTTTTATATTTTTGTAGGATAATGCACCACTACGTTGTAAGTACTTGAGAGAGGACTTTCTTGAAAAATCCTCAAATTTCTCTGCAATTTTGTTCCTTCTAGAGTTAAATTCACACAGAAAACCCCGTATTCTTATCTTTCAGGTTGGTATATTAAAAAGGGCTTATTAGTATGGTTTAGAAAACAAGCAATATTAATTAACGGATGTTTTTTCGTCGTATGAAGAGTTGAAAAATTTTTTTTTCCACTCCAATGGTTACGATGCAGAGAGTCGGGTTTCATCATAATCTTTCAGGGTAGCTCAGGTTTTGATTGCATGTAGAGAGTCGGGTTTCATCATAATCTTTCAGGGTAGCTCAGGTTTGATTACATGTACTAAGGTTAGTGCTCCTTGCAATCGGTTTCAGGTTTGACGCGCCCCCCTCAGGTTTGTTCAGGTTTCTCAAACGTTTGAGAAACCTGAACAAACCTGAGGGGGGCGCGTCAAACCTGAAACCGATTGCAAGGAGCACTAACCTTAGTACATGTAATCAAACCTGAGCTACCCTGAAAGATTATGATGAAACCCGACTCTCTACATGCAATCAAAACCTGAGCTACCCTGAAAGATTATGATGAAACCCGACTCTCTGCATCGTAACCATTGGAGTGGAAAAAAAAATTTTTCAACTCTTCATACGACGAAAAAACATCCGTTAATTAATATTGCTTGTTTTCTAAACCATACTAATAAGCCCTTTTTAATATACCAACCTGAAAGATAAGAATACGGGGTTTTCTGTGTGAATTTAACTCTAGAAGGAACAAAATTGCAGAGAAATTTGAGGATTTTTCAAGAAAGTCCTCTCTCAAGTACTTACAACGTAGTGGTGCATTATCCTACAAAAATATAAAAAAAAAAGATCATCTCAGTATCGCGTTTGAACTCTATACGAAATCTGCAAGCCTTGCTACTTTGGTTATAACGAAACGATTTTGTGAATATTTCATAGTAATTTTAGAAAAGATTGATTTATTCTAAATATCATTGCGTATATGTCTTATATTCATTTTTAGTTATAAGTAACATTTTTCCATCGAAAATCAGTCTATTTCAGTTGAAAAAAAAGTTATTTATTAAGTTTTCGTTTAATTTTCATCGGTAATCGCTATGTTTTATGAAAACCATAAAAACAGATAATGCTGGTAACAGGTGCTTTAAGATTATAATAATGTAATGGATGGGACAATGAGCCAATTATTGACAAGAAAAGTACGATGCGTTTCTGAATAGAGGTACTTTTGGGTTATGTCGCTAGAACACGATATGTTTCCATGAAATATTGGAGGTATAGAATTTTTATTTACTATAATACTATCTTAAAATTCTTCTTGGAGAAAATATTTAAATTTGAATGTATCTGACCCTCTACAGAATATAACCTTTTGACTTTTTTAAGATGACATAAACCATGGGAAAATTATTTTATTCTCATTTTGACAACCGAATTATACCTTGAAATAAGATGGTATTAAATAGAAAGTCACGCTAAAAATGCATCCAGCATTTTTTTTTTTTGTATTTTTATAAATTTTGTCCGACACATCACAAATTTTGCCTGACCCAGGAAGGAAATATGAAATTTTAACTAAGTAGCTCATAGTGTAGGATTTTTGATTGCTTACATAAATTTTAACTGTCTCTCTTATAGAACTAGAAACGTATTCCCCTAACGATTCAGTACAGACAAAAAGAGCGAAATAATAATTTTATTTAACCTGCTAAACAATAGGAAAGCAAGCTAAATAGACAAGATGATGGGTTTTGTTAGGAAACACAATGATTTTTTAGTGTCAAGGATGTTTTAGGCTCCGATATCATTAATATTTTCTGAATACTAAGGCTATATTACTTTCAAAAGCAGACTCGTTTGAGACGATTGGCGAATAAAGATGAATTGATCGTAAATAAAAATATAAGATCTATGTGCTAAGACTGTGAAATTATCGAAAAGTGGGGGTGTGCTTTTGAAATCGAACTTAAGAGCGATAAAAATATGAAAATATACTTGTTTGATTTGAGTCTTCAGACAATGAAGTTCGTTGTAGTCGATATTCAAGGATTTAACATACCTGAATTTTGCGCGAAAGAATTGGCTATTTATGATGGGAATAGTATGAAAAGTTACTTTTTTAAACCAGTTAAACCATTCGACACCTTAAGTAAGGCTTGCAAGAAACAAGTCAAATATCTATTTGGAAATCATCATGGTATCCTTTATAATTATGGTGATACCGATTACAAGGAACTACATAATATCATATCCAACAATCTGATAGACGCAGACATTATTTACGTTAAAGGATGTGTTAAAGAGGAATTTTTAGTTAAAACATTTTCGGAATTAAACTGCAGGACGCCATATATTATAAACTTAGAAGACAGCATTGGTGTACCAAAATTAGAGAAGGGAGAGAGAGTTGATGGTTGTAAATATCACATTTTAGATATTCATGTTTGTAGTATTAGAAATGCCAAAGTGTTGTATCGATATATTTATAGTCTTTTACCTTAATAAATATTAAAATTTTTCAACAAGCCAACTTTATTTATTCCCCACGTAGCTCAAACGGTTTTGTTTACTTTTCAACGAATGGAACTGTGACAACGCAACATGTTCACTATTGAAGTGATGTTAATCCTATGTTCAGAATCCTAACCCGATGTCAATATTTAAAAAAAGTGAATGTTTGGTACGCTGAAGAAACGTGTAAAGCTTTACGAAGACCGAAAATCTTTGGTTAAGTTACTGGGATACCCTACATCTTATAATATTTTTGAATTTTGCATAAAGTAGTCATTATTTTTTAATAAGCGTATTATAAGTCTAAACCTAATAATTTCCGAGATATCAATTTTTGAAAACCACTAACATTTGTATATAAACGCTAATGGTACAAATAAGATTCAGATAAATAACTTCTTGCCTGCCTGATAACACCGACATTTAGTTAATTATACAACATTTTTAAAATAATTATTGTTCTTTGATCAAACCAATATTCCACTATCACTTTGTAAACCGACAAAAATAGGCAAATTTTTCAATTTCGTATCGGGATTTTTGATGAAAATAGCCCAACATTTTCGAGTAAACCTACCTAGAAATATAGAAGATATTTATTGCAAAATTAGTAGTTTACATGCTTGGTAAAGTGAATTAATCTACCACTGTAATCGTTTCATTTTTAGCTAAATAGAGGTATTCTTTTTTAATCGTGAAAAATAGACGAAATCTCTAATTTTATTTCATACCTAACGAATTCAACAATCAATAATACGATCTCATTTTCGACTAAGATCAGCTGTTACTTTAGACAGAATATTCCTAATAACATAATATATTTAGTTATACAGCTTTTTAAAATAATTATTGTTCTGTAACCGTAAATTATTTAATTATTTTCGTGTGATAAAGAGCTACTTTAAATTTTGTTTCTTAATCTTGTTCTATTGCGTATTAATCGTGTTAGCATCACAAATTACGGTCTGTGAAGCTGGTTTATAGGATCATTTAGTTCGATGGGGGGCATATTTTATGATATCCCATATTTCGTCAATTATTTGGCAGGTAGGTTTGATGCTTCAATACGGAACTCCTCAAGATGACATCAAATATTTCTAAACAAGAAGCGTCCAAGTCTATGGAATCCCATGTAAAATAGCTGGTATGTCTGTTGCCTTCCGTAGACATTAATGACATCTCGCATGTATGCTGAAGTGTATCGTTAATAGAAATCTTGAATATTCTAGTACCTACCTATATCTTGCGTCATTATGTCAATGCTTACATTGATGTCGCCAGGTATCTTAAAATGATAGGTACATAATGTGCAAGCATTTGTGTAGAAAGCTATGTTTTTTACAAAATTTTCTCTAGGCAACCAAATTGTAATAGGGTTTTCGTAGTTCCAGTATATGTCTGGCTGCTTTAGCCTAAATAAATTGAAGTGTATTTGTAAGCAAATTAATCCTTAAAATTTATTATATCGTCTGATATAGACACTGTTTCAACTACGCGTTTTGGTAAAAAATAATTGGAAAGTAAAATTACTAAAGCACTAACAATAAATGGGGCGTGGATAAACTGGTAGATCTAAGCTCCAAAAATATACGCCTCTTATGATAAATGTTAAAAAATTGTACCGTTGCCAACGTCAAATTAAAAATCAGGATTTGGCAAACAGGACTCAACCCTCTCATTAATGCTTGATCTTCGGTATACCGAGTTTTATAAGTATTTTTAACACTCATCTGGAAATAAATGGATGCAAAAACCTCCTTTTTCCATTTTTTCAAGCCATTAAACAACAAAATTGTCATTTTTTGAAGAAACCTTGCATACATAGGTATTAGCGAGCGAATTTCGACTATTGTAGATATTTAATATTAGAAAATCAATATAGAGGTAAATCGAAAAGTGTATTTTTACGACGGCTTAAGAGGTAGTTTATGGTGATGTACATATTAGAGTTCATTTTAAAATGAACGATAATCTCCTAAACACAGACTTTTGACAATAGAACGAAATAAAAATATAGTTTGATGTGATAAGGCTATGCAGCTGCTCTTTATGGAATTTCATGTGAGCCTAGACTTTATGGATTTTTGTTATTTTTTTTTTATCAGTAAAGTCATCCTATAGATATTGTTTGTTAATCCATTAAAATAGACAAAATCTTTGAATTTGTATATGATTATCCGCTGAAATACCCTTAATCTGCAGGGTACCTAACTCTACGGAGATATTTATTGCAAAGGGCGGCTTTTTCAGTTTTGAAAGTATTCAACATTTGCGAAATTCATCTAAATATATACTACGCTATACTTTAATCAAACTCACAATAGAGGGAAAGCGACAGACGAGTTTTAAACTAATGTGGCTTAAAGGATAATTTGTGTTGTAAATATTAGAGTTCATTTTAAAAGAAACTATAATCTCGTGACCGACAAAAAAAAGTATCCATTTCGATACATCATTTCCCCTATTTTAACGTTAAAATAGTAAATTATGTTATAAGCTCGAAAAATGTAGTATTTCAGACGTAATGCGGTCGCTAACCTAAATAGCCCGAAAAACATTTTTCGTCCATGTCATAAGTTATTTTTTATTCGATCTTGTTTTTAATGCGATTGAGAGTTGTAAAATAATGTAGAAATGAAGTGAACCTATACATTTCATCTTGCACGCTAATTTTTTGGTCTTAATGTTTGTTAGTTAACGATGAAATCTGTAATAGCGTCCGAAAAAAAAAAATTTTTTTTGACTAACATAAAAAGTGTTGTCTAGCTAGCAGGGCAATAATCAATACTTTATTGAGAAGGTTAGCTCTTCGTCTAAATATCTAATCTATAAATCGTCATTTTTTCCGACACAATCGGTTAAAAAGCATACAATTGTATGTAAACGTTTGTACAAAAACCATCGTGTTAAATCAGTTCTTATACCTGACTGACAACGCCGATCTTTAGCTTTTTTTTTACTTTGTAAAATAAAAAGATTAGTTCTTACTATCAAAGAAATTAAATATGCAAGAGAAATAGGTCGAAAAGATTAATAATAATTTATTTATTCCTAAGTTATAAATCTTAACTACATCACTTTCTAAACCAAGAAAATAGATAATCTTCCTGCATTATTCCGTACTTAGATTTATTTTTCATGAAAATAGTCGAATCTATGATTTTCGTTCAAATCCATAAGGGGCGCTTGTTTTGTATAGATGATTTATGATCTTATTTTCAACTAAAATACTAGTATAAAAAAAGTATTTCTTCCGATAAACGTGGAAGGAATAGACATTTAAACAGTTAGCCATAACATACGCATACTGACTTGCATTATTTTCATGGATTGAATGGCTACATCTTTGTGTGTGAAGTGAATTTCTTTTTAAAAAATTACAATGCGCTCAATTATGAATTTTCTAACATAACTTTTATGGATAGTGGAGTCGGATATTGGAAGAAAATATTATCATAAGGACAACTCGATTATTGATATAATTATTATGGTTTCACAGAAGTTTCTACAGAGTCAGCCATGCTGTAGCAGAGACTGTTGTAGGTCGTATTTTTTAAAAAAACCTAACAATACCTTTACTTTATATTGATAGACATATTCTATTAGAACATTTTTCTAAAATTTAGAGCCTTTGGAAATGTGATAATGCTATGAGCATCAAATATATTCAAAATATCAAAAATCCTTTGATAGTTAGTTATTGCGGTATATTTTAATAGAGGCATAATTTATACTGTACTCCTAAATTTACGGCATATCACTTTGTTTATGTTATTATATTCACAGAGACTATTAATCTAACCAACTTTTATTTACGAAAAATTAAAAACTGAAATACTCTATTTTATTGCCGATTGTTCGCAAAGACACTTGGAGTTGTTATTTTACTTTTTCTACCTCTTTTTCCCCGGCTGCGGAGAAATATGTTAGGGGAAGTTTGGGTATCCTCAGACGGTTATATGCAATGATTCAAGCTTCTAAAAAAGTACTAAGGCAAGTAATTATCAATTTGAATTTATGTATGTCGAAGGTAATGTGTTACTCATAAATATACATGATGAAAACATTTATTGTTCGATTGCATCTAATTTTTAAGAGTCTAGAAATAAGCAAATAATGTTCTTTAACGTTTCTTTATAAACATCTCGAGTTACCTGTCCTTCCCCTGCATCATAGAAGGGTATTTGCCGACAAAGTTTGACCATTTTTTATGATTCGAGAGTTGGGTATTCTCTACAGATGTAAACTGAAGTCATTCGAGTAGTCCGAACTTGTTAGATTTTAGCTTATATTCTTATTATGTGATTTTAAAATTATGTATGCGTTTGTATAATTCATTGTAAAGGATTTGTTATTATGCTAATTTCAAAAGTTAAATGTTGGTGAGAATATTGAATTTTTTTATTAAAATATCTAAAGTAAATATCTAATTGATTTTTTTTAGCGCTAATTGGGATTTTAATTAACTACCTCAGAGTCGGTATACACTATATTTTGCAGCGCAATTGCTTTCACACCCAGTAATGTATTATGATTTTTTTGGATGGTCGTTATATTGTGAGTTTCTTAAGTTAGCCAGATTAATAATAAATTAAAAAACCAACGTGATTTGCTTATTGTTGCCTACGCCTGATATTCATAATTTTATTGGGGGTTCTACCTGATGACAAATACAGCTTATGATACCTATCTAGTGGGTATTTTCAGTTTAAGGACCGAATAATATAGAGTTATTGTGCATACATCATCGCAAACAAAAGGTAGCTTTTTATATTATTTCGTATTTACAATCCATTTAACTACAATTTTACACTGTGAATTAATTTTTTTTACTTTTTTCCTGAAATTGTAGCCTATTTACTTATATTATGATATTATCCGAAATTTTTATAAAAGCATTATGAGGGCTTTTACCTGATGGCGAACACAAGTTGTATAGTACCTATACCTGCTTGGTATTTTATACGTATTTAAGTTTTATTTACTTTTTATTACTCTGTTCTCATTACAAGATAGTCCTATAATTTATCCATTTCAAGTACAAAGAAATCGCTAGTTAATGGTTCTAGATGGTAATTATTTTATTGTATTTCTATAAGTGGTGCAAAAATTGGAAACAATTATTAGATATGCTACTGAATTTTAATGAGGGTCCTTCGGAATAATAAATAAAGGTTTATGTCCCTTTCTTTTTAAATCGAGTCGGCAGAGGGTTTGAGAGGATCATTTAGGTATAAATAATTATTGTGGTGACAAATGTACCGCTTTATTATACTTATCTTGTTAGACCATATAAATTAGGGTTTTATTTCGCTTTGCCATTCACCAGCGGCGTTTCACTAAGTTAGAAAATATAAATAATGTTTTTTACTATACCACTTTAACAGCGGCGTTTCAACTAAGGGAAAATAATAAAAAGTCTGGTTTAAGGATGGCTCAGGTCGGATCGTAAAAAGTTGGGTTTAAGGATGGCTTATAAAAATTGGGATTTAATTATCCCGCTTTAGCAGCGGCGTTTCACTAAGGTTAAATCATAAAAAGTCGGGTTTTATCTCGGGTCAGTTCATAAATATTCAGGTTCAAATTAGGGTTAGATGAGAAGCCGCCTCGCGAAAGCATCCGGGTTAGGTCGTAAAAAGTCGGGTTTTATCTCGGGTCAGTTCATAAATATTAAGGTTCAAGTTAGGGTTAGATAAGAAGCCGCCTCATGAAAGCATCCGGGTTAGGTCGTAAAAAGTCGGGTTTTATCTCGGGTCAGTTCATAAATATTCAGGTTCAAGTTAGGGTTAGATAAGAAGCCGCCTCGCGAAAGCATCCGGGTTAGGTCGTAAAAAGTCGGGTTTAATTTCGGGTTATTTTGTAAACAGCACCACCGAACCACCCGGGTTAGATCGTAAAACGCACCACCTGCACCACCTGGGTTAGATCGTAAAACGCACCACCGAACCACTTGGGTTAGGTCGTAAATCGCACCACCCGTCAGGTGGTGCACCACCTGGGTTAGAACGTAAATTGCACCACCAGCACCACTTGGGTTAGGTCGTAAATCGCACCACCCGTCAGGTGGTGCACCACTGATCCAGAACTCTTAGTATCTCTCTACTCACCCGTACAAGATCCAATTGCCAATTGACCCAGGAGCTCAAAGTTAATGACCATAGACAACGCCGTTTGTTTGCTGACTGGGCTTCGGAGCGTTTGGAAGATGATCCTAATTTTGGCAGAAAAATCATCGTTAGCGACGAGGCGCCATTTTGGATGAATGGCTTTGTGAACAAGCAAAATTGCCGTATATGGAGTGACGCCAACCCACAAGAGGTTCATCAGGTGGCAATGCATCCACAAAAAGTTACCGTCTGGTGCGGATTTTGGGCCGGAAGCGTCATTGGTCCGTACTTTTTTCAAAATGACGTTGGTGAAGCCATCACCGTCAACGGTGACCGCTACAGAACGATGATTACCGATTTCTTTTGGCCCAGACTGAACAATATGAACGAGAATGACATGTGGTTCCAGCAGGACGGCGCTACGTGCCACACAGCGGACGCCACGATGAACATTCTGCGTAAACGATTTGAGGGTATGGTTATCTCTCGCAGAGGTGACGCGAATTGGCCATCACGATCATGCGATTTGACCCCGCTGGACTATTTC